>CM059426.1:90148152-91365993 GCA_030390025.1 Squalus acanthias
GAGGACCCCTCTCTCCATCTCCCACTGCCAGTAGCTCTGCAACTCCAGTGAATTGCAGCGCCTCCTCCTCTGCTGGAGTCAATTTGATGAACATTAGAGGACCACCTCTGGTTTGTTGCCTCTCCCTGTTGTTCTGGGCTCTCTTTTTTCCTGCAAGGAGGGAAAGAAGAGATCTTTGAGTGAGAGTGATGGAATAAGTGTAAGGAATGGATGGGCTACATCTGTAGAGGGTGACTATGAGGGAGTGGCATGACATTGCCAAATGGCCTCCTTCTGTGGTGTTACTTCCTATGATTGCATTAGGCTGAGGGTGAGTTTCAGTGGTGGTTAGTCAGATGGAGATGCGAGTAAGTGCATAGACAGTGAGGGAGGGGTGCACCTACAAGGTAGGTTGGTGTGAGGATTGACCTGCAGGAGTAGGCTTGGGAAGGCAGAGAGATGGTTTTGGGGTGACACGCACATCAGGATGTAGGTAAGTGTGGCATTGCACTCACCTTTCCTGACCTCATGGGATCATTAAATCTTTTCATGCACTGGATCCAGGACCAGCCTTACTACAGCCCTGCTGCTGACCACCTCCACGTTCTCTGTCTCCTGGCTGCTCTTCTGCGCCCATCCCCAAGGAACAGGACCTCCCTGCGTGGTCTGACTCCCAAGGATGCATCAGTGTATCTGGGTGCAGCTTTCTGTTGGTGTGACTCCATGACCCACACAAATCGCTGCGATATCCAGCAATTTCCACCTCTCCCAACCACCTTTATGTCTCATCCAACAACCTTCAACTGGGATGTGTGCAAGGCTGCTTTAAATATCCGAGCTGAAAACGAGTCATCGGTGACGTTATCAGACCCGTTCCATTTAATTGGGCTGGGAAACCTGCATGACTGTTTCAATTGATGTAATTGAGTTAAACACACAGCGCAGAACGTGCTGTTAAAAACTTCAGGATGGTGACCCGCTACGTGGCCCACACGCACCCACCCCAATGCTCAGGTAAAGATTCCGGCCATACTACCTGAATGGTGGTGGAAGCAGATTCCATAGGAACTTTCAAAAGGAAATTGGAAATATACTTGAAGATGACTAATTTGCAAGGTTATGAAGAAAACACTGAAGTGTGGGACTAATTTGGATAGCTCTTTCAAAAAAACTGGCACAGGCACGACTGGCTGAATGGCCTCCTTCTGTGCTGTAAGATTCTGTGGCCTAGAAATTCTAGTATGCTGGAAACCTGTCGGTAACAGCGCCAGCCAAGGCTAATGGATGCCCGCTGAGAGAGCGCAGGCAGCACCAGTATTTTAGTGCTGCCTGCTACTTAACATCAGCAGTGCGAAGAATTTGTGGATTAACACGCTTTTCCAGTGCTTAGCTCAGCAGGAGGCTGAATTTTGCATCTGTGTCACACTTGCAGTGAAGCAGAATGGGGAAGAAACGAATGAGCCTATAGGCCATGCACAGAACAGTTGCCGTATTTGTGACAACAATAATGGGCCAAAAATTCGGCACTTGCCGGGTGAGTATGCACTGTGTACTCACCCGTAAGGCCTCCTGAAGTGCCGGTTTCCTGCATGCACTGCACATGCGCGGGAAACTGGAACTTCCGGTCTCGTGAAGGGAGCGGTTCAGAGGTGAACCGCGTGCACGGGAGAGGCTGCGCGCACGCAGCAAACTTAGTTTTTTTTTCAGGTTTCTCCGGGAGGGTAAGTATTGAAGAGGCTGCGCTTTTAAAAAGGAGGCGCAAGACCCGTTTTCAACAAGGTAAGTGGTTAATTAATTACAATTTAAAATTTTTTTCAACAGGTTTATCTTTTTTAGATACTTTAAAGAAAGGTAAGTTTATTTTTAGCACTGTTAAAAAGTATTTTAATTTTTTCAGTCCCCTGAAGTCCCCATGGGCCCAGAGGTCAACGGCAGACGCGGTAGGTAGGTGCGCGCGGGATCCTTGCGGAAGCCAGGGAGCCGAATTTCTGGGCCATCACCTGCCATTCGCTTAGCAATCAGTGTTAAGCAAACCATCGAAAAAAATTTAAACTGTACCTTCAAATCTCAAGGGTTACCTCTTAAGACTTCGGTTTGCAAATAATATAAATACTGCTACGTGGAAAGTCCTGGCTGTCTTGCATTTGTCAGTTGATGCGTCTTCATGGCTGTTAACGCTGCAAAGCACTTTTAGCGGCTGCACACACGGGCGTGCTTTGGAAAGGTCAGCAAGAGGAGCGGTGATATTCAAAATGGATGAGCGGGCGTCAATTTGGTGTTGCACGTCGATTGACATCACGCTCCGACTAATTACAATACTTTCGGCGAGTGCAGTCGCCGAAAATGGTGGCTGCCGCAGCGAGTGAAAGTTTCCCCGAAACGGGCCTTAACGCTAAGACCTCGAATTTTTAGCCCTGTGATTCTATTCAATTCTATCCTTGCTGCTAAAATATTTGTCGAAGGTACATGTTCATGAAAAATGACTACCTGTCAAGTGTAGCACCCTGTCACTATTCATCTCATCATAATTCCTGTTTTCTCTGATCAAAACAGCTGCAGTCCTTCAATGCCCAGCAGCTATTTAAGGCTCTGTAAGAATCTCCAACCACCTGGTGGAATCAGCAGCCGAGGTCCTGGGCGGGTGCATCCCAGCACTTTCACCAGGATGCACCCATTCCTGATTTTCATATCTGGGTGGGGCACAGTTCTGATGTTTAGTGGCCAGCTACACTAAATGAACTGCAGTTGATCCTATGCTGGATTCCTCTTGGGATATGGGAACACTTGGCATTGAGAGTCCCCAGCCTCATCCCTATTATCCAGCTGCACATGTAAGGGCAGAGGCCCCACCCATTGAAGGCCTGGGGCCTAATGTAAATGGGCCTTGGCCTAATGTCTGGCCCTTCCAGAGTTACAGCGGGAATGCGCCAGAAGGGCCACAGATTTTTGGCCCCATCAAATACACTGAGATCCCAATATGTTTTGTTTATTTATGATAGTTTCATTTTAGCACTGTGTTAGAATGTCAGTGCACTAATTAACTGTCACAGATTTTTTTAAATGTTCCCTCACCATCCTGTTCATGTGGAAGGTCTCCTGATAACACCATTACATTCTGAATAACTGCAAATGCACCTTATAATGTAATCGAGGAAGATACAATCAATCAATTCTATTGAAAAGGTGATCAAAAAAGTATTGGGAAAAACAATTTTTATTTAGTGACTCATCCTTAAAAAATGCTGTTATTCTAATTAACTAAAATGTGATTTAATTTTTCTCTTTACAGGAGATTATGTCGTAATGACAATATTCTTCGACTTAAGTAGAAGAATGGGGTACTTCACTATCCAGACCTACATACCTTGCTCACTTACAGTTGTCCTGTCATGGGTGTCATTCTGGATCAATAAAGAGGCTGTGCCAGCGAGAACATCATTAGGTACGACTTGATTCTAAACAGATATCTGCTTTTTAGTGTCAAAACGTTGAATAATTTATGAAGCAGTTAACATGCATAAACTGCTTTGTTAAAATGGACATTCACAAGAAATTAATACAGTTTAAAGTAAATTTGTTTAAAGCTGATAGAACTATAATGATATGGTATTAAGGTAGCCCGTAGGTTATTTGGGAAGATATCTTACACACAACCAGATGCTAAGATTGAGTAAACTGTTATGTTTCTCACTTCTGTTCACCTCAGGCGTAGCTGTAATTTTTGAAAGCAGTGATTGGTGAGCTGCTGAATATCCAGTGTGAGGAGGATGGTATAACTCACAAGTGCCATGTGCATGTGTAAGATATGCATATCCCTATCATCTATGGGATCAATTTAATATCCAACAATTTACCATTGAGAATTTGTTTCAGCCACAGGATAGAGTAACATAAGTTTTTTTTCTTAATCTGGTCTGTACAGGGGAAGCACTTTTAGAAAGTATTTATACTACTTATCTTGGAAATTATGATATGGTTTCAGCTTTTTAGTGATGCAGGAATCGCAGCATTACTGTAGCTGCCTTGTTATCGATTCAGGGTTTGAGGCCGAGTGTAAAACAATTTAAGGAGGTAGACTCTAGGCTTTACACAAATTGGTGTATGACTCAAAACTGAAAAAAGCAACATTTTAAAACTTTAATATTGGAGGTTAAAAGTTTACAAAAACGCTAAATGCATGCATGTATGATGTCTGCTAGATAACTGGGGCACTTTCCTCACCATGACTGCTTGGAGGTATTTGGCTGCCATCTTGAAAATTTCCTTTAGCTTGGATCAAGGTTAGAAATCAAAGGCAAGTACAACAACAACAACAACAACTTGTATTTATAAAGTGCCTTTAACATAATAAAACGTCCCAAGGCGCTGCACAGGAGTATTATAAGACAAAAATTTTGACAACCCCAAATAGTACATTGTAATCATCTGAATTTGTTTTCAGGCAGGCCCCATGAGGTCCCAGTCCCGAGGTTCAGCAGCTCAAGGAGGACTTACTCTGGCCCTCTGGGCAGCAGGTTTATGCTCCAATACTTCCACTTCCACTTGCTGCTCCTCACTTGTGCTCAATCTCATTATTTAGTATGATAAAAGCTACGGTAAAAATAAAGACTCTGGTAAATAAAATGGAGGAGAAACAATTTTAATTGCGCTTCCTTGGCAGTAGCAGTGCTTTAGCGAGCATTTTTGCTTTCATGTGGTAAAACTTTCTTAAATAGTAATGGAATGCTTAAATGTATTTAGAAGTCCAAGTGAAGCTTGGTACCTCAAACCTGATAACACCCAACTTTACCTCTCCACCACCTCTCTTGAACTCTCTACTGCTCTGTGCTGTCAGACTGCTTGTCCGACATCCAGTCTTGAATAGACCACAATTTCCTGCTGTTAAGCTTTGGGAAGACAAAAGCCATTGGGGGAAAAATTGGGTATCGCCCATTTTGGGCCGCCAATATCGGCCGGGTGCAAAGTTTAGCACCTGGCGCTAATTATTGTCTCCGACTGCAAGATTCGCCTCTATCGCCCCTATCGATTTGAGCGCTAAATCAGGCACTACACACCTCTCAAGGTGCAAACGTCGGGGAGCGAGGCACTACCTCAGAACGCTACCAAAGCTCAGGCGATGTCAGTTACCATGGAAGCCAGACAGACTGGTGCCGTCCAGTTCTTAAAGGGGAGGGGCCATCTTGCTGGCCAGCCACACCCTGCTCATTGCAGCCTTGGATCTCAGCCGGGAGAGAGCTCTAAATCAATTGTGTTGGAAGCACTAATGGATCGGCCCAGGGAAAGAGTTCGGTGCTTAGGAACCTCAAAAGTGGTGCTGAGGGCCAAAACTCCTTAAATCTTTCCAGACGTGTGTCTGCCTCTCAACCTGCGTGTGCCAAAAATTTTGCCGACAAGAAAAGGCAGGAAGTGCCCACCTTTAAATAGCACTCCCCCAGCCCCTTCCCGACTTGAAAACGTTGCCCTCTACCTGTCGTTCCTAGCGGCAGGTGCTAAGGCACGACTCAATATCTGGTATGGGGCACTACCGGGGCGTTGCACGCTCAACTGACGACACGATCTGTGGGCACAGGAGATCGTGGTGGTAGTGTTTAGCGCCGCCGCAAAACGACTGGTCAATTTTGCGAGCAGCGCTAAAATTGCCATGCTCGGGCACAAAGTTCCTAGCGCCCCATTAGCGCTCCCCAGAGGCGCTAACGGGAGGCGCCAACCAACCGAATTTTTCCCCCAATGTCTTCAGTCCCCACCATGAACTCTGTTCCCCTCCCCAGACTGAACCAGACAGTTTAAACATAGGAGCATAGGGATATAGGAACAGGAGTAGGCCATTGAGCCCCCTGAGCCTGTTCCACCATTCAATGAGATCATGGCTGATCTGCGATCTAACTCCATATACCTGCCTTTGGCCCATATTCCTTAATACCTTTGGTTAATGAAAAGCTATCATTCTCAGATTTAAAATTAACAATTGCCATTTGTGGAAGAGTGTTCCAAACTTCTACCGCCCTTTGTGTGTAGAATTGTTTCCTAATTTCTCTCCTGAAAGGTCTGGCTCTAATTTTTAGACTATGCCCCCTAGCCCTAGAATCCCCAACCAGCGGAAATAGTTTCTCTCTATCAGCCCTATCTGTTCCCCTTAATATTTTGAAAACTTCGATCAGATCACCCCTTAACCTTCTAAATTCTAGGGAATACAACCCTAATTTGTGTAATCTCTCCTCGTAACTTAACTCTTGAAGTCTGGGCATCATTCTGGTAAACCTACGCTGCACTCCCTCCAAGGCCAATATATCCTTCCTACGGTGTGGTGCCCAGAACTGCTCACAGTACTCCAGATGTGGTTTGTGATCTTGGCGTCCTATTCGACCCTAAGTTGAGTTTCTGACTCCATATCCTCTCCCTTATAAAAGCCACCTATTTTCACCTCCATAACATCACCAACTTCTGTCCCTACCTCAGCCCACCTGCTGCAGAAACCTTCGTCGATGCCTTTGTCAGCTCAACACTCAACTACTCCTCTGCTTTTCTGGCCAGCATCCATTCTCCACACTCGAGAAAGTTCCCCCTCATCCAAAACCCTGCTTCCCATATTCCTATTCCGCACTAAGTCCCGCTTGCCCATCACCCCATGCCTCGTTTGCCCGCATTGGCTTGTGGTCTCCCAATAAATTAAATTTAAAATTATTATCCTTACATTTAACTCTCTCGATGGTCTCACCCTTCTCTGTCTGTAACACCCAGCAAACACTCCTTTCTTCTGACTCCGTCATCTTGTGCATTCTCCTTCTCTTCACCTCAAATTTGGCAGCTGTGCCTTCAGCCGTCGAGGCCCTATACTCAGGAATTCTAGATTCATAGAAACTTGCCGCACAGAAGGATGCCATTCGGCACGTCGTGCCTGTGCTGGCTCTTTGAAAGAACAGTCGTGCTTAGTCCCTCATCCCTGCTTTTTGTCCGTAACCCTGTAAGTTGCTCATCCTCAAGTACCTGTCCAACTCTGTTTTAAAATTATTTATGGAATTAACTTCCACCACCTTTTCAGGTAAAGCGTTCCAGATCCCGACAACTCACTGAGTGAAAACATTTCTCCTCATCTCCCCTCTCGATCTATTTCCAATGATTTTGAATCTATGACCTCTAGTTATTGATCCACTCCCCAGAGGGAATATTTTTTTCCTACTTACTCTATCAAAACCTCTCATCTTGGAAACCTCTATTAGGTCACCTCTTAACCTTTTTGTTCCAAGGAGAACAGTCCTAACTTTTCCAACCTCTCCTCAAAACTGAACGGCAGGAGACAAAAAGTAGGGACAATGGGTAGGTACTGAAATTGGCAGGATGTGACTAGTGGTGTCCCGCAGGGATCTGTGTTGGGGCGTCAACTATTCACAATATTTATTAACGATTTAGATGATGGCGTAGAAAGCTACATATCCAAATTTGCCGATGACACAAAGATAGGTGGCATTGTAGGCAGTGTAGATGAAAGCATAAAATTACAAAGGGATATTGATAGATTAAATGAATGGGCAAAACTGTGGCAAATGTATTTCAATGTAAGCAAATGTGATGTCATCCACTTTGGACCTAAAAAGGATAAAACAGGATACTTTCTAAATGGTAAAAAGTTAAAAAACAGTGGATGTCCAAAAGGGCTTGGGGGTCCAGGTACATAGATCATTAAAATGTCTTGAACAGGTACAGAAAATAATCAAAAAGATTAATGGAATGCTGGCCTTTATATATCTAGAGGACTAGAATACAAGGAGGTAGAAGTTATGCTGCAGCTATACAAAGCCCTGATTAGTCCACACCTGGAATACTGTGAACAGTTCTGGGCACCACACCTTAGGAAGGATATATTGGCCTTGGAGGGAGTGCAGCATAGGTTTACCAGAATGATGCCCGGACTTCAATCATAGAGTCATAACGGCACATAAGGAGGCCATTCGGCCCATCGAGTCTGTGCCGGCTCTCTGCAGAGCAATCCAGTCAGTCCCATTCCCCCGCTCTATCCCCGCAGCCCTGCAAGTTTATTTCCCTCAAGTGCCTATCCAGTCTACCCTTGAAAACATTGATAACACCATGATCTCATCGGCTCGAGGGGCTGAATGGCCTACTCCTGTTCCTATGTTCCCTCATCCTTGTTAACATCCTGGTAACATCCTCAGTTATTTCTTCCCTGAATGCCCTCTATTGCTCAGTTACTGCTTTACCCTGCAATTGCATATTCTAATATACCTGTGCTAGGTCCCTTCTTAAATCACTGAAATTAGCTCTTCCCCAGTTTAGCATTTTTACCTTTGATATTTTCTGGTCTCTTTCCATAACTACTTTAAACCGAATTATGTTATGATCACTGTTAGCTAGATGATAGAATCATAGAATGGTAAGAGCACAGAAGGGGGCCATTGGGCCTGTCGAGCCTGTGCCGGCTCTCTGCAAGAGCACTTCAGCTAGTCCCACTCCCCTGCCCTTTCCCCGTAGCCCTGCAAATGTTTTTCCTTCAGTTACTTATCCAATTCCAATTTTGAAAGCCATGATTGCATCTGCCTCCACCACCCTGTCAAGCAGTGCATTCCAGATCCTAACCACTTGCTGCGTAAAACAGTTTTTCCTCATGTCACCTTTGGTAATTCTGCCAATTACCTTAAATCTGTGTCCCCTGGCTCTCGACCCTTCCGCCAATGGGAACAGTTTCTCTCTATCTGCGCTGTCTAGACCCCTCATGATTTTGAACACCTCTATCAAATCTCCTCTCAACCTTCACTGCTTTAAGGAGAACAATCCCAGCTTCTCCAGTCTATCCACCTAACTGAAGTCCCTCATTCCTGGAACTATTCTTGTAAATCTTTTCTGCACCCTCTCTAAGGCCTTCACATCCTTCCTAAAGTGCAGTGCCCAGAATTGGACACAATACTCCAGTTGAGGCTGAGCCAGTTTTTTAATAAAGTTTCATCATAACTTCCTTGCTTTTGTACTCTATGCCTCTATTTATAAAAATGAGAAGTCGCACAACACCAGGTTATAGTCCAACCTGGTGTTGTGCGACTTCTCATTTTTGTCCACCCCAGTCCAACGCCGGCATCTCCGCATCATGACTTCTATTTATAAAGCCCAGGATCCTGTATGCTTTTTTAACCACTTTCTCAACCTGCTCTGCCACCTTCAATGATTTGTGCACATATACCCGCAGGTCTCTCTGTTCATGCACCCTCTTTAAGATTGTACCCTTTAGTTTATATTGCCTCTCCTCGTTCTTCCTACCAAAATGTATCACTTCGCATTTTTCTGTGTTAAATTTCATCTGCCACGTGTCCTCCCATTCCACCAGCCTGTCGATGTCATCTTGAAATCTATCACTATCCTCCTCACTGTCCACTATACTTCCAAGTTTTGCGTCATCTCCTACTGTAACACACTCCACTTGTCCTACTTCATTTCCCAGAACTAGATCTAACACTGCTTCCTTCCTGGTTGGACTGGAGACATATTAATCGAGACAGTTCTCCTGTGCACATATCAGAAGTTCTTCTCCTTCCCTACCCTTCGCACTATG
The DNA here is from genome assembly GCA_030390025.1 of Squalus acanthias. Classification (NCBI taxonomy): domain Eukaryota; kingdom Metazoa; phylum Chordata; class Chondrichthyes; order Squaliformes; family Squalidae; genus Squalus; species Squalus acanthias. The sequence goes on from CM059426.1 coordinate 90,157,688, forward strand.
TTTTTCCCAGTCTATGTTAGGGTAATTAAAGTCTCCTAATATTACTCCGCTATTAGGAGCGAGCCTTTGGCTCAGTGGTAGCTTCCCGCCTCTGAGTCAGAAGGTGCAGGGTTCAAACTGCACTCCAGACAGTCCCGGCGAGTGGAGTTGGAGCTCCAGCTCTGAATTCTGGGTTGACAACCAGCAGGATACTCGCGTCCGGTGGGTGTGGGTGGCACCCCCCTCATTGTATAGGTTGTGGGAGTCCATAAATACCCTCCTGCCATATAGGACTAACCACCCTCTCGGCTGGTATAAAGATGGTTACAGCCATGGAAGGAGCATCACGCCGCGGCCTGTCAGACTGTTAATCAGCCTGTGAATCCGTCCACTACTTCACACTGTTCCCTAAGGGAAGAGCGAGATGATGAGGATGACTACTCTATTTTTGTTACACGCCTTTAAAATTTGCCAACAAATTTGTTCATCTATCTCCTTCTCACTGTTTGGAGCTCTATAAAAAAACTCCCAGCAATGTAACAGCTCCTCCTCTGTTCCTCAACTAAGGCCAAATAGATTCAATCCTAGAACCATCTAGTAAATCCTTTCTATTTAGAACTGTAACATCATCCTCAATCAATACTGCCACATCCCCTCTCTTTTTCCTTCCTTATCATTCCTGAATACTTGGTAACCAGGAATATTAAGAACCCATTCCTAGGCTTGTTTGAGCCAAGCCTCTTAATGCAAACACGTCATAATCCCATGGAGCAATTTGTGCCTGCAGCTCACCAACCTTTAGTTACACTACGGACATTGACGTACATACAATTCAATTCTATCCCTAAATTCTTCTGCATCCCTCTTCTCCTTTAAGACCCTTCTTAAAACCTACCTTTTTGACCAAGATTGTGGTCCCAGCTCTTATACTCTCCTTCTTTGGCTCCGTGTCTACTTTTTAGTTATGCCTCTGTGAAGCACCTTGGGATGTTATTCTGTGTTAAAGGTGCTATATAAATGAAAATTGTTATTGTTGCTGTACTAGATTGTTTTAAAACTACATCATATTTCCACAGTAGTACTGGGGTGTATGTCTAGCAGAACAAGACTTCTGCCCAACATAGAAATATGCCCTGACCTCGGGGGTCATTTCCATCTTTTAAGCAGGCTTCCAGCCTTCACTAGGAAGTGCCTCTGGATTGGTGGTGGAGTATTGTTGGAGCAGACTCGGAGACATACCACAGTGTACCACCCCACCCCCAACCTCTCTTTCCTCTCCAAAGTCCTTGATCATGTTGTTGCCTCCCAAATCCATGCCCATCATTCCCGGAATTCCATGTTTGAATCCCTCCAATCAGGTTTCCGCCCCTGCCACAGTACCGAAACGGCTCTTATCAAAATCACAAATGACATTCTATGTGACTGTGACAAAGGTAAACTATCCCTCCTCGTCCTTCTTGACCTGTCTGCAGCCTTTGACTTGGTTGACCATACCATCCTCCTACAATGCCTCTCCACCGTTGTCCAGCTGGGTGGGACTGCCCTCGCCTGGTTCCATTCTTATCTATCCAGTCGTAGCCAGAGAATCACCTTCAGTGGCTTCTCTTCCCGCTCCCGCACTGTTACCCCTGGTGTCCCCCAAGGATCTATCCTTGGCCCCTCCTATTTCTCATTTACATGCTGCCCCTCAACGACATCATCCGAAAACACAGCGTCAGTTTCCACATGTAGCCTGATGACACCCAGCTCTACCTCACCACCACCTCTCTCAACTCCTCCATTGTCTCTAAATTGTCAGACTGCTTGTCCAACATCCGGTACTGGATGAGCAGAAATTTCCTCCAACTAAATATTGGGAAGACTGAAGCCATTCGGTCCCCGCCACAAACTCTGTTCCCTAGCCACCGACTCCATTCCTCTCCCCGGCAAATGTCTGAGGTTGACCCAGACTGTTCACAACCTTGGTGTAATGTTTGACCCCAAAACGAGCTTACGACCACATATCCGCGCAATCACTAAGATACCGCCTATTTCCACCTCCAGAACATCGCCTGACTCCGCCCCACCTCAGCTCATCTGCTGCTGAAACCCTCATCTATGCCTTTGTTACCTCTAGACTTGACTATTCCAATGCACTCCTACGTTCTACCCTCCGTAAACTTGAGGTCATCAAAAACTCTGCTGCCCATGTCCTAACTCTCACCAAGTCCGTTCACCCATCCCCCCTGTGCTCGCTGACCTGCAATTGGCTGCCGGTTACGCAATGCCTCGATTTTAAACTTCTCATCCTTGGTTTCAAATCCCTCCATGACCTCGCTCCTCCCTAGCTCTGTGAACTCCTCCAGCACCACAACCCTCCGAGATATCTGTGGTCCTCTAATTCTGGCCTCTTGCGCATCCCTGATTTTAATCACTCCATCATTGGTGGCTGTGCCTTCAGCTGCTAAGGCCCTAAGCTCTGGAATTCCCTCCCTAAACCTCTCCTCCTCTCTACCTCTCTTTCCTCCTTTAAGACGCTCCTTAAAACCTACCTCTTTGACCAAGCTTTTGGTCAGCTGCCCTAATATCTCGTTATGTGGCTCTGTCAAATTTTGTTTATAATGCTCCTGTGAAGCGCCTTGGGACGTTTTACTACGTTAAAGTTGCTATATAAATACAAGTTGTTGTTGCTGTGTAGGGATGTCAGTAGCCTCCAAACTGCTGGCAAAACAGATGCATTTTTTCTTAAAATGTTTCCCCTACTTGCTACAGCATGTGCACTGCCTCCTTCAGTGGGTGAATGAACAGGCTTTTGCCACTGCAAAGAAACTCTTGCATCTTCATTTCACAGACAGAAATGCATGAAATATGTCCCTAACTTTTTCATCTTCTTACAATATATCCACCATATATGGTGTTCTGTATGCAAATGTGCCCAGGCAGCAGAAAATAGGGGATTTTAAAAATAAATGATGACATGGTCGAGCATATCCTTGAGCTATTTTTCATTTCAGGTCCACCAGAAAAAAAAAATTTAGTGGGCAGGAAATCCCAGCCCTTTATTTTATTTTAAGCTCCGCAACATCAGCTTGATGCCTAAACTTATAATCAGGGACAGTTTTAACTTTGGTTAAACACTTTTACAAGTTTAAGCATAAGCTAAGAAACTCAAGCAGTGGAGTCCTTGAAATTCTGACCGGATGATCACAAGTTTGAGCCTGGGCAATGCCTGATGCTTCAATTTATTGCCTTGGCTAGCTGAGCTTTCTCACTTCTTGGGCAGCCTTTTATAATGGAACGTATTGTGGTAGAGCAGCAGGGAAAACCAACTTTGACTAGTTTGTCCTTCATCAATTATTTCTCCAGCTGCTGCCCATTGCAATGCTAATAATAGCAGCCATGGAGAGTTTGCATTCTTGGCTTTCCCACCGTTAACTGGAGGAAGGTCATAGAGTCATAACGGCACAGAAGGAGGCCATTCAGCCCATCGAGTCCGTGCCGGCTCTCTGTAGAGCAATCCAGTCAGTCCCATTCCCCCGCACTATCCCCGTAGCCCTGCAAGTTTATTTCCTTCCAGTGCCTATCCAGTCTCCCCTTGAAAACATTGAGTGTCTCCACTTCCACCACTTCCGTCGGCAGCGAATTCCAGGTCATCACCACTCGCTGCGTAAAAAAGATTTTCCTCACATCCCCCCTGTATCTCTTGCCCAAAACCTTAAATCTGTGTACCCTAGTCCTTGTACCATCAACTAGTGGGAAAAGCCTTTCCCCGTCTAGCCTATCCAAACCCGTCATAATCTTGTACACCTCTATCAAATCACCCCTCAACCTCCTTTGCTCTAATGAAAACAAATCCAGCTTCTCTGACCTGCCCTTGTAGCTAAGATTCCCCCATCCTCGGAACCATTCTGGTAAATCTCCTCTGCACCCTCTCAAGGGCCTTCACATCCTTCCTAAAGTGTGGTGACCAGAACTGGACGCAATACTCCAGTTGTGGCCTAACCAGCGCTTTATAAAGGTTCAGCATAACTTCTCTACTTTTGTACTCAATACCTCTATTTATGAAGCCCAAGATCCCATATGCTTTGTTAACCACTTTCTCAATATGTCCTGCCACCTTCAGGGACCTGGTGTGTGTTAGCAAATAGCCTGCAGCAATGGTGTTTGAGACAACCAATAAAAGGACATTGAAAGACACTTGAATGGACTTTGTTTTCTGATTCAGTAGTGATGCATTTTGCAAAGTGAAGGCAAAGTTTCACGTACTCCATGGAATTTATAATAATTTCCATGTTTACCAGGTATTACTACAGTTCTAACTATGACGACACTAAGTACAATTTCCAGGAAATCGCTGCCAAAGGTATCCTATGTGACTGCCATGGATCTCTTTGTGTCTGTTTGTTTCCTTTTTGTCTTCGCTGCCCTCATGGAATATGGAATCCTGCATTATTTTGTCAGCAACAGAAAAAGCAGCAAAAAGAAGAAGCAGAAAACCAAAGCATCAGTAAGTTTTTTTTAGAAAAGCTTATATTATTATGGATTTTCAGTAAGATATCAGATTTTGTTTTTTTTAAAAAAAGCAAGTCGAATTTTAGAATATGATACTTGGGCCTTGAAATTACACTGTGAAATTATTAGCGTACAAACACTTGACATGTTTGTACAAAATCCCTTTGCCTATTATTTTAAGGGAAGCTTCAGCCGTAACCATTAAACCAAGGACCTGTCTGCTCTTTCAGGTGGATCTAAAAGATCCCATGGCATTATACAAAGAAAATCAGGGAATTTGGGTGTCCTGGATAGCATTTATCCCTCAAGCACCACCATTAAAAGATTTGGGCCTAGAAATTGCTTACCTTAGCGCCACTGTTAATACCGGTTTTCAAGAAAAAAATGGCGGTCGTCTCGCTTCCGGCAGCTTCCGGCATGGGACACGGAGGCCGCTATTTTGGTGAGGGCCATAGCGCTGCCATTGACAGTGCTGGCCTCTGAAATGTAAATTAGCAGATGCAATGCCTGATTTGACACCACGACTGCCAACTTAGACATTTTCGCACGGCATAATACCAGGTCCTAAGCACGCACAGAAAAGCATGCGTGAAGCAGCCCTGCAGAGACGCTGTCAGCTTCTTAACTGGACACACACACACATCTTTCAGGTAAGTTTGGATTTAAACTTTTGGACTTCAAAAAAAATATTTTATTGAAGTAATGGCTTGGTGCAATAGATTTTAAAAGTTTTTAAAGTGTTCAGGGAGTGCTGCTGGACACCTGCAAGGCTTCAGTTGGTAAAGGAAGGCCTCCGAGAAGACAGAAAATGCTGAAATACTCAGCAGGTCAGGCAGCAACCATGGAGAGAGAAACAGAATTAACGTCTCAGATCGAGATGCTGCTTGACTGGCTGAGTATTTCCAGCATTTTATGCTTTTATTTCAGATTTCCCACATCCGCTCGCAGATGGAAGAGGAATCGCGGAAGAGGAAGGCACCAAAGAGGAAGAAGCAGAAGAGGAGGAGGAAACGGAAGGAAGCAGGCAACCCAGACAGCTCCTTTCTGGCCGGAATCATCCACCTGCAGTACCAGTGACCACAACCCCAATTCCCCTTTCAACATTTGCCCCACACCTTACCTTCTGTTACTGACAATCACAGCATCCTCTTAGCCACAATGTTGAAATAAAAGCCAGCACAAACTTTCCAATCTAACTATATACTGCTATCCATCCACTATGACATCAATAAGCCAGCTAAACACCCTTGTGCATTCCCTTAGTGACTGTCTTGTGTGTGCCTTTGCCTATCCTAGTGACGTCATGCAGTGCTACCCCAGTAGCTGCAGCATGGCTGGTGGAAGACTGCTGACTCTCAGTGGGGGACACTGCAGATGGCCTTGCAGGACGGCCTTGAGGAGCTGGTAGCTGTGAGTGTCAAATCGAGTGATGGTGTTTCTTCTTCTTCGCTCTCCTCTTCCTATTCTTGGTCAACCACTGGCTGGGCAGGCTGGACTTCTTGGGTGTGTAAAATGAGGAAGGCACAAGGGTGGAGTTGTGGTGAGGGGAGGGTGGGAATGCTTGCTTACACCATGCGCACCTAGTAAATCAGAAGATATTGTGAGATGAAGGGGAAGTGGGATGCGAGCAGAAGGATAATGTATGAGGATACCAGCCTCTTGTATCCTTTCAGCCCCGTCACTGGCCAAAGGCTCAGCCATGCCCCTGCCAAAACTGGTCAGCACCGTCTCCACCAAGTGGGTGAGGTGAAGCTAGGAATGTGAGGTGTGCCTCATGTTTGGTACAGATTGTTGGAAGGTGAGTGATTTGGGGGTGTGGGGGCTGGTCATGCAATTAGCAGTGTGTGAGGCTAGTGGTGCAGTTGGTAGGAGACGGCTTTTGAAGATGTATTCACTGACCTTGACCACTGGTCTTTGGGCACTGGAGCCAGGTCGAGGGGGCGAAACTGCTGGCAGTGACAACCTCGGTGATGTGGTCCCACATCGTTCTTTCTGGAGGGTCTCCTGGCCCCTGTGGGTAGTGGACCTCTCTTGCAGTGTTGACCCCCTGCACAAAGCTAGAGTGCTGCATGTGAGACCCTGGGTGCCCCTTCCCTGGCTTGTTGAGCCATTTGTAGCACTTATACAATTTTTTTTACAAGCAGAAGGCAGTTCCGCTTTAAGAGCTGAAGACTGCCATTTCGGAATTATTTTAAATTATTTTTTCAGAAGGCAGTTGAGCTCTAAGTGCTAAAGATTGCCTATTTTTAAATGATTTTTATTTTTTTTCATTTTAGAAGGCAGTTCCCCTTTAAGGGATTGACACTACTTTCTAAATGACAGGCTGGCTTTAAGACAATGCTGCCTTGCTCCATGGACGCTACGGCCACGATACATTGGGCCTCCTGCTGAGACTACCGCCCCAGAGTGTTGCACTGCAAGTTATGCGCTGTGCTAACGTAAATCAGCAGGCAGCACCAAAATACTGGTGCTGCCTGCGCTCTTAGTGCGGGCGGCCATTAACTTTGGCTTGCGGTGGCATCGGCATGCTTCCGGCCATTATCTGGTCATTTATCTTATTGCTGTTTGTGGGACCTTGCTGTGAGTAAATCTGGCTGTCGCCTTTCCCTACATTACAACAGTGATTAAATTTCACAAGTATTTCATTGGCTGGGACGCCTTGATAAATGCAAGTTCTTTCTTTCTAAAGGAAATATTTGAAATGGGTTAATATCTGTTAAAGTAGCAGACAAAGAAACTTCATCTGCAAGCTTTAAGCATTCAGATGGTAATAATCACAGAGTAATTTCAAGACTTTGATGTCCATCCTTTTGGAAACGTTGTCAGCAGAAATTAATTTTGCATTGTAATATAATTACAAAGTATGTTTTCATTATTGAAAGAGGTTATTTGGGATAAGGTTGTTGAGTCGTCCACTGAACACACAATATGGACAATCCATTGCACTGTTCCTGTCATCTTTGTAACTGAGATTTTTTGTACACCATTGTGGCCAGATGTGGACTGATGTGCCACTTAATGAGTTTTGTTGCATGTTGTTAGAACATTGCATGTCAAATCTTGAAGCAGAAACTAAACCAATGTGATTGAACTGTCTAAAATATGGGGGCTTTAGCCCAGGCAATGTCTGTAACCTGCCCCAGTAATATGCACAGACATAGCCTTCTGTTTCCTCTCTGATGTGGCAAATCAGTGTCCTCTGGCACTTGAATTTAAGTGTCGTAATAGCTATGTTGTGAATGTCCTCAGTTTCAAAATAATTAGGAAACCATTATACTTATCTTCTTCTATCTGGCATTTCACTTCTTAGTTTGCGTCTTTAGAATTACAAGTCTATCAGCATCAGATACAAAAATCTCTAAAACCGGTTTTACGAGAATATTTCAACTGGTGTTTGGGTGACAGCCTTGGCTCAGTGGTACCACTCTCTCCTGTGAGTCAGCAGCTCGTGGGTTCATTCTAGAGACTTGAGCACGTACTCTAGGCTGACACTTCAGTGTAGTACTGAGGGAGTGATGCACTATCGGAAGTGTCGTCCTATGGATGAGACCTTAAATCAAGGTCCCATCGGGCCTCTCAGGTGGGGGTAAAAGATTCCATGGCACTATTCGAAGAAGAGCAGGGAAGTTCTGGTGTATTGGCCAATATGTATCCTCCAACCAACATTGCCAAAACAATCTGGTCATGTATATCATTGCTGTTTGTGGGACCCTGCTTTGCACAAATTGTCTGCCCATTTCTTACATTACAACAATGACTACACTTCAAAAGTATCTCATTGGTTGCGAGGACATGAAAGCCGCTATATAAATGCAAGTTCTTTTTTCGTTAAGCAATCAACTTCCAAAAAATGGCTGCCAGTTGCTCAGACTTATTTCCCTTAAAGTTCTTATAATCTTTGGCTGAGCTATAGCTGGAACACTAACTATTTAGAGGAGTGGTGAACAGAAAATGGACATTACTAGCTTAGTCGATTCGAATCATGCCATTTATGTAGCAGTTCAGGAAGCACTACTTATGGATTCCACATGATCCTAATGTTCTGACTCCCCTCTAGACATGGACAAATTGTGACATATGGGGAGAACCATGAATGAAATGAAGACAAAAGAAATGCAAGAGAAAGCAAGGGCATTTATCCACTGATCTCCTAGTTAGCTCACAATGTACAAGCACATATATTTCATGGAAAGAATCTAAACACCAGGAATAACCACAACTCCTCTTCACTGATATATTTTAAAATCTCCACTAAATTTAATTAATGTGTTTTTCAAATCATAGAATCTTACAGCACAGGAGGAGGCCATTTGGCCCATCGTACCTGTGCTGGCTCTTTGAAAGAGCTGTCCAATTTAGTCTCACACCCCAGCTTTTTCCCATAATCCTGAAAATTAGTCCTCTTCGTGTCCAATTGCCTTTTGAAAGTTCCTATGGAATCTGCTTAAACCACTTTTTCAGCTAGTATTTTCCAGATCTTAACAATCCTTTGTGTGAAAAAAAATTGTCCTAATTTCCCCTCTTGTTCTTTTGCCAATTATTTTAAATCTATGACGTCTGGTTACTGACCCACTTGCAGAGGAAACAGTTTCTCCCTACTTGCTCTATCAGAATCCCTCATAATTTTGAATACCTGTATTGGATCTCCCTTCACGTTCTCTGTAAGGAGAACAATTCCAGCTTCTCCAATGTCTCGACATAACTGAAGTCCGTCATCCCTGGTAAACCTCATTTGTATCCTCTCCAAGGCCTTGAAATCCTTCCTAAAGTGCGGTGCCCAGAATTGTACACAATACCCCAGCTGAGGCCTAACCAGAGATTTGTAAAGGGTTAGCATGACTTCCTTGTTTTTGTATTCAATGCCCCTATTTACAAAGCCAAGTATCCCATACGCTTTCTTAACGGCCTTATCAACTTTCCCTGCCACCTTCAAAGATTTGTGAATATGTATCTCAAGCTCCCTCTGCTCTTGCCCCTTCCCCTCAAAATAGTATCATTTAGATTATTGGCACGTATAGAAATTACTTGTGTAAGAAAACTGTAAGCAAACATTAATTGTTATACTGTGCAACATGAAAGATTGTAAAGCACCTAGTTCATTTGGATAACTCCTAACCCTATACCTAATGGCCTGGATTTTGCGGTCGGTGGCGTACCTACGGAGTACGCCAATGGCATCTGAATAGAATGTGAACTGACCTGATTGGGACCCCCCTTTGCGAATTTGCTGTTTGAAGCTGCGTACTAGAGGGTAGCGTAATGGCCCACGGATCCCAGGGGCGCAGCGTGTGCGGAAGCGTACCTGGGATCACATGGGCTTGGTGCTCCAATCATCAAACAGAAGGTCTCTCATTCATTTATGACCTCCGGAAACAAAGAAAAAAACAAACCTTCATTACTAGAGCTTTACCGGATAAACATCTATACTTTCAGTTTGGATTTTGTTTAAGCTTATGCTCCACATAGATGCCTAAAAATAAATAATTTTATCACTGTAGCAACCGCTTCCTCCGAACTTTTCATGGAAATAAATACTTTCCCTGGGCCAAATCCTAAAATGCTTCCATTTTCAGCCGCATAAGTTTTTTAAATTACTTGGATTTGTCAGGAGGTACCCTCTTACACTGTGGAAACAGGCCTGTTCCCACCAGCTGTAAAAAAAATTGTACGTAATTGCTGGGCAGTTGGTGTGCAGTTAGCTCAACTCTGCGCCAGCAATTAGGTTTTCAATGTTGGTGTGGTGTTGGTGCGGATGATATCCATGTGATTCTTTCCCCCTCAAAATCCCTTAAGAAAATTATAACAATATATGGCAACACGTTGCATTATGGAGTCACTTCATGCTGCTGATTTTCCCACATGCCAAGTTGTTGATCTAAGTCATGTTGATCTAGTGTGGGAAGTTCCGTGCACAGGATAGACATTTCCCCCAGAGAATGGGAGAAAACTGAAGGGTAAGACGCCTAGAAGCTTTGTTTCAGAGTAGCACTGGCAGAAGCCTGAGGGCAGGCCGTGTATCTGCCTTCTCACCCATGCATGATGATTGGTGCAGGGATAGCAGAATGGGAAGAGAAAATCTATCATAGGTCAATTTAACAAATGCAGATTAAGGCCACGGTTTTACCCTCGGCGGTGGGTTGGAGTCGGGTTCGCTGTTCGGCGGGTTCCGGTCCCGCTGCCGGTTTACTCCGCTCTGAAATAATGATTTTGCCTTAGGTGGGCTGATTAAGCCCGTCATGCACGCTACCCGGCCCAATCAGTGGGTTCGGGTCTGCTGCTCGCCTCTGCTGACGTCTGTCAGCCAGCTGCATTTAAGGGGCCCATGCAGCCTTGTGGTTTTCCATTCCTATTCTTCTGCTTCTCGGCGTGGCACATATCGAAATGACTGCTTCAAGACCAAAGGCATCTCCCAGATTTGATGATGACTCCCTCCATGCTCTTGCGGAGGGAGTGAGAGGGCGCCAAGAGGTACTGTTCCCCTCAAACGGACGGAGGAAGCCTCCTCAGAAAACCAAAGCAGCCTGGCTGCAAATTGCTGAGGAGGTGAGCGCCAGGTCTTTGTGTGGTCGCACCTGAGTTCAGTGCAGGAAAAGGTTCAATGACCTGCTACGCACAGCAAAAGTGAGTATAGCATCACACTTCCCTTCAATCTTCTCCCCATCTCCTCTCATCACCAGCACTCTGTATTGTCAACCTACTCCTGCACATCCCAATTTACCCTTACATCCCTTGCACCCTTAACCATCCCTCTCTCTCTATGTACAGAATCACTTTACCATTCTACTATGCACCCCTCACACTCGCTATCACTGTTATGCAATGACAACAACTGACAACGCACAGGGAGGGCCTGTGGTATTGGCACCTCACTCTATCTTTGTCTCCCTCTAAGCATCTATGCTATGGATTCTCTACACTCACTCCAACATTCTCACTCAAACTCCACTTGTGTCCCTCATTGCAGGAAAAGAGAGCTCACAATAAGAGGGAGAGGGGCAGGACAGGAGGAGGACCACCTTCGATTGCCCACTTGACCACTGCTGAGGAGGCTGCTCTAGACATCGTCGGAGGTGCTGAGGAGCTGGAAGTGGGGGACGGAGAGACGGGCGCAGTAGAGCAAGCTGGTGACAGAATAGATTTGTAACCCTCTCATTTAGATTGCATGAGTGACTGATATGGCATCTGATGTTCATACAGTTTGAGTTCTGATCATCTGCACAATTCGATGTGCCTGCTATGTTAATATCACATGTCTAACTCATGCCTTTCCTCCCCCACAGGACCATCGAGAGCCCCCCCTCCCCACTGTCCAGGAGGAAGAGCCGGAAGACTCCTCAGAGGAAGCTGCAACCTCTGAGGGTGCAGCTTCAGCAGAATTAAGCGCACCCAGCACCAGCGCAGAGACGCACACCTCAGTGGGTCATTCGCGAGTTAGAGTAGTGTTGTCACCTGGTGTATCACAGCTCACAAGTGAGCATCAGCAGATGGTGAAGACAGGGACAGCAGTGGAGAGTCCTCGTTGGAGGCCACAGGATGCTCCTAGCTCTGCTCAGCTGCATGTGGACCCTGTGCCTCTGGGGCCATCCAGAAAGAAAGCGGTGCTGGAACTTCAGCAACAAGTGCAGGAGCCTCTGACAGGTTTTGCATCCACGGTAATTGCGAGTGTGCAGAGAATGGAGGAGTCCATCTCAAACATGAGCACTGCCTTGGTGGAGGCAATGGCGCATGAACATGCCGCCATGGAGAGGGTGGCGACCTCCTTGGAGGACATAAGTCGCCAGATTCAACAGAGCATGGTGACTCTTCTGAATAGATGGTCTGCTATGGAGGATAGATGGGCATCTATTGAGGAGAGTCACCAGAGGTACATGGACGTCCCCGTTATGAGGACTGTCAGTACAGAGATGGGTCCTCATGGCCCCACTGATGTACAGCAAGGTGCTCTCCAGCTACTTGTTAGCAGTGAAGTGCGGGCGACCCATGAGAGGGATGTTGGTGGTCGACAACAAGTAAGTGTGGGCTCCTCTCCAAGCGCTCACACTGCCATGCAACTGCGGAGCCCTCGGTCAGAGCCCCAGATTCCTCACCCAACTGAGATGGCCGTCTCAGTCCCTGCACAGCCGCAGGAGGAGCAGACTGTTGCCGAGCCCTCCCAGGCTCCCAAACTCAGAGGACACCCGCCAAAGGTGTCGAAGCAGGAGCAGCATGAAAGTGAGCAAGGTGCTGAAGCCACAGGGGAAGCACCACGTAGAAGCACGCGTAAGAGAAAGTTAACATACAAATAGTCACAAGGGTAGTCACTTGGGTGTTTTGATGTAATACAAAGTGAAGTTTATCATCATCATTTCAATTGTAGTAAAGAAATGCGATGGCAAAGTTTGAAAAAGTTGGCCTATGTGTGCCCAGAAATGGAAGTGTCACAGTGAGGTGTCAGGGCACCTTTCATCTGTAATGATGGTGGTGAGAGTGATAGGAACCCACAGTTTATTGTACAGATGATGTATGGTGTGTTAAGAAGGTGGCAGCCACATGTGTTTGCTTCGTAAACTTAAGCGAATCTGGCATGGATTAGTGCATCCCTTGCCTCACGGCCAGCAACGTGCTCGCGTGCTGGTGGAACTGGCACATCCACCTCCACAAGGTCTTCCTCCTCCTCTGAGGAGGAGGCTGTGCACTGAGCCACTTGTTCCTCAGACAGCGGTAAGCCACGCTGCTGTGCCATGTTGTGCAGTGCGCAGCAGACCACGAAAATTCTGGAGACCCTGGCTGCTGAGTACTGTAGGGCTCCACCTGATCTGTCGAGGCATCTGAATCGCATTTTGAGCAAGCCGATGGTTTGCTCGATGATGCCTGTGGGGGAAATTTGGCTCTCATTGTAGCGCTCCTCAGCTTCGTTTGATGGCCTCCTCAACGGCGTCATTAGCCACTTTTTCAGGGGATAGCCCTTGTCTCCAAGTAGCCATCTGGAAAGTTGGGTTGGTGGGTTGAACAGCTGAGGCACAGTAGACTGCCACAGGATGAACGAGTCATGGCAACTGAAAGGGAAATTGGCGCAAACATGCATAATGTTCTTCCTGTCGGAATCTCGACCTGAACCCGCCTTAAGGAATATGGGGATCGGGCCGGAAATTGGAGTTGAGTTTGAAGATCAGCCATGATCTCATTGAACGGCGGAGCAGGCTCGAAGGGCCGTATGGTCGACTCCTGCTCCTAGTTCTTATGTAACCCATCCACTTCCGGTTTTAAAGGAGGCGGGACAGGGTCGGGCAGCCAACCCGCTGCCAGATGGTGGGACGTCAATTTAAATATTACAATGAGGCTGGAAGCCTCCTCTTTAACCTACATTTTGTGTTTAACTGTAGCTGGTCGGGTTTTACACACCTCGTAAAACCCGGCAGTTACAGCAAGGAGAGGACTGCTGCATCCAGGAGGTAAGTGCCTTTACACTGACCTCCTGGATCCAGTGTCCCTGCATAGCCCACCCCCGTGATTGGAGACCTCCCCAAAGGGCCTCCGATCACCTTCTGGGACACCCCACCCCCCGGGCAATCATCCTGAGGCTGGCCACGATCCTCCGTTGGCCGGCCCCGATCTTCCTCACTCCCCACACCGGTCCCTCGCTGGCCCCAACCTTCCTTCTCCCACCCCGCTGATCCTCTGGAACCCGGCACTGGCCCCCACCCGATCCCTCCCTCCCTCCCTCCTCTGTGCGGCCTACCTCCGCAAGCCTACCCGCCTGCAGCCAGCCAGCCTCTCCCTCTGGCTGGCTGTGGGTGGGAAACAGAGGCTTCAGATGCAAATCAGGCCCTGCCGTTAAAGTCCCTGCTCCCGGGTTTCCCAACCGCTTCGGAGCCGCCCCCCCCCCCCACCCCCCCCAACCCCGACCCACTTTCCCCATGAAAATCCAGCCCTATGCTTCATTGAAGTGTCAAGACTGATGCTCGATGAGCTGCAAATTATATCAGCATCTACAATTCAAAGATACACGTGGTTTTCTTCCCTCTGTGTTTCTGAGACGATTATTAATCTTTGTTATATTGACCTTTAGAGAATTCAAAGCCGAGCTGAAAACTAAGATTCATTAATATGATCTTTTCAATGTATTTGCAGAAATCACCTGTTATTAATGTCCGTCCAGGATCAACATTAATTCAGGTGAACAACATTGCACACCTACAAGAACATGATGATTATGGCTACGAATGTTTGGATGGCAAAGACTGTATCAGCTTTTTCTGCTGCTTCGAGGAATGTCATACAGGAGCATGGAGGCAGGGTCGAATACATATCCGTGTTACCAAAATTGATTCCTACTCTAGAATATTCTTCCCTACAGCATTCGGTCTGTTCAATCTGGTTTATTGGATCGCATATCTTTACCTATAAAAAAACGTTCAGTGACTTAAGAAGAGGATGAATAAATCTGCAGTGGTAGAATTTTAGCCTATACAATGTTTGATTGTGTTGAAATCATAAAAATGCACCGGTTCAATATTATTTAACACTTTCAGCAAAAGAAGAATAATGTGAAAAAGTCATTTTTCTATCATGATTATTATCTTTGAATCAGTTGACTTACTGCCAAATGTGCAGATTACCTTGAATTCTTGTGCCATATACACGAGTCATGCACATTTTCAAATAATGATATTTTTCAAGATGCAAATTTGATAAAATACATACATTTATATTCATTTTAACACTTGCATTTTTTGTCATATGGCAGACAGCTGATAGATAGATGACCACATTGCATCTTGGGCAGTTTCAACACAAAGCAGAGTTATCTAGGGTAAATCTGGAGAAAACCCAATCAATCATTCAAGAAAGAACAATTTAGTTCTGACTATTAAATGGAATTAAACCTAATCTAAATGGGAACACTAAATGTCACATGCTCAACTACGAGCTACAAACAAGCCCATTTTCTGCTCAATACGTTTACTCTAATTTATGAGACTTTGTGGTATTTTGACCAAAAAACTCAAGCCACTAACCTGCAGCACATTTTCAAACTGAAGTTTTTACAGTGGTGTACACTATACTGCATAACTAAATGATGCGATTTCTAATAAGGTATTCATACAATATATGTAAAATTCAACATAAAACCTAATTTAGATTGTCAATAAATACATTTCTGATGTTATCATGATTTGCTGATCATATTTGCATTTCATAAAGACTAAGTGCACTTAACATCAATGTGATCTTGGTCAGCAAGTTGTGATATCACATAAAGGCATTATCCATCTTGGGGTGCTGTTATACTTAGAGGGATGCAGATACTGCAGGCCGCAAATTATTTCTTAGCCCAGGGAGATGTTTGCCTGAATTTTATTTGGGTGACTTCACACTTGAATTACATTACACAGTTTGTATCAATTAAAGCAGTTTCAGCTTTACATCAATATGAACTGTGTATTATAACTGGCTAATAAATATATCAGGTTTTATAACATAATTTAAGTACCCTGGAAAGTCCTGTACATATAAACTGCCCAGGAGATACTGTTCTACATGTTGTGCAGCCATACTAGGTTCTAAACCCATAAGTATGCTTTATGATGGATAACACAAGTCCTTAACTGCAATTGAAAATGAGGATTTAATTTTGAAAACAAATATAAAATATATCTATAGAAAAATTGTACAGCTTCTCTAAATATTACCATAATCCAAAAATACAATGTAAGGTGGATATTGCCTTTTTATATTTAATAGGAACCCCAGCATTATGTTCATTCCTGATATGTATATAAAGGGAAGTGAACAATAATAAATATAAATATGGTTTTTTTGATGTATAATGCACACACGTTAATGTGGATGTAAGCAAATGTTTTTCACTATTAACCAAAATACCCACATTAAATAATACTACTTTTATATAATCTGATTTATTATCTGATTTATTATCTAAGCTCAGTACCTAAATCCAACAACCTAAATGATTCCTAACATTTCATAATAATTCAGTAACATAGACATTTCAACCAATATGGAGTATCTGCTGAATTTTGACACGTAGACACAATATAGAGAATGCCATTAGAATTTTATACAAATATTATATTTTATTATTCAATTTTTGTCACCAACTCTTCAATTCCTTTCAGCTTTCATCTTCCTTGCCTGAATATCTATAATATCAGATGATAGTAATAGTTATTCCAGAGAGTATTTAATGAAAATGGCATCATGTTAAAATGAAGAATGGTGCCAGCACACTTTTATTCACAGTGTTCCTAACCTACTCACTGCTAAACTTACCGTAAAACAGAATACTCCAGGAATACGTGTACTTCAACTTGTCCTATATTGTAAGCACTAAATTAAAAGAAATAAATAGAAAGAAGCCTAATACCCAATCATAGAACTGGAAAGACAGATTTATCTCTCCTCTCGCTATCAACTGCTTACTTACACCATACTTTGGCCTTATGCTATTCTACCAGCCAAATTACTGTCTAAGAGATTCTCTCCACCCAAGCTAAAAAGTAGAAGTTTACCTGTTGATAAATACTGACTAAGGTGGTGGCAGAGAGCATTTGCTCCCTCAGTCCTATTTTGAGCATGCAGTGCTCCCTGATCTAAGATGCGTTATCTCACCAATAACATCATGATTGCTATGGGCTTGTTGCCAACTGCCCAATACATTTGCTGTCTAGATGCCTAGTACATATAGCGGCATTTGCAAAAAGGAAGTTTCAGGAGAATGGTGTTGATTGAATTTTTGCTTTGTTTACGATTTCACGCGTGCCTGTTCAGGGACAGGGCTGTACAGCCCATTCGGTTAATATGTGATGGCTGTAGGTGACCACGCTGGATTGGTTGGCAGGTCACATGGATAGGGAGGAGGCAGGACAAGCAAATGCTGTGATTGTTTTGTTTTGACTTGTAGAACTCTGAAAATTGTTCTTCAATTTTGCGGGACTCAATCATTTCATTAACCTGTTCTGGTCACATAATTAATATTATTTGATCTGCAGTTGTGCCATAGTGTACAGGGGAATGACTGAACATCTGCCTAAGTGGCAGTAACATTTTAATGTTCATCAATAAGGGCCCAAGCGACTTAAACAAAAAGAGGCACTTAATACTCAAAAAAAAGCGCGTGCAAACCTCAAAGGAAGCGTCAGCTTACGGAGGGTCATGTGGCAGGTGAGAGGAACTTGGATGTGGCTGTGGCAGAGTGAGGCTCCTTGAGGGAAGCAATGCAAGGCAGAGCCTTGCCTTAAGGTGGGAATCAATATTATTTTGTTATCTGACCATCAGTAGTGTTGGATCTATCTGCTCCGCAGTTCTGCTGCACACAAGTTGCTGCCTATCAACTGATCAGTATCATCTAGAGTTATCTGTGTTTATATGGCAGGCATGTTTCTATATAATATTTCAATTATTTATTTCTAAGCTTCTAAACTTCTGATTACAACTGCATGTTGATTGGATAATTGTACAACTCAAGTGACTCTTCTAGATGATCCTGTTCAGATAGCAATCTCCGTTTATAAGCAGACCCTGTGAGATCAGAATCCCTAGGCTCTACAACTAAGGAAGGAACTAAACTGGATCTCCAGGCAGCAGGTGCCCTCCTTTCCTGCACTTCAGATTTGAGGTCAGCAAATCTAACAGTTCTTACTCTGGTAGCCTCCATTTTACATTGAAATTGTATCATTAACCCCAGCCTGACCTCCACTATGTAAATACCTGCTTAATCCATTTAATTCTGATGCTCTACTGGACAATCCACTTTACAGGCAGAAGATTTCCACATACAGCTGAAAATTGGGGGTTAAGGACAGCTAAGAATTCTCACGGAAAATGTTAATACCCCACAGTTAACATTTAAACAGCATGACAACAGCGATTTCTAAGCTGTGATGAATTATTATTTAGAAATGTAGTGAGTTATAAAATTCGACAGGGCTAAACAGACTGGATGCTGGGAGGATGTTTCCCCTGGCTAGGGGGTCTAGAACGAGGGGTCACAGTCTCAGGATACGGGGTAGGACATTTAGGACTGAGATGAGGAGAAATCTCTTCACTCTGAGGATGGTGAACCTGTGGATTTCTCTACCACAGAAGGTTGTGGAGGCCAAGTCACTGAATATATTTAAGAAGGAGATAGATAGATTTCTAGACACAAAAGGCATCAAGGGGTATGGGGAGAGAGCAGGAATATGGTATTGAGATAGAGGATCAGCCATAATCATATTGAATGGCGGAGCAGGCTCGAAGGGCCGAATGGCCTACTCCTGCTCCTATTTTTTCTATGTTATTACAACTAACATGCAATTTGCTTTAAGACAGCTGAATCGGTTAGATCTCTTAGTTTAACTTGCTTTTCTCACATTTGGGTCTAGCACTTATAAAAAATCAGAAGTGTGGAAATGTCACAAATTTCTTTATAAGACCAGTTTATCAATGCTTTGAATCTTGCAAAGACCACCTAAAAGCATGAAATTATATTTAAAATCTAACTAAATTAAACCTTGGAGGCAGGACATTTGGACCCTAAAAATCATAGAAGTACTAAATTGCTAATATTTTGTTTCATTCACTGAATACCATAAAACTGAGCATTTAGTGTAGTTCATAATACTCAGAATTAGTTCTTTTACAGAAAATAACTATGAAGCATAATTAATATTAACGTTCTCAAAAGCTGCAAACAGCTTTACTCTCAGCATATTAGTAACATCTGATCTTGTTTCTCAACACTTTGCATCTATTTAACAACAGATAGTAAATCTTTATCTCATTAAAGTTTTGTACTGCTCAGCCAAGTAGTGATCAGTTGTCAGTAATGATTATAATTAGCTTTAAAACCCATTCAACTGTTCTTTCACACTATAAAGTGAGTTAAAGAGGAAAAAACGGCCTGTACAAATCCTACAGGGAGAAAGGGCTCACTTGGATGATAATAAGAAAATAGACATTAAAAGGGTGATCAGCAGGTTAAAGAGGCACGTGGAAAATGCTATAGTAGCTGAGGCTAAGCAGAACAGTCGTATAAATTTTTCAGTATCACAACAGTGAGAGGGCAGTTAGAGAAGAGGTGAAAACCATAAAAGGTGCAAACAGCCTCAAAACTGGGGATGAACATAGGTTTTCTGAGTGACTACTTCCTCCAAGTATTCATAGGCAAAGGCATGAGCAACATGCCCTCTCAAAGGTATCCCAAGCAAAATTAGTGAGCTTCTATATATGAGATGGAAGTCCTAGACAGGCTTAATAGACACAAAGCAAAAATCCTCAGCCATAGGTAGTATTTATCCCAGTGCTGAGAGAGACTAGGATGAAATTTGTGAAGCACTGACAATCATTGAGGGAATCAATGGATACTGGGGAGGTATCAGTAGATTGGAAACAAGCCAATCTGGTGCCCATAATCAAAAAAGCTGACAATACAGACTGACGCAACTACAGACCCATTAGGGAGAAAGGGATAGACCGAATAATTACAGGCAGTCTGCCCAACCTCAGTGGTGGGTAAATTATTGGAAAAAATTCTGAGGGGCAGTATTCATTGTCATTTAGAAAGGCATGGATTAATCAAGGACAGTTAGCATGGATTTGTTAAGGGAACATCATGTCTGACAAGAGTGAATTTTTTGAGGAGGTAACAAGAAGGCTCAATGAGAGTAGTGCGTTTGCTGTAGTCTACATGGATTTTAGCAAGGCTTTTGACAAGGTCCCACATAGCAGCCTGGTCAGAAAAGTAAAAGCCCATGGTATCCAAGGGAAAGTGCCAAGTTGGATGCAAAATTGGCTCAGTGGCAGGAAGCAAAGGGTAATGGTCGCTGGGTGTTTTTGTGACTGGAAGGCTGTTTCCAGTGGGGTTCTGAAGGGTTCAGTACTAGGTCCCTTGCTTTTTTGTGGCATATATCAATGATCTGGACTTTAATGTAGGGGGCATGATTAAGAAGTTTGCAGATGATACAAAAATTGGCCGTGTGGTTGATAGTGAGGAAGAAAGCTGTAGACTGCACGAAGATATCAATGGACTGGTCAGGTGGGTAGAAAAGTATCAAATGGAATTCAATCAGGAGAAGTGTGAAGTAATACATTTGTGGAGGGCTAACAAGGTAAGGGAATATACAATAAATAGTAGGATACTGAGAAGTGTAGAGGAACAGAGACACCTTGGAGTGCATATCCACAGGTCCCTGAAGGTAGCAGGACAGGTAGATAAGGTGGTTAAGAAGGCGACGGGATACTTTCCTTTATTAGCCGAGGTGCAGAATATAAGAGCAGGGAGGTTATGCTTGAACTGTATAAAACACTAGTTCGGCCATGGCTAGAGTACTGCACACAGTTCTGGTCACCACATTACAGGAAAGATGTGATTGCAATAGAGAGGGTACAAAGGAGATTTACGAGGATGTTGCCAGGACTGGAGAATTTTAGCTATGAGGAAAGATTGGATAGGCTGGGGTTGTTTTCTTTGGAAAAGAAGAGGCTGAAGGGAGAATTAATTGAGGTATATAAAATTATGAGTGGCCAAGATAGAATGGATAGGAAGGACCTATTCCCCTTAGCAGAGAGGTCAATAACCAGGGGGCATAGATTTAAAGTAATTGGTTGAAGGATTAGAGGGGAGTTGAGGAGAAATTTTTTCACCCAGAGGGTGGTGGGGGTCTGGAACTCACTGCCTGAAAGGTGGTAGAGGCAGAAACCCTCATCACATTTAAAAAGTACTTGGGTATGCACTTGAAGTGCCGTAACTGGCAGGGCTACGGACCAAGAGCTGGAAAGTGGGATTAGGCTGGATAGCTTTTTGTCGGCTGGTACAGACATGATGGGCCAAATGGCCTCCTTCTGTGCTGTAAATTTCTATGATTCTAGTACTACTTTTGTTCCATGTACAGCAATGGAATTGATTATCAGGAGTAAAATTCAGGATCATCTGTATAACAGTAACCTAGTTAACAGTAGTCAGCTTGGATTCAGAAGAGGAAGATTGTACCTAACCAATCTACTCATACCTCTTTGAGGAATTGACAACCCAAGTGGACTACGATAAACCATACAACATGGTGTATCTTGATTTCCAAAAGGCTTTTGATAAAAATTCCTCCTGAAAGGCTATTAATTAAACTCAAAGGGAAAACCCTGCGAATGAATAAGAAACTGTTTGAAGAGTAGGAAACAATGAGTGCTCAATAATGATGTTATGTCAAAGTGGGGAAAGTACTGAGTGAGGTCTCTCAAGGCTTGTACTGGGACCATTGTTGTTTCTGGGTAAATTAATTATGATGGGCTGAATAGTCTTCCGCATTCATAATTAACTTGGGATCTTGTGGAAAATGCGAATGTGAGATGGAAAGTGAAGCACACCCTGCTCCGTCTCAGCCTTGCTATTGTTTGCAATGGGAGACACAGGTGACTGAACCAATTACTGTATGGATGATTATCGTTAAAGAGAAAAAAAGCTAACTTTAAAATTTAAAGAAAGCTTCTGATGAACTTAATTTATTAAAAAACAAAACAAACACCAGGTTGATCTGTTGAACTGAAAAAATAACAAGTTGGGAAAAAATGACAGCAAGTTGTGCCATTTTTTTACTTCAACTAATTATTGAAATGGTCTTACTGTACTCCATCCTCTCGGCAGGTGACTCTGTGATCCAGGGCTTTCATTGGGGAATGGCAAGCACTGGAAGCACACCTCAGGGAATAACAGGTGTGCAGTCTGTAATTTTCTATCCATTAAAATTAGCAGACAGAAAGTTACAGGCTCTGTGCCTGCAATTTCCCATGATGTGCTCCCTGCATGCGCCACTCTGCACTGCAGAACAGGGAGGGGGACACCAGATCATAGAATCACCCCATAATTATCCCAAACTATCATATCAGACAGTAAATGAGTAAGGTCACTTAGCTAACTGTAACTCACTTCAATGAAGGCCAAATGATGCTGAGAGACTGCAGGTAAGAAGTTACCTACCTGTAATTGTAATTAAAGCTGGACTATTTAAAGACATATCAAACATTCTGGAACAAATATAAAAGCCAATAAATCTTGACATTTAATTCTTGCCTTCATATTATTTAATAACGACTTCAAAGAAAAGCTTTACAACCAACAGTCATTACATTGCCACCTTCAGAAAATGTTGCCTGAATTGTTTTAAGAAGTACAGGACAGCATGATAATATATTTCCTTTATCCACTTCAAAATAATTTAAACCAGTGAAAACTATTCTCATGCATTTATTATCCATATATTCCAATATCTTCTGTTGACTATAATTCTACTGCCTTAATTAGCTATAGCTGCTCTAGATCATTAAAATATTCATGAGATATTCAGTAATGTTGTATTGTAATTGATGTCTTATGTTTCTATTCCTTTTGATGTTTGCCTTGAACTGTATCTGGTTGCATGTCCTTTCTGTGAAATGGAGCTACAAGTTTACTGATTCTGTCAAATAGGAATTGTATTGTCTGGTGATTTAGGAATGTTTGACCAGATCTAGTGCTGCAAATTTTTTTTTTACAAAAGCCTGGCCCACTGTGATTAGAAAATATGTAGAACTCTTAAAGTACTCTGTATATTTTTATGCCTCCCAAGAGCAATGTTCTAAAGCAGGTTACAAACATTAGCTGAAGTGCTGAATTGATCAGTGAACCGAATAGCAATTTGAGAAATGCAGATATTGTAACAAAGCAGCAGTATCTGTGTCAACCTGGCTCATTTGGTAAAATTCTTTCCTCCGAATCAAAAGGTTCTGGGTTCAAGCCCTGCTTTCCAACTTGAGTACATAAGGGAAGATTTTCCGAGGTCTACAGACTGAATCCCCTGGGTGCAGTGAACATTGGAAGATTGGGTGATTCAGAGCACACGATGGTGAAAGAACCATCCAAATATCCTTCCAAAGAACAAATTTCCTGGGTTTGTGCCCAGGTGATCCAGGAAAAGCTCTCCTGTAATTGAAACTGACACTGCAGTACAGTACTGAAGGGAATGCTGCATTAGCACTGCGCTTTGGATGAGATTGAAGCCTGGTTCAGATAGAAGCAAATAATTCCATGGCAATATTTGAAGAGCAGAGAATTCTCCTGGTGTCTTGACCAGCATTCCTCCCTCAACTAACATCACCAAAAACAGATTGGCTGGTCATCATCTCATTGTTGTTTATGGGATCTTGCTGTATGCATCCCACAGAACAACAACGCATTTTCAAACAATTTGAATATATATGACAAGGTTTACGATGTTTCTGACAGATGTGGTAAAGTGTTTTATATAAATGCAGATTCGTTCTTATGTGAATTAATGCAAAGTCTTATTTAGTCATAACAATAAAGCCAACAGCACCTGCAGTCAGATTTTGGCCATTTTTCACAAATTGATGATTAGTAAGTTTCTGAAATCCTAATCCAAACAATAATCTAATCATGATAATGTTTTCTCAAAAATAAAACTGGATACAGCATGCTGCAGTTTTAGCCATAGTGCTGATTTTTGAATTTGCATTCTCGAAATTAATTATTTTAAATCAGGAAATACTAGTGCAAATAAAAGTCAGATTTTCTCTGAATTCAAAACTGTGCACTAAATATAAATCATGAGGTACAGTAGCACTTACAATTCCTCTCCAGAAAATGAATATAGTCATGGGGCCTGACAAAAGTGACTGTAAATGGCATTAAAAACATCACATGCATACCCACTCGCAATTCTGTCACGTCCATGCTCCCAGACTACTTTTCCCTCACAAAAAGGCAAAATGTATCTAAAAAGAAGCAAAATGTTAATGAAACCTTCTCCCTTCTTTGCTGAGGTTTTCACTCCATGCTACTTTGAGCTCCACTCCAATTGGACAGTTCTGCCACTGCTCCTTGATTCTTCTCTACTTAAAGTCTCTCACCTATGCAAAGCCTCTGCAACATGTTACCACACATCTTACAGTGACATCGCTGAAGCTCTATTGTCCTCCACTGCCTCAATGAGTTCTGCATTCAGAGACATCTAAACAATGACAATTAAATTGTATTTCCAAACACACCTAAAAAGATCGACGTGGTACAAATGGAAAAAATTATGAAGCTGCATGGCATATGATCTTTCTTTGCAATTGTTTGTATGACGTGACTCATGACTGTCACTCATGAGTTCACCAGTCAGTCTGCTTAAGGAAATTTAAAAAATTGCCAGGCCCTTCTGCCTCCATTACTAAATAAATCTGTTATTTACTATAATTCATAATTTTTTGTGCTATAATGCATTGGAGTCAACGCCCAGAGCCAGCCTCAACCTCCCACTGCATTGATTTCCAGATCAGACTTGGCATTAGTTCCCCAAGGAAAGATGGGAACTGACATTTCTCCCAATGACTGATGTAAGATTGGCTTTAGTAGCGGCTGAGGAAAGGTTTTCCTGTCCTCCCTCTTGGCAGAAAGGTGTGTATGACACAGGAAGACCAAAGTGGGAGAAATTCAGGAAGATTGGGAGTGTAAAGTGCTCCTAAAAAGTTATGTGAATTTAAAATTAATTATGGTACTAATTTAATTAAACTATACTGGTTGGTGGATCAAGAAAATAAAGCATTGCTTTACACTAATCTTTAGTGAATATCATAAATCTCAGTCAAAATGTAAAATCTACAGAGCCCTATTATAGCTGCAATAAGTCAGTGCAGTAATATCTTGCAGTCAGAAATACAGCAAAGCCATATGACAAAGTGAGTGCTATTAATTGGCATACACCCTCATTATGGCTATAAGCAGCATTTGGACACTGTTCATGAGTTATGTAACATTCAGTAATACTGAAAACTACTGTGAAATAGTCCATTTGTAACCTTGCTCTAATGTTATTTCTAGTGAATACCTTTGACTATGTGACTTCACTATAGAAGCGGCAATGGTAATTCTTCTTCAAGGAAAAGTGGCTGCAAATGCTTCCTATGATTCCATCTCTTCATTGTCCATACCATTTTTGTGAGCATTCACCTGGTGAACTTTGTAGAAACTGAAACTGTGAACCTAGTAAAATAATACTCAAGAAAATCCTACAATGGCTTTTTCTTCGAGCATTTTTCTTTATAAATATAGTCTTCTATGTAATTTTTTTTTAAATGATTTAGTAATACTTTTTTCAAACTCACCACAAAATAGCTGACTTTCCAATCAGGGTTGCCATCTTTCCCACTTTTCTGAAGCTCAAGTGTAGAAAGGTAATGGTCTGTTGTTGGGCCTCGACTCCCATCACTGCCCATTGTTCAGTGTTTGAGCATCGAGGGACACCTGGAGCTGAGGTTCAGTGACAGGACTTCATGTTTCAGCATCCAAACCCTTGAAATTATCATGAAGATGTAAGGCTTGATCAGGTAGCTTATTTCCATATGTGGCAAGTTTGTAAAAAAATGCATAACTGTTTTAAATGGAATATCATTTATTTTACAGATAAACATGTGAAATTAAAGTTGTTATATACTCTTCTCCTGCAATATCCCTTTAAATGATAGCAATGTTCTTTCAATTCAAAGAACATTTTTGTAAAAGAATTTTGAACTCTAGTGATCCCATGCCATAACATTTTCTATTATAATTGTTCCATAGCTGATAAAACAAACCATACGAAACACCCTGGGGTAAGGATTCCTCTCGTTGCTATTTGTAGCAAAATCCTAAACTCAACTACAAATTTTGCGTTTACAGTTTTGCTACTAATTACAAATGGAGGAGTCTGCCTCCTTCTCTGTAACATGCCTGTTGCTATAACATGCAATTTTAGGGACTCTGGAGTGGCTGCTGTTATCATGACCGATCTAACTTTATGAGACATAGACAATGATATATGTGGTGTGCTTTTATCTTCTTTGTGCCTATTCATATTACATTTCACTTTTAATAATATACAAACACTGAATCTGGTAATTTACCATTGTTTATTCATGGCATTGGAGACAGCAGGTCCATCCTGTGAGGGATGTCATGATATTATGATGAATGATTTTGTTGCTCATCACATTGTTTGATTTTCACCTGTTACAACTATTATTGATGATTTAGACCCTCTAATTTTGGATTTCTATTGGTTATTTTTGGTTTTCAGCATTCAAAATTTCAACACATTTTGCTGATTTATGTAAAAGGCCCCAAAATGCTACAGAATCTAACATAAACACCTGCATAGATGGCTCACTTTATTTACATTCAATAAAATGAGATTACACTTAATTTCTGTTAGTTGCCGCTATGCACAGAAAATAAAGTCATGCACCATCCTTGTGTGCAACAAAAACAAAAACTTGCATTTATATAGCACCTTTAACATAGCAAGTCGTCCCAAGGTGCTTCACATCAGACAAAATTTGACACTGAACCACATAAAGAGATATTAGGGCAGGTAGGTTTTAAGGAGTGTCTTAAAGGATGAGAGAGAGGTGGAGAGGTTTAGGGAGGAAATTCTAGAGCTTGGGGCCTAGGCAGCTGAAGGCAAGGCCCCCAGTGGTGGAGTAATGGAAATCAGGGCTGCACAAGAGGCCAGAATTGGAGGCATGCAGAGATATTGAAGAGTTGTAGGGCTGTAACAGGTTACAGAGATAGGGAGGGGCGAGGCCATGGAGGGATTTGAACACTGATGAGAATTTTAAATTCAAGGTGTTGCCGGACTGGGAACCAATGTATGTCAGCGAGGTGGGTGATGGGTGACAGTAGCAACATAAATAAGTCTAATAACCAGCTGTTAATGAAATCAAGTTCTCTCATTAAATGTAATATCATTGCCAACAGAAATAAAATATTTTGTCTGGTAACAGCCTGTAATGCATGCATTATCCTCAGTCAATCCCTACTAACAGAAATAAAGCTAACTACATAATGGGCCAGGTTTGGTTCTGAGCGGCAAACGATTGGCGCCAGTTGTTTGTTAGATATACACTTGCCCATAGGCTTTCTATGGGGTTTTGCACAGCAAGTTGCTTGATCAGCACCCCATCCATCACTTTAAACATTCACTCCCTCCACCACCGGCGCACCGTGGCTGCAGTGTGTACCATCTACAAGATGCTCTGCAGCAACTCGCCAAGACTTCTTCCACAGCACCTCCCAAACCTGCGACCTCTACCACTTAGAAGGACAAAGGCAGCAGGTGCATGGGAACACCACCACCTCCAAGTTCCCCTCCAAGTCACACAACATCCTGACTTGGAAATACATCATCGATCCTTCATCGTTGCTGGGTCAAAATCCTGGAACTCCCTACCTAACAGCACTGTGGGAGTACCTTCACCGCACAGATTGCAGCGGTTCAAGAAGGCAGCTCACCACCACCTTCTCAAGGGCAATTAGGGCTGGGCAATACATGCTGGCCTTGCCAGTGACACCCACATCCCAGGAATGGATAAAAAAAAGTGGGCATCTGGTACCTCAGTGAACAGGGCAAGTAACTGTGTAGCTCCTTAACCAATCAGATTGAAGAAACGTTAATGAGCAGCACAGAGTCTGAACCAGGAAGTGTGAGTTAGAATAATGAATTCCATCGGGTACAGAAAGTGAAATAAAGAAAGGGAAAGAAAGATTTGATTAAGAAAGAGAGTTGAAAGAGACAGAAAAAGTAAAAATAAAACAATTTTATTTAAAAAATGTTTTTTAAATCTCCAACAATAATTAAAAACTGATGGAATAAGACTCCACACGTGTAAAAGTTAATTTTCAGTATCAGAGAGGTTGTTTGGCAATAGTTAAGACCACGCCATTAAAAGGGTACTTAGACTGGAATGGACAAGCCCTGATTTTTTGTGGTGAGTTTAATCTGTATCTATGATGTCAGTACAGGAACTTCACGCCATTCAATACATTTGAATGGTGAGTCAGATGGCGAGATGCCATTTTTACACAGTTTATGGAGAAGCAGCGCATCTTGGACAGCAACTTCCAAATTTTTGCGTTTAAATGTGCATGTGCACTCACTGAAAGTTGCTGTCTGATTTGCGTGTAAATAATAGTGAGTGTTGTTGACCTCACCATTATGTTCACAGCAAAATCCGGCCCCTTGTCTCTTTCAAGGTCATTGTGACTCTTTGTATAACACAGGTTTTTATCTTACATCCACAGATACGTGGCACAGTGCGTTCCCCACCAAGGTAGCTGTATGCACCCAACTTATTTATCCAGAGAGTAGTTAGAATGTTGAATTTACTACCACGTGGAGTAGTTGAGGTGAATAGCATAGATACATTTACAGGGCAGCTAGATAATTACATAAGGGAGAAAGGAATAGCAGGATATGCTTCCACAGTCTTCTGGGGTAGAGAATTCCAAAGATTCACAACACTCTGAGTGAAAAGATTTCTCCTCATCTCAGTCCTAAATTGCCGACCCCTTATCCTGAGACTATGCCCCCTAGGTCTAGACTCTCCAGCCAGGGGAAACAACCTTTCAGCATCTACCCTGTCAAGCCCTCTCAGAATCTTGTATGTTTCAATTAGATCACCTCTCATTCTTCTAAACTCCAGAGAGTATAGGCCCATTTTACACAATCTCTCCTCATAGGGCAACCCTCACATCCCAGGAACCAATCTAGTGAACCTTCGTTGCACTACCTCTAAGGCAAGTATATCCTTCCTTAGGTACAGAGACAAAAACTGTGCACAGTACTCCAGGTGTGGTCTCACCAAAGCCCTGTACAATTGCAGCAAGACTTCCTTACTCTTGTAGGCCAACCCCCTTGCAATAAAGGCCAACATACCATTTGCCTTTTTAATTGTTTACTGTACCTGCATATTAACTTTCTATGTTTCGTCTACAAGGACACCCAAATCCCTCTGAACACCATCATTTAATAGTTTCTCAACAAAAAATAAAATTCTGTTTTTCTATTCTTTTTCTATTCTTCCTACCAAAGTGAATAACCTTATATTTCCCTACATTAGAGATGAAGTAGGATGGGAAGGAGGCACGTGTGGAGCAGAAATACCGGTATAGACCAGTTGGACCAAATGGCCTGTTTCTGTGCTGTAAATTCTATGTAATTCTATGTAATATGTTGGACATAACCCTTAACATTTGCTTCACTACAATGCATACACCAAGTCCGTTCAGTGTGAAATAGAATACAGCTAATGGCATGATGTCACAATATTGTAACATTCATCATATTGGAGTTCCTGAAACAAACCGTGAGGCTAAAATTCTGACAAAGCAATTTCAGTAAATTATAGTTGCATGCTGTAATTTAGTCATTTAGTTAAAATTTTGGTTTACATTCTGGTAAAACACAATCTGAAATTAGAGGGCCTTATTAATTATAAATATGATAAAACAACAGAAGATGGATATAATTAAGTTTTTTATAACTTAAAATGGTTCAATTTGCAGCAATCCTTGTTTCCTTGTGACAGGGTAATCAACTCACCTGATTGCTTTTTAAAATGGTTATTGCACCATGACGATATCGTACCTTGATATCCCGAATCCTAACCATAACTTTGAATGTTTTCCTGCTGTAATTGTGGCTGTAGAAAACATTAACCTCAGTGTCTCCAGTAAACCTAGTATTTCCAGAAATACTGTGACTTCATTTTTGTGGCTATTGCATGTGCAATTTGATGTTATGTGTTGTCTTCTTTTGCGTGTCTATGTGTTGTAATTTGCTGAAATCTAACTGGTTACACTGTGAATAATAACAAGCTGGTGCCTGCAAACCTTGCTTCTTGTATAATAACAACTGCTGAATCCAATATTGTTTAGTTAAG
Source organism: Squalus acanthias (assembly GCA_030390025.1). Lineage (NCBI taxonomy): Eukaryota > Metazoa > Chordata > Chondrichthyes > Squaliformes > Squalidae > Squalus > Squalus acanthias. The sequence goes on from CM059426.1 coordinate 90,187,871, forward strand.
TATCTTACGGGTAAACAATATTGCATGAATGGGTAACGATGTCACCGGCTGAAGTTTTGTTTGATCAGGGCTGAACAGTATTATAAGAGACCTTGTTAAACTTAATACAGACCCATGCACAAAGTGCTGGAAGATGTTAAAATGCATGTACGTTTTATTTAAAATCCTGGTATTAAAACAAGCTGATTTAATATTTACAACTGATCTCTGATTTCTTTTGTAAGCAAAGTTGTTCATTTTAATCCATGATATTGAATAAAGAGCACCCATAGTCATAGTGGCTGGGCAAATTGAAAAGGGAACAACCATTATTTTTAATGCAAGTTTGGATTAGTGATACAATATTTCTAACAGATGACTATCTTTATAGAGGAACAATGGGGAGCATTCAATCTGGTTATGGCTTCAGGGACCTGTTACCAAATGTCAGTAATATTACTGCTGAAATGCTGCCAATTGGGAAATAAAAGATTTACATTAACATTTGTTCAGACACTAAGTTGCATTTTTTTTTAATTAATGTAGTCCAATGGTAAACACTTACTGCCAGTAAGCTAAAAAAATCAAGGAAACCCTTTGGGGCGGTGAACGGGGGTGGTGGGAAAAGGGGAATTATGAGGATCAGATATAATGTACTTTAGTAAGTATGCTATTTTTGGCTCCTTAAAAGTCAGATATTATACTTGATTTAAATCTATGTGGGAAACTAAAAATGGGTGATTTTGCTACAATTGCATTTGCACTTTTTACGGGACAGGGGAATGCAACAATGGAAGATGAGAGCTGTCAGAACCAGTCCTTATTTCCAGGTAAAGATATCCCTGTCACAGCTCAATTTCTTAGATGTGGGAACACCACTGCCTTCAACTTCCCTCCCAAGTCACACACCATTTTGACATGGACCTATTATCATTGGGTTGATATCCCTACCGAACACCATTGTGAGAGCACCATCACCACAAGGACCACAGCAATTCAACATCATACGTTGACATGCTCTGCAACCGGCTTTCCCTTAATTGGCCTGCTAAGCCCGCTGGGCGGGCTTAACAAAGTCAATCAAGGGAAAATAGCGTGGCTTGGCCAGAAGTTGTTGGAGGCGGGACTGAAACCCGTCAAGTGGGAGTCCCGCCTCCAAAAGCGTCCCATTGGCAAAATCACCCCCATGGAGTAAGTTATCAACATGAGATCGGCACGCTAGTCGGCAAAATTTACAGTGTACATCGGCAATTTTGTTGCAGGAAAATCTGAGCTGACATCTTTAAGCAAATAACAGGCAAACATTGGTATAACCAAGCCTGTTCAGTAAGGGAACACACATTTGGTTTAATGACTCATGACGCCTGTAAACAATTGCCAAGCAGTGGTAGAACTAGGAAAATAACTCTAACCATTCAGTAACTGGATAAACTTTTGGTTTAATCAAGCAGAGATTCATTGTGAGACTTCCCTACAGTTATGAGCATCATTAACCTAGATCTCATAAAGGCAGTTAACCTTGTCTTAACAACACCACTCATGCTGCAACAGCTTTTATGAGAAGAGAACAGGAGAATTTATGGAGAATCCTATTAAACAACACTTCAATTGCAGGAATTCCTTTTCCAATGTCACCACGATCGACCACACTTTCTGCCTTTGGTTATATTAACTGCAACAAGCCATCATTCCACATGAGTGCTAATTTGAAATGTATCTGTATTGCCACAAAATAAAGCTGACTCATTTCTTTAGTTAGAATATTAATTGATGACACGACCGAACAAACTTAAGTGTAAAATGACCTACTCTGATCAAGTCTGCTTCTGAACCTATTTATTATATTTGTACTCTACCTCATGACAACCTTTGTGCCTGGTCTCACTGTGCAGTATATATAATTGTCTATAACCCTGTCAATCTCCTGTGGTTGTAGTATATGTGTCTGAGTTTATCTCTTGTAATCCCAGTAATTACAGTATAGTCTGTCTGACATGGACCCCTGTGATCCCCAATGCTTAAGTAATGTGTGTCTGACTTTGAAATCTGCGATTCCCCTGTAGTTGCAGTACGTGTGCCTAACTGTGCCTCCTATAATTCACTTATACTTGAAATGATGTACGCTTTACGGTGACCCCTGTGATTCCTCCGTGATCACAGCGCTTGCATTTGGCTGTGATCCCTCTGATTCTTTGATACTTTCTTGGGACTGTTTGTGATTTGTCCAGACATGAGAAGCACTGCTTCAACACGCCGATTGTAAGTTCCACGTTGAGGTATGAGCCTCATTGTATTTTCTTACAGCCTTAGTGTGGGGTTCCTGACTATTACCAATAGCGAGGGCAGCAAGGCCTAGCCATGATCTCCCATCAGCCAACCATCCATTCTTACTGCTCCTCCAAATAGCTGTGGCACTGTCTTTGGCTGCTGGATTATCTTGTAGTCACCTGCTATATTTGGATGTATTCGTCTAAAGCAACTTGTATGTTGATCAAACTAAATCCTTTTGATTCACATACCATGTTGTTTGGTGCCCTGATGCATACCTGAGACCCTGAACCCGCGAACTCTACCACCTAGAAGGACAAGGGCAGCAGGCGCATGGGAACACCATCACCTCCAAGTTCTCCTCCAAGTCATACACCATCCTGACTTGGAAATATATCGCCGTTCCTTCATCATCGCTGGGTCAAAATCCTGGAACTCCTTCCCTAACGGCACTATGGGAGTACCTTCACCACAGGGACTGCAGCGGCTCAAGAAGGCAGCTCACCACCACGTTCTCAAGGGCAATTAGAGATGGGCAATAAATGCTGGCCTTGCCAGCGATGCCCACATCCCGTGAACAAATAAAAGGAAATTCTCTTGGGAACCCTGTTATCTGGTAGAAGTGTTGGGCCCTCTTCAGATGTCTCTTCCTTTCCATTGGAAAATGACAAGCTTATTGCCCCTGACAGACAGGATTGCACTGACCTTTTTTGATGCAGTGGTGTATGGATGACTGACTAATCCGGCAAATGTCATGAGTAGTGGCTTGGCATGAACCGATAGCATAAAAGTTTAATGAAGTGGTGACTTTAACCACCACAGGCAGGGCTGTCCCTGTGCTAGGTCAGGGTCCAGTAGACAGAACAGCTTGATGACTGCCTCCCTGCTTCAATTGTAGATTGTGGAAGGCAAGTCTCTTCCAATATGCCCAATTTGTTGTACCTGGATTCTATGATGTACTTCCTAGGTCACCTGTTGCCATACCAATGCACATGCTCGTCTTCTAGCTGCAAGAATTAATTTTCCTCTTCCAAACTCAGCAGTCATTGGAAGGCCCAACAGAATGCTGATGGTCAGCACAGCTTGCAGCTACAGGGTGGACTTGAGGTAGCAGGAATGCTGCTGTGGGAGATGTGCACCAAATGACTGCTCAATTGAAGGAAAACAGCTGCAAGCGGCAGGAAAGAAAACACTGCCAATAATGCACAAGGTTCAGTTTGTCAACTCAAGTAGGTCAGTTAGTTTACAACTCTCAGAGATATGTCAATCTAGCTTTAAGTGGTGTGGTTCTTCAGCAAACAGTCTGCAGGCCTCACGGTACCTGTATTATACAGATGTTCTGCAAATCAAGAGCTGCACTGCAAAACAGCAGGGTGAATCCAGAGTGGTACTACTTTACAACAATTTATTAATTTTGCAGGAACTAATGAGGCCAGTGGATGTGCATCGCAATGATGTAAAAATTTAAAGGAACTGCTCTTGAAGAATCTAGGAGGGTAATTTAACCCCCAAAAACAGGTGGGTTTGGGCTGGTAGGGATGTAAACATTTAAAAAATCTCAAACCCGAACCCAACCCGTCTCAAACCCGCCCACTTCTGGTTTTAATGGAGGTGGGATGGGGGCGGGCAACAGACCCGTTTCCAGGAGGCGGGTTGCTCAGTTAACTATCTTAATGAGATTGTATCTCTCTTCCAGGTTTAACACTGGTCCACTGAGTTTCCCGAGCCTCGGGAAACTCGGCAGCTAAAAGGAGGCGAGGACTGCTGCGTGGAAGGAGTAAGTGCCTTACCAGCACTGCTTGTAGGCCAGGAGGGCAGGAGTACTTCCCCCTGGCCCACCAAGCTAACCTCCCTGTGATTAGACCCCCTCCCCGTGATTGGGCACCCCCCACGATCAGAACTCCCACGATCAGACACCCCCATGTTATCACCGACCCCCCACCACGATCCCCGACTCCCCCTGACCTCCCACCAATTCTGACCCCCCCGTGAACACCCTCAACCCTATAAGCCACTCTGTACACAGGCCCCTTGCGATCTCCACCCCAGCAGCACAAACCGCACTGCTCCTGGGCTGCGGCATCTGCTGTAGCGTTTTCCACCTGACAGGGAGCCAAGGCTGTCAGTCAGGCTGGCTTCCGGGTGGGGATATTGTTGATGCACGCTGCGGAGTAAGCATTCAGGACCAGAACTCCTACCCCCTGCTTGGAAACCCCCCCCGGTAAAGATTGGGGCCTAGATTTCAACAGCATGGAAAGAAAAAAGACTTACATAGAACATAGAACAGTACAGCACAGTACAGGCCCTTCGGCCCTCGATGTTGTGCCGAGCATTGTCCGAGACCAAGATCAAGCTATCACACTCCCTATCACTCTGGTGTGCTCCATGTGCTTATCCAATAACCGCTTGAAAGTTCCTAAAGTGTCCGACTCCACTATCACAGCAGGCAGTCCATTCCACACCCCAACCACTCTCTGAGTAAAGAATCTACCTCGGACATCCCTTCTATATCTCCCCCCATGCACCTTATAGTTATGCCCCCTTGTAACAGCTGCCTCTACCTGAGGAAATAGTCTCTGAACATCCACTCTATCTATCCCCCTCATCATCCTATAAACCTCTATTAAGTCGCCTCTCATCCTCCTCCGCTCTAAAGAGAAAAGCCCCAACTCCCTCAATCTTTCCTCATAAGACCTCCCCCCCAAACCAGGCAGCATCCTGGTAAATCTCCTTTGCACTCTTTCCAATGCTTCCACGTCCTTCCTATAGTGAGGTGACCAGAACTGCACACAATATTCCAAATGTGGTCTCACCAAGGTCCTGTACAGTTGCAGCATAACCTCACGGTTCTTAAACTCAAACCCTCTGTTAATAAACGCCAACACACCATAGGCCTTCTTTACTGCTCTATCCACTTGAGTGGCAACCTTCAGAGATCTGTGGATATGAACCCCCAGATCCCTCTGCTCCTCCACGTTCCTCAGAACCCTGCCGTTGACCCTGTAATCCTTATTCACATTTGCCCTACCAAAATGAATCACCTCGCACTTATCAGGGTTAAATTCCATCTGCCATTTTTCGGCCCAGCTCTGCATCCTATCAATGTCTCTTTGCAGCCTACAACTGCCCTCCACCTCATCCACTACTCCACCAATCTTGGTGTCATCAGCAAATTTACTGATCCACCCTTCAGTCCCCTCCTCCAAGTCATTGATAAAAATCACAAACAGCAGAGGACCCAGCACCGACCCTGTGGCACACCGCTGGTAACTGGTCTCCAGTCCGAAAATGTTCCATCCACCACCACCCTCTGCCTTCTATGAGATAGCCAGTTACTTATCCAATCGGCCAAATTTCCCTCTATCCCACAACTCCTTACTTTCTTCATGAGACGACCATGGGGAACCTTATCAAACGCCTTACTAAAATCCATGTATACGACATCAACTGCTCTACCTTCATCTACACACTTAGTTACCTCCTCAAAGAATTCAATCAAATTTGTTAGGCAAGACTTACCCTTCACGAATCCGTGTTGACTATCCCTGATTAAGTTGCCCCTTTCCAAATGGTCATAAATCCTATCCCTCAGGACCTTTTCCATTATCTTACCAACCACCGAAGTAAGACTAACTGGCCTATAATTACCAGGGTCATTCCTATTTCCTTTCTTGAAGAGAGGAACAACATTCGCCACTCTCCAGTCCTCTGGCACTTACATTTATATAGCACCTATCACAACCTCAGGACGTCCAAAAGTGCTTTACAGCCAATGAAGTGCTTTTGAAGTGTAGTCACTGGGTACGGTAGCATAGTGTTTATGTTACTGAACTAGTAATCCAGAGATCTGGACTAATGATCTGGAGACAGGAGTTCAAATCCCACCACAGCAGCTGAGGAATTTAAATTCAGTAGATTAAAAAAAAAAGCTAGTATCAGTAATGGTGACCATGAAATACCGGATTGTCATGAAAACCCATCTGGTTCACTAATGTACTTTAGGGAAGGAAATCTGCCGTCCTGACCTGGTCTGGCTCCACTTCATTAGTTGTAAAGCACTTTTGGAAGTCCTGAGGTTGTGAAAGGCGCTATATAAATGCAAGTCTTTCTTTTTTCTTTCTATGCTGCTGAAATCTAGGCCCCAATGGGACTCCAGACCAGCGGCGCCCACATCCCATGAATTAATTTTTTAAATGGCTGCCAATTTCCTGTTACTGGGTGTATTGGGTCGCCTGGACGCAGCACATAGAGGGGAACTGGGCAGGGTGGATCACACTTTGTTAAGAGAGCCTGCCCAGTTTTCCATCCATTTATGTTAATGAAAAGAAAATTGGAGGGGCTCCCTTATGGGTGTGCAATCCTCCCCACCAAATCTCCTCAATGGTCTGCCCCCAGGTGGTCCAGTGCACCCAGGCACAGGAATGGATAATCTACTCCTATATATCTTTGAATTATATGCACCAGGTCCTTTCTGAAGATGAGAGATAGAGTGAGATCAAGCACACCACCCATAAGTATTACAATAAGAAGATTAAGCTCCACTCATCATGAGCAGATACTTGCATTCTCTGAAGAAGTTGCATATGTGGTTCAACAACTAACCAGATATGTTACAAGAGGCCATATTTGCAATGAGTCTGGGCTGAAATTTTCAAGGCTTTAGAAACATCAAGAGGTACAATGAGAAAATCATTCAATTTCAGAGCCACAAGACTGAACTTGTCACAAATTGACTAATTTGCTCTACAGCCAAATTGGTGACCAAGATAGAGGCTGGGATTTTGCTAACCTGGGCGGGTTCGGGTTGGGCAACGTCGGTGGAGGGTCCCGACCCCGGTGCTGGTTCCATCCCGCTGTCTGAAATGAATTTCCCTTGATAGGTCTTGTTAAGCCTGCCCAGCGCGTTTCCCGGTCCAATTAGAGGAAGCGGGTCTGGTGACGTCATTTGATGATGCGTCATCAGCTGTTTTCCTTAAAGGGACCATGTCCAATTTTATTTTGACGTTTGTGCTGTCAGTGTTCTACAGCACTGAAGTGCTGCAAACACTGACAATGACTGCATAGAGGTGTAGGACTGTACCCAGGCTCTCCCATGACTCCCTCCATATGCTTATGGAGAGAGTCACAGCACACAGAGAGGGCCTCTTCACTTCCCATGGGCGGAAGAGACCTCCCCTGGAGATCAACACAGCCTGGCTACACATTGCAGAGGAGGGCGCAAGCAGGGATGTGGTCAGGAGGATCTGGGTGCAGTGCAGCAAATGTTTCAAAGATCTCAGTAGATCACAAAACGTTAGTACAAAGCCACACTCAACATCATCCTGCTGTGCCTCTCATCAAAACCCCATCATGCTGCCTTCCCTACCCTACTCCTGCACATCCTTACTCACACCAACTTACCTTGCACCTCCACCCATCCCTCTCTATCTATATTATCACTTCCCCATATCACTGGCCACCCCTTACACTCAGCCTCATCCTAGTGTAATCATACAAACTAACAACACACAAGGGTAGGCACTTGGGTGTTTTATGCAATGTTCATGTAAAGTTTCTGTTAATGTGGTGTCAAACATTGAAACCTTTATTTTCAACACTTTGCATTCTTGGGCTGATATGTGGCAGGTAACATTCGCGCCACAGAAGTGCCAGGCAATGACCATCTCCAACAAATGAGAGTCTAACCACCTCCCCTTGACATTAAACGGTATTACCATCGCTGAACCCCCCACCACCAACATCCTGGGGGTCACCATTGACCAGAAACTTAACTGGACCAGCCACATAAATACTGTGGCAGCAAGATGCAGGTCAGAGGCTAGGTATTCTGCGGTGAGTGTCTCACCTCCTGACTTCCCAAAGTCTTTCCACCATCTACAAGGCACAAGTAAGGAGTGTGATGGAATACTCTCCACTTGCCTGGATGAGTGTAGTTCGTACAACAGGACAAAGCATCCCACTTGATTGGCACCCCATCCACCACATTAAACATTCACTCCCTCCACCACCGGTGTACCGTGGCTGCAGTGTGTACCATCTACAAGATGCACTGCAGCAACTCGCCAAGGCTTCTTCGGCAGCACCTCTCAAACCCGTGACTTCTTCCACCTAGAAGGACAAGGGCAACAGGCACATGGGAACACCACCACCTCCAAGTTCCCCTCCAAGTCACACACCATCCTGACTTAGAAATATATCCCCGATCCTTCATTGTCGCTGCGTCAAAATCCTGGAACTCCCTACCTAATAGCACTGTGGGAGTACCTTCACCACATGGACTGCAGCGGTTCAAGAAGGCGGCCCACCACCACCTTCTCAAGGGCAATTAGGGATGGGTAATAAATGCTGGCCTTGCCAGCGATGCCCACATCCCATAAATGAATAATAAAAAAAAAGTCTTGGACAGATTTGTCTGCACCTTTGGAAGTGGCTTTGTGAGTTGAAGTGAATGGTGAGACATAACGGTACCCCCCGCAATGGTGATGAGTGTGAAAGGAATGGTTTGGGCATTGTAGGGATACTTTATGGTGTTGGTGTGGGGTGGTGCCAACCTGGCACATCATGTGACATCCAGGGAGTACAGTGTCAAGTGAAGTAAATCTGGCCATGGTGAGGCCATCCCTGGACTCCCAGGCAGAGATGTGATCGGGTGCTGATGCCCTGTGTCCTGTGCAGCATCAGTTGATTGCGGAGGAGATTGGTGTGGTTGTTGGTGCTGCTGGTGTGCCTTGTGCTGCTGGTGTTGGGGCTGATTGTGGTGGGACTCTGAGGACCAAGGTGAGAGAGTATAAAGGGCACCCAAGTTGATGTAATAGATGGCAGGTGAAGTTGAGATGACAGAAGCATTCTGTTAATGTTGAGAGAGGTTGTTCCAATGAGGTGACACGGGATAGAGAGTTTGCTCCAAACACTTGCAACCTGCATAAAGCTCAATCTGTGTTCCAAATGCAGTAAGCAACAGTTTCTGAGCTTGGAAAGTGAGCAGCTGTGAGGTGGGAGCTTTTATAGCATATTTGAAGCTGTCAAGTAATCAGCCGATTCAATGGCCATTCATCTCCCGCCTCAGCTGGACAGACATGATCCCTGAGCAGCGAGGACTCCGTGGGCGAGCATGTAAAGTCAAAAAGTAAGCTAAAATATTTACTTAATGATGTCTAAACAAGGTCATAATGAGCTTAATTGGGTTGCCCGCCGCTGTGTATTGGGTCTGCTTAGCGCTGACAGACCCGACATTGGTAAAGGTGGCGGGTTCACAGCGGGGTCCCGAACTGCTGTGGAAAAAAAAACCACTTTCCCACCCCACCCGCCACCAATCGCACCCGCTGACCCCCCAGAAAATTTCGACCAGTGCTTTTGAGATTTTACAGCAGTTGTTTATAACTCTGATTTCCAACAGCGTTGACATGAATAGCAGTAGGAATACTGGTCGTAGTTATCAGCATCTGACCTTCATCCCGTCTTGTGCATAGGGACATTGTTCATTACTTTCCACTTGAATAAGAAAATACCAGTTGACAGGGACAGTTAAAATAGATGAAGCAGTGCAGCGGCTAATTTGTCAGGCAAGACTTTGAGAACTTGAGTACCCATGCTCTCAGAGCTAGCATCTGTGTGATCAGGAGTAAAAGATGCTTAACTTTCTTTTACCTGATCTTGATTCAACTGATTGAGTTGTTGCATTTTTATGGAAATGCTGGCTACTTGACCTAAAATTTCAAGTGATTTTGTGGTACAATGTTGTTCAGAAACATTGCAGCAGTATAGATTGTGACCCTGTCCTTCTCAATAGAAACAATATCATTTGAGTTGGAACTGCTGTTTGGGCTCCTTCTACAGTTCAGCAGATTAAGTCAGTGAGGTGATAATTTAATGCTGCTAAAGCTGAAGTGAATCAGGTGCTGGCTCCCTCTATTATTGGATGTGGAGACCTGAGGTCTAATCTGTGTCCGATGTGAATGGTGCTGAATAATGCTGCCATTATGTACAAAGTGTTTGGAGCTTGTACACAAAGGGGTAGATCTTGACTTTGCGCAATAGTGCAAAATGGATGATGACGAGTCAGGAGCCTGTTTTACATCTCTCCTAATTTTTATTTCCTTTGCTTTCAATGCACAGTCTCAATTTTGCCAGAATCTCAATATCAGAGCTATAAAATACACATGATGAACACAGAACTGCTGGATCAACAGTTCTATGCTGCATGCCATACAACGTATGAAGTGTCAGTTTAGTTCAGTTGCTAATGCTCTGCCACTTCGGTCACAGGTTATGGCTCAAACCCTGCTTTAAAACTGCAGCACATAGGGGGAAAAATTGGGCCGCGCCCCCTTTAGGGCACTAACTTCGCCGGGGTGCTACTTTTACCGCCCGGAAAAAGTTAGCGCCCTGCACCCGAAATTCACCGGTAGTGCCCCAAGAGGGAGGCGGGGCGCTACTGGAAGCACCCCGTTCCTTCTTGGGGCGCTGCGAGGGAATATCGGGGCACATCGCGCCGCGGTACTGCAGGCCTTCCTCCCCTTATTAAAGGGGAGGGGCCTAGCGCAGCATGACCCGGGCCCCAGCTGGGCCACCAGGGATCGGAGTGCCGGCAAAAGAGCCCGGCACTCAAGAGAGGTGCCGGGCTCACGGAGCGCAGCCGGCACTCCGCGGTGGGGCTGCACAGAAGGCTGGGGATGGCAAAGCGGGCAGGTGCTGGCAGGCGGCCAGCAACAAAAATGGCCGCCCAGCACCTTTCATAGAAACATAGAATCTAGGAGCAGGAGTAGGCCATTCGGCCCGTCGAGCCTGCTCCACCATTCAATACGATCATGGCTGATCATCCAAATCCAGCACCCTGTCCCTGCCCCCTCACACAGAATCCCCATCGAGCCTGCACCGACACATATCCCACCCTATCCCCGTAACCCCACGTATTTAATTCCCCTAACACTAAGGGTCAATTTATCATAGCCAAATCAACCTAACCCGCACATTTTTGGACTGTGGGAGGAAACCGGAGCACCCGGAGGAAACCCACGCAGACACGGGGAGAATGTGCAAACTCCACACAGACAGTCACCCGAGGTCAGATTCGAACCCGGGTCCCTGGTGCTGTGAGGCACCAGTGCTAACCACTATGCTACCGTGTTGCCCTTTCCTTTAATTTGCGCCGCCCCGGCCCCAGGTAGGCCCCCCGTACCCTGTCGGACATGGCATCCGGCGGTAAGTCAGGGGGCGCTACCGAAGATTGCAGCCGGGGTGCGAGCGGGGTGCTGCGCCCAGTGATGACATCATCGTTGGCGGCGCAGCGCCGCGGGGCGCTAATGGTTACCGCCGCTAACCTCCCGCTGAATTTTGCGAGAGGCGTTAGCGGCGCCGCGCCCAGATGCGAGTTGTTTTGCGCCCCGTTAGCGCCCTCTTAGGACACTAACAGGAGGCGTAAATCAACCGAATTTTTCCCCATACAGTCATAGGCCTAAAAGTTCAGTTCCTTTGTGCCTCCCATTATCACACTAAGAGGGCGCTAACGGGGCATAAAGCAACTAGCCTGGGCACGGCGCTGCCAACGTCACCCGCAAAATTCACCGGGACGTTAACGATGGTGGTAACCGTTAGCGCCCTGCGGCACTGTGCCGCCGTCGATGACGTCATCGCCGTGCGCAGTGCCCGCTCGCGCCCCGGCCGCGATCTTCGGTAGCACCCCCTGACTTACCGCCGGACGCTATGTCCGACAGGGTCAGGGGAGCCTACCTGCGGCCGGGGTGGCGCAAATTAAAGGGGAGGTGCCGGGTGGCCATTTTTGTTGCTGGCCACCTGCCAGCACCTGCCCCCATTGCCGTCCCAGGCCTCCTGAGCAGCCCCCTCCGCAGAGTGCCGGTACTCCAATCCCTGGTGGCCAACTGGACCCTGGGTCGCGCTGTGCAAGGCCCCTCCCCTTTAAGAAGGGGAGGAAGGCCTGCAGTACCGTGACGCGACGTAGTGCCACAATATTCACTCGCAGCGCCCCAAGAGGGAGGCGGGGCGTTCCCAGTAGCACCCCGCTTCCCTCTTGGGGCACTACCGGTGAATTTCGGCCGCGTGGGCGCTACTTTTTCCCCCATAGAGTCATAACGGTACAGAAGGAGGCCATTCGGGCCCATCGAGTCCATGCCAGCTCTCTGTAGAGCAATCCAGTCAGTCCCATTCCCTCACTCTATCCCCATAGCCCTGCAAGTTTATTTGATCTAGTCTGACACTCCAGTGCAAAACTGTAAGAGTGCTGAAGCATTGTCAGCTGTTCAGGTAAATGTTAAAGATCCCATGGCATTGTTTGAAGCAGAACAGTGAATTTTTCAGTGGCTTTGCCAACATTCCTCCCTCCACCAACATCACCAAACAGATTGGTTATTCATCTCACTATTGGTTGTGGGATCTTCACATATGCAAACCTCCCGGGGTTCATGCTGATGGTCAGCATTGGGGGCCTGATCAACATATCAATGAATGCTGATAAAAAAACATACAAACCAGGTCCCTATCCCCTCAGTGCTAGGCCTACCTGAGTTGGACTGGGGCTCCTGCCACTAAGGGAGGTAATTCATGCTGCTGTATTCTGTAGGCAGGAATTCTTGAGAGAACAGGAATTCCCAGCTAGAGTAAGAAAGAAAGTCTTGCATTTATATAGCACCGTTCACGGAGTCCCAAAGTGCTTTACAGCTAATGAAGTACTGTTGAAGTGTTTGTAATGTGGGAAACATGGCAGCCTATTTGCTCATAGCAAGATCCCACAAACAGCAATGTGATAATGACCAGATAATCTGTTTTAGTGATGTTGGTTGATGGATAAACATTGCTCAGGAAACCAGGGAGAACTCTCTTGCTCTTCTAGAATAGTGCCATGGGATCTTTTACATCCACCCGAGAGAGCAGATGGGGCCTTGGTTTAATGTTTCATCCGAAAGACGGCACCTCCAACAGTGCAGCACTCCCTCAGTACTGCAGTGGAATGTCAGCCTAGGTTATGTGCTTGAACCCACAACCTTCTGACTCAGAGGCGAGTGTGCTACCAACTGAGCCACAGCTAAGTTTGTAATGGCCAGAATCTTTGCCATTAGAACCAGGAGCAACATTAAGGTGAGAGGAGCCCAATCTGGTGTGGCTCATGAGGAACAAGGGTAGGCCGTTCAGCCCCTCGAGCCTGTTCTGCCATTCATTTAGAACATGGCTGATCGCTACCTCAACTCCATTTACCCACCTTTGCTCCATATACAACGATACTTTACTGAACAAAAATCTATTGATTTCAGTCTTGAAAATTTCTATTAACCCTATAAGGGAAATGCCTTGTAAACTGCCTAAAATGTGCTCAAAATGGAGTTTAGCTTAAAAACTGCAGACTCAATATGGAGTTTAGCTGTTGAACTGAATGCTGGGAAGTGGCTGGAAAGCAAAGTGTTCAGCAAGTCAAACACAGGCCATAAAAGCTTTTAACCTAATCAAGATATAAATCTTTCAAATTAATTACACTACGTAGGAGGGACCTTTGTTAAAGATGAGGATGGATGGTAAAGGGGGTTGTAAAGTAGAGCCGGCCTGTCTGTAAGTCCATGCTTCATTGGCTCAAAGACCTTCCAGGACACATACTGACTTGTTGGGGATGATTGACAAAAGAGGGGGTGAGACCCTTCTGGCACATGTGCTGCTCAGATTAGTCAGTCTATCTTTTTCTCTGTCAGTAGCATTCTCCCTTCATACTTTAAACTGGAGTAATCTGCAGTAGTCAGTAATAGCAATCTTTGCCGAGCAGATGTAAAGGGTATTCCGCTCAGTACAAGGTATCTTTAAGGACAAAGAGTCAAAGGCTAAAAGTTAAATCATGGCTACACTAACCAGTTAGAGGCAGATATAAGTGTATCAATCAACTGTACAAGTGTATGGGACCAAAAAAGGTGAGTGGTAAGCCAGCAAACTCAGATATTGTCGCTAATGTGAACGGTGGGTTGAGCCAGAACTGAAGATCCAAGTGGAATAGATAATACCCCCATGAAGGAACTCATCGATTCGATGCTCCAGAAACTAACATCTGTGTCCCAGGGAAGGGAGGTAATCAACTCAGCCACATCGCTCTTAAGGACAGTGTTATATAAGCTCTGAAACATTGCTAATCATGCACATAGATTTTGAGCTATTCAATAGCGTGACTATCTAATGTTGATAACTTGTCAGCTATCTAGGTATTTAAGCTTGAAATAACCTCACCAGTTATAATAATGTCAGACTCTACACACCTCTATTTTTTCTTCCCCTGTCCACTTTCTTCCCACCTACATCCGCGACTTTTCCGACACCCTCTGCCACTTTAACAGTTTCCAGTTTCCTGGCCCTAACCGTCTCGTTCTCACCATGGATGTCCAATCCCTCTACACCTCCATCCCTCACCAGGAGAGCCTGAGGGCTCTCGGTTTTTCCTTGAACGAGGGTCCAACCAATCCCCATCCACCACCATGCTCCTCCGCCTGATTGAACTTGTTCTCACATTAATTAACTTCTCCTTTAACTCCACTCACTTCCTCCATGGGACCAAGATATGCCTGCCTTTTTGTGGATATCTGGAACATTTTTTGTTCCAGTCCTACTCAGGTCCCCTCCCTCACCTCTTTTTCCATTACATTGATGACTGTATCTGTGCCGTTTCCTGCTCTCGCCACGAACTGGAAAATTTCATCAACTTTGCTTCCAATTTCCACCCTTCCCTCACCTTCACATGGTCCATCTCCGACTTTTCCCTTTCCTTCCTCGACTACTTTATCTTCATTTCTGGGAATAGCCTATCGACCAATATCCACTATAAGCCCAGTGACTCCCACAGCTACCTTGACTACACTTCCTCCCACCCCGCTTCCTGTAAGGACTCTATTCCACTCTCCCAGTTTCTCCGTCTCATCTGTTCTGATGATGCCACCTTCCATATTAATGTTTCCAATATGTATTTCTTTTTCCACCGTGGTTGACAGGGCCCTCGACTATGCCTGTTCCATTTCCCACACTTCTGCACTCACCCCTTCCCCTCCCTTCCAGATCCACGATAGGGTTCCCCTTGTCTTCATCTTCCACTCCCACCAGCCTCCACATTCAACGGATCATCCTTTGCCATTTTCGCCACCTCCAGTGTGATCCCACCACTAAACACATCTTCCCCTCCCCTTTCAGCATTCCGAAGGGACCAATCCCTCTGCAACTCCCTGGTCCACTCCTCTATCACCCCCAATACCCACCCACCTTCCCATGGCACCTTCCTGTGCAAGCGCAGGAGATGCAACACCTGCCCTTTTACCTCCTCCCTTCCCACCATCCAAGGCCCCAAATACTTCTTTTAAAAGGGGTGCAGGAGCAGAGAGATTGGGGGTTTTATGTACAAATATAATTGAAGGTGGCAGGATAAGTTGAGAAGGCTGTTAAAAAAGCATATGGGGCCCTTGTCTTTATAAATAGAGGCATAGAGTACAAAAGCAAGCAAGTTATGCCAAACCTTTATAAAACACTGGTTAGGCCTCAGCTGGAGTATTGTGTCCAATTATGGGAACCACATTTTAGGAAGGATGTCAACGCCTTGGATAGAGTGCAGAGGAGATTTACTAGAATGGTACCAGGGATGAGGGAATTCAGTTACATGGAGAGACTAGAAAAGCTGGGATTGTTCTCCTTAGAGCAGAGAAGATTAAGGGGAGATTTAATAAAGACGTTCAAAATTATGAACATTTTTGATAGAGTAAATAAGGAGTAACTGTTTCACTGGCAGGAGGTTCAGTAACTAGAGGACACAGATTTAAGGTAATTGGCAAAAGAGCCAGAGGGGAGATGAGGAGAATATATTTTACGCAGTTGTTATGATCTGGAATGCACTGTCTGAAAGGGAGGTGGAAGCAGATTCACTAGTAACTTTCAAAAGGGAATTGGATAAATACTTGAAGGGAAGAAAATCTCAGGGCTTTGGGGAAAGAGCAGGGGAGTGGGACTAATTGGACAGCTCTCTCAAAGAGCTGGCACAGCCACGATGGGCTGAATGGCCTCCTTCTGTGCTGCAAGAATCTATGATATCTATTAAGTGCTCATGTACCCAACATTTAAGTTTAGTGATTTTGTAACCAAAAATATATATTAGTGCATGACCTGCTATGTGACGTCTTCTTGAGTGTTTGGCAGGAAAGCCATTCACTCAGTAGGTTATGTGCAGCTTAATCGAGGGTTGGGAAGATAACCTCAAATTCACTCCGAACTGGTTAATGTAAGGCAGTTCAGCAAGTCACACTTAGAAACATAGAAACATAGAAACATAGAATCTAGGAGCAGGAGTAGGCCATTCGGCTCGTCGAGCCTGCTCCACCATTCAATACGATCATGGCTGATCACCCAAATCCAGTACCCTGTCCCCTGCATTAATCCCCACAGTACACATATCCCACCCTACCCCCGTAACCCCACGTATTTAATTCCCCCTAACATATCCCATCCTATCCCCATAACCCCACATATTTAATCCCCCCCTAACACTAAGGGTCAATTTATCATAGCCAAATCAACCTAACCCGCACATTTTTGGACTGTGGGAGGAAACCGGAGCACCCGGAGGAAACCCACGCAGACACGGGGAGAATGTGCAAACTCCACACAGACAGTCACCCGAGGTCAGATTCGAACCCGGGTCCCTGGCGCTGTGAAGCACCAGTGCTAACCACTATGCCACCGTGTTGCTCTGGTGCCTTAGGCACCACTCACTCCTAGATCACCGTGCTCCGTGAGATGAAAAAAGTCATGACCAACATTAACCTTCCCATTCACGAAGACTTCAAAAGCCCACCACAACAGCGCTTAAAATCGTGCCAGCCACTCTGGGCCAATATTCATCCAGCTGGTATCGACCCACTATCCAGATGGACGGAATTGTGGGCGCATGCAATATGAAGAACCAACATCTCATCACTGACCCAACAGCAGAGGCCCCTGACTTCGACCACCCTTGAAGACAGTGGACAGCGCTCAACCGAATCCGCACAGAGCATGGATGATGGGGCCACCTGCTCCATAAGTGGAAGATGAAGGACGACCCGAGGTGCAACTGTGGCCATGAGTCCCAGACCATGGAACACATCACATCAACCTGCCCACTAGGATCTGTTGCTGGAGGCTCCTCATTTCTCCACTCGGCGTTTTAGGAGGGCATCGAATGGATAGCCAAAGTAGACATCCCATTGTAAACTCCTAGACCTGAAGTGGCCTTTAAACTTCAGCCATTTCTTAGTTAGGAGCTAAGTGAGGTTGTTGAGGATTTGACTGGTTCCTTGGCATATATTTGTGGGGATTATGTTAATTCTGACAAATTTTCAGGCAGTAGAAGCCACAGTAAATATTTACACTACCTGTGGCATGAGCCTAATGTTAGGAAAGTATTTTTGTTTTTATATATAGAAAAAAGCTGCAGTCCTGCGCCTGTATTAATAATAAGTTCAAATACAAAGTCAAAAATGCATGCAGGTTTATTAAAAGAACATAAGAACATAAGACATAGGAGCAGGAGTAGGTCATTCGGCCCTTCGAGCCTGCTCCGCAATTCAATGAGATCATGGCTGATCTTCTGCCTCAACTCCATTCACCATATCCCTTGATGCTCTTACTAGTCAAAAATCTATCTACTTCTGTTTTGAATATACCCAATGACTGAGCCTCCACAGCCCTCTGGGGTAGAGAATTCCAAAGATTCACCACCCTCTGTGTGAAGAAATTTTTTCTCATCTCAGTCCTGAATGGCCTACCCTTTATCTTGAGGCTGTGGCCCCTGGTTCTAGACTCCCCAGCTAAGGGAAACATTCTCCCAGCATCCATCCTATCAAGCCCTGTAATAATTTTGGATGCTTCAATGAGATCCACTCTCATTCTTCTGAATTCAAGAGAATACAGGCCTAGTTTACTCAATCTCTTCTTATATGACAGTCCTGCCATCCCTGGAATCAATCTCGTGAACCTTCGTTGCACTCCTTCTATGGCAAGTATATCCTTCCTTAGGTAAGGAGACCAAAATTGTACACAGTACTCAAGGTGTGGTCTCACCAAGGCCCTATATAATTGGAGTAAGACTTCTTTACTCCTATACTCAAATCCTCTTGTAATGAAGGCCAGCATACCATTTGCCTTCCAAATGGTTTGCTGCACCTGCACATTCACTTTCAGTGACTCATGTACAAGGACAAGGTCCCTTTGAGCATCTGCATTCCCCAATATTTCATCATTTAGGAAATACTCTGCCTTCCTGTTTTTTCTACCAAAGTGAATAACTTCACATTTATCCACATTATATTCCATCTGCCATGTTCTCGCCCACTCACTGAGCCTGTCAAGATCCCCTTGAAACCTCTTCACATCCTCTTCACAACTGACACTGCCACCTAGCTTTGTATCATCAGCATATTTGGAAATGTTACATTTAGTCCCCTCATCCAAGTCATTGATATAGATTGTGAATAGCTGAGGCCCAAGCACCGATCCTTGCGGTACCCCACTAGTCACAGCCTGCCATCCTGAAAAAGACCCGTTTATCCCTACTTTTTGTTTTCTGTCTGTTAACCAATTCTCAATCCATGCTAGTATATTACCCCCAATCCCATGTGCCCTAATTTTGTTCACCAACCTCTTGTGTGGGACCTTATCAAAAGGGCTTCTGAAAATCCATATACACCACATCTACTGGTTCCCCTTTGTCTACTCCACTAGTTACATCCTCAAAGAACTCCAATAGGTTTGTCAAACAGGATTTCCTTTTCATAAATCCATGTTGACTCTGCCCAATCTTACTATTAGTTTCTAAGTGCCCAGTTATTGCATCCTTTATAATAGATTCCAGCATTTTCCCAACTACTGATGTGAGGCTAACAGGTCTGTAGTTTCCCGTTTTCTCTCTTCCTCCTTTCTTAAATAGCGGGGTTACATTTGCTATCCTCCAATCTGCAGGAACCGTTCCAGAATCTATAGAATTTTAGAAGATGACAACCAATGCGTCCACTATTCCAATGCCCACCTCTTTCAAAACCCTAGGATGTAGATCATCCAGTCCTTGGGATTTATTGACTTTTAGTCCCATTAATTTTGCTAGTACTGTTTTTTTACTAATAATAATTTCTTTAAGTTCCTCATTCTCGTCACACCCTTGGTTTTCTCGTATTTCTGGGAGGTTTTTTGTGTCTTCCTCTGTGAAGACAGAAACAAAGTATTTATTTAATTTCTCAGCCATTTCCTCATTCCCCATTATAAATTCTCCCATCTCTGACTGTAAAGGACCTACATTTCCCTTCGCCAGTCTTTTCCTTTTCACAACTTATAGAAGCTTTCACAATCCGTTTTTATATTTTTCACTAGCTTGTGCTCATATTCCATTTTCCCTTTCTTTATCAATTTCTTGGTCCCCCTTTGCTGATTTCTAAAAAGATCCCAATCCTCAGGCTGACTGCTTTTTCTGGCAACTTTATAAGCTTCCTCCTTTGACTTAATACTAGCTTTAATTTCTTTTGTTAGCCATGATTGGATCACTTTTCCTTTTGGGTTTTTATGCCCTAGAGGAATATATGTTTGTTGCAAATTATGCATTATTTCCTTGAATGTTAGCCATTGTATGTCCACCTTCATACCTTTTAGTGTAGTCTCCCAATCTACCATGGCCAACTTGTCCCTCATACCCTTGTAGTTTCCTCTGTTTAGATTGAAGACCTTAGTTTCAGATTGGACTACATCACTCTCAAACTTAATGTAAAATTCAATCATATTATGGTCACTTGTCCCTAAAGGCCCCTTTACCACAAGATTATTGATTAGCCCTTTCTCATTACACAGTACCAGATCCAGAATAGCCTGTTCCCTGGTTGGTTCCTCCACACACTGATCCAGGAAACCATCTCGCATGCATTCCAAGAATTTGTCCTCCACACCATTAGTGGTAATTTGATTTGTGCAGTCAATATGTAGATTAAAGTCCCCCATGATTACATGATTAAATGTTATATATACTCACAGCCAACAACAAGGTTATATAGAAGAAAGCTACCTGACACGTCATTCTCACTTTCATATAAGAGCACTCCCCTTTCAAATAAATAAATAAATATTCTCCCCTCTACCCCACCCAGTTCACAGAAACTCTCCACCTCCTCTGACATCCCTAGTTCCCAGAAAGCCTCCACTTTCATCCTATTCCCCCAATTCACAGAGGTAACTCTCTCCCTCAAACACCTGCCCAGTTCACAAAAGCACTGTGCCTCCTCCAATCCTCCCCCCACCCCAGTTTGTTGAAGTACTCTACCTCCTTGACAATCTTGTGACTGCCAGTCCCAACTTCAGCTGGTCCCTGCCGCTGCTGCTTTGTTTTTGAAGCCAGCCCTGTGCTGCAAGTGGGGAATTCCTGATCTACCGCCAGACTGGGAATTCCCCACTCACAGCCTGCAGCGCAGGCTGCACTGTCGGAGTGAAGCGACAGCAACAGGTATGAGCTGTAGCCAGAACTGGCAGTGAGAGGATTATCAAGAAGTGGAGCGGCATCAATTTCCTAGGCACGTCCCTTGGGAAAGCAAATCAGCTGTTGTATTTCAAGCTTACAGACTTGTCACTCCAGGAGATGAAATATGTGGAGATTTGTATACTATGCATAACCCTGTCTACACCCTTGATCTTGACACAGCCTGTGGCATACTTTGCTTCTCACTGTACTTTGCATTGTTTCTATGGTTTACATTTGATTTCCTGATTGATCAGATTTTTATGCTTTATTCTAGTTTCTATAAATTGCCCACAATCTCCTTTTAGAGCAGTTTTTAATCACTGTTTCTGACCGGTCCTTTTCTCTCTTCCATCCTGCACCCAGCATCATTTAAGATATAAAATATAAATGGCAAACAGAAACTACCAGCAGGATAATCCTGTACTGTACAACATTCTACCAATGTGCCCCATGCCGCCAGATTTAAATGAACTAAAAGATGAAAAAATAGGAGTCAGTTTATGTATGGTGATGCATTGCAATCTTACAGGTGATTACCCCTGCACAGTTTTAGAAAAATAGGGAAAGGTTTCTTCGGCGTGCTATGTGCATTGAAATCACAAGCACATTTAAAAAATAAAAAACAGATGTAAGATTTAATTATGCTTTGCACAGAGAAGAAATCTTTTACCTCTACGCCAAGTATTGAGACCTAATGCCATAATACAGTTTTACTACTCAAAGGTAGTAATCTCAGGATTGCTACCAGTGCCGCGTGCTAGTCAGAGTAGAAATAGGAGGATATTTCAAATGAATACGTGGCTAGAGGAATGGTGCAAGGGGGAGGGATTCAAATTCCTGGGACATTGGAACCGGTTCTGGTGGAGGTGGGACCAGTACAAACCGGACGGTCTGCACCTGGGCAGGGCTGGGACCGCTGTCCTAGGGGGAGTGTTTGCTAGTGCTGTTGGGGAGGGTTTAAACTGAAGTGGCAGGGGGTTGGGCACCAAGCAGAGAGACAGAGGAAAGCGCGTCAGGAAGGGACAGAAGGTATGGAGTAAAAGGTAAAGTGTTAAAAAAGGAAAAAGCAGGAACTAAGTGTCACAAAACATATTTGGAAGTTCTTTATCTGAATGCACGTAGCATTCGTAACAAAATGGACGAGTTAACGGCACAAATAACTACGTATGGGTATGATCTTGTGGCCATTACAGAAACATGGCTGCAGGGTGACAACGACTAGGAACTAAATATGCCAGGGTATTTAACAATCAGGAAGGACAGGCAGGAAATAAGGGGAGGTGGGGTGGCTATGTTAATAAAGGAAGGAATCACTGTAATACAGAGAAATGATATTGGGTCAAAGGATCAGGATAATGAAACAGTTTGGGTGGAGATATGGAATAATAAGGGGAAAAAAACACGAGTGGGAGTAGTATATAGGCCTCCTAATAGTTGCAACTCTGCTGGAAGAAGTATTAATCAGGAAATAGTTGGGGCATGTAATAAGGGAACAGCTATAATTATGGGGGATTTTAACTATCATATTAACTGGACAAATCAAATTGGGCAGGGCAGCCTTGAGGAAGAGTTTATTGAGTGTATTAGGGATGGATTTCTTGAGCAGTATGTAACTGATCCTACAAGGGGGCAAGCAACCTTGGACCTGGTCCTGTGTAATGAGTCAGGATTAATTAATAATGTCCTAGTTAAGGATCCCCTTGGAATGAGTGACCATAACATGGTTGAATTCCATATCCAATTAGAGGGTGAGAAGGTTGGTTCTCAAACAAGCGTACTGAGCTTGAATAAAGGAGACTTTGATGGTATGAGAGCGGAATTGATTAAAGTGGACTGGGAAAATAGATTAAAGGGTAAGACGGTACATGAGCAGTGGTGTTCATTTAAGGAGTTATTTTACAACTTTCAAAAGAAATATATTCCACTGAGGAAAAAAGGGTGTAAAAGAAATGACAGCCATCCGTGGCTAAGTAAAGAAATTAAGGATAGTATCCAACTAAAAACAAGGACGTATAAGGTAGCCAAACTTAGGGGAGGATAGAAGATTGGGAAGTCTTCAAAAGACAGGATTGATTAAGATAAAAAAAATCACTGGATTGGGGGTAATATTCTGGCATGGGTGGAGGATTGGTTATCTAACAGGAAGCAGAGAGTTGGGATAAATGGTTCATTCTTGGACTGGCAACTAGTAGCCAGTCGTGTTCCGCAGGGGTCGGTGCTGGGTCCCCAACTCTTTACAATCTATATTAACGATTTGGAGGAGGGGACCGAGTGTAACATATCAAAGTTTGCAGATGATAGAAAGATGGGAGGGAAAGTAGAAAGTGAGGAGAACATAAAAAACCTACAATGGGATATAGACAGGCTGGGTGAGTGGGCGGAGATTTGGCAGATGCAATACAATATTGGAAAATGTGAGGTTATGCACTTTGGCAGGAAAAATCAGAGAGCAAGTTATTATCTTAATGGCGAGAAACTGGAAAGTACTGCAGTACAAAGGGATCTGGGGGTCCTAGTGCAAGTAAATCAAAAAGTTAGTATGCAGGTGCAGCAGGTGATCAAAAAGGCCAACGGAATGTTGGCTTTTATTGCTAGGGGGATAGATTATAAAAACAGGGAGGTATTGCTGCAGTTATATAAGGTATTGGTGAGACCGCACCTGGAATACTGCATACAGTTTTGGTGTCCATACTTAAGAAAAGACATACTTGCTCTCGAGGCAGTACAAAGAAGGTTCACTCGGTTGATCCCGGGGATGAGGGGGGTGGACATATGAGGAGAGGTTGAGTAGATTGGGACTCTACTCATTGGAGTTCAGAAGAATGAGAGGCGATCTTATTGAAACATATAAGATTGTGAAGGGGCTTGATCGGGTGGATGCGGTAAGGATGTTCCCAAGGATGGGTGAAACTAGAACTAGGGGGCATAATCTTAGAATAAGGGGCTGCTCTTTCAAAACTGAGATGAGGAGAAACTTCTTCACCCAGAGGGTAGTAGGTCTGTGGAATTTGTTGCCCCAGGAAGCTGTGGAAGCTACATCATTAAATAAATTTAAAACAGAAATAGATAGTTTCCTAGAAGTAAAGGGAATTAGGGGTTACGGTGAGCGGGCAGGAAATTGGACATGAGGCTGAGTTCGGATCGGTCAAGGCCCTGTGGGTGGCGGAGCAGGCCCAGGGGCTGAGTGGCCGGGTCCTGCTCCTACTTCTTGTGTTCTTTAGATTTGAGGTTAGGATCAGATCAGCCATGATCTTATTGAATGACTCGAGGGGCCGATTGGCCTACTCCTGCTCTTATTTCTTATGTTCTTATGTTCTTATTTATAATCTTTGTTCTTGCGTATTTATGTTTATTTTATGTTTTGAGCATCTGTACAAGGATCTATCCTTGGCCCCGTTCTATTTCTCATCTACATGCTGCCCCTCGGCGACATCATCCAAAAACACAACGTCAGGTTCCACATGTATGCTGACAACATCCAGCTCTACCTCACCACCATCTTTCACAAACCCTCCACTGTCTCTAAATTGTCATGCTGCTTGCCCGATATCCAATCCTGGATGAGCATAAATTTCCTCCAAATAAATATTGCGAAGGCCAAAGCCATTGTCTTTGGTCCCCACTACAAACTCTGCTCCCTAGCCACTGACTCCATTGCTCTCCCTGGTCACTGTCTGAGGCTGAACCAAGTGGTTCACAACCTTAGCATCCTAATTGACCCTGAGATGACCTTCCAACCACATATCCATGCCATCACTAAGATCGCCTATTTCCATTCCGGAACATCGCCCGTCTCTGCCCCTGCCTCAGCTCATCTGTTGCTGAAACCATCATCCATGTCGGTGCTAGGACCCCAGCTATTCACAATATATATTAATGATTTAGACGAGGGAACTAGATGTAATGGGCCAGAAATTCAGCTTTCAGGCTTCCTGCGGGTGCAAGCATCGCGCGCGTACTTGCCTACCGTGCCTGCAGTTGTGCTTCGGGCCCACGAGGACTTCGGGTCCTGGGCCTCCTCCAGCTGCCGGCGCGCAGTGCTTGTGTATCCCAGGGGCGCAGTTAGTTCGAAGCGTCCCCTGGGATCACGTGGGCCATGGAGAGCCAATCCTAGCAGGGCATTTTCATTCATAGATTTGACAGGAAGACCTGTCAAATCTATGAATAGAGATTGGCCCCAAAACTACACTTAAACTTCAAATAAATTTAAAAAAAAGAAACCACATTTTTAAAATAACTATAAGTTAAATAAATTAACTACTTTAAAGAAAAATTTTAATTTTTGAAAAAATTAATTATACTTTGTAACGGTGCTAAAAATAAACTTACCTTTCTTTAAAGTATCTAAAAAAGATAAACATGTTGACATTTTTTTAAAATTGTAATTAATTAACCACTTACCTTGTTAAAAACAGGCCTTGCACCTCCTTTTTAAAAGCGCAGCTTCTTCATACTTACCTTCCCGGAGAAACCTGAAAAAAAAATCGAAGTCCGCTGCGTGCGCGCAGCCTCTCCCGCGCACGCGTTCGACTTCTGAACCCCTCCCTTCAGGGGAACGGAAGTTTCGGTTTCCTGCGCTTGCGCAGTGCATGCAGGAAACCGGCACTTCAGATGGCCTTACGGGTGAGTACACAGCGCGTACTCACCCGACAACAGCCGAATTTCTGGCCCATATCTCCAAGTTTGCAGACGACACAAAGCTGGGTGGGCGAGTGTGCTGTGAGGAGGATGCAGAGAAACTCCAGTATGATTTGGACAGGTTGGGTGAGTGGGCAAATGCATGGCAGATGCAGTATAATGTGGATAAATGTGAGGTTATCCACTTTGCTGCAAAAACAGGAAGGCAGATTATTATCTGAACAGCAATAGATTGGGAAAAGGGGAGGTGCAACGAGACCTGGGTGTCCTTGTGCACCAGTCGCTGAAGGTAAGCATGCAGGTGCAGCAGGCGGTTAAGAAGGCAAATGGTATGTTGGCCTTCATAGCGAGAGGATTCGAGTACAGGAGCAGGGATGTCTTGCTGCAGTTGTACAGGGCCTTGGTGAGACCACACCTTGAGTATTGTGTGCAGTTTTAGTCGCCTTATCTGAGGAAGGATGTTCTTGTCATGGAGGGAGTGCAGTGAAGATTCACCAGACTGATACCTGGGATGGCAGGGATGACACATGAAGAGAGATTGGGTCGATTAGGCTTATATTCACTAGAGTTTAGAAGAATGAGAGGGGATCTCATTGAAACTTATAAAAGTCTAACAGGACTAGACAGACTAGATTCAGGAAGGATGTTCCCGATGGCGGGTGAGTCCAGAACCAGGGGTCACAGTCTAAGGATAAGGGGTAAGCCATTTAGGACTGAGATGAGGAGGAATTTCTTCACCCAGAGAGTGGTGAACCTGTGGAATTCTCTACCACAGAAGGCAGTTGAGGCCAAATCATTAAATATATTCAAGAAGGAGTTAGATATAGTTCTTAAGGCTAAAGGGATCAAGGGATATGGGGAGAAAGCAGGACAGGGTACTGAATTTGGATGATCAGCCATGATCTCATTGAATCGCGGAGCAGGCTTGAAGGGCCGAATGGCCTACTCCTGCTCCTATCTTCTATGTTTCTATGTTACCTCTAGACTTGACTATTCAACACACTCCTGGCCAGCCTCTCATCTTCCATCCTCCATAAACTTGAACTCATCCAAAACTCCGCTCCCCATATCCTAACTCGCACCAAGTTCCGTCCACCCATCATACCTGGGCTTGCTGACCTACATTGGTTCCCGGTCTGGCAACAACTCGATTTTAAAATTTACATCTTTGTTTTCAAATCCCTCCATGGTCTCACCCCTCCCTATCTCTGTAACCTATCTCTGTAACCCTCCAAAATCTCTGCGCTTCTCCAATTCCGGCCTCTTGCACAGCCCCGATTTTAATCGTTACAGCATTGGCGACTGTGCCTTCAGTTGCCTGGGCCCCAGTCTCTGGAATTCACTCCCTAAGCCTCTCCGCCTCACTACCTCTCTTTCCTCCTTTGAGTCGCCCCTTAAAACCTACCTCTTTGACCAAACTTTTGGTCATCTGTCCTAATATCTCCTCATGTGGCTTGGTGTCAAATCTTGTTTGATAACACTCCTGTGAAGTGCCTTGGGAGGTTTTACTATGTTAAAGGCGCTATATAAATACAAGTTGTTGTTATTGTTGTTGTTGTTGTTGGTTGGTATTACCAATGGCATGCTCAGATCATGCCAGCAAGCCATAAGCAATGACAGATGGTGGTCAGATGTGATGACTTCTGAAGACAATACTGACACTGGAAGGAAAATGGAGGCTAATTTGCGAGTTGGTTCACTGGTGAACCTGCCTGCAGTTTATACTGCTGTGCTACCAAACAGGCATTGGTATGAAACCTATCCCTGAGGTGGGTTGCTTAAAACTTAAAACTGATTCAGCATGGATAATGTCAAATACATGGGGCTGGAGCTGTTTTGTTTGGCAATTTTGCGTTCAATTTAATCTGAAAACTCTGGTATAAACAGGATAATAGTTCAACAAGTCTGCACATTTGACAACAGTTACCATCACATTTTAATGAGATATCATTCATTGCAGTGCTAAGATGCTTATGATAAGTCCTCTTAAGCAACTTAATGAATATATTTTAAAGACATAAAAATTGCTCATCTTTTAACAATTATTAATAGGAATAAAACAGACTAGTAAGAACACCATTTAACTCTTCTGATAACTGAACTATGGACCATTATATTTTTTCAATACATTTTCTCCTATGGTGGATTCTCAGTTTTGGCCCTGCTGTCAAGAAAAGGCAGAAAACAAAGGCCAGGAACCTTTACAAAAAAAGAAAGGGAAAATCAGAGGATGATTTGATGTGGCTGCTCCACTGTGTTCCTTAGCACTTGGTTTTACAGAGGACTCGAAGTAGGTTCATTGGGGTAGATTTTAACGTGCAGCAGTGGTGGAAAATGAACAATTGTGGATTGGCCCCCTGCTATACACCAAGCCTAAATTTCCTATCTATTGAAGACAATGGAAAGGCAAATCGAGCGATGTGTATAATGGGCAACCAATCCGCTACCACCCGTTTTCCACCACCGTTGAAATTGAAAATCTACTCAACTTAAATCAGAGGAGAGAGCAAGAGGAAATAAACAAATTGTTGACCAACTAACCCTGTGGCTGAGTAGATAAAGGAATTGTGTTGTCCCAGGTCTCAGGCTCAGTCTTTTGTCAGGAGCAAATCTCATGCAACACATTTGCGAGTCAGGGAAGGTAAAAGTCAGCCAGGGTTCCCCTTCTGATCATTATCCAGTCACCCCTGCTAGAAAGTGTGCACTTGTGGATTTCAGGTAAGGACAAAATAGGGCTTGGATGTGATGTCACCTGTGCTCAAATGACCTACCAATACTCACAATTTAAGCCCACCCATGAAAAAAGAGCAAAGTTTGGGGGCGAGGGCGTAAATTTTAGTATTTAGTTAATGGATAGAAAATTGAGGGAGTTCCGTGACTGAATGTCCAAAATGCGCTCCTGCATTGGGAGTGTTAAAGTTGAAAATTTATCGCTTGCTGCCCATGGAATTATACTGAAACTTGACTCTACATAGCCGAGGTAAGAAAGGGGGAGAAAATTGGTAAAGAAAACAATATATCCACCGAACAATTTCCTTTGTTCATTTATTTGACTCAACAGATTTGTTCACAATTATGTTTGTCATAAACCCATTTTATATATTGTTTTTGGGGCCATACAAAGAAATATTCTATTGAGGAGTGTTTCTTAGAGATAGTCGGCTACATTTTGTGACACTCCACTCCTCTTGGTGCTGTGTCTCGCTCAACAGGAGTGTTGATTGGAGAACTGGACACGGAGGTCAATGCGCCCGATTCCTGTGTTCCTAATTTTGCCATTGGAAAATCATAGGTGCCATGAAATGGGCACACTGGCGTCTGCACCCGATACTCTAATCAGCATTCGTGTTAAGGCAGGTGATGTGCTGGAGTATAGCCTCTCAAAATTTAGCTGAGTATATTTTAAGTTTCTGAACTATTTAGGGAACAGTAATGTAAACTGAACAAATGTGCAGATTTGCCCAAGACTGCCATGAATAGTAGACTCTGACTGAATGTTCTGGTAAACTGCTTCAAGGTGACTTAGTGTCACGGTGTTAAAGGAACACTGGGCCGTATTTTGCGACCCCTACGGGTGCGTATGAGGTGCGCACGCGCCCACAGGGGCCGTGCAAGTGCCGGGTTTAGGCATGCGAAGCGCCTGCACTGAAACCCGGCACTTGCGATCTGTCAAGAATCTTCCGCCCGCTGAAAGGCCGTGGAATTCCTACGTCTGGTAAAAGTAGGCATAAGGGCTGCTTTTACCAGCATAAGAGTTTTAAAAAATAGAAAAATAAAATGTTATCACTCATTTATACATTAAAAACCCTGTCCAATAAGGTAAGTTTATTTCTAGCCCCGTTAAAACATCTAAATTTCTTTTTCAATAAATAAAATTTTTGTTTCAAATATTTAATTAAATGCCATTTTAATTAATCTTATATATATATAATTTAAAAACAAATTATTTCATGCATTTGTGTAATTTTTAAGTCATCTCCATTCATACTTTTGACAGTTCCGAACGTACAGAACTGTCAAAAGTATGAATGGGGATTCCCTTCTTTCATTGGTTGGGCTGGCCCACGTGATCCCAGGGGCGCTTGCGAACCGCCTGCGCCCCTGGGATACATGGGCCTCTATGGATTTCTAACAGGAGAAGTCCAGGACTACAAGCCTCCGTATCTCCGGACCACCAACTAAATGTATAGAAAATTTGATGATCGGAGGCATCCGCCCGCGGGAAGCCTCCAATCGCAAATTCAGTCCCACTGTCTTTAGGAAAGGTGTTTGACAAACCTGTTGCCATTTGCTTGCAAACACACAATGCAACATTGGCCCGTATTTTCCGATCGCAGGCCTCCCGTGGGTGGAGGCCTGCGATCTGGAAAAATCTGCACCCTTACCTGAGGGCTCCCGGGACGCACACGCTTCCGCTCCTGGGCCTCTCCAAACTGCCGGTGCGCAGGGCCCACGTATCCCAGAGGCGCAGGTAGTTCGCAGCGTCCCTGGGATCACGTGGGCCATGGGCAGCCAATCACAGAAGGGAATCTCCCTTCATATATTTGACAGGAAGACCTGTCAAATATATGAATGGAGATCAATGAAAAAACATAGTAAAACTTTAAATAATTTTTTTTTTAAATCACATTTTTAAAATGACTTGAAATTACAATAAATTAAGTATTTTAAACAAAAATAAAAATTTTGAAAAAAATAATTAAAGTATTTTACAGGGCTAAAAGTAAACTTACCTTTTTTTAAAGTATTTTTAAATGATAAATCAGTGAAATTTTTTTTTTTTAGCCTTTTTTCTACTCTTATCCTGGTAAAAGCAGGCCTTACGCCTGCTTTTACCAGGTGTAAAAATTGTAAGGGTTTTCTGTGGGCGAAGGGTCTCCAAAAAGCGGAACTATCCGCCCGCAGAGGTCCTTCTCCAGGGCAGGCGGAGGATCTGTCAAGACCATTCTTGACAGATTGGAAATGCCGGTTTTCAGCGCATGCCCTGCGGGTGAGTACACAGCGCGTACACACCCGTAGGGATCGGAATATCCGGCCCAATATAAATTCCTTTGCAAGATGTCATGGAGTGAAATCATGATGATGGAAATGAAACGCTGTTCATCTTCCTTTCTCTCTCCCCAGTCAAAAATGTTTGCTTTGTTCTGAAGATGATATCCATTTAATTAGCTCGCCAATTTTTAATCCAGAGCTTGACAATGCTCCTCACCAACTTTTCGATAAATGTAATCAAAAATAAAGGCTGCCTCCACTCCCTCATGTTCTTCATACTATTAAATTTCCTGGCTCTCATTATTTTAGTTAAATCCCCTATCCCCTAATTGCTTTACAAACTGACACACCAGGATTTGAAAATTGAAAGCTGGTGAGTTGCTCTTAAGCAAAGAACATTGCGTTTGAGGTTTCAGTCCATCAGAGATTATTATAATGCATGCTTGTTACCTAATAGATCTTATTATTTAAATATATGTGATATGTCTTAAATGTGATGTGCCCCTGCCTGATTTATGAGCAATATAAGACTATGTAGCATATATGCTATGGGCATCAAGAGAATATAGTATAACTGTTCATGATGGCTAAACAACAACTGTATTGGGGAACCACAGTTTGAGAGTAGAACCTAAATAATACAGTAAGCTGATCGCACATGAAATGTGTTTTATATATGGACATATTACAGACATTTTCAAACAACCATGAAAAAGGAATTGAAAGAGAGTTCAAAAATGTTTGTAGCCTTAGAATCATAGAATCATAGAATGCTGCAGCACAGAAGCAGGCCATTTGGCCCATCGTGTCTGTGCCGGCTCTTTGAAAGAGCTATCCAATTAATCCCACTCCCCTGCTCTTTCCCCATAGCCCTGTAATTTTTTTTCCACCAAGTATTTATCTAATTCCCTTTTGAAAGTTACTATTGAATCTACTTCCACCACCCTTTCAGGCAGTGCATTCCAGATCATAACACCTCACTGCGTAAAAACAATGTTTCCTCATTTCACCTCTGGTTCTTTTGCCAATCACCTCAAATCTGTGTCCTCTGGTTACTGACACTTCTGCCACTGGAAACAGTTTCATAAGAACATAAGAAATAGGAGCAGGAGTAGGCCAATCGGCCCCTCGAGCCTGCTCCGCCATTCAATAAGATCATGGCTGATCTGATCCTAACCTCAAATCTAAAGAACATAAGAAGTAGGAGCTGGACCCGGCCACTCAGCCCCTGGGCCCGCTCCGCCACCCATAGGGCCTTGACCGATCCGAACTCAGCCTCATGTCCAATTTCCTGCCCGCTCCCCGTAACCCTTAATTCCCTTTACTTCTAGGAAACTATCTATTTCTGTTTTAAATTTATTTAATGATGTAGCTTCCACAGCTTCCTGGGGCAGCAAATTCCACAGACCTACTACCCTCTTCATTTACTCTATCAAAACTGTTCATGATTTTGACTACCTCTATCAAATCTCCTCTTAACCTTCTCTACTCTAAGGAGAACATCCCCAACTTCTCCAGTCTCTCCACATAACTGAAGTCCTTCATCACTGGTACTATTCTAGTAAATCTCTTCTGCACCCTCTCCAAGGCCTTGACATCCTTCCTAAAATGTGGTGCCCAGAATTGACCACAATACTCTAGCTGAGGCCTAACCAGTGTTTTATAAAGATTTAGCATAACGTCCTTGCTTTTGTACTCTATTCCTCTATTAATAAAGTCAAGGATCACATTTGCTTTTTAAACAGCCTTCTCAAATTATCCTGCCAACTTCATAGATTTGGTTACATAAACCCCCAGGTCTCTTTGTTCCTGCACCTCCTTTAAAATTGTACTATTTAGTTTATATTGTCTCTCCTCATTCTTCCTACCAAAATGTATCACTTCACAATTCTTTACATTAAATTTCATCTGCCATGTGTCTCCCCATTTCACCAATCTGTCTATGACCTCTCGATGTCTGTTACTATCCTTATCATTGTGTATTGCATTTCTGAGTTTCGTGCCATCTGCAACCTTTGAAATTATGCCCTGTATGCCCAAGTCCAGGTCAGTAATATATATCAAAAAGAGCAGTGGTCCTAATATCGCCCCCTGGGGAACGCCACTGTATACTTCCCTCCAGTCTGAAAAATAACTATTCACCACTACTCTCTGCTCTCTGTCCTTTAGCCAATGTTGTATCCATGCTGCCACTTTAATCCCATGGGCTTTAATTTTGCTAACAAGGCTTAGGTGGCACTTTGTCAAATGCCTTTTGAAAGTCCACATAAATAACTTCAACCGCACTACCCTCATCAACCCTCTCTGCTACTTCATTAAAGAACTTAAATCAAGTTAGTCAAACATAATTTTCCTTTAACAAATTTATGTGTTTATAAAAGACTTTTGGGTTCCCTTTTATGTTAGCTGCTAATCTATTCTCATACACTCTCTTTGCCCCTCTTATTCCCTTTTTAGACCTCTGTACTTTCTATATTCAGCTTAGTTCTCTATTGTATTATGAACCTTGTGTGGCAAACCATTTGAATAAAAGGATGGAAATTCAAAATAGTTTTTAAGAAAGGGGAAACTGTCTTCTATATGGTACGCTCAAATTAGCCTCCATTTTCCTTCCAGTATCATTATTGTTTTCAGAAATCATTACACCCGCCCTCCATCTGTCATTGTTTATGGCTTGCTGGTGTGGTGCTGCAAAAGGTAAATTTTAAACAGCTTTCTCACAAGCAAAATCCCCTGTAAACTTTTCTAGTTTCCCTGTATAAATATTTCCTGTCATGTTTATTGCATGTTCATACTGATTGGATAAAATCACAAACTGCTGCATCAAAACAAAGACTAGGCCCTGTATAAGATTAAATTGTAATGAATACAAGACTTGAGATCCAATTGTGTGAAACTCACTTATCCATTAAGCCCACTCCATCCAGACTCCATTTACGTACAAGCCATGAGAGACTTTCTCCCCTCAGCACTACCACAAACACCTAATAATCCCTATTTAGAGGAAAGAATTCTTCTGTGCACCGTGTAGAATGACATTTTATACCTGCTATGTACATAGTGCACTGAAAACATTTTCCCCTTACTTCCTTCGCCTACCTCCCCTGAAAATAAACATGCAGTACTATTAATCTCTCTAAAACACTTAGGGGTAGAAATTAGGTCGCGCCCCATTTGGGGCGCAAATATCGTCCGCGCGCAAATATTAGCGCCTGGCGCTAATTATCGGCACTGACAGGAAACTTCACTTTTACCGCCCCGGGAGGTGAGTGGAGCGCTAAATTAGGCGCTGCACACCTCTCTTAAGGCGCAAAGGCCTAGGAGTGAGGCGCTACCTCAGCGCACGAGCGCAGCGCAGCTGCTGCCAGTTAGCGAGGGAACACAGACACACTGGCGCCGGATACTTCTTAAAGCGGGGGGGGGCCACTTGCTCCCCAGCCACACCCTGCTCATTGCAGCCTTGAATCTCAGCCTGGAAAGACCTGTAATCCATTTTGCTGCCAAGCATGGAGAGGGTGAGAGAACGCGCTCATCGCTTCACCGAGCGGGCTTTGGATGCTCTGGTTGGCGCAGTGGAGCGCAGACGATGCATGCTGTTCCCGGAGAGTGGCAGGAGGCCTTTGCCACGCGAGTTCAGAAGAGTGTGGAGGGAGGTGGCTCAGAGCGTCTCCTCCAGGAGCATGGTGCCCAGGACCCATGTTCAGTGCCGCAAAAAATTCAACGACCTCACTCGGGTCGTCAGGGTGAGTGGCTTTTTCTCAATACCTCTCCATCCCTCCATCTCAACCTCACTATATGGCCAGAGGGTCTTAAAACCCCAATGCACAACACTCATGCAACACCTATGGCCCTTTCATCAAACACACACACACATTCCACACTTTGCATACAGTAAGGGCTATTCACCTATGGGAGGCACATCAGGCATAAGAACATAAGAACATAAGAAATAGGAGCAGGAGTAGGCCAATCGGCCCCTCAAGCCTGCTCCGCCATTCAATAAGATCATGGCTGATCTGATCCTAACCGCCAATCTACTATCTATCACAGAACCATCTCCTGCATCTAACAGAATTGCACACACGAAATAGGAGCAGAATCAGGCTACACAGTCCCTGGGCCCGCTCCACTACCCACAGGGCCATGACCGATCCGAACCTAGACTCATGTCCAAATTCCTGCCCGCTCCCCGTAACCCTTAATGCCCTTTACTTCTAGGAAACTGTCTATTTCTGTTTTAAATTTAATTAATGTTGTAGCTTCTACAGCTTTTTGTGGCAGCATATTCCATGGACCTACCACCCTCTGAGTGAAGTAGTTCCTCCTCATCTCAGTTTTGAAAGAGCAGCCCCTTATTCTAAGACTATGTCCCCTAGTTCTCGTCTCACCCGTCATCGGGAACATCCTCCCCGCATCCACCCGATCCAACCCCTTCACAATCTTATATGTTTCAATAAGATCGCCTCTCATTCTTCTGAACTCCAATGAGTAGTGTCCCAATCTACCCAACCTCTCCTCATATGACCACCCCCTCATCCCCGGGATTAACCGAGTGAACCTTTTTTGCACTGCCTCGAGAGCAAGGATGTCTTTCCTTAAGTAAGGACACCAAAACTGTATGCAGTATTCCAGGTGCGGTCTCACCAATACCTTGTACAACTGAAGCAATACCTCCCTATTTTTATATTCTATCCCCCTAGCAATGAAAGCCAACATTCCATTTGCCTTCTTAATCACTTGCTGCACCTGCATACTAACCTTTTGAGTTTCGTGCACCAGGACCCCCAGATCCCTTTGCACTTCAGTACTCTCCAGTTTCTTGCCATTAAGATAATAAATTGCTCTAGGATTTTTCCTGCCAAAGTGCATCACCTCACACTTTCCAGTGTTGTATTCCATCTGCCAAATCTCTGCCCACTTACTTAGCCTGTCTATGTCCCCTTGCAGGTTTTTTATGTCCTCCTCACTCACTACTTTCCCTCCCATCTTTGTATCATCTGCAAATTTTGATATGTTACACTTGGTCCCTTCCTCCAAATCGTTAATATAGATTGTGAAGAGTTGGGGACCCAGCACTGACCCCTGTGGAACACCACTAGTTACTGATTGCCAGTCTGAGAATGAACCATTTATCCCAACTCTTTGCTTTCTGTTAGATAGCCAATCCTCTATCCATGCCAGAATATTACCCCCAATCCTGTGATTTTTTACCTTAAGCAATAATCTTTTGTGTGGCACCTTGTCAAATGCCTTTTGGAAGTCTAAATACACTACGTCCACTGGTTCCCCTTTATCCACTCTATATGTTACTTCCTCAAAGAACTCCAGCAAATTTGTCAAACATGACTTCCCCTTCGTAAAACCATGCTGACTTTGTCCTATTAAATTATGATTATCCAAATGTCCTGTTACTGTTTCCTTAATAATGGACTCCAAAATTTTACCTACCACAGATGTTAGGCTAACCGGTCTATAGTTACCAGCCTTCTGTCTACTGCCCTTTTTAAATAAGGGTGTTACATTAGCAGTTTTCCAGTCTGCCGGGACCTTAGCGGAATCCAGGGAGTTTTGAAAAATTATTACCAATGCATCTACAATCCCTACCGCCACTTCCTTCAAGACTCTAGGATGTAAGCCATCAGGTCCAGGTGATTTATCCGCCTTGAGTCCCATTATTTTACCGAGTACCACTTCCTTAGTGATTTTGATCGTGTTTAGCTCCTCTCCCCCTATAGCCCCCTGTTTGTCCAGTGTTGGGATATTCTTAGTGTCCTCTACTGTAAAGACTGATACAAAATATTCATTCAGTGTTTTTGCCATCTCCATATTTCCCACCATTAATTTCCCGGTCTCATCCTCTAAGGGACCAACATTTACTTTAGCCACCCTTTTTCTTTTTATATAACTATAAAAACTCTTACTATCTGTTTTTATATTTTTTGCTAATTTACTTTCATAATCTATCTTCCCTTTCTTAATCAATCTTTTTGTTATTTTTTGCTGCCTTTTAAAGTTTTCCCAATCCTCTGTCCTCCCACTAGATTTTGCTACCTTATATGCCCTTGTTTTTAGTCGAATACTAAACTATCCTGAAGGCAAGACCATGGCTGCATATTGTAAGGGCTATTCACCTATGGGAGGCACATCAGGCAAGACCATGGCTGTATATTTACTCAGATGCTGTCCTTTTTCTTGCAGGCTAAGCTGGCTCATAATCGGAGACAGCAGCAACGGACGGGTGGAGGGCGGCTTCAGCTGCAACCCCTCAGCGATCTGGAGGAGCGCGTCCACAGGATTGTGGCAAGCCGGGTGATCGGTCCTGTCGCCACTGGGGACGCCGACCCCGTTGTGGACAGCAATGGTAAGGTCATCACCTTTTTGTCCTCTGTCCTTCCACTTGTCCCTCACAATACCAGCCTTTGACACTTTCAATCCAACTTGCTAACTCGCTGCACTTATTCCTCCCTTACTGCCACCCTGTCCTCACGCTAAAGCCACTCTTGTACCTCCCTGCTTTCAGATGGTGATTCACCAGCTGAGGAGATGGTCCCTGAAGCTGCCACTGGGAGTGATGCTGCAGCTGAGGAGGAAGAGGAAGCCGGAGCATCAGTGCCACCCTCTCCCGAGGAAGCCCATGGCCACACTGGGAACACGCCTTCCCCGGAGGGGAGCAGGGGGGAAGGGGCAGATGATGGTGAAGCTCCAGGACCCAGCGGGCTGCAGCAACGCCATTGGGGGGGGAGGGAAGAACGGGGGAGCAGGGGGGAAGGGGCTGATGATGGTGAAGCTCCAGGACCCAGCGGGCTGCAGCAACGCCATGGGGGGGGAGGGAAGAACGGGGGAGCAGGGGGGAAGGGGCTGATGATGGTGAAGCTCCAGGACCCAGCGGGCTGCAGCAACGCCATGGGGGGGGGAGGGAAGAGCGGGAGCCTTCTCCCCAGAGGGAGAGTATGCCAGACACTCCTAATGCAATGGACGCAGAGGAGGAGCGGCTGATTGCAGAAATGAACAGCCAGGCAGTGGGCATGCACACTGAGCTCATGGGTGCAGTGGGAAGGGTGCCCGAATGCATTGAGGCACTGGCAAGGAGTGTGGAGCACTTCGCTGTAGCACAGGCGGATGCCACACTAAAGCTTAGTGCTGCAATTCAGTCACTGGCTGCCAGGAACCCATCTGAGACTGCTCTCATGCAGACTCAGATTGAGGCCACGCGAGCACTGACTGCTGCCATCCTCGATGGTTCGTGCACATGTCCCCGGGGCTGTCACCGCGCCGCAGCAGGCCAGCAATCTGTTCTCCGGCAAATTGCTCCGGATGCTGAAGTGCTGCCCCGTGGGAGTGCCAGTGTGTCGGGCGAGCAGGGAGTTGCTGTCCTCTCTCACGATGACAGCATTCCTGCTGCCAACACTGTCACTTCTCCACTGCACTTGCCACCGCCTGTAGGACAGACTGCTGCCGCCCATGCAGAGTTGGTGCAGTCTGCAGCCGGGCCCTCCAGGCCCAGAAGTGGTCGAGGCCGTCCTTCAGGGGCATCTGCAGTGTCAGGGTCTGACGAGCAGCAGCCTTCCACCAGCCTTGCTGCAGCCACTGAGGTCCCATTACGGAGGAGCAGTAGGGTTAGAAGGGGGGAAGTGCGCAAGGGAAGGAGATCACCCTCGAAGGGCAAAAAGTAGGAGGTGTGCCAAAATGCTGGTCATTTTTTTATTAAAGGCCGAGGTTCATGGCCCAACTTTTGTTTAGTGTTTTGGACATTATCTCCAGGTTGTGAGAACCAGTTATGTTATTGACTGTTTTTTTGTGTTTATTTCTATGAGTTTGTCATGAGGAATTGACACACACAGAGTTTGTACAATAAATAAGTTTCTGTATTCAAAATATACATGGCTGGTGGTTGGAATTATTGGTGCCTTGGCCGGCTTAGGGGTTGCGTGCTGGGTTGATTCGTGTTTGTAGCAATGGCAGGGGCCCTAGAAGCGGCTTGCTATTAGTCGTTGACGGACGGCCCTTGCAGTTTGACCATTGTGGGCCGCCCTCCTGCCTTGGTGCTGCTGCTGATCATCGTCCTCGTCCTGTTCCTCCTCTTCCTCCTCCTCCTCTTGTGGTGCTGCAAGGCCTGGTGGCATTGGCTGCGTCCTGAGGATTGCCATGTTGTGCAACATGCAGCACACGACTACGAATTTCGAAACTTGCTCAGGCGAGTACTGCAGGGCTCCTCCGGAATGGTCCAGACAGCGGAATCGTTGTTTGAGCACGCCGATTGTGCGCTCAATAATGTTCCTGGTTGCTTGTTGGCTTTCCTGGTACCGCAGCTCAGCAGGGGTGTTTGGCGCACGGAGCGGTGTCATCAGCCAGGTGCTCAATGCGTACCCCTTGTCCCCCAGAAGCCAACCAACTGGCTGATGCGGTGCCTCGAAAATTTCTGCCACAGTACTCTGGCGCAGGATGAAAGCATCGTGGCAGCTGCCCGGATAGTGGGCATTGACAGCGAGAATCACCTGTCTGTGGTCACAGACCAACTGCACATTCAAGGAATGGAACCCCTTTCTGTTCCGGAACTCCTCTGCATTCTCTCGCGGAGCACGCAAAGCCACATGCGTGCAGTCAATGGCGCCCTGCACCATGGGGAAGCCCGCTACCCTCGCAAAGCCCATAGCACGGTCATGCTGCTTGTCTGGGGTCATAGGGAAGGAGATGAAGTCTCGTCTCCTTGTGAAGAGGGCATTGGTGACCTGCCGGATGCAGCGATGCACCGCAAACTGGGAGATATTGGCGAGGTCCCCAACAGCAGCTTGGAATGAGCCAGTGGCGTAGAAGTTCAAAGCCGCTGTGACCTTCACTGCCACCGACAGAGACGTCCTGGACCTCAGCTGAGGCTGCAGATCTGGCTGCAGCAGGTGGCAGAGCTCAGTGACCACCTCCTTGCTGAATCGCAGCCTTCGCAAACACAGCTCCTCGGACATGTGGATGTAGGAGAGCTGTTCACGATATACCCTGGGAGGGTAAGCTCTCCTGTACATGCGCCTGATGGCCCTCCTCCGTCTGGCCATCATTGCCACTCTCTGTCTGCGTCTCACTATCCTCCGATTGAGCTGGAGCAGGACGACGCCCCCAATCATTGCAGCCCCCATATTCTCTTTGCCAGAAAAGTAATGAGGTACAGCAACTAAAGTAGCAGCAAAGTTAGGATGAACTAGGCAAAACTACCTCACAAAGCGTTGAGTCAATGTAGAAGTCTCTCTCTCTCTCTCTCCGAATCTCTCTCTCTCTCTCAGAACGAGTGGTGCATAAATGTCGACCACAGAAAAAGACAGGAAGAGGCCCCCTTTAAATAGCGCCCCCCCCAGCCCCACACCGATTGATAACGTTCCAGTCTTCCGGTCGTTGGAAGCGCCAGGCGGTAAGGCAGGGGGCGCCACTCAATTTCCGCTCCGGGGCGCCCCAAGGGCGTTGCACCACGGAATGACGTCACAATCTGCGCGCGCAGGTGGTCGCAGCGGTAAGTTTTAGCGCCGCCGCACAATCTCAAGTTAAGTTCTCGAGCGGCGCAAACAGCGCTGCGCCCGGGCGTTAGCGCCTTAACGCCCCATTAGCGCCCTCTTAAGGCGCTAACGGGAGGCGCAACCAACTGAATTTTTACCCCTTAATTCCTCTTCTCAACAGATATTTATCTAGATCTCTTAAAACATTGTCAACTATCCCTGTATCAATTATTTTTGTTGGCAGTCTCTTCCATGTATCCTCTATCCTGTGGGAAAACAAATTCTAATCTCTAATCTTGCTAGACTGAATGAAGCAGGGCAGGAGTCCCAGTGGAGTAAGCAAAGTTTAGGAGATGGCTTTCCCGGACACTCACTAAAAGAAAGAAAAAGTGCCCTCGCCAAATTTTTTTTTTCCTGTTTAGGATTTCAGGCCTGGACCTCCAGCTGGGCACTACAACTGCCACTGAAACAGTCGATATGCCTGGTGTCAGTCAGCAACCTGGCCGTCCTAGCTGGAACTGCAAGAACTCGTAGACTGGAGTTCCCATTCTTGGCCATGCCCCCTTCTATGTCACTGGCCCTGTTTGGGACAGGTGGATGCTTTTCCCCAACAAAGCCTCACGGAAACTCTGCGGACTTAGCGTATCTGAGTCCTAGTCTACTTCATGTCCCTTCCACTGCATGGCCACTGGAGTTACAGAGCAGTCTGTTGGAATGGCTATGGTTTTTGAGCAAAATATTCTTTTTTTGAATATTGACATTCTATTAACTACTCTCCACATACTATTTTAGTATTTTTTGGGGGCTCTGAAAAATATCAAAGCATCACAAATTTCCTCCTTTAATTCCTTGAGGATTCTAGGATCTATCCCATCTGGCCCAATTTGTATGTATTTAATCCTTCCAGTTTCTGCATAATACATTCTTTACTAACTTCTATCAGAATTATGGGTGCCTTAGTCCCATTTACTATGGATAGATTCTTTCTACAGTCATTCTTTGTGAAAACTGAATTCATTCCATATATTGGACTTATGCTGATCATTTGTGCAGGTTTACAACTCCCAGCTGACCTTGCTCCTTGTACATATTTTCCGTTTGCAGTGAACATATGGAAATTAAGGGAAAGGGCTTGTCTTGCATAATTCAGTGAGACCAGCCTGCCCTGCTGCTGACACACATGTCCCTGATGCCAAGGACAGGAGCTACTGCCAATTTTCCTATTTTGGGGTTCGCAAATGAAATTCGCAATTCCCTTCACACATGCAATTTGTGCAGGTAATCCTGATCGTACGGAAAATAGAAGGATGATTCTACAATCCAGCTCTCCTAGTGGGGAGCAGCACTTGCCGGCAGCATATCTCAGTAAATAGTGGGTTAGCAGCCTGTGAGTTTCCATTCATTATCACCCCGGAAGAATTCCATTCCTGGTTACTGCTAGCACCAGCCTATCATTATTTGTTCATATAAAATTTAGTAAACATTTAGAGCAAAAAAACCTCAAAATTTCAGATTCATCAATTTGAATTGATGAATTAACTAACAGTTTATTATTTTATCTTATTTACACAGAAAATATAGCATGTTGGAGGAAGACCGTAGCTTGTGAGTAACAAAGACAAAAGACAAACAGGAAAGTGGTCTTCAGAAAATGGTTGAAAGCTGCAAGATTAGAAACAGCATGGGGAAGGAAACACGCTGTGTGTTACTGAATGCTCCCTTCTAACTGTTCACAAGCACCACATGTCCCAATAGGCCAGGGTTGCAAGACTCCAAAAAGAGTAATGAATTAGACCCTTTTGTTATAAGTGTATTGGTTGTATTAGAGCGGTACAGCCTGAAACAGGGAATAGTGAGCAACCAGTGAGAGACCCTGAATTGAGAGAGACAGAGGGCTGGTGTTGTGGGCAGTCAGCAGGCACGATTGGTGGCGGGTCGGGTGTGAAAGTGTTTTTTTACCCCAGCGGTTCGGGACCCCGCTGTCAACCCACCGCCACGCGCCTTTGCCAAATATCAGCGCTGAGCAGACCTGACACGCAGCAGCGGAGGAGGCAATTAAAATCATTAGTGGCTTGTTTACAGCCACTTATCAATGGTTTTTTCCCAGCTTTTTGGATTTGACAGGTCGCCCACCAGTTTCCCACTGTGCCTAGACCTCGTCTGTGAAGCTGAGGTCAGTGATCATTGAATCAGCTGATGAGTTGACAGCTTCAAATGTTAAGTCAAAGCTCACAGCTGATTGAGATATGTTCCCTTAACCACTAACTTCTCTAAACTACATTACACTACAGATTCAGGATGCTGCAAGTCTTTACACAAGTCTCCATCCAGTCTGACCTCATTAACTCTCCACCAGCGACAGATTGCTTCTGTCATCTCTACTTTAAAAAAATATATATTTATGGGATTTGGGCGTCGCTGGCAAGGCCAGCATTTATTGCCCATCCCTAGTTGCCCTTGAGAAGGTGGTGGTGAGCCACCTTCTTGAACCGCAGCAGTCCGTGTGGTGAAGGTACTCCCACAGTGCTGTTAGATAGGGAGTTCCAGGATTTTGACCCAGCGACGATGAAGGATCAGTGATATACTTCTAAGTCAGGATGGCGTGTGACTTGGAGGGGAATTTGGAGGTGGTGGTGTTCCCATGCACCTGCTGCCCTTGTCCTTCTATGTGGTAGAGTTCGCGGAGCAGTTGAGACTCCTTGCTGGAGAGTGCAGGATGCTCCCAGCTCTGCTCAGCTGCATGCAGATGCTGAGCCTTGGGGGCCATCCAGAAAGAGGGCATTCCGGGAGGTGCAGCAAGAAGTGCAGGAGGCTTTGACAGGTTTTGCAACCGCGATGTCTGCAAATGTGCACAGAATGGAGGAGTCCATCTCCAACGTGAGCACCTCCATGTCGCAGGCGATGGCGACTGTGGGCTTTTCCATGGAAAGGATGGCCACCTGCATGGAGCAGCTAATGCACCACTCACATGAGCACATGCTATCTATGGAGAATAGATGGCAGATGCTCATAGACCTCCTCTCTAGGAGGGATGACATCGTAGATGTGGGTCCTCATGGTGTGACTGCTTTGCAGCTAGGTGCTCTCCAGCTCCTTGCTAGCAGGGAAATGCGGGTGGCCCATGAGAGGGATGATGGTGAGAGGGGACATGGAAGTGGGGGCTCCTCTCAAAGAGCTCACACTTTTCCCTTGTTGCCCCCCCCGCCCCACCAGTCAGAGCCCCAGATGGCTCCTCGGATCGAGAATGCCGAATCTGCCCCTGCACAGTCGCAGGAGGAGCAGACTTTGGCGGGGCCATCACTGGCTCCAAAACCTAGAGGACGTCCGGCAAAAGTGTCTATGCTGTTGCAGCAGGGAAGTGAGGAGGCTGCCTCTACCTCTGCTGAAGCCACAGGGGTAGCATCACGTAGAAGCATGCGTAATAGGAAGATGAAACACAAGTAGATGCACAAGGGTAGCCACCTGGGTGTTTTAATAAATGTTTCTGTAAAGTTTCCGTTACTGTGATGTCACGCCTAAAACTATTTATTTTCAACACCTTTCAACACCTTTCACCACCACCATGGACAAATTTATGTGCAACTTTGGAAGTGGCTTAGTGAGTTGGAGTGAATGGTGAGACATAACGTTACCTCCAGCAATGGTGGTCCGTGTTAAAGGAATGGCTTGGTCATTGTAGGGATGCTTTATGGTGTTGATGTGGGTTGGTGCAAACCTGACGCACCATGTGGCAGCCATATGGGTGTAATGCCTGAAGTTAAGTAAATTTGGCCATGCTGAGCCCATCCCTGGCCTCCCAGGCAGCGATCTGGACCTCAGGTTCCTCCAGCTCCTGCTCCTTCTTGTCTTCCAGCTGATGCTCCTCCTACACCTCCTCCTCTGAAGAGGCTGTGCACTCAGTGCCTTGCTCCTCATGCAGTATTAATCCTCGCTGCTGCGCTATGTTGTGCAGGGCGCAGCAGACAACGATGATTCTGGAGACTCTGGAAAGTGTGGACTGAAGGTCTCCTCCAGATCTGTCAAGGCATCTGAAGCACATTTTCAGCATGCCTATTGTCTGCTCTATGACACATCTGGTGAAAATGTGGCTTTCATTATATCTCTCCTCAGCCTCAGTACTTGGCCTCCTCAAGGGTGTCATGAGCCACGTCTTCAGTGTATAGCCCTTGATTCCAAGCAGCCAGCCAGAAAGTCTGTTTGGAGGAGCAAAGGAGTTATGGCAGCTGCTAGGGAATCTGGTGCACACATGCATGATGATCTTCTTATGGTTGCAGACGAGCTGCACATTGAGGGAGTGGCAGCCCTTGCGGTTGCCAAAGAATCCTGGGTGGTGATGGGGTGCCCTGATGGCCACATGTGTGCAGTCGATGACGCCCTGCACCCGTGGGAAGCCAGCCAGAGCAGCAAAGGCCAGCACCCACTCAGTAACACTGGCTTCATCAGTGGCAAAGTTGTTATAATTGGCTGACTTGTCAAACAGAGCATTAGTGGCCTGTATGATGCATTAGTGGGCGGCCGACTGCGAGATGTCGCAAATGTTTGCTGCAGATCCCTGGAAGAAGCCTGAGGTGAAGAAGTTGAGGGCGCTGGTGACTTTGACAGCCACTGGTAAGGCATGTCCACCCGCTCCTCTGGGCTCCAGCAATCTGCAAATATCTGTGACGACCTGGCATGATAGCCTGAGCCTCCTTCGGACTCAGTCATGTTGAGGAAGCTCATCCTCTGCCTGTATACCCTGTGTTGGGGGTATCGTCTCCGGCACGGTGCAGCCTTGCGCTGATGCCCTCTGTCCTGTGCAGCATCAGGTTGTTGAGGGGAAAGTTGGTGGTGTTGTTGTTGGTGCTGCTGGTGTTGGGGCTCATCATGGTCCAATTCTGAGGATCAAGGTGAGACAGTATAAACATCATCCATTCTGATGTAATAGATGGTAGGTCAAGCAAAGATGAAAGAAGCAATCTGTCAATGGTGCGATAGGTTCTACCAATGAGGTGACAGTGGATCCTGAC
The DNA here is from genome assembly GCA_030390025.1 of Squalus acanthias. NCBI lineage: Eukaryota > Metazoa > Chordata > Chondrichthyes > Squaliformes > Squalidae > Squalus > Squalus acanthias. The sequence goes on from CM059426.1 coordinate 90,232,729, forward strand.
TTTGCTGGAAACACTTGCAACCTCTAGAAAGCTAAATCTGTGCTGACAATGCACTCAGTAACAGCTTCTGCTTTATGAAAGTGACCAGCTGTCAGATGGGAGTTTTATTATACTTTTCATGCTGTGCACTAATGAGGTGTATCAATGGCCACTGAACTTCCGCCTCAAAATCAAGGATAAATCAGACTGAAGAAAATTAAAATATTGAGAAACAATCACAGTAATTAGTTATAAGGAAAGACAAGTATAGTACAGGACTGAGATTCACATTATGCTAATTGAGTGATTAAACATAGATTTCTCTAGTCTGTAGTATTTTTCTTGTTACTTTTGTTTTGCTAATTTTGTACTCATCAAGGTGAAGGACATTAGTGCTGGGGAATGGAATGTTTCCTGGTTCAAGCACCCACTGTTGGCATCAAGTTTTTGCAGGTCATGTATAGTATGGCTAGATCAAGAATAAGGCTCCATCCACTGTGCCTCAACAATGTCCCTCAGCTCCAGAAACTGAACAATCTTTGTCTGACTGGATAGGTGGTTTATCACTGAAACAAGTTCAATGGATTGAGAACAAAGAACTACATGCAGATATTAGGAAAACTTGGTTAAATAAGATGACGTGAGGTAGAGAGCTGAGTATTTCTCCCAAGTTAGGATTGGAAAGATAAAATGGAAGGAGGGAGAAAACTTTTCGGTAACTAGAACTAAAAACCATGGGCGTTGAATAATTTAATCCAATGTTTAATTAAATTAACAATGGTTGTCTTGGAGAGAAAATAAATTCAATCAGAAAGTTATGAAGAATTATAAAAGAAACTCAGGTTTGATTTCAAGTAGAAGATTCACCACCACCACCTTCTCCAGGACACCTGGGGATGGGCAATAAATGCTGGCCTTGCCAGCGACACCCACATCCCAAAGAACGATAAAAGAAATTCCATCAATTCAATAAATTCTGTGTGCCTAAGAAAGAATAGGGAAAGAAATCGGGAAATAAAAACTGAAGAATTAAAAAGCCCAGAAAAAATACTCTGAAAAGAAAAGGAAATCATAGAATCTAAATTTCAGGGGACAAAAATTGAGGTAATCTGACCTGGACATAAAGGGCGAAAAGGTTATCTTTTGGTCTGCTTTTTAAAAAAAAATTGAACCTTATTCAAAAATATAGTAGAATAAATATTCCAGGTCAATAATGGAAGAATTTCATACGATATAGTCAGCTAACTATGTGAAAAAATTAAAAATATGAAAGTTTATTATACTAATTCAAAAGAGAACAGATAGAAGTATATAGTCAGCGTAGTGGGCTTGTAAATATTAAGGCTGCAAAATTCGGTAGGTTAGCGCCTCCTGTTAGCGCCCAGTAGGGGCGCTAATGGGGCGCTAAGGGGTTAGCGCCCGGCCACGGCGAATCCAACACGACACGCGACCTTCAGTGGCGAATTAGCGCTGGCGCTAACTGTTAACGCCTCGGCATCTAGTGCCTCTCACATGGTGACGTCAATGCATGTGCAACGCCACGTTAACAGCCCCGATGCAAAATTGCCTTTTGCCCCCTGCTTTAGTGTCTCACACTGACAATGCCACTAAGAGATGTTGCGCACTCGGAAGTGGCATTAAACGGGAAATTAGAGACGCGTGCAATAAGGGCACAGCAGTTATCATGGGTGACTTTAATCTACATATAGGTTGGGCTAACCAAATTAGTAACAATACTGTGGAGGAGGAATTCCTAGAGTGTATACGGGATGGTTTCCTGGACCAATATGTCGAGGAACCAACTAGAGATCAGGCCATCTTAGATTGGGTATTATGTAATGAGAAAGGATTAATTAGCAATCTTGTTGTGCGAGGCCCCTTGGGAAGGAGCGATCATAATATGATAGAATTCTTCATTAAGATGGAGAGTGAAGTAGTTGACTCAGAGACTAGGGTCCTGAATTTAAATAAAGGAAACTACGATGGTATGAGGCACGAGTTGGCTAAGGTGGATTGGGGAGCATTACTTAAAGGGTTGACAGTGGATAGGCAATGGCAAACATTTAAAGATCGCATGGATGAACTACAGAATTTGTTCATCCCTGTTTGGCATAAAAATAAAACAAAAAAGGTGACTCAACCATGGCTAGCAAGGGAAATTAGGGATAGCATAAGATCCAAGGAGAGCACATATAAATTGGCCAGTAAAAGCAGCAAACCTGAGGATTGGGAGCAGTTTAGGATTCAGCAAAGGAGGACAAAGGGATTAATTAAGAGGGGGGAAATAGAGTATGAGAGTAAGCTTGCAGGGAACATAAAAACTGACTGCAAAAGCTTCTATAGGTATGTGAAGAGAAAAAGATTGGTGAAGTCAAGCGTAGATCCCTTGCAGTCAGAATCAGGGGAATTTATAATGGGGAACAAAGAAATGGCAGACCAATTAAATACATACTTTGGTTCTGTCTTCACAAAGCAGGACACAAATAACCTCCCAGAGATGTCGGAGAACATTGGGTCTAATGAGAGGGAGGAACTGAATGAAATCAGTATTTGTAGGGAAATGGTGTTAGGGAAATTGATGCGATTGAAGGCCGATAAACCCCCAGGGCCTGATAATCTACATCCTAGGGTACTTAAGGAAGTGGCCCTAGAAGTAGTAGATGCATTGCTGGTCATCTTCCAAAATTCTATAGACTCTGGAACAGTTCCCATGGATTGGAGGGTAGCTAATGTAACCCCACTATTTAAAAAAGGTGGTAGAGAAAAAACGGGGAATTATAAGCCTGACATCGGTAGTGGGGAAAATGCTAGAGTCCATTATAAAAAATGTAATAGCAGAGCACTTGGAAAACAGTGACAGGATCGGACAAAGTCAACATGGATTATAAAAGTAAATCATGCTTGACTAATCTACTGGAATTTTTTGAGGATGTAACTGGTAGAATAGATAAGGGAGAACCAGTGGATGTGGTGTATTTGGACTTTCAGAAGGCTTGCTATAAGGTCCCGCATAAGAGATTAGCATGCAAAGTTAAATCACATGGGATTGGAGGTAAGGTACTGACTTGGATAGAGAACTGGTTGGCAGACAGGAAGCAAAGAGTTGGAATAAACGGGTCTTTTTCCGAGTGGCAGGTAGTGACTTTGGGGTACCGCAGGGATTGGTGCTAGGACCCCAGCTATTCACTAGATGTAATATCTTTAAGTTTGCTGATGACACAAAGCTGGGTGGGCGAGTGTGCTGTGAGGAGGATGCAGAGAAACTCCAGTATGATTTGGACAGGTTGGGTGATTGGGCAGATGCATGGCAGATGCAGTATAATGTGGATAAATGCAAGGTTATCCACTTTGGTGGCAAAAACAGGAAGACAGATTATTATCTGAATGGCAATAGATTGGGAAAAGGGGAAGTGCAACAAGACCTGGGTGTCCTTGTGCACCAGTTGCTGAAGGTAAGCATGCAGGTGCAGCAGGCGGTTAAGAAGACAAATGGTATGTTGGCCTTCATAGCGAGAGGATTCGAGTACAGCAGCAAGGATGTCTTGCTGCAGTTGTACAGGGCCTTGGTGAGACCACACCTTGAGTATTGTGTGCAGTTTTGGTTGCCTTATCTGAGGAAGGATGTTCTTGCCATGGAGGGAGTGCAGCAAAGATTCACCAGACTGATACCTGGGATGGCAGGAATGATGTATGAAGAGAGATTGGGTCGATTAGGCTTATATTCGCTAGAGTTTAGAAGAATGAGAGGGGATCTCATTGAAACTTATAACATTCTAACAGGACTAGACAGACTAGATGCAGGAAGGCTGTTCCCGATGGCGGGGGAGTCCAGAACCAGGGTTCACAGTCTAAGGATAAGGGGTAAGCCATTTAGGACTGAGATGAGGAGGAATTTCTTCACCCAGAGAGTGGTGAACCTGTGGAATTCTCTACCACAGAAGGCAGTTGAGGCCAATTCATTAAATATATTCAAGAAGGAGTTAGATATATTTCTTAAGGCTAAGGGGATCAAGGGATATGGGGAGAAAGCAGGGACAGGGTACTGAATTTGGATGATCAGCCATGATCTAATTAAATGGCGGAACAGGCTCGAGGGGCCGAATGGCCTACTCCTGCTCCTATCTTCTATGCTTCTATGTTTCTATAACCCCGACAGTCAATGGAGGAAACCTTGAGGGAAGGTTGGGACCAAGCAATACTGGGTGCCGGCCTAGTTTCTAGCTATTCCAGCAATTCCCCACTGAGCTTATGGTGGGAGGATGCCAGAAAAGCTATAATTTTTTAAGATCTTGGACATTATTTCATGAAATTTTTAATGCAATGTTCTCTGAACCATCTATGCAGGGGCATCTGGAGCACTGACACAGAAGAATAAAGCATCTCTCCAGGAATCCTGGACCATCTGTTGGAAAATTATGAAACATGGTCTGTGGAAAGCTATACCAGCATTGAAAGTTGCCTGTAGCAAGATACCATCAACAGAGGAAGCATGCAAGAGGAAGCTATTTTCACTATAGACTTTAGGAGCAAACATGCCTAATAACTATTTGGATGATCAGTGAAGGGGGGCCAGAAATTCGGCTCTTGTCGGGTGAGTACGCGTTGTGTACTCACCCGTAAGGCCACCTGAAGTGCCGGTTTCGCGCATGCACTGCGCATGCGCGGGAAACCAGAACTTCCGTTCCCCTGAAGGAAGGGGTTCAGAAGTCGAACGCATGCATGGTAGAGGCAGCGCGCACACAACGAACTTCGTTTTTTTTTTCAGGTTTCTCCGTGAGGGTAAGTATGGAGAAGCTGCACTTTAAAAAAGGAGGTGCAAGGCCTGTTTTTAACAAGGTAAGTGGTTAATTAATTACAATTTAAACATTTTTTGAACAGGTTTATCTTTTTTACATACTTTAAAGAAAGGTAAGTTTATTTTTAGCACCGTTAAAAAGTATAATTAATTTTTTCAAAAATTAAAATTTTTGTTTAATTTATGTAACTTATAGTTATTTAAAAAATGTGATTTAAAAAAAAAATTATTTGAAGTTTAAGTGTGGTTTTGGGGCCGATCTCTATTCATAGATTTGACAGGTCTTCCTGTCAAATCTATGAATGAAAATGCCCTGCTCCGATTGGCTCTCCATGGCCCACGTGATCCCAGGGGACACTTTGAACTAACTGCGCCCCTGGGATACACAAGCACTGCACACCGGCAGCTGCAGGAGGCCCAGGAGCCGAAGTCCTTGTAGGCCCGAAGCACAACAGCAGGCGCGGAAGGTAAGTACGCGCGCGATGCTTGCACCCGCAGGAAGCCGGAAAGCCGAATTTCTGGCCCATTATCTCATTTGTTATGACAGCCTTAAGAAAAATCAGAAGTTTTTAGGGACAGGGTACTGAATTTGGATGATCAGCCATGATCGCATTGAATGGCGGAGCAGGCTCGAGGGGCCGAATGGCCTACTCCTGCTCCTATCTTCTATGTTTCTATGTTTCTATGATATACGTGCCATAGAGGGAGTGCAATGCAGGTTCACCAATGCAGGGAGGATGTTTCCCCTGGCTGGGGATTCTAGAACCAGGGATCACAGTCTCAAAATAAGGGGTTGGCCATTTAGGACTGAGATGTGGAGAAATTTCTTCACTCAGAGGGTGGTGAAACTTTGGAATTCTCTACCCAAGGGCTGTGGAGGCTCAGTCGTTGAGTATATTCAAGACAGAGATCGATAGATTTTTGGATATTATTTTTGAATTCTGAAGGACAGGATAAATCTTCATTTAGAAAGACACGGATTAATCAAGGATAGTCAGCACGGATTTGTTAAGGGAAGGTCGTGTCTGACAAACTTGATTGAATTTTTTGAGGAGGTAACAAGGAGGGTAGATGAGGGTAGTGCATTTGATGTAGTGTATATGGACTTTAGCAAGGCTTTTGATCAGGTTCCACATGGCAGACTGGTCATGAAGTTAAAAGCCCATGGGATCCAGGGCAAAGTGTCAAGTTGGATTCAAAACTGGCTCGGAGACAGGAAGCAGAGGGTAGTGGTTGATGGGTGTTTTTGTGACTGGAAGGCTGTTTCCAGTGGGGTTCCGCAGGGCTCAGTACTAGGTCCCTTGCTTTTTGTGGTATATATCAATGATCTTGACTTGAATATAGGGGGTATGATTAAGAAGTTTGCAGATGATACTAAAATTGGATGTGTGGTTGATACTGAAGAAGGAAGCTGTAGATTGCAGGAAGATATCAATAAATTGGTCAGGTGGGCAGAACAGTGGCAAATGGAATTCAATCCGGCGAAATGTGAGGTAATGCATTTGGGGAGGGCTAACAAGGAAAGGGAATACACATTAAATGGTAGGACACTGAGTAGTGTAGAGGAACAAAGGGACCTTGGAGTGCATGTCCACAGATCCCTGAAGGTAGCAGTCCAGATAGATAAGATGGTTAAGAAGGCATATAGAATACTTGCCTTTATTAGCCGTGGCATAGAATACAAGAGCAGGGGGGTTATGCTTCAACTGTATAAAACACTGGTTAGGCCTCAGCGAGAGTACTGCGTGCAGTTCTGGTCACCACATTACAGGAAAGATGTGATTGCACTAGAGAGGGTACAGAGGAGATTTACAAGGATGTTGCCAGGAGTAGAGAATCTTAGCTATGAGGAAAGACTGGATAGGCTGGGTCTGTTTTCCTTGGAACAGAGGAGGCTGAGGGGAGACCTTATTGAGGTGTATAAAATTATGAGGGACATAGATAAAGTGGATAGAAATGACCTATTTCCCTTAGCAGAGAGGTCAAAAACCAGGGGTCACAGATTTAAAGTAATTGGTGGAAGGTTTTGAAGGGATTTGAGGGGAAATTTCTTCACCCAGAGGGTTTTGGGGGTCTGGAACTCACTGCCTGAAAGGGTGGTAGAGGCAGGAACTCTATCCACATTTAAAAAGTACTTGGATGTGTACTTGGGATGCTCTAACCTGCAGGGCTACGGACCAAGAGCTGGGAAGTGGGATTAGGCTGGATAGCTCTTTGTTGGCCGGCGCGGACAGGATGGGCCGAAATGGCCTCCTTCCGTGCTGTAACTTTCTATGATTCTATGATATTAAGGGATTCAAGTGATATGGGGATAGGGCAGGAAAGTGGAGCTAAGGTCGAAGATCACCCATGATCTTATTGAATGGCGGAGCAGGCTCGAGGGGCCGAATGGCCTACTCCTGCTCTTATTTCTTATGTTCTTATGTTTTTATGTTTGACATGCAGCACCTCTGCTCGGATTTTAATATGCAAGTTCTAAAACAAATATTTAACATTACATAGAAGCATTCTTTTGAAACATAGGAACATTAGGAACAGAAGTAGCCCATTCAGCACCGCGGGCCTTCTCCACCATTCAATTATATCATGGCTGATCTGCACCTCAACTCCATTTACCTGCCTTTGCTCCATATCCATTTCTACACTTCCCTAACAAAAATCTATCTATTTTAGTCTTGAAAGCTCCAATTGTCCGAGCATTCACAGCCTTTTGGGGAAGAAAGTTCAACATTTCTACTACTCTTTGTGTGCAGAAGTGCTTCCTGATTTCATTATTCAATGGCTTAGCTCTAATTTTAATATCATGTCTCTTTGGTTTTGATTTCTCCACTGGCATTTGTTTAATTTGGATTCTGAGAGAAGTTTGGTGTCGCATCACTTCCAATACTACTTCTCTTGAGAGTAAAATCCAGATATTGCTACTTGGCTGCAGAGACAATTCCCACTCCAGAGACAAAATCTAGGCTGACACTCCAGTGCAATACTGCGGGAATGCTGCACTTTCGGCGGTGTAGTCTTTTGGATGAGATGTTAAACCGAGGCCCCGAAGATCACATGGCACAATTTTGAAGCAGAGCAGCAGACTTCTCCCTGGTGTCCTGCCCAATATTTATCCCTCAACCAACATCACTAAAAAAATAAATGATCTGGTCATTATTACATTGCTGATTGTAGGACCATGCTGCACACAAATTGGCTGCCGCGTTTCCTACATTAAAAAAAATGACTACACGTCAAAGGAATCTGTATGGGTGGAGCTAAGAAATAACAAAGGGCAGAAAACACTGGTGGGAGTAGTTTATAGGCCTCGTAACAGTAATAATAGTGCTGGACAGAGTATAAATCAGAAAATTAGAAGAGCATGTAATAAGGGCAATGCAATAATCCTGGACAAAAGTAGCTTGGAGGACAAGTTTGAGACAGTTTTCTAAAACAATATGTCAAGGAACCAACTAGGGAACAGGCTATTTTAGATCTAGTTTTGTGCAATGAGTAAACTTATTGTAAAGGATCCTCGGGGAAGAGTGATCATAATATTATAGAATTTCATATTAAGTTTGAGAGTGATGTGGTTAAGTCCGAAACTAGGGTCTTAAATTTAAACAAACCAATTATGGAGGTATGAGGGGTGAGTTGGCTGAGGTGGATTGGGAAATTAGATTAAAAGATATGACAGTAGACTAGATTGGGCCTATACTCTCTGGAGTTGAGAAGAATGAGAGGTGATCTCATTGAAAGGTACAAGATTCTGATGGGGCTTGACAGGATAGATGCTGAGAGATTGTTTCTCCTGGCTGGAGAGGCTAGAACAAGGGGGCATAGACTCACGATAAGGGGTCAGCCTTTTGAGACTGAAATGAGGAGGAATTTCTTCACTCAGAGGGTTGTGTATCTTTGGAATTCTCTACCCCAAAGGGCTGTGGATGCTCAGTCATGGAGTGTATTCAAGGCCGAGATAGATAGATTTTTGGACTCTAGGGGAATCAAGGGATATGGAGATTGGGCGAGAAAGTGGAGTTGAGGTCGAAGATCAGCCATGATCTTATTGAATGGTGGAGCAGGCTCGAGGGGCTGCATGGCCTACTCCAGTTCCTAATTCTTTTGTTCTTATCAGCAATGGCAAACACTTAAATAAATAAATTATAATCCTCAATGAATATACATTCCTTTGAGGAATAAAGACACGACTGGCAAAGTGGTACAGCCATGGCTAACTAGAGAAGTTAAGGATAGTATTAGATTAAAAGAAGAAGCTTACAATGTTTCCAAAAAGAGTAGTAAGCCTGAGGATTGGGAGGGTTTTCAAAATCACCAAAGGATGACCAAGAAATTGATAAAGAGGAAGAAAATAGAATATGAATGTATACTAGCAAGAAATATACCAACAGATTGTAAGAGCTTTTACAAGAATGCAAAAAAAAGCGATTAGCAAAAGTAAATGTTGGTCCCTTATAGGCAGAGACAAGAGAAATTATAATCAGAAATAAGGAAATGGCAGAGATGTTAAACAAATATCTTGTGTCTGTCTTCACAATAGAAGGCACAAAATATATATCGGAAATTGTGGGAGCCAAGGGTCTAATGAGAGTGATTAAAGCAATTACTATTAGTAAAGAAAAAGTACTGGAGAAATTAATGAGACTAAAAGTCGACAAATCCCCTGGACATGATGGCCTACACACTAGGGTTTTAAAAGATGATGCTGCAGAGATAGTGGATGCATTGGTTTAGATCTACCAGAATTCTCTAGATTCTAGAACCGTCCCCATGGATTGGAAGGTATCAAATATAACTCCGCTGTTCAAGAAAGGAGGGAGAGAGAAAATGGGGAACTATAGCCCAGTTAGCCTGATATCTGTCGTAGGGAAAATGCTAGACTCTATTATTAAGGACGAGGTAACAGGGCACTTAGAAAATCACAATCTGATTAGGCAGAGTCAACATGGTTTTATGAGAGGGAAATCATGTTTGACAAATCTGGTAGAGTTTTTTGAGGGTCTAACTAGCAGTGTAGGTAAAGGGGAACCAGTGGATGTAATATATTTGGATTTTGAGAAGGCATTCGATATGGTGCCACAAAGTATTAGGTCCCGAAGTGCCGGTTTCCTGCATGTACTGCGCATGCGCGGAAAACTGGCACTTCGGGTATTGCGAAGGGGGCGGTTCCTAAGTGAACCGCGTGCGCGCTACAGGTTGTGCGCACGCAGCGCACTTAGTTTTTTTTCAGGTTTGAACGCACAGGTAAGTGTTTAAGATTTTACACATAAAGAAAGCAGGTGTAAGACCCCCTTTTAACAAGGTAAGTAGTTAATTAAGTATTATTTAAAAAAAATTTCAACAGGTTTATCTTTTTTAGAGACTTTAAAGAAAGGTAAGTTTATTTTTATAACTTTTAAATAGAATTTAAATTTTTTCAAAAATTTAAATTTTTGTTTAAAGTGGTTAATTTATTTAACTATAGTTATTTTATTAATGTGATGGCTTTTTAAAAAAAATTTAATTGAGGTTTAGCTGTTCTTTTGGGGGCTTGTTGTATTCATAGTATTGACAGCTCTTGCTGTCAAAACTATGAATGAAAGATGGTGTGCTGCCATTTGCTCTAACTGGCCCACGTGATCCCAGAGGTCGCATCGAATTAACTGCGCCTCTGGGACACGCACACACTGCGCGCCGGCACCAGGGAGAGGCCCAGGAACTGAAGTTCGTGTGGGCCAAAACCATAAAGGTAGGCGCGGAGTGCGATATCGCGGGGGATCCTTACCCCCGCGGCAACCATCGAACTCCAATTTCTGGGCCATGGTAAATTTCAGCCCTTAGATCCATTATTTCCCACTGAGGTCCAAGTAGGTGGCTTGCATGCAGCACTCACACTATCTTGCATAGTAGCGAGTTTTGACGATCCTCCTACTATGCCCTAGAATTTCCCAGATCACTGTCTCCAGCTGTTCCTGCTCTACTTCTCTAAAGTCTCTAGTAAAGAGAATCTTGATTCTTCACTTAAGTTGCTATATTCACAGAAAGATTCCCTTTTGATTATTTCCATGTTATCCCCATTCCGTTTACCTCTCAAACTTTGTCTGCTCCTTCTATTGCTTCAATGCCAGCCTCAATTGTACAAATTAAATTAAATGTGCTAATGAATAAATTGAGTAAGTTTATACATTCCCTGTTAATTGCTGCTTAACAAGCACTTAACAAAGAAATTAATGTTGGAAATCGTGTAGTAGTGTGCATTATTCTGTTTATTCCCAAGTGCAATTTTTGAGTGTGGGTTAGTGCCGGCTCTTATTGCAATTACATAAAAGACTACACATCAATGCACAATTAGCATATATGCAAGATCCAATGCACAGATTGAACATAGCACCCCAAATATTCTCAGTATCTGTATTAAAAGAAAAAGTTCAAAATCACAATTTCCTTTTCCAATGCAGGAAGTTTATCTTGACTAAAGCTACTGCTAAGGTCCCATTTAGGTCCAGGCCTTTTTAATTTTAAGTAATTTTTCATTATATTACCTAATGCAATAAGAAGACACCACAAGGAAACAGCCCTCAGGATCATATCCTGTGCAATTAAATCATTAAGTAGAAACAATAACAGATAATCTTTCTGTAAGCAATTTTTCATTGAGATTGATGAGTTCATTTTGACTTGTTAAGATCGAACAATGTGCCAAAATGCCTTCCAGGTCATGTAATATTTGATCAAAATAAAGTAATCTCTCTTTTTTAAAGTGTCTCTCAGTAATGAGGAAATGGGTTGGAATCTGAACCTCTGATATTCAAGACACATGACTGAATCCAGAGAGTGGGTAATTCTAATCGAGGTCCTCATCCTCTAGCACATCTAAGTATCTTTAATTCTAGGCAACTCCTGTCTCTTTTTGATTTAAATTTAAATGTACTATTGGATTATTAAAAAAAGCTATTTATTGGCACACAAAAAAAAAATCAAAATTATCAGTAATTATCAGCAACCCAGGGTACAGGACAGTTCAACACAGTGCTGGAAGAAATCTCAACAATACAAGTACATCAAACTTGTTTCAGCAGGCTCCATTCTGTACCCAGTTAAACTAGGGCATTTGAATCAAATAATTTTAATGTTACAGAAGTCACACAAGTGTCTCGTGTCACAATAGTTCATTTTGCCAGCAATCCACAGCCAGCTGGTGGGACCCAAATTGCAAGCCACTGAAAAGTGATGCAGCCATTCTAGCTCTGAGCCAAAGTAAAAAGAAAAAGACTAAGCTGAGTTTCTCACCTGGGCGAATGCCTGGAAACAGAGATTACCTCCCCATGTGGTTGGTTAATCATTCTATTAATTTATCATACTCCCATCCATTGGTGATGATTAGGATCCTCCATTACAGCAGCAAAGCTAGTAAAAATAGGAACTTAGGAACAGGAGTCGGCCCTTTGAGTCTGTTCCACCATTCAATTAGATGATGGCTGATCTGTACCTCAACCCTATTAACCCACCTTTGATGCATATCCTTTGATGCCCTGACCAAACAAAATCTATTGATCTCAGTCTTGAAAGCATCAATTGAACCAGCATCCACGACATTTGGGGGAGAGAGTTACAGATTTCTACCAGCCTTCGTATGAAGCAGTACTTCCTGATTTCACTCCTGAATGACACGACTCTAATTTTAAGATGATACCCTCTTGTTCTGGATTCCCCCACCAAAGAAAATAGATTCTCTTTAACTAGCCAATCAAATCCTTTTATCATTTTAAACGGCTTGATTAGATCACGACTCAACCTTCGAAACTCAAAATTATATAAGCCAAGTTTTAGCAACCTGTCCTCATAATTTAACCCTTTTAGCCCTTGTAATCATTCTGGTGGATCGGCACTGCACCCCCTCCAAGGCCAATATATCCTTCCTAAGGAACGGTGCCCAGAACTGAATACAGTACTCCAGATAAGGGCTGACACAGGCTGTACACAACTCAAGCAAAATTTCCTCCCCTTTTTATTCCAACCTCCTTGAGATAATGGCCAACATTCCATTAACCTTTTTGATTGCCCTTTGTACCTGTGCATTAGCTTTTACATGAGATATTGAGAACACTTATTCTGTAGTCGACTTCTTAGCCACTACTGATAGGTGCAAAACGTTTCCTTTATCCTGATACACTATTAAATGGGCATTCTTTAAGTGAATATAATGAGATATGGTTACTTTAAAAGGTCACCATTTGATTTCCCCAAATCTTAAAATATATTTCTTTTCTAAACCATCATATAATAAAACAAGTTTAACATCAAAAATAAAACAATAAAGGATTACATTTTATCGTTATTGGGGTAGCAAATATGTGATGGTAAATCCACACAAGAATGCTGAAACAGCAATTATATATTTAATGGCCCAGTCAAAAAGGGTGGAATTTCTGGGGGGTCAGCGGGTGGGATTGGTGGCGGGTCGGGTGGGAAAATGTTTTTCTTTGACAGTGGGTTGGGACCCCGCTGTCAAGACGCCACCTCGCACCTTTCCCAATGTCAGGTCTGTCAGAGTTGTGATCTAATCAAGCCATGGACCCAATTAATCTCATTATTGCTTTGTTGACAATGTTTGACAACACATTAACAGAAACTTTACATGAACATTGGATAAAACACCCAAGTGGCTATCCTTGTGTGTTGTTAGTTGGTATGATTGCACTAGGATGATGGCGAGTCTGAGGGGTGACTAGTGAGATGGGGATGTGACAATGTAGATAGAGAGAGAGAGGAATGGGTAAAGGTGCAAGGTAAGTTGGTGTGAGTAAGGATGTGCAGGAGTAGGGTAGGGAAGGCAGAGTGATGGGGATGTGATGAGAGGCACAGCAGGATGAGGCTGAGTATGGCTTTGTAATAACGTTTTGTGATCTACTGAGATCATTGAAACATTTGTGCCACTGCACCCAGGTCCCCCTGACCACATCCCTGCTTGTGCCCTCCTCTGCAATGTGCAACCAGGCTGTGTTGATCTCCTGGGGAGGTCTCTTCTGCCCATGGGAAGGGAAGAGGACCTCCCTGCATGCTGTGGGAGAACCTGGGTGCAGCCCTGTGCATCTGTGCAGTCATTGTCAGTGTTTGCAGCACTTCAATGCTGTAGAACACTGACAGTACAAATGTCAAGATAAATTTGGACATGGTCCCTTTAAGGAAACTGGCTGATGATGCGTCATGAAATGATGTCACCAGACCCGCTTCCTCTAATTGGCCTGGGAAATGCGCTGGGCGAGCTTAACAAGCCCAATCAACGGAAAGTCATTTCACAGAGCGGGATGGAGCCAGCAGTGGGGCTGCGACCCGCCACTGACATCGCCCGCCATGGACCCGCCGAGGTAAGTAAAATTGCGGCCATACTAATTGAAGTGATTTAATCCACAGGTTTTCAAACTAGAGTATACATACTGCAGGGGCCCATGCAGGCATCCAAAGGGACCAGTGAGATAATCAGATTTCTGATTTACTAGCAGATTAGGGATGATATGGAAGATCCCAGTGGGGAGTCATGCTTGCCGGAAGCATAAGTGGGAAACAGGGAAACAAATCTCTAGCCCAGATTCACCGGCTCATGCTCCCTGTGAGTATGGAATCAACATTATTATTTCCTGGCCCCAACCGCCTCCTTTTCACTATGGACATCCAACCCCTCTATACCTCCATCCCCCACCAGGATGGCCTGAGGATGCTCCGCTTCTTCATTGAATAGAGGCCCAACCAGTCCCCATCCACCATCACCCTCTTCCGCCTGGCTGAACTTGTTCTCACATTGAACAACTTCTCCTTTGACTTCACTCACTTCCTCCAAATAAAAGGTGTTGCTATGGGACCCGTATGGGTCCGAGATATGCCTGCCTTTTCATGGGATATGTGGAACATTCTTTGTTCCAGTCCTACTCAGGTCTCCTCATCACCTCTTTTTCCATACATTGATGACTGTATTGATGCCGTTTCCTGCTCTCACCCTGAACTGGAAAATTTAATCACCTTTGCTTCCAATTTCCACCTTTCCCTCGCCTTCTCATGGTCCATCGGCGAATCTTCCCTTCCCTTCCTCGACTTCTCTGTCTCCATTTCTGGGGATAGGTTATTGACCAATATCCACTATAAGCCAACTGACTCCCACAGCTACCTGGACTAGACTTCCTCCCACCCCGCTTCCTGTAAGGACTCTATTCCATCCTCCCAGTTTCCCCGTCTCTGTTGCATCTGTTCTAACGATGCCATCTTCCATACCAGTGCTTCCAATATGTCTTCCTTTACCCTCAATCGAGGATTCCTCTCCACTTTGGTTGACAGGGCCCTTGCTGCAATACTTCATCTCACCTCTAACAAGCTTCCCGCCGGAGTGGAGTTAATCTACAGGACGAACAGGAAATTGTTCAATCTCCGTCGCCTTCAGTCCAAAACCAAGATTGTGCCAATCTCTGTCATTGAATTACAGTATGCAGACGACGTTTGTGCTTGTGCACACTCGGAGGCCGAACTCCAAACCATCATTGACTCCTTCACTGAAGCGTACGAGAGACTGGGCCTTATATTAAACATCCGAAAGACAAAGGTTCTTTACCAACCTGCCCCCGCCGCACAACACTGCCCCCCAACTATCAAGATCCATGATGAGACCTTGGACAGCGTGGACCACTTTCCATACCTTGGGAGCCTTCTGTCAGCGAGGGCGAACATCGATGACAAAATACAACACTGCCATCAGTGTGCCAGTGCAGCCTTTGGCCGCCTGAGGAAAAGAGTGTTTGAAGACCAAGACCTCAAACCCAGCACTAAGCTCATGGTCTACAGAGCAGCAGTGATACCCACCCTCCTGTATGCTTCAGAGACATGGACAACATACAGTAGGCACCTCAAAGCACTGGAGAAGTATCACCAACGCTGCCTCCGCAAAATCCTGCAAATCCATTGGCAGGATAGGCATACCAATGTAAGTGTTCTCTCTCAGGCCAACATCCCCAGCATTGAGGCATTGATCACGCTCAATCAGTTCTGATGGACGGGCCACATCGTCCGCATGCCCGATACAAGACTCCCGAAACAAGCACTCTACTCCGAGCTCCGTCACGGCAAGCGATTTCCAGGGGGGCAGAGAAAATGCTTCAAGGATGTCCGCAAAGCCCCCTTGAAAAAATGTAACATCCTCATCGACTCCTGGAATTCCCTGGCCCAACACCGCTCAAATTGGAGGAGAAGCATTCGAGAAGACACCGAACATTTTGAGTTTCTTTGTCGGGAGCACACGGAGGCCAAGTACAAACAGCGGAGGAAGTGTTTGACAAACCAAGCACTCCACCCACTCGTCCCTTCAACCACTACCTGCCCCACCTGTGGCAGAGTCTGTAGATTCCGTATAGGACTCATTAGTCACCTTAGAACCCACAATATTGGAGTGGAAGCAAGTCATCCTCAACTCCAGGGGGCTGCCTAAGAAGAAGAAGAAGGGGTTGACAGGGCCCTCGACTGTGTCCGTTTCATTTCCCGCACTTCTGCTCTCACCCCTTCCCCTCCCTCCCAGAACCACGATAGGGTTCCCCTTGTCCTCACCTTTCACCACACCAGCCTCCACATTTAACGGATTATCCTCTGCCATTTCCGCCACCTCCAGCGTGATCCCACCACCAAACGTATCTTCCCCTCCCTTCCCCTTTCAGCATTCCAAAGGGACCATTCCCTCCGCGACACCCTGGTCCAGTCCTCTATCACCCCCAAAACCCCTCCCCTTCCCACGGCACCTTCCCGTGCAAGCACAGGAGTTGCAACACCTGCCCTTTTACCTTATCCCTTCTCACTGTCCAGGGCCCCAAACACTCCTTCCAGGTGAAATAGCAATTTGCTAGTACTTCTTTCAATTTAGTATACTGTATTCGCTGCTGAAAATGCGGTCCCCTCTACATTGGGGAGACCAAATGTAGATTAGGTGACCGCTTTGTGGAACACCTCCGTTCAGTCCACAAGCATGACCACAAACTTCCGGTCGACTGTCATTTTAATTCTCCCACTTTGACCTCACTGTCCTCGGCCTCTTACACTGTTCCAATGAAGCTCAACGTAGGCTCGAGGAACAGCACCTCATCTTTCGATTAGGCACTTTACAGCCTTGCAGACTCAACATTGAATTCATCAGTTTCAGATCATAACCTTTGGCCCCATTTATTTGGACTGCAGCTGTTGCTGATGATTCTGCTATTTCCATTTACACCTCATCTAGACTCATCTTTTGTTTCTTTACTTGTCCCATTACCATCTCCTTTTGCCTTGCACCATCATCCTTTTTGTCATTTAATCTCTCCTGCCTTCCACCCTATCACAGACGTTCCCTTTTGTTCTTTCCTCTTCGCCACTCCCCAGTCTCTGTACTTGCTTAAAATCAATTACATCTCTAAATTTTTCAGTACGTTTATTTGCAACACCAATGGGTTGGGCTAAATTTCTGAATGGTCCCCTTGGAGGACAAGATGCACCCAACAGTTTGTCTGGAATATGTAATTTGATCCAGTCTTGTCAAGCAGCCTACAGAATGTGGAAGTGTAGTTCACTTTGTGACAATCCTCTGTTATCTAGTGTTCTACAACTGTAATTATAGCTGTCCTTGGCTGGTAAAATAAAAGACTTTGGGTGAAAAGTTCAGGCGACTTTACGCCACACGTTACAGTCAGAAAATAGCGAAAGAATGGCGGCCACCGCTCTTTTGCCAGCTGGTGGTAGGTCCCGTGGTTTCCTCCATTTTCATCATCCCGGTAGCACTGCTGGTAAGTATTATTGCCCTGCAAAAAAAAATTGGTGGATTGGTGACATCAGTTGGCATGCAACGCCCACTTAATGTCACCATGGCCAACTTTCACCCTAGTGTTGAGTTGAGCGCTGGCTCATAACCACGCCAGGGAAACCCAGCGTGAAAAGAGACTGACAGAGGTGCTGTCATAAACTATTGAAGGTACACACACATCTTTCAGGTAAGTTTGCATTTAAGCTTTTCGACTTTTTTTTGATTTTATTGAAGTAATGGCTTGCTGCAATAGATGTTCAAAGTTTTTTAAGTGTGTAGGGAGTGCAGCTGGATGCTTGCAAGGCCTCGGATGGTAAAGGGAGGCCTCTGAGCAAACAGAAAATGCTGCAAATACTCAACAGGTCAGGCAACATCCGTGGAGAGAGAAAGAGAGATCATGTCTCAGGTCGAGATGCTGCCTGACCAACTGAGTATTTCCAGCATTTTATGCTGTTATTTCAGATTTACATGGTGGCGTTAATGGAGGCCTCCGACCCGAAGTTCCCATCCACAGTCGTGTTGCAGCTTCTTACAGCCCGTAGGAATGAGGCTGTGGAGTTCACAAGGCATTGTGAGCAATTGAAGGGGCTACGAATTAAAGGAGCAATGCATTCAGAACTAATAAAAATTACAATGCAATGAAAAAAATGCAGTTTACAGCCCTTACTGCCTTTCAATAAAAAAATTACCTTTAAAAAGAAGTTCTCTTCCGAACCTCAAAAAATGGGAAAAGTGCTTCAGCACCAACACAAATGACTCAGCAAGCAGGAAAGGGGTACCAAGGGTCTCGCACACAACATTCCATCTTTGTGTAGGGGTTCAACTCTGCAAGAGAGGTCCTCTACCTATAGGGGCCAGGAGGCCCTCCAGAAAGAACGATGTGGGACCACATCACCAAGCCGTCACTGCCAGCAGTGTCGCCCCCCCACCACCTGGCTCCAGTGCCCAAAGAAGCTTCATGATCTCAAAACACTGGTCAAGGTCAGTGAATGCATCATCAAAAGCCGTCTCCTACCAATTGCATCACTAGCCTCACACATTTTTCAATTCACGACTCACGCCTGCCCATCACTCAACTACCAAGAATCTGTACCAATCACGAGGCACATCTCCCATTCCTAGCCTCACCTCACCCCCTTGGAGGAGACGGTGCTGGCCATTCTTGGCAGGGGCATGGCTGAGCCCTTGGCCAGTAGTGGGGCTGAAAGGGTACAAGATGCTGGTATCCTCATACGTTATCCTCCTTCTCGCATGCACCTCTTGCTTTCCCACCCTCCCCTCACCACAACTCCACCCTTGTGCCTTCCTCATTTCACACACACAAGAAATTCAGCCTGCCCAGCCAGTGGTGGGCCAAGAAGATTGAAGAAGAAGAAGAAGAAGAAGAAGAAGAAGAAGAAGAAGAAACACCTTCACTCGATTTCACACCCCCAGCCACCAACTCCTCAAGGTCATCTAGCAAGGCTATTTGCAGTGTCCCCCACTGAAAGTCAGCAGCCTTCCACTAGCCATGCTGCAGCCACTGGGGTAGCACTGTGTGACATCAGTAGGATAGGCAAAGGCACACACAAGACAGTCACTAAGAGAAGGCATAAAGGTGATAAGTTGATTTCTTGATGTCATATTGGATGGATAGATGTCTAAAGTTGAATTGGAAAGTTTGCTTTGTGGTGGCTTTTATTTCAGCATTGTGGCCAAGAGAACACTATGATGGTCAGTAACAGAGGGAAGGTGTGGGACAAATTTTGAAAGGGAAATTGGGGTTGTGGTTATGGTACCGCAGGGCAAATTTTACAACAACAATAACAATAACAACTTTTACAAAAACAACTTTTACACCAACAACGGCAGGAACAACAACCACATAAAAGCATGTATACAGTAATGCCATAGTGCCACTCCACCGTCTCAAATCACGAGACAATCAGACAAGGTTCTATACAAGTTTAACATAACTTCTCTGCTTTTGAATTCTATTCCTCTAGAAATGAGCCCCAGTGCTTTATTTGCACTTTTATGGCATTTTTAACCTGCGTTGTTACTTTCAATGATTTGTGACTCTATACTCCTAGATCCCTTTGCATCTCTACTCCATTTAGACTCTTATTTTCCAAGGAGTAGGTGGCCTCCTTATTCCTCCTACCAAAATGCACCACCACACACTTATCTATATTGAAATTCATTTGTCATTTACATGCCCATTCTGCAACTTTGTTTATGGTAAAATTAATATCACTTTCCTGTATTTTTTTCCAGCTTTAAACAATTTTCAGAATTAAAAAAAAATTCTCATATTTTTGTTTCTGACAAAGGCAACCTTTGTTGCCCCCAGGCGGTTTGAATTTGTCAGCAGACAGACGTGCTAATTGTGTTGGCATGTAGAAAGTGAAGTGCCTGAACATTTCTAAAAATATAAACCTGATGCCAGAATTCTGATTTTCAAAAGTAAGCTCCAATTTTCCCCACTTTTTATTAAGGTTGTTAAAACCTTGTTATTAAGGTTTTTATTAACTTTCATCAGCAACAAGACGAAAACCATAAATCCACCCCGGTGCAATATTGGATTTATTAAAAAGTAACAAATAAAAGTAAGTTAAACTTCTGTTAATCACTCGCTTCACCTAATGATTGAAAGCCTGATCTTACAAACAAACCCATCTGCAGTAGGATCATTTTAATTTAAAAAAGCGGATTCACCTATAGCTCAAAATTCACAAACTTGTTTCTCATTTCCTCTGCTAAAACAGATCACTGCCATCTGATAGCAACAAAGTCCCTTCTTACTCACCTGTTGCAGGTAAAACTCGGCCACTCACTCACCTGTAACAGGTTTAATAAGATGAGATACATGTGGTTATCTACCGATCTCTCCCACCGATTGCTCCTAAAGGCCCCGCTCAGACTGGCCCCACTCCGAAAGGCCCCGTTCAGACTGGCCCCACTCCGAAAGGCCCCGCTCAGACTGGCCCCACTCCGAAAGGCCCCGTTCAGACTGGCCCCACTCCGAAAGGCCCCGTTCAGACTGGCCCCACTCCGAAAGGCCCAGCTCAGACCGGCCCCATTCCGAAAGGCCCCGCTCAGACTGGCCCCAATCCGAAAGGCCCCGCTCAGACTGGCCCCACTCCGAAAGGCCCCGCTCAGACCGGCCCCACTCCGAAAGGCCCTGCTCAGACTGGCCCCACTCCGAAAGGCCCAGCTCAGACTGGCCCCACTCCGAAAGGCCCAGCTCAGACTGGCCCCTCTCCGAAAGGCCCTGCTCAAACTGGCCTCACTCCGAAAGGCCCCGCTCATACTGGCCCCACTCCAAAAGGCCCCGCTCAGACTGGCCCGTCTCCGAAAGGCCCTGCTCAGACTGGCCTCACTCCGAAAGGCCCCGCTCAGAATGGCCCCACTCCGAAAGGCCCCGCTCAGACTGGCCCCACTCTGAAAGGCCCCGCTCAGACTGGCCCCACTCCGAAAGGCCCTGCTCAGACCGGCCCCATTCTGATTTGTCCTGTGGGGACCACGCAATTTGTGTAATCTTTTGATTGGGTGTACATTAAACCAAATAACTGTAACTAATAAAACATTAAAGGAAACTTAACAACTTAAATTAAAATTTGGTTGGCCGGGGTGATGATGCACTCCAGTCCCCGTGGCGCCCACCGGTTGCGGAAGGCCTCGAGCGTGCCGCCGGACACCGCGTGCTCCATCTCCAGGGCCACCCGGGCACAAACATGGCCGTGGAAGAGAGGCAGGCAGTCGAGCCGAATGACCCCCTCGACCGCCCGCTGCCTGGACAAGTTAATTGCCATTTTGGCCAGGCCCAGGAGTAGTCCTTTGAGGAGGCCATGGAAAGGAATGAGCCAAACCTATTCAGAAAAATACACCATCCTATGAACAGAATTCTGACTTTATTAAAATATGACAAACTGGGTTTAAAAATCTAAAAGCCTCAACGACACAAGCCGTAAACAGAAATACAGGCTTTTGAGATAAAGAATGGTTGTAAATACTAAGACAATGACCTCATTGAAACAGAGGGTTGTAGGTTCCAAGGAGTCTGCAGTTTGGAACAACACAATACCATTACCCAATTTAAAGTGTTAAAAACTAACCCGTCGAACAAGAAACACAGAACATTAAAAAAACAAGTGCTTTTGAAAAAATGACATCAATTAAAAGAAATACCTGCCGTAAAATAGTTTTATGTTAAACCTAGAACAAGGAGACATTGGCCCAGAAATTCGGGTCCCCATGAGTGAGGACGCGCTGTCTACTCACCCATAGGGCCACCGGAAGTGCCGGTTTCGCGCATGCACGGGAAACCGGAACTTCCAGTCTCTTGAAGGAAGGGGTTCGCAGGTCAACTGCGTGCACGGGAGAGGCAGCGCGAATGCAGCGAACTTCAGCTTTTTTTACACAGGTTTCTCCGTGCGGGTAAGTCCCTAACAGCTGCGCGTGGAAAAAGCAGACGCAAGGCCTGCTTTTAACAAGGTAAGAGGTGAATGAAGTAAAATTGAAACATTTTTTCCACAGGTTTATCATGTATAAATACTTTAAAGAAAGGTAAGTTTATTTTTAGCCCCATTAAAAACTTTAATACATTTTTTAAAAAATTTAAATTTTTGTTTAAAATAGTTAATTTATGTAATTTATAGTTATTTTAAAAATGTGATGCTTTTTAAAAAATGTATTTGAAGTTTTACTTAGGTTCTATTCATAGATTTGACAGGGGACGGTGCGAACTAGTTGCGCCGCTGGGATACGCGAGCACTGCACACTGGCAGCTGGAGGAGGCCCAGGATCGGAATCCCACGTGGGCCCACAGCACAACGGCAGGTGCGCTATGTAAGTGCACCCGCTATGCTTGCACCCGCGGGAAGCCTCTGACCCGAATTTCTGGGCCATAATTCTTAATACAACCAATTGAAATAGCTAAGAAATGCAAAAAACACCCTAGATGAAGCGTTTTTAATTTACAAGTTGTAAAAGTACCTACAGAGAGACTTTGTAGATATTACATCAATAGATGCACTATGCAATCACATAGTTTACGTGTTAAACTTGGAACACAAGGAGACAGGAGTCTGTGTTACAAACAGCAGAGGTGATTTAGAAATTGAATTGAAGACCTTCGAAAGAATGGCATCACAGAGATAAATCTGTTGTACCATATTTTATGATAAGATATGAACACCTAAAGGTAGAGACAGAATTCTAAAAGTTGGCAGCTGAAATGACAGTAAGAATAGAAAAGAATGACTAGAGATAATTAGCTTACATCAGCAGAAAACTTCAAAGGATAAACCACTAAAACAAGGTATAAAAATAGAGCTTTTCAGATTGAGAGTCAGAAGTCGCTGGGAAGGGGCAGAGCGATTCTCGCCTTCAGAACCACTCTGTAGGCCTACAACTCTGAGTCTCGGGTAATCAAGGTATTTGATTTTGGTGGATATTCTGGATTAACAAATAAGTAGAAGTGTGGAAATGTAACAAAGTTAAGATGTGAGAATAAGGATCTCTGATAAGAAATGTAAGCTATTTGTATTTTGAATGGTTAAATTTGTGATTGCCATACCAGTTGTTAACTAAATGTTGGTTCTTTAATAAATCTATATATTTTTAAAATTGTGTCACAGAGTATTTCTGTATCAAACTCGCAAACTCAATTTCTGTACACTCCTTTGAGAGGAGTTGCAGAATTCTGGGGGGTTTTCCGGACCCTCATAATATCCGAAAGGTTACAGTCTAGTTAAACTTGTTAAAAGTGCTATCCGAAGGATGGTAACATCTTCAGGCCATTCTTTTCCTTTAGGGAGAGATAGTCTGACCTTTAGACCCAATTAAGCATCTCTAGGATTCAGCTACCACTAACTTTAGTTGAAGGTGAACGTCTGGGGAATACGTCTGATCTGGGGTAGCCCGAAAAGGGTTGTAATTATCCCTTCAGGCGCAATTTGTGTAACACAGGTCCCAGAACCGTGGCGCCAAAGGAGAAGGAAGGAGACGCTGCCCTCATCACCATGGCAACCAGCTGAGCGCGGCTCCTCTACAGTTTCTGCTTGCAGCACCTGGAATTCCCAGAGGCCGACACAACCAACCCCTCACCCATTCCCTTATCATGTCGCCGCTGCCCCAACTCTTTTGTTACTTTCCAATTGGGATCAGCTCTGAGGTCACAAGACTCGTAAATGATGCTGTCTGCTTTCCAGGGCCATTGTGTATTGGGACCCTCCCCCCTCCAGCTGTCCGGCAATCCAGTTGTCTGCATGGCATTTAATTTGAAGTGTGCCCAAGCTCTGGGACGTGCACACCTTAGAGGGAACAGTGCTCATGATACCTTTGAGGAAGCTAACAAATGAGGCTGAGGAACATTACAATCAAAGCCACATCTCCACCAAAAGTGTCATAGAGCAGACAATAGGCATGCTCAAAATGTGCTTCAGATGCCTGGAAAATCTGGAGGAGCCCTTCAGTATGCACCAGCCAGGGTCTCCAGAATCATCGTGGTCTGTTGCGCCCTGCACAACATCGCACTGCAGTGAGGATTAGCGCTGCATGAGGAACAAGGCGCAAAGTGCACAGCCTCTTCAGAGGAGGAGCATCATGAGGTTGAAGACGAGGATGAGGAAGAGCTGGAGGAGCCAGCAGTCGAACTTCCACCAGTACACGACCACATTGCTGCCCGTGAGGCCAGGGATGGCCTCATCATGGCCAGATTTAGTTAACTTTACGCAGCACAGCCATGTGGCTGGCACATGCGTAGGCAGGTTGGCATCACCCCACAGCCACACCATAAAGCATCCTTACAATCACCAGTCCATTCTTTTCATTCTCACCACCATTGCTGGAGCTTAAATTAGCCCTGACTGTTCACTCCGCCACTTCCAATTGTGCACACACATTTGGCAAGGACCTCAAATTTTCTGAAATAAATGATTTAATACAAGAAATTAATTGAACATAAACTTGACAATAACATTTAAGAAAACACCCAAGTGACTACCCTTGTGACTCTATTTGTGTGGCATCTTTCTTTTCCGAGTGCTTCTACATGGTTTCAGCAGATGTAGAGGCAGCATCCTCACTTCCCTGCTGCGCCTGCTTAGATGCCTTTGGCGGTCGTCCTCTGGGTTTTGGAGCCTGTGATGGCTCCGCCAAAGTCTGCTCCTCCTGCGACTGTGCAGGGGCAGACTTGGCTATCGCTGTCTGTGGAGACATCTGGGGCTCTGACCGAGGGGTTTGCAAGTTGGGCGAGGAGAGGAGCCCCCACTTCCATGTCCCCTCCCACCATCATCCCTCTTATGGGCCAGCCGCACTTCCCTGCTAGCAAGGAGCTGGAGAGCACCTTGCTGCACATCAGTGGGGCCATGAGGACCCACGTCTATACTGACATCCCTCCAAGAAAGTAAGTCTATGAGCCTTTGGTTTCTCTCCTCCATAGATGCCCATCTACCCTCCTTGGATGCCCATCTATTTTGAATAGAAACCATGTGCTCGTGCGACTGGCGCATTAGGTCCTCCATGCAGGTGGCCATCCTATCCATGGAGGAATCTACAGTCACGAGTGTGTGCGCCATCTGTTTCTCTCTCCACGGATGTTGCTTGACCTGCTGACTATTTGCAGCATTTTCTGTCTTCTCAGATGCCTTTCTGTTTGCTCAGAGGCCTTCCTTTACCATCCGAGGCCCTGCAAGCATCCAGTAGCACACCCTACACACGTAATAAACTTTTAACATCTATTGCAGTAAGCCACTACTTCAATAAAATTTAAAAAAACAGTCGAAAACCTTAAATGCAAACTTATGATGTGTGTGTCCCTTTATGAGGTGCTGACAGCGCCTCTGTGAGCCTGCTGCATGCTGGATTTACATGGCGAGCTTAGGATCCAGCGCTGAACTCAGCGCAAAGGTCCAAGTTTTCCGCGGCGTCACCTCTCCCTCATTTTAATTTGCAGGGTGATGGATCTTACCGGAAGCACTGCTGGGCCTGGGAAAATGGAGGACGCTGCGGGACCCGGCTCCAGCTGGTGAATGAGTGGCGGCTTCCCTCATTTCACTTTTCTTTGCTGGTTACAGTGGCGTAAAGCTTCCGAATTTTTAGCCCAATATATTCTAATTAGTGGGTTAGTTACTTCTTTGGAGTTTTATGATTTTTTTCCCTTCTGGAAGTGATAAAAATTCTTTAATTCAGAATGAAGGGACAGTGTGTGTGGGCTCTGTGTGTGTGGGCTCTGTGTGTGTGGGCTCTGTGTGTGTGGGGTCCATGTGTGTGGTTTGTGGGTGTGTGTGAGGGGTGCATGTGTGGGGTGCATCTGTAGGTGCATGTGTCTGGGGTTCATTTGTGCGTGGGGTGCGTGTGTGGGATGGGAAGGGATTCAGTTCCCCGTTTGACTTGAAGGTTTATTGGCGCAGTCACACCAGGGACAGTCTGTTCACCTGCTCTGTGTGTGGAAAGAGATTCACTCAGAAATCCAACCTGCTGACACACCAATGGGTTCACACTGTTGAGAGACTGTTTAAATGTTCTGACTGTGGGAAGAGCTTTAAAAGCCCCCGGGATCTGAGGATTCACCAGCGGACTCACACTGGGAAGAGGCTGCTTACATGTTCTAACTGTGGGAAGAGCTTTAAAAGCTCCGGGAATCTGACGATACACTAGCATGTTCATACTGGAGAGAGGTCACTTCCCTGCTCCGTGTGTAGGAAGGGATTCACTCGGTCAAACACCCTGCTGGCACACCAGTGAGTTCACATTGGGGAGAGGCCATTCACCTGCTCAGTGTGTGAGAAGGGATTCACTAATTAATCTGCTTGGAAGAACGTGATCCACATCTAACAGAGGGGGGAGAACGTGATCTGTCTTCCCATCTGGATCATGTTCTCACTCTCATCCCCCCTCTTTAGATCTGGATTATGTTCTTTTCCATCCCCACTGTTCTCTCCATGCTTTCCCCCCGAGTTCCTGACCTTCTCTGCACCCTCCAAACCCCCTTCATTCCCCCCCAACTTCTCTCTTCTCCCCCCCCCTCTGTGCTCCTCTCCTATCCCCCCTCCAATTCCCTCTCCTCTCCTCTCCCCCTCCAGATCCTCTCCTCTACCCCTCCAATTCCCTCTCCTTTCCTCTCCTATCCCCCCTCCAATTCCTTCTCCTCTCCTCTCCCCCTCCAGATCCTCTCCTCTCCCCCTCCGAGTTCCTCTCCTCTCCTTGCTCCGACACCCTTTCTCTCCTCCCTCCGATTCCCTTTCATTTATCTCCCCCTCGGAGTTCCTTTACCCCCCTATGATCCCCTCTCCTTTCCCCCGCTCTGAGCCTCTCTCGTCTCCCCTCTCTAATCCCCTGCATGTGTCCACCCCATAAACCTTGCAAATAATCACTCCGAATTTTTTTCAGTTCTGACGAAAGTTCATTGACCTGAAATGTTTCTCTCTCCACAGATGCTGCCTGACCTGCTGAGTATTTCCAGCATTTTCTGATTTTATTTCAGATTTCCGGCATCTGCAGTATTTTGATTTTTTATTATTTCTGTTATAGTATACTCATAATAAAATTTTTTGCAATGATAATTCTGCTTTCCTTTGATAACTGACACTGTCTAGAACATAGGATAATGTCCCTGGGAATGTGTCAGAATCGGCAGGGAATTCCCTGGAAGTATGCCAATGTTTGTAGGGGTCCCCAGGATTATCTAAATGTTTGAAGGGTTCACTGGGAGTATGCTAATATTTTCAGGTGATCTGTGGAAGTTTATTAGTATTTGTAGTGGGTTACTTGCACAGGATTAGGATTTTACCACAGTGTACTACTGTGAAGGTTGGTGCAGTTTGTTGGCCTCCTTGTGAGTGAGCTGTCTTGGCCAGTTATGCTCTGTAATTTTGAAAGCAGTTTTCAGCTTGTTCACGCACTCATAGTAGAGGTCCTTTTGTTACAGTTCAGTAACTAAGAAAAGAGCCTGAATCATCCATTTTACAGACGCGAACATTCATAGAGAAATGTGGGGAGCGACCTTAATGATCAATAAGAATGTAAATTCCAGACTGGATTCAATCAGGTTCAGCTGAGGGAACAAATTTCAGCTCCCTGTGTCTAATTCTTCAAACCACGTGTCCATACACTGCAGTTGCAATGATTTTTATTTCCAGAGCCCGAATGTAAGGAGCTGAATTTCCATGAGCCGCAACCCCAGCCTTACACCTGCAAGTGTCCTCCTGGTATCCAGAGTTGGGGGAGGGGTCTAATTTGCAGAGGGCCCTCAGGTGCACATGTCGGTCTCCAGCTCATCCCAAGCTGTTGGGAAATTGAGCCTTTGGCTGCTGGATCTGAGGAAACACTGAAATTTGCTTTCACATTCGTAAGAAGGCTTCAATTACAAAAATTTTAAAAAACAATAACTTACCAGGTTACAAGATAAGTACGGATGAGGAAGGCCATTCAGCCCGATGTAATTGTGAGTCACATGGAGGTGTCATCACCAGTGAGGGTGATGACACCTCGGGGAATGCAGTCAGAAGCAAATCCATGGCACCGTGGGAGACTCGGCTGCGGGGGGGGCGTGGGGCGGGTGGCAGACGAAAGTGTAGAAATGTCGTTGTTATAGGGATTCTATAGTCAGGAAGTTAGACAGGTGTTTCTGCAACTACAGACGTGAGTCCCGAATGGTGTGTTGCCTCCCTGGTGCCAGGGTAAAGGATATCACTGAACGGCTGCAGGACATTCTGCAAGGGGAATGGGAACTGCCAGAAATCGTGGTCCATGTTGGAACCAATGATGTAGGTAGGAAAAGGCTTGAGGTCCTAGAGGCAGAGTTTCAAGAGCGAGGAAAAAGATTAAAGAACAGGACCTCAAAGATGGTAATCTCTGGATTACTCCCAGTGCCATGTGCTAGTGAGTACAGAAACAGGAAGATAGTGCAGGTGAATGCATGGCTGGAGAAGTGCTGCAGGATGGAGGGCTTCAGGTTCCTGGGGAATTGGGACATGTTCTGGGGCAGATGGGCCTTGTACAAGCCAGACAGGAGGCATCTGAACAGGGCTGGGACCAATTTCCTCGCAGGGAGGTTAGTGCTGTGGGGGAGGGTTTAAACTAATTTGGCTGGTGGTGGGGCACCAGGACGCAGCAGCAGAGAGGAGAGACAAGTGCATAGAAAACTAAAAAGTACAAACAGCAACAGAACAAAGAATAGTGTAGAAAAAGCAGGAATTAGATGGAGGAAAATAGCAAAGCCAACTAGCATGGTGTTGGAATGTATGTGTGTTAATGCGAGTAGTGTTACAAATAAGGTTGACGAGCTACAGGCGCAAGTTGCCACATGGGGTTATGATATAACAGCTTTAACAGAGACCTGGCTTAAACATGGGCAGAAATAGGAACTAAACATTCCTGGCTACAATGTATGCAGGAGGGATCGGGAAAGAAAATAGACAAATGGGGCAGGGGGTGGCAGTAATGATGAAGGGTAATATTGCAGTTCGACTGAGGGATGATATACAAAAGGGTTCAAAGACCGAATCTATTTGGTTGGAGTTAAGGAACAGAAAAGGAGCTGTTACATTGTTGGGTGTTTATGATAGACCCCCAAACAGTGAGAAGGTGATAGAGGAGAAAAACTGATGGCAAATTTCAGAGAACTGTAAAAATAATAGAGCAGTAATAGCGAGGGACATCAATGACCCTAATATAGACTGGGGAAAAAACAGAGCAAAGGGCAAGGAGGGTGAAGATTTCCTAAAATATGTACAGGAGAACTTTCTTAATCAGTATGTATCTAGCCCAATGAGGAAGGAAAAAATGCTGAATCTAGCTGTAGGGAATGAAGTAGGGCAAGTGGAGTGTGTTGCAGTAGGAGAACATCTGGGTAATAGTGATCATAATATAATTAGGTTCAAAGTAGTTGCAGAAAGAGACAAAGATAAATCAAAAGTGAAAATACCGAACTGAAAGAGAGGCAGTTTCAGTGATTTGAGAAGGGATCTTGCACAGGTGGACTGGAAACAAAGATTGGCCAGGAAATCAGTAAATGAGCAATGGCAGGCCTTCAAAGCAGAGGTACATCAGGTACAAACCAAGCATATTCCTATAAGGAGGAAAGATGGGGCATCCAAATCTAGAGCTCCCTGGATGACAAAGGAAATTGAGGTTAAAATAAAACAGGAAAATTAGGTTTATGACAAATGTACAATAGAATGTACAATACAGAGTACAATAGAAAACCATTCAGAATACAGAGAGTGCAGTAGGAAATTGGAAAAGAATATAAGAAGGGCAAAGAGAGAGTATGAGAAAAGATTAGCGGGTAACATAAAAGGGAAGCCAAAAATCTTGTATAAACATATAAAAAGTAAAAGGATAGCTAAAGGAATGGTGGGGCCGATTAGGAACAAAAAAGGAAATCTTCTCGTGGTGGCAGAGGGCATGACTGAAGTACTGAATGAGAAGCTGGGATTGTTCTCCTTAGAACAGATAAGGTTAAGGAGAGACCTAATAGAGGTATTCAAAATTAGCCTGATTGACAGGCTTTGCTTCCAGTCGGACGGGGTGTACTCTGGAGCAAGCTGAGGTCTCCTGGGAGCGGTTTGGCTGCTGCCCTTTGTCTTACCTCCAGAAAACCTGGAGTGGGCGGGTTGGAGGCGGGTTGGGGTCGGGTTTCAGATTTTAAATTTTCACCCTTCACCCGCTCCCAACCCACTTGATTTTTTGTGTGCTAAAATTCCCCCTATAATTATAAATCATAATATTGTTGGTCATGCCAATTAGGCACTCCATGCCCTGTAGTGTCCACCAGTCGTGGAAGGTGACTGACCTGCTATGTGTTTCCAGCATTTGCATTATTTTGCTTTTTATTCAGAATCTTTTGAGCTTCCTTTTACCTCGTACTTTTCAAGGCCTGGATTCATTAATATGGTATGCAACACCTATTGCATTTGTGATCTAAATGGAATGTGATTATCTGACCACTATTATAGTACTCTGGTGTTATTGGGTTGGATTTTACTCGGAGGCGGGGAGTGAGCGGGGTTGGGGGCGGGGTGGGGGTTGGCGGGGGTGGTGTCTGGATCTTTCTGACCCTGCCGAATTTAATGGCAGGACCTGGTTAACATATTTTTTCCCTGTTTCCCTGCTGTAGCCAGCCAGATTGAGAGGCTGGTTCTCTGTTGGGCGGGTAGGCCTTCGGCACCAGATCGCAATGGGGAACAGAGAGGAGGGAGGCAAGGATCGAAGGCCAGGGAGAATCGGAGGCCGGGGGGTGGGGGGGGGGTGGGTGGTGTGAGGGCGGTGGGTCATAGATTGGAGGGCTGAGGTATCGAAGGCCAGAGCGGGGGGGGGATGGGAGATTGGTGGCCAGGGGGTGAGGAGGGCAGGAGATCAGAGGCTGGGGGGTGGGGGTGCGGTGGTCAAAGATTGGAGGCCTGAGGGATCAATGGCTGGGTGTGGGGGTGGGGGGAGATCAGAGGCCTTGGGGGTGAGATTGGAGGCCTCGGGGGTGGGTCAGAGCCCTCGTGGGGGAGGTCGGGGGGGGGGGAGAATGGAAGGGTCGGGGTTGGGTGTCCGATTGCGGGGTATTGGTGAAGCAGGTACGCTGGATCCAGCAGGTAAGTGGAAAAGCACTGACCTCCTGGATCCAGCAGTCCTCGCCTCCCTTTACCCACCAGGTTTCCTGAGGCCTGGGAAACCTGGCTGGCCAGAGTTAAATTTGAAATGGTGGATCAATATGAGGCAGGCAGCCTCATTATAATATTTAAATTGCCAACCCGCCTCATTATAATATTTAAATTGCCAACCCACCTCATTATAATATTTAAATTGCCAACCCGCCACTTTGGAGCGGGCGGTCGCGCCCCTGTTAAAACCGGAAGTGGGCAGGTTGCAGGCGGGTTGGTGTCAGGTTTCAGATTTTTAACACTTTAACCTCCCACCCGACCGAAACCTGCCCGTTTTTGGGGTTAAAATTCGCCCCATTAAGTCTAGTTTCAAATTGAATCAAATGCCACCGAGAATTAATGCATTAATTAATCATTGAAAAATGCAATGGGATGGGTTTTCTTTGGTGCTCCAGTCCTAATTATTTCTTAAAATGTCTGTCATAAAACACTGTTGATGGTTTGTGCAGCAGATTGGCTGTGCACACATTTACTGAGCAAAAAAGAACAAAAAATGTGGATGGAAGATGATGCTAACAGCAAAACCCAGCCCATGTTCTCAAACTGAGCATATTTAGAGAGAAAACGCCAGTATTTCTCAAATTACACAGATGGATTTTTTTTCAGTCAAACTTTTCAGCAAAGCATTTATGAATTATAACAAGGTAAAGAAAATTCAACAGTTTTCTGAGTCATAAATTTAATATACTTGTCTTCACTTTATACTTGTGAACACTAAAGATAACTTTTACAAATTTATGCTCCTGGGGCTGGACTATGCCCATCGGGATTTCATATTTGAAAATTGGGCATGGCAGTCAGATAGATAGAAAATCCTTTTGACAGCTGCTGTCTGCCACGTCTGAATTTCAAAAATAAATTTCCAGTGGACAAAGCTTTGCCCTGGGAGCACAAATTTAAAACATTTACTATATAATCTTATTTGATATTTAATTATGGGCACTGCACCTTTAACTTATTTTATAGTGGTATTAGAGCGTTGTTGTAAATAATGATTCATCTATCTGATAAATGAACAGCATCATCACAGAAAAGTGCTAGACAATTACTTGTGATTGCCATAAGCTTAATTATCCTGCCTCTAATTTCACAGAGATATCAACTTAATTCTTAGTTTATCTTTTTGCTTTGTTACTATGTTATTTTTAGCCAACTTTGAATGAAATCTACAAAGGAGGTGTAACTAAATCAAACATACACTGTTGACAAAGATCCAGTCCTTTGATGCTAAATTGTCAGATCAGCGCAAGTCTGCACACAAGATTATATCTCCCAAGATGAGTCATTGGTTCTTCAGTAACCATTTCAATCTTTTACTTCAAAATTACTGCTATCAGTTGGCATTGTTTCAAAGCCTCTCCCCAGTTAATGGTTACACCAATTGTACCTCTTCCAAGTAAAAGATGATAACATTTCTGGGTGTATAGGAGAGTGGAGGTGGTGGGGGGGGAGAGGTGGGCATTGGTGGGGTGGGGGGTGGGGGTGGGGGAATGATGACATCAGTAGGAACCTGTGAATGCACAGCTAATCAGTAATCCATTGGAGTGGAGAGCATCAGTTATTGAACTGTTATAGGTCTGAGGGATGTGCATTTAGCTACATCTTACCAATCCTTGAAACATCCTACTCTCTATTTCCCATTCTTCAGCTCCTCTATCGATGCTTCCACTAAACCTTTAATACCACGGACCTTAATTTTATTAAATACTTTTTGAAAGTCCAAATATATCACTGTATATAAGTTTGCATGAAAATAGTACGGTTGAGTTTATTTTCAACTTTTGCATAACAAGAAAAGTGATTTTAACCCTTTTCACTTGGCAGAAACTGATGGGTGGGCAGGTAAAATCACCTAGGCTAGTTACCCACTCTGAAGATGTTGGAAGCTGATGGTTCCCGATTTTAATCTGCTCAACTGAGCAGGCGGGAAGGGCACCTGTCTAAAGCCAGTGGTGTCCTGTTTTACCTATGCTTGCTAGGTCCTGACGACCTCATCAGGACCCAACTGCAATTTTAACTCGGCACCCTGAGTGAGAAACCACAGTGAGTTTCCCATCACGTGACAACAGCAGAGAAGAGGATCGGGGCCAGATGAGGCCCAAACAGTTATTTTTACTTTCCATGTGAGCACCCTGCTTCCTGATCCTGAGTCCCCCGCGGGATGATCCAACAGCTGATTCTGCCTGGTCACAGTGAGAGGCTTCCGCTGGGCCTTGTGAAATGAGAATCGAGGGAATTTTGGAAGATCACAATCAATGCATCCACTAGATCTGCAGCCACCTCTTTTAGAACCCTAGGATGTAGGCCATCATGTCCAGGGTATTTGTCTGCTTCTAGTCTCATTAGTTTCTCAAGTACTTTTTCTCTACTGATATTAATTATTCTAAATTCCTTGGGGGAAAAATTTGGTTTATTAGCGCCTCCCGCTAATGGGGCACAAAGCAACTAGTGCCCGGGCGCGGTGATGTTTGCGCCGCTCGTGAAATTGACCAGACATTTTGCAGCGGCGCTAAACACTACCGCAATATCCTGCGCCCGCAGATCGTGACGTCAGTCGAGCGTGCTCCGGACCGGATATTGAGTGGCGCCCCCTTCCTTCCCGCCTGCCGCTAGCGATGACAGGTAGAGGGGAATGTTTTGCAGTTGAGAAGGGACTGGGGGTGCACTATTTAAAGATGGCCGCTTCCTGCCTTTTTTTGTCGGCGACATTTTTGCACCACGCATTCTGAGAGAGAGAGACTTCTGGAGAGAGTCAACGCTCTGTGAAGGAGTTTTGGTTATTGAGCAGCACTTTGCAGGTTCATTTTGATTTGACCTTCCTTGCATCGATTTAGAAGAGACTTAGGGGGCTGCACTCTGAGCTCTTTCCCTGGGTCTCTCCATTATTCTTTCCAGCAGAATTGATGTACAAGTCTCTCCAGGCCGAGATTCAAGGCTGCAATGAGCAGGGTGTGGCTGGAGAGTTTAAGAACTGGCCAGCACCAGTGTGTCTGTTCCATTGCTGACTGACATCACATGAGCTTCACCAGCACTCTGAGGTAGCGCCTCGCTCCTCGGCATTAGCGCCTTAAGAGAGGTGTGTAGCATTTGATTTAGCACTCAAATCACCTCCAGGGGCAATAGAGGCCAAGCTTGCAGTTGGAGGCGATAACTAGCGCCAGGTGCTAAACTTTGCGCCCGGTCGAGAATTGCGCCCCAAACGGGGCGATACTGAATTTCTCCCCCCTTAGTCTCAATTGCACCTTGGTCCCCATTATTTTTGGTATGCTTTTTGTGTCTTCTACTGTGAAGACAGATATAAAATATTTGTTTAAAGTTTCTGCCATTTCCTTATTCCCCATTATAATTTCACCTGTCTCAGCCTCTAAGGGACCAACCTTTACTTTCTTCCTACCAAAGTGAATAACCTACTCTCTTCCTTTTTCCATATTTGTAGAAGCTCTTACAATCTGTTTTTATTTTTCATGCTAGTTTACTCTCAAATTTTATTTTATCCCTTTTTATCAATGTTTTGGTCATCCTTTGCTGCTTTCTAAAGCTCTCCCAATCCTTAGGCTTACTACTATTTTTCACAATTTTATAAGCCTCTTCTTTTCACTGAATACTATCCTTAACTTCATTGGTTAGCTAAAGATGGATCACTTTTCCCATGGAGTTTTTATTTCTCAATAGCATGTATATTCATTGAGAATTTTGGAATATTTCTTTAAATGTTTGCCACTGCTTATCTACCGTCATACCTTTTAATCAAATTTCCAAAATCTACCTTAGCCAACTCACCCTTCATACCTAGGTAATTGGCTTTATTTAAGTTTAAGACTCTCGTTTCCGACTGAAGTATTTCACTCTCAAACACAATATGAAATTTTACCATTTTATGATCACTCTTCCCCAGAGGATCCTTTACTATGAGATTACTAATTAACCCTGTCTCATTACACAATACAAGATCTAAATGAGCCTGTTCCCTGGTTGGTTCCATGACATACTGTTCGAGGAAACTGTCCCGAATGCATTCCATGAATTCGTCCTACAGACTACCTTTGCCAATTTGATTTGCCCAGTTTACATGAAGGTTAAAGCCCCCCATGATTATTGTATTACCTTTGTTACAAGCTCCTATTATTTGTTGATTAATACTCTGTCCCACGGTATAGCTACTGTTGGGGGGCCTATACACTACTGCCACCAGTGTTTACTGCCCCTTGTTATTTCTTATCTCCACCCATACTTATTCTACTTCCTGATCTTCCGAGCTAAGATCCTTTCTCACTACTATCCTTAGGTCATCCTTTATTATCAGGGCTACCACCCCCACTCTCCATTCTGCCTGTCTTTTTGAAATGTCAAGTACCCTGGAATATTTAGTTCCCAACCTTGGTCACCTTGCAACCATGTCTCTGTACTGGCTATTAGATCAAAGCCATTTATCTCTCTCAGTCCCATTAATTCATTTATCTTGTTACAAATGCGTCATGCATTCAGATAAAGAGCTTTTAATTCTAACTTTTTACCTTTGTTCCCTACTTTCACCTTATTCTCTGATGCATATTTACCATTAGACTCTCTGTCCCTTCCTGTCACACTTTGCTTATCTTTACCCAAGTTGCTCCACTGCTCCATTGCCTTGACTTTTCTCTTTAGATTTCTAAATTTCCCCTCATCTGACCCCTCTCCACCGCCCCCCCCCCCCCCCATTTTTAGTTTAAAGCCCTATCTACAGCCCTAGTTATTCGATTCTCTAGGACACTGGTCCCAGCCCGGTTTAAATGCAGACCATCCCAAAGGAACAGCTCCCTCTTTCCCCAGTACTGGTGCCAGAGCCCCATGAATTGAAACCCCTTCCTCCCACACCACTCATTGAGCCACGCATTTAACTCTCTTATCTGTTTGTCCCTCTGGCAAGTTGCACGTGGCTCAGGTAACAATCCAGAGATTATTACCTTTGAGGTTTTGGTTTTTAATTTGGATCCTAGCTCCTTGAACTCCCTCAGAAGAACCTCATTCCAAGTTCCACCTATGTCGTTGGTTCCTACGTGGACCACGACAACTGAATCCTACCTCTTCCACTCCAAATTCTTCTCCAACCACGAGGAGATATACTTAACCCTGGCAGACAACACAGCCTTCGGAACTCCCGGTCGCAGCTGCAGAGAACAGTATCGATCCCTTGTAAGTAGTTAAACACAGCTGTAATGGACTTGAATATAATAACTAAAGGACCAATCGAACCATTGCTTAAGAGACAGACAGACCAAACTAAGGCAACTTGCAATTTTCTCATTAGATGCCCTACACTTCAATTGTCCTATGTTTCATAGTTATAGTTGAATTAAATACTGCTGGCACGTACCAGTTCTTTTAGCCATGCTACTGAGTCGTACCAATGTCACAATGGGTGAATGCCATACTTATTTTAGTTGCTCCTGCTTTGTAATGGCAGCAATAGAACAGAGACAGTGGAAGGATCTGAAGGATGCTTATCAGAGAATTTAGAGGCCAAGAACTTAGCAGTGACAACAGCCATGAATTTCTGTGCTATGGGCTCCTTCCAGCTTTCAGTCAGTGATTATATTGGCATTTTACTTTTTACAGTTTCCAACTGCATTCAACAATTCAGTGCATCATGCTTTGTCACATTTTTAGTATATCTAAATGCTTTGAAACAGTGCTGTCAGCTGTGGCTCAATGGGTAGCACACTTGCCTCTGAGTCCAGAAGTTTGTGGGTTCAAGTCCCACTCCAGAGACTTGAGCACATACAGCTAGGCTGACACTCCAGTGCAGTGCTGAGGGAGTACTGTACTGTCGGAGGTGCCGTCTTTTGGATGAGACATTAAACCGAGGCCCCGTCTGCTCTCTCAGGTGGATATAAAAGATCCCATGGAACTGGTTCAAAGAAGAGCAGGGGAGTTATCCCCGGTATCCTGGCCAATATTTAGCCCTCAATCAACATCACTAAAACAGATTATCTGGTCATTATCACATTGCTGCTTGTGGGAGCTTGCTGTGCGCAAATTGGCTGCCGCATTTCCCACATTACAACAATGATAACACTCCAAAAAAGTACTTCATTGGCTGTAAAGCACTTTGAGACATCCGGTGGTCATGAAAGGCGCTATATAAATGTAAGTCTTTCTTTCTTTGATATCACTAGCCCTCCTCAAGTGCCTTCAAAGACTTCTGAGAAAAGGTTCTGCACTCTCTCTTCAACAATGGTTTCAGGGTGTCAGTCTGTCTGCCCATTTGACAGTTGAAAACAATCTTCGCTACAGTCTTTTAAAACAAAAATTTAACTACTTTATAACAATGAGCCAAGTTCTTTATGATGTGGATTCATGTTCAATCATTCAGCTAACTCTTTCCAAGTTGTTGATAGCGTCTTGAGTTGATGGAATTGATCGTCATCCCAGAGTGAAGATTCACATCCATAACAGCTCGTTCACAATAAACTCTACCTCCTGCTCTGTGGATTTGACATTTTCCAGCACAGTTGATCACTGGTATTGCACGTAGATAACGTAAAGGTGCTAGGGTCTAATTTATGGCTTCTTAAGCTGATTAACTAATTAATGAAAACATGTTTTCATTTGATGGCTTAACTTAGCATTAACAGTGCATTACCATGGGAGAATACAGAAAATACCATACTGATGGTTTGACACTGACTGTGAATGGTTAATACTTTCATAATATCCTTTGCACTTACACACATGTTGATTTGGGTTCCATGTCTTTGTGAATACTAAGCATATCGTCCTCGATCTCCTGACATGGTCTCACTGAGATTGTAAAATAGCCTTGAGGAGAATCATGGGTCCAAACCTGTACCTTTGTGTGTTTGCTATGGATCCCTTTGCAAGTACCGTCTTTTTATTGTGTTTTCTACAGTTTCATTTTCCAGAATAAAAGCTAATAATTTTAGTACAAATAAATTCCCAATAAATCAGTCTTACAGCTCAAAGTATTAATATTACTAAAAGAATGGGAAGGCAGTTGGTATGGGTGGGGAGGGGAGGTTAAATCAGAATTAAATATATTTAATAGCATTGTTAAAATCATGTGTTATCAATTTATGGATTAAATAAATGCTAAATGTATTATATGTAATAAGGATCAAAATTTGAATGACTGTCAATGATACATATGCATCACTATGGCCCGAAAATTAGACCTAATACGCGAGAGTACGCACTGTGTACTCTCGCGTATTAGGTCTCCAATTGCTGGTTTCCTGCATGCACTGCGCATGCGTGGGAAACCGGCACTTCGTGAATTCAAAAGGGGGCGGTTCCTAAGTGAACCGCGTGTGCGCTACAGGCTGTGCGCACGCAGTGCACTTAGTTATTTTTTCAGCTTTGAACGCGCAGGTAAGTGGTGAACATTTTACACATAAAGAAAGCAGGCGTAGGACCCCCTTTTAACAAGGTAAGTAGTTAATTAAGTGTTATTTTAAATTTTTTTCAACAGGTTTATCTTTTTTAGAGACTTTAAAGAAAGGTAAGTTTATTTTTATAACTTTTAAAAAGATTTTAAATTTTTTCAAAAATTAAATTTTTTGTTTAAAGTGGTTAATTTATTTAACTATACTTATTTTATTAATGTGATGTTTTTTTAAAATTTAATTGAGGTTTAGCTGTTCTTTTGGGGGGGTATAGTATTCATAGCTTTGACAGGTCTTCCTGTCAAAACTATGAATGAAAGATGGTGTGCTGCCATTGGCTCTAACTGAATCACGTGATCCCAGAGCTCGCACGAACGAATTGCGTCTCTGGGTCACGCAAGCACTGCACGGTTCCAAGAGAGAGAGCCTTTCAGACTAAAGTTCGTGTGGGCCCGGAGCAAAAAGGTAGGCGCGGAGTGCGATATCGCGGGGATTCCTTACCCCCGTGGGAACCCTCACTGTTTAATTTCTGGGCCAATAACTTGTCACCAGAGATTTCTATGTAAACCTGGTACTAAAGTCTTACCACATGCATTGCCTTGACTGCCAGGACTAGCAGGGAACATGACTGTATCTCATCTCCACCACCTCTTCAAAGGAGGTGGATGATTCATGCCAATAGATGGCTAAGAATGCATACAAACAACAAATTCAAAAGGGCATTAGATAATAGATCATGATAAACACTGGCAAGAAACTATTAGTCCACCATGAAAACTAAACAGCATAATCAAAACAATTTTTTTAACAAAGATGAATAAGGCAACACTGTGCAATCAAGTTTCATCTCCTGCCTGATGGAGGTGAAAAATGTTTGGGATGGTAGAACATGTTATCACATACAGAAAAGGTTCTCCAGTTGAATCCTCACACGGTTCCTGCAATGTTCTTTTTTTTAACAAAGGACCTGCACATTCCAATTGTAAAAAGTACAGATTGGGTCAAATGAATTGGAAGTTGCTCAATTTGCAAGAATTGTTGCTTATCTTTAATATAAAGTATTAACTGAGTAATTCACAGGATAGTGACTGTACCATTTACTGTTTTTCATACTTTTTGTTAAAACCATCGGATTTTATTTGTTTTTTAGTGTCCCACAGATTCTTGCTCAGAGTGCAACTCAATAGGCTAATTGAGCCTAACTAATTTCACAGCTTCTTACGGTTCCGCTGTTACTGTCTGCTCATTTAACAGGAGGTGTGCATGCTGCTGGTCAAGATGGTTCAAACAATTTTCTTTTGGCTACTGGCAAAACCTGTCGGAGATGCAGCTCAAGAATTGGAACATAAGGCAAACCTATGGTCTGAGCAGTGGGTTCTGCAGTAAATGGGGCAGATTTCCATTTTTACTGCTTTGGCATCAAGTATTGTCTAGGTGGAGTGCAGAGAAGAAAATTGGGCGGGGAAGATCACACGCCTGTAACAGAGCATGCCTGATTTTCCTTTCATTTAAGTTAACGATAAAAATAAGCTGGGTTCCTGAACAGACATGTGATCCTCCCTGCCTGATTTTACTCTCTGTGCTCTGCCCGGGTGATGCTCAATTCTCAGGCAATATGACACAAATTCATTCTGGTGTCTTAGAGGGATACCACCTTCATGGAAAAAAGTGTTAAGCAAACTTGTTTTACTTTGGGGACAGAGAAGCATTAGAAGCACTGTGTGTCATTTTTGACATCATGCATAAATATGCCTTATTTTTAAAAATTTGTTCTCGGGAAGTGGGCGTTGCTGGCAAGGCCATAATTTTTTGCCCATTCCTCGTTGCCATGAGAAAGTGATGATGGGCCCACTCATTTAACTGCTGCAGTTCTTATGGTGATGCTACTCCCACAATGGTATTAGGTAGGGAATTCCAGGATATTGACCCAGTAACAATGAAGGAACAACAATATATGTCAAAATCAGGATGGGCTGTGACTTGCAGGGGAACTTGGAAGTGTTCTTGTCCTTCTTGGTGATAGAGATTGCATGGGAGGGAGCTGCTGTTGAAGTAAGCTTGGTAACTTGCTGCAGTGCATCCTGTAGATTGCATTTACTGCAGTCGCAGTGAGCCAGTTGTGGAAGGAGTGGATACTGAGTCTAATGGAATGGGTGCTGTTCCAGTGAACTACTCTGGATGGTGTTGAGCTATTTGAGTATTGTTGCAGCTGCATTCATCCAGGCAATTGATGAGTATTTCATCACACTGGTGATTTGAGCCTTATTGATGATGGAGAAGCTTTGTGAAGGGGGTTAGATGGTGAGCCATTAATTGTTGATTACTCAGCTGCTGTCCTGCTCGTAGCCAGAGTGCTGAATTGGCTGATCCAGTTAAACTTCTGATCGATGGTGGTGGTGAGGAATTGGTGTTGGTGGTGCCATTGAAGGTCAGGGGGAGATGGTTGGACTTTCCCATCTTTGAGATGGTAATTACCTGGCACTTATGTGGTGTAACTGTTACCTGCCACTTGTCAGTCCAAGACTTAATGTTATCCAGGTTTTACTGTAGGCTGGCCAGGGCTGTTTCCTCATCATAGGAGTTGCTAATCTTAACGTGATTTGAGTCACTGCGTTGGCTGTTTTTAAATGATGAAAGCTTTGTCAAATGCTTTTTCATGAAGTTAGTGATCCTTTAACCAGTACACTATGTAGTGAATCAATTTTTAATGTATTTTTTTTTAAATGGAAATGTATTCAATTCTTTGTGGTTGCCTGCCTTCATGCTTCTGCAATTAGACTGAAAGGTTGATACAGTGAATTGTGGACTCCTCCATGGAATAGCTGTGAGCAGATGTATTTGTTTTCTTTGGTTCCAATGGTGGAATATGCTAAACAGTGTGTCTCGTATAGCATATTAATACCCCAGGAATTAACCCCTTAATTGCAATAGTGTGCAACGGTGGTCTTAGCTATGAGAGTAATCAAGGCCTACAGAATGTTTCACAGAAATTTCTACTCAGTTGTAATATGTATCTCCTGGCTGCTGTCTTACACTGTAATAAAATAACATCTTTTAAAGATTTTCTAACTTATAAATGTTTTCACTGTAATTATCATTATGCTTTTATACAACATGTTTATAAATTCTGAAATATTTTACTGCTATTTATTCATATATATTCTCTGTTTTTTCAAAATTGAAATTAAAAAGACATATTTGAGAAGGATTTAGAAGCAACCAACTCCTTTTTTATCATCTGATTTATTAGCATGGTTATTTTGTTACTATTTTAGCAGTTGCTGGTCTTATAACTTCACAGCAAAATATTTATTATTAAGTTTTTGAACACCGATTTTAAATTGCTGTCACAAATTTGTAAATATACTAGTTTGCTAGCCTGCAATAGCATTCAGCTTCATTTCTGCATGGTACGTATAGTACAAGGTTTCATTTCTATATTAGCATAAGTGACGTGAATAGCTACAATCTGCCTTTGATGCCATTATGTGATTAGTGACATTTTGTGTTGCCAGCAATTGACTTCAGTATGGGCTTGGGTACTTGGAAAAAACATAATAGTCTTTGCCCAAGAAATGAGCTAACAAGTGTACAAATTGCAAAATCATAGAAAAAACAGTAGTAATCATATATTGGAACTGAGCCATGACCAAATTATTAGTGCAAGTTTGCAGTTGCCCTTTAGCAGTGTTAGGTATTGTTGCCAGGCAACAAAGGATGCCTTGCTCAAATTGGCAAGCCTCAAAAGACTATTGCTGCTGCTTTAGTCAGAATGCAAATGCCGGAATCTAATAAATCAGTACGTGACTCACAACAAAGGTAATAATTGCCAGTCTAAATAACCACACTAATAAAAATGCAAATCTGCATAAACAAGAATTGGTTCCGGGGCTAAGTAATTGGTGGCTGGCTTCACTATGGATTAAGTAACAGGGATGTTGATATTTTCAACAGTACGCTTGTTGAATTCAATAAAAGTTACTTGCTATTATTTTATTGGCGTAGCTTTTCTAACAAATGAGGAGCTTTATGGCTGTTGTAATCATTTTAACTGGGAATGCAGTTCAAGTAATTGATCATTTGCATAGGCCATGGATACCTCTGGTATCTCATTAACATTCATAACATTGGCTCAGTAAATGGAATGCTTTGCCAGGATAAAAAATATGATTTTGAAAGAGCATTATAAGTAATCCTATCGAATTCTGAAGGTGAGTCTATCCTGCTGTTGTCGGAGGATGAAGCAGCATTGGGGAGACCTAGGAGCTGGTTGCCTTCCTACCTGTTTTGTGCCATATGGGATCAAGAAAATAGGAAGAGAACATGATTTCACATCCCAAAATGTTTTTTTAA
Organism: Squalus acanthias; assembly: GCA_030390025.1. Lineage (NCBI taxonomy): Eukaryota > Metazoa > Chordata > Chondrichthyes > Squaliformes > Squalidae > Squalus > Squalus acanthias. The sequence continues at coordinate 90,275,662 of CM059426.1, forward strand.
AAGCTCCTTTGAAAAGGGAAAGCCCAAGTTTTTGTCAATTTCACTGATTTCACTGATTGTTGGCTATGGGTGGGGGGGGTGGGGGGGTGGAGGCCACAGCACAGCCAGTGTCGGAGCAGTGAATGACTGACCGCAACTTCAGGATTTCTGCATTTAGATGCGCATGCGCTACATCCTGAAGTTGCGGTCAGTTACAAAGGGGTAATAAGGGCGAATGTTGTTAGTTCGCCGTTATTATTACTCACTGCAAAATCTGGTCATTATCACATTGCTGTTCATGGGAGCTTGCTGTGTGCAAATTGGCTGCCGAATATCCTACATTACAACAGTGACTACACTTCAAAAGTACTTCATTGGCTGTAAAGCACTTTGGAATGTCCTGAGGTTGTGAAAGGTGCTATATAAATGCAAGTCTTTCTTTTATGTTCACACTAAGGCCGCAATTTTGCTAGCGCTCAGAGGGCAGGTTCGGAGGCGGGTCAGGTGTTAAATTCAAAATGATTGATGGCGGGTTGGGAACTCGCCATGAACCCACCTTCACACCAGTTTCCAAAATGTCGGGTCTGTGCCTTCAGACCAGACCCGACACCAAGCAGTGGGAGAGACACTTAATTGTTAAATGCTATTTTGCCAGGTTTGTTCCATTTTCACACATTTTCAACGTGTTTCATGTCGTTCGGCAAACACGCCAGCTGAGTGTGTCGGGTCTTCCAATGAGCTGAATAGTTCACAGCTGCAAGTGCGGCATAAAACCTAACCTATCACATCAGTTCATTTTCAAGTGGCTGAAGTTGCTGAATTCATGATTTGGAGGACACCTTTGAGCTGTATTGAGGTTGTCAGTGTGTGCTGTGAACTCTATATGCACTGTCACCTCCTCGGAATAAGCTCTCTCCCCATTGACTTACTCCTGATAACATCTCATCCTCAACTGCCAGATATAACAGCTGAATGGGAACCATTTATACTCTCATCCTGGTCCTCAGATTAGGAAGAGGATCATCCGTGGCAGCAGCAGAACCAGGCACAGCAGCAGCATCAACAACAAGAGTGCCAACCTTCTCCTCAGCCGCCGGATGCTGCACAGGGCAGAGGCCGTCAGGGCTTGGCTGGCCCGCGCTGCAGGAGATACCCCAACACAGGGTTTACAGGCAGAGGATGAGCTTCCTCAATATGAGTGAGCAGCAGTGCCAAAGGAGGCTGAGACTTTCGCGAGAGGTTGTCGCAAACATTTGCACAATGCTGGACCAAGACTTGCATCCCAGAGGAACGGGTGGACATGCCTTACCAGTGGCTGTCAAAGTCACCACCGCCCTCAACTTCTTTGCGTCAGGGTCCTTCCAGGGACCAATTTCCCTCTTTATGTGTTGTTAGTTGTTGTCATGGCATAACATGGAGAGTGAGTGTGAGGGGTGCATAGTAAGATGAGGATGTGATTCTGTACATAGGGAGAGAGGGATGGGTGACGGTGCAAGGGATGTTGGGGTGAGTTAGGATGTGCAGGAGTAGGGATGGCATTGCAGAGTGATGGGGATGTGATGACAGGCACAGCAGAATAAAGGTAAATGTGCTGTTATACTCACTTTTGCTGAACGCAGGAGATCATTGAACCTCTTCCTACACTGGACCCAGGTGCGTGTAAAGATAGACCTCGCACTCACCTCCTCAGCTATTTGCAGCCAGGCTGCCTTGGTGTGCTGAGGAGTCTTCCTCCTTCCATCCGAAGGGAACAGAACCTCCTTGCGCCCTCTTACTCCCTCCACAAGAACATGGAGGGAGTCATCGTCAAAGCAGGGAGCAGCCTTTGTTCCAGGTGCAGTCATCTCGGCAACCACCAGCACTCAGGAGCATCAAAATGTAAATGAAAGCCAAAGGGGACATGGGCCACTTAAATACACCAGCTTCAAATGCATCGTCACAGGCGAGTAGCAGACCCGCACCCACTGATTGGGCCGGGTAACGTGCACAGCGGGCTTCATAAGCCCAATCTACTCAAAATCGTTAGTGCAGAGCGGATGGAACCGGCAGCGGGTCCGGAACCCGCCAAACACCTGACCCGACGTGAACCCGCCTCCAGCCGGAAAATCCAACCCTAAGGTCAGATAATGTGCAGTGTTTGTTTACTTCTTTAGTCTAGAAGAGAATCATAAGCTTGTTTTTTTGGCTACACATCTGAAATTCGATCGTGCCACGCCTATATTCTAGATGCTAAATGGCCTCCTAAGCCTCCAATGTGGCAGGCAGGAAGTGTGCAAGCATTTCCAGCCACAAGTGCACCACCCGGCATCTTGGATTGGACTTCTCCGTTGGTGTCAGGAGCCCACACCAGAATCCCTTTCCAATTATGTTATGTCTCATCGCTTGACTCCCCATGTGCTGAAGTTGCCAAGGAACCCATCGCAATAACTGTCAGGAAGGACCCCTCGCCAGCGCTATTTAAAAGGATCATGCAGTACTTACAGGTTAGTTGATGGTTTGTCATTTCAGGCTGCTGGCTAACTTCTGGGTGTTTCTTAGTGTGTTTTAGCACTCTGGAAAGTTCAGTTTGTCTGCACAGAAAAAGATTTTTCTGATGTTGCACTGTTGTTGGCTGCCTCACAGATAGTCATGGGGGGTCTGGTAGGGCTGCCTTCGGCGCTGGAGGCCGAGCGGGAGCAGCAAGGAAGATAGCAGGGAAGAAGAGCAGCTGCCACAAGAGCGAGCTGGAGGAGGGCATTGTGCAGGAGGCCATATCCACAGCGGATCTTCAGGGAGCACTTCTCCTACATTACAACAACAACTTGTATTTATATAGTGCCTTTAACATAGTAAAACCTCCCAAGGCGCTTCACAGAAGTGTTATCAAACAAAATTTGACACCGAGCCACATAAGGAGAAATTACGGCAGATGACCAAAAGCTTGGTCAAAGAAGTAGGTTTTAAGGAGCGTCTTAAAGGAGGAAAGAGAGGTAGGGTAGGAATTCCAGAGCTTAGGGCCTTGGCAACTGAAGGCACGGCCACCAATGGTTGAGCGATTAAAATTATGGATGCTCAAGAGGCCAGAATTAGAGGAGCGCAGATATCTCCAGGGATTGTGGGGCTGAAGGAGATTACAGAGATAGAAAGGGGTGAGGCCATGGGGGTTTTTGAAAACAAGGATGAGAATTTTTAAATCAAGGCGTTGCCTAACCGTGAGCCAATGTAGGTCAGCGAGCACAGGGGTGATGGGTGAATGGGACTTGGTGCGAGTTAGGACACGGGCAGCAGAGTTTTGTTGGCCTCAAGTTTATGTAGGGTAGACTTCATTGAGGAACAATGTCTGAGGTGTCTTCGCTTCACAAAGGAGGCTGTCACTGAACTATGCCACCTGCTGCAGCCACAACCCATGCCTCGCACCAGGGCATGCACAGCACTGCCTGTGGCTGTCAAACTTACCGTGGCCCTTTAATTTTATGTCACAGGCTCTTTTCAGGCTGCAGCAGGTGACATAAGCGATATATCCCAGTTCACAGTTCACTGTATCATGGAGGTCACCAAAGATCTCTAGGCCAGGAGTAACACCTACATCTCGGTCCACATGGACAGAGTGATGCAGGATGAGAGAGCACTAGGCTTCACCCGTATGGCAAGATTCCCCAGGGTCCAAGGTGCCATAGACTGCACACACATTGCCTTGCGTGCTCCCCATTACCAGCCTGGCATCTTTATCAAGCGAAAGGGATTCTATTTATTTAATGTACAGGTGGTTTATGACCGCGGCCAGCACATCATGCAGGTCTGTGCCCATTATCCTGGTAGCAGTCATGACTCTTTCATCCTGTGCCAGTCCTCTGTGCTGCCTTTGTTCCAGTAAGGACCTCAAGTTACAGGCTGTCTATTGGACGACAAGGGATATCCTTCTTCAACATGGCTCATTACTTCTGTCAGGAACCCAGGCACAGCTGCAGAGCAGGCCTACAATGAGAGCCATGCTGCCACAAACAACATAATTGAAAAACCATCAAGCAACGCTTCCACTGACTGGATGTTTCGGAGGAGCTTTGCAGTATACTCCTGAGTGGGTATCCAGATTTGTGGTCATCTGCTGTATACTCCATAATCATGAAGGACCAGCCCTTACCACCACCTGAGCTTCTAAAAGTGCAGTGGGAGCAGGAGCAGGAGGAGGAGGTGGAAGAGCTTGAGCAGTGTCAATCGCTAGTGCCCCTAGCTTCCAGAGCTCTGAGAGCAGCTCATCAAAAAGCATTTCACCTAAACCATCCCTTTCATCCCCAATACACCAACAGTCACACAATCCTTATCACCAGCATCTTTACTACCGCCATACTGTTGCCTTCCTTCACTCCAGCCTTATGAATCTTGCCCTCACTTTACTACAAATATAAACAGCAACACCAAATCCAGAACAATAGCAAATAGTCAAATAACTCTATTCCATCTGTATCTAACAGTTAACAGAAATAATTCTGAATCACCCTTGTGCCAACCTTTAGTGCCTGTCTTGTGTGCTTGTTTCCCTTTCCTAGTGCACATACAAAGTGTTTCCCCAGTTGCTACAGCTTGAGAGGTGGAAGGCTTCTGCACTTCCATTGAGGACACTTCAGATGGCCATGGTGGGTGACCTCGAGCAGCTGTGGGCCTTGAGGGCCTGGCTGCAGATTGCAGCATTTTTGTGTTGGCCATGACAGTCTGGCCCAGCTGGCTGTGTGGTACTAACAAGGGCACTGGTGGGGAGGGTAGTGGGGGAGAAGCCGTGCTGTCTTTCTGAGAGAGGACAAGTACCTCTTACATGGACCCAAGTTCACTCTCCTGGGACTGCCCCTCTGAACTCCTACTGCTCTATGCCAGAATAGAGTGCAGAAGTGATGTGATGCTCTGGAAGCGTCTGTCAACAGTGGCCCCCAAAGCCAGGATGGTGGTCATCTGAGCTTTCATGGTGGTGTTATGAGCTGCCATGGAAGCTGTCAGAACCATCAGCAGAGGCTCTATCATGGTGGACGCCACTGTTGGCTTCGTGGATCTGACCATTTGACCCATGTTGAGCACAATGGTCTCCATGCTCTGTGCAATGCAAAGTTGGAGCTGAATTCCTCCATGCTCTGCAATATTGTGTGCAAGCTTGCTGGCAGGCTGCCTTGCACTTCCTGGTATATGCCCATCAGCCTTCTTTGGTAGGCTGGGCCCTCGAAGTCAGCATCTGAGTCCTCTGCAGCAGAGCAAGTATATGATCTTGCCCTCAGGCAATCTGGCAGCTGTGGCATCCTATCCCCCTGCCCTAGCTCCTGCACATTTGTGGCCCGCGAATCACCATGTGAAGACCCCTCTTCTAGCCTAGCCGTTAGAGTGCACGTGGTGCCAGTATGTGAGCTGACGCTTGTGAGGGTGACATTGAGTAGCACTGCATCTTCAGGAAGGCTGGCCTCTTCCTCCACTGGCAGAGGGGTATCTACATTTTCAGCACCTGAAATGACACGGTTAGATTTTAGTGGAATGAATTGTAAAATTGGGCGGCCGATCTGAACCCATCAGTTTCCCACTGGGCGGGTTAGGTTAAAATTACCCCCTCGATATCAGAACAGTAAATTAAGAGCTATCCAAAATATAGCAATGGGGCAATCTTAACTTCAGAGCTTCTCCCTTTAAGAAGCCACATCAGTTTTGATCAGCTAGTCCTGGCCAGCTCGTCTACTTCATACAGAGAGAATTTGCGAGGGTGTCTGGGAAGGCAGAAATGGCGGAATTTATAATGGGTGATAACATCAGGTCATTATTCCATCATTTACGTATGTGGAATTTCTGGCATGGTTAAAACAGGGCGGAAACCTGGCAGATTGCTTGTGTGCCTTGAATTCTGTCCGCCAATGTTCCCTCTAAGCTGCGCGCTGGCGTGGGAGGCGCAGCAACCTTGAAGGTACTGCGCAGGCCGCTCACAAGCTCGCAAATGCAAAATGTTTAACGGTACCGCGCATTGATAAAAACCGGCTGCACACAACAACTAAATTTTTGTTGCAGTCCACCCCATTCTCATTATGTTCGGGGGCCATAGAATTTTCTATCTATAATCAATCCCCATTTTGAATGGAGTTCAGGTCTCATTTTATGTTTAGTTTCCCTGGTTGTGCAAATCAGCAGGATTTTGTTAGGATAGCCCTTTGATAAACTCTTCATGCTGTTAACCAACCATTTTTTTTCGATAACCCAGTTCAGATTATGCACCAAGACTCCAAAATTGTGGAAACAACAGTTGAAAATTTCACTTTCTATCTGCTGACTGACACCTACCTTTTCATTCAAATTAACACCTGGAGGAAAATACACCCTGAAATGATCATTCATTTCCAGCTGATTAATAATATCTGATATCCTATAATTTACTCAGGTCTAATATTTTTCAGGATTACTCAACATGTCAGATTGTTAATTTCATTTGGCAAATTTATGACAGATTTGTACCATACAACAAATGAGATTTTTAATGAGATTAATTGAGCAAAAGATCCATTTGACACGGAACAATCAATTAATCAATTTTGGCACACTCATGAAACATTCTCTAAAGAAGATTGCTTCTTTCAAAAATATCTAGTTATTTCTATTTATACCTACATATTTATTTCTTTTTAATTCCACATTTTTCTTATTTTGCTCTCTCACCGTTTGGCTCTTTTTTTATTTCAGTAACAAAGGGAAATGATCAGAGGAATATGAACTCCTCCATGGCTTCTGACATATTCCAGGTCTAGGGTTTCCACTAGTTATGGCTTTATTCTACAACTGGTTTACAAGTTCTCTGAGAATTCTGTCTATATGGGCAGAAGATGGCTGGAATCATATCCTGCTTCTAATTTTGGATTTTAAAAATAGGTGTGTTGATAAAGCAATTCTTATCATGCAGTTTTGGGCTAATAATGTGATCCCAGTGCAGAGCCAGCAGGACTAAAATGCAAGGTCAGTGAATGAATACAAAATGGTGGCACTCTTTGAATAAGGAGCAAGATGCACTGGAAGAGTTGGTTATCTTGTGCCAGCAGATCTTAGAGAGCTGCTAGTCACCCTTAAAGCTGTCGTGCTGCTGAGGATGGGTTGAAATGGCTAGAGCAAGAGCACAAGTCAGATTTGTTCCATTCACTCAAGCAACTTTGAAGGTCTTGCTGCAGGAATTCCTGAAAAGAAGGGTGGTCCCTTTTGGCACTGAAGAATATCTACCAGCTATGAGCAGCACCATAGTAGCTTGGATGGAAGTGGATGAAATGAACGCCACCGGGCAAAGCAGTGGGAGAATATGAAAGCAAAGGAATAGTGAAGGATTAGGTAGGGATTGGGGGGGTGTGGGGGGCGTGTGGTGCAAGTACCCAAGAGGGGAGAAATGAAAGGTGGCATGACTGGGTGACATGAAGGGGAGGAGAAAAGAGTGGCGGGGTCAAAAGACAAGAGCAAAAGAGGGAGATAGACGTAATGAACTTGGATCCGGAGCGGCAGCCAAAATGTGCATGTGAATGGACAGAGAAAGAGTTCAGGTTACATACGAAGGGTAATGGAGGAGTTCTGAAGGACGAGTGGAGTCAGCAGCCATGGAAAGCAAGCAGAAAGTGACTAATCAAAGGTCATTCATAGCAGGATGAGAACCAGAAGAAGCAGATCGGAGGAAGCTAAACTTAGAGTGAGAATTTCCTGGCAGAGGAGCAGAAAACTGAAAACGTAGGAGCAGGCCAGGTAATAGAATAGAGGCAGCCCATCAGAGAATATAGTCTCTGCAGCTTCCTTTGCTCCCCAGAATTATTTACTATGCCTTCTTTTTTAGTATTGTCTGCAAATTGGACACCACTCCTTCTAGCCCTCTATCATTGCTGTACAGAGTGAACAGAAGTGGCCCCAGAACAGAACACTGTGGGACAGACACCTAATTCCAACCACTGTAGAACTGCCCTTAATTTCTTTTCTCTGTTTCTTTTATCTTCTAATCAGTTTTTAAATAATTTCCTTACCTTATGCTCAATTCCATACCCTTAATCTTCTACAATGATTTCCCATATCATACCTTGTCAACGGCTTTCTAAAAGTCCATGTACACCACATCTGCATTAACAAATAGCTGTGAAGAAACAAGAGGGCACAAATTTAAAGTAATCACTACAAGAAAGAAGAAAGAACTTGTATATATATAGTGCCTTTCACATCTGAGAACATCCCAAAGCATTTCACAACCAGTGAATTACTTTTAAAATGCACTCAATGTTGTTAAGTAGGCAAATGCACAAGTCAATAAGTGCACAGCAAGGTCCCATAAACAACAATGAGATAAATGACCGGATAACTTTTTACTGTTGGTTGAGGGATGAATGTTTTCCAGGGCACCTGTAGAAGTCCCTGGTCTTCTTCAAATAATGCTATGAGCAAAGGCTATGGGCCCCGACAACCACCCGGCAGTTGCGTTGAAGGCTTGTGCTCCAGAACTAGCCGCGCCTCTAGCCAAACTGTTCCAGTACAGCTACAACACTGGCATCTACCTGACGATATGGAAAATTGCCAAGGTATGTCCTGTCCACAAAAAGCAGAACAAATCTAATCCGGCCAATTATCGTCCCATCAGTCTACTCTTAATCATCAGCAAAGTGATGGAAGGTGTCGTCGACAGTGCTATCAAGCAGCACTTACTCACCAATAACCTGCTCACTGATGCCCAGTTTGGGTTCCGCCAAGAGCACTCAGCTCCAGACCTCATTACAGCCTTGGTCCAAACATGGACAAAAGAGCTGAATTCAAGAGGTGAGGTGAGAGTGACTGCCCTTGGCATCAAGGCAGCATTTGACCGAGTGTGGCATCAAGGAGCCCTAGTAAAACTGAAGTCAATGGGAATCATACCTAGCACACAGGAAGATAGTTGTAGTTGTTCTTGGCTGATCATCTTAGCTCCAGGACATCGCTGCAGGAATTCTCAGGGCAGCGTCCTAGGTCTCAGTTGCTTCATCAATGACCTTCCCTCCATCATACGATCAGAAGTGGGGTGTTCACTGATGATTACACAATGTTCAGTTCCACTCGCAACTCCTCAGATAATGACGCAGTCCATACCCACATGCAGTAAGACCTGGACGACATTCAGGCTTGGGCTGATAAGTGCCAAGTTACATTCGCGTCACACAAGTGCCAGGCAATGACCATCACCAACAAGAGAGAGTCTAACCACCGCCCCTTGACATTCAACGGTATTACCTTCGCCAAATCCCCAACCATCAACATCTTGGGGTCACCATTGACCAGAAACTGAACTGGACCAGCCACATAAATACTAGGGCTACAAGACCAGGTCAGAGGCTGGGTATTCTGTGGCGAGTGTCTCACCTCCTGACTCCCCAAAGCTTTTCCACCATCTACAAGGCACAAGTAAGGAGTGTGATGGAATACTCTCCACTTGCCTGGATGAGTACAGCTCTAACAACACTCAAGAAGCTCGACACCATCCAGGACAAAGCAGCCCGCTTGATTGGCAGCCATCCACCACATTAAACATTCACTCCCTCCACCACCGGCGTACCGTGGCTGCAGTGTGTACCATTTACAAGATGCACCGCAGCAACTCACCAAGGCTTCTTCGACAGCACCTCCCAAACCCGCGACCTCTTCCACCTAGAAGGACAAGGGCAGCAGGTGCATGGGAACACCACCACCTCCAAGTTCCCCTCCAAGTCACGCACCATCCTGACTTGGAAGTATATCGCCGATCCTTCATCATCGCTGGGTCAAAATCCTGGAACTCCCTCCCTAACAGCACTGTGGGAGCACCTTCACCACACGGACTGCAGCGGTTCCAGAAGGTGGCTCACCACCACCTCCTCAAGGGCAATTAGGGATGGGCAATAAGTTCTGGCCTTGTCAGCGACGCCCACATCCCGTGAATGAAAAAAAAACCTTAATAGGCTTCAACATTTCTAGATTTCTTTTGGGGCATTGGGATGGGTCCCGAACAAAGTTCCCTTTCATATTTTTTGGGGTACGCGGTCTTTCTAGTCAGAAGTCTGCGCGAGACCTCCAGAGCACTGCGTGGCTGCACAGCTTAACGGGTTCCAAACTCAATATTTTGTTCCTACCTTGAGAGGAAAATCTCCTCTCCTCGGCAATGTACTGAATTGTCAGCTTAGCCTATGTTCTCCAGCTCTGGAGTAAGGGATTGAACCCATGATCTTCTGGCTCAGCACAACCAGTATAGAAACCAACATCTGAACCATTAGTCCACTTTTCAACAGCTACTATAAAGCAGTGGTTCTCAAACTGTGGTCCGCAGACACCTGGGGTTCCGTAGAGACCTTTCAGGGGGTCCGCAAAATAATGTAAAAGTGCTTACCAAGCAGGTCAGGCCTTACACATAACATCTAAAGTTATAGGATGGAGGGATAGTTTGGCCCACCTTGCTTGCTTCACTCAAGTATTGAAAAGAAAGAAAAAAATACTCTAGTTTGACTAATATGGAGAGAACTCTCTTGTGTTTTGTAGGCACATACATCATTGAATTAAATTAGAGAGCTGAAATGAAATGTTAGCAGAAAACAGCCCACATTGATATATCGCTGAATGATAATTTGGTGATAGTTTATGAAATTAGACGCTTATACTTAATGCGCTTACGATGGTTGAAAATTTAAAATCTGGAAACAGGACTAAAAACGTTTTAGACTCAAAATGCCTCCCATAGGTATCATCAAGTTTGTAATGACCCGCAACTCACCATTTGTGCTGAACTGCACCTCGGAATTACTCATTTAGATTGAAGTATAAACTGTAGATGAGCATTGATGTAGATTTCAGCACTCCTGCAGGGTGCCAGAATTCCGATACAGTGACACAACCCATTCCTCAAATAGGCAGACGCTGCCTGACACAAAACCAGCAACTTAGACTAACACCCCCCAGAAAGGTTATTAGGGATGTTCAGCGTACTAGAAGTCACATCTGCTGTGTTAAATAAGCAAGCATGATTATGATTTTACAAGTTTTTAGTGATATCAATGCATATTCATTTAAAAGCAATGGGCTGGATATTCCGATCCCTACGGGTGGGTACGCGCTGTGTACACACCCGTAGGGACATCGGAAATGCCGGTTTCAGGCATGCACAGCGCATGCGCTGAAAACCGGCATTTCCGATCTGTCAAGAATGGTCTTGACAGATCGGACGCCTGCCCTGGAGAAGGGCCTCTGTGGGCGGATAGTTCCGCTTTCTGGAGAAGGGCCTCCGCCAGGCAGAAAACCCTTAGAATTCTTACGCCTGGTAAAAGCAGGCCTTACCAGGATAAGAGGTGAAAAAAGTAAAAAAAAAATGTTTCACTCATTTATCATTTAAAAATACTTAAAAAAGGTAAGTTTATGCTTAGCCCCGTAAAAAACTTTAATTATTTTTTTCAAAAAATTAAATTTTTGTTTAAAATATTTAATTTATTGTAATTTCAACTCATTTTAAAAAGGTGATGGTTTTTTAAAATTTATTTAAAGTTTTACTATGTTTTTGGGATGATCTCCATTCATATATTTGACAGGTCTATCTGTCAAGTGTATGAAGGGAGTTTCCCTTCTCCTATTGGCTCCCCATGGCCCACGTGGTCCCAGGGACGCTTGCGAACGGCATGCGCCTCTGGGATACGTGGGCCCTGCGCACTTAGAGTTTGGAGAGGCCCAGGATCGGAAGTTTACGCACCTCGGGAGCCCTCAGGTAAATTCGTAGATTTTTCCAGATCGGAGGTCTCCGCACGCATTATGTGCACTGCATCCTACCTCAAATAACCCACAATAAAAACACGGGCAAGCTACATACTTTAATGATGACCTAATTTCACTATAAGAGAAATGGTTAGCAAGACCGTCTTCAAATCAGTAATAGAATTTCTTTCTAATTATTTATACGTGATAAATCTATTTTTGCATTGGTATATAAAAATTCCCCAAAATGAGCTGAAATGCAATAATCTTTAACGATATAGCTTCATCGGTATTCAACAAATCGCTGGCTATCAAATAAAGTATATAAGTTAATAAAAAGTGCAAATTTGTGGACATACATAAAACAAACAATAAAAATAGTAAATAAATATAAATTGTGGATTGGCTTTTATGGAAACTGCTTGTTGTAGTTTTGTTATTGAATGTTTTAAATTCAATTTAGTTTTATTTTGCCGGGAGCTGGTAAAGGGAAATATGACATAATGCTTTAATAAAACACTCTTTACATGCAGCACTTTCATATTATAAGTATTATATAGTATTATAATTTAGATGGGGGGGGGTGCGTGATTACTAATCCATTTGAAAAGGGATCCTTCAACCAAAAAAAGTTTGAGAACCACTGCTGCAAAGGAAATAAATATTATAAAGCCCATGCTCATTGGCTGCTTGCCAATCTTCTTTATACTGGCTATGGTAGCATCCCCTTAATTACAGAACTTGTGTGGCGGGTAAACAACATTTCTGTTCTTTCACAGCAAGTGTTAGAGTGCCTTGCCTGGGAATAAATTGGCACAAGAGTTGGCTTGCTCATATCAAGCAGTTGTACACCTCTTGCTGGCTGATTTCTGAAGCTTTTTATGTAAAGGAATGAGCCAAACCTATTCAGAAAAATACACCATCCTATGAACAGAATTCTGATTTTATTAAAACATGACAAACTGGGGTTAAAAATCTAAAAGCCTCAACGACACAAGCTGCAAACAGAACACAGGCTTCTGAGATAAGATCAGTTGTTAACAAAAGTTGTAAACACCATACAAAGCTTTTGAAATGGGAAATGGTTGTAAATACTAACACAACGGCCTCATTGAATAAGCAAAGAGTTGGTTCCAAGGAGTCTGTAGTTTGGAACCAACACAATAGCAATGCCCAAGTAAAGTGTTAAAAATTAACACGTCAAACAGAAAAACAGAACATTAAAAAACCGTGTGCCTTTGGAAAAGTAACATCAAATGAAACAGGAAACACAATTATATATATAACCAACTAAGATGGCTAGGAAAAGAAACACCCTGGTTGAAGTAGTTTTGATTTACATATTGTAAAAGGTACACAACAGAACACTTTGAAAATATTACATCAACAGATGTACCAAGCAATAACATTGTTTATGTGTTGAACTTGGAATACAAGGAGACGAGAAGTCTGAAATACAAGCAGTTAAGCCAATATTAAGAAATCAATGGAAGACCTTGCTAAGAATGGCATCAAATAGATAGGTTTTGAAACACCTATACAGCAGACAGAATTCTGAAAGCTAACAGCTGAATTAACAGTAAGAATAGAAAGAAGTCAACAGAGGTATGGCTAGAGATAATTAGCTTACATCAGCAGAAAACTTCAAAGGATAAACCACTAAAAAAAGGTATAAAAATAGAGCTTTTCAGATAGAGAGAAGAAGTCGCTGGAAAGGGGCAGAGCGATTCTCGCCTTCAGAACTACTCTGTAGGCCTACAACTCTTTGAGTCTCGGGTAATCAAGGTATTTGATTTTGGTGGATATTCTGGATTAAGAATAAGTAGAAGTGTGGAAATGTAACAAAGTTAAGATTTGAGAATAAGGATCTCTGATAAGAAATGTAAGCTATTTGTATTTTGAACTGTTAAAGTCGCGATTGAAATCCACAGCTGTTAGCTGAATGTCGGTTCTTTAATAAATCTATATATTTTTAGAATTGTCTCACAGAGTAATTTTGTATCAACCTCGCAAACTCAATTTCTGTATACTCTTTTGTGAGGAGTTGCAGAATTCTGGGGGGTTTTCTGGACCCTCATAATATCCGGAAGGTTCCAGTCTAGTTAAACTTGTTAAAAGTGCTATCCGGAGGACAGTAACATCTTCAGGTCGTTTCTTTCCTTTAGGGAGAGATAGTCTGACCTTTAGACCCAATTAAGCATCTTATAGGATTCAGCTATCTCTAACTTTAGTTGAAGGTGAACGTCTGGGGAATACGCCTGATCTGGGGTAGCCCGAAAAGGGCTAGGACTTGTAATTATCTCTTCATTTAAACTTCAGTTGCAAAAGAAGGTAGGCCTCGAAATTATGCTGTGAGATACTAATGTATTGCATGCTTAATGCATTTGTCTGAAATGTATTTATCCATTATTTCAAAGGAGGCACTACCCTGTTTATTGCATTGCATTGCTACACTAATATCCCACAGCACCGAGGTCCTAGAGTTTTACATGCCTGGTCTCATGAAACTTCATGTCATAGAAGGAAAAAATAAGAAAGTGTTAAGATTCAAGTTAAAGAAACATAGATTCAGATTTTCCTCTGACATCGGGCATTCAATATATGTTTACCCAAATATGGGTGAGAGTATTGGAATGAAGTGCAAATGAAGGTAATACGTTATACAAGATAGTTTCCATTCTTTGTGCCATAGTAGTGTTGGATGCTTGGGACGCCATTTGTTTCTGATGTACACCATTTGCTATGGCAGGTGGAGTCAATTTGAAATCCACCCAAGGGAGTGTAATAAATCACATTGCATGTAATTACACTCCCACTGGCCCTATTTTTTAAATTATTTCAAAAATTAATTCTTTGGCTGTCCCTGGGGCAGCTCTCCAGGCTATGCTGCTGCAGCATCCTTCAACCTGCAACTGTAATTTCCCTTCCGGGGCTCAGTGGTTGCACTTTTGCCCCTGAGTCAAAAGGTTGAGAATTTTATTGGTATTGTCTGCAAAAAGTACTTCAGTAAATATATTATAATTATAATATGGATAACTGGGAAATGAAAATTGAACCATTTGGCATTAATATCTGCCTGAACCTTACTCCAAAGTGAATGGGTCCTATTCTTTTATACATTGGATGATATTTTAAATGATTACTCAATAGAGTAATCTGTCAGAGGAGGAGTGGCAATGCTCTTAGCATTTGGGGACCTGACCCACCTGTCAAGAACATTTCAGAGGAGCTCACTGGAGTTTAGCTTCAGGGATTGTTATGACCACTGTAGCTGACAGTTTTCCTTGCTGTCATGTTCAATCCAAATTTATCGGTAAAATCCATGGGGAATTCTTCATTACTTTTAATGAGAAGTGGTATAATATGAGTAGAAAAAGCATGCTTATTGGTATGTTTAATGCTGTTCTAAGGATTCCTATACGGCCAAACACTGATTACCATCAGTGAAAAAAAAGCCCATGTTTGCTCATTAAAGACTGCTAATGCCACTTTTGAGGAACACCGACAGCTTTTATTTGCTGCACTTTGAGAATAAATACTTTACTTCAGGTCTCTATGTACCAAAACAGTTGGAATTTGACATCCAGAAACAGAATGATTTCTAACAAGTGTCAGAGACTTTGAGGCCAATTTTAAACATACTGTAGATGGGCAATTAAAATGAGCCCAGATTACTTACCCGTCCTGGAGCTGCTATGAGCCAAACGGTTCTGATTTTAACCTGCTGTCCTGAGCAGGCGATTGGTGAGCTGGGTGCCCTACTGTAGCTCATTGGTTCTGGTAGGGCGGAAATCAGCCCATTCCCACACTGAGCCTGCCAGCAGGTCCGGCCTGGGGAGAGGAGCAGGATGCGGACACAATCCCCAGGGGCCTCAAATGAGCCGGCAGTGGGTCAAAGTTTTTTGGGGGGCCCAAGAAGAGCAGTAGTGTTCCTCCTGGGTCCACCAAAAAAAATTTGGAAGATTCCTTGGCCTTTTTCTGAGCAGCTCCATTAGTGCATTTAACAACTAGTTAAGCCGCTCAGCGCCTGGTACAGCTGCGCCATGCGTATACGGCGCACACTCCAACCACTTCTACCTGAAAATTGCAATCAGGGTCCTACAACCAGACACTAATTTGCTTACTGAAGCGGCCTCCCGCCTGTTTCAGGCTGATTGCTCATTTACAGGCCAGATTGAAAATTGCATTGGGTGGGCCTTGGGCATTAATGGGGTGGCAAAGGTACACCCAACCCCACCCCTGCCTCGATTTTCAATTGCAGGTCATCCGTTTTTCAGGCCTTCTATGGGACTGGCACACAAAGGTGTTCCACTTTCCTATTTCTCCAAAGCACAGAAATTGTTATGGAACTAAGTGCTCTTTCAGCCTGTAACAGGGACACACATCAGAAATGAAATGATCTTTAAGGACAGTGCAGTACAGCATAACATTCACTGCATCATCCCGAGTATGACTGATGTAAAAGGGAATGATTTCTGCAGTTTCCCTTGGCATCGTCTTTTGCTGATGGAACTGCAGCCCATTAAACGTTGAACTCGCAAAGCTGAAATTTTAATTTCCAGCTTTTGTCGTAACAGAATGGGTTGACTGCATTCTACACAGTAATTATGGGGCACCGATAACGTGGGGCTGTTTTGGCGGAGTCCCGTAGAATTGGCCTCACCGAAACCAGTAGAAGTGGCCACCTAGGGGTCTAGGGTGTGGTCGGACCATGGAACCACAAATATCATGAAGTATAACTGTTGTTAAGAAATGTTTAAAGCAGCCCTCTAACATGGGTGGGGGTGTTGGGGCTGCTGGTACCAATTTCATCACCTTTCCTTCATGAGCATGATCACTGCACGGTGTTCAGTGCCATTCACAACTCCTCAGATAATGAAGCAGTCCATGCCCACATACAACAAGACCTGGACGACGTTCAGGCTTGGGCTGATAAGTGGCAGATAACATTCGTGCCACACAAGTGCCAGGCAATGACTATCTCCAACAAGCGAGAGTCTAACCACTGCCCCTTGACACTCAACGGCATTACCATCGCCGAATCCCCCACCATCAACATCCTGGGGATCATCATTGACCAGAAACTTAACTGGACCAGCCACATAAATACTGTGGCAACAAGAGCAAGTCAGTGGCTAGGTATTCTGCGGCGAGTGTCTCACCTCCTGACTCCCCAAAGCCTTTCCACCATCTACAAGGCACAAGTCAGGAGTGTGATGGAATACTCTCCACTTGCCTGGATGAGTGCAGCTCCACCAACACTCAAGAAGCTCGACACCATCCAGGACAAAGCGGCCCGCTTGATTGGCACCCCATCCACCACCTTAAACATTCACTCCCTCCACCACCAGTATACCGTGGCTGCAGTATGTACCATCTACAAGATGCACTGCAGCAACTCACCAAGGCTTCTTCGGCAGCACCTCCCAAACCCGCGACCTCTTCCACCTAGAAGGACAAGGGCAGCAGGCGCATGGGAACACCACCACCTCCAAGTTCCCCTCAAAGTCACACACCATCCTGACTTAGAAGTATATCGCCGATCCTTCATCGTCGTTGAGTCAAAATCCTGGAACTCCCTCCCTAACAGCACTGTGGGAGTACCTTCACCCCATGGACTGTAGCGGTTGAAGAAGGCGGCTCACCACCACCTCCTCAAGGGAAATTAGGGATGGGCAATAAATGTTGGCTTTGCCAGCGATGCCCACATCCCATAAACAAATTTAAAAAAAATCTGGACAAAGCCTGTATATTCTAAAAGCTAAAGACTATAATTTTGCTTGTTGGTTTTCTGCCAGGTCTTTGCGGAAGTATTGAATGGTGTGGCAAAATATTGAACTGTGTGGCAAAATATTGAACTCATCCATGCCTTTGTTAACTCTAGACTTGACAATACCAATGCTCTCTTGGCTGGCCTCCCATCTTCCACCCTCCATAAACATGAACTCGCCCAAAACTCAGCTACGCGTATCCTAACTTGCACCAAGCCCCGTTCACCCATCACACCTATGCTCGCTCACCTACATTGCCACCCGGTCCGGCAACACCTTCATTTTAAAATTCTCATCCTTGTTTTTACACCCTTCTGTGGCCTTGCCCCTCCCTATCTCTTTAACCTCCTCCAGCCCTACAACCCTCCGAGATCTCCTCTTGCGCATACCTGATTTTAATCGCTCCACCATTGGCAGCCGTGCCTTCAGCTGCCTGGCCCCTAAGCCTCTCCACCTCTCTGGGCTGGATTTTGTCATTGGGGGCGGGCTGTGGGTGTGTCAGGTGGTCGGCGTGTCAGGACCCCGCCTCTGATGTGAGTCGGGACAAAAATGCGATTTTGCCCTAATTGGGCACTTGATTTCCAGTGTGTGGGAACCCCTGGCCCAATGAGTCTTTTGATACTGAAACTCACCTCCGATGATGTCATCTATGCAGCTGGATTTAAGACCTGCAAGCAGCCTTGTTTCTTTTTCAGCCTTTCAACTTTATCATCATACTTCTGAGGGATTTCTACTGCAACTATGTCCAGCACCAGACCAAAGTGTGCACCCCGATTCGATGAAGCCTCCCTCCAAGCTCTGGTGGAGGGAGCAAGAGCAAATAAGGAGGTGCTCTTTCCTTCTCAGGGAGGAAAAAGCCTCCACAACAGACCAAAGCTGTGTGGCTCCAAGTGGCACAGGAGGTGAATGCAATTTCAATGTCAAGCAGAACCTGGCTGCAGTGCAGAAAGAGGTTTCATGACCTTCTCCGCACAGGAAAAGTGAGTATTCCATCACCATGACCCTCAATCTGATCCCCATCGCCTCTCATCACCAGCACTCTGCTTTGTCAACCTCCTCCTCCACATCCCACTTCACCCTTACATCCCTGCACCCTTACCCATTCCCTCTCTCTGTATGTTTACATTCACTTAAGTATTCGACTATGCAGCCCTCACACTCCCTATCACTGTGATGCTATGTGGGGGATAAAGAAAAGAGTTAGACATGTGAGATAAACGTTGCATGCACATTGAAGCATCATAATCCATATCAGTCACTCATGCAATGTCAATGAGAGAGATGAAAAAATATTCTGTCACCAGCTTGCTCTGATGCTCCCTGTGCCTCCGGAGTAGGACTTCCAGTGCAGAAATGGGTCCTCATGGCCCCCCTGAAGTACAGCAAGGTGCTGTCAAGCCACTTGCTAGCTCTGAAGTGGGGCTGACCCATGAGAGGGATGTTGGTGGCAGAGAACAAGGAAGTGGGGGCTCCTCTCTAAGCGCTCACACGACCATGCCACTGCAGAGCCCTCGGTCAGAGCCCCACCAGAGTCCTCAACCAACTGAGATCGGCGTCTCAGCCCCTGCACAGCCGCAGGAGCAGCAGACTGTTGCCAAGCCCTCATAGGTTCGCAACCCCAGAGGTCGCCCGCCAAAAGTGTTGAGGCAGGAGCAGCAAGAAAGTGAGCAAGGGGCCTCTACATCTGCTGAAGCCACAGGGGAAGCACCATGTAGGAGCACGCGTAAGAGGAAGATAAAGCACAAGTAGTCACAAGGGTAGTCACTTGGGTGTTCTGTTGTATTTATTTTTGAAAAGCCATCCATGAATTGTGATGATAAAAAAATTTGACGGCAAACTGTTGAAGTTGTGGTCTGTGTCATTTTGCAAATGGGACTTCCACATTGAGGGCTTAGGGCGACTTGCAATTGTCAGTATGGTGGTCAGAGTAATAGGAATTCGCAGGTTCTTGTCCATTGTCAATGCTTTGGTAAGAAGGTGCGAGGCAAAAGTGTTTGATTGGGCAGGCTAAACAAATCTGGCCAAGATGAGTGCGTCCCTTGCATCCCGGGTAGCAATGTGCTCGCGTGCTGCTGCCGTTGGTTGATGCACCTCCGCAAGTTGTTCATTGTCGCTCTCCTCCTCCTGCTCCTCCTCCTCATCTGAGGAGGCTATGCGATCAGCCACTTGTACCTCAGCCAGCTGCAAGCCACGATGCTGTGCGATGTTGTGAAGTGCACAGCAGACCATGACGATTCTGGAGACCCTGGCTGCTGAGTACTGCAGGGCTCCACCTGATCTATCAAGGCATCTGAATCGCATCTTCAGCAAGCCGATGGTTTGCTCGATTATGGATCTGGTGGAAATGTGGCTGGAGTTGTAGCGCTCCTCAGCGTCGTTGGATGGGCTCCTCAATGGCATCATTAGCCATGTCTTCAAGGGATAGCCCTTGTCTCCAAGTAGCCATCCGAAAAGTTGGTCTGGCGGACTGAAGAGCGGAGGCACACTAGACTACCGCAGGATGAAGGAGTCATGGCAACTGCCAGGGTACTTGGCGCAAACATGCAAAATTTCCTTCTTGTGGTCACACACCAGCTGCACATTGAGGGAGTGGAAGCCCTTGCGGTTGACAAAAATACCTGGATTGTGATGGGGTGCCTTAAGGGCCACATGTGCGCAGTCAACGATGTCCTGCACCCATGGAAAGCCTGCCAGATTCACAAATTCAACCGCACACGCGATTATACTTGCTTGATCCTTGGAGAAGTTGATGCAATTGTGCTCGATGGCAAAGAGGGCATCCGTTACCTGCATGATGCAAGTGTGTGTGGCTGCCTGGGAGATGCCGCTGATGTCTGCTGTTGATCCCTGGAATGAGCCTGAAGCAAAAAAGTTGAGTGCGGTGGTGACTTTGACGGCCACTGGTAAGGGGTGTTCACCTGCTCCTCTGGGCTCCAGCTCTTGCTGCAGCATTGTGCAGATGTCACCCACTACCTCTCGCGAAAATCGGAGCCTCCTTTGGCACTGCTACTCAGTCATGTTGAGGTAGCTCATCCTCTGTCTGTAGACCCTGTTTTGGGGTTATCTCCTGCGGCGACGTGCTTCCATGCGCTGGTGCCTTCTGGCCTGTGCAGCTTCAGGTGGGTGAGCAGCAGGTTGGCACTCCTGTTGTTGCTCCTGCTGTTTGTGCTAATGTTGTTCAGGGTTCTGCTGCTGCCGCGGCTGGTCTTCATCCGAATCTGATGTCCAGGAGGAAAGGAAATAAATGGTTCCCATTCTTCTGGTATATACCTCAGTTGAGGAAGCGCTCAGTCAAGGTGGGGAGAGGGGTTTCCCAGGAGGTCACACTGGAGATGGGTCTCAAGCTCCAAACTTCCACAACAATGAGTAGGCCTGCTAAAAATTCCCCCAGACCTGAGACAACAAAATTCTGCCACCTGCAAATGATGATTGCTGAAAACTCATTTTTAATGGTGGAGCTGCAGCTGTCAGTAAGCAATCCACTTGTGAGGCTGCCAGGATTAACTGGCGTGTTCTAGAGGAGACGTGCAGCACGGGGGAAATGTGTCAAATTCAGAAAGGCCTCTCAAAATGGGATTATAGAGGCACTTGTGGCGGATCGCCACCTAAAACGGGCATAATCCACTCTTCCGTCTGTGGACAAATTTCCAGCCCCTTCCCTTTAAGGCAGAAGGGGGCGGGGCCTCAGGTTTTACCCAGAGAATTCTGGGAGTTTACCCAGAGAATTCTGGGAGCAGCTTTCTCAGACATTTTGTTTTACCATGCAGTGAATAAAAGCTTCTTGTTTTCCACATATGGATTCAGCCTCCATTCGTGTTTCGCGGCAGCCTCAACACACTTAACTGGTTGTTAAGGGCCTTAAGGGCCTATCCCCCCTCAAGAGGCGGGATGGAAACGGGGTCTGAAACCACAATTGTGGGAAAATTGATCAGGGGCGGGCTGGAGGCGGGTTCGGATCCATCCGCCATTTTTTGCGATTTTAGCACCTCACATGCCTCCAAACCCGCCTCCTCGGGCCTGGCAAAATCACAGAATCCCCACAATGCAGATAGAGGCCATTTCGGCCCATCGAGCCTGCACCGACACATATCCCACCCTATCCCCGCAACCCCACGTATTTAATCCCCCTAACACTAAGGGTCAATTTATCATAGCCAAATCAACCTAACCCACACATCTTTGGACTGTGGGAGGAAACCGGAGCACCCGGAGGAAACCCACGCAGACACGGGGAGAATGTGCAAACTCCACACAGACAGTCACCCGAGGCCGGATTCGAACCCGGGTCTCTGGCGCTGTGAGGCAACAGTGCTAACCACTATGCCACCGTGTTGCCCTAAATCGAGCCCTCTAACTCACTCTCCTCCTATAAGATGCTCCTTAAAACCCTACCTCTTTGACCAAGTCTTTGGGCACCTGTCCTAATATCTCCTGATATGGTTCGGTTTTAAATTTTATTTAATAATGCTTGTGAAGAAACACCTTGGGACGTTTTACTATGTTAAAGGCGCTATATAAATGCAAGTTGTTGTTGTGTGGCCAAATATTGAACTGAGTAGCAAAGTGGATCACAAATGCCCTTTCATAAAGCACATTGTACACATAAGAACATAAGAACATACAGCCACTCGAGCCTGTTCCGCCATTCAATAAGATTATGGCTGATCTTCGACCTCATTACTTTCCCGTCTGATCCCCATATTCCTTAATACAAATGCAATCCCCATATTCCTTGATTCCCTTAGAGTCCAAAAATCTATCTATCTCAGCCTTGAATATACTCAATGACTCAGCATCCACAGCCCTTTGGGGTAGAGAGTTCCAAAGATTCACAATCCTCTGAGTAAAGAAATTCCTCCTTATCTCAGTCCTAAATGGCCAACCCCTTATCCTGAGACTATGTCCTCTAGTTCTAGACTCTCCAGCCAGGGGAAACAGCCTCTCAGCATTTACCCTGTCAAGCCCTCTCAGCATCTTATATGCTTTATGAGATCACCTCTCATTCTTCTAAACTCCAGAGAGTATAGGCCCAATCTACTCAATCTTTCTTCATAAGACAACCCTCTCATCCCAGGAATCAATCTAGTTCCAGCACCCCTTCACTAAATCAAGATTTTGACCCCTTAATTGCAGACTCTGGATTATTAACATTTCTGACATTTATGCTAGTTAAGTGGCTAGTTAGTTCATTTTTGAGAAGTGTTAAGGGATCATTTATGAAGGTGCGTCTTAATCAGCTGCTATTTTTTTATACTAGCTAAACGATAATCTCAGAAAGCAGATATCTGCTATTTCTGTGGCTGGTTGGAAATTACAATGAAAAACAGGCATTTCTCCTGGCTTGTTTATTTTTGATAAACAATAAAAATCTAGCCCTAATGGCTTGGAGCATTGACATCTTCAGAACAAATGGTTCTAATGGAGAACATCGAACCAGTAGATAGCATATCCTGCTGAGTATGGAGTCTTTGAAATGCTCCAGAGACATGTTTTACATAGCTCAATATTTCTTCTTCATTCAATATCTCATGGGTATATTGGTTTTAGAGTTCTGAAAGGATTATACTATTAACTATGCAGCATTATATAGTTAACCTGTTCACAGTTGTTTCTATGCACGTCAAGCCCTTAGTCATAGGCTACGGAGGGTGAATTTCAGATTACAGATCTGACAATTTTCTAATATTTGATTGAAGCCAGCACAGCCTCTGTGATACTGACCAAAGCTGTGTAGTGTTTTTTAATAGTACAGCAAAAGTAAAAAGATGCCATTTTAGGCATTCATTTCATACACACTGAATCTGAATTAAAACCTGCTTTAGATCAAGAAAGATAATACCTACAGTATTAGAATTTAAAAGATGTAGCGTGAGGGGTTAACAGATTTAAGGAAGGCAGAGAAGTACAAAACGGGGTGAATTAGGTTTATGTTCCTATATGAGGACTTAACTGACACCTGGATTCGCTTAGTGTTTTTTTTTCTAATTCCTAGCTCCCAAATATGGAAGATTCTGATTCATATTTAGTTGTGAGAATTCATATCCCAAATCTTGGCAATGGGGTCATTTAAGTAATGAGGGCAGATGCCCGCACCTGTAGAATTGCAACAAAGGCACCATTTCAGTATTTCTGAATTTTTATTTACAGCATGTACTTTTAGAAGAATATTTTGTGAGGAGAATTATTTATTGAGGTATGTTTGTTTGTTAAACATCTAAAAAATACCAAGACTGCTGTTGTAGACTAAATTGTCATAAACTGGACTGTAAATGAAGCATTTACAGGACTTCAACAGAAAAGGAACAGAGGAAAAAAGGGCACATGAAAAGGAGTTCTTCCAATACCATCTTTTAAGGGAGCTCAGAGATCCACAAGGTATCTAGGTGCAAGAAATGATTCCCATGATGGAGGTTATGTGAAGGTAAAGTTTATGGTGGGAGTTGGTTTAGATGTGTCTCACATACAGACAAACAAAGACCTGCCGAGGAGATCAGCATGCACCAGACAATGACTACTCTCAGCTGCCATTATGCCAGCAACCATATCTGCAGACCCTGCCATGCCTACCTCACAATACCACGCGGAATTGGCTTCACAGGCTCAGGGACAGTACAAAGCCAGTAGGAGATCCGTGCATTCTGCTGCAAGGACATCTGTAGCTATCCTACACCACAGGGATGACACTGTTGGTAATAGTCAAGGTCACCTCCTTTCTCACATTGATTTTCCACCATCTCCTGCCAGGCACTCTAAGAACATAAGAAATAGGAGCAGGAGTAGGCCATTCGGCCTTTCGAGCCTGCTCCGCCAATCTGAGGGTAGAATTAGTCTCCACTTGGAGAGGCAAGGATTAATCAAGGATAGTCAGCATGGCTTTGTCAGAGGGAGATCATGTCCGACCAATTTGATTGAATTTTTCGAGGGGGTGACTAGGTGTGTGGATGAGGGTAGTGCAGTTGATGTAGTCTACATGGACTTCAGTAAGGCTTTTGACAAAGTCCCGCATGGGAGACTGATCAAGAAGTTAAGATCCCATGGGATCCAGGGCAATTTGGCACATTGGATCCAAAATTGGCTTAGTGGTAGGAGGCAGAGGGTGTTGGTCGAAGGTTGTTTTTGTGACTGGAAGCCTGTGTCCAGTGGTGTACCGCCGGGATCGGTGCTGGGTCCTTTGCTGTTTGTAGTGTACATTAATGATTTAGATATGAATGTAGGAGGTATGATCAGTAAGTTCGCAGATGACACGAAAATTGGTGGAGTGGCAAATAGCGAGGAGGGAAGCCTCAGGCTACAGGACGATATAGATGGGTTGGTCAGATGGGCAGAACAGTGGCAAATGGAATTTAACCCTGAAAAGTGTGAGGTGATGCATTTTGGGAGGACAAACAAGGCAAGGGAATACACAATGAATGGTAGGACCCTAGGAAGGACAGAGGATCAGAGGGACCTTGGTGTGCATGTACATAGATCCCTGAAGGCAGCAGGACAGGTAGATAAGGTGGTTAAAAAGGCATATGGGATACTTGCCTTCATTAGCCGAGGCATAGAATATAAGAGCAGGGAAGTTATGATGGAGCTGTACAAAACGCTAGTTAGGCCACAGCTGGAATACAGTGTGCAGTTCTGGACGCCACACTACAGGAAGGATGTGATTGCATTGGAGAGGTTGCAGAGGAGATTCACCAGGATGTTACCTGGGCTGGAGCGCTTCAGCTATGAAGAGAGACTTGACAGGCTGGGGTTGTTTTCCTTAGAGCAGAGAAGGCTGAGGGGGGACCTGATTGAGGTGTACAAAATTATGAGGGGCATAGATAGGGTAGATAGAAAGGAACTTTTCCCCTTAGTAGAGGGGTCAATAACCAGGGGGAATAGTTTCAAGATAAGGGGCAGGAGGTTTAGAGGGGATTTGAGGAGAAACTTTTTCACCCAGAGGGTGGTTGGAATCTGGAACTCACCTCCTGAAAGGGTGGTAGAGGCAGGAACCCTCACAACATTCAAGAAGCATTTAGATGAGCACTTGAAACACCATAGCATACAAGGCTATGGACCAAGTGCTGGAAAATGGGATTAGAATAGACAGGGCTTGATGGCTGGCGCGGACACGATGGGCTGAAGGGCCTCTTTCTGTGCTGTATAACTTTATGACTCTATGGAGTAAAAATTCACTTGGTTGCGCCTCCCGTTAGCGCCTTAAGAGGGCGCTAATGGGGCGTTAAGCCGCTAACGCCCGGGCGCAGCGCTGTTTGCGCCGCTCGAGAACTTAACTTGAGATTGTGCGGCGGCGCTAAAACTTACCGCTGCGACCACCTGCGCGCGCAGATTGTGACGTCATTCCATGGTGCAACGCCCTTGGGGCGCCCTGGAGCAGAAATTGAGTGGCGCCCCCTGCCTTACTGCCTGGCGCTTCCAACGACCGGAAGACTGGAACGTTATCAATCGGTGTGGGGCTGGGGGGGGCGCTATTTAAAGGGGGCCTCTTCCTGTCTTTTTCTGTGGTCGACATTTATGCACCACTCGTTCTGAGAGAGAGAGAGAGATTCGGGGAGAGAGAGAGAGTGACTTCTACATTGACTCAACGCTTTGTGAGGTAGTTTTGCCTATTCATCCTAACTTTGTTGCTACTTTAGTTGCTGTACCTCATTACTTTTCTGGCAAAGAGAATATGGGGGCTGCAATGATTGGGGGCGTCGTCCTGCTCCAGCTGAATCGGAGGATACAGAGACGCAGACAGAGAGTGGCAATGATGGCCAGACGGAGGAGGGCCATCAGGCGCATGTACAGGAGAGCTTACCCTCCCAGGGTATATCGTGAACAGCTCTCCTACATCCATATGTCCGAGGAGCTGTGTTTGCGGAGGCTGCGATTCAGCAAGGAGGTGGTCACTGAGCTCTGCCACCTGCTGCAGCCAGATCTGCAGCCTCAGCTGAGGTCCAGGACGTCTCTGTCGGTGGCAGTGAAGGTCACAGTGGCTTTGAACTTCTATGCCACTGGCTCATTCCAAGCTGCTGCTGGGGACCTCGCCAATATCTCCCAGTTTGCGGTGCATCGCTGCATCCGGCAGGTCACCGATGCCCTCTTCAGAAGGAGACGAGACTTCATCTCTTTCCCTATGACCCCAGACAAGCAGCGTGACCGTGCTCTGGGCTTTGCGAGGGTAGCGGGCTTCCCCATGGTGCAGGGCGCCATTGACTGCACGCATGTGGCTTTGCGTGCTCCGCGAGAGAATGCAGAGGAATTCAGGAACAGGAAGGGGTTCCATTCCTTGAATGTGCAGTTGGTCTGTGACCACAGACAGGTGATACTCGCTGTCAATGCCCACTATCCGGGCAGCTGCCACGATGCTTTCATCCTGCGCCAGACTACTGTGGCAGAAGTTTTCGAGGCACCGCATCAGCCAGTTGGTTGGCTTCTGGGGGACAAGGGGTACGCATTGAGCACCTGGCTGATGACACCGCTCCGTACGCCAAACACCCCTGCTGAGCTGCGGTACAATGAAAGCCATCAAGCAACCAGGAACATTATTGAGCGCACAATCGGCGTGCTGAAACAACGGTTCCGCTGTCTGGACCATTCCGGAGGAGCCCTGCAGTACTCGCCTGAGCAAGTTTCGAACTTCGTAGTCGTGTGCTGCATGTTGCACAACATGGCAATCCTCAGGACCCAGCCAATGCCACCAGGCCTTGTAGCACCACCAGAGGAGGAGGAGGAAGAGGAGGAAGAGGACGATGATCATCAGCAGCACCAAGGCGGGAGGGCGGCCCACAATGGTCAAACTGCAAGGGCCGTCCGTCAACGACTAATAGCAAGCCGCTTCTAGGGCCCCTGCCATTGCTACAAACACTAATCAACCCAGCACGCAACCCCTAAGCCGGCCAAGGCACCAATAATTCCAAGCACCAGCCATGTATATTTTGAAAACAGAAACTTATTTATTTTACAAACTCTGTGTGTGTCAATTCCTCATGACAAACTCATAGAAATAAACACAAAAAAACAGTCAATAACATAACTGGTTCTCACAACCTGGAGATAATGTCCAAAACACTAAACAAAAGTTGGACCACGACCCTCGGCCTTTAATAAAAAAATGACCAGCATTTTGGCACACCTCCTACTTTTTGCCCTTCGAGGGTGATCTCCTTCCCTTGCGCACTTCCCCCCTTCCAACCCTACTGCTCCTCCGTAATGGGACCTCAGTGGCTGCAGCAAGGCTGGTGGAAGGCTGCTGCTCGTCAGACCCTGACACTGCAGATGCCCCTGAAGGACGGCCTCGACCACTTCTGGGCCTGGAGGGCCCGGCTGCAGACTGCACCAACTCTGCATGGGCGGCAGCAGTCTGTCCTACAGGCGGTGGCAAGTGCAGTGGAGAAGTGACAGTGTTGGCAGCAGGAATGCTGTCATCGTGAGAGAGGACAGCAACTCCCTGCTCGCCCGACACACTGGCACTCCCACGGGGCAGCACTTCAGCATCCGGAGCAATCTGCCGGAGAACAGATTGCTGGCCTGCTGCAGCGCGGTGACAGCCCCGGGGACATGTGCACGAACCATCGAGGTTGGCAGCAGTCTGTGCTCGCGTGGCCTCCATCTGAGTCTGTATGAGAGCAGTCAGAGGTGGGATCACGGCAGCCAGTGACTGAATTGCAGCACTAAGCGTTAGTGTGGCATCCGCCTGTGCTACAGCGAAGTGCTCCACACTCCTTGCCAGTGACTCAATGCATTCGGGCACCCTTCCCACTGCACCCATGAGCTCAGTGTGCATGCCCACCGCCTGGCTGTTCATTTCTGCAATCAGCCGCTCCTCCTCTGCGTCCATTGCAGTAGGAGTGTCTGGCATACTCTCCCTCTGGGGAGAAGGCCCCCGTTCTTCCCTACCCCCCCCCATGGCGTTGCTGCAGCCCGCTGGGTCCTGGAGCTTCACCATCATCAGCCCCTTCCCCCCTGCTCCCATCCGGGGAAGGCGTGTTCCCAGTGTGGGCATGGGCTTCCTTGGGAGAGGGTGGCACTGATGCTCCGGCTTCCTCTTCCTCCTCAGCTGCAGCATCACTCCCAGTGGCAGCTTGAGGGCCCGTCTCCTCAGCTGGTGAATCACCATCTGAAAGCAGGGAGGTACAAGAGTGGCTTTAGCGTGAGGACAGGGTGGCAGTAAGGGAGGAATAAGTGCAGCGAGTTAGCAAGTTGGATTGAAAGTGTCAAAGGCTGGTATTGTGAGGGACAAGTGGAAGGACAGAGGACAAAAAGGTGATGACCTTATCATTGCTGTCCACAACGGGGTCGGCGTCTCCAGTGGCGACGGGACCGATCACCCGGCTTGCCACAATCCTGTGGACGCGCTCCTCCAGATCGCTGAGGGGTTGCAGCTGAAGCCGCCCTCCACCCGTCCGTTGCTGCTGTCTCCGATTATGAGCCAGCTTAGCCTGCAAGAAAAAGGACAGCATCTGAGTAAATATACAGCCATGGTCTTGCCTGATGTGCCTCCCATAGGTGAATAGCCCTTACAATATACAGCCATGGTCTTGCCTGATGTGCCTCCCATAGGTGAATAGCCCTTACAATATACAGCCATGGTCTTGCCTGATGTGCCTCCCATAGGTGAATAGCCCTTACAATATACAGCCATGGTCTTGCCTGATGTGCCTCCCATAGGTGAATAGCCCTTACAATATACAGCCATGGTCTTGCCTGATGTGCCTCCCATAGGTGAATAGCCCTTACAATATACAGCCATGGTCTTGCCTGATGTGCCTCCCATAGGTGAATAGCCCTTACTGTATGCAAAGTGTAGAATGTGTGTGTGTGTTTCATGAAAGGGCCATAGGTGTTGGATGAGTGTTGTGCATTGGGGTTTTAAGACCCTCTGGCCATAGAGTGAGGTTGAGATGGAGGGATGGAGAGGTATTGAGAAAAAGCCACTCACCGTGACGACCCGAGTGAGGTCGTTGAACTTTTTGCGGCATTGGACATGGGTCCTGGGCACCATGCTCCTGGAGGAGACGCTCTGAGCCACCTCCCTCCACACTCTTCTGAACTCGCGTGGCAAAGGCCTCCTGCCACTCTCCGGGAACAGCATACATCGTCTGCGCTCCACTGCGTCAACCAGAGCATCCAAGGCCCGCTCGGTGAAGCGATGAGCGCGTTCTCTCACCCTCTCCATGCTTGGCAGCAAAATGGATTACAGGTCTCTCCAGGCTGAGATTCAAGGCTGCAATGAGCAGGGTGTGGCTGGGGAGCAAGTGGCCCCCCCCGCTTTAAGAAGTGGCCGGCGCCAGTGTGTCTGTGTTCCCTCGCTAACTGGCAGCAGCTGCGCTGCGCTCGTGCGCTGAGTTAGCGCCTCACTCCTTGGCCTTTGCGCCTTAAGACAGGTGTGCCGCGCCTGCTTTAGCGCTCCACTCACCTCCCGGGGCGGTAAAAGTGAAGTTTCCTGTCAGTGCCGATAATTAGCGCCAGGCGCTAATATTTGCGTCCGGACGATATTTGCGCCCCAAATGGGGCGCGACCTAATTTCTACCCCTATGACTCAATCAGATCATGGCTGAACTTCTGCCTCAACTCCATTCACCAGCCCTATCGCCATATCCCTTGATGCCCTTACTAGTCAGAAATCTATCGACTTCTGTTTTGAATATACCCAATGACTGAGCCTCCACAACCCTCTGGGGTAGAGAATTCCAAAGATTCACCACCCTCTGTTTGAAGAAATTTCTTCTCATCTCAGTCCTGAATGGCCTACCCTTTATCTTGAGGCTGTGGCCCCTGGTTCCAGACTCCCCAGCCAAGGGAAACATTCTCCCAGCATACATCCTATCAAGCCCTGTAATAATTTTGTATGCTTCAATGAGATCCCCTCTCATTCTTCTGAATTCAAGAGAATACATGCCTAGTTTACTCAATCTCTTCTCATACGACAGTCCCGCCATCCCTAGAATCAATCTCGTGAACCTTCGTTGCACTCCCTCTATGGCAAGTATATCCTTCCTTAGTTAAGTTGGTAGGACAAGTTGATAAGGCTGTTTAAAAGCATACGAGTTCCTGGTCTTTATAAATAGAGGCATAGTAGAAGAGCAAGGACGTTATGCTAAACCTTTATAAATCACTGGTTAGGCCTCAGCTAGGATATTGTGTCCATTTATGAGTACCACACTTTAAGAAGGATGTTAAGGCTTTAGAGAAGTTCCAGGGGAGATTTACCTGAATAATACCAGGGATGAGGGACTCCCAGTTATGTGGAGAGACTAGTGAAGTTGGGATTGTTCTCCTTAGAGCAGAGAAGGTTAAGGGGAGATTTAATACAGGTGTTTAAAGTTCTGAAGGGTTTTGACAGAGTAGATAGGGAGAAACTGTTTCCATTAGCAGGAGGGTCAATAACTAGAGACAGATTTAAGATAATTGGCAAAAGAACCAGAAGGGAACTTTTTTTACGCAGCGAGTTATGATGATCTGGAATGCACTGCCTGAAAGGGTGGTGGAAGCAGATTCAATAGTAACTTTCAAAAGGGTATATATTTGAAAAGGAAAAAATTGCAGGGCTATGGAGAAATAGCGGGGGAGTCGAACTAAGAGCGGGGGAGTGGGACTAATTGGATAGCTCTTTTCAAAAAGCCAGCACAGACACGATGGGATGAATGGCCTCTTTCGGTGCTGTATGATTCTATGATACAACACTTTGTCCTCTATGCACCTATCTATTGATTCAATCTATGAAAGCATATAATCTAGATTGACACTCCGTTGCAGTACTGAGGCAATGCTGCACTATCGGAGTTGCTTTTCTTCGGTTGGGAATTTAAACCGAGGCCCTGTTTGTCTGTTCTGATGACTAATGTGGATTTTTGAAATCCTGTGGTACTATTTGAAAAATAGCATGGAGCTATCCTGGTGACAATTTCTCCCTCACAGAGTAACAGAAATTACAGCACAGATGGATACCATTCAGCCTGCGCTAGTGCTAGCTCTTAAGCTGAAGCTATCTATTTTTCTTCTATCAGCACGAGTTATTCAAATATAGAGAGACTTGAACACACTAACTTTTGATTCAAAGGTAAGTGCGCTACCAACTGAGAAAATCAAAACAAGTGTTCCAATGCCTTGAATTTTGGCTCTTCAAACATGTGTTACTTTTATTTTCTGTGCTACTCCACTGCTCTTACTAATTTTCTTACCTACCTTCTTAATTGTAGTTATCTTCTTGTCACTCTCTGAGCTCCTCTGCTACAAGGACTATGTATATATCACAATATGCACTACCCACTGCTCTCAATTCCAAAGTTAAAAAAAGTTGAAGTTATCCCTAAACACTTGGAACTATAAAAGTAAATATAGAAATAATTATAGGTAGATGGATAGTCAGATAGATGGGTGATAGATAGACAAACATACAGACGACAGACCAAAAATGACCTGCTTTTCCCCCAAAAAACATATTGCTGGCCTTTCTCCCCAGCTGTCCACCTCTGACCTGACCCATGCTCCCCGCACAATCAATGTTTGCTCTGGATAGGGTGCAGCCTGACCAGACCAGGTCCCATTTTCTGGTCCAGCATCTTTTTGCTCTGCTTACCTCCATTTTGTACTCTCACTCCAACCAGAAGTGATACTTCTCCAGTCACCCCAACAGTAAGAACCTAAGAAATAGGAGCAGGAGTAGGCCGTACGACCCCTCGAGTCTGCTCCGCTACTCAATAAGATCATGGCTGACCTTCGACCTCAACTTCACTTTCCTGCCCGATCCCCATATCCCTTGATTCCCCTAGAGTCCAAAACACTATCTATCTCAGCCTTGAACATACTCGGGCTGGATTTTCAATGACCCGTGGAGTTGGGTTTGGAGGCATGTTGGGGGTTAAAGTTGCAGATTCGGGGGTCCCGACCCCATCCCGACTCCATTCCGCCTCCACGCAATTTTGACAAAATCAGTCGCGGGGTTCCCGACTCCATCCCGCCTCTTGGAGGCGGGAGAGGCCATTAAAGCCCTTAACAAGCCCTAAATTGGCTCTGTAATGCCATTTTGAAACGTTTTAGCTAGTTTAACCCTTTTCCGACGTGAAGTACGCCTGATGTGAAACACTCCAGTGAAACCTGGCGGGAGCACAAGTGGATAGCTGACTATCAGCTGCAGGTCCACTATTACAACGGAGATGTGATGAAGGTAGTAGTAGTATTGTGATGAAGGTAGTAGTAGTATTAGGTCTGAAAGTCGCGTCTGATGCTGCTGCATTGAATGTCTTCAGAGAATGCCTGGGAGGACTTGGATGCAAAAAAAAATTCTCTCTCTCTCTCTCTTCTCTCTCTCTCTCTCTCTCTCAGATGCTGCTCATTTTGCATCCAGGTCCACTCACAGCAAAGGCCAGGCAATCTCTGAGACCAGGCAGTCAGTCTCTGACCTACAATGATGACATCATCAGAGGCGACTTTCAGACTGAAACCACTAATTGGTTCATGGGTTCCCACATGCTGGAACTCAATTGCCCAATTAAGTAAAAATTGCATCATTCATCCACATTAATCTGGAGTCAGGGGGGGGGCAACACGAAATGCAGATAACACGACCCCAACCCGACCCCAAGACAAAATCCAGCCTCTGCATTCACAGCCATCTCGGGCAGAGAATTCCAAAGACTCACAACCCTCTGAGTGAAGAAATTCCTCCTTTTATATGGCCTACCCCTTATCCTGAGACTATGCCCCCTAGTTCTAGACACTTCAGCCAGGGGAAACAATCTCTCAGCATCTACCCTGTCAATCCCCTTCAGAATCTTGTATGTTTCAATGAGATCACCTCTCATTTTTCTAAACTCCAGAGAGTATAGGCCCAATCTACTCAATCTTTCATCATAGGACAGCCCTCTCATCCCAGGAATCAACCTAGTGAACCTTTGTTGCACCGCCTCCAAGGCAAGTCTATCCTTCCTTAGATAATCCAATACTCCAGGTGTGGTCTCACCAAAGCCCTGTACAATTGTAGCAAGACTTCCTTACTCTTATACTCCAACCCTCTTGCAATAAAGGTCAACATGCCATTTGCCTTCCTTATTGTTTGCTGTACCTGCTTGCTGTACCTTGCACGAGGACACCCAAATCTCTCTGAACACCAACATTTAAAAGTTTCTCACCCTTTAAAAAATATTCTGTTTTTCTATTCTTCCTACCAAAGTGAATAATTTCACATTTCCCACATTATGCTCCATCTGCCACCTTACTGCTCACTCACTTAGTCTATCTATATCCCTTTGCAGACTCTTTGGGCTGGATTTTGCCAGCGGAGGCGATTCGCAGCGGGAGAGGTAGTTAGCGGGTTCTGGTCCCGCTCCCGGCTCCTGGTCCCGCTCCCGGCTCCAGCTGCTCTGTGCAAACAATTTTGCATTGATTGGGATTGTTAAGCCCGCTGTGCGCATTACCCAGCCCAATCACTAGGTGCTGGTCTGCTGAGCTCCTCTGATGACGCGTTTGCTGCCGGTGTATTTAAGGGGGCCATGTCCTCATTTGCTCTCACTTCTGGTTTCATGTTCCTGAGTGCTGCTTGCTTGACTGCCGAGAGACAAAGGGCTGCACCACGATTCAGCGATGACTCCCTCCATGTTCTTGTGAAGGGAGTCAGAGGACACAGGGAGGTTTTATTCCCTGGAGATGGAAGGAGGAGACCTCCTCACCAGACCAAGGCAGCCTGGCTTCAAATAGCTGAGGAGGTGAATGCAAGGCCTGTGGTTGCTTGCACCTGGGTAGGAAGAGGTTTAATGATCTCCTGCGTTCAGGGAAAGTGAGTATAAAAGCACACTTACCTTCATTCTGCTGTGCCTGTCATCACATCCCCATCACTCTGCATTGCCAGCCCTACTCTTGCACATCATAACTCACCCCAACATCCCTTGCACCATCACCCATCCCTCTCTCCCTATGTTCAGAGTTGCAACCCCATCTTACTATGCACCTCTCACACTCACCCTCAACGTTATGCAATGAAAACAACTAACAACTCAAATGGAGTCAACTTGGTATTGGTACCCCACTCCATCATAGTCTCCCTCTAAACATCTATCCTATCCATTCTTTACACCCATTCCACCACTCTCACTAAAATGGCACTTCTTTACCTCATTGCAGGAAAAGAGAGCCCACAATAAGAGGGAGAGGGAGAGAACAAGAGGAGGACCACCATCATTGGCTGAGCTCACCAATGCTAAGGAGGCAGCCCTGGACATCGCAAGGAGTAGTTGACCAGCCTGAACTGGGGGATGGAGAGAGGGACTCATTAGAACAACCTGGTGACAGAATTATTTTCCAGACATCTTATTTTGCATTCATGAATGACTCATTTGGGATCTGATGTTAATAGAAATTGAATGCTCATCATGTGCATAATGGGATGTGTCTGCAATCTACATATCAAATGTCTAACTCATGTCTTTACTCCCCCACAGGACCATCAAGAGCCCAGACCCCACTTCTAGGAGGAAGAACAGGAGCACTCCTCAGTATAGGAGTATAGGCCCAACCTGCTCAACCTTTCATCATACGTCAACCCCTTCATCCCAGGAATCAACCTAGTGAACCTTCTCTGCACTGCCTCCAATGCAAGTATATCCTTCCTTAAATATGGAGACCAAAACTGTACGCAGTACTCCAGGTGCAGTCTCACCAGCGCCCTGTAAAGTTGCATCAAAACTTCCCTACTTTTATACTCCATACCCCTTGCAATAAAGGCCAACATTCCATTAGCCTTCCTAATTACTTGCTGTACCTGTATGCTAACTTTTTGTGCTTCATGTACTAGGACCCCAGATCCCTTTGTACCGCAGCATTTTGTAGTCTCACAGCAAGTAATCAGAAAGGCAAATGGAATGTTGGCCTTTATTGCACAGGGGTTGGAGTATAAAAGCAGGGAAGTCCTGCTACAACTGTACAGGGTATTGGTGAGACCACACCTTGAGTACTGCATACAGTTTTGGTCATCTTATTTAAGGAAGGATATACTTGCATTGGAGGCAGTTCAGAGATGATTCACAAGGTTGATTCCTGAGATGAGGGGGTTGACTTATGAAGAAAGGTTGAGCAGGTTGGGCCTATACTCATTGGAATTTAGAAGAATGAGAGATGATCTTATTGAAACATACAAGATACTGAGGGGGCTCGACAAGGTAGATGCAGAGAGGATGTTTCCCCTCGTCGGGAAATCTAGAACTCGGGGGCATAATTTCAGAATAAAGGGTCGCCCTTTTAGAACTGAGATGAGGTAGAATTTCTTTTCTCAGAGTATCGTAAATCTGTGGAATTCTCTGCCCCAGAGAGCCGTGGAGGCTGGGTCATTAAATACATTTAAGGTGGAGATAGACAGATTTTTACCTTCCTAAATAACCCTTCACTTGAACACCTATCTTCTATTTCCAGCTTAGCTTTTCTCCCTTCTGAGTCTACCCTCAGGTTCCCATCCCCCTGCCAAGCTAGTTTAAACCTTCCCCAACAGCACTAGCAATAACCCCCCACGAGGATATTGGTCCCATTCCTGTTGAGGTGCAACCCGTCTGGCTTGTAGAGGTCCCATCTCCCCCAGAATTGGTTCCAATTCCTCAGGAATCTAAAGCCCTCCCTCCTACACCATTTCTCCAGCCATGCATTCATCTGCTCTATCTTCCTATTTCTGTACTCACTAGCACTTGGCACTTGTAGTAATCCGGAGATTACTACCTTTGAGGTCCCGCTTTTTAACCTCTTTCCTAGCTCCCTAAACTCTGCCTGCAGGATCTCATCCCTCTTTCTACCTATGTCGTTGGTACCGATATGGACCACAACCTCTGGCTGTTCACCCTCCCCCCTCAGAATGCCCTGCAGCCGTTCAGTGACATCCTTGACCCTGGAACCAGGGAGGCAACATACCATCCTGGAGTCACGTCTGCGGCCGCAGAAACGCCTGTCCGCTCCCCTAACTATTGAATCCCCTACCACTATTGCTCTCCCTCTGCTCTTCCCCCCCCCACCCCCCCGCCCTCCCCACCCCGCCCTCTGTGCAGCTGAGCCTTCCATGGTGCTGTGGACTTTCTTCACCCAGAGAGTGGTGAACCTGTGGAATTCTCTACCACAGAAGGTAGTTGAGGCGAAGTCATTAAATATATTCAAGAATGAGTTAGATATATCTCTTAAAGCTAAAGGTATCAAGGGATATGGGGAGAAGGCAGGTACAGGGTACTGAGTTTAGATGATCAGCCATGATCTCATCGAATGGCGGAGCAGGCTCGAGGGGCCGAATGGCCTACTCCTGCTCCTATCTTCTATGTTTCTATGTTTCTATGACTTGGCTCTGGCTGCACTCCCCAGAGGAACCATCGCCCTCACCAGTACTCGGCACTGAATCCAGGAAGAGGGTGATCCTGGAGCTTCAGGAACAAGTTCAGGAGGCTCTAACAGGGTTTGCAACCACGGCGACTGTGAGTGTGCAGAGAATGGAGGAGTCCATCTCAAATATGAGCACCGTCATGGCGCATGCGCTAGCAACTGTAGGTTCTGCCACGGAAAGGATGGCAACCTCCATGGAGGACATAAATCACCAGACTCAGGAGAACATGGTAACACTTCTAAATAGATGGTCATCTATGGAGGATAGATGGGCGTCTATTGAGGAGAGAAACCAAAAGTTCATGGATGTCCTTGTTATGTCAGCACAGATACGGGTCCTCATCGCCCCACTGACGTGCAGCAAGGTGCTCTCCAGCTACTTGCTAGCAGAGAAATGCGGGTGGCCCATGAGAGGTATGATGGTGGGAGGGGACATGGAAATGGGGGCTCCTCTCCAAGCGCTCACACTCCCCCCCCCCCTTTGCCAACCCCTCGGTCAGAGCCCCAGATGCCTCCCCGAACAGTGATGGCTGAGTCTGCCCCTGCACAGCTGCAGGAGGAGCAGCCTTTGGCAGGGCCCTCAAAGGCTCTAAAACCCAGAGGACGACCGCCAAAGGCGTCTAAGCAGGCGCAGCAGGGAAGTGAACAGGCTGCCTCTACCTCTGCTGAAAAAGAAAGCTCCCACATAAATAGTCACAAGGATAGGCACCTGGGTGATTTGCTATAAATGAATGTTAAGTTTCTGTTCTTTTATTTTGTAATAAACTAATGTTTTCTGAATGTACTAAACTCCCGCTGAATTTAGTGGGAGTCATTAGTGGCGTTGCGCCTGGGCGAAAAGTCGTTTGCCCCCCTTTAGCGTCCCCCGGAGGTGCTAACGGTAGGCGCAAATACACCAAATTTCTAGCCCTATTAGTCCCTTCCTGTCACACTCTGCTTATTTTTACCCAAATCACACATTGCTCTATTGCCTTGACCTTTCTCTTTAGATCTCTAAATTTCCCCTCACCTGACCACTTCCACCCCCTTTTTTAGTTTAAAGCCCTATCTACAGCCCTAGTTATTCGATTCGCCAGGATGCTGGTCCCAGCCCGGTTTAAGTGGAGCCCGTCCCAATGGAACAGCTCCCTCTTTCCCCATGACTTGAAACCCCTTCTTCCCACACCACTCTTTGAGCCATGCATTTAACTCTCTGATCTGCTTGACCCTATGCCAATTTGCGTGTGGCTCAGGTAGTAAGCCAGAGATTATTACTCTTGAGGTTCTGCTTATTAATTTACACCCTAACTCCTCAAACTCCCTCAGCAGAACCTCATTCTTAGTTCTACCTATGTCATTGGTTCCTACATGGACCACGACAACTGGATCCTCCCCCTCCCACTCCAAGTTCTTCTGCAACCGCGAGGAGATATCCTTTACCCTGGCAACAGGCAGGCAACACTGCCTTCGGGACTCTCTTTCACGGCTGCAGAGAACAGTATCTATCCCCCTGACTATACTGTCCCCTACCACTACCACATTCCTTCCTTCTCCCCCCACTTGGATGGCCTGCTGTAACACAATGTCGTGGTCAGTTTGCCCATCCTCCCTGCAGTCCTTTTCCTCATCCATACAGGTAGAAAGTACCTCGTACCTGTTGGACAAGGTCAAGGGCTGAGGCTCCTCCATCACTACATCCTGGGTCCCCATACCTTCCTGATTCGCGGTCACACCCTCCTGTCCCTGACCACTGATGAACTCTAAAGTACTACTTAACCTAAAGGGTGTGACTGCCTCCTGGAATAAAGTGTCCAGGTAACTCTGCCCCTCTCTGATGCATCGTAATGTCTGCAGCTCATACTCCAGCTCAACAATTCTGAGCCGAAGTTCCTCGAGTTGCAGACATTTACTGCAGATGTGGTTGCTCAGGATCGCGATGCTCTCCACAAACTCCCACATGCTGCAGTTACGACACACCACCTGCCCTGCCATCTCTAACCTTGTTTTATTAATTAATTAGTTAAAGCTTTTAGTCAATCGATATTTTAGTTTTATTGTTTGATTATTTTATCTAGTTTAAGTTATTAATTTAGTAAGTACTAGCAAGTTACAGTTTCTCAGCTTTTAATTTAACCCCCTTCCCTAACTTAGAGAGCAAAAAATAGCTGTAATACTCACCAACCAATCACGTACCTGCTCTCCTGTTTTTGAATCGGAGCCTCGTCGCTGCCACTGCTTTAATTCAGGTCCGCTCTCGGGCCGCTCTTTATCCTCTCGCCGCTGCCACTGCTTTAATTCAGGTCTGCTCTCGGGCCGCTCTTTATCCTCTCGGCGCTGCCGCTGCTTTAATTCAGGTCCGCTCTTGGGCCGCTCTTTATCCTCTCGCCGCTGCCGCTGCTTTAATTCAGGTCCGCTCTTGGGCCGCTCTTTATCCTCTCACTGCTGCCGCTGCTTTAATTCAGGTCTGCTCTTGGGCCGCTCTTTATCCTCTTGCCGCTGCCACTGCTTTAATTCAGGTCTGCTCTCGGGCCGCTCTTTATCCTCTCACTGCTGCCGCTGCTTTAATTCAGGTCCGCTCTCGGGCCGCTCTTTATCCTCTCGCCGCTGCTTTAATTCAGGTCTGCTCTCGGGCCGCTCTTTATCCTCTCGCCACTGCCACTGCTTTAATTCAGGTCCGCTCTTGGGCCGCTCTTTATCCTCTCACTGCTGCCACTGCTTTAATTCAGGTCCGCTCTCGGGCCGCTCTTTATCCTCTCGCCGCTGCCGCTACATCTTGCACTACCCAGGATTTGTTTGATTATTCTTTGGGATGGTCAAAACATAGTGGAGGTGAAATTGGTCTTTGGCGAACGTGCCAAATGGACGACAGCAAACTGTCAACCTGTTTTACATGTGCCCGATTTTCGTCCCATAGAAGTCCATGGAAAAGAAAACTGGACGCCGTGTAAAAGGGGCTGCAGAATTGCTATTGTCCATTTCACATTTTTGCCGAAGACCAATTTCACCCCCAGAGGCTGAAATTACATTGACTTAATAAATGCTGCAAGTCATTAAATAAGTCAACGCATCAGCTAATTAATTGTCACAAAAATAAATGACAAAATATTGGCTTTTTGCCACTTGAAAACAATTTCCAATACTTAAGGAAACAAGTAACAATAAATAATGATCATTCCTTTGATACTCATTAAGCACACATCTCTCACTAGTGCACTAGTGCAGTGATAACATTACACCCATCAATGCTTCTTCTGGAAACATAGCTTGACGTACAGCCCTTTGTTTGACACCATATTCACACAACTCACAATTACTTAAATCAAAATGTTACAAAGGTACTATTCGTTTATCATGTTGTTATCTGAAGATTTGTTTATTTGTAAAATTAATTATAACAGCTGAATGAAAACACATTGAGCATAAGTCATATTATCAGTATCTTTTATGATAACAAAATAAAACTACCAAATAGCAACTGATATCAAAAAGAGAAACATATTTTAATAAAAAGTGTCAAAAATTAATTGAACAAGAAATTACTTTAGTACCACTGATATAAGAATGCAGATAATTGCAGCTTTTTATGTTATTATTTCTAATTTGCATAATTTATTCAGTTGTGCGGCTTAGGAACAATTTCCTATTCTACTCAGTTCCCAGATTAATATGCTGAAAAGGTGCATTTTAATAAATTCTTAGTGCTGATCTTATTTTTTATTTTCGTGATTTATTGGAAATACAAATATAAAAGTATTAAAACTGGCAATCTGGGAAAAACCCTGAAGTGTAAAATCCCCTTTACACTGAGAGAAGATGAATTACTCACCCCATGTATAATAGTCTACAAAAAATATAATTAAAACATTAGGCCTAAAAATTCGGTTGCTTTGCCCCTCTTAGTGCGCTAATGGGGCGCAAAGCAACTAGCGCCCGGGCGCGGCTCCGCCAATGCCTCCCGCAAAATTCAGCGGGAAGTTAGCGGCGGCGGTAACCGTTAACGCCCCGTGGTGCTGCCCGCCGGCGATGACATCATCGCCGTGCGCAGCGCCCCACTCATGCCCCGTCCGCGATCTTCGGTAGCGCCCCCTGACTTACCGCCGGACACTATGTCCGACGGGGTCAGGGGGGCCTACCTGCGGCCGGGGCGGCGCTAATTTAAGGGAAGGTGCCGGGCGGCCATTTTTGTTGCTGCCAGCACCTGCCTCCTCTGCCGTCTCCGGCCTCCTTTGAAGCCCCCCCGCGGAGTGCCGGCTGCACGTAAACACATACTGGGGAATTCAGACACACAAGTTAGTGAGGCTGATTCCTGGCCCATGTGTTTTTCCATCCATTGAAATGTTGTGGAAAGCTTTACGCTGGGAGCACTAAATTGTAAACTTTACCCATGTCTATATTCTGAGAGGGCTTGACAGGGTAAATGCTGAGAGGTTGTTTCCCTTGGCTGGGGAGTCTAGAACTAGGGGGCATAGTCTCAGGATAAAGGGTCGGCATTTAGGACTGAGAT
Source organism: Squalus acanthias (assembly GCA_030390025.1). Lineage (NCBI taxonomy): Eukaryota > Metazoa > Chordata > Chondrichthyes > Squaliformes > Squalidae > Squalus > Squalus acanthias. Next base: position 90,316,906 of record CM059426.1, read on the forward strand.
GAGGAGAAATTTCTACGCACAGAGGGTTGTGAATCTTTGGAATTCTCTACCTCAGAGGGCTATGGATGCACAGTTGTTGAGTATATTCAAGGCTGAGATCGATAGATTTTTGGACACTAAGGGAATCCAGGGATTTGGGGATAGGGTGGGAAAGTGGTAGGAGTGAGGTAGAAGATCAGCCATGATCTTATTGAATGGCGGAGCAGGCTCGAGTGGCTGTATGGCCTACTCCTTCTCCTATTTCTTATGTTCTTATATTATTATGTCAGGGTTCTGACCACCTACTTTTCAGTCAAGGTTTCTTGATAGCTATAGATTTCACCTTCTAGTAACTGAAGATAGCACATGATTTTGTGCTTAGCCTCCAATTGTGTTTATATCTACCAGAAGCAATATGGTCACTGTTTGTTAGAAGGGGATTTAACCTTTATGTTGAAGGTAGTGCCATTTGTAAAAGGAGCAGCACTTTTGAAGACGAGGAAAAGTGAAGCCAAGTAGACTTCTCTCAGCCCTTCTGTTATAAGAAGATTGTTATATGTTTGTCATGACTAATATTTGTGTCACCCAAGGAAGTCATATTTTAATTGAGCACCTCTTTAGCTAAGCCAGATGAGGTCAATTGTATGAGGTCAGGAAGCCATGGCATATCAAAAACTCTTCCAGTATTTTAGCTGAAAAGGGAAATCAATCAAGAAGCATATACAGATGCGAGTCTATTGGTTAGGTAGCGTTCAAATGCTTGAAAACACATATAAAGTAAACTCTGAGGTAGAGATTCCTCTTGGGTGTGGTGCAAAATGGGTGATAGTGAATCAGCAGCCTGTCGTCAATGGAAAAGAAAAATGGTCTGACAATTCGTTATCACCCGTTTTGCTCCACCGCTCAAGACCAATTTCTACCCCTCTATCGCATTGAATAAGATTTAATAGAATATGCGTCAAATCAAAGTATAGACCTAAAATATAAATCAAACAATGGAAGCCAAACTGAAAAAAGCTTGAGGGTGCCTAAATTATCGTTACAATTGTACTCATTGAGCGCCACATGCAGATTCTTACACAAACTCCTGAATCCTGAATGAACAGTTATTCCACTGACTGAGATCAGATTAGCCGTGAAATTAATTTTCACTGACCAAAACGTCCACTCTCAAGTGAAGCAATAATCCTTATCAGAAACCATCCATCGGTGCCAACTTCAGTGGTTTGTGCATATTGTAAGGAAATGAGAGGAACAGCCAATAAACGTCTGCAAATATTACTAACCCACTTATGAAAACGTATCTTCAGTCTCCTCTGAACCAAAATCTCGAAGCAATTCTGCAGTAACAGCAACTCTGAGCTTGATATCAAAGAAGCTACCAAAAGACAATTCAGGATTACTTGATTTACTGTATTGGGCCAGAAATTGGGCTCCTTTGCGCCTCCTGTTAGCGCTTCCGGGGGCGCTAACGGGTGCAAATGGGTTTGCGACCGGGCGCGGCGATATCAACGCCTTCCGCTAAATTCGGCGGGAGTTTTGCGATGGCGGTAAGACGTTGCGCCCTGATCTCCTGCGCCCAGAGATCGTGACGTCATTGCCGTGCGCAGCGCCCCGGTAACACCCCGGATGAGAAATTCCCTCTCGCCCCTTGCTTGTGCGCCTGCCGTTAACAACGACAGGTAGAGGAGGCGGCTTTCAGTCGGATGTCCCCTGGAGTAGCGCTATTTAAAGGCGTCCACATCCGGTTTAGTTTTCGTCGGCCAACAATGCTGCGTTTTTAGTTTCACACAAGCAAAGAGGCCTTTTGACCGATTTCATCGTTTTGAATTTTAACGAGTGTTCTGGCACATAAAGATTCTTCAGTTTGATTGAGGGGAGATTTGAAAGTACAATATTTGTATCCTTTCATGGGGGCTGTACTGGCACTGGACCTCCAGCGTCAACATCTGCGGCAACGGATTCACAGAGAAAGAGTGCAAAATGTGGCCAGAGGTAGGAGGGCCAACAGGGCTCTCAACCTTACCCACCCAGGGTATTCCGGCAGCAGTTCTCCGACGTGAATTTCACTGAGGACCAGTGTGTTAGAAGGCTCCGCTTCAGCAAGGATGTGGTCACAGATCTCTGCTACCTCCTGCAGCCAGACCTCGAGCTTCAGATCAGGACCACCATGGCTCTCTCAGTGGCAGTCCAGGTCACCGTCGTCCTCAATTTCTACGCCAGCGGATCATTCCAGTGTGCGACAGGAGACATCTCCAATATCTCCCAGTTTGCTGTCCATTGCTCCATCTGCCAGGTCACGGATGCTCTGTACAGAAGGAGAAGGGACTACATTTCCTTCCCCATTACCAGAGAGAAGCAGCGCAAGCGTGCATGTGGCTTTGCCAGGATATCAGGCTTCCCCATGGTGCAGGGCGCCATTGACTGCACCCACGTTGCTTTGCAGGCACCTCATAACAATCCTGTGGTATTCCATAACCGCAAAGGCTAACACTCACTTAATGTCCAGTTGGTGTGCGACCACACACGACGAATCATGACCGTCAATGCCTGCTATCCTGCCAGCAGCCACGATGCCTTCATCCTGCAGCAGACCGGTGTGCCAGATCTATTCCAGCCACCACAAGCTCACGGCTGGCTGGTCGGAGACAAGGGCTATCGACTCTCCAACTGGCTCATGACTCCCCTCTGCAACCCCAACATTCCTGGCCAGGACTCATATAATGAGAGCCATGCTGCCACAAGGAACATCATTGAGCAGACCATCGGAGTGCTCAAGCAACGGTTCCGCTGCCTTGACTGCTCGGGAGGAGGCCTCCAGTACGCGGCTGAGCAGGTGTCACTTTTCGCCATGTTGTGCTGCATGCTGCACAACTTGGCCATTATGAGGGTGCAGCCATTGCCATCCAGGCATAGTGGGACCACCTCAGGAGGAGGAAGAGGGAGAGGAGGAGGAGGATGAGGAGGAGGAAGAAGAGGAGCAGGAGGAACAGGAGGACGAACAGCAGCGACGGAGGAGGCAGCCACTCAATCGGCGTTCTGCAAGTTCAGTCCGTGACCGCCTCATCAGACTTCGTTTCCAGTGACTTCGAGTCCTCTTTCCGGTTGCTGAGCACGTCGCCATCATTCCATCACTTTGTGATTCCATACCACATCCCAGAACTGAAATGAGACACAGCACCAAATCTGCAACATTCCAGTAATAAATTTATCAAAAACCATTAACCACATATATACAACAACAATATTGACTAATCACCCTTGTGCAAACCCTTGCCTCTCCTCTTTACAGTCCCCTTTCCTAATCTAGTGCTCCTATGTAGTGTTTCCCCAGTGGTTGCAGCAGGGCTGGTGGGAGGCTGCTGAGTGTTGGTGCCAGAGACTACAGATTGCCTTGCAAGACGCCCTCGACCAGCTCTGGGCCTGGAAGGCCCGACTGTACACTGAACCACCTCAGGCTGGGCAGTGGCAGTCTGGCCTGGCTGGATGACAGGCAGCGACAAGTGCAATGGCGGAGTGACAATGGTGGGATCAGGAATGCTGTCATCCTGAGAGAGGGCAGCAGGTCCACTGACCCACTGCCACTCCACCGGGGCAGCACCTCAGCATCCCTACCAATCTGCTGGAGCACAGATTGCTGGCCTGCTGCAACACAGTGAGATCCCCGGTGGACTGTGGTGGACCCAGTGATGATGGCAGCAGTCAGATCTTTCGTGGCATCAAGCTGAGATTGCATGAGAGCAGTCTGAGACTCGATGGCAGCAACCATTGACTGCATTACAGCACTAAGACGTTGCATCGCTTCCGTCTGTGCTGCAATGGAAGCTGCCACATCGCCCATGACACGCGTCATGAGGTCTGGATCCGCACGGTCTCTCTGGGAGTCCACCATCCATTGCACAATGGGATTAATGGGCTCCTTGGTGTGCGCAGAGCTCTGTGCAATGTTGGAGGCGGACTCCTGCACGCTTCTTACCATTGCCGAGAGACTCTCAGCCACCCTTACCATTGCACCTATCATCTCGGTGTGCATGGCCATCACCCTTCTTGTGAATGCCTCCCCATCGAGGTCCTAATCTGAGTCTTCTGCAGCAGAACTCATGCTCGAACTCACCGTCCGGGGAGCTGGCTCCCGAGCTACCCTTTCTCCCTGGCCTTGCTGCAGCCCACTCGTCCCCAGTGCATCACCCAGTGCAGACCCCTCTACTAAACTTTCCTCTAAAGATCGCGTAGTGCCAGTATCTGAGGTGGTGCCTGAGGGTGAGAGATGCAGTGACACGGTGCTTTCTTCCCCCTCCTCTTCTCCTTCCTCACTCTCACTGGGAGGCTCAGGGACAGGCTGGTCATCTGGTTGCTGATTATCTGAAAGCATAAGGCACAAGACTCGCGTTAAGATGAGGGCAGGGGGACAGGAATGGAACAAGGAATGCAGACATTCTCAGGAGGTGGAAAGTGGGAAATGTTTATGGTGTGAGGGGGAAGTGGGATGAGAGAAGGAGAGGGGCTGAAGATACCGTCGTTGCGCCCAACAGGGTCAGCGTTGCCGACGGCCATGCTGCCCATCACCTGCTGCCAAACCAGTCACAGCACTTGCTCCTCAAGGTCTGAGAGCTGCTGGACCTGCGCATCACCCCCGCCTGTTCTCTGCTGCTCTCTCCTATTGTGGGCCATCTTGGCCTGCAAAAGAAACAAATGTGTTTCAGTCAGAGTCCAGCTATGTGTTTGGGAGATATGCCTGCCGTCGTTGAATAGCTGTGATTGTAGGCAAGGTGTGAGATGTGGATGTGAGTTTGAGTAGGTGAAGATGTTTGGTGGGTGAATGGTGGTGATGTGATTGTTTGCGCAGTGTGCACAGACTGAGGTTCAGATGCTGGTATGTAGGAGCTGTTGAAGCAGGTACTCACCTTGACCACCCGACTGAGGTCGTTGAATTTCTTGCGGCACTGTGTCAGGCTGCGTTCCACCACACTACTGGCCGAGACCTCCTGGGCCACTTCCCTCCACATTGCCCTGAACACCTGAGGCGATGGCCTCCTTCCAGTGGCTGGGAACAGCATTGCCCTCCTTCGCTCCACTCCAGCCACCAATGCCTCCAATGCCACGTCTGTGAACCGACGAGCTCTCTCCCTGGGAGTGGGAACAGCCGTAGCCATCAAGGGATTCAGTTGCTCGCAGGTCGCCTCAAAGCCAGCAATGCTGAAAATGAGCATTTGCACAATGATGCAACCTCCCCTTTAAGAGCTGGAAGGAACCCGTGTGAAGGATCATTACTGAATGCATTGTACCTGTAATTCATTTGCAGACGACACTAAACTAGGAGCGGGGGTGGGCTCAGAGGAGGAGACCAGGAAGCTCCAGAGCGATTTGGACAGACTGGGTGATTGGGCGGATAAATGGCAGATGCACTATAATGTGGACAAGTGCGAAGTTATCCACCTTGGGTGCAGGAACGGGAGGGCAAATTATTATTTAAATGGCAATAAATTGGGAGAGGGGGAAGTACAGAGAGACCTGGGTGTTCTTGTACACCAGTCACTGAAGGCGAGCATGCAGGTGCAACAGGCGGTCAAGAAGGCAAACGGTATGCTGGCCTTCATAGCAAAAGGGTTGGAATACAGGAACAGGGATAACTTGCTGCAGCTGTACAGGGCACTGGTGAGACCACACCTCGAGTACTGTGTACAGTTTTGGTCGCCTCATCTGAGGAAAGATGTTCTTGCCATGGAGGGGGTGCAGCGGCGATTCACCAGGCTGATACCAGGAATGGCGGGATTGACCTATGAGGAGAGACTATGTAGTTTAGGGATGTACACACTGGAGTTTAGAAGATTGAGAGGGGACCTCATAGAAGTGTATAAAATTCTGACAGGTCTAGACAGACTAGATGCAGAAGGAATGTTTCCCTTGGCGGGTGAGAACAGAACTAGGGGACATAATTTAAGGATAAGGGCTAAACCATTTAGGACAGAAATGAGGGGGAATTTCTTCACTCAGAGGGTGGTGAACCTGTGGAACTCATTGCCACAGAGGGCAGTGTACGCCAGCTCATTAAATATATTTAAGAGGGAATTAGATATATTTCTACAGGCAAAAGGGGTTAAGGGTTACGGAGAGAAGGCGGGGACGGGATACTGAATTGGAGCATCAGCCATGATCTCATTAAATGGCGGAGCAGGCTCGAAGGGCCGGATGGCCTACTCCTGCTCCTATCTTCTATGTATCTATGTATCTATGTATCTATGTATTAGCGCTCTGCTGGTAGCACCCCTGTAGCACCCCACTGAGATCATTAGCACTTGATTTAGTGCCCCACTTCCTTCCTGGGGCGCTAACACCCAATTTAGTAGAGGTTCACAATCCCGGCGCTAAATCTTCAAAATTTCAAAAGTTAGCGCCCCAAATTGGGCGATACCCAATTTCACCCCCTTTTTTTTTACTATAGACTTAAGCTGCAAAAATATATTTACTGTACTTTTATAGAGCATATGCAATGACTTTGAATCACAAATTCACATTTACTGTGAAGATGCCCAGCAAAACTTTTATGAAGCAATTTAAAGAAAAAATGTTTAATACATTCTCGGTATGTGGGCATCACTGCCAAGGCCAGTATTTATTACCCATCCCTAGATGCCCTTGAGAAGCTGGTGGGGAGCCTTCTTCTTGAACCGTTGCAGTCCATGTGGTGAAGGTGCTCCCACAAGACTTTTAGGTAGAGAGTTCCAGGATTTTGACACAGCAACAATAAAGAAATGATGATATATTTCCAGGTCAGGATGGTGTGTGACTTGGAGGGAAATTTGTAGGCTTTAGTGTTTCCCTGCACCTGCTGCCATTGTCCTTCTAGGTGGTGGAAGCATGGGTATGGGAGGTGCTACCAAAGAAGCCTTAGCAAATTGCTGCAGTGCATCCTGTAGATAGTGCACACTGCAGCCACAGTATGCCAACGGTGGAGGGAATGGATGTTTCAGCCGAAAAGAATAGTAAGCCTGAGGATTGGGAGGATGTTAGAATTCAGCAAAGGAGGACCAAGAAATTGATAAGGAAAAAGAAAAAAGAATATGAGAGTAAATTAGCAAGAGACATAAAAACAAATTGTAAATGTTTCTATAGGTATGTAAATAGGAAGTGTTTAGTGAAAGTTAACCTGGGCCCATTAGAGGCAGGGACAGGAGAAATTATAATGGGCAATAAGGAAATGGCAGAGACATTAAACAAATACTTTGTATCTGTCTTCACGGCAGAAGACAAACAAAAAATTCCGGAAATAATGGGAAACCAAGGGTCTAGAGAGAATGAGGAACTTAAAGAAATCAGTATAAATAAAGACATAGTACTGGAGGACTTAATGGGACTAAGTGGCGACAAATCCCCTGGACCTGACAACCTGCATCCTAGGGTTTTAAAAGAGGTAGCTGTAGAGATAGTGGATGCACTGGTATTAATCTTCCAGAATTCCCTAGGTACCAGAACAGTCCCCAAGGATTGGAAGGTAGCAAACATAACCCTGCTATTTAAGAAAGGAGGAAGAGAAAAAATGGGAAATTATAGGCCAGTTAGCCTGACATCAGCAGAAGGCAAAATGCTAGAATCTATTATTAGGGATGTGGTAACAGGGCACTTAGAAAATCGTAACATGATTAGGCAGAGTCAACATGGTTTTATGAAGGGGAAATCATGTTTGACACATCTGTTAGAGTTTTTTGAAGATGTAACTAATAGGATGGATAAGGGGGAACCAGTGGATGTAGTGAATTTGGATTTTCAAATTAAGGTACCACACAAGAGGTTTTACCCAAAATTAGGACTCATGGGATTGTGGGTAATATATTAGAATGGATTGAGGATTGGTTAATGGACAAAAAACAGAGAGAAGAAATAAAAGGGACTTTTTCAGGCTGGCAGGCTGTAACTAACGGGGTACCGCAAGGATCAGTGCTTGGGCCTCAGCTATTTACAATCTGTATTAATGACTTAGATGAAGGGACTGAGTGTAACGTATCCAAGTTTGCTGATGATACAAAGCTGGGTGGGAAAGTAAGCTGTGAGGAGGACGCAAAGAGGCTGCAGAGAGATATAGACAGGTTGAATGAGTGGACAAGAACATGGCAAATGGAATACAATGTGGGGAAGTGTGAAGTTATTGACTTTGGTAGGAAAAACAAAAAGGCAGAATGTTTTTTGAATGTTGAGAAACTGGGAAATGTTTGCATTCAGAGGGAACTGGGTGTCCTTGTACATGAATCACAGAAAGTTAACATGCAGGTACAGCAAGCAATTAAGAAAGCAAATGGTATGTTAGCTTTTGTTACAAAGGGATTAGAGTATAAGAGTAAAGAAGTCTTACTACAATTATACAGGGCATTGGTGAGGCCACACCTGGAGTACTTTGTACAGTTCTCGTCTCCTTAACTAAGGAAAGACATACTAGACATACGAAGGTTCACTAGACTGGTTCCTGGGATGGGGGGATTGTCCTATGAGGAGAGATTAAGTAGACTAGGCCTATATTCCCTAGAATTGAGAAGAATGAGAGGTGATCTCATTGAAACATATATGGGGAAAAACGATAGCGCCCCGAAAATGTTAGCGCCCCTCCGCCGGAAATTCAGCAGTAGCGCCCCAAGCAGGAGGGCTACAAATGAAGATCGCAGCGCTACGAGCAACTGCGCCATGCTGATTACAGGGGAGGGGCCTAGCGCTGCGCGCACCGGGACCCAGCTAGGCTACCGGGCTGAGCGGTGGCGGCCGGCACCCCGAAAAATAAAGGGGAAGGGGGCAGATGCTGGCAGTCCGCCCCAAAAAAATGGCCGCCCGACACCTGCCCCTTTTACAAGGGCCGCCTTATCATCAGCAAACTTGGATACGTTACACTCAGTCCCTTCATCTAACTCATGAATATAGATTGTAAATAGCTGCTGCCGCTGCAAAAACATCCCCTGACCCTGTCGGACAGCTCGTTCGGCGATAGATCAGGGGGCGCAAGGGAAGTTTGCGGCCGGGGCACAAGCGGGGCGCTGCACATGATGATGATGTCATTGCCGGTGGCGCAGTGTGGTGGGGCGCTAATGGCTACCGCCGTCGATAAACTCTCGTTGAATTTCGCGGGAGGTGTTAGTGGCGCTGCACCCGGACGCTAGGGGATTGCCCCTGGGGCGCTAACGAGAGGTGCAAATCAACCCAATTTTTCCCCCATAAAATTATGGGTAGGATTGATTGGGGAATGTCACTCAAAGGGTTGACGGTGGATAGACAATGGCAAACATTCAAAGACTGCATGGATGAACTACAGAATTTGTTCATCCCAGTGTGGCATGAGAATAAAACAAAAAGGGTGACTCAACCGTGGCTAACAAGGGAAATTAGGGATAGCATAAGATCCAAGGAGAGGGCATATAAATTGGCCAGAAAAAGCGGTAACCCTGAGGATTGGGAGCAGTTTAGGATTCAACAAAGGAGGACAAAGGGATTAATTAAGAAGGGGAAAATAGAATATGAAAGTAAGCATTCAGGGAACATAAAAACTGACTGTAAGAGCTTTTATAGATATGTGAAGAGAAAAAGATTAGTGAAATCAAGTGTAGGTCCCTTGCAGTCAGAAGCGGGGGAAGTTATAATGGGGAACAAAGAAATGGCAGACCAATTAAATGCATATTTTGGTTCTGTCTTCACAAAGGAGGACACAAATAACCTCCCAGAGATGTTGGAGAACATAGGGTCTGATGAAAGGGAGGAACTGAAAGAAATCAGTATCTGCAGGGAAATGGTGTTAGGGAAATTGACGGGATTGAAGGCCGATAAATCCCCAGGGCCTGATAATCTACATCCTAGGGTACTTAAAGAAGTGGCCCTAGAAATAGTAGATGCATTGCTGATCATCTTCCAACATTCAATGGAATCTGGAACTGTACCCATGGATTGGAGGGTAGCTAATGTTACCCCACTATTCAAAAAGGGTGGTAGAGAGAAAGCAGGGAATTACAAGCTGGTAAGCCTGACATCGGTAGTGGGGAAAATGCTAGAGTCCATTAAAAAGGATGTAATAGCTGAGCACTTGAAAAACAGTGACAGGATCGGACAAAGTCAACATGGATTTACAAAAGGTAAATCGTGCTTGACTAATCTACTGGAATTTTTTGAGAATGTAACTGGGTAAATAGATAAGGGAGAACCAGTAGATGTGGTGTATTTGGACTTTCAAAAGGCTTTCGATAAGGTCCCGCATAAGAGATTAGCATGTAAAGTTAAGGCACATGGGATTGGGGGCAAGGTATTGACTTGGATAGAGAACTGGTTGGCGGATAGAAAGCAGAGAGTAGGAATTAATGGGCCTTTTTCTGAGAGGCAGGCAGTGACGAGTGGGGTACCACAGGGATCGGTCCTTGGACCCCAGCTATTCACAATATATATTAATGATCAAGATAAGGGAACTAAATGTAATATCTCCAAGTTTGCAGATGACACAAAGCTGGGTGGGCGTGTGTGCTGAGAGGAGGATACCGAGAAACTCCAGGATGATTTGGACAGGTTGGGTGAGTGGGCAGAAGCATGGCAGATGCAATATAACGTGGATAAATGCGAGGTTATCCACTTTGGTGTCAAAAACAGAAAGGCAGACTATTATCTGAATGGCAATAGATTGGGAGAAGGGGAAGTGCAACGAGACCTGGGTGTCCTTGTGCACCAGTCGCTGAAGGTAAGCATGCAGGTGCAGCAGGCGGTGAAGAAGGCAAATGGTATGTTGGCCTTCATAGCGAAAGGGTTTGAGTATAGGAACAGGGATGTCCTGCTGCAGTTGTACAGGGCCTTGGTGAGACCACACCTTGAGTACTGTGTGCAGTTTTGGTCGCCTTATCTGAGGAAGGATGTTCTTGCCATGGAAGGAGTTTAGCGAAGATTAACAAGGCTGATACCTGGGATGGCAGGAATGACATATGAGGAGAGATTGGGTCGATTGGGCTTATACTCACTGGAGTATAGAAGAATGAGAGGGTATCTCATCGAAACATATAAAATTCTGACAGGTCTGGACAAACTAGATGCAGGAAGAATGTTCCCGATGGTCGGAGAGTCCAGAACCAGGCGTTATAATCTAAGGATAAGGGGTAAGCCATTTAGGACAGAAATGAGGAAGAATGTCTTCACCCAGAGAGTGGTGAACCTGTGGAATTCTCTACCACAGAAGGTAGTTGAGGCCAAGTCATTAAATATATTCAAGAATGAGTTAGATATATTTCTTAAAGCTAAAGGTATCAAGGGATATGGGGAGAAGGCAGGTACAGGGTACTGAGTTTGGATGATCAGCCATGATCTCATCGAATGGCGGAGCAGGCTCGAGGGGCCGAAAGGCCTACTCCTGCTCCTATCTTCTATGTTTCTATGTATGTTTCTTAAGGGGCTTGACAGGGTTAATGTTGGGAAAATGTTTCCCCTGGCTGGGGAATCTAGAACACGGTTTCACAGTCTCAGAATATTGCATTTGTCCTGTCCACAAAAAGCAGGACAAATCCAATCCGGCCAATTACCGCCCCATCAGTCTACGCTCAATCATCAGCAAAGTGATGGAAGGGGTCATCAACAGTGCTATCAAGTGGCACTTACTCACCAATAACCTGCTCACTGATGCCCAGTTTGGGTTCCGGCAAGACCACTCGGCTCCAGACCTCATTACAGTCAATGTGAATCGGGGGGGTAAACTCTCCACTGGCTGGAGTCATACCTAGCACAAAGGAAGATGGTTGTGGTGGTTGAAGGTCAATCATCACAGCCCCAGGAGAGCGCTGCAGGAGTTCCTCAGGGCAGTGTCCTAGGCCCAACCATCTTCAGCTGCTTCATCAATGACCTTCCCTCCAACATAAGGTCAGAAATGGGGTTGTTCGCTGATGACTGCACAGTGTTCAGCGGCATTCACAACTCCTCAGATAATGAAGAAGTCCATGCCCGCATGCAACAAAACCTGGACGACGTTCAGGCTTGGGCTGATAAGTGGCAGGTAATATTCGCGCCACAGAAGTGCCAGGGAATGATTATCTCCAACAAGCGAGAGTCTAACCAGCGCTCCTTGATATTCAACCGCATTACCATTGTTGAATCCCCCACCATCAACGTCCTGGGGGTCACCATTGACCAGAAACTTAACTGGCCCAACCACATAAATACTGTGGCAACAAGAGCAGGTCAGCGGCTAGGTATTCTGCAGCAAGTGTCTCACCTCATGACTCCCCAAAGCCTTTCCACCATCTACAAGGCACAAGTAAGGAGTGTGATGGAATACTCTCCACTTGCCTGGATGAGTTCAGCTCCAACAACACTCAAGAAGCTGGACACCATCCAGGACAAAGCAGCCCGCTTGATTGGCAACCCATCCACCATCTTAAACATTCACTCCCACCATGGCTGCAGTGTGTACCATCTACAAGAGGCACTGCAGCAACTCGCCAAGGCTTCTTCGGCAGCACCTCCCAAACCCGCGACCTTTTCCACCTAGAAGGACAAGGACAGCAGGCGCATGGGAACACCACCACCTCCAAGTTCCCCTCAAAGTCACACACCATCCTGACTTAGAAGTATATCGCCGATCCTTCATCGTCGCTGGACCAAAATCCTGGAACTCCCTCCCTAACAGCACTGTGGGAGTACCTTCACCACACGGACTGCAGCGGTTCAAGAAGGTGGCTCACCACCACCTTCTCAAGGGCAATTAGAGATGCGCAATAAATGCTGTCCTTGCCAGCGACATCCACATCCCATAAAAATGAATTAAAAAAAATAAGGGGTAGGCCACTTAGGACTGAGATGAGGAGAAATTTCTTCACTCAAAAGGTTGTGAATCTTTGGAATTCTCTACCCCAGAGAGTTGTGCATGCTCAGTCGTTGAGTATATTCAAGACAGAGGTCGATAAATTTTTGGCAACTAAGGGAATTAAGGGATATGGGGAAGGTGTGGGAAGTTGGAGTTGAGGTAGAAGATCAGCCATGATCTGGTTGAATGGTGGAGCAAGCTCGAAGGGCCAAATGGCCTACTCCAGCTCCTATTTCTTTTTTATGTTTTTATGTTCTAAGCTGGTGGATGGGATGCCAATTAAGTGGACTGCTTTGTACTGATGGTGTCGTCTTCTTGAGTGTTGAGCAGCTTTATCTATCCAGGCAAGTGGAGAGTATTCCATCACACTCCTTACCTGTACCTTGTTGGTTGTGGAGCGGATTTGGGGAATCAGAAGGTGAGCTACTTGTCACAGAATACCCAGCCTCTGACCTGCTCAAGTAGCCATGACATTAATGTGGCTGATCCAGTTGAGGCTCTTGTCAATGGTGACCCCCCCCAGGATGTTGATGGTGGGGGCCTCATGATGGTAATCCTTTTGAATATCATGGGGAGGTAGCTAGACTCTCTCTTGTTGGAGATGTTCATTGCCTGACACTTGTTTGCCACGAATATTACTTGCCACTTATCAGCCGAAGCCTGGATGTTGTCCAGGTCATGCTGCATGTGGGTATGGACTACTTCATTATCTGCTGAATTGTGAACGGAACTGAACGCTGTGCAATCAACAGCGAACAGCCCTACATCTAATCTTATGGTGGAGGAAAGCCCATTGGAGTAGGCGTACACCCACTAACCTGCTACTTACATTATCCCACTGATCTCATAATTTCCCACAGCTAGAGCAGAACGCATCCTCAACAGCTCCATGGTCTGCTCGTTATAGTATGTTAGCGGTCTGATGTCCAGAATACACCCTCCAGTCCCCTGCCTCTCATGGGATTGTGTGCAAGTTTCTTCTGTAATGAGATTGAGTGAATTATGTGATGGATAATAGTTGAGGGGTGTCTTGCAGGTGACATCAGACAGCTGATGGAAGAGACCTGCTCTTCATCCTGTTAAGTTGGGCAAAGGGTTGTAAAGTTTTGCTTGTAAGTAATGTTGTTAGGAGAGATGGAACTCATACTGTGAGATCCAGAGTTAGTGACCCCCTTAATCACAGTGTCTCATGTAATTACTTGTGCAGCTATTAAGGAAATGAAAAGTGTGTTGGTGCCATGGTGGCCAAGGAAAGAAATGGAGAGTGGCCAGTGTATGGCCTTGCCTGCCCTCGTTATGTCACTGACCTATTTTTGGCACTGTACTGCGCTTCTGGAGGTGTGTGCAGTGCCACTCAGTGCCATCTCCCTCCACATGACACATCTCTCTGTGGCTTTCTCCCCTGGGGACCCAGTAGTCTTTCACTCTTTTGCTGCATCTCATCCTGGAGGGTTCGTAGGTCAGCCTCATTAAAATTATGCAATTTTCACTTCTGCCTCCTTGCAATGCTCTGCTCCCTTCCTTGGGTGCCTCTGCCAGATCCTCTTTAAAGTGATTCAAAATCTATTACAGCTAACTGAGTATACACACCGTGGCAAACACTTTCCTACTTAATTGCTGTTCCCTCAGCCTGCAGCTGCAATCTTCAGCTATTCTCGGTTCTTACAAGGCTGCACTTTTAATTTAGCCCTAGCACCTTACTCCTGTTTAACATGGAATCTGTGCTACTGAGCCTCCAATGGTGACCAAAATGACCTGACGCCACAGATAATGGCAGAGTTCGTGCTGCAAAGGATTGGCAAGCAGAAGTCCCGTCTCAGGAGCGCCACACTGGAGTAAACAACACCATAGAATTTCGAAGCCATTGTTTTATTTCAACGTTAAATAATACTGAGCCCATCAAAGGGCTAAATCAGAAAAAAAATCCTTGTTGTGTGTTGTCATATCATAGCTATCCTAACCAACGGTTCCACCACAGACCCAATTCACGTACAGATCGGGGTCAAGCAAGGCTGTGTCATCGCACCAACGCTCTTCTCGATCTTCCTTGCTGCAATGCTCCATCTCACCCTCAGTAAACTCCACGCTGGAGTGGAGCTAATTTACAGAACAAACAGGGAACTGTTCAACCTCCGTCGCCTCCAGCCCAGATCCAAGGTTGTCCCATCCTCTGTCGTCGAATTACAGTATGCAAACGATGCTTGTGTCTGCGCTCACTCGGAGGTCGAACTCCAAACCATCGTCAACACCTTCACCGAAGCATACGAGAGCATGGGCCTTACACTAAACATCCATAAGACAAAGGTCCTCTACCAACCTGCCCCCGCCACACAGTACTGCCGCCCGATTATCAAAATTCATGACAAGGCCTTGGACAACGTGGACCACTTTCCATACCTCGGGAGCCTACTGTCAACAAGGGCAGACATCGATGACGAAGTCCAACACCACCTTCAGTGTGCCAGTGCAGCCTTCGGTCGCCTGAGGAAGAGAGTGTTTGAAGACCAGGACCTCAAACCTGGCACTAAGCTCATGGTCTACAGAGCAGCAGTGATACCCGCCCTGCTGTATGCCTCAGAGACATGGACCATGTACAGCAGGCACCTCAAAGCACTGGAGAGGTACCACCAACGCTGCCTCCGCAAGATCCTGCAAATCCATTGGCAGGATAGGCGCACCAACGTCAGTGTTCTTGCTCAGGCCAACATCCCCAGCATCGAAGCTTTGACCATGCTCGATCAGCTCCGATGGACAGGTCACATTGTAAGCATGCCTGATACGAGACTCCCAAAACAAGCGCTCTACTCGGAGCTCCGACACGGCAAGAGAGCCCCAGGTGGGCAGAGGAAATGCTTCAAGGACACCCTCAAAGCCTCCTTGAAAAAGTGTAACATCCCCACCGACACCTGGGAATCTCTGGCCCAAAACCACACAAAGTGGTTGAGAAGCATCCGGGAAGGCACCGAACACCTCGAGTGTCTTCGCCGGGAGCAAGCGGAATCCAAGCGCAAGCAACGCAAGGAGTGCATGTCAACCCAAGCACCCCACCCACCCGCCCCTTGAACCACCGTCTGCCCCACCTGTGACAGAGACTGTAGGTCTCGCATTGGACTCATCGGTCACCTGAGAACTCATTTTTAATGTGGAAGCAAGTCATCCTCGGTTCCGAGGGACTGCCTAAGAAGATACTTGTGAAGATTGGCATTATTAATAGGGGAAACAACAGGAAAACATTGAACCCCTACATATATTGATACATTGCCAAAGGATATTTAAGCATCCTGCATATTTATCAAGTCACAACTAATTCAGTTCACTGCCCTAATCTTGCTGTTGAATATTAACAATGATTATATTTCTGGAATTTTATACAAATGCAATTTAAATATTTTCAAAACATGAACTTTAATCTTAACAGAATTCTGTTTTTCTTTCCTCGAGGGCATATAATACAATGGTCAAATTCTGGGGGTTAATGAGAACAGCAAGACAGTTATTTTAAATGATGCGAAAGGGCTTATTTTATGTTATTCACCCGCTGCTATCAAAATAAGTACTTTACAGCTTTAGTTTTTTTTGTTACACCAAGGACGCAAAAAATATATTTCCATGTTGTACAGAATAGATTACATGATCTTTATCATCATCATGATGTTTAATTAAAGAATACAAATCATTCAGATCTTGAGCTTGGAGCTGATTCCGGTATAAATATAACAATATATAAAACCCAAAGAAACTGGCTAGTTTACTATGGGGGTAATTCTGACTTTGGATGATAGTGTAAAATGGATGATATTGGCTCAGCCATTTATTAAATACCTCCCCTAATTTTTGTTTCCATTCAAGTCAATGATAGTGAAAATTGGGAAAGTTGTTTAATGGGTGGCCGAGTCGATATCGCCCATTTTATACTGTTGCCCAAAATTGAATTTGCCCCTTATATGTGTAAACAGGCCCATTAATTCTAGTCGCTACAGTCAACTCAATGCCTACTACTGGCAGTTGATTGTAGTGATGATAATTCCCTGCAATTATCATCTTGTAGTTATCAAGACCTTAATAACTGGGGCTGAAATTGAACATAAAAGATGGCATTTGATATCAAAGTGACATTTACTTGTTGATCCAAAGCTAGATGCTGAAACACACTTCTGATGAATCTGTCATATAATTATTCATTCCAGGCATTAAAAGAGAAGCATAGCAAAGATACGAAAAAAAGCATATAATTTCTAACTTTACTGGAAATGTTGCAATTTATATTATTCAGCCCCTCTGATCTCCCCTTGCAGCATGCAGTTGCTTTTAAGACAGAGTTTCGGGATGTCAGGGAGTGGCTCTTTGGAGAAAGACAGGTGTATGAATCTGGCCTAGGTACTGATCCAGAGTTGCTCTTAGGGTATGAAGAATGAACACCTGTTCAATAATCTGGGAAGGATTGATTTGGGTTTTTAATCTACAGTTAATTATTTAATGATGAAAATTGTAATTTTGGCTCAGAATCAACCCTTCATAGAAACAACTCAAATAACAGAAAAGATCAAAACCAGTGCTAGCAATTACTAATTAATGCTTAGCCATCTGGGGTAAGAATTCCTTTGGTCGCTGTGTGTAGCAGCAAATGCATTTGTTCAGATTTCTTCTGTTCTTTTCTTCCAAGTAAAATCACAAACACATTCTAAAAGGATGTCTACTTTTAGAAATAGCAAACAGAGGAAACCTTCACAGTGTACTTACAATGTCGCTACACAGAGCAGCCAGAGATAGTTATACCCTCTGGAGGCCAACAAATTTGTGACACAAATATTTTTGCATGTAATGTAATGTATTGTACATTTGGCTTCTTTCTTTCTGTCGTAATAATATTTAAAATCTAGGTTCACTCATAAAAAACGGCCCAGCTTGTTTTATACAATACTTCCAGAGTATGGCCCAGAATTTCCTGGCATGGTGTTATTGGCGAGGTAGGCCTTAAATTAAGCCATTTCAATCATCAATCTTCCTGTTATCAATTTACGCCCAAATGTCCTGGAGAAATAATTTGAATAGACCACCGCAAGCATAATAGCAAATCAGGGAGCTCTTATATGTGGCGGAGCCGATGGTGTACCATCAACAATAGCTCTAAAGCTGAAGTTCATTACAGCAAACGATACAACTCTTCAATCTGATGACAGATTAAATGATGTGCAGAGAAATTCAAGCACGGTTTTGTTCCTTTCTGTTACCAATGAGCAATTGATCCACCCTCTGGTTCAATGCACCAATTCAATGTCCTTTGGAATAGTCAGCGAATGTCTTTTCTATCTCTGCTGTGATACGGAACAATCGTCACAGCTGGTGAGCTTGTTGCAGCAGTGACCTTTTGATTCTTGCCTTTTAAAGAGTCTTGTTTCATTTTCTTCCCCAGTTGTGAAAAGAAGTAGATGCTTGTAGAAAGATTCAGGATGGAAAGTGCACTCCAAAATCTGTCTCTTAAAAAGATCTCTTTAAACACACTTTCTGTTTACACACCGAAATACAATAGCCTGGTGCACACTGAAGAGTGTACAAGTGCAGACAAAAAAGTGAAGGACAGAACCTAATATTCTGCATCTGAAAGACAATCTCTTTCTACACATTGTTAACACAAAAAAATGGGTTAATAAATGAAAGCCAGCATGGATTTCTTAAAGACAAATCATGTTTGACTAACTGAGCTCAGTTGGTAGCACTCTCACCTCTGGGTCAAAAGGCTGTGGGTTCAAGTCCCACTCCAGAGACTTGAGCACAAAATTCTGAGCTGACATTCCAGTGCAGTACTGAGGGAGTGCTGCACTGTCGGAGGTGCCATCTTTTGGATGAGATGTTATACCAAGGCCCCATCTGCTCTCTCAGGTGGATGTAAAAGAACCCATGACACTATTTTGAAGAAAAGCAGGGGAGTTATCTCCAGTGTCCTGGCCAATATTTATCCCTCAATCAACATAACAAAAAACAAATGATCTGGTCATTATCACATTGCTGTTTGTGGGAGCTTGATAAGTGCAAATTGGCTGCTGAGTTTTCCACATTACAACAGTGACGACACTTCAAAATTACTTAATTGGCATTAAGCGCTCTGGGATGTCCAGAGTTTGTGAAAGGCATTATATAAATGTAAGTCCTCCTTTAACTTGATCGAGTTCTTTGATGAAGTAACAAAAAGGGTTGTTGAGGGTAGTGAGGTTGATGTTGTGTATATGGACTTTATAAAGGTTTTGGATAAAATACCACATAATAGACTTGTTAGTAAAATTGAAGCCCATGGGATTAAAGGGGCAGTTGCTGTAGTGGCTAAAGGACAGAAAGCAGAGAGTAGTGGTGAAACAGTTGTTTTTCAGACTGGAAGGAAGTGCGCAGTGGTGTCCCTAGGGGCCGGTGTTGGGGCCACTTCTCTTTCTGATATATATTAATGACCTGGACTTGGGTATATAGGGTATAATATAGGTGCAGCACGTGATCAAGCAGGCCAATGGAATGTTGGCTTTTATTGCTAGGGGGATAGATTATTAAAACAGGGAGGTATTGCTGCAGTTATATAAGGTATTGGTGAGACCGCACCTGGAATACTGCATACAGTTTTGGTGTCCATACTTAAGAAAAGACATACTTGCTCTCGAGGCAGTACAAAGAAGGTTCACTCAGTTAATCCCGGGGATGAGGGGATGGACATATGAGGAGAGGTTGAGTAGATTGGGACTCTACTCATTGGAGTTCAGAAGAATGAGAGGCGATCTTATTGAAACATATAAGATTGTGAAGGGGCTTGATCGGGTGGATGCGGTAAGGATGTTCCCAAGGATGGGTGAAACTAGAACTAGGGGGCATAATCTTAGAATAAGGGGCTGCTCTTTCAAAACTGAGATGAGGAGAAACTTCTTCACTCAGAGGGTAGTAGGTCTGTGGAATTTGCTGCCCCAGGAAGCTGTGGAAGCTACATCATTAAATAAATTTAAAACAGAAATAGACAGTTTCCTAGAAGTGAAGGGAATTAGGGGTTACGGGGAGCGGGCAGGAAATTGGACATGAGGCTGAGTTCGGATCGGTCAAGGCCCTGTGGGTGGTGGAGCGGGCCCAGGGGCTGAGTGGCCAGGTCCTGCTCCTACTTCTTGTGTTCTTTAGATTTGAGGTTAGGATCAGATCAGCCATGATCTTATTGAATGGCGGAGCAGGCTCGAGGGGCCGATTGGCCTACTCCTGCTTCTATTTCTTATGTTCTTAATCTCAAAGTTTGCGGATGATACGAAACTCGGAAATGTAGTAAAAGTGAGGAGGATAGTAACAGACTCCAGGAGGACATAGACAGACTGGTGAAATGGCCAGACACATGGCAGATGAAATTTAATGCAGAGAAGTGTGAAGTGATTCATTTTGGTAGGAAGAATGAGAAGAGGCAATATGAACTAAAAGGTACAATTTTAATGGGGGTGCAGAGACCTGGGGATATACATACACATGTCTTTGAAGGTGGCAGGACAAGTTGAGAAGGATGCTAAAAAGGTATCTGGGATCCTTGGCTTTATTAATAGAGGCATAGAGTACAAAAGCAAGGAAGTTATGCTAAAACTTTATAAAACACTGCTTAGGCCCCAGCTGGAGTATAGTGGCCAATTCTGGGCACCACACTTTAGGATGGATGTCAAGGTCTTAGAGAGGGTGCAGAGGAGATTTAGAATCATAGAATCATAGAATGGTTACAGCACAGAAGGAGGCCATTCAGCCCGTCGAACCCCTGCTGGCTCTCTGCAGGAGCACTTCAGCTAGTCCCACTCCCCACCCTTTCCCTGTAGCCCTGCACATTTTTTTCCTTCAGGTACTTATCCAATTCCCTTTTGAAAGCCATGATTGAATCTACCTCCGCCACTCTTTCAGGCAGTGACTTCCAGATCCTAACCACTTGCTGTGTAAAAAGGTTTTTCCTCATGTCATCTTTGGTTCTTCTGCCAATCACCTTAAATCTGTGTCCTCTGGTTTTCGACCCTTCCGCCAATGGGAACAGTTTCTCTCTATCTACTCTGTCTAGACCCCTCATGATTTTGAACTCTATCAAATCTTTTCTCAACCTTCTCTGCACTAAGGAGAACAACCCCAGCTTCTCCAGTCTATCCACGTAACTGAAGTCCCTCATCCCTGGAACCATTCTTGTAAATCTTTTCTGCACCCTCTCTAAGGCCTTCACATCCTTCCTAAAGTGTGGTGCCCAGAATTGGACACAATACTCCAGGTGAGGCCGAACTAGTGTTTTATACAGGTTCATCATAATTTCCACGCTTTTGTACTCTATGCCTCTATTTATGAAGCCCAGGATCCTGTATGCTTTTTTAACCACTTTCTCAACCTGCCCTGCCACCTTCAATGATTTGTGCACATATACCCCAGGTCTCTCTGTTCATGCACCTACTTTAGGATTGTACCCTTTAGTTTATATTGCCTCTCCTCGTTCTTCCTACCAAAATGTATCACTTCGCACATTTCTGTGTTAAATTTCATCTGCCATGTGTCCACCCATTCCACCAGCCTGTCTATGTCCTCTGAAGTCTATCACTTGCCTCCTCACTGTTCACTATACTTCCAAGTTTTGTGTCAAATGCAAATTTTGAAATTGTGCCCTGTACACCCAGATTTACTAGAAACGTACCAGGGATGAAAGACTTCAGTTACATGGAGAGACTAGAGAAACTAGGGTTGTTCTCCTTAGAGCACAGAAGGTTAAGGGGAGATTTGATAGAGGTGTTCAAAATAATGAATGGTTTTGATAGATTAAATAAGGAGAACATTTTTCCGGTGCAGAATGGTCGGTAACCAAAGGACACAGATTTAAGTAATTGACAAAAGAACCAGAGGCTATATTGTTGGTACTTGGGGGAGAGAGATACCCTGGCCTAGCAACAGACAAGAGAGAGAGAGAGAGAGAAAATTACAGATCACCCTAGCAACAGCCAGTGTTCAAGATTGAAATAAGGCCTTGGGATGTTTATAGCAGTGCTACAATAGAACTTTTAGATTATAACTGTTACGATCACAACAACAAGGACACTGCAACTTACGTGAAAGGTTGTTAATGTATGTATGTTGTGGAGAAATGTAAACTTGTATGCGTAAGAATCGGCTGAAGGACACAGTATTGACCAGAGATTACCATATAAGTCAATGCCAATGCCAGTTTGATAAGGAGAAAAACAGCGTATAAAAAAGAAGCTTTTGTGTTAAGTTTTAGAAGAGAGAAACGTACAAGGATGAGCGCATGCATACGTTAAAATCTGCAGACAAAACTCCGCTTGTAAATTGTGTTATACTCTGAAGAAATTATACTCTGCTTTTAGATTGTTTTTATGTTAAAGTAGAAAAAATAAAGGCTGGAATTTTCAGAGGTAACCGGTGGGTTGGAGGCATAGGGGGAAGTGAAATTTAAAAAAATGTAAACCCGACCCCGACCCGCCCACTTTCACCTTTCAATCAGGCGGATGGGTGGGGGGGGGCGGGTGGGCAGGGGCAGCCAACCTGCTGCTAGGAGGCGGGTTGGCAATTTAAATATTATAATGAGGCCTGAAGCCTCTACTTTGCAGGAAGAAGGTGGGGTAGCTCTGTTAATAAAGGATGAGATCAGTACAGTGGTGCAGTGGTGAGAAATGATATTGGCTCAGATGATCAAGATGTAGAATCAGTTTGGCAAGGGAAAGAAGTCAGTGGTGGGAGTAGTCTATCGGCCCCCTAACAGTAGCTACACTGTAGGACGGAGGTTTTACTGCAGGCGGCTGGGGATCCCGGGGCTCCGGATTCCTGGTGACTGCAACGAGGCGGCCTCAGCCTCTGGGAGCAATCCTTGCGGGCCACGAGGAGCAGGAGTGTTTCCTACCACCCCCCCAAGCTCCCCCACTATCAGCCTGCCCCTCTCCGGGGTCGAGGATCGGACCTCTCCCAGGGATAGATCACACCACCCCCCCGGGGCCCGGGATCGTACCCCACCTCCAGTGTCGGTGATCGGACCCCCCCCCGGGGGATCGGACAACCCCCAACCATCCTGTGACCAGCACCTACTGGTCCTGTGGCCCCCTTGTCCGCGTTTCTGCGCACGACTGGAAGCCGACCTGTCAATCAGGCTGACTTCTGGGCAGGCAACCCGCCCTTTACGTCGCATGCATGCTGTGTAGTTAAAAACGGGAAACCTGAAATTCCGGGTTTGCTGCCGTCTCCCAGGTTCCCCCGCACCATGCGGATGGGACCTGCGAAAATCCAGCCCAAAGTGAATACAACCATATGACTGAATTCGTTACTACTCAAGTTAACAATGGTAGCTTGTTTACAACAACAGATATGAGGGGGAAAAAAAATTACTCAGCGAGTTGTTATGATCTGGAACACATTTTATCATTTAAGCACTCCTGCGTTCCACCCTATCAGCATCCCTTTTGTTCTTTCCTCTCCTCCCAACTTTCCCTGCCTCTGTACTTGCTTAAAACCTGTTATTTATTTTCCAGTTCTGACAAAAAATCACTGACCTGAAACGTTGACTCTGTTTCTCTCTCCACAGATGCTGCCTGACCTGCTGAGTATTTCTAGCAATTTCTGTTTATATTTCAGATTTCCAGCATCCTCAGTATTTTGTCTTTGTCCCATCATATATGTGTTGGGAGAGCAGTGGAGGAGGCGGAAAGTTGACTGAGCCTGGCCTACAATGCCAGCTTTCATCAGGGCCTGTTTGAGGCCTGGACCCCTTAAAATATTTGCCAGCAGGTCAGGGGGACCTTGGGGCTCTTAAGTAGAATGACTGAGGCAATTAACTCTGAAAAATGGGTGGGTTTGAGTCGGGTGGGAAGCTAAAATGTTAAAAATCTGAAACCTGCCTCGAACCCCACTTCCGGTTTTAACAGAGGGGGGATGAGGGGCCAGTGACCAATCTGCTCTCAGGAGGCGGGTCTGTCATTGAAACCATTTAAGGAGGCTGTGTACTTCTATTTTTACAGGATTTCCATTTTTAACCCGTGTTTGCAGGGTTTCCCGGGCCTCAGGAAACCCGGCACGTAAAAAGAGGTATGAAGGGCTGGATCCATCAGGTAAGTGCCTTTACAGCACTGCTTGTGGGCCAAGAGGAGCAGGAGTGTTTCCCCCAGGCCCAATAAACTAACCTGTAAACACCTTCCCCACAACCACTATTTCCCCCGACCATCACCGCCCCCTCCATGATCACCAACCCTCCCCAACACCGAGCTCCCCATTACTAACCCCTGGGCTCCCTGGGATCTGTGACTCTTCCCCCGATCCACCCATCTTTCCCCCCCTGATCTTTGACCCCACCAGGATCACCTCTGACCCTCCCAACTACACTCTACCCACCCCCTGCGATCGCGACTTCCAACAACCACTAAACCTACCTGCTCTTGGGCTGCAGCCTTGTGCCGTAGGATTTCCCCACCCTACATGCAGGCAAGCCTGTCAAACAGGCTGTCAACCAGGCGGGGAATCTATATTTTTTTAAAAACGCACGCCGTGGAGTCCAAGCCCCACGCTCCCAAACCGCGCCCTAGTAAATAGCAGGTTCAATGGCGCCAATGGCTGCAATAGCAGCTTGCCAGTGCCACATTTCCTACCACCCTCCTCTGGCAGGCACTCAAAATGTGCCTATAGTGTTCTCCTATATATTATGTTGCCAGCAGACATCTGTGCCAGTACAGGCAATAGCAATGGTCACTGCTGGCAGAGTGGGTCCACAAATTTTTAGAGTTAAAGGGCTCGATTTTCATAGGGCTGTTGAGGCAGGATTGGAGGCGTATGGGGGGTTAAAATTGGAAAAAATGGATCCCGCCTCACCGAATTTTCCCAGGTGCGCGTTTTCAGATCCAGTTCCCGACCCGCCTCCAAGAGGTGGGATAGGCCCTTAAGGCCATTGACAAGCTCCTAATTGGCTCCATAATGCCATTTTCACAGGCCTTTCGGATTTTTACCGGTTTTCCACGTGATGCACGCCTCCTCTGAAACACGACAGTAAAACCTGACATTTACAGATTTGGCTTGCTGGCTTTCAGCTGCAGCTCCACCATTAAAGATTAGTTTGGAGCAATCATCATTTGCAGGTGGCAGAACTTAGTTGTTTCAGATCTGGGGAAACTTTAGCAGGCCTACTCATTGTTGTGGAAGTTTGGAGCCTGACACCCATCTCCAGTGTGAGCTCCTGGAAAACCCCTCACCCCACCCTGACTCAGCGCTTCCTCAACTGAGGCATCTACCAGAAGAATGGGAACCATTCGGTTCCTTTCCCCCTGGACATCAGATGAGGACGAGGAGGAGGAGGAGGAGAGAGAAAACGAACATCTGGCAGAGGCGCATCAACCAGCAGCGGCAATACATGAGACCATTGCTGGCCGGGACGCAAGGAACGCACTCATCTTGGCCAGATTTGCCTAGCCTAGCCAAGCAACCACTTGTGCCTCGCAGCTTCTTGCCACAGCATCGTTAATGGCCAGGACCCATCGTCTTCCTAGCACTCTGAGCATTATTCTGACAACTGCTACTCCTCCTAAGCCCGTAATGTGGAAGTCCCAATAGTGAGATGACACAGGCCACAACTACAGCAGTAGCCATCAGATTTTTTATTTACAGGAAGCTACTGATGGCTTATCACAATTAAACATAACATTTCACCCAAGTGACAAACCTTGTGACTATTTGTGCAGTTTATTTCTCTTACGCGTGCTTCTACGTGGTGGTTCCCCCTTGGCATCAGCAGATGTGGAGGCCCCTTGCTCACTCTGTTGCTGCTCCTGTCTCGACACCTTGGGCGGGCGTCCTCTGGGGTGCCGAGCCTGTGAGGGCTCGCCAACAGTCTGCTGCTCCTGCGGCTGTGCAGGGGTTGAGACGCCGATCTCAGTTGGGTGTGGACTCTGGTGGGGCTTTGACCGAGGACTTGTCAGTGGCATGGAAGTGTGAGCGCTTGGAGAGGAGCCCCCACTTCCTTGTTCTCTGCCACCATCATCGCTCTCATGGGCCAGGCCCACCTCAGCGCTTGCAAGTGGCTTGAGAGCACCTTGCTGCATATCAGGGGGACCATGGGGACCCGTATCTGCACTGGCAGTCCTACTCAGAAGGATTTCCATGAAGGTCTGGTTTCTCTGTTCAATAGATGTCCATCGCTCCTCCAGAGATGTCATTCTATTCAGAACACTCACCATGTTTTCTGCAATCTGGCGACTTATCACCTCCATGGAGGTTGCCATCCTTTCCATGGTGATGCGTTCATGCGCCAATGACTCCACAAAGGCTCTGCTCATGTTCGCAATGGACTCCTCCATTCGCTCCACACTCGCAGTGACCCTGGAGACAAAACCTGCCAGAGACTCCTGCATCTGTTCCTGGAGTTCCAGCACCGCTGTTCTTCTGGATGGACCTAGAGGCAGAGGGTCGACATGCAGCTGAGCCGAGCTGGGAGAGTCCTGTGCCCTCCGACGAGGACTCTCCACTGCTTTCCCTGTCTCCACCATCTGCTGAGGCTCACTTGTGAGCTGTGATATACCAGGTGACAACACTACTCTATCTCGCGAGGGTCCCACTGAGGTGTGAGTCTTTGCGCTGGTGCTGGCCTGGCTGAATTGTGCTGACGCTGCGCCCTCAGAGGTTTCAGCTTCCTCTGAGGAGTCTTGAGCCTTAGGCTGTTCCACCTGGATGGTGGGGACGGGTGCTTGTGATGATCCTGTGGGGGAGTAAAGGAAAAAGTCAGAGATGTGAGGCCAAGGCGACATGCACAGTACATATTGCAGATGATCATAAGTCCAACTGTTAGAGCTTCAGAATCATTATCAGCGACTCATGCAATGTCAATGAGAGAGATGAACAACTATTCTGTTACCGGCTTGCTCTGCTGCGCCCATCTGCCCGTCCCCCACTTGCGCATCATCATCGAGTCCCACGATCTCCAGGGCCGCCTCCTCCCAGGTGGTGAGCTGGGCTACTGAGGGTGGCCCTCCTCCTGTCCTCGCTCTTTTGCGTTTATTGTGGGCTCGCTTCCTGCAATGAGGGACACAAGTGGAGTTTGAGTGAGAATGAAGGAGAGAGTTTATAGAATCCATCTCATAGATGATTATAAGGAGGCAAAGATGGAGTGAGGTGGCAAGACCAAGGGCCCATCCAGTGTGTTGTAAGTTGTAATTGCATAGCATGACAGTGATAAGGAGTGTGAGGGCTGCATAGTGGAATAGTTAGGTGAATGTGACCATAGAGAGAGAGAGGGAATGGGTAAGGGTGCAGGGATGTCAGTGTCAAGTGGGATGTGGAGGAAGAGGTTGATAAAGCTGAGTGCTGGTGAGGAGAGGCAAAGGGCATCAGATTGAGGGTGATGGGAAAGTCATACTCACTTTTCCAGTGCGGACAAGGTCATGAAATCATTTGCGGCATTGAATCCAAGATCTGTTGATCAAGGATAGAGAAGTCACCTCCTGGGCCACCTGGAGCCACACAGCCTTTGTTTGCTGAGGAGGCTTCTTTCTCCCTGAAGAAGGGAAGAGCACCTCCTTATGAGCTGTTGCTCCATCTATCAGGGCTTGCAGGGCGGCGTCCTCGAATCTTGGAGCAGACTTGGGTTTGTTGGTACACATGATGCCTCCAGGTCAATGTAGGAACAAAGACCAGAAGGTTGGCAGTCTGCAAAGGAAGCAAGGCCTCTTGCAGAGCTTAAAAGCAGCAGCAATGATGACATCATCAGAGGCGACTTTCAGACTGGAAAAGCTAATTGGGCCAGGGGTTCCCACACACTGGAACTCAATTGCCCAATCAGGGGAAAATCGTGTTTGTTACACACATCTCATGAGAGTCGTGTGGATAACACGGAATTCAGATAACACGACCCCAACCCACCCCAGTATCAAAATCCAGCCCAAAATATTTACACTGAGAGTGCAGTGGGACATGGCCTTGGAATAAATTAAACTGCAGGCATATTCGATAGATATAATGCTCCAAGTCTGTGCTACTTGCAGGGAGCCTTGCCTATCAGATACTCGTACTTCATTTAAATGATCAGAAAATCATGCACAATGCACGTCCAAATTTCTGATCTGTGCCTTTGGCTGGCAAGGCTCCCCACCAGCTGAATGAAATCAGAAAGTTACTCTTTAACATCCCACCACTAGCATTGAAGAGAGAAAATTCAAGTATATTTTTTGCAGTGGTGGATTTAGAAATTTTTGAAGTGGAATATAAGGACCAAAGGCACAAGAATAATTTTTGAGGGCAGTGTTGTCCAATAGAAATTGCTGACTAGCCACTGGCATGGCTACGGCAACACCATTTTAGCTGCATACACTAATTTTAATAGAAAACACCTTAATAAACTCACACAATGCAGGTAAATTGACTTCACATGTGTATATTTACTTAAAAATCTATTAATGGGCCAGAAATTCGGCTCTTGTCAGGTGTACTCACCCGTAAGGCCACCTGAAGTGCCGGTTTCCTGCATGCACTGCACATGCGCGGGAAACCGGAACATCCGTTGCCCTGAAGGGAGGGGTTCAGAAGTCGAACACGTGCGCGGTAGAGGCAGCGCGCACGCAGCGAACTTCGGGTTTTTTCAGGTTTCTCCGGGAGAGTAAGTATGGAGAAGCTGCACTTTTAAAAAGGAGGTGCAAGGCCTGTTTTTAGCAAGGTAAGTGGTTAATTAATTACAATTTAAACATTTTTTCAACAGGTTTATCTTTTTTAGATACTTTAAAGAAAGGTAAATTTATTTTTAGCACCGTTAAAAAGTATAATTAATTTTTTCAAAAATTTAAATTTTGTTTAAAGTAGTTAATTTATGTAACTTTATTATTTTAAAAATGTGATGTTTTTAAAAAAATTATTTGAAGTTTAAGTGTGGTTTTGGGGCCGATCTCTATTCACAGATTTGACAGGTCTTCCTGTCAAATCTATGAATGAAAATGCCCTGCTCCGATTGGCTCTCCATGGCCCATGTGATCCCAGGGGACGCTTCGAACTAACTGCGCTCCTGGGATACGCAAGCACTGCACACCGGCAGCTGCAGGAGGCCCAGGAGCCGAAGTCCTCGTGGGCCCGAAGCACAACAGCAGGCGCGGTAGGCAAGTACGCGCGCGATGCTTGCACCCGCAGGAAGCCGGAGAGCCGAATTTCTGGCCCAATCAAATAGTAACCAAGGCAGTAAAGCACTCACAATTTATCAAAAATCACTCACACTTTTCATCTTACCATTTTACCAACAAATGCACAAAAAGGTTAAAGTGCTGTGCCTCTAGTTATGCTCTTCCCCACAAGTGGAAACATTCTCTCTGTATCCACTCTATCAAAACCAAATTGGGGGGGTGTAAAGTTTCGCAATTATCGAGATTCAAAATAACAAGAGAGAAGCAGATTCGTTTGATTAGTTTTATTAAACGAAATGCTGTCCTGATAATAAAGGACACAGAAGCCTGTAAAATGGCCACTGAGCATCGTGGCAGAAGCTTCCAGAAACACAGTGGGCAGACAAAATGGCGTCGAATATAGATTCAGTATAAGATTGGATCATACTCGGTAAACACTGATAAAGACAGGATGCAACCCGTTTGCATTTGGAACAATAGCAAAGATATAAGTGCTGGAATTGTTTTCCTATGCACAGTAAGGATCATTGTACTGGGCAATCGAAGGCCCATCCAGACACATCAATACACAAATACCCCCCCCCCCCCGGCTCTACAATGAGAGAGACATTGACGGGTGATTAAGTCGGTATTCGGGGGCCCCCAAAACCAGTCAGGGAGACGATTCATACACATCCTGGCTGGTCCAACAATGGGGAAAACATTAACGGATAGTTGGCCAGTTTCAGGTGCTACCGAAACCCGTTAAAGGAGATAATCGCCCCATGCTGGGAGTTTTGAGCACCAAATATTACACAAAGGACAAACATTAAGATTTGAGCGGGAGATAAGTGGACACATCACTATAACTATAGAGAACAAATGTCCATCGGGAGCTTTTTCTCTTGACTCAGGCTGAACTCTTATTCTCTTATCTCTCGGCGGGCCCCTTGCTGAAGCTCTTTCCTTGGGGCTGGACTTTGTGTTTCTCTGGACTTTGTTGACTCTTGACTCTTAGCCGTACTGGTCGGTTATTCGAGTGTTGGGTGGAGCTCAATCGGAACGAGCCGCCCCGACAAGGGCAAGTAACAGGGTACACCATCCCGAGTGTCGGTAAACGGTGTCTGGACCCGGAGGCCCGAGGAGACGAGACGAGAAGAAGACGAGAAGAAGACGAGAAGAAATTCCACGTGCCGCCACGGTCAGTGAACCCCGACCGCGCCTGAAAATATAAATACAGGACTCTTCTTTGAGTTCTACCGACTACAACCTGTGTCGAGCACAGGAAGACTCTTCTTTCAACTGTGTCCGAGGTCCGTCGAGTTCTTCATGACAACAGGGAGTCTGGCCTGCTTTTCGCAGCAGCGAAAGTAAACAAGTGGGGCGCAGAAACCCCTCCAAACACGTGACAGTCAGGCGCTGCAGCGAAACGAGCTGAGTGCCTCACTTTAAAATCTCCGAAGTAACACGAGTGGTGAGCATGTTTTCCGATCCTACAAATCTAGACGTAGTGTAGGTATTATTAAGGGAGGGTGGTTTTAATAAGGTTAAGATATAATGTGTTCCCCTTTCTACGATGTGTCGTTTGTTCTCCATTTCCATAGACCAAGCTTTATGAATGTATGTATACTTGTACTATCTTTGATTTGCGCCTATGACATGTATTTCATGATTTTAGACGCCATGCAATAAAGATTTCCATTTCGTACTATTCACCGGGTCTATTTGAGTTTTTCTCTGCATTACTGCTCCCTGCATCTAAGTCCAGTGTTAGAACCGTAAGGGCGAGTGGGTCAAACCACTCACAGGTGCTTATTGCAAAAAGGCTGGCCGGAGACCAGAGCAAGCAATAGTATAGGCAACGAAGGCCTAACCTCGCACCAGCACCATCTGAGACACGCCCCCTTACAGGGGATAGTCAATACTGAGGAGGACTGCAACAAATTACAGGAGGACATTAATAAACTTGCAGAATGGGCATATAATTGGCAAATGAAGTTCAACACAGACAAATGTGAGGTATTACATTTTGGTAGGAAGAATAGGGAGGTCACTTATCACTTGGAGGGTACGAGTCTAGGTGGGGTAGAGGAACAAAGGGATCTAGGAGTACAAATACACAAATCACTAAAAGTTGCGACACAGGTTAGCAAGGCCATTTAAAATGCAAACCAAGCACTAGGGTTTATTTCTAGAGGGATAGAATTGAAAAGTAGAGAAGTTATGCTAAACCTGTATCGAACCTTGGTTAGCCCACACTTCAAGTACTGCCTACAGTTCTGGTCGCCATATTATAAAAAGGATATAGAGGCACTGG
Source organism: Squalus acanthias (assembly GCA_030390025.1). NCBI lineage: Eukaryota > Metazoa > Chordata > Chondrichthyes > Squaliformes > Squalidae > Squalus > Squalus acanthias. The sequence continues at coordinate 90,348,095 of CM059426.1, forward strand.
AGAGGGTGCAGAGAAGATTTACAAGAATGATACCAGAAATGCGAGGGTATACATATCAGGAAAAGATGAACATGCTGGGTCTCTTTTCTCTTGAATAAAGAAGGCTGAGGGGTGACCTAATAGAGGTCTATAAAATTATGAAAGGTTTTGATAGAGTGGATACAGAGAGAGTGTTTCCACTTGGGGGGAAGAGCATAACTAGAGGCCATCAATATAAGATAATCACTAAGAAATCCAATAGGGAATTCAGAAGAAACTTCTTTGCCCAAAGAGTGGTGAGAATGTGGAACTCGCTACCACAGGGAGTGGTTGAAGCGAATAGTATAGATGTATTTAAAGGGAGGCTGGACAATCATATGAGGGAGAAGGGAATAGAGGGTTCTGCTGATAGATTTAGATGAGGAAAGATGGGAGGAGGCTCGAGTGGAGCATAAACACCAGCATGGACTGGTTGGGCCGAAAGGCCTGTTTCTGTGCTGTATATCCTATGTAATCCTATGTGAATAGAAGTATTGAGATCACATGCCCAAGGACGGTGTCTGTTACTCATTTTTTAATTTACTGATCGGGAATGCAATTAGCCACATCTGGATTTCCAATTAGCCACATCTGGATTTCCAATTAGTCACATCTGGATTTCCAATTAGCCACAGGTGGCTAGTGGCTAATGTATTGGACAGCACCATTCCAGGAGAGCCGAGGGGCTTTCCTTTCCCCATCAGTAATCTTTCATACTTTACATTTTATTTGCATTTTCAACAGTTTGGAGGACACTTTTTATATATAAAGTCACAGAACGTTACAGCACAGAAACAAGTTTTTCAGTCCATTCAGTTCGGTTTTTATCTGTTTTCAGAACCGATGTGTGCAGCTCTGCTGTGGAGTAATCAGCATTGAACTTTTACTCAAACATAAGTCTCAACATTTTGCTACCTACTGTTTGGCTATTAACCTGATTGTGGTAAAAGACGTAGCAGGTGGGACACATTCTGACAGTTCCTGATGGCAGCAGTATTTTGCAATTGAGTACTGTGGAAAATGTCTCCCATCTGGGAGCGTTATTCATGGGAAACCTGTCCACGATGCAGACAAGCAGAAAGAAGGGAAAATGTTGCTAGCCATACCTTTTAAAAACACTACACAGCTCTGGGTGCTGACCAGTGTTAAAATATATCAGGTTTTAAAATGTGTTTAAAAAGAAGTGATACTGCTTTTTATTGTTGACACTAGAATCACTAACATTTGAACTCTGGCATCAGTTAATAACATATCATTTAGAGCAAACAAGAATTTTACAATCCCTTCCCAATTAAAGTAGCACTCAGTATGGATAGACTAAGCAGAGGACAGCTCCCAGCTCCCATTCACCTGTGGCCTGACTCCATTTGATAGGTGGCCCATCGGCTAATAATAGATCTGCTCGGGTCACATTTGCATCTGGCACTGCAGCTGATCTTAATGGAAGCAGCATGAATTAACATATCTCTTTTGAAAGGTAATTAAAGGAAATAACTGAATTACTTTGTTGAAGTTTACCATTATGCCATTATTCTTGTAATTTTACTTGAATTAATTTCCCATCTCTGGAATTGCAACAGATTTCAGTATTCTGTTTCAACAGATCGCCCCCCCCCCCTCTCCTTTTTAAAGAAGTAAAGCTAAGTTAAATGGTTACTGAATCCAAGAGAATTTTTGTTTTCTTTTTTCTTACTGATTCTTGGGCAATGGCTTCAGGCTTCAGTTTAGAGTATTCATATTCGGGACCTGCAAAATTAAAGTCGACTGGGCTAGAAATTGGGTACCTTAGCGCCTCCTGTTAGCGCCTCTGGGGGGCACTAACGGGACGCAAATGACTTTTTGCCCAGGTGCGGCACCATGAACGACTCCCGCTAAATTCAGCGGGAGTTTAGCGGCGGCGGTAACTGGTAGTGCCCCGCTCCGTTGCGCAGGTAATGACGGCGTCATCACTGTGCGCAGCGCCCCGTTTTCGCCCTGCCTGCAAAATTGGCCCGCACCCCCTGAATCTGCGCCGGGCGATGACAGCGACCGATTCAGGGGGTGGGAACGGAGCGGCAGGAGGCTCGCGGGGTTCTAACTAAAGGGGAGGTGGCGGGCGGGGAAAAAAAATCAGTCGACTTACTTGTCATGGCCTGTTGCATCTTCAAATGCAGGGTCCGTGCCGTGATCTGGCAGCCCGGCACTCCTCTTGTGTGCTGGGTTGCTGGCACGGCATCCCGCTCCCCGGTGTTCCAGGTAGGGTCCCGCAGAGTTGTGGGCTTGGGTCCGGCCCTTTAATGAGGGGAAGAGCCCTTCCTTGCGGCAGCGCTATGTGGCCCAGTGCGTCGCGCCGCAGAATGCACCGCCCCAATATTCGAGGTTAGCGCTCTAAAAAAGAAGTGCAGCGCTTGAATTAGTGCTCCACCTCCCTCTTGGGGTGCTAAAACTGAAGTTAGCGACCACTGGCGCTAATTAGCGCCCCAAAATAGTCGATACCGAATTTTTCCCCCTAGGTAATAATATAACACGATACAACTGCAAATGGCAGGATTTCCTTGTGCTATTTCGGACACTATAGTAACATTGTGACATCATCCGAAAACACAATGGGCTAGAAATTTATCTGTTGAGCGCCACTCTGTTGTGCCATGAAATGGCGATAAAATGCCGGCTGCCGCTCTTTCGCCAGTTGTTGGTGGTTCCCACGGCGGCCACCATATTGCTCTCCCGCTTTGCGCTGCCGGTAACTGGCAACGCCTTGGAAAAAAAATGGCGGCATGGTGACATCAATTGGCGTGCAACGTCAACTTAATGTCACCAACTCGAATTTCAACCGTAGCTGGGTTCTAAACACGCTAGGTTAACCTGGCGTACAATCAAGCTGGCAGTGGCATTGTTGGCTGCTCTTAAAGGGACACACACATCATTCAGGTAAGTTTTGCGTTTAAGGGTTTGGACTGTTTTTTTTTTGATTTTATTGAAGAGGTGGCTTGCTGCAATACATGTGAAAAGTTTTTTAAGTGTGTAGGGAATGCTGCTGGACGCTTGCAAGGGCTCGAATGGTAAATGAAGGTCTTTGACAAGACAGAACATGCCATGAATACTCAGCAGGTCACGCAACATCTGTGGAGAGAAAAACAGAGTTCACGTCTCAGGTCGACATGCTCCCTGACCAACTGAATATTTACAGCATTTTATGCTTTCATTTCATATTTACAGCATCGCTTGCAGAGAGAAGAGGAAGACGCAGAAGAGGAGGAAGCCGAAGAGGAGGAATCAGATGGAACGATGCATCCCAGACAACCCCTTTGTGGCCAGGATATCCAGGATGGAAACATCTGCCTGCGGTCCCAATGGCTGGGCAGGCTGCCTCTTCTTGTTGACCCACTGGCTGGGTAGGCTGCATTTATTAGGTGTGTGAAATGAGGAAGGCACAAGGGTGGAGTTGTGCTGACGGGAGGGCGGAAAAGCAAGAGGCGCATGCCAGAAGGAGGATAACATACAAGGATACCCGCATCTCATATCCTTTCAGCCCCGCCGCTGGCCAAGGGCTCAACCATGCTCCTGCCAAGAATGGCCTGCACCGTCTCCTCCAAGGGGATGAGGTGTGGCTAGGTATGGGAGATGTGCCTCGTCATTGGTGCAGATTGTTGGTAGGTGAGTGATTGGGGGTTGTGCATTGAGCAGTGTGTGAGGCTAGTGGTGCAGTTGGTAGGAAACGGCTTTTGAAGATGCATTCACTGACCTTGACCAGTGGTCTGAGGTCATGAAGCTTTTTTGGGCACTGGAGCCAGGTAGTAGGGATGACACTGCTGGCAGTGACGGCCTTAGTGATGTACTCCCACATCGTTCTTTCTGGAGGGCCTCCTGGCCCCTGTGGGTAGAGGGCCGCTCTTGCAGTGTTGATCCCCTGCACAAAGCTGGAGCACTGCATATGAGACACTCGGTACCCCTTCCCTGGCTTGCTGAGCCATTTGTGTTAGTGCTGAGGCAGTGTTCCCATTTGTTGAGTTTAGGAACATTTGGAACTTCTTTTAGAATTTTAGAATCTTAGGGGGAAAAATTCAGTTGGTTGCGCCTCCCATTAGCGCCTTAAGAGGGCGCTAATGGGGCGCAAAGCATCTAGCGCCCAGGCGCGGCGATGTTTGCGCCGCTCACGAAATGAACTAGACATTTTGCGGCTGCGCTAAACACTACCGCCACGATCTCCTGTGCCGGCAGATCGTGATGTCAGTCGAGTGCGCAACGCCCCGGTAGCGCCCCGGAGCAGATATTGAGTGGCGCCCCCTGCCTTACCGCCTAACGCTAGCAACGACAGGTTGAGGGGAGCGTTTTGCAGTCATGAAGGGACTGGGGGAGCGCTATTTAAAGGCGACCGCTTCCTGCCTTTTATTGTTGGTGCCATTTGTGAACCATGCATTCTGAGAGAGAGAGAGAAAGACTTCTGGAGAGATTCAACGCTGTGTGAAGGAGTTTTGGGTACTGAGCAGCACTTTGCAGGTTCATTTTGATTTGCCATTCCTTGTATCAATTTAGAAGAGACTGTGGGGGCTGCACTCTAAGCTCTTTGCCTGGTACTCTCCATTGTTCTTTCCAGCAGATTTGATGTGCAGGTCTCTCCAGGCCGGGATTCAAGGCTGCAATGAGCAGGATGTGGATGGAAAGCAAGATCAACCATCCCCTTTAAGAACTGGCTGGTGCTATTGTGTGTGTGTTCCATTGCTGACTGACATCACATGAGCTTCGCCAGCGCTCTGAGGTAGCGCCTCGCTCCTCGGCCTTTGCGCCTTAAGACAGGTGTGAAGCGCCTGATTTAGCGCTCCAATCACCTCCAGGGGCGATAAAAGTCAAGTTTGCAGTCGGTGGCGATAATTAGCGCCAGGCGCTAATCTTTGCGCCTGGCCGATAATTGCGCCTCAAATGGGGCGATACTGAATTTCTCCCCCTTAGAATCTTAGAATGGTTACAGCACAGAAGGAAGCATTCAGCCTGTTGAGCCTGTGCCGGCTCTCTGCAAGAGCACTTCAGCTAATCCCACTCCCCGTAGCCCTGCAAAGTTTTTCCTTCAGGTACATATCCAATTCCCTTTTGAAAGCCATGATTGAATCTGCCTCCACCACCCTTTCAGTCAGTGCATTCCAGATCATAACCACTCGCTGTGTAAAAAAGTTTTTCCTCATGTCGCCTTTGGTTCTTTTGCTAATCAGCTTAAATCTGTGTCCTCTGGTTCTCGACTCTTCCACCAATGGGAACAGTTGCTCTCTATCTACTCTGGCTAGACCCTTCATGATTTTGAATACCTCTATCAAATCTCCTCTCAAACTTCTCTGCTCTAAGGAGAACAACCCCAGCTTCTCCAGTCTATCCATGTAACTGAAGTCCCTCATCCCTGGAATCATTATTGTAAATCTTTTCTGCAGCCTCTCTAAGGCCTTCACATCCTTCCTAAAGTCCGGTGCCTAGAATTGGACACAATACTCCAGTTGAGGTCTCTCTGTTCATGCACCCCCTTTAGGATTGTACCCTTTAGTTTATATTGCCTCTCCTCGTTCTTCCTACCAAAATGTATCACTTCGCACTTTTCTGCATTAAATTTCATCTGCCACGTGTCCGCCCATTTCACCAGCCTGTCTATGTCTTCTTGAAGTCTATCACTATCCTCCGTGATGAGGACCCACATGACACAATCTTTTTTTTATATTCGTTCATGGGATGTGGGCGTTGCTGGCAAGGCCAGCATTTATTGCCCATCGCTAGCTGCCCTTGAGAAGGTGGTGGTGAGCCTCAACTCCAGTATTTAAAGGGACAATCCAAAGATACAATTTGGAGGAGTTGGAGTTGGGAAAAAGAGCAGAGGAAGTTCCAGAATGGATTTGAGATGTTCAAAGGCTGCGCCCTAGTTCACTGATGCCTCCCTTGATGTGCTGCTGGGGGCTGTGAGGAGCCAGAGGGAGATACTATTCCCTAGCAACGGGAGGAAGAAACCTCCAGCAGAAACAAAGAAGTCGCTGGAGGTCACCGCCGACGATTCCTCAGAGGAACTGAGTCTTTCTGAGGGTGCACCGTCACAGGATTCATGCATACTATGCACCAGCTAAGATACTTGTACTTCGGTGGAACCTCATAGGCAGTTAGTTGAGTTTTCACCTGGTGGCTCACACTTCACAAGTGAACAAGAGCAGATGATGGGGACAGGGACTTCAGTGGAGAGTCCGCGTCAGAGGGCGCAGCACTCTCCAAGCTCTGCTCAGCTGGACACAGGTGCTGTATCCCGGGGGCCATCAATGAAAATAAGAATCATTGAGCAGCAGCAGACAATGCGCAATGCACTGACAGGCCTGCCAAGCACACTGACCACGATTGCAGAGAGAATGGAGGAGTCTGCCTCCAGCATGAGTGGGTTGATGTCACAGCACATTATGATGATGTCTTTTTGCATGGATAGAGTGGCCAACTCCATGGAATATCAAACGAGGCAATCAACTGAGTCCATGTATGTGTAGACTTTGGATGCCAACATGTCTGCCACCTTAAATAGGATGATAGATACCTTAGTCTTGACCTTACAATGTGCCCTGGTCTTCACCAAAGTGCTCACCACCATAGTAGTAGCAGGGAAATGCGGCTGCACTATAAAAGGGATGATAGCGAAAGGGGACATGGAACTGGAGACTCCAGTCAAAGTGCTTACACTCTCACCCATTGCACCCCCACCCTCCCCCTCAGTCAGTAGCCCACACGCTGCCTCGTGCCCCCATGGCCACGTCTGCCCCCTTCACAGATGCAGTGGAGCAGTCTTTGGCGGGGCCCTCGCGGGCTCCAAAACCCAGAGGACGTCGGCCAAGAGCATCTCAGCAGTCAGAGCAGGGATCTGAGCGGCCTGTTTCGACCTCTGCTCAAGCTACAGAGGTTGCACCACATAGGAGTGGCAGAAAAAGGAAGAGTAAAGCTTTGTACTTTCCTGTCTTATCCATTCTTGAGTGCTGAGGGACACGTCACTTTTTAACTTGTTTGATAATGAATGGGAGGACATGAAGATCATATTGTCCTCATCCGATCTAAGGCAGCCCTAGCGCCACCCATCCTGATGCGATTGAGAAAACCTCCAAAGTATAGAAAGTAACGTCTCAGCAAAAGTATTGTGAACCCCCCCCCCCCTTTCCCATGAGCAGGTAAGAAAGCAGCTGTGCATACTAAATATTTATTGCAGTATTTCCTTGAGTTTGATTCAGCCCCTCAATGACCGTTGTGTTCTTGCCTTGCCTTCACTGGTGAGTTTCAGGAAGCCTGGGAAATCCGTGGACTCGACGTTAAACTTGAAAGTGTGTGTAAATATCGCTCTAATTGAGCGATTAACACATGTTAATTAGCAAGCCGCCTCTCCCGAGGGGGTTGCGCGCACGCAGCCTAACGTGCTGGAATGAAATGCGGAAGTTGGCGGGTTGGAGTCGGCTTCCTGATGCGCTGTCATTTTCCATAGATTTAAACCCCCACTTGCACCCAAACCCACGCGTTCCACCATTTTAAAATTCCCCCAAATGTTTCTGGGTCCTGCATGATTTTCTATCTCCTCTGCTGCTTTACCAGCCATTTTACTTATCACAGATGATTGGAAAGTTAATGTAGAGATGTTTAAGAACTTCTCTTTTGTGAGACATATGATAGAAGTAGCAGTGCCATGCAATGGAATACTTCCTTCTCCACTTCCAAAAGGCGTTCGACAAAGTGCCACATATTGGGTTTGCCAGCAAAGTTGAAGCCCATGGAATAAAAGGGACAGTGGCAGCATGGATACAAAATTGGCTAAGTGACAGGAAACAGAGAGTAGTGGTGAATGGTTGTTTTTGGGACTGGAGGAAGGTATACAGTAGTGCTCCCAGGGTTGGTACTAGAACCACTGCTTTTCTTGTTATATATTAATGACTAAGACTTGGGTGTACAGGGCACAATTTCAAAATTTGCAGATGACACAAAACTTGGAAGTATAGTGAACCGTGTTGAGGATAGTGATAGACTTCAAGAAGACATAGACAGGCTGGTGGAATGGGCGGACACGTGGCAGATGAAATTTAACGCAGAAAAGTGCGAAGTGATACATTTTGGTAGGAAGAATGAGGAGAGGCAATATAAACTAAAGGGTACCATTCTAAAGGGGGTGCATGAACAGAGAGGTCTGGGGTATATGTACACAAATTGTTGAAGGTGGCAGGGCAGGTTGAGAAAGTGGTTCAAAAAGCATACAGGATCCTGGGCTTCATAAATAGAGGCATAGAGTACAAAAGCAAGGAAGTTATGATGAACTTTTATAAAACACTGGTTCGGCCTCAACTGGAGTATTGTGACCAATTCTGGGCACCGCACTTTAGGAAGGATGTGAAGGCCTTAGAGAGGGTGCAGAAAAGACTTGCAAGAATGGGTCCAGGGATGAGGGACTTCAGTTACGTGGATAGATTAGAGAAGCTGGCGTTGTTCTCCTTAGAGCAGAGAAGGTTGAGAGGAGATTTGATAGAGGTATTCAAAATCATGAGGGGTCTAGACAGAGTAGATAGCGAGAAACTGTTCCCATTGGTGGAAGGATCGAGAACCAGAGGACACAGATTTAAGGTGATTGGCAGAAGAACCAAAGGCGACATGAGGGAAAACTTTTTTCCGCAGCGAGTGGTTAGGATCTGGAATGCACTGCCTGAAAGGGTGGTGGAGGCAGATTCAGTCGTGGCTTTCAAAAGGGAATTGAATAAGTACCTGAAATAAAAAAATGTGCAGGGCTATGGGGCAAGGGCGGGGGAGTGGGACTAACTGAAGTGCTCTTGCAGAGAGTAGGCACGGGCTCGATGGGCCGAATGGCCTCCTTCTGTGCTGTAACCATTCTATGATTCTATGATTCACTACACTGCTAGGAATAGAATAAATGCAATCCATTGCAAGGGCACGTGCCTCATGGTGATCATTTTCAGGCTGGAGTAGACGATTGGTCCACCTAGCTACTTATTCAAGTCACCACACGATTACTTTGATGCATTTCTCTAAATATTATTTGCAGATCTGTCTAGTACTTCTTTGAATCTTCTCAGATTGTTGTTCCACCACTCCTGCTTGTACTCTGTTCCATATGTTTATCACCCTTTTACTGAAAAAATGTTGCCTGAATTTCCCATTTTCTTTTTCACCTTAACTGATGTCTATGTCTTGAATACTGTACATGGCAGAAAACTTTATCTGACTCCACATTCTACAAACCCCTCTTAATCCTAAATATTTTGATCAAATCGCTCATCAGTTTTCAAGTGAGAAAATTCCATGGGTAGCCAATCTCTTCCTTATTTCTGGAATTGATCTAGTTGCCCTTCTTTAAATTCCATCCAATGATGTAATAGGGGAGATTTTCCTGGGTCTGAAAAATCACTTCCTCACGTTTGTATTCCAACTGCTTTGAGATAAAGGCCAACATTCTATTCGGCTTTCTGATTACTTTTTGTACCAGTGCACTAGCTTTTCGTGATCTGTGCACATGGACACCCAAATCCCTTTGCTTCTCCACAGCTCCTCATCTCTCACCAGTAAGAAAATATTCCAATTTGTCTTTTTCAGATCCAAAGTGGACAACCTTACACTGTTACACATTGAACTCCATCTGCCACAGTTTTGGCTACTCATTTAATTTATCTATGACCCTTTGTAGCTTCCTGCTCCCATCTACACAATTTACTGTGCCTCCTAACTTAGTGTCATCTGCAAACTTGAATATACAACTCTCTATTCCATCATCCAAACATTAATATATATAGTGAAAAGCTGAGGCCACAGTACAGCTTACTGTATTTGTCACATCCCACCAACCAGAGCATGTTTCCATTATACTTACTCTCTGTCTCCTACCTCCCAGCTAATTACCAACCCATATCACAAGATTACCTCCAATTCTGTGCACTTTCATTTTTGTGAATAATTTCTTGTGCAGAACCTTATTAAATGCCTTCTGAAAGTCCACATAAAGAACAGCCATAGACACTCCCCTATCCACCAAGCTAGTGAGCTCCTCAAAAAAATTCAATGAGGTTAATGATAGATGACCTACCCATCACATCCATGCCAACTGTCTTTGATCAGCTGATAATTGTTTAAGTGCTCAGTCTCTCTGTCCCTGATGATAGATCCCAGTAATTTCCCCACAATTGATGTTAAATTGACAAGTTTGTAGTTACCACGGCCGAGATTTTCCGGGGGGTCAGCAGGCGCGATCGGTGGCGGGTCGGGTGGGAAAGTGTTTTTTTCCCCGGCGGGTCGGGTGGGAAAGTGTTTTTTTCCCCAGCGGGTCGGAACCCCGCTGTGAACCCGCTGCCACGTGCCTTTACGTGCTTGTTTATAGCCACTTAACAATGGTTTTAAACTCACCTTTTGAATTTGACAGCTCGCCCATGAGTTTCACGCTGTTGCTAGATCACGTCTGTGAAACTGAGGCGGGAGGTCAGTGGCCATTGAAACAGCTGATGAGTTGACAGCTTCAAATGTCAAGTAAAAACTCCCACCTTACAGAGATATCTTCCCTCAGCCACACGTTCTTCCTTACTGCATTTCCACAACAGATTCAGGATGCTGCAAGTCTTTGCACAAGTCTCCATCCAGTCTGACCTCATTACTTCTCCCACCATTAACAGATCACTTCTGTCATCTCTACTGCACCTGCCATCTACTCCATCAGCATGGGTGCCCTTTATACTCTCTCATCTTGGTCTTCAGAATCCTACCATGATCAGCCCCAACACCAGCAGCACCAGGCACACCAGCAGCACCAACAACAACACCAACCTTCTCCGCAATCAACTGCTGCAGCACAGGACTGAGGGCATCAGCACCCGACCACATTGCTTTCCGGGAGGCCAAGGATGGCCTCAGCATAGCCAGATTTACTTCACTTGACGCTGTGCACCCTGGCTGCCACATGATGTGCCAGGATGGCACCACCCCACACCAACATCATAAAGCATCCCTACAATGCCCAAGCCATTCCTTTCACACTCATCACCATTGCGGGGGTACCGTTATGTCTCACCATTCACTGCAACTCACTAAGCCACTTACAAACATGCACACAAATCTGTCCAAGAACGCAAAGTGTTGAAAATAAAGGTTTCAATGTTTGACAGCGCATTAACAGAAACTGTACATGAACATTGCATAAAACACCCAAGTGCCTACCCTTGTGTGTTGTTAGTTGGTACGATTGAACTAGGATGAGGGTGAGTGTGAGGGATGGCTAGTGAGATGGGGATGTGATAATATAGATAGAGAGGGATGGGTAGAGGTGCAAGGTAAGTGGTGTGAGTAAGTTTGTGCAGGAGTAGGGTAGGGAAGGTAGAGTGATGGGCATGTGATGAGAGGCACAGCAGGATGAGGTTGAGTGTGGCTCTGTACTAACGTTTTCTGATCTACTGAGATCATTGAAATGTTTGCGGCACTGCACCCAGATCCTCCTGACGACATCCCTGCTTGTGCCCTCCTGTGCAATGTGCAACCAGGCTGTGTTGGTGTCCTGGGGAGGTCTCTTTCACCCATTGAAGGGAAGAGGACTTCCCTGTGTGCTGTGACTCCCTCCATAAGCATATAGAGGGAGTCATGGGAGAGCCTGGGTGCAGCTGTGCACCTCGGTGCAGTCATTGTCAGTGTTTGCAGCATCTCAGTGCTGTAGAACACTGAGCACAAATGTCAAAATAAAGTTGGCCATGGTCCCTTTAAGGAAACTGGCTGATGTCAAATGATGTCACCAGATCTGCTTCCTCTAATTGGCTGGGAAACGCGCTGGGCGGGCTTAACAAGCCCCATCAAGGGAAATTCATTTCAGAGGCCGGGATGGAGACAGCAGTGGGGTCGGGACCCGCCACCGACGTTGCCCGCCACAGACCCACCGAGGTTCGTAAAATTGCAGCCCAGGTTTCTCCCTCCTCCTTTCTTAAATAATGGAGTTAAATTTGTGATTGTCCAATCCAAAGGCACAATTCCTGAATCAAGAGAGCTTTGGAAAGATATGACTAACTCACCTGCAATTTCCTCACCTATTTCTTTAATACTCTGTATATTTGTCTGTCTTGGGGCCTATTATTTTCTCCATTATCATTCTTTTTACTTATATTAAACCCAATGGCCTAGAAATTCCATCCAATACGGTGAGCATGAAACACAAACTAATTACAAGCTGGAAGAGCACCGCCAGCCGTATTGTTCTCGGCCAAAAAATCGGTGTACAGTGCCCACGAATGAAACAGGCATTAGGCACTTTACATATGCAACTAAGGGGCCCTGATGGCTGTTTAAGGTCCACACTGCAAGATTGGTTTGACCTGAGGTTGCAGGCACCATTCAAGAAAACCAGGTCTACATGTGGCCTAACAGGTGGTTAAAGGGACAGCCTGTTAGGCTGCAACCAACAAGGTAAGTTTTTAAATTATACTTACCTGAATGTGGAGCTGGGACCCCACATTCAAAGAATGCGGGCCACTACTGAACACAGCTATACACCCCCACCATTCATCGCCGCAACCCTGCCACAGCCGCTACACCCCCCAACCTGCAGCAGATCCTGAAGTACCTTCTACTAAATAGGCATACAGCCATTCCCAAGGACAATATGTGGCCTGTGTCCACCCTCTTCATAAATATGGACAATTCAAGTACTTCCAAGTGGATTGCACTTCCATGCACTCCACAGTAGTTGCACCCAGATGCAGGTGGTAGTGAAATATCAGGGTCATTCTGTGGAAGTTCTTCCCCCACTACCTCTGTAACTTTGGCAGAAGAGGGACAGATAGGAGGTTCTGTGGCAGCAAAAGAGACTCACGGATGGTATGTTGCCTCCCGGGTGCCAGGGTCCGTGACGTCTCGGACCGTGTTTTCAGAATCCTCAAAGGGGAAGGGGAACAATCACAAGTCGTGGTACACATCGGTACCAACGACATAGCTAGGAGAAGGGACGGGGATTTAAAACAGGAATTTAGGGAGCTAGGTTGGAAGCTGAGAGCCAGTACAAACCATGTTGTAATTTCTGGTTTGTTGCCGGTGCCACGTGCTAGCGAGTTGAGGAACAGGGAGAGAGTGCAGATAAACACGTGGCTGCAGGGATGGTGTAGGGGGGAGGGTTTCAGTTATGTGGATAATTGGAGCACATTCTGGGGAAGGTGGGACCTGTACAAACAGGACGGTTTGCACCTGAACCAGAGGGGCACCAATATCCTGGGAGGGAAATTTGCTACGGCTCTTCGGGGGGGTTTAAACTAATTTGTCAGGGGGATGGGAAAAAGGGCTGTAGTCCACGAGCCAGTGGTGAGTGTAGGGAGGTACTGAGGAGGGTATCAAGGTCGCAGGAATGTACCGGCAGACAGGAAGATGGCTTGAAGTGTGTCTACTTCAATGCAAGGAGCATCCGGAATAAGGTAGGAGAACTTGGAGCGTGGATTGGTACTTGGGACTACGATGTGGTGGCCATTACGGAGACATGGTTAGAACAGGGACAAGAATTGTTGTTGGAAGTTCTGGGGTATAGATGTTTCAGTAAGAGTAGGGAAGTTGGTAAGAAAGGTGGAGGAGTAGCATTGTTAATCAAGGATAGTTTAACAGCGGCAGAAAGGCAGTTCGAGGGGGATCTGCCGTCTGAGGTAATATGGGCTGAAGTTAGAAATAGGAAAGGAGCGGTCACGTTGTTAGGAGTTTTCTACAGGCCCCCAAATAGTAATAAAGATGTGGAGGAAGAAATTGCAAAGCAGATTATGAATAGGTGTGGAGGTCACAGAGTAGTTGTCATGGGTGACTTCAACTTTCCAAATATTGATTGGAACCTGTATAGGTCAAACAGTTCGGATGGGATAGTTTTTGCACAGTGTGTGCAGGAGGGTTTCCTGACACAATATGTGGATAGGCCGACAAGAGGTGGGGCCACGTTGGATTTGGTACTGGGTAATGAACCGGGCCAAGTGTTTGATTTGTATGTGGGAGAGCACTTTGGAGATAGTGACCACAATTCGGTAACTTTCACTATTGCAATGGAGAGGGATAGGGCCATACGGCAGGGCAGGGTTTATAATTGGGGGAGGGGTAATTATGATGCGATTAGGCAAGAATTAGGGAGTATAAGATGGGAACAGAAACTATCAGGGAAAGGCACAAACGAAAAGTGGAGCTTTTTCATGGAGCAATTACTGCGTGTCCTTGATAGGTATGTCCCTGTCAGGCAGGGAGGAAATGGCCGAGTGAGAGAACCATGGTTCACAAAAGAGGTTGAATGTCTAGTCAAGAGGAAAAAGGAAGCGTATGTAAGGATGAGAAAACAAGGTTCAGTTGGGTCGATTGAGGGGTACAAGGTAGCAAGGAATGAGCTAAAAAAAGAGCTTAGGAGAGCTAGGAGGGGGCATGAGAAGTCCTTGGCGGGTCGGATCAAGAAAAACCCCAAGGCTTTTTACTCTTATGTGAGAAATAAAAGAATGACCAGGGTGAGGGTAGGGCCGGTCAAGGACAGTAGTGGGAACTTGTGCATGGAGTCAGAAGAGATAGGAGAGGTGATGAATGAATACTTTTCGTCAGTGTTCACCGAGGAGAGGGGCCATGTTCTTGAGGATGAGAGTGTGATAAAGGTGGATAGGCTGGAGGTGGTAGATGTTCTGAGGGAAGATGTTTTAGCAATTTTGAAGAACCTGAGGGTCGATAAGTCCCCTGGGCCAGATGGGATATATCCTAGGATTCTTTGGGAGGCAAGGGAGGAGATTGCAGAGCCTCTGGCTTTGATCTTTGGGTCCTCACTGTCCACGGGGATGGTGCCAGAGGACTGGAGAGTGGCGAATGTTGTTCCTCTCTTCAAGAAAGGAAATAGGAATGACCCTGGTAATTATAGGCCGGTTAGTCTTACTTCGGTGGTTGGTAAGATAATGGAAAAGGTCCTGAGGGATAGGATTTATGACCATTTGGAAAGGGGCAACTTAATCAGGGATAGTCAACACAGATTCGTGAAGGGTAAGTCTTGCCTAACAAATTTGATTGAATTCTTTGAGGAGGTAACTAAGTGTGTAGATGAAGGTAGAGCAGTTGATGTCGTATACATGGATTTTAGTAAGGCGTTTGATAAGGTTCCCCATGGTCGTCTCATGAAGAAAGTAAGGAGTTGTGGGATAGAGGGAAATTTGGCCGATTGGATAAGTAACTGGCTATCTCATAGAAGGCAGAGGGTGGTGGTGGATGGAACATTTTCGGACTGGAGACCAGTTACCAGCGGTGTGCCACAGGGGTCGGTGCTGGGTCCTCTGCTGTTTGTGATTTTTATCAATGACTTGGAGGAGGGGACTGAAGGGTGGATCAGTAAGTTTGCTGATGACACCAAGATTGGTGGAGTAGTGGATGAGGTGGAGGGCAGTTGTAGGCTGCAAAGAGACATTGATAGGATGCAGAGCTGGGCCGAAAAATGGCAGATGGAATTTAACCCTGATAAGTGCGAGGTGATTCATTTTGGTAGGGCAAATTTGAATAAGGATTACAGGGTCAACGGCAGGGTTCTGAGGAACGTGGAGGAGCAGAGGGATCTGGGGGTTCATATCCACAGATCTCTGAAGGTTGCCACTCAAGTGGATAGAGCAGTAAAGAAGGCCTATGGTGTGTTGGCGTTTATTAACAGAGGGTTTGAGTTTAAGAACCGTGAGGTTATGCTGCAACTGTACAGGACCTTGGTGAGACCACATTTGGAATATTGTGTGCAGTTCTGGTCACCTCACTATAGGAAGGACGTGGAAGCATTGGAAAGAGTGCAAAGGAGATTTACCAGGATGCTGCCTGGTTTGGGGGGGAGGTCTTATGAGGAAAGATTGAGGGAGTTGGGGCTTTTCTCTTTAGAGCGGAGGAGGATGAGAGGCGACTTAATAGAGGTTTATAAGATGATGAGGGGGATAGATAGAGTGGATGTTCAGAGACTATTTCCTCGGGTAGAGGCAGCTGTTACAAGGGGGCATAACTATAAGGTGCATGGGGGGAGGTATAGAAGGGATGTCCGAGGTAGATTCTTTACTCAGAGAGTGGTTGGGGTGTGGAATGGACTGCCTGCTGTGATAGTGGAGTCGGACACTTTAGGAACTTTCATGCGGTTATTGGATAAGCACATGGAGCACACCAGAGTGATAGGGAGTGTGATAGCTTGATCTTGGTCTCGGACAATGCTCGGCACAACATCGAGGGCCGAAGGGCCTGTACTGTGCTGTACTGTTCTATGTATCTATGTATGGTGTAAATCGCTGTTTTTATCTCTTTATGCTTTTTCTCTTTGGGTTCTACCAATCTTACGAACACAAGATCATAAGAAATAGGAGCAAGAGTAGGCCATATGGCCCCTCGAGCCTGCTCTGCCATTCAATAACATCATGGCTGATCTTCAACCTCAACTCCAATTTCCCGCCCGATCTCCATATCCCTTGATTCTCCTGGAGTCCAAAAATCTATCTATCTCAGCCTTGAATATATTCAAAGACTCAGCATTCACAGCCCTCTGGTGCAGAGAATTCCAAAGATTCACAACTCTCTGAGTGAAGAAATTCCTCCTCATCTCAGTCTTAAATGGCCGACCCCTTATCCTGAGACTATGCCCCCTAGTTCTAGATACTCCAGCCAGGGAAACAACCTCTCGGCATCACCCTGTCAATCCCCTTCAAAATCTTGTATGTTTCAATGAGATCACCTCTCATTCTTCTAAACTCCAGAGAGTACAGGCCCATTCTACACAATCTCTCATCATAGGACAGCCCTCTCATCCCAGGAATCAATCTAGTGAACCTTCGATGCACCGCCTCCAAAGCAAGTATATCCTTCCTTCGATAAGGAGACCAAAACTGTGCACAGTACTCCAGGTGTGGTCTCACCAAGGCCCTGTACAATTGTAGCAAGACTCCTTACTCTTATACTCCGAACCTCTTCCAATAAAAATGAGAAGTCGCACAACACCAAGTTATAGTCCAACAGTTTTATTTGAAATCACAAGCTTTCGGAGCTATCGATTGCCCCTTCCTCAGGTGAAGTAAATAGATACAGAATCGCCAAAGCATATATAGATCTATTTATGAAGCCCAGGATCCTGTATGCTTTTTTAACCACTTTCTCAACCTGCCCTGCCACCTTCAACAATTTGTGTACATATACCCCAGACCTCTCTGTTCATGCACCCCCTTTAGAATGGTACCCTTTAGTTTATATTGCCTCTCCTCATTCTTCCTACCAAAATGTATCACTTCGCACTTTTCTGCGTTAAATTTCATCTGCCACGTGTCCGCCCATTCCACCAGCCTGTCTATGTCTTCTTGAAGTCTATCACTATCCTCAACACGGTTCACTATACTTCTTGCTGCGAACGATGGTACTTTTGAGGTTAGGCGGCTGCTTGAAGGCGAGTAGTGGAGGCGTGGGGATGGCCTTAGCGAGGTGTTCGTCGTCATCGATGACATGTTGAAGGCTGCGAAGAACATGGCGTAGTTTCTCCACTCCGGGGAAGTACTGGACGACGTAGGGTACTCTGTTGGTTGTGTCCCATGGCCAAATTCGCACCCCAATACGCCAACATCTTCATGCACAAGTTCGAGCAAGACTTCTTCGCTGCACAGGACCTCCAACCAACGCTGTACACCAGATACATCGACGACATTTTCTTCCTATGGACCCACGGCGAAGAATCACTGAAAGGACTACACGATAACATCAACAGGTTCCATCCCACCATCAAACTCACCATGGACTACTCCTCAGAATCGGTTTCATTCTTGGACACACGAATCTCCATCAAAGATGGACACCTCAGCACTTCACTCTACCGCAAGCCCACGGACAACCTCACGATGCTCCACTTCTCCAGCTTCCACCCTAACCACGTTAAAGAAGCCATCCCCTATGGACAAGCCCTGCGAATACACAGGTTCTGCTCAGACAAGGAGGAATGCGATGGACACCTACGGACGCTGAAAGACGCCCTTGTAAGAACGGGATATGAAGCTCGACTCGTCGATTGACAGTTCCGACGGGCCACAGCGAAAAATCGCATAGACCTCCTCAGAAGGCGAACACGGGACACAACCAACAGAATACCCTACGTCGTCCAGTACTTCACCGGAGCGGAGAAACTACGCCATGTTCTTCGCAGCCTTCAACATGTCATCGATGATGATGAACACCTCGCGAAGGCCATCCCCATGCCTCCACTACTCGCCTTCAAGCAGCCGCCTAATCTCAAAAGTACCATCGTTCGTAGCAAATTACCCAGCTGTCAGGAGAACAGTGACCACGACACTACACAACCCTGCCACGGCAACCTCTGCAAGACATGCCAGATCATCAACACAGATACCATCATCACACGTGAGGACACTACCCACCAGGTACATGGTACATACTCATGTGACTCGGCCAACGTTGTATACCTCATACGTTGCAGGAAAGGATGCACCGCGGCATGGTACATCGGCGAGACCATGCAGACACTGCGACAACGTATGAACGGACACCGCGCAACAATCGCCAGGCAGGCTTGTTACCTCCCAGTCGGGGAACACTTCAGCAGTCAAGGACATTCAGCCGAGGTGTGATGGAGGGCAGTCAGAAAGATTTACTGCAGTCATCTGACATTGTACGCTACACATTGTTCTCTGTCTATATATGCTTTGCTGATTTATATTCCTTCACTTTACCTGACAAAGGAGCAGTGCTCCGAAAGCTCGTGATTTCAAATAAAACTGTTGGACTGTAACCTGGTGTTGTGCGACTTCTCATTTTTGTCCACCCCAGTCCAACACCGGCATCTCCGCATCATCTTCCAATAAAGGCGAACATGCCATTTGCCTTCCTTATTGCTTGCTGTACCTGCATGCTAGCTTTCTGTGTTTCTTGCACGAGGACACCCAAATCTCTCTAAACACCAACATTTAAATGTTTCTCACCATTTAAAAAATATTCTGTTTTTCTATTCTTCCTTCCAAAGTAATTAACCTCACATTTCCTTACATTATATTCCATCTGCCACCTTACAGCCCACTCACTTAGTCTATCTATTGTAGAAAGTATATACAGACCCTTAATTTTAATATTTCTTGAAATGCTTTGCCAGGCAGAAAGGTTTTACAAAGTGAAATAAAGTTGGTAAATGTAACAAGCAGTCTTTCACTGATAAGGCAGGAAACATGGTTGTGACTGCAGAGGGTAGTGATAGTCAACAGAGATAAACAAACCCTCTTAGATTGTAGACATGATGGGCTGGATTTTGTCAATGGGGACGTGATGGAGGCGGGACTCCCAATTTTTGGGTTGTAGTCCCGCCTCCATCGACTTGTGGCCAACCTACTGTATTTTCCCTTGATTGACCTTGTTAAGCCCGCCCAGCGGGCTTAGCAGGCCAATCAAGGGTCCCTTGGATACAGGTGATGTCAGCCATTGAAATTTCATCTGTCAAGAGCTTTTGACAGATGAAATTTCAACGTTTGACAGCTCTGTGAAGCTGTCAAACACTGACAATATGATTTCTAACTTGAGTCCCTGTACTTAGACCCAGTTAGAAATCAATCCAGCACAGAAAGCAGAGACTGCAGCTTTTGACAGCTCCGCGGCCATTCTGCTTTCTGTGCCGTGGATGTTAGGGACTCCCGACACCTTAAGGTAGCTAGCCTGCAGGACAAAGTTAAGGTAAGTAAAAGTTCTTAAAACACTTTACACACACCAAACACACTTACCTCTGTAAGATTCTCAAAATTCACAGATCCCCCAAAACTCGAAGACAAACCCTAAGAAAAAGACTTTGGACTCTTTTTCTAACTATTACAGGTGGTGAAATTCATTGGGCTTAACCGAAGGACATTTTAGTGCAAAAACCAAGATTTGGTATTTTAAAAGACATGTCTGGACTTGTAAGGGAGAAAAGACTATAAAGCAAGGTGGGTTCAACCTCTGTAAAGACAGTTTGGATATTGGAGTTAATGGGAACTGTCTGGGGAACCGCATGACCTCGCTCAGAGTTAAATCGGCCCCTAGCAGACATCAACATCCTAACAATACCTGAGGAAAAACAGTCTCCACCCAAATTTACAGACCCCATTAAAGACATGCATAAAACAGATTACTTCGGCCTACTCTATCGAAATCATAGGCCCAGCCAAGAAAACCCAAAACATAAGAACAATCAAACTCCGATTAAGTGGCAAATTGACAGGATGGGGGCCATCCTGGAACCACTTCACACCTTAACAAACCAGTTACCGTTAACGAGCCCGCCAAAACTAACAAAGACCGAGATTTGATTTGGCATGCAGATAAGGAAGCTTCAATGGGTATAATTAAAGGCCCGTTCTCAACAGTTCAAGTTCGAGTTCTCCAGTACAGGTACACAGTTCAGCAGTTACAACAAGTTCCCTACAAGTTCAAGGGTGGAGCAGTTACACAGTTACAGCAAGCAGCAGGGAGTTCAGCAAGCAGTCCAGCAGAAGGCAGTTCCACAGTTCTGCAAGAAGGCAGTTCCACAGCTCTGAAGAAGACAGTTCAACAAGGCAAGGGGGCAGCAGAAAGAAGTTCAACAAAGAAGGCCAGCAGCTCCAGAAGCAGGCCGACACGCAAGAAGAAACCAGAGCGACCACCTCAGTGACCATCGGACACCTCACGGCAACAAGGGCCTTACGAAACTTTTACTTAAAAGGACTCTAAACCCTACCTCTAACCAAAGAAAAGTGGGTACTCACCCGATAAATCCAATCCAGCGAACCCCGAAACCGCGAACCATCTCAACTGTCAAGGATTCGTTTGGTGAATATTATCCCTGGTTCTCCAGAGTCCAACTTAGCTAGTGAAGTGGGATTGGGAGGGGTGAAGTATTCTTCTAATGTTATTTCCCTCGCTTGTACCGAAGTGTTCCCCACTTTTAGAGTGTTAAGAATGTTTGTGTTGTGTTTTACTTTCTTGAATAAAGATCAAAGTTCTTGCATCAAAACCAGTTGTCTGCTGCACTTTTTGTCACAACCCCCAAATAAGTCCAAGGTCTAGAACCAAGGGAGTGGGAGCGATTCGAACCGCTCAGAAGTCAGAGGTGAAGCTGACACAAACCACCACCCCCTACACCTCTGCACTCATGCACCCATCACTCACCTGCACACCGGACATCTCGACCCCTCCAAGCCCTCCAGACCGACGGTCTGTCTCGCTAAATCGGCATGGTTCGGACCTGTCGGGAAGCCCACATTTCAGGGCTAAAAATAGGGATTAGGCAAAAAACTGCCTGTTAACTACCTGTTACTGTGTGCAGTTTATTGGCACTAATCCCCTTCCCGCCTCGGGGAGGCGGGTCCCAGCATAGGTCGGGTACCCACCTCCTGGGAAACTGGCATGGAGGCGGGTTGGGGGCGGAATGGGTTCGGGACCCCCGAATCTGCTATTTTCACACCACTCCCGCCTCCAAACCCGCCTCCACGGGCCAGTGAAAATTGAGCCCGATGTCTCCGGTGACCTTTCTGAGGTGAGAAGTCAAACCATTGAAGTTTTGAAATGCAGAATACGACGCAACTCATGAACTGAACCAAGTGGTTTTCTGTCACCTTTGTAAACTTTAGGAGTGAATGAACAATTTTGGGCTGTGATAAGGACAAACTGAATAATAGCCACACAGGATGTGTGGGTGTAAACGTTTAACAGCTCAAACAGCTCAGACCAACATTAAAGGAACATTTCACTATCTATGAATGAATGATTTAATGCAAAAGACAAGGAAAGCTGTAAAAAGCACGGTGGCTAAAGAAAATCAGCACTGCAGTCAGAAGAAGGTGGCTTGGCCAGTCATCTCGCCTACGAGGATCAAGCTGCAGTCAGCGGAAGGAGGGGCCTGGCCAGCCTTTTTGCTTACGAGGACCTACAATCAACACTGGACCGATCATCGGCGGGTGGTTGTATGTATGCTTTCTTGTAACATTATTGGTGAACTGCTCGAATAGTGGTTGGGGTTTTGAATCTGTCTTAGGAACAATAAAAGGTTAAAGACAGAACCCGTGTGTCTGGTGTAATTTCTCATAAGTCTGAAGTCCGAACTCTATAACCTGTTGGACGGGGCCAGGGGTAATTCCGCACATCTTACAGATTTTGGCGCCCACGAAGGGACATTGAGTGAGAAATTTACCGACCATTAATATGGGTGGAAAAACTGCCAAGACAATGGTTGAGTTAGTTATAAAGTATGTTGCGGGGAAGTTACCTCTCCAGGAGAGGTGGGTACAGGTTATTATTAACAGTGATGATCCGGTTTCTGAGGCCGAACAATGGACACAAGGGTCAACACAGTGGCAACAGATAATGAAAGCCGTCTGGTTGTTAGCCTATCGAAGGAAGGTTGCAAACGATGAGCGTGAAAAGATTAAGTCACAAAGGGAAATAGAGGATATGGCAGGAAAAGCCAGTGATAGAGAAGCGGTGGTAAACCGGCTTCTTAAGGAATTAGAGGAAGAACGAGAAGGTCGTAAGAAAAATAAAGAGGTGTTTGAGAAGGAGAAAGTAAGATGGTGTAATAAAGAGCAATATTTGGAAAGTCAGTGTATGAATCAAGGGAATGAGAGTAAAGCTTGGAAAGAGGAAGCTGGCAGCCAACAACAACGGGCAGAAAAAGCAGAGAAGGATAATGAGGATTTGAAAGCTGCCATTCGGGTGGTGCAGAAACAGGTTGTGAAACCAGGTGGGCAGCAGGACCATGCGGAATGCAAAAGGAAGGTTAAAATGTTAAAAGAAAAACTACGAGTGCAAAAGGGAATTGTGTGTGCTATAACCCCAGGGAAACAGCCTGTATTTGGGTGGTTATCATCAGACAGTGAGTGGGAGGAAGTTGAAGAAGGGGAGTTAAGACCTATACCTGGGAAAAAGATTAAATCACCTCCTACTGAGCCTTCCCCAATAAACCCCATACGTAAACTGAGGTATCTCGCCCCGGGAGTGGATGCCCGACCGGGAGATAGGGGTGAATTGGACAGTGAATTCTTTGTTAATTATGATTATAGGAGTTTGAAAGACATTAAAAAGTTAGAAATGGGAGGTGAAGCCCAAGAACATTTCATTGCAGTTGAACAAAGAGCAGCTGTAAGTGAAATGGACGAGGATGAAAAGAAGTTATTATTATTTACTCTTAGTCCTGAAGTATTTAGCAGCCTCCCACCTGACATGAAGATTGGTAATGGGACGTATGAGAATTTAAAATTAAGGGTTGCTCAGGCGATGGGGGTAGGAACAGGGGATCCCTTCAAGGCTATGGCAGAGATAGAACAGGGGCCCAATGAACCACCCACAGTGTTTGCCGACAGTCTATGGCCCACATATATGGAAGCAACTGGTAGGGGAGTAGGAGTGTGAGCCGATTTACTGGGACAACCCAGAAATCACTGGCTACGGGTTCTGATATCTCATAGTCTGCCATATTTACAGTCTGTTATGTCGGACTTTGATCCCACAGACGAAAATAACACTGAGGAAAGGGTTTTATGAAAGCTAACTTTGGTGTTTGAAAAAAGACAGCTTGATAAAAGAAACACAGGGACAATTAATAAACTAAAGGGCAAGGTGTGTGAGATGGAGGAAACAACCCCTAAAAAATGGCAATACGAGGGTTTCACTGAAAAGAAGGATAAGATGTGTTATAACTGTGGAGGGAAGGGTCATTTTATCCGGGAGTGCTGGAAGCCCCGTAAGAACAAAATTGAATCAAGAAATGGTCCTAGCACGCCTCCCCTTGAGGACGATGACGAGAAAATAGCTGAGACCCCAGCACTGATCCTTGCGGCACCCCACTAGTTACAGCCTGCCAACCTGAAAAAGACCTGTTTATCCCTACTCTCTGTTTTCTGTCCATTAACCAATCCTCTATCCATGCTATTATATTACCTCCAACCCCATGAGCCCTTATCTTGTGTAATAACCTTTTATGTGGCACCTTATCGAATGCATTTTGGAAATCCAAATATACTACATCCACTGGTTCCCCTTTATCTACTCTGCTAGTTACATCCTCAAAAGACTCTAATAAACCTGTCAAACATGATTTCCCTTTCATAAAACCATGTTGACTCTGCCTAATCATGTTATGATTTTCTAAGTGCCCTGATACCACTTCCTTAACAATGGATTCCAGCAATTTCCCGACGACTGACGTCAGGCTAACTGGTCTGTATTTCCCTGTTTTCTCTCTACCTCCTTTCTTGAATAGTGGTGTTACATTAGCTACCTTCCAATCCGCTGGGACCTTTCTAGAATCTAGGGAATTTTGGAAGATCAAAACCAAGCATCCATTATCTCTTCAGCTACCTCTTTTGAATCCCTAGGATGTAGGCCATCAGGTCCAGGGCATTTGTCGGCTTTTAGTCCCATTAGTTTCTTTAGTACTTTTACTCTACTTATATTAATTATGTTAAGTTCCTCACCCTCATTAGACCCTTGGTTCCCCACCATTTTTGGTATGCTTTTTCTGTCTTCTACTGTGAAGACATACAAAATATTTGTTTAACGTTTCTACCATTTCCTTATTCCCCATAATAATTTCTCCTGTCTCAGCCTCTAAGGGACCAATATTTACTTTTGCTTCTCTCTTCCTTTTTACATACTTGTAGAAGCTCTTAGTCTGTTTTTATATTTCTTGCTAGTTTTCTCTCATATTCTATTCTTTCCCTTTTTATCAATGTTTTGGTCATCCTTGCTAGTTTCTGAAACTCTCCCAATCCTCAGGCTTACTACTATTCTTTGCAACATTATAAGCTTCTTCTTTCAATCTAATGCTATCTTTAACTTCTTTAGTTAGCCACGGATGGATCACTTTTCCCATGGAGATTTTGTTTCTCAATGCAATGTATTTTTGTTGAGTATTATGAAATATTTCTTTAAATGCTAGCCACTGCTTATCTATCGCCATACCTTTTAATCTATTTTTCCAATCTACCTTAGCCAACTCGCCCCCATACCTATGTAATTGGCTTTATTTAAGTTTAAGACTCTAGTTTCAGACTTAGGCAAGTCACTCTCAAACTTATTGTGAAATTCTATCATATTATGATCACTCTGCCCCAGAGGATCCTTTATTATGAGATTGCTAATTAACCCTGTCTCATTACACAATACAAGATCTAAAATAGCCTGTTCCCTGGTTGGTTCCATGACGTATTGTTCTAGGAAACTGTCCCGAATGCATTCCATGAACTCGTCCTCCAGACTACCTTTGCCAATTAGCTTTGTCCGGTCCATATGAAGAGTAAAGTCCCCCACGATTATTGCATTACCTTTGTTACAAGCTCCTACTATTTCTTGATTAATATTCTGTCCAATGGTATAGTTACTGTTAGGGGAACTATATACTACTCCCACCAGTGTTATCTGTCCCTTGTTATTCCTTATCTCCACCCATACTGATTCCACTTCCTGATCTTCCGAGCCGAGACCCTTTCTCTCTACTGTCCTTATGTCATCCTTTATTATCAGGGCTACCCCCCACCCTCCTCCTTTTCCATTCTGCCTGTCTTTTCGAACGTCACATACCCTGGAACATTTAGTTCCCAATCTTGGTCAACTTGCAAATGCAACGCCAGAAAATCCTTCCAATACTATAACAGTAAGACGTTGGTTACGGAGGTGTTAAAATCCTTAGAGACCCATATGGAATTGGACAGGAGGATGAATAGAAGGTAGTTAGCATGCTTTATAGCAGCGACTTGCAGATTTTCAGTAAAGATAACACGAACAATATATCATCCGGCATCAAACACATACTGTGTACGCACTGGGACTTTTATGTCAGTGAAGCAAAGATTCTAGATAGAGTGAAACAGCTGAAAAGCAAAAGAAACCTTCAGAACTTTGAAGAACTATACTTTAAGAAATAAGTGAGATAGTTGTGAAGCACTGATGGTTGTTGTGTGGGAGTTAGTGAACACTGGTGAATTCCCAATAGAATAAAGCCAAAAGCCCTTGCGCTAGCATTCTTCAGGTGCCCCAAGTTGGCTGTAATTTTCTGAGTTGATAATGCTAATGGAAACTTTCAAGAACCACATTGCTAGATATGACTGAGAAGCACTGCATCACCAGGCAGGCTGTCACTAATCTATGCAGCCTCCTGTAGCAGGACCTGCTTCCTGCTGGGCCTGGTGGTCATGCTTTACCAGTTGCTGTCAAAGTCACCACCACTCTTAACTTTTTTTGCCTCAGGCTCCCTCCAGGATGTTACTGGGGACATCTAGCAGGTTACAGGGGACATCACCCGCATCTTCCAGTCTGGAGTGCACAGAGCGTCAAGCAAGTCACATTGGCCTATTTGTCCGGGCCAACTAATACATCAACTTTGCTATGGACGCCAACATTCAAAATGAGAGAGCTTTTGAAATTGCTGGCTTCCCTCGTGTCCAGGGCAGAATGTAGACATCAAGGCACCAGAAGATGAGCCAGAAGGTTTTGTTGACAGGAAGGGCTTTCACTCAATTAATGTCCAGCTGATGTGTGATCACCACAGAACCCATCAATGAAGTAGAAATTGGATCTTGTGGCACCTGTTTTACATTCGTCAAACAGGCTCAACGAGGCCCAGTTTCAAGGATTAACGACCGGCACATCAAGGATGCCTAAAAACGTCTGACCCGAAATTGGGTTGGGCCATCCTTCAGGTATCTGAGGCGGCCGCCAAAAACAAGCATTCGGCCCCTTACATATGCTAATGAGGAGTCTAACGCCTGTTTTAGTTCTCCTCAGGGAAACTGGCGTTGGGCCTAGCTCTGCTCAAGTTTTCTAGGCGTGGATGATTCCTAGCCAATGGCCTCCACCAAAAAGGTAAAGATAATTTATTTAAATATTGATGAGGAGCCAGGAGCAGCAGGAGTGCTCCTGCCAACTCCACAGCACTCCTGCCGGCCGCTCGGGTATGGTCCCACAGGTGTAATTTACTCTCCAGTACTCCGTCAAGTAGCCTTTCTTGATGTGCAAGCATAGATGGTTAAATTAACATCAGGTTTTCACATGATGATTGCGTGCTTGGTAGAGTACTGCCAGTCAGCTATTCAACTATGTGAGTATCACAGCCAAACATGATCCTGTCCTCACCTGATGTCCACAAATGCCCACTTTCCAGCAAGGCCACTGGATAAGGATTAGGAGTGAGAATTATAGCGGATTTTCACATATCTAATCCAGAGGCACTGAGGCCAACTATGGCCCCTCCTAATACCACTCAGATGAGTTAACTCAGTATAAATTGCAGATTTAACCTGGACCCTCTGATCTATGTGGCTCAGCTACCCATACAGATTATGGCCGGGATTTTTTCATTTCCCAACCACACGGTGTGGAAACCCGGAAGCTCGGGTTTCCCGACACGCTGTGGAGTGCGACATAAAGGGTGGCTTCCCCACCTGGAAGCCAGCTTGATTGACAGGCTGGCTTCCAGTTGGACGGGGAACGTGGACCAGGAGGCCGCAGGACCAGCTATGTGCTGGGCCCAGGATGGTGGGGGAGGGGGGTTCCAAGCCATTGGGGGGATCCAAGCCCCGGTAGGGGGCCCCCATCATGTGGCTGCCTCATTGCAGCTACCAGGAATCCCGGGGCCCGGGATCCCCGGCTGCCTGCAGTAAAACATAGGAACATAAGAAATAGGAGCAAGAGTAGGCCATTTGGAACCTCGAGCCTGCTCCGCCATTTAATAAGATCATGGCTGATCTGATCTTGGCCTCAACTCCACTTTCCTGCCCGCTCCCCATAACCTTTGACTCTCCTGTAGCTCAAATATCTGTCTATCTCTGCCTTGAATATATTCAATGACTCAGCCTCCACAGCTCTCTGGGGTAGAGAATTCCAAAGATTCATTCTGAGAGAAGAAATTCCTCCTCATCTCCGTTTTAAATGGGCGACCCCTTATTCTGAAACTGATCCCTAGTTCTAGATTCCCCCACGAGGGGAAACATCCTCTCGGCATCTACCCTGTCAAGCCCCCTCAGAATCTTATACGTTTCAATAAGATCACCTCTCATTCTTCTAAACTCCAATGAGTATAGGCCCAACCTGCTCAACCTTTCTTCATAAGACAACCCCTTCTTCTCAGGAATCAACCTAATGAACCTTCTCTAAATTGCCTCCAATGCAAATATATCCCTCCTTAAATAAGGAGACCAAAACATGCACACAGTACTCCAGATGTGGTCTCACCAGCACCCTGTACAGTTGTAGCAAGATTTCCCTACTTTTATACTCCATCCCACTTGCAATAAGGGCCAACATTCCATTTACCTTCCTAATTACTTGCTGTACCTGCATGCTAACTTATTGTGTTGCATGTATGAGGACCCCCAGATCCCTCTGTACCACAGCATTTTGTAGTCTCTCTCCATTGAAATAATATTTTGCTTTCATATTCTTCCTACCAAAGTGGATAACTTCACACTTTCCCACATTATACTCCATCTGCCAAATTTTTGCCCACTCACTTAACCTATCCATATCCCTTTGCAGACTCTTTGGCCGAGTTCTTGCCAGCCCTGGGGAAGCAGGTATGGAGGCGGGACTGCCGGGAAAATGGCAGAATTTGGGGGCGGGTGCCATCTAGCCAGGAGGCGGGTAGCCGTCCCGCGCCGGGTCCCGTCTCCTTGGAGGTGGGAAGGGATTACAGCCACTTAACTGCCTGTTAACAGGTAGTTAACAGGCAGAAAATAGGCTTATCACCATTTTGCCCACACAAGTACGGGCTTCCCAAAGACTCCGAACCCCGACAGGGTCACAGAGGCGAGTAGTGGGTCTGCGGCTGTCGGTGGGATGCAAAAGTGTGCTGTGAAGGTAAGTGATGGGTGCAAGTGTGGAGAGGTGAGTATCTGAGGTAAGTGGCAAGTGTTAGAAAAAGTGTACTTACCTTTGTTTCTTCTTGCAGGCTTCAGCTGGTGGTAATGGAGAGAGTCTCGCGCCTCCGCGGTAGAGATGATAGATGGCCGTTGCATTCTCCAATGCAACAACCATCTCATTTCTGCAAAAGAAAGAGGTTTGATGAGGTCTTGAATTCAAGACCTCATCAAACTAGAGAATGTCACTGTTTGACAGCTTCACAAATTTTTGACAGATGAAACATCATACGTTGCCGTCCTCTGCAATCGGCTTTCCCTTAATTGGCCTGCTAAGCCCGCTGGGTGGGCTTAACAAGGTCAATCAAGGGAAAATAGTGTGGGTTGGCCAGATGTTGATGGAGGCGGGACTGAAACCCGACAAGTGGGAGTCCCGCCTCCAAAAGCTCCCCATTGGCAAAATCATCCCCTTTGTGTCCTCCTCACAACTTGCTTTCCCACCTATCTTTGTATTATCATCAAATTTGGCTACAGTACACTCGGTCCCTTCATCCAAGACATTAGATTTTAAATAGTTGAGGCCCCAGCACTGATCCCTGTGGCACCCCACTAGTTACAGTTTGCCAAACTGAAAATTACCCATTTATCCCGACTCTCTGTTTTCTGTTAGTTAGCCAATCCTCTATCCATGCTAATATATTACCCCTAACATCGTGAGCTCTTATCTTGTGTGTAACCTTTTATGTGGCACCTTATCGAATGCCTTCTGGAAATCCAAATACACTATATCTACTAATTCCCCTTTATCTGCCCTGCTTATTATATCCTCAAAGAACTCTAGTAAATTTGTCAAACACAATTTCCCTTTCATAAAACCATGTTGACTCTGCTTGATTGTATTTTGATTTTCTAAATGCCCTGCTATTACTTCCTTAACAATAGATTCCAGCATTTTCCCAATGACAGATGTTAGGCTAACTGGCCTATAGTTTCCTTCTTTCTGTCTCTCTCCTTTCTTGAATAGGGGCGTTACATTTGCAGTTTTCCAATCCGCTGGGACCTCTCCCGAATCCAGGGAATTTTGGCAGATTACAACCAATGCATCCACTATCTCTTCAGCCACATTTTTAATACCCTAGGATGCAGGCCATCAGGTCCAGGGGACTTGTCAGCCTTTAGTTTGCCTAGTACTTTTTCTCTAGTGATAGTGATTGTTTTAAGATCCTCCCTCCCTATAGCCCCTTGATTATCAATTATTATTGGGATGCTTTTAGACCGATTCAAAATATTTGTTCAAAGTCTCTGCCATTTCCCTGTTTCCCATTATTAATTCCCCAGTTTCATTCTCTAAGGGACCAAGGTTTACTTTAGCTACTCTCTTCCTTTGTATACAACTGTAGAAGCTCTTACTATCTGTTTTTATATTTTTTACTGGTTTACTCTCATAATATATCTTCTCCCTCTTTATTATTTTTTTAGTCAACCTTTGCTGCTTTCTAAAAAATGTCCCAATCCTCTGGCCTACCACTAATCTTCGCCACATTGTATGCCTTTTCTTTCAATTTGATACCATCCTTAACTTCCTTAGTTAGCCACGGATGGTTCATCCTTCTCGTAGAGTCTTTCTTTCTCACTGGAATAAACCTTTGCTGAGAGTTGTGAAATATCTCCTAAAATGTCTGCCACTGCTTATCTCCCATCTTACCCTTTAATCAATTTCCCAGTCCACTTTAGCCAATTCTGTTTTTATACCTTTATAATTGCCTTTATTTAAGTTTAGGGCACTAGTTTCACACCCAAGTTTCTCACCCTCAAACTGAATTTGAAATTCTACCATGCTATGATCACTCTTCCCTAGAGGATCCTTTACTTTGAGATCATTAATTAATTCTGTTTCATTACACATTACCAGATCTAAAATAGCCTGCTCTCTGGTCGATTCCACAATGTATTGTTCTAAGAAACCATCCAGAATACACTCTATGAACTAGTCCTCAAGACTACAGTTGCCAATTTGATTTGTCCAATCTGTATGAAGATTAAAATCGCCCATGATTATTGCAGTACCTTTCTTAGAAGCCCTCATTATTTCTTGATTTATACGCTATCCTACAGTGTAGCTACTGTTAGGGGGCCTATAGACTACGCCCACCATTGACTTCTTTCCCTTATTATTTCTTATCTCCACCCAAACTGATTCTACATCTTGTTCATCTGAGCCAATATCATTTCTCACCACTGCACCACTGCACTGATCTCATCCTTTATTAACAGAGCTACCCCACCTTCTTCCTGCAAAGTAGAGGCTTCAGGCCTCATTATAATATTCAAATTGCCAATCCGTTTCCTGTCAGCGGGTTGGCTGCCCGCCCCCCCGTCCTGCCTGAGTAAAAGGTGAAAGTGGGCGGGTTGGGGTCGGGTTTTAGATTTTACAACTTTCACTTCCCCACCCCCGGCCTCCAACTCACCCATTTTTTTCCTGTGGAAATTCCGGTCTAAGTCATTGGGGGAATTTTCTGCCAGTCTGAAGATCAAAATAATAAAAAAATAAGGAAGTGAGAGGAAGAGGCAAAACAGGTGGAAAAATGGAAAACAGTGCAAGCAGATGTGGTGTCAAAACTGTATGTAGAACTGTTTTCTGCAAATTTGTTTTTGTAGCATAGGGTTAATATGTGAATAATAACACTAATTCTAATATACAGATAGCTTTCCTATTTTAACATGAGGGTTTGTTTCATCCCCCAGTGTGTGAACTGAAAACTTCAAGTGGACGTGGAATTTCCTCGGACTTACTGGTGCTACTGCTGGGTACGGTAATAGAGAAATGCTAAAGTTTTCTTTGTGACAGCGCTAAGTGATACCCATTCTTCCAGGGTCAGGTGAGAGATGTTGTGATTGCAGTACATCCTCGATATTCTTGGCATACTTTCATTTCCATGTCCTGTCTACTATGAGAGAGTGATTGAAATTCATGGCAACTGGTGCCAGTGTATTGATAAAAGGAAAGACACACTGAAAACAGAAAATGTACAGCAGATCAGTAAACACCAAAATAAAAGTCAATGCCTTGGGTGCAAACACTTTGTTGAGCAGTCATCAAAAAATCTCCACCAGAAATTGTTTTCTTTTCAGGTGATTTTCAGGACATGTTGGCTGAGAAATCTGACTTCTGACTGAAACGGGTGCAAATTTGGCAGAGCAGGCACTCAGAGGGCCCATTCATGCCAGTGTGAAGCCCAAATCAAGTTTGGGTTCAGGCCTCATTTAAATGCCACCGGCGAGTTATAGACACCCTGCTGCAGCTTGCCAGTTGAAGGAAATCGCGTGATTCCAATGCTGAGCTGGCCAGCAGGTCAGGCTTTCCTGTGGGCACAGGAGCAGTACTCCTGCTTCTCTTGAGCCCACAAAAATAGAAACTCAAAATTCCCAGGGTCGTTTTCTGAGTAGACTCCAGCTGTTCCTTTTAGGATCGCTGGTTCGGCTGCCCAATGTCTGGTACAACTAGCCACAGCATGTGCTGTTCAAGCTCTGTCCATCATAGGGTCAGAAGTGGGGATGTTCGCTGATGATTGCACAGTGTTCAGTTCCATTCACAACTCCTCAGATAATGAAGCAGTCCGTGCCCGCTTGCAGCAAGACCTGAATGACATTCAAGCTTGGGCCGATAAGTGGCAAGTAACATTCACGCCACGCAAGTGCCAGACAATGACTATCTCCAACGAGAGAGAGTCTAACCACAGCCCCTTGACATTCAATGTCATTACAATCACCAAATCCCCCACCATCAACATCCTGGGGGTCACCATTGACCAGAAACTTAACTGGGCCAGCCACATAAATACTGTGGCTACAAGAGCAGGTCAAAGGCTTAGTATTCTGCGGTGAGTGTCTCACCTCCTGACTCCCCAAAGCCTTTCCACCATCTACAAGGCATAACTAAGGAGTGTGAGGGAATACTCTCCACTTGCCTGGATGAGTGCAGCTCCAACAACACTCAAGGAGCTCGAAACCATCCAGGACAAAGCAGCCCACATGATTGGCACCCCATCCATCACATTAAACATTCACTCCCTCCACCACCGGCGTACCGTGGCTGCAGTGTGTACCATCTATAAGATGCACTGCAGCAACTCGCCAAGGCTTCTTCGACAGCACCTCCCATACCCATGACCTCTACCACCTAGAAGGACAAGGGTATGGGAATACCACCACCTGCAAATTCCCCTATAAGTCACACACCATCTTGACTTGGAAATATATCGCTGTTCCTTCATTGGCGCTGGGTCAAATTCCTGGAACTCCCTCCCTAACAGCACTGTGGGAGTATCTTCACCGTATGGACTGCAGCGGTTCAAGAAGGTGGCTCACCACCACCTTCTCAAGAGCAATTAGGAATGGGCAATAAATGCTGGCCTTGCCAGTGACACCCACATCCCATGAACAAATAAAAAAACTTGTACCTGAATTTTGTAATCAGAGTCCTAGAACCTGCGAAAGAAACCGATTGGTATATTTAAGCAGCCTAGCCCCTGGTTCTGGCTGGCAGGCTTCTCACCTATTTACAGGCCCATCTGAATATTGCATTAGGTGGGCTTTGGGCATCAAGGTGCCCACCTCCAATTTCCAATTGCTGCCTACGAGTTGGATTTCTCTGCCATTGCTTATGCCCAGCATTTTCTTCTTTTGGAGTACATATTTATATTATCTGCTGATTTATTGAGCCTGCCTCAATTATTTATTATGCTTAAGACTTTTTGAAAACACTTATTTATTGAATTTGTAATGTACATAATGATTTTTACAAAGATTTGCTCATGTTTTTACTTCAAAATTTAAACCATATGAGAAATTGTTACCTGATTAATGCAGAGAGGCACTAGATTTTTAATCATCATTTGTTATTCATGTTACACTCTGAATCTGAGTTCTACATAGACTACAGAAATAAAGATAGTGTATTTATATCGTGCCTTTTATATCCTCGAGTTGTCCCAAATTACATCACAGTCAATGGGTTGCTGTTGAAGTGTAGTTACTGTTGTAATGTAGAGAAATACAGCAGCCAAAATTGCACACAGCAAGGTCCCACAAAGTAGTGAAATAAAAGACCAGATAATCTGTTTAATTGGTGTTGATTGAGGGATAAATGTTGGACAGCACACCAGGGGAATTCCCATGCTCTTCGAATAGTGCCATGGAATCTTTTACATCCACTTGAGAGGATAGAAATGGCTTTGTTTTAACGTCTCATCTGAAAGGCAGCACTGCCGACAATGCAGGACTCAGTATGACACTGAAATATCAGCCTACATTATGTGCTCAGTCTTTGGAATGGGGCTTGAACCTACAGGCTGTTTTGTTTAACACTTTACATATTAGTTCAGAAATTGTGAGACTGTTCTCCTGCCGTGCAAGCTCACTTGATGAGAGTTAGATCAGGGAATTAGGTGCGGAGCTCAGCACATGATTAGCTGTGTACTCAATTTTCTGGACATTAAATAAATATTGTGAATGCAGAGCAAAGCAGTTGTTATTCATTGTTGTAATCAAATCATAAAGTTTTCTAATAATTTTGTGGCTATGGAGGAGCTGCATCGTGCTAGCTTGACAGTCAGCAGCTGCTGAACCCAGGAATTCAGACATCGCAGGCAGCTCCACAAATGCAGCTTGTTAACTCAGCATCAGCAGTTGATGCAGTCATTTGAGACTGTACCAAGCAGACTGTATTGTTTGGGGACCTCTATGGAGAAGCCCACAATCTGCACAACCATCTGATGCAATGCAAGCTGCTGTGGAGAGTCTGCTGCAGAGCCTTCCCTCCGCAAACCCCCACCCCGTTCCCCTAGGTCCGAAGCTCAGGCACTACAAAACCACTTGCTGGGGCCTAGAGATATTTGGCTGCAATCTTTAGCAATCTGTCTTGTCTACATTCACGATGATTGGGAATCAGATTGAGGCAGCCTTAACAAAGGGTTTCAGCAGCCTCATTGCTGTCCAGCAGCCTGCTCTCATAGAGATCTCTGAACATGCTAATGGGATATCCAGCAAAAAGGGAAAGGCAGGAGCTGGAACAGATGATGGAGATGTCTCCTATCCATCTGCAATTCATGCAGGCAGTCAGCGCCCCAACTCAAGTTTCCAGTATTGTGTTAAGCAGCTCCAATCAAGGGCTGCATTTTACCTGCCCTCCGCCCGGTCCCGCTGGAGTTTGATTAAAGGTTGTGAACGAGTCGATTGTGATGTTTTCAAGTTGAACCAGTCTCGCCTGTCCCTTCTGTTATTATTGCACCACAGATGTTACTTTAGCAAACTCATCATGAGGGCTGATTTTAACTGGGAAGTCAACATGGGGGTCTGCGCCGGAGGCACGGTAGGTTTTAATTGCATGCCACTGAATGCCACCAGTCAACTGCTCATCCGTTTCGGGCAGAAATCGACAGCTGACCAGCCGGAGTCTGGCAGGAGCCTCATCCCCCGTCAGAACCAGTGGGCGGTTCCACAAAACGGGGAATCAGCGGGAACAGAGCGGGAAATTGAACTGATCCATTTTAACTTCTCCCCCGCTCCTTTCCCACCAATCAGGAAGAATAAAAATGACCTGTATGGTTTGAGTATCAGTGTTATTTTATATATGTTATTTTTCAATCCATGGCCTCGCTCCTCCCTATCTCTGTAATCTCCTCCAGCCCCACAACTCTTCGAGATATCTGCACTCCTCTAATTCTGACCTCTTGAGCATCCCTGATTTTAATCGCTCCACCATTGGTGGCCGTGCCTTCAGCTGCCAAGGCTCTAAGCTCCAGAATTCCCTCCCTAAATCTCTCCGCCTCTTTACTTCTCTCTCCTCCTTTAAGATGCTCCTTAAAACCTACCTCTTTCATCTATCCTGATATCCCTTTCTGTGGCTCGGTGTCAAAAATGTTTTCATTGATAATGCTCTTGTGAGGCACCTTGGGATGTTTTGCTACATTAAATGCACTATATAAATGCAAGTTATTGTTGTTGTTGTTATATCAGTAAAAAGAGAATTGTGAAATGTGAGGTTGTACCCATGAGAGGAGAGGATTGTCAATTTGTAAAAGATGATCAAAAAATGGCAGATGTATTTAATAAGTACTTCACATCAGTATTCACTAAAGAGAAGGGTGTCTGAAGAAGACAGTTTGACTTGTGCCTAGGACCCCCTCAGTTTGTAAGGTTTGATGGGGCCAGGCAGCAATGGAGGAACGGCCAAAAGTGAAGTAGCCTATTTTTTTGCACAAACTGAATTTCTGACCTTGAAGGCCATCTGACTGTTCTTCTCCAACAGCGAGCAAAAGGTCCAAGGCCAGCAGCTGGTGCCGTAGCTGTAGGCCTCTCAGACCTGCAGCTATATTTCTGTTTCCACCCCATTCTCAGTGTACGGACTGCTAGGGGGCCAGACCTGTGCTGGGGACGCGATTGGGTTATGTTAATGGCCCAACAAATTGGGGTGTAGCTCAGCCTTTGGTCACAAGGTGGGCTATCCAGCATCTTGACAGAGAGGAGCCAGAAAGAGTTCCAAGTATCACTGCAGTAGTGACAAAATGAATCGTACACAATCACTTTACTTTGACTCCTTCCCTGAGCAGTTAATCTCACCCAGTCTCCATGAACTGCTAAGATAAAATTTAAAGTATTATTGGTTTCTGTTTGCCACAATAAAATACAAAATATAAAAATACATGGGGTGAAATTGGCCTTGGGCGAAAGTGCGAAATGGCGTTAGCGAATCAGCAGCCTGTTTTACACCACGTGCAACTTTCTTGGACTTCAATGGGAAAGAAAATTGGGCACGGTGTTAAACTTTTACTCATTCTGCACTTTCACCGAAGACCAATTTCACCCCTGTAGCTTTGCAGCAATGGAAAATGCCTTGTATAATAAGATGCAGCTCAGGAGCAAACATCTGTTTTTAAAATAGTATTGAAAACACATCCACCTACATCTTATTAAAAGAGGTTAAGTTGTCACTTTGTGATATAAATGGAGTATAATTGCTGTTGTAAAGATATGCTCCAATTTGATTTAAGAAAACTCATTTTTTCCCCTCTGATTATCTGGGAAATGAAGTGGAGAGGCAGCATCAGTAAAGCAAATTGTTATTGAATATTAAAAAAACGACAGGCACCAAGGGAGTACAAATGTAGGATGGCAGGAGATTATGACGGAATCAAATTTACAAACCTTGAGGCACCCTCAATTTTAGAATTATAATTGCATTTTATTCTCAAATAAAATTATTGCCATTGAAAATATCTGAGCCATAATTGATAGATTTTTTTAAAGGACAAAGGTCTCAACAAGAATATTATTGATTTAATCACATCATCGTTAGGCTTACTCAACCTTTCAAATATTTTAAAAGAAAAACAGAGAAAAATAAACATTAATCTTAAATTTTAGGTTAAGCAACAAATATTAATTCTATCCTATATTATTTTATGTTGTCCACTGGTTCCATATCACTAAGATATAGGGCCAGAAATTCGTCTCTCCGGCTTCCTGCGGGTGCAAGCATCGCGCGCGTACTTGCCTACCGCGCCTGCCGTTGCGCTTCGGTCCCACAAGGACTTCGGGTCCTGGGCCTCCTGCAGCTGCCGGCACGCAGTGCTTGCGTATCCCAGGGGCGCAGTTAGTTCGAAGCATCCCCTGGGATCACGTGGGCCCTGGAGAGCCAATCGGAGCAGGACATTTTCATTCATAGATTTGACAGGAAGACCCCAAAACCACACTTAAACTTCAAATATTTTTTTTTTTTAATCACATTTTTAAAGTAACTACAAGTTACATAAATTAACTACTTTAAACAAAAATTTAAATTTTTGAAAAAATTAATTATACTTTTTAACGGTGCTAAAAATAAACTTACCTTTCTTTAAAGTATCTAAAAAAGATAAACCTGCTGATAAAATGTTTAAATTGTAATTAATTAACCACTTATCTTGTTAAAAACAGGCCTTGCGCCTCCTTTTTAAAAGTGCAGCTTCTCCGTACTTACCCTCACGGAGAAACCTGAAAAAAAAACGACGTTCGCTGCATGCGCGCAGCCTCTCCCGCGCACGCGTTCGACTTCTGAACCCCTCCCTTCAGGGGAACGGAAGTTCCGGTTTCCCGCGCATGCGCAGTGCATGTGTGAAACCGACACTTCAGGTGGCCTTACGGGTGAGTACACAGCGCGTACTCACCCGACAAGAGCCAAATTTCTGGTCCATTTTGAAATTTCTGTTTTTAAATCGGCTTTGAATGATAACCAGCATGATCTGCTAGTTTGTTACATATTATGAAATGATAACAATAAAAACATAATCCAATGTTTAAAGGATTTTTCAGCTTAATTGTTACATTTAATTTTCTCTAAAAATTTGGGCCTTCATTTCATATGAATTGTGTTGCGCCATCTGATCTCACTATCTCTGTATATTTAATTTTAATTACTGTAGTCCTGAGAAAGGGAGGGATATTTAACTGGGAGCTGGTGATAAGCCCTTTCACACAGACATCGAGTAGTATTCTCCAAAACAATTATGTGAGGACAGAAATTTTGATAACACGAAGAGGAAAGACTGAAGGTCAAGCAACAGAGACAGTATGGAATCGTGATAGGCTTGTCAGATTTGGGTGAACGGGTTTAGATGGCTCTCAAATATCATAAAATAATGATTACCTACTCTAGTTCAAATGATTCTTGAGGAGAAACTCAAGACTGTTGCTACGAGCCTAAGTGTATGCTTGGTCTTCTGGACAAATCTGGATTTTCCGAACTGTCATTGAGCCATTTACCACCAAATCTGCATGCTTCCCAACTGTATTAATGAATTTTGTGACATGCAATTTAAAAGGCTCTTTGGCCACGAAATTCAGCTCTGTAGCGCCAGTAGTTTTGGGCGGTTTTGAAGAAAAAATGGCGTCCTCCTCGCTTCCGCCCACTTCCGGCGCAGCCTGTGCTGTTCAACATCTTGGTGAGTGTAATATATGTGAGTAGAACAAATGAACATAAGAACATAAGAACATAAGAAATAGGAGCAGGAGTAGACCAATCGGCCCCTCGAGCCTGCTCCGCCATTCAATGAGATCATGGCTGATCTGATCCAACCTCAACTCTAAAGAACACAAGAAGTAGGAGCAGGACCAGGCCACTCATCCCCTGGGCCCGCTCCGCCACCCACAGGGCCTTGACTGATCCGAACTCAAACTCATGTCCAATTTCCAGCCCGCTCCCCGTAACCCCTGATTCCCTTTACTTCTAGGAAACGGTCTATTTCTGTTTTAAATTTATTTAATGAAGTAGCTTCCACAGCTTCCTTGGGTAGCAAATTCCACAGACCCACTACCCTCTGAGTGAAAAAGTTTCTCCTCATCTCAGTTTTGAAAGAGGAGCCCCTTATTCTAAGATTATGTCCCCTAGTTCTAGTTTCACCCATCATTGGGAACATCCTCACCGCGTCCACCCGATCAAGCCCCTTCACAATCTTATATGTTTCAATAAGATCGCCTCTCATTCTTCTGAACTCCAATGAGTAGAGTCCCAATCTACTCAACCTCTCCTCATATGTCCACCCCCTCATCCCCGGAATTAACCGAGTGAACCTTCTTTGTACAGCCTCGAGAGCAAGTATGTCTTTTCTTAAGTATGGACACCAAAACTGAAGGACAGAGACACAATGAGTTGCTAGTCCATGTGCTTGTTTTATAGGCCAGAGCGAACTGAGCATGTGACAAACCATGTGATAATACATTACACTGCTTTCCCCTTAAAAAAATGTATGTATTCCCCTCTCAAATACAACAAAACTATGGTCCCACTTTTCCCAGCATTACATGTACCACATAACAAAAACTCCTGGCTTTCTTTCTGTTAAATGAACTACAAATCCTACAAATGAACTACAAATCCAGTTTAATATCAGGTTTGCGGAGCCTTCCTGATCTCCTTAAAGAAAGTGTTGAACTAATTTTCGGGTTGCTTTGTTTTGGTTCCGAACTCAAAGATGATCCTGTTTCTATCTCAGACTTGGTTGAACCTGGTACTTCAGTTACTGAAGTCTGAACGGAGTCAAAATCATGTATGTGTTCATGATCAAGTGGGTCACGATCATGTCTTGGTTCATCCCTAGCAGAGATCATTTGATCTACATGAGCACTTTGGATTTTGTCACCAATTTCAACCAAATATCTCTTGGTTCCACCAACCTCTACTATGGTTCCTGCATCCTGCTTGTGTGAACTTGACTTGCCAGGGGGACTGAGAACACGATTGCACTCGTTTTATTTGAAACTGTGTTCTTTCTGATTGCTGTCATAATAATGTTTCTGACACAACTGTTTCTGTTCAACTCTTGATGCCAAATTCGATTGAACAAGACTCAATCGTGTTCTCAATCTCCTCTTCATCAAGAGTTCTGTTGGGGTATATCCAGTTGTAGTGTGCGGAGTAGTTCTGTACTTCAGCAAGAAATTTGCCAAATGTTGCTTCATGCTGAGTCCCGAACAACCCTGCAACACTTGCTTTTTGAGAGCTTCTTTCACTATTCTGACTGACCATTTGGCTGCTCCGTTTGAAGCTGGTTGACATGATGGAACGAGAGTGTGTTTGATACCGTTCCGTTTCATGAATTCTTGGAACAGAGCAGAATGGAACTAAGGACCATTGTCAGAAACAAGCTCTTCAGGTAAGCCATGACATGCGAAGATAGACCTCAACTCATCTATGGTACGTTCAGTTGTAGTATTTGAACCCATATGTTTCACTTCAATCCACTTTGAGTGACTGTCTATAAGTACCAGGAAATAATCATTTGCTTTCTCACAGAAGTCTACATGTACTCTCTGAAAAGATCTACTTGGCCATGACTAGGGTTGTAGTGGAGTTTTGGATGGTTTGTTTTTGCAATTTTGGCAAATGCTGCATTTGCTGACAAGTGATTCAAGATCACTCTCCAATCCAGGCCAGTAAACAAAGGGCGCAAAATTTGGTAACGCCCCATTTCGGGGCGGTAACGCTGATGAGGTGGGACATCCTGTGCCTGGCAAGGAAGTCCCGCCCCGGCAGTGAAATTCGCCTCACCGTCCTACCCAGGTAGATAACGGATACTGCTCATCGTCAACTGCTTGGTTGATAGTAACTTTGTAGTCACCGCACAAGCGTACAGTTTATTCTGCTTTGGGCACTACCACAATCGGGTTAGCCCATTCACTTTTGAAAGTTTGTACTGGCACTCGGTTCTCTCTCAGCTTTGCCAGCTCTTCCTCCACCTGACTTTTCAACGCATAGGGAACCAGCCTTGCCTTACAATAGACAGGCTTCGCGTTGGACTTGATGCGGATATGCACATCATATCCAGTGATGCCCTCATAACTGTCTGAGAACATGTTTTCGTACTTGTTCAGCATTGTGTCGAATTGCTTCTTTGAAGCATCTACAC
Organism: Squalus acanthias; assembly: GCA_030390025.1. Lineage (NCBI taxonomy): Eukaryota > Metazoa > Chordata > Chondrichthyes > Squaliformes > Squalidae > Squalus > Squalus acanthias. The sequence continues at coordinate 90,389,343 of CM059426.1, forward strand.
TGAAGATGTTTTTTCAGTCTAGTTTTAACTTTCTCAACCAGTCTTTGTTCACGAGGGTTGGCCTGTTTTTGTAGCTCACTACAATAATAGGCAGTTTTACTGACTGGTCATTGTGTTGAACTGTACATTCCATTTGTCCACATGTCTCTAGGATTTCTCCGGAGTAGGTTTTTAACTCTACGGTACTCTTTGTAAGTGGTATTTGATTACACTTACTCTAATATGTGTCCTTGCTCATGATAGAGCTGTCCGCTGCCATGTCAATACACATATCAATATATTGCTCGTTGATCAAAGGTTTTGTACGGAAGTCTTTCTCATGACTGCTAGCTTTGCCGCTAATGGCATAGATACTGTAGATGCCTAGATCTTCAACATCAGGTGTGTTCATTTCAATATTGTGAACTCCTCCCTTTTGTTGTCGCTGCTTTGCATTGCCACTAGAATGGTTCTTACTTCCTGCTTTCGATCTAGCTCTGCAAGCTGTTGAAATATGGCCTTGCTTCTGGCAGTGAAAACACTTTGCATTTCTGTATTGGCAGGACTGTGGTGAGTGATTTCCATTGCAGTGATAACAATTCACTGAACTGCTCTCACCGACATGCTTTTGACTCGGTCTCACAGCTTTAGGTTTGGTGTTGGATTTGTGACTGTAGACCTCAGCTGCACTAGTCACTTGAGTTGGACGGAGCTCCCTAGCATTCTTAGATGCCATCTCCATAGATGGGGCAATTTTGCATGCTATGTCAAATGCTAGGTTCGGAGTGTTCAGTAGCTTGGACTGTGTGTGCTCATCCATCAGTCCACACACAAGCTTATCTCGCAACACACGATCCAAAAATGTGCCGAAGTTACAATGCAAAGACAGGTTCTTAAGAGCTACAATGTACTCACTGATGATTTCACTTTGTATTTGGTTTCTGGTACCAAACTTATAGCTCTCTGCTATTTCTAACGGCTTTGGGTCGAAATGGTCCTCAGGTTTCTCGACACTGTCATCAAACAATGCATCCTTCGCTTTCCCTGGAGCCATTAGGTTTGTCAATGTTCCGTAGACATCTGGCCCGATCTCCATTAGAAACATTACATTCTTCCATTCACAAATTACTTTATTTTGAGCTTGAACATTCTCATCTGCACCTTCGGTCTCAATAATGTTATTGCGCTAAAAAAACTTCTCCATTCACTCAATGTAAGAACTAAATGGTTCATGAGCTCGGTCATACAAGCTGAGGCTTCCGATGAATCCCATAGGTGCGGCCATGATTGTGCTGATCCCATCGAACAGTGACTCAGCTCGTTGCCTGTGTACCTGTGAGAATCAACGCCACTGTTGCTGTGTATACATACACACGAAGTTGAAGCACAGATGATTCTGCACGAGCATTAACGGTAAAACATCACAAAAATTCAGTTTAGGTGTCACAAATTCACCTTAAACTTGTCCACTCGAAGGTTGAACATTGTGTCCTTCCATGATCCCTAAAAATAGCTTTTGGATCCCATCCTCATTGCCAAAATGTAATATATGTGGGTAGAACAAATGAAGGACAGAGACACGATGAGTTGCTAGTCTATGTGCTTGCTTTATAGGTCAGAGTGAACTGAGCATGTTCATACTAAACCATGTGACAAACCATGTGATAATACATTACAGTGAGGGTGCTAGCGCGGGTGGTACGTGCGTACACCGGAAGTATGCAGCGTAGACAGATCGTGACATCAGTTAACGTGTAACGCTGATTTGACACACGACCTGCCATTTTCAACCTCGCTGCTCTATTCAACGCCCTCTTCTAAACACGCACAGCTAAACGTGCATTCAGCTGCACAAGGGACCACCCACCTGTGCTACCTAATGGGATCCAACCAACTTGCAGCTTAGTTGGTTATTGCTATGTAGTGGCTCTTGCAGAGTTTGTAGGAGTACTGCATTGCTGGACGAGTTTTGAAAAGTTGTTAAAGTGTGCAGAGCATGCTGCTGGACTTTGGGAAGGTGTTGGCTGTTACTGGAAGGCCTCTGAGTACACTACTTGCTCCCAGTCATGGAGGCTTTGGTTGCAGTCCCCCTTGTGCTGCAGCCTGACAGGGAGATGGAGCAGAGGCAGCAAAGAAGACAAGCTGCTCGCAGAGGGAGGAGGAGGAGGAGGACTTTCAACAGGAGGCCTTCACCACCTAGGGTCTTCAGAGAGCACATCTCCTACCTGCACCTAAGCCAGGAGCACCGTGTTCAGCAGCTCTGCTTCACCAAGGAGGTGTTCACAGAAGAGTGCCACTTCTTGGAACCAGACCTGCAGCTTCAGAGCAGGGTGATGACGGCACTGTCAGTGGCCCTCAAGGTGACTGTGGCCCTGAATTTTTTTGCTAGCGGATTCTTCCAGGCTGGAACAGGCGACAAAGCAAACATCTCGCAGTTTGCCGTCCATCACTGCATTCAGGAGGTCACAGAGGCTCTGTACCCTAGGAGAGGGGACTTCATTGTCAACGCAGTCATGATGGCAGCAGTCTGAGCTTGGGGGGCAGCAAGCTGAGCCTGCATGACAGAAGTCTAAGCTTCCATTGCAGCACTCAGATGTTGGGTCGCATCTGCTTGTGGTGCAATGGAAGCTGAGACATCGGCCATCAGACCCTGCATCATGGTTGGGTCCACAAGTATGCTAATGGAGTTGCCCATCACTTCCATCCTGGAAATCATGGGCTCCAAGCCCTGTGCAAAGTTGGTGCCGGACTCCTCTGTGCTCCTTGACAGTGACAACAGACTCTCTGGCAGGCCCACCAATCCACCAAGCATTTCTGTGTGCATGCCTATCACCCTTCTTCTGTAGGCCGTCCCATCCAAGTACTCATCTGAGTCCTCTGCAGCAGAACTCATGTGTGACCTCGCCCTCCAGGGAGCTGGCACCTGCATGACTCTTTCCCCTGCCCTGGCTGCAGGCCACTCGTGCCCTGTGACTCACCATGTGTAGATCCCACCTCTATACTACCCTCTAAAGTACGCGCAGTGCCAGTTTCTGAGCTGGTGCCTGCGAGTTTGAGATTGAATGATGGTGTCTCTTCTTCTCCACCATTGCAGTGTCAGCTATGGCTCAGTTGGCAGCACACTCGCCTCTGAGTCAGAAGGTTGTGCGTTTCAGGTCCCACTCCAGGGACTTGAGCACAACAATCTAGTGCTGAGGGAGTGCTGCACTGTTGGAGGTGCCGTCTTTTGGATGAGACGTTAAACCAAGGCCCCGTCTGCACTCTCAGGTGGATGTAAAAGATCCCAAGGCACTATTTCGAAGAAGAGATGGGGAATTATCCCCGGTGCCTTGGCCAATATTTATCCCTCAGTCAACATAACAAAAACAGATTATCTGGTCATTATCACATTGTTGTTTGTGGGAGATTGCTGTGCGCAAATTGGCTGCTGTGTTTCCCACATTACAATAGTGACTACACTTTAAAAGTACTTCATTGGCTGTAAAGTGCTTTGAGATGTCTGGTGGTTGTGAAAGGTGCTATATAAATGTAAATTTTTCTTTTATCACTCTCCTCTTGCTCTTCCTGCACTGGCTGGACAGTTTGGAGTTCTTGGGTATCTGAAAGGAGAAAGGCACAAGGGTAGGGTTGTGGTGAGGGGAGGTCGGGGGGGGGGGGGGGCGGGAAGCAAGATGTGCATGCTTATACCATCAGCAGTTTGTAAGTGAGAAGAAATTGTGGGATGAGGGGAAGTGGGATGTGAGAATTAAGTATAAGGATACCATCATCTTCAAAGGTTTTAGCCTCACCACTCGCCACGGCCTCAGTGACGTCCTCTCCAATAATGTCGAGCACTGTCTCCTCCCGCTGGGTAAGAATATGCAGGCTTGCCCGTCCCCTGCAGGTTAACTGCTCCTGCTTGCATTTATAAGCCACCCGCTGACTACCTCTGCACCTAAATTTATAATCAGCCCCTACCTCTGCCATCTCCTTGTTACTGCTGTTGTTACGGCTGTTGTTACCGTGGGGCTGAAGTTCAATTGGCCGCCCATTATGCAACCGGCCTGATTTCCCTTTCCGTTGAAGGCGTTCGTAAAGAAAATCGTGCGGGGTGTATAACGGATGGCCGATCCGCTACCGCCTGTTTTGTATCCCTTCGAACTTGAATTTCACCCCTCCCAGATTTTTTTTTTCCCATTTGCAGTGAAAACAATAACCCTTACATAAGGAAAACTGAAATTTAAGATTCTGCAATTCTCTTAAGGAAAGTAGATCCTTTTGCCAAATTTCAAAAATCAGAATAGTATGAATTTATTATGTAAATTAATTTTACAATTGCTTGCAGTGATGAATCGAACATATTCTGTTCACATTGCCAGACAAATATTCGTGGAAGGAGGCAGGCAGACTAGCAAACACGTCACTGCAACACCTCTGGCATTTCCAACCCACTGCATTGCATCAGAACGCTCATGATTTTGATACATGCCTCAAATTAATTTCTCTTTCATATGTGGCAGTGTTTTGCTTTCGGCCATAATTGTTGTGAGCAAATATTCATACGTATTGGCAAACTGAAACAGTGTAAAATCAACATGTAGTGACAGTTAAACTGAAACAGCATAGGAGGGCATTTGTACAATTCAAACAGAAACAGGAGCAGCAGATATGTAACTGACGAAGAATGCAAGTAAGGACCTCATGAGACTGATTGTGGACTTCAATTTCTAAGTAATCAGTAACTTAAACTATTTTTGGTCATAGTCTACATTTGTTTTAAAATATGATGTCAAGCAGGTGCAATTTGTGCTCTGCCTTACTTTCAGTTGGGCTTGCACCTGATTGGAAAATCAAGGATTTTAGTGTTGAGGGCACCATTGTAAAGCTTGATTCTGCTCTCACCTGGCATCATACACAAACCCTGGCTGATTTTTCTCCTTCTTAAAGCAGCAGTGCTGAGTGCAATTGTGGTGACCCACCTACTGCACTGATTGAAATCAGCTAATTCAACACAGACTGGGAATCTAATGTGCAATATTCTGGTTTATATGACTTTACTTTATTACATTGCTCTATTCTTCTAAATTGGCTGCGATTTTGAGAAACAATTAATTTGGGCAATGTTTTGTGCCGAAACTCTGTTTTTAATTGACATTAGGGAAGGATAAAAACAATTCTGAGAAAGTGGTTTACATATGAAGATATGAAAATGACGGGCAGGAAAAGACCAGTTGGTCCATCAGCCAGCTCCACACTCATGGTGCCTGGAGCGCCATGACTAGACACTTCCGACCGTCACCCCCCGTCCCCCTCGCAGCAAATGTAATCTCCTGGAAGAGGAAAAAAAAAGTAGAAATAAACCGAGAGCCAATAAGGGGGAAAAATCTGAAAAATTCCTCTCCGACCCCCTCAGGCAATCAAAACCAGTCCCGGAGATCAAATTGGCCAAGTGTTCGCTACTTATTAATCCACTTACCTTCTATATGATGCGATCTCTGCCCCAGCTCCCTCTTATGAAGGTATGCAGAGAGTCAACACCCACCGCATCATCCAGCAATGTATTCCAGAGGCTCACAGCTCCCTGGAAAAAAACACACCTAATATCTCACCTATTCCGACTTCTATGTGGTTTAAATGCATGACCCCTGTTCCTCTCCAATCTGTCAAACTGGAATAATCTATCAACAGGCAAGCAATCCAACACTTCCATTCTTTTATATAGCTCTATCTATGCTGCTCTAAAAGAAAGACTTGCATTTATATAGCGCCATTCACGACCACCAGACGTCCGAAAGTGCTTTACAGACAATTAAGTACTTTTTGAAGTGTAATCACTGTGGTAATGTAGGAAACGTGGCAGCCAATTTGCGCACAGCAAGCTCCCACAAACAGCAATGTGCTAATAACCAGATAATCTGTTTTGTAGTGATGTTGATTGAGGGATAAATATTGTCCAGGACACCAGGGAGAACTCCCCTGCTCTTCTTTAAAATAGTGCCATGGGATCTTTTACATCCACCTGAGAGGGCAGATGGGGCCTCGGTTTAACATCTCATCTGAAAGATGGCACCATCAGACAGTGCAGCACTCCCTCAGTACTGCACTGGAGTGTCAGCCTAGAATTTTGGGCCAAGTCTCTGGAGTGGGACTTGAACCCAAAACCTTCTGACTCAGAGGCAAAAGTGCTACCAACTGAGTCACAGCTGACAGCTAACTACATTCTTCAAGCTGGGAATCATTCTTGTAGCTATCTTCTGAACTGTTTCCAAGGCCAGAATGTAGGTGCAGAATTAAATCCAATAAGGCAGCAAGATACAAGTTAATAATAGGTTATTAACAGAGCAAAGCTCATTTGTGACAAATAGAGTCATTGCAGCACAGAAGGAGGCCATTCGGCCCATCGAGTCCATGCTGGCTCTCTGTAGAGCAATCCAGTCAGTCCCATTTCCCCGCTCTATCCCTGTAGCCCTGCAAGTTAATTTCCCTCAAGTGCCTATCCAATTTTCTTTTGAAAACATTGAGGGCTCGATTTTGCCATTGGGGTTGGGCTGGGGCATGTCAGGTGGTTTTCGTGTCAGGACCCCGACTCCGATGTGAAGTGGGAAAAAAGTGTGATTTTCCCCTAATTGGGCACTTGATTTCCAGCGTGTGGGAACCCCTGGCCCAATTAGTCTTTCCATCCTGAAAGTCGCCTCCGATGATGTCATCAGTGCTGCTGGATTTAAGGCCTGCAAGCAGCCTTGCTTCTTCTGGAGACTGGAAACGCTTTGGACATTGTCTGAAGGACTTCATTTATCGACCATGTCCACCAGCAAGCAAAAGTGTGCACCTCGCTTTGATGAGCCCCCCCTCCAAGCTCTGGTGCAGGGAGCAAGATCTAATAAGGAGATGCTCTTCCCTTCCTCAGGGAGAAAAAAGCCACCACAACAGACTAAAGCTGTGTGGCTGCAAGTGGCCCAGGAGGTCAATGCCATCTCTATGTGCCGCAGAACCTGGCTGCAGTGCAGGAAGAGGTTTCAAGACCTTCTCTGCACAGGAAAAGTGAGTATGACTTTCCCATCACCCTCAATCTTATCCCCATCGCCTCTCCTCACCAGTACTCTGCTTTGCCAACCTCTTCCTCCACATCCCATTTGAGACTGACATCCCTGCACCCTTACCCATTCCCTCTCTCTCTATGGTCACATTCACTTAACTATTCGACCATGCAGCCCTCACACTCCCTATCACTGTGACGCAATGACAACAACATACAACACACAGAGAGGGCCCTTGGTCTCCTTCTAAGCATCTATGCTATAGATTCTCTACACTCACTCCTCCATTCTCACTCAAACTCCACTTGTGTCCCTCATTGCAGGAAAAGAGAGCCCACAATAAGAGGGAAAGAGCGAGGACAGGAGGAGGGCCACCCTCAGTAGCCCAGCTCACCACCACGGAGGAGGCGGCCCTGGAAATTGCCGGGACCGAGGAGGATTCCCAAGTGGGGGACGGACACACGGGCGCATCACAGCAAGCTGGTGACAGAATAGTTTGGCATCTCTCTCATTGACATTGCATGAGTGACTGATAATGATTCTGGTGCTCTAACAGATTGACTTATGATCATCTGCACAATTCAATGTGCATGCAACCTTTACCTCACATCTCTAACTCTTTCCTTTAGTTCCCCACAGGACCATCGACAGCCCCCATCCCCACTGTCCAGGAGAAAGAGCCTGAGCTTCCAGACTCCTCAGAGGAAGCTGCAACCTCTGAGGGCGCTTGGTCAGCAGAATTAAGCGCACCCTGCACTAGCGCAGACTCACACCTCGATGGGACCTTCGGGACATAGAGTAGAGTTGTCACCTGGTGTATCACAGCTCACAAGTGAGCATCAACAGATGGTGGAGACAGGGACAGCAGTGGAGAGTCCTTGTCGCAGTGGAGAGGACGCTCCCAGCTCGATTTCGCTGCATGTCGACCCTGTGCCTCTGGGTCCATCCAGAAGGAGAGTGGTGCTGGAACTGCAGGAACAGGTGCAGGAGTCTCTGGCAGGTTTTGTCTCCAGGGTCGCTGCGAGTGTGGAGCGAATGGAGGAGTCCATCGCTAACATGAGCAGAGCCTTTGTGGAGGCGTTGGCACATGAACGCATCACCATGGAAAGGATGGCAACCTCCATGGTAAGGCTGGCTACCGTAGTCACTTGGGTGTAATGTTGTGTTTAATTTTGAAAAGCCATCAGTAGCTTATTGTCATAAAAAAATCTGATGGCAAACTGTTGCAGTTGTGGCGTGTGTCATTTCGCTAATGAGACTTCCACATTGAGGGCTTAGGGCGACTTACAATTGTCAGTATGGTGGTCAGTGTGATAGGAATCCGCAGGTTCTTGGCCACTGTCGATGGTCTGATAAGAAGGTGCGAGGCAAAATTGTTTGATTGTGCAGGCTAAGCAAATCTGGCCAAGTTGAGTGCATCCCTTGCATCCCGGGCAGCAATGTGGGTGCGCACTGGCGCCTTCTGGCCTGTGCAGCTTCAGGTGGGTGAGCAGTAGCTTGGCGCTCCTGTTGTTGCTGGTGCTGTTGGTGCTTCTGTTGTTCATGGTTCTGCTGCTGCCAGGGCTGGTCTTCGTCCGAATCTGATGTCCAGGAGGAAAGGAAATAAATGGTTCCCATGCTTCTGGTGTATGCCTCAGTTGAAGAAGCGCTCAGTCAAGGTGGCAAGAGGGGTTTCCCAGGAGGTCACACTGGAGATGGGTGTCAGGCTCCAAACTTCCACAACAATGGGTATGCCTGCTAAAAGTTCCCCCAGACCTGAGACAACAAAGTTCTGCCACCTGCAAATGATGATTGCTGAAATCTCCTTTTTAATGGTGGAGCTGCAACTGTTAGTAAGCAATCCACTTGTGAGGCCACCAGGATTCACTGGCGTGTTCCAGAGGAGACGTGCAGGACGTGGGAAAAGTGGTAAAATCAGAAAGGCCTCTCAAAATGGGATTATAGAGGCACTTAACTGGTTGTTAAGGACCTTAAGGGACTATCCTGCCTCTTGGAGGCGGGACGGAAATGGGGTCAGAAAACACGCATTTGGGAAAATTACTCGGAGGCGGGATGGAGGCAGGATCGGGCCTGCCCACCATTTTTTCCGATTTTACCACCTCACATGCCTCAAATCCCGCCTCCTCGGGCCTGGCAAAATCGAGCCCTGAGTGTCTCCGCTTCCACCAATCTAGTCAGCAGCGAGTTCCAGGCCATTACCACTTGCTGCGTAAAAAAGTTCTTCCTCTCATCCACCCTGTATTGAAGGGATAATTACTAGTCCTAGCCCCTTTAGGGCTACCCCAGATCAGGCATATTCCTCAGACGTTCACTTTCAACTAAAGTTTGAGGTAGTCGAATCCTAAAGACGCTTAATTGGGTCTCAAGGTCCGGACTATCTCTCCCTCAAGGAAAGGAACAACCTGAAAATGTTACCGTCCTCCAGATAGCACTTTTAATAAGTTTAACTAGACTGTAACCTTCCGGATATTATGAGGGTCCGGAAAACTCCCCCAGAATTCTACAACTCCTCACCAAAGAGTGTACAGAGATTGAGTTTGCGAGTTTGATACAGAAGTATTATGTGAGATATGTATTTTACAGTTGGTGAGTCAATCTCAACATTAACAATTCCAAAAAGAGAAAGCTTTACAATCTTATTATTAGAGATCCTTACTCTCAAATCTTAACTTCGCTACAGTTTTACAGTTCTCAGTCTTATTCAGGATATCCACCAAAATCAAATACAGTACCTTTGATCCCCGAGATACAAAGAGTTGTAGACTTACAGAGCTGTCTCTGAAGCCGAGAATCGCTTTGCCCCTTTACAGCGAGTCTATTATCCTATTTGAGAGTTCAATATTTATACCCTTTTCCAGTGGTATTCCCATTAAGGTTTTCTGCTGATGTAAGCTAATTATCTCTAGTCATTTTTCTGCTGACTTCTGCAATTCTTACAGTCACCTCAGCTGGTAGCAATACAGAATCGTGTCTCTCCTCTAGGTATTCTAAACTTACCATAAAAAATGGTGTAACAGCAGGTGCATTTTATTTGATGTCATTTTTACTTAAGGCAAATGTTTGTGCCTCTTTACGAAGTGTAAATTAGAAAACCTTATACAGGGTGAACTATTGTCTGTTCCCAAAGATTCAGACTGTCAGGAGCCTTTAACCTTCTGTTTCAATAAGGTTATTGATTCAGTGTCAACAACTATCTTATCTCTATAGCCAGAAAGCTATCACAGCTTTAGATTGTTGAGGCTTCCAGATTTCCAAACCCAGTTTGTCATGTTTTAATAAGGCCAGAATTCTTTCATAGAATGGTGTATTTTTCTGAATAGGTTATATGGCTTATTCCTTCACAGTATCTCTTGCCCAAAACCTTAAATCTGTGTCCCCTAGTCCTTGTACCATCAACTAATGGGAACAGCCTTTCTCTGTCTATCTTATCCAAACCCATCATAATCTTGTACACCCCCTCTATCAAATCTCCCCTCAACCTCCTTTGCTCCAAGGAGAACAACCCCAGCTTCTCCAACCTAACCTTGTAGCTAAAATGCCTCATCCCTGGAACCATTCTGGTAAATCTCCTCTACTTCCTCTCAAGGACCTTCACATCCTTCCTAAAGTGTGGTGACCAGAAATGGATGCAATACTCTAGTTGTGGCCGAACCAGAGCTTTATAAAGATTCAGCATAACTTCCCTGCTTTTGTACTCAATACCTCTATTTATGAAGCCCAAGATCCCATATGCTTTGCTAACTATGCTCTCAATGTGTCCTGCCACCTTCAAAGATCTATGCACATGAACCCCTCAGGTCTTTCTGTCCCTGCACACTCTTTTGAACTGTGCTATTAAGTCTATATTGCCTCCCCCTATCCCTTCTGCCAAAATGCATCACCTCACACTTCTCCGTATTAAATTCCATCTGCCACTTGTCTGCCCATTCTACTAGCCTATCTATGTCCTGTTGCAGTTGATTGGTATCCTCCTCACTGTTTGCCACACCTCCAAGTTTGGTATCATCGGCAAATTTTGAAATTTTACTCTGTATTCCAATATCCAAGTCATTTATGTATATATATATATATCAAAAAAAGCAGTGGTCCTAGCACTGACCCTTGGGGAATACCACTGTCTACCATCCTCCAGTCTGAAAAACAACCATTTACCATAACTCGATGTTTTCTGTCCTTAAGCCAATTTCTTATCCAAGCTGCACTGACCCTCCTATTCCATGAGCCTCAATTTTGTTAACCAGCCTTTTATGTGGTACTTTGTCAAACGCTTTCTTAAAATCCGTATTGACAACATCCACTGCATTCCCTTCATCAACCTTCTCTGTTACTTCATCAAAAAATTCAATTAGATTAGTCAAACATGATCTGCCTTTCACAAATCCGTGCTGGCTCTCCTTAATTAACTTAAACCTCTCCAAGTGCCTGTTAATTTTTTCCCTGATTATTGTTTCTAAAACCTTACCCACCACTGATGTTATACTGACCAGCCTGTAGTTACTAGGATTGTCCTTACACCCTTTCTTGAACAAGGGTGTCACATTTGCCACTTTCCAATCCTCTGACACCTACCCCACATCTAGGGAAGATTGGAAGATTATGGCAAGCCCTTCTGCTATCTCCACCCCCACTTCCCTTAGCAACCTGGGATGCAAACCATCTGGACCAGGCGACTTATCCATTCTAAGCATATACAGCCTTTCCAGTACATCCTGCCTATCTATTTTCACCCCATCCATTACCTCAACCATTTCCATTTCTACCGATATTTTGTCAGCATCCTCTTCCTTAGTAAACACCAATACAAAGGACTCATTAAGTATTCTAGCCTTGCCCTGCACCTCTAAGCATATATCACCTTCTTTGTCCCTAATAGGCCCCACCCCGCCTCTTACTACTCGCTTACTGTTTACATGCCGGTAGAAGATTTTTGGGTTCCCTTTTATGTTAACCACCATTCTACTCTCATATTCTCTCTTTGCCAGTCTTATTTTCCTCTTTACTTCCCCTCTCAACTTATTGTATTTGGTCTGGTTCTCACTTGAAGAATTCACCTGATGTGCATCATACACCTTTTTTTTTGTTTCATCATATTCCCTATCTCCCTCATCATCCAAGGAGCCCTGGCTTTGGTTCCCCTACTTTTCCCTCTTGTTGGAATGTACCTAGCCTGTTCCTGAAACATCTCCTTAAAGATCACCCATTGTTCCATTACAGTTTTTCCTGTCAATCTTTGGTTCCATTTAACCCTGACTGGATCCCCTATCATCCCATTGAAGTTAGCCCTCTTCCAATTTAGAAGTTCTACTTTAGATTGTTCCTTGCTCTTCTCCATTACTAATCTAAACCTTATGATACGATGTTCACTCATACCCAAGTGTTCTCCTACAGACACTTGGTCCATTTGGCCCACCTAATCAGTACTGCCACCCCACCTCCCTTTTTTCCTTCCCTATCTTTTCTGAACATCTTGTATCTGTGAATATTAAGCACCCAGTTCTCAACATTTTTAAGTCACGTTTCCATTATTACCACTACATCATATTCCCACACAGCTCACCAAACTTATACACCACACTTTCTGTGTTTACATACATGCATTCCAAACCTGTCGTTGCATTCCTCGTAGTCTTCTTAGTTTGCTCCTATCTAATATGGTAAAATAGAAATTATGGTTTTCAATAGATTCTACAGAATCCAAATAGACTTCTACCAACTGGAAATTAGGCTTTTTCAGCACATGATGAGATGGTTCCTAGATGTAGACCAGCTGCTACATGGTGGATTCCTGCCAGCCATGCTTACATTTCTGTTGGAGTAATCAGCGGCTGTATGTGGAGTAATCAGCGGCTGTATGTGGAGTAATCAGCGGCTGTATGTGGAGTAATCAGCGGCTGTATGTGGAGTAATCAGTGGCTGTCTGTGGAGTAATCAGCGGCTGTATGTGGAGTAATCAGTGGCTGTCTGTGGAGTAATCAGCGGCTGTATGTGGAGTAATCAGCGGCTGTATGTGGAGTAATCGGCGGCTGTATGTGGAGTAATCAGCGGCTGTAAGTGGAGTAATCAGCGGCTGTATGTGGAGTAATCAGCGGCTGTATGTGGAGTAATCGGCGGCTGTATGTGGAGTAATCGGCGGCTGTATGTGGAGTAATCAGCGGCTGTATGTGGAGTAATCAGCGGCTGTATGTGGAGTAATCAGCGGCTGTCTGTGATATGACTGAAACAAAACAAATGGTCGTTCCTGCGCTCCTCGTGGCAAAGAACTGGATTCCTAATAGTTGGAAAAGCACAGCAGAGAAATGCTGTTTGGTTGGATGAATGAGATGCTACAGCTTACCACTTATGAAGACATTAAGATTTCAAGGGCAAGTGATTATAGCTCAAAAGCAATGAGCTTTGCTGGAGGGTCTATTAAAGAAATAATGAAATCTTGTTCTTACAATTGCAGCTATCATTCTCTAGAGAGAGAATGCTGGTAGTCTGTCTGTAAGGAAATTGTGTATATCTTTTTCTTATGTACTGATGGATCTCCCCTGGCATTGCGCATGGTAATTCAATGGGTACTCCATCTTATAATGACAGGAGCATTATAACCTGAAGCTTTAATTCTAATCAGCATTTCAAGGCCAATTTTACAATTTTACAATGGCAGCACATTCCACGCCAGAAACCTATTCAGCATATGCAGTGAAACTCGTGAGAGCTTGTGAAGCCTACTCATTTAAATAATTCATCAGCTCTCCTGGCATAGCTTGGATCATGTCCTGACATTGTGCAGGATGCAGGAGGGCTGCCCCTTTACAGAGACATCCTTGGAGGTGATGTTGAGGGAAGTAAAGTGAAGGAAGGCTACCATCTTTGGATCTGACTGCACCCTCCCCCTGCTGTCCAGGCTGCCTGGGAAGAATGCAGCTGAACACAGTTTTGTTCACAAGGAGGTCATCATCGCAGATGAGGAAGAAGTTTAACACGTTTCACTAGTTTACGCAAGGCAAAAGTATTTGGAACACAATTGCTTCAAGTGCAATGCTATGGCATAGCTGCAACACACACTTTCATCTCAACCTGGCTGCAACTTGACTTTCACACATGATGATCATTTGGGAATCCTTCAGCCTCTTTCATGCACTCAGAAAGCAGCCATTATTCATGCACCTTCTAGTTTGCAGGTAAACCTCCAATGATGTGGCTCACTTTCAGAAAATTTGGGCCCAACAAAGTTTCCACCTATGTCGCTTGCATGCTCGTGTGCCTCATTAAAATTTCCCCTTATGTTTTAAAGTGCTGTTGTTCCTGGTCTCTCAATCTTGGCAGGCTGTAACTAGTGGGGGAGCGCAAGGATCAGTGCTTTGGCCTCAGCTATTCACAATCTACATCAATGATTTGGGCAAGAACATGGCAAATGGAATATAATGTGAAGAAATGTGAAATTATCCACTTTGGTAGGAAAAATAGAACAGCAGGGTATTTTTTATATGGTGAGAGATTGGGAAATGTTGGTGTTCAGAGGGACCTGGCTGTCCAAAGAATTTTAAAGATTCACCACCCTCTGAGTGAAGAAATTTCACCTCATTTCAGTCCTAAATGGCCGACCCCTTATTCTGAGACTGTGATCCCTGGTTCTAGACTCCCCAGCCAGGGGAAACATCCTCCCTGCATCTACCCTGTCAAGCGCTGTAAGAATTTTGTATGTTTCAATGAGATCACCTCTCATTCTTCTAAACTCTAGAGAATATAGACCAAGGGGGAGAAATTCAGTATCGCCCCATTTGGGGCGCAATTATCGGCCGGGCGCAAAGATTAGCGCCTGGTGCTAATTATCGCCTCTGACTGCAAACTTGACTTTTATCGCCCCTGGAGGTGATTGGAGTGCTAAATCAGGCGCTACACATCTGTCTTAAGGCGCAAAGGCCGAGGAGCGAGGCGCTACCTCAAAGCACTGGCGAAGCTCATGTGATGTCAGTAATGGAACACACACACAATGGCACAGGCCAGTTCTTAAAGGGGAGGGTTGATCTTGCTTTCCATCCACATCCTGCTCATTACAGCCTTGAATCTCGGCCTGGAGAGACCTGTACATCAAATCTGCTGGAAAGAACAATGGAGAGTACCAGGGAAAGAGCTCAGCGTGCAACCCCCACAGTCTCTTCTAAATCAATACAAGGAAGGGCAAATCAAAATGAACCTGCAAAGTACTGCTCAGTACCCAAAACTCCTTCACACAGCATTGAATCTCTCCAGAAGTCTCTCTCTCTCTCTCTCAGAATGCATGGTTCAAAAATGTGACCAACAAAAAAAGGCAGGAAGCGGTCACCTTTAAATAGCGCTCCCCCAGTCCCTTCCTGACTGCAAAACGCTCCCCTCAACCTGTCGTTGCTAGCGGCAGGTGGTAAGGCAGGGGGCGCCATGCAATATCCGCTCCGGGGTGCTACCGGGGCATTGCACACTCGACTGATGTCACGATCTTGTCCAGTTAATTTCGCGAGCAGCGCAAACATTGCCGCGCCCAGGTGCTAGTTGCTTTGCGCCCCATTAGCGCCCTCTTAAGGCGCTAACGGGAGGCGCAACCAACTGAATTTTTCCCCCCTAGTCTACTCAATCTGTCCTCATCGGACAATCCCCCCATCCCAGGAACCAGTCTGGTGAACCTTCGTTGCACTCCCTCTATGGCAAGTATATCCTTCCTTAGGAAAGGAGACCAAAACTGTACACAATACTCCAGGTGTGGTCTCACCAGGGCCCTATATAATTGCTGTAAGATGTCTTTACTTTTATACTCAAATCCTCTTGTAATAAAGGCCAACATACCATTTGCTTTCCTAATTGCTTGCTGTACCTGCATGTTAACTTTCAGTGATTCATGTACAAAGACACCCAGGTCCATCTGAACACCAACATTTCCCAATCTCTCACCATTTAAAAAATACTCTGCTTTTCTATTTTTCCTGTGTCGGGAGCAGCAGGAGTGCGCTGGTACAGTGGGTATTTAAACTCACTTTCGCGGGCTTTTTTCCTCAGAGGCCGATGTCGGGAGCAGCAGGAGAGCGACATTATAGTAAGTATTTAAACTCACTTTCGCGGGCTTTTTTCCTCAGAGGCTTACCAATCTCACATACCGGCGGCGGCGTTCCAGAGCCACGTCACAATTCAAAAAGCGACGCGGGCAAGAGGAAGCAGCTGATTGGGTGAGTACTTATACTCCTCTATAGTTTGACAGTTAAGGTTATAGTTTATAAAGTTTAGAAGGTCTTAATTTTTGTGGTTATAGTTTCTAAGGTCTCTGTTGTGTAGCGGGGAGTGCTAGTAAACAAGGGCCCTTGAGAATATCATTTAATTGTAGTGTAATTAGTGGTATTGATTTGATTTAATTTAATTTAGATTAATTAAAGGGTAAGTCATGGCAGCACAGCTCGGCCCCATGGCATGCTCCTCCTGCACTATGTGGGAAATCAGGGACACTTCCTGTGTCCCTGACGACCATGGGCTGGATTTTCATTGACCCGTGGAGGCGGGTTTGGAGGTGTGTGGGGGGTTAAAATTGCGAAAACTGGCGGGCAGGCACAAGTCCACCTCCATCCTGCCTCCACGCAATTTTCATTAAATCGTGTCTGCTGGTCCCGACTCTGTCCCGCCTTTAAGAGGTGGGATAGGTTGTTAAGGCCCTTAACAAACACTAAATTGGCTCTATAATGCCATTTTGAAAGGCCTTTGTGATTTTAACCCTTGTTCTATGTGAAGCACACCTGGTCTGAACCACGAGTGTGAAACCTGGCGGGAGCACGTATGGGTAGTTGACGCTAGCTGGCTGGTTGGCTGGCTGGGTGGCTGGCTGGGTGGCTGGCTGGGTGGCTGTGGGGATGCATATATGGATGGCTATGTGGAGGAGACATATCTGGGAGTGGTGGTGTAAAAATATCTGGGGTCAGACTTAGGACTGCTGCTGCTCATTTTGCAGGTCCTCTCACAGCAAAGGCCAGGCAGTCTTTGAAGACCTTCAATGCAGCAGCAATGATGACATCATCAGAGGCGACTTTCAGACTGAAAACACTAATTGGTTCATGGGTTCCCACATGCTGGAACTCAATTGCCCAATTAGGTGAAAATTGCATCAATCTCCCACATCCAATTGCAGTCGGGTGGATAACACGAAAAGTGGATAACACAACCCCAACCCACCCCAGTATCAAAATCCAGCCCCATGTGTGCGGGAAGTGTATCCAGCTGCAGCTACTGGCAGACCGCATTGTGGCACTGGAGCTGCGAATGGATACATACTGGAGCATTTGCGATGCTGAGTACATCGGGGATAGCACGTTTAATGAGTTGGTCACACCGCAGGTAAAGGCTGCACAGGCAGGAAGGGAATGGGTGACTGCCAGGCAGAGGAGTAGGCGCAGGCAGGTAGTGCATGGGTCCCCTGTGGCTATCCCCCTCTCAAACAGATATACTGCTTTGGATATTGTTGGGGGAGATGGCTTATCGGGGGAAGGCAGCAGCAGCCAACTTCCTGGCACCATGGGTGGTTCTACTGCACAGGATGGGAGGAAAAAACAGGAGAGCTATAGTGACAGGGGATTCTATTGTAAGGGGAATAGATAGGCGTTTCTGTGGCCGCAAACGAGACTCCAGGATGGTATGTTGCCTCACTGGTGCAATGGTCAAGGATGTCTCAGAGCGGCTGCAGGGCATTCTGGAGGGGGATGGTGAACAGCCAGTTGTCGTGGTGCATATTGGTACCAACGATATAGGTAAAAAATGGGAAGAGGTCCTAAAAGCTGAATATAGGGAGTTAGAAAGTAAATTAAAAAATAGGACCTCAAAGGTAGTAATCTCAGGATTGCTACCAGTGCCACGTGCAAGTCAGAGTAGAAATAGAAGGATACTTCAGATGAATACATGGCTAGAGGAATGGTGCAAGGGGGAGGGATTCAAATTCCTGGGACATTGGAACCGGTTCTGGGGGAGGTGGGACCAGTACAAACTGGAAAGTTTGCACCTGGTCAGGACTGGGACCGATGTCCGAGGTGGAGTGTTTGCTAGTGCTGTTGGGGAGGGTTTAAACTAAAATGGCAGGGGGTTGGGAACCTGTGCAGGGAGACAGAGGAAAGAGAAGCAAGGATAGAAACAAAAGACAGGAAGGAGAAAAGCAAAAGTGGAAGGCAGAGAAATCAAGGGCGTAAATCAAACAGGGCTGGAGTAAATAATAATTCTAAAAGGACTAAGAGTGTTAAAAAAACAAGCCTGAAGGCTTTGTGTCTTAATGCGAGGAGCATTCGTAATAAGGTGGATGAATTAGCTGCGCAAATAGATGTAAACGGATATGATAGAATTGGGATTACGGAGACATGGCTCCAGGGTGACCAAGGCTGGGAATTCAACATCCAGGGTTATTCAATATTCAGGAAGGACAGGCAAAAAGGAAAAGGAGGTGGGGTAGCATTTCTGGCTAAAGAGGAGATTAACGCAATAGTAAGGAAGGATATTAGCTCTGATGATGTGGAATCTGTATGGATAGAGCTGAGAAATACCAAGGGGCAGAAAACGTTAGTGGGAGTTGTATACAGATCCCCAAATAGTAATGCTGAGGTTGGGAATGGCATTAAATGGGAAATTAGAGATGCATGCAATAAGGGCACAGCAATTATCATGGGTGATTTTAATCTACATATAGATTGGGCTAACCAAATTAGTAACAATACTCTGGAGGAGGAATTCCTAGAGTGTATACGGGATGGTTTCCTGGACCAATATGTCGAGGAACCAACTAAAGATCAGGCCATCTTAGACTGGGTATTATGTAATGAGAAAGGATAATTAGCAATCTTGTTGTGCGAGGCCCCTTGGGGAGGAGTGATCATAATATGATAGAATTCTTCAATAAGATGGAGAGTGAAGTAGTTGACTCAGAGATGAGGGTCCTGAATTTAAATAAAGGAAACTATGATGGTATGAGGCGCGAGTTGGCAAGGATGGATTGGGGAACATTACTTAAAGGGTTGACGGTGGATAGGCAATGGCAAACATTTAAAGATCGCATGGATGAACTACAGAATTTGTTCATCCCTGTTTGGCATAAAAATAAAACAAAAAAAAGGTGACTCAACCGAGGCTAACAAGGGAAATTAGGGAGAGCATAAGATCCAAGGAGAGGACATATAAATTGACCAGAAAAAGCAGCAAACCTGAGGATTGGGAGCAGTTTAGGATTCAGCAAAGGAGGACAAAGGGATTAATTAAGAGGGGGAAAATAGAGTATGAGAGTAAGCTTTCAGGGAACATAAAAACTGACTGTAAAAGCTTCTATAGATATGTGAAGAGAAAAAGATTGGTGAAGTCAAGTGTAGGTCCCTTGCAGTCAGAATCAGGGGAATTTATAATGCGGAACAAAGAAATGGCAGACCAATTAAATACATACTTTGGTTCTGTCTTCACAAAGGAGGACACAAATAACCTCCCAGAGATGTCGGGGAACATAGGGTCTAATGAGAGGGAGGAACTGAATGAAATCAGTATTTGTTGGGAAATGGTGTTAGGGAAATTGATGGGATTGAAGGCCAATAAATCCCCAGGGCTTGAGGGGGTGAAATTCAGCATCGCCCCATTTGGGGCGCAATTATCGGCCGGGCACAAAGATTAGCGCCTGGCGCTAATTATCGCCTCCGACTGCAAACTTGACTTTTATCGCCCCTGGAGGTGATTGGAGCGCTACATCAGGCGCTACACATCTGTCTTAAGGCGCAAAGGCTGAGGAGCGAGGCGCTAACTCAGAGTGCTGGCAAAGCTCATGTGATGTCAGTAAGCAATGGAACACAGACACAATGGCGCCAGCCAATTCTTAAAGGGGAGGTTTGATCTTGCTTTCCATCCACATCCTGCCCATTGCCGCTTTGCATCTCGGCCTGGAGAGACCTGTACATCAAATCTGCTGGAAAGAACAATGGAGAGTACCAGGGAAAGAGCTCAGAGTGCAACCCCCAGAGTCTCTTCTAAATCGATACAAGGAAGGGCAAATCAAAATGAACCTGCAAAGTGCTGCTCAGTATCCAAAACTCCTTCACACAGCGTTGTATCTCTCCAGAAGTCTCTCTCTCTCTCTCAGAATGTGTGGTTCAAAAATGTCACCAACAAAAAAAGGCAGGAAGCGGTCGCCTTTAAATAGCGCTCCCCCAGTCCCTTCCTGACTGCAAAATGCTCCCCTCAACCTGTCATTGCTAGCGGCAGGCGGTAAGGCAGGGGAGGCCACTCAATATCCGCTCTGGGGTGCTACCGGGGCGTTGCACACACAACTGATGTCATGATCTACCGTCGCCTCCAGTCCAGATCCAAGGTCGTCCCATCCTCTGTTGTTGAATTATAGTATGCAGACGACGCTTGCGTCTGCGCTCACTCGGAGGTCGAACTCCAAACCATCGTCAACACCTTCACCGAAGAGTACGAGAGCATGGACCTTACACTAAACATCCGGAAGACAAAGGTCCTCTACCAACCTGCCCCCGCCACACAGTACTGCCCCTTGATTTTCAAAATCCATGACAAGGTCTTGGACAACGTGGACCACTTTCCATACCTCGGGAGCCTACTGTCAACAAGGGCAGACATCGATGATGAATTCCAACACCGCCTTCAGTGTGCCAGTGTAGCCTTCGGTCGCCTGAGGAAGAGAATGTTTGAACACCAGGACCTCAAACCCGGCACTAAGCTCATGGTCTGCAGAGCAGCAGTGATACCCGCCCTGCTGTATGCCTCAGAGACATGGACCATGTACAGCAGGCACCTCAAAGCACTGAAGAGGTACCACCAATGCTGCCTCTGCAAGATCCTGCAAATCCATTGGCAGGATAGGCGCACCAACGTCAGTGTTCTCACTCAGGCCAACATCCCCAGCATCGAAGCTTTCACTACGCTCGATCAGCTCCGATGGACGGGTCACATCGTCCGCATGCCCGATACGAGACTCCCAAAAAAAGCGCTCTCCTCAGAGCTCCAGCATGGCAAGAGAGCCCCAGGTGGGCAGAGGAAATGCTTCAAGGACACCCTCAAAGCCTCCTTGAAAATGTGTAACATCCCCACCGACACCTGGGAATCCCTGGTCCAAGACTGCACAAAGTGAAGGAGAAGCATCTGGGAAGGCGCCGAACATGTCGAGTCTCTTCGCCGGGAGCAAGCGGAAGCCAAGCGCAAGCAGCGCAAGGAACGCATGTCAACCCAAGCACCCCACCCACCCACCCCTTCAACCACCGTCTGCCCCACCTGTGACAGAGACTGTAGGTCCCGCATTGGACTCATCAGTCACCTGAGAACTCCTTTTTAATGTGGAAGCAAGTCATCCTCGGTTCCGAGGGACTGCCTAAGAAGAAGAATTCTTTAAATACTAGCCATTGCTCATCCACTGTCATACCTTTTAATGTAGTTTCCCAATCTACCTTTACCAACTCGACCCTCATACCTATGTAATTTGCTTTGTTTAGTTTTAAGACCCTAGTTTCGGATTTAACTAAGTCACTTTCAAACTCAATATGAAATTCCAACATATTATGGTCACTCTTCCCTAAAGACCCCTTTATTACAAGGTTATTAATTAACCCTTTCTTGTTGCACAATACTGGATCTAAAATAGCCTGTACCCTAGTTGGTTCCTCAATATACTGATCTAGAAAACTATCTTGCATACATTCCATGAATTCGTCCTCCACACTATTACTGCAAATTTAGTTTGACCAGCCTATATGTAGATTAAAGTCCCTCATGATTACTTTATTACCCTTGTTACATGTGCCTCCAATTTCCTGATTTATACTCTGCCCTACCTTACAACTACTGTTTGGGGGCCTATAAACAACTCCCACCAATGTTTTCTGCCCCTGCTGTATCTTAGCTCCACCCAAACTGATTCTACTTCTTGATTTTCGGAGCTAACATCCTTTCTCTCTACTGTCTTTATCCCATCCTTTATTGGTCATGATGCGGAGATGCCGGTGTTGGACTGGGGTGGACAAAAATGAGAAGTCGCACAACACCAGGTTATAGTCCAACAGTTTTATTTGAAATCACAAGCTTTCGGAGCTTACACCCCTTCCTCAGGTGAAGTAAAGAAATACAGAGTCGACAAAGTATATATAGATAGAGAACAATGCATGTGTAACTTACAATGGCAGACGACTACATTTAAATCGTCCTGACTGTTTATCTGCCGAGGTGTGACAAAAGGCAATCAGGTCAGCCAGGAAGGTACCATATCAAAGACATAGCAAGATACAACTGAGTTGTCTCAATTGTATCTTGCTATGTCTTTGATGTGGTACCTTCCTGGCTGACCTGATTGCCTTTTGTCACACCTCGGCAGATAAACAGTCAGGATGATTTAAATGTAGTCGTCTGCCATTGTAAGTTACACATGCATTGTTCTCTATCTATATATACTTTGTCGACTCTGTATTTCTTTACTTCACCTGAGGAAGGGGTGTAAGCTCCGAAAGCTTGTGATTTCAAATAAAACTGTTGGACTATAACCTGGTGTTGTGCGACTTCTCATTTTTGTCCATCCTTTATTATCAGGGCTACCCCTCCTCCTTTTCTAGTTTGCCTATCTGTACTAAAAGTTATGTATCCTGGAATATTTAGTTCCCAACCTTGGCCACTTTGCAACCACGTCTCCGTTATGGCTAATAGTTCAAACCTGTTAATTTCTATCTGTGCTATTAATTCATCTATTTTGTTGTGAATGCTTTGCCATTCAGATATAGTGCCTTTAGCTTTGACTTATTTCTCTTTTTCCCTGATGTCACTTTAGTCATTAATGCCTCATTGGGCCAAAAATTCATCCCGCTGCGCGAGAGTATGCACTGCGTACTCTCGCGTATTCTCTCTCCAATTGCCGGTTTTCTGCATGCCCTGCGCATGCGCTGAAAACCGGCACTTGGTCTTTGGAAAAGGGGGCAGTTCCTCGGTGCATCGCGTGCGCGCTACAGGCTGCGCGCACGCTGTGCACTTAGTGCTTTGGACGCGCAGGTAAGGACGGAAGATTTTAGAAATGGAAAAAGGAGGAGTAAGACCCACTTTTAACAAGGTAAGTAGTGAATTAAGTATTTTTTTGAATTTTTTTTAACAGGTATATCTTTTTTAGAGACTTTAAAGACAGGTAAGTTTATTTTTATAACTTTTTAAAAGATTTTAAATTTTTTCAAAAATTTAATTTTTTATTTAAAATGGTTAATTTATTTAACTATACTTATTTTATTAATGTGATGGATTTTTTTTAAATTTAATTGAGGTTTAGCTGTTATTTTGGGGTGGTGTAAGATTCATAGCTTTCACAGCACGTATGTGAAACTTATGAATGGAAGATGGTGTGCTGCCATTGGCTCTAACTGAGTCACGTGATCCCACAGCTCGCACGAATTCACTACGCCGGTGGGATACGCAAGCACTGCCCAGCTGATGTCTGGAACATCAAGTTCGTGCGAGCTGGATCTGAAAAAGCCAACGCGGAGTGAGAGATCGCGCCTGCTCCTTACCCCCGCGGGAACAGAGCGAGATCAATTTCTGGGCCATTACCTTTGTTACTCTCTCTGTTCCTTCCTGCTTATTTTTACCCAAAACTCTACTCTGCTCTAGAGCCTTGACATTTCTCTCGCTGCTTTTAAATTGACTCTTTCCTGATGTTGGTAGATGAAACCTCATATTTAGGTTAGTTTATGGAAGGTGTTTCTGGTTTAGTATTGGCAAGAATGAAATGTTGTTTCTTTTATTATTTTTGCGTTAAGTTAAACATTCTACAATCAAGTGAACTCTGCTTTATTGATTTTCTACCACTGTTGACTTTTTTACTTTTATTAGAGCTGATTTGTAGTTTATAACCTATGTCACAGAGCCTCACAGCACATTAATTTTTCTGTTATCTGAAGACTAGGAGAACACGAGAGGGCTTTTGTCAATTCAATGAGTTAGTTGTAGTAATAAGAGTTTCTGTTTAACCCCTGGGCAATGTCACATTACCAAGTATTCTGTGTATAGAGTCATACTCCAGTTCATTGCGAACAAGAGTTTGCTTATGGGTGTGGCCTTTAGTGCTGAACATGAAAGAAATATCCACGTAAAGCCTGAAATATATAATAGCTATTCCATGCCAAGCCTTTGTACAAATGTACAGCCCCTTTATAGTGGACCACGTACAATCCATAGGGCACATGTTACAGCTGTAACTTATAATTGAAAAGCTTGTAATGGAATAGCTATATTTCAGAAAAATATACCATCCTATGAATAGATTTCTGATATTATTAATACATGACATACTGGGTTTAAAAGTCTGGCAAGCCTCGGCGACACAGGCTGCAAACACAATACAGGCTTTTGAGATAAGAACAGTTGATAACAAAAGCTGTAAACACCAAACAAGCTTTGAAATGGGAATTGGTTTGTAAATACAAAGACAAAGGCCCTATTGAAAAAGCAAAGGCTTGCTTCCGAGATGTCTACAGTTTGGAACCAGCACAATAGCAATGTCCAAGTAAAGTGTTGGAAAGCAAAACTTTGAACAGGAACACAGAATATTAAAAAACCATGTGCCTTTGTAAAAGTAACATCAAATGAAACAGGAAACATGATTATATATATAACCAACTAAGATGGCCAGGAAAACAAACACCCTAGATGAAGTGTTTTTAATTTACATGTTGTAAAAGATACCTACAGAAGACTTTGAAAATATTACATCAATAGATGACACCAAGCAATCACATTGTGTTTGTATTGAAAATGGAATAGTTAGGAGACACGATGTCTGGTAATAAGCAGTTAAGCCAATATTAAGAAATCAATGGAAAACCTTGCTAAGAATGGCATCAAATAGATACTGATGTTAAACCATTTTATGATAGGTTTTGAAACACCTATACAACAGACAGGATTCTGAAAGCTAACAGCTAAATTAACAGTAAGAATAGAAAGAAGTCAACAGAGAGAATGACTAAAGATAATTAGCTTACATCAGCAGAAAACTTCAAAGAATAAACCACTAAAAAAGGTATAAAAATAGAGCTTTTCAAATGAGAAAACAGAAGTCGCTGAAGAGGCAAACGATTCTCGCCTTCAGAACCACTCTGTAGGCCTACAACTCTTTGAGTCTCGGGTAATCAAGGTATTTGATTTTGGTGGATATTCTGGATTAAGAAATAAGTAGAAGTGTGGAAATGTAACGAAGTTAAGATTTGAGAATAAGGATCTCTGATAAGAAATGTAAGCTATTTGTATTTTGAACGGTTAAAGTTGCGATTGAATCAACAGCTGTTAGCTGAATGTCGGTTCTTTAATAAATCTATATATTTTTAGAATTGTCTCACAGAGTATTTCTGTATTAATCTCGCAAACTCAATTTCTGTACACTCTTCTGTGAGGAGTTACAGAATTCTGGGGGAGTTTCCGGACCCTCATAATATCCGGAAGGTTCCAGTCTAGTTAAACTTGTTAAAAGTGCTATCCGGAGGACGGTAACATCTTCAGGCCATTCCTTTCCTTTAGGGAGAGATAGTCTGAACCTTTAGACCCAATTAAGCATCTCTAGGATTCGGCTACCGCTAACTTTAGTTGAAGGTGAATGTCTGGGGAATACGCCTGATCTGGGGTAGCCCAAAAAGTGCTAGGACTTGTAATTATCCCTTCATGTTTGGCATACTCACATCTGCAAAGGGCTTCACACGAAAAAACACTGTAATGCAAGCCAATGCATCAAGCCTGGTCACCTAATGACACCCATGATGGGTTGCTGCTTCTGTCACTGTACATATGTCAGGACCACCTCTCTGTTTGTAAACCAAATGGCACCTAATACAAGGGAACAGACCCAAACAGGCGGAGGGCTCAATAATTGCAAATGCTTGACTTTAACGGCATTAAGTCTGTAAGAGAATTTTAAACTGCAGACCTTCCCCAAACACTGAAAGGCCTAGTGCTATGTCTTGGCCTCCTTCCTACTCATTCCCACACAAGAATACACACAATCACACAAACAACATGTGTAGTCAGTATCTTGTGATGTGAACTCTTTGAAAAGTGTCTCTTGGAGACAGCATTGTGATATTAATCATGTTTCTGTCATACGCTGGAAATAACAATCTGCCAGCACTGGAAGTTGGTGAGGAGAAGACAGTACTTCACAGCATTCTTCAACACTCTCACCAACATTTGCACGTTCTCCCAGGCAGTAAGTAACAGTGACTTGGCAAAGGACACTACACTTACTATAGCTTCCAGATAGATATAGTACTGGATTGACAGCAATAAAAGGTATTTAACTCAAGCATTAGGCATATCAGAGATGGATTTGCTAATAGAAAATGTTGTTAGATTTTAAACACGGAAAATGCTGTTCCACAGGTGAGTGTAATCACTTTCTGGTCATTTTTTATGTTTATTTTACAAAGCTTATTTTAAATAGTAAATCTTAAGTTTAGTGGAGAAAACAAGTTGGTGGCTGCAATATATTTGGGTAGAACAAATGAAGGACAACGACACGATGAGTTGCCAGTCTATGCGCTTGTTTATTAGGTCAGTGCGAACTGAACATGCTCATACAAAACCATCTGATAATACATTACAATGCTTTCCCCCTTAAAAAAGTATATTACATTTTGGCGATGAGGATGGGATCCCAAAGGCATTTTTAGTGATCATGGAAAGACTTAGGGGGAAAGATTCGGTACCATAGAGCCTCCCGTTAGTGCCAACGTCGCACACCAAATCCTTCTTGATGCGGCCATTGTAGGGATGGCAGATTTGGGCCCCAATATTGCTCATCGCGGTTTGTGATCGGTTATCAGGGTAAACTTTCTGCTGATCAGGAACTGTTGGAATTGCTTGATTTCAAACACTATGGCGAGTGCTTCCTTTTCAATTTGCACATAGTTTCTTTCGCTCTTTGTGAGGGTTCGCGATGCGAACACGATTGGTTTCACTTGGCCGTCATCCGTTACGTGGTTTATTACAGCTCCCACACCGTAGCTGGAAGCATCACACGCTAACTTATACTCACTCACAAGTAGAGCATCGCTAGAGAGACTTCTCTTACAAGCATCGAAAGCTTCCTGTTGCGCTATCGTCCACTTCCACCAGACATCATTCTTGAGAAACACGTGCAATGGAGCTAACATGGTCGCTAACTCAGGTAAGAAACGCGCGTAGTACTGGATCATTCCAAGTAAAGATTTTAACTCAGACACGTTCTGTGGCTTTGGAGCACTGATGACAGCATCAACCTTTTCCTTCACTGGTTGCAAGTCATTTGCATCAACTTTCAGACCAAGTACACAACCTTGGACTGCACAAAAGCACATTTGCTCTTTTTCAATTTGACATTGTGGGCATTCAACATTTGAAGCAATATAACTAACATCTCTAGATTTTCTTCCTTGCTGCTTGTTGCAATCAGCACATTGTTTTGATTGCATAAGCAATTTGGAACTCCTTGTAAAATCTTTTGGGGGAGGGCTTTACACCATACAGCAGTTTGGTGTATGAGTATGGTGTATGCTATGTCAAACGTTAGGTTCGGAGTGTTCAGTAACTTGGACTGTGTGCGCTCATCCACTAGTCCACACACAAACCTACCTCATAACGCATGATCCAAAAATGTGCCAAAGTTACAATGCAAAGACAGGTTCTTAAGAGCCTCACTGATGGCTTCAATTTGTTTTTGGTTTCTGGTGCCAAACTTATAGCTCTCTGCTATTTCTAGCAGCTTTGGGTTTGGGTCGAAATGGTCCTCGAGTTTCTCGACAATGTCTTCAAATGACGCATCCTTCACTTTCCCTGGCACAAGTAGGTTTGTCAATGTTCCGTAGACATCTGGCCCGATCTCCGTTAGAAAAATTACTTTCTTCCATTCACGAATTACTTCAGTTTGAGCTTGAAAATTCTCGTCTGTACCTTCGGTCTCAATAATGTTATTGCGCTAAAAAAACTTCTCCATCCGCTCACTGTAAGAACTGAATGGTTCGTGAGCTCGGTCATACATGCTGAGGCTTCCGATGAATTCCGTATGCGCGGCCATGATTGTCCCGATCCCATTGACAGTGACTCAGCACACTACCTATGTACATGTGAGAATCAACGTCACTGTTGCTGTGTATACATACAAGTGAAGGCGATGCACAAATGATTCTGCACGAGTATTAACGGTAAAACATCACAAAAATTCAGATTAGGTGTCACAAATTCACCTTAAACTTATCCACTCGAACGTTGAACACTGTGTCCTTCCATGATCTGTAAAAATGGCTTTGGGATCCTAGCCCCATCGCCAAAACGCGCTGTAGCAACTCACCAGGGCTTCTTCGACAGCACCTCCCAAACCCGCGACCTCTTCCACCTAGAAGGACAAGGGCAGCAGGCGCATGGGAACACCACCACCTCCAAGTTCCCCTCCAAGTCACACACCATCCTGACTTGGAAATATATCGCCGTTCCTTCATCGTCGCTGGGTCAAATTCCTGGAACTCCCTCCCTAACAGCACTGTGGGAGTACCTTTACCATAAGGACTGCAGCGGTTGGCTCACCACCACCTTCTCAAGGGCAATTAGGGATGGGCAATAAATGCTGGCCTTGCCAGTGATGCCCACATCGCAGGAATGAATAAAAAAAAGTCAAAAATATATAACTTTTCTTTTCTTTTAAAATTCATTAATTTAAAAGTATTCTTTGCTGTTCATCTGCCCTAGAGGATACTTTTAATGTAAAATATGCATACTTAACTGGCAGATTGCTTGTGGTAGAATTGCAATCTTAGCAATTCTACCTCCACTAATGCCAATTAAAGAGTACCATTACCTTGGAACCCTTTACACAGTACAGGATATTATGCTTCAAATTAATTTGTTTTTTCTAATTACGCATAAAATCGTCTTTCTGAGGTATATGTATTATATTGGACAATGATTTCTTTAAGAATTTTAAATTATAAATGCAAATGCTGATCATAAATTAATCAAATTTGCCACAAATTGTTCAGTCCTTAGAATTTTTCCCTCTATATTCTTCCATAAAAGTTATTTTTTCTTGTGGGGGAATTACTTTGAATTCATACCCTTACTGTAAATAGTATTTTATACCCTGATTCTAACTAGTATTTTACGCCCCAGTATTGTAAATAGAAACATAGGAACAGTAGGCCATTCAGCCCCTCAAACCTGTTCCGCTATTCAATTAGAGCACGGCTGATCTATAACTCAACTCCATTTACTCTCCTTTGCTCCATATCCCTTGCTATCTTTACCGAATAAAAATCTATAAACCTCTGTGTTGAAAATTTCAATTAATCCAGCATCCTTAGCCTTTTGGGGGAGAGAGTTCCAGATTTCCATTACTCTTTGCGTGAAAAAGTGCTTCCTTATTTCACTCCTGAATGACCTAGCTCTAATTTTGAGATTATGAACCCTTGTTCTGGATTCCCCCACCAGAGGAAATAGTTTCTATCTATCTACTGTATCGAATCCTGAATAGCTCGATTAGATCATCCCTCAACCGCCTAAAATCAAGGATATACAAGTTAAGTTTATGCAAATAGTATTTTATATCCTCACTGTAAATAGTATTTTCACCCAAATAGCAGCGTTAACAACAACAACAACAATTTCCATTTATATAGCGCCTTTAATGTAGTAAAATGTCCCAAGGTGCTTCACAGGAGTGTTATAAGACAAAGATTTGACAGGAGTAATTTGACAAAATTTGTTAAGAAAGTGTGGTGATAAAAAGTAACGAAAACCAATTCAGTTCCTTTGCGCCTACCGTTAGCAGCTTCCGAGAAATTTGGCGGGGCATTGCTGAGATGGTACCCGATAGCGCCCCGGGCCACCGTGCCTCCAGTGATGACGTCATCGCCGTGCGCCACGATCCCTTAGCGCCCCGCAGCAGAAATTTGGCTGCTCCTCGCAAAGCTGCTGTGGGCCGCGAACTGGGCCGACCCCCGCTTGCGTAGCGGTATTTAAAGGGGAGGTGCAGCCGCATCCTGCGCTGCCATTTCCTTTTTTGGCCGACCTCCAGGTCGGCCCTCCGTGGTGGGCCGTGGCGTGGTCCTGGCCGCCATCGCGCAGCCCAGCACTGCGTCTTGGTGCCAGGCTGTGGCCGCGGCACCACTCTGCCCTGGTGACCTAGTGTGGGTCTTCGGAGGCCCTGCAGAGTGCACAATGGCTTTCCCCTTTAACTGAAGGGGAGGGGCGTTGAAATGCGGCAGCCCTCCGTGGAGCACTGCCGATCGCACCCCAACATCGCCTCGGTTACCACCCCACCAGGAAGTGGAGTGCCCGAGATTGCGCTCCACATAAGCTGAATTTAGCGACCCAGATGGTACTTCCGCGCCGGGCGCTAAATGTCTGGCCTTAACTCGGTTAACGCCCCCAGCTGGGGTAACTGAATTTCACACCCAAAAAATACAAAAAACAGAGTGGGCTAAAAATTGAGTCACGCCCCCTTTGGGGCGCTCACTTCACCAGGGCGCTACTTTTAGCGCCCCGGAAAAATTAGCGCCCCCGCGACGGAAATTGAGTGGTAGCGCCCCAAGAGGGAAGTGGGGCGCTACTGGAAGCATCCCGCATCCCTCTTGGGGCGCTGCGACAGAATATCACGGCGCTATGTGCCGCGGTATTGCAGGCCTTCCTCCCCTTCTGAAAGGGGAGGGGCCTTGCGCAGCGCGACCCAGGGCCCAGCTGGGCCCCCGGGGATCGGGAGTGCAGGCAAAAGAGCCCGGCACTCAAGAGAAGTGCCGGGCTCTTGGAGCACAGCCGGCACTCCGCGCGGGAGGGGGGCAGTTCAGGAGGCCGGGGACGGGAGCGCAGGCAGGTGCTGGCAGGCGGCTAGCAACAAAAATGACCGCCCCACACCTCACCTTTAAATAGCGCCTCCCCGGCCGCAGGTAGGCCCCCCTGACCCCGTCGGACATAGTGTCTGGTGGTAAGTCAGGGGGCGCTCCTGAAGCTTGCGACCGGGGCGTGAGCAGGGCGCTGCGCACTGTGATGACGTCATCGCCGGTGGCGCAGCGCCACAGGGCACTACCGGTTACCGCTACTGTAAACCTACCGCTGAATTTCACGGGAGGCGTTGGTGGCGCCGTGCCCAGGCGCTAGTTGCTTTGCGCCCTGTTAGCGCCCTCTTAGGGTGCTAATGGGAGGCGCAAAGCAACCCAATTTTTACCCCAAGTTGTTTTAAAATCCTCAGCAGGTCTGTCAGCATCTGTAATGAGAAAATACAAGTTAATATTTCAAGTAAAGACATTTCATCAGAACTGGAAAAGGAAGATAGACAGACACCTTTTAAAGCGCCGAGTATACCGGGTTCATCAACGTTCTCTATCCAGTTCTGTTGAAAAGTCCCTACGTGAAACATTAACCCATCTTTTAGCCTTTCAAAATCTGACAAATGTATTTTGTATTTCTAGCATTTTCTGTTTTTGTTCAGGGGTCACTGTGCTGCTGCAACATTGAAAACAAAACATGAAAATTCAAATACGAGGGCAGGGTGGTATTTTTAATTAAAAGTAAGCATACATCATGCAGTAAAAATTATTTCAATAGAAAACATAAGAATCTATTTCACAAATTCACGTTCTCATTGTAGAGCTTTGCGTGCTGGGAGCATGTAATGGGAATTCAGTGGGGTGGTCGGTGGGCCCGGAGGAACTTCCAAAATTCTGCAGGATCCAGTGACAGCTGAATTCATGCTATGTGCACCTACCATAAGAACATAAGAAATAGGAGCAGGAGTAGGCCATTTGGCCCTTCGAGCCTGCTCCGCCATTCAATAAGATCATGGCTGATCTTCTACCTCAACTCCACTTTCCCGCACTATCCCCATATCCCTTGAATCCCTTAATATTCAAAAATCTATCGATCTCAGTCTTGAATATACTCAACGACTGAGCCTCCACAGCCCTCTGGGGTAGAGAATTCCAAAGATTTATCACCTTCTGAGTGAAGAAATTTCTACTCATCTCAGTCCTAAATGGCCGACCCCTTATTCTGAGACTGTGACCCCTGGTTCTAGACTCCCCAGCCAGGAGAAACATCCTCCCTGCATCTACCCTGTCAAGTCCTGTAAGAATTTTGTATGTTTCAATGAGATCACCTCGCATTCTTCTAAACTCGAGAGAATATAGGCCTAGTCTACTCAATCTCTCCTCATAGGACAATCCCCCCATCCTAGGAACCAGTCTGGTGAACCTTTGTTGCACTCCCTCTATGGCAAGTACATCCTTCCTAAGGTAAGGAGACCAAAACTGTACACAATACTCCAGGTGTGGTCTCACCAGGGCCCTATATAATTGCAGTAAGACGTCTTTACTCAAATCCTCTTGTAATAAGGGCCAACATGCCATTTGCTTTCCTAATTGCTTGCTGTACCTGCATGTTAACTTTCAGTGATTCATGTACAAGGACACCCAGGTCCCTCTGAACACCAACATTTCCCAATCTCTCACCATTTTAAAAAATACTCTGCTTTTCTATTTTTCCTACCAAAGTGGATAACTTCACATATCTCCACATTATATTCCATTTGCCATGTTCTTACCCACTCATTTAGCTCGTCATATCCCCTTGAAACCTCCTTGCATCCTCCTCACAACTTACATTCCCACCCAGCTTTGTATCATCAGCAAACTTGGATATATTACATTTGGTCCCCTCATCGAAATCATTGATGTAGATTGTGAATAGCTGAGGCCCAAGCACTGATCCTTGCGGTACCCCACTAGTTACAGCCTGACAACTCGAAAATGACCGATTTATTCCTACTCTCTGTTTTCTGTCCGTTAACCAATCCTCAGTCCATGCTAGTATATTATCCCCAATCCCATGAGCCCTAATTTTGTTTAATAACCTCTTGTGTGGCACCTTATCGAATGCCTTCTGAAAATCCAAATACACCACATCCACTGGTTCCCCCTTATCTATTCTGCTAGTTACAACCTCAAAAAACTCTAATAGATTTGTCAAACACGATTTCCCTTTCATAAATCCGTGTTGACTCTGCCCAATCCTATTATTATTTTCTAAGTACCCTGTTACCACGTCCTTAATAATAGATTCCAGCATTTTCCCTAATGTGGGAGCAAGTCATCCTCGGTTCCGAGGGACTGCCTAAGAGAAAGTAACTGCATCATGCTGATGATTTCTTACTCTCCTAATCTGTGCTGCAGGGAGTTGGATTTAGATGTACAGGTTGTGACTGTTACTTTAATTACTTTCTGCTAGTTTCCAAGAAAATACTGATTTGTCTCTACAATTAGTAGATTTTACGGTCACATCTGCTTTACATTGTAAAGTTGGGAGTATCACTGGAAACAGTAGCATATTTCACACAACTAGTTCACAATCAACTGGTTAGGTTACAGGGGTGGATTTCCCTGGGTCCCCATTGAAGGTGTTCTAACCTGGGAGAGTGCACTGGAAGTACATTCCCCCCAGAAGTGATGAGTAGTGCACAAAATTCCTGTTTCTCTCATTTGCAAGGGAAGGTTGTTGCACAATCGTACACTGGAGCTGGTCATTGGAGGGCCGGCTCTCAATGCATAGAAAATTGCTGTGCAGTGTAAGGCCTGCAGTTGTTGAGGGGACTGCAGTGAATTCTTGGAGAAACTGATACTGGGTTGAGTTTTGTTGCAGAGCAGTTTCCTGTCTGCCTTTTCTTTATTATTACTGCATAATACAAGGACCACTTCAAGCGGTGGATAACACATTCAGGCCCCCTCATTTGATGACAAGAACATGGAGCAACTTTACCAGGAAGTTGGAAGGAGGAGAGAGGTACTGTTCCCATCAATTTGAAAGAACGTGACTAAGAGTATGGGGAGGAAAACGTGGCAGGAGGTGGCAGAGACAATGAATGCAGCAAGCACTTTTCAGAGGAGCTGGCTACGGTGCTGCGAAAAGACAAATTCAACGGCCTGAGCACAAGGTGGAAGGTAGGAGTGGATCTCTGATCCGTTCCTTCTGCGGTTACACAGCAGAGGGAGGAATTGTCTAGCACTGGAATCAAATTCCCTCATACGCATTATATCTCATGTGGAATTCCATCAGGACCTCTGCCCCCCACATGATACTGAAAGACCTGTTGCGCCCCACACACAGCCTATGCCCACACCAGACTAGCAAGGAAAGCTTGCAGCACCTTATAGTTATCAGCTGCTTCATGACTCACCTTCCTCCTCAGCATGCCTTGTGGAAAATCCTTACATACGGTGGGGGCTGGAGGGTGGAAAGAGTCTTCATTCAATGTTTGTGCAGCTTGGCTCCATTCTCAAGCCAAAGGCCTCAGAGATAACAAAAATTCTTGCAATATTTATATCAAGTTACGCTGCAGCATGATTCTGAATGCAACTCTTTTTAATCTTCATGGTCCCGAAAATTCACGGGACGACGCATTTCAGCGTAAGTGCTCGGACCTCCGCTGCTGACCTTATCCAAGTTCACAGGTCATTGGAAGGACCCTTCCTTTGACTACACTTGGCGGGTGCTCGTGTCACTAGGGTGCCTACCATTGCAAAAATGGTTCCAAGTTTGGCGTTGGTGGCTTAGCTGGTTATGGGGTGTTGGGCCCCTCCACCAGAATCTGAATTTAGTTGTTTCCAGGGGGCGCCTTTAAGAATTATAAAGAAAATCTAAGCCCAATCTTCAGGAGTCCGAGCCATGTTCTTAGCTTAGATTCCCTTCTCACCATCCGTACCTGTGCCGACCATACGCTGGATCTCATTGAAAGCCCCAGGTGCTAGAACACCTGACATAGGGAGAATTGCACTGCCCCCCACTCCCTCCTTTACGATGATGGTCTTGTTAGGGGTGGGTGGATGCTCCACCCCCAGAAGACTATCTCAGATTCTTCTGCACTAGGTTAGGACCTGGTGTATCTGGTTCCCAGCCTTGCATCTTGTCATTCTGGCATATATCTGCCAAAGTTACCACAGGAGAATACCAGAACAACCATGAATTTTTATCCTCCTTATGTACTGTAACTGAATTAAAGGAACCACTACCAAGCTAAAACAAGAGAAAAATGCTTAATGTTTCTAACAGATAACTTGTTTGCAGGTATAAAAGTTATTAATCTGAAACTATACTTATAGATAGGCCAGATGCTATAATGGAAAGACGAGTGGGTAGGTATTTGGAACATAAGATCAAATGGAATGAAGGGCTAACTTAATCCAGATCTATCCTGTGAGATCAAGCTGAATCTATAGTCATATGCACGTCTCCTTGAATTAACATTTTATTGACTGTCATTACTCAAAATGAAAAGGCAAACAAAAAATACTTTTCCAATTTGAAAGAAATATCTGATTCTTAGTTGAAAATATTTTACAGTATATGTTGTTAAAAGGCAAACTGTAAATGTTGGAAATCTGAAATGAAAATAGAAAATGCTAGAAATACAAAATATAAAACTGGTTTATCAGCATCTGAAAAAGAAAAATAGATTAACATTGTGGCTGTAGCCCTTCTTTAGACTGATTGTATTGTTCATTTTGCTTAAAGTACAATCAATAGGATTCCAAATAATGTAAAATCTTTAACTGTATTTACAAAGGTTACAAAAGTCATTTCATTTAAGCGAGTGTTCTATATCAATATTTAGTGTTTCACAAAACTACCACCCAATAATAAAATAAATTAATGATAGCATGTAAATGTTCAATAAAATTATAAATGAGTATTTCATTAAAGATGCAAATACCAAGCTCATAATATTGTACAAATGTTGTACTATTTTGTAATATAGAAAGAAGTTGTTACAATCTGCTGTTATCACATCTGGTGCAAGTAACTCAAATGAAGCATAAGAAAGGTTAGTAGTGTAGATACAGTTTATAATGATTGCACACCTGGTAATAACAAGCCACAACGTTATCTTTGACAGTACCCGCTTGTTCTAGTGAAGAAAACAAGTGGCAAAGCAAGCAGCCACACATCCCTCAATTCATCCCCTAATTAACTTATATTTGCCAGTTTGATTGTGTATTATGACTTGCCTTCCATTATGAGCAGCTGCAGAGCATTCTGAGGGGGGAGGGTGAACAGCCAGAGGTCGTGGTCCATGTCGGTATCAATGACATAGGTAGAAAGAGGGATGAGGTCCTGCAGGCAGATTTTAGGGAGCTCGGAAAGAGATTAAAAAGCAGGACCTCAAACGTAGTAATCTCCGGATTACTCCCGGTGCCACGAGCTAGTGAATATAGAAATAGGAGGATAGAGCAGATGAATGCGTGGCTGGAGAGATGGTGCAGGAGGGAGGGCGTTAAATTCCTGGGGCATTGGGACCGGTTCTGGGGGAGGTGGGACCTGTACAGGCCGGACGAGTTGCACCTCAACAGAGCCGGGACCAATATCCTCGCAGGGGGGTTTGCT
The DNA here is from genome assembly GCA_030390025.1 of Squalus acanthias. NCBI lineage: Eukaryota > Metazoa > Chordata > Chondrichthyes > Squaliformes > Squalidae > Squalus > Squalus acanthias. The sequence goes on from CM059426.1 coordinate 90,425,726, forward strand.
AGTGCTGTTGGGGAGGGTTTAAACTAAGCGTGGTAAATAAGGTTGGTGAGCTGCAGGCACAAATAGCCACATGAGAATATGATATTGTGGCGATAACGGAGACCTGGCTTGAAAAAGGACAGGATTGGGAATTAAATATTCCTGGATATAAGGTGTTCAGGAAAGATAGGGAAGGAAAGAAAGGAGGTGGGGTGGCAGTATTGGTTAAGGAGAATGTTACAGTGCTGGAGAGAGAGGATGTTCTGGGGGGGTCAAGGACAGAATCTATTTGGTTAGAGTTAAGAAATAATAGAGGTGCCATTACAATATGAGGTGTATTCTATAGGCCGCCAACTAGTGGGAAGAATATAGAGGAGCAAATTTGCAGGGAAATTACAGAGAGGCGCAAGAACTATAGAGTAGAAATAATGGGGGACTTCAACTATCCTATATATCGACTGGGATAGTAATAGTGTAAAGGGCAGAGAGGAGGAAGAATTTCTGAAGTGTGTTCAGGAGAACTTTCTTGATCATTACATTTCCGGCCCAACGAGGAAGGAGGCAATACTGGATCTGGTTCTGGGGAATGAGGTGGGTCAAGTGGAGCAAGTGCCAGTAGGGGACTATTTAGGGAACAGTGATCATAGTATCATAAGGTTTAGATTAGCTATGGAAAAGGACAGGGAGCAATCTAGAGTAAAAATACTTAATTAGAGGAAGGCCAATTTTAGTGGGTTGAGAATGGATCTGGCCCGGGTAAACTGGAATCAAAGACTGGTAGACAAAACTGTAATGGAACAATGGGCTGCTTTAAAGAGGAGATGGTTCGGCTACAGTCGAGGTACATTCCCACGAGGGGGAAATGTAGGGCAACCAAAGTCAGAGCTCCCTGGATGACGAAAGAGATAGAGAGTAAGACAAAGCAGAAAAAGAGCGCGCATGACAGCTTTCAGGTTGAGAATACAAGTGAGAATCAGGCTGAATATAAAAAGTTCAGAGGGGAAGTTAAAAAGAAATAAGAGGGGCAAAGAGAGAGTATGAGAATAGATTGGCAGCTGACATAAAAGGAAATTCAAAAGTCTTCTATAGGCATATAAATATTAAATGGGTAGTAAGAGGAGGGGTGGGGCCAATTAGGGACCAAACAAGAGAACTATGCATGGAGGCAGAGGGCATGGCTAAGGTACTAAATGAGTACTTTGCATCTGTCTTTACCAAGGAAGAGGATGCTGCCAAAGTCATATTGAAAGAGGAGGTAGTGGAAATACTGGATGGGATAGAAATTGATAAAGAGGAAGTACTAGAAAGGCTGGCTGTAATTAAAGTAGATTAGTCACCAGGACCGGATGGATAAATAGAGGTTCAGGGGGTGATTTTGCCAATGGGGACGTGATGGAGGCGGGACTGCTGCTTGCTGGGTTTTAGTCCCGCCTCCATCGATGTCCGGCCAACCCTCGCTATTTTCCATTGATTGACCTTGTTAAGCCTGCCCAGCGGGTTTAGCAGGCCAATTAAGGGAAAGCCGGTGACGGAGAACGTCAGCGTATGACATTTCATCTGTCAAAAATTTGTGACAGATGAATTGTCATTGTTTGACAGCTTTGAGAAGCTGTCAAACACTGACAATCTCTGTTGTTTGGTGAGTCCTTGTACTCAAGACTTAACAAACCTATTTCCTGAGCAGAAATCAGATGGCTGTTGCATCGGAGAATGCAGCAGCCATTCTGTCATCTCTGCCGTGGAGATGCCAGAACCTCCGGATCCCCAACGATTGAAGCCTGCAGGAAGAAACAAAGGTAAGTAAACTTTTTCTAAGACTTTTCACTCACCTCCCATAATTACCTCTCCACACTTGCACCCATCACTTACCTCCACAGCGCACTTTTTGAACCCTCTGATCCCCGCAGACCCACTGCTTGCCTCGCCTACCCTGGCGGGGTTTCCCAATTTCAGGAAGCCCGCACTTGTGTTGGAAAAATGGGGATAACCTCTTAACTGTCTATTAACTATCTGTTAACAGGCAGTTAAGTGGCTGTAATCCCCTTCCCGCCTCGAGGAGATGGGTCCCTGCGCGAGTCGGGGACCCGCCTCCTGGGAAGATGGCACGGAGGTGGGTTAGGGGCGGGTTCGGTACCTGCTCCCAGTTTCTGCCATTTTCCCAGCAGTTCCGCCTCCATACCCGCCTGCCCAGGGCTGACAAAATCGCCCCCATAGAGTACAAAAGCAAGGAAGTTATGATGAACCTTTATAAAACACTGGTTCGCCCTCATCTGGAGTATTGTGTCCAATTCTGGGCACCGCACTTTAGGAAGGATATGAAGGCCTTGGAGAGGGTGCAGAAAAGATTTACAGGAATGGTTCCAGGGATGAGGGACTTCAGTTACGGGGATAGACTAGAGAAGCTGGAGTTGTTCTCCTTAGAGCAGAGAAGGTTGAGAGGAGATTTGATCGAGGTGTTCAAAATCATGATGGGTCTAGACAGAGTAGATCGAGAGAAACTGTTCCCATTGGCGGAAGGGTCGAGAACCAGAGGACACAGATTTAAGGTGATTGGCAAAAGAACCAAAGGCGACATGAGGAAAAACCTTTTTACGCAACGAGTGGTTAGGATCTGGAATTCACCGCCTGAAAGGGTGGTGGAGGCAGATTCAATCGTGGCTTTTAAAAGCGAATTGGATAAGTACCTGAAGAAAAAAAAATTGCAGGGCTACGGGGAAAGTGCAGGGAGTGGGACTAGCTGAAGTGCTCTTGCAGAAAGCCGCACGGGCTCGACGGACCAAATGACCTCCTTCTGTGCTGTAATCATTTTCTGATTCTACATACAATATGGCTGCAGCTGTACCTGTAACCTGACACATTTTCCCTATACTTTGAGCAGATACTGTCTGAATGCCTCTGTATCAAATCATTAAACAGGCTGCAACGGGACTGCAGATTATAAGGCTCAGAACATGAGCTTGGCACAGTGGCAACATCTGCCTGAGTCTGATGATTGTGAGTTCGAGTACCATTCTAGGATTTGAGTAGATAATCGGGGCTGACATTTCAGTGCATTACTGAACCAGTGATGCATTGTTGGGGCTGCTGTCTTTCAGATGAGTTGTTAAGCCGAGATTCTGTTTGTCTGTTCAGGTGAATGTAAAAGATCCCATGGCATTTTTCAAAAAAGATCAGGGCATTCTTTGATGTCCTAACCAACATTCATTCCTCCATCAAAGCAGTTTGTTTGCTGTGTGTGAGACCTAGCCTCGTGCAAATTGGCTGCTTTGTTTGTCTATGTAACAAGAGTGACTACACTTTAAAAGTCACTCATTGGTTCTGAAGTGTTTTGGGATGTCTGGAGTACATGACAATGTTTTCTCTTCGTTACAAATGACATTTTGTATGTACATGATGCTTCCTGAGCTACTGCAAGATCTTAACCTACAGGAGCATGATCAGATAGATATTCTGGAGGTTTGCTGGATTTACCTTTGGAGCTGGGGCAGAGAGGAATGTTACAGAATCTTTCATTGGAGATTAAATGGTTAGAGTCCCTGTGAGATGGCTAGTAAATAGTTAATGGAATGAGCAGATTTGATGGGCCAAGTAACCTTTTCTCATTCCATGCTGTTTTTTCAATGAAAATAATACCAGTGACTATTAATAAACTCTTTCACAAGCATTACTGACTAAATGAGATGACTAATGGAATCTTTAAACAAAACAAACTGCAATAACTTCCCTACTTGGCAAATATTTTAAATCTATATACCTAATAAGTAAAGACATAACAATAGTAGGAGGAGCGAGCCTTAGCTTGCGGATGTCAAGTGAAGGGAGGGGTCGCAGGTCAATTATAAGATGACAGCCCCAGAGGGCCGAATTCTTGATTGTCACAAAGTAGGTTTCGTTTATATGATACGGCTGAATGGCACATGTAGGAGAATTGGAGAACAATGATGCAGGCTTTTGATGAGCGGTGCCTTGAGACAAAGGGAGTAGTTCAGCTGAACTCATTAGTGCTGGTCGAATGTTCGTGCATCAGCTACTCTCTTACTGGAAAAGCACTAGCACTATCATTTGTTATGTTTGTATATAGCCACCGTTGTCTGCAATGCATTTTAATATTTGTAGATCTCATTTTGGTTGCATGTTTGAATTGTAATTCATTATAATTCTTTTAAGAATATAAAAACAGCAGGCAGCACAGGAGTTGAATATAATATTTGATCAAGCTGTTTGTTCCTTCCACATATCATGTAAATTTACCCTCTCATGGACTCCAGCCCTACAGATTTAATCTGTTAAGTAAAAGTTCTGAAAAATTCCTTACTGACCTCAAATGGTAATTGAGCGAAACTCCAGAATATCTCTTGAACTTTACAGCCTCCATATTTCATCTCTAGATGGTTGCTTTCCACAGATGACATTTCCATGGTCCAGCAGAAATGGAACAATCTTTTTCATCAAGTATTTGATCATCTCTGTCCAAAAACTTCAATCTTGTTTTACTTATCATTTGACGTTTCTCCAGTTAAACTAAAAATAATTTGGATGAAAATTGTAAATTGAGCATGAGAGTGGAACCAAATTTGATAGCATCATATTTTAAAATGTCTCACAAGTATTCTTCTTATCAAACACTTACAAATGTAATGTCATTTATTTATAGGTTTACTGAAATACAATAATTATGGCCGGAATTTTCAAGGGTGATAGTGGGCGCGATCGGTGGCGGGTCGGGTGGGAAAGTTGTTATTTTTAACAGCGGGTTGGGAACCGGCTGTCATCTCGCTCCCACGCCTTTCCCCCGGCGCATCTGTCATCGCGGAGCCGACCTGACCGGCAGCGGCGGGCGACCTAATTGAAATCATTATCAGATAGTTTACAGGCACATAAGGGCCTTTTTTCACTTACTTTTTAAATTTCCCTGCATGGCCACGGGATTCACGCAGCTCGGGAACCATGTCTGTCAACTTGAGGCAGGAGTTCAGTGGCCATTGCTCCAGCTGATTACTTGACAGCCTCAAATGTACAGTAAAAGCTCCCACCTGACCAATCATCACTTTCCTCAGGCAGAAGCTGTTGCTCAGTCCATTTCCAGCACAGATTCTGCAGGCTGCAAGTCTTTCCAGCAAAGTCTCCATCCAGTGTCACCTCATTTGAAGAACTCTCTTACCATTGACAGAATGCTTCTGTCATCTGTACTTCACCTGCCATCTATTCCATCTACATGAGTGCAGTTTATACTGTCTCACCTTGGTCCTCAGAATCCGGCCACGATGAGCCCCAGCACCAGCAGCACCAACAACAACACCAACCTTCTCCACAATCACCTGATGCTACACAGGTCACCTGGGCATCAGCACCCGAGCACATTGCTGCCCGGGAGGCCTGGGATAGAGTCATCATGGCCAGATTCAGTTAACTTTACGCTGTACACCCATATGGCTGCCACATGATGCGCCAAATTGGCACCAGCCCACACCAACACTATAAAGCATCTCTACTATGACCAAGCCATTCCTTTCACACTCAACACCATTGCAGGGGGTACCATTATGTCTCACCATTCACTGCAACTCACTAACAAACTTCCAAATGTGCACACAAATCTGTCCAAGACCGGAAAGTGTTGAAAATAAAGATTTTTATGTTTGACACCACATTAACAGAAACTTTACATAAACATTGGATAAAACACCCAAGTGCCCACCCTTGTGTGTTGTTAGTTGGTATGATTGCACTAGGATGAGGGTGAGTGTGAAGGGTGGTTAGTGAAATGGGGATGTGATAATGTAGATAGAGAGAGATGGGTGGAGGTGCAAGGTATGGTGGTATAAGGATGTGCAGGAGTAGGGTAGGGAAGGCAGAGTGATGGGGATGTGATGAGAGGCACAGCAGGATGCAGTTCAGTGTGGCTCTGTACTAACGTTTCCTGATCTAATGAGATCATTGAAATGTTTGCAGCACTGCAGCCTGGTCCTCCTGACCACATCCCTGCTGGTGACCTCCTCTGCAATCTGCAACCAGGCTGTCTTGGTCTCCTGAGGAGGTCTCTTCCGCCCATCAGAAGGGAAGAGGACTCCCGGTGTGCTCTGACTCCCTCCATAAGCATATGGAGGGAGACATCGTAGAACCTGGGTGCAGCCCTCTGCCTCTGTGCAGTCATTGTCAGTGTTTGCAGCACTTCAATGATGTAGTGCACTGACAGCACTATGTTAGATTAAACTTAAAATGTAATGTGGCCATGGCCCCTTCAAAGATCCCGGCTGAAAATGCGTCATGAATGACGTCACCAGACCCGCTCCATCTCATCGGGCCGGGTAACACGCTGGGCAGGCTTAATAGGCCCCATTAAGGTAAGTTCATTTTCAACAGTGGAATGGAGCCAGCAGCGGGGTCGCGACCCCCCACGGACACCGGCCGCACCTGATCCGCCCAGGTAGGCAAAATTCCGGCCATATGTTGTAAAGGTATAACAAGGTATTTCTAATTAAACGTTTTTGCTTATAACAATTTTACGATGTTTTATTTTTCATAATTGGACTATTATTCATAACTAATGTGATTGATATAAGGCTGTGTGCTGCAGTGAACTACTGGGGAATTTTACATAAAGCACAGAAGCCAACCTTATAAAGATTGGTTCATATTGGACAAGTAAAATAGGGTTTTATCTAAACAGTTTAAGGGTAAGCATATCATATAGTAAAGCATTTGTTGTCTTTTTCTGATGAAAGGTCATCAACCTGAAATGTTGTTGCTCTGGATTTTATGAACCTCGGCGGGTCAGTGTCGGACAATGTCGGTAGCGGGTCTTGGCCCCGCTACTGGCTCCATCCCGGCCTCTGAAATGATTGTTCAGCCCGCCAGCACATTTCTCAGCCAAATAGAGGAAGTGGGTCTGGTGACGTCATTTGATGATGTGTCATCAGTTGGTTTCCTTAAAGGGACTATGGCCAACTTTCTTTTGACATTTGTGCTGTCAGTGTTCTACAGCATTGAGGTGCTGAAAACACTGACAATGACTGCACAAAGGCTCAGGGCTGCACACAGGCTCTCCCATGGCACACAGGGAGGTCCTCTTCTCTTCCCATGGGCAGAAGAGACCACCCTAGGAGATCAACACGGCCTGGTTGCACATTGCAGAGGAGGGTACAAGCAGGGATGTCATCAGGAGGACCTGGGTGCAGTGTCGCAAACGTTTCAATGATCTCAGTAGATCACGAAACGTTAGTACAAAGCCACACTCAACCTCATCCTGCTGTGCCTCTCATCACATCCCCATCACTCTGCCTTCCCTACCCTACTCCTGCACATTCTTACTCACACCAACTTACCTTGCACCTCTACCCATCCCTCTCTATCTATATTATCACATCCCCATCTCACTAGCAACCCCTCACACTCACCCTCATCCTAGTGCAACCATACGAACTAACAACACACAAGGGTAGGCACTTGGGTGTTTCATGCAATGCTCATGTAAAGTTGCTGTTAATGTTGTGTCAAACATTGAAACCTTTATTTTCAACACTTTGTGTTCTTGGACAGATTTGTGTGCACCTTTGTAAGTGGCTTAGTGAGTTGCAGTGAATGGTGAGACATAACGGTACCCCCCGCAATGGTGATGAGTGTGGAAGTAATAGCTTTGGCATTGTATGGATACTTCATGGTGCTAGTGTGGGGTGGTGTCAACCTGGCACATCATGTGGCAGCCAGGGTGTACAGCATCAAGTGAAGTAAATCTGGCCATGGTGAAGCCATCCCTGGCCTCCCGGGCAACATTGTGTTCGGGTGCTGATGCCCTGTGTCCTGTGTAGCATCAGTTGATTGTGGAGAAGGTTGGTGTTTTTGTTGGTGCTGCTGGTGTGCCTGGTACTGCTGGTGTGCCTGTTGATGCTGGTGTTGAGGCTGATTGTGTTGAGATCCTGAAGACCAAGGTGAGAGAGTTTCAAGGGCTCCCATGCTGATGGAATAGATGGCAGGTGAAGTAGAGATGACAGAAGCTATCTGTCAATGGTGGTGGAGTGGGAGGGAGGGTCCCCGTGGAGAGAAATCTAGAATGCTAAAGAGAAAAGACAAGGAAGCAGTGCAGGAAAGTGATTGGGCTAAGGATAACCAGATTGTGTCAGGAAGGGACAGAGCGTACAAACAAAGGAGTGCACTAACAAATAGGGTCCGGGTAAGAAAAAATGGTAATAAGGCAAATAGAGCCATAGTACAAAAAAATGTTAAGATGTCTAAAAATGTTAAAAAGACAAATCTAAAGGCGCTGTATCTGAATGCACGAAGCATTCGTAATAAGGTAGACGAATTAACAGCACAAATAGATGGAAACGGATACGATATAATTGCAATTACGGAGACATGTTCTACAAGGTGACCAAGGCTAGGAGCTGAATATCCAAGGATATTCAATATTTAGGAAGGACAGGCAAAAAGGAAAAGGAGGTGGGGTGGCGTTGTTCGTAAAGGATGAACTCAGAGCAATAGTGAGAAAGGATATTGGCTCAGAAAATCAAGATGTAGAATCAGTCTGGGTGGAGCTAAGAAGCACCAAGGGGCAGAAAACATTAGTGGGAGTTGTCTATAGGCCTCCAAACAGTAGTGATACTATAGGGGATGGCATCAAACAGGAAATTAGAGATGCATGTAACAAGGGTACTATAGTAATCATGGGTGACTTTAATCTACATATAGACTGGCCAAACCAAATTAACAATAATACTGTGGAGGATGAATTCCTGGAGTGTGTACGAGATGGATTTTTAGACCAGTACGTTGAGGAGCCAACTAGGGAACAGGCTATCCTAGATTGGGTATTGTGCAATGAGAAGGGGTTAATTAATAATCTTGTTGTACGGGGTCCTTTAGGAAAGAGTGACCATAACATGACAGAATTCTTCATTAAGATGGAAAGTGAAGCAGTCCAATCCGAAACTAGGATCCTAAATCTAAACAAAGGAAATTATGAAGGTATGAGGAATAAGTTGGCTATGATAGACTGAGGAGCTTCATTAAAAGGCATGACGGTGGATAGGCAATGGCTAACATTTAAGGAACGAATGCATGAATTGCAACAGTTATACATTCCTTTCTGGCGCAAAAACACAAAAGGAAAAGCGGCCCAAACATGGCTAACAAAAGAAATTAAGGATAGTATTAGATCCAAAGAGGAGTCATATAAAGTTGCCAGAAAAAGTAGCAAGCCTGAGGATTAGGAGCAGTTTACAATTCAGCAAAAAAGGACCAAGAGATTGATTAAGAGGGGAAAAATAGAGTATGAGAGTAAACTTTCAAGTAACATAAAAGTGACTGTAAAAGCTTCTACAAGTATGTAAAAAGAAAAAAATTAGTGAAGACAAATGTAGGTCCCTTACAGTCAGAAACGGGAGAATTTATAATGGGGAACAAGGAAATGGCAGTGCAATTAAATAAATACTTTGTTTCTGTCTTCACAGAAGAGGACACAAATAACTTCCCAGAAATGATAAGGAACCAAGGGGGAGAAGTTCAGTATCGCCCCATTTGGGGCGCAATTATCGGCCGGGCGCAAAGATTAGCGCCTAGCGCTAATTATCGCCACCGACTGCAAACTTGACTTTTATCGCCCCTGGAGGTGATTGGAGCGCTAAATCAGGCGCTTCACACCTGTCTTAAGGCGCAAAGGCCGAGGAGCGAGGCGCTACCTCAGAGTGCTGGCGAAGCTCATGTGATGTCAGTCAGCAATGGAACACACACACAATGGCACGGACCAGTTCTTAAAGGGGATGGTTGATCTTGCTTTCCATCCACATCCTGCTCATTGCAGCTTTGAATCCCGGCCTGGAGAGACCTGCACATCAAATCTGCTGGAAAGAACAATGGAGAGTACCAGGCAAAGAGCTCAGAGTGCAGCCCCCACAATCTCTTCTAAATCGATACAAGGAATGGCAAATCAAAATGAACCTGCAAAGTGCTGCTCAGTACCAAAAACTCCTTCACACAGCGATGAATCTCTCCAGAAGTCTCTCTCTCTCTCTCTCAGAATGCGTGGTTCAAAAATGGCACCAACAATAAAAGGCAGGAAGCGGTCGCCTTTAAATAGCGCTCCCCCAGTCCCTTCATGACTGCAAAACGCTCCCCTCAACCTGTCATTGCTAGCGTCAGGCGGTAAGACAGGGGGCGCCACTCAATATCCGCTCCGGGGCGATACCGGGGCGTTACGCACTCAACTGACGTCACGATCTGCCGGTGCAGGAGATCGTGGCGGTAGTGTTTAGCGCCACCGCAAAATGTCTAGTTAATTTTGCGAGTGGCGCAAACATCGCCGCGCCTGAGCGCTAGATGCTTTGCGCCCCATTAGCGCCCTCTTAAGGCGCTAACGGGAGGTGCAACCAACTGAATTTTTCCCCCCAAGGGTCTAGTGAGAAGGAGGAATTAAAGGAAATTAGTATTAGTAAAAAAATAGTGCTGGAGAAATTAATGGGACTGAAAGCCGATAAATCCCCAGGGCCTGATAATCTGCATCCCAGAGTACTAAAAGAGGCAGCCATGGAAATAGTGGATGCATTGGTTGTCATCTTCCAAAATTCTATAGATTATGGAACAGTTCCTGCAGATTGGAGGGTGGCAAATGTAACCCCACTATTTAAAAAAGGAGTGAGAGAGAAAACAGGGAAATACAGACCGGTTAGCCTAACATCAGTAGTAGGGGAAATGCTAGAGTCTATTATAAAGGATGTGATAACAGGACACTTAGAAAATATCAACGGGATTAGGCAAAGTCAACATGGATTTATGAAAGGGAAATTGTGTTTGACAAACCTACTGGAGCTTTTTTGAGGATGTAACTGGTAGAATAGATAAGAGAGAACCAGTGGATGTGGTGTATTTGGATTTTCAGAAGGTCTTTGATAAAGTACCACATAAGAGGTTAGTGTGCAAAATTAAAGCACATGGGATTGGGGGTAATATACTGGCATGGATTGAAAATTGGTTAACAGACAGGAAACAGATAGTAGGAATAAATGTGTCTTTTTCGGGGTGGCAGGCGGTGACTAGTGGGGTACCGCAGGGATCAGTGCTTGGGCCCCTGCTATTCACAATATATATCAATGATTTGGATGAGGGAACCAAATGTAATATTTCCAAGTTTGCTGACGACACAAAACTAGGTGGGATTGTGAGTTGTGAGGAGGATGCAAAGAGCTTCAAGGTGATTTAGACAAGTTGAGTGAGTGGGCAAATACATGGCAGATGCAGTATAACGTGGATAAATGTGAATTTATCCACTTCGGTAGGAAAAACAGAAAGGTAGAGTATTATTTAAATGGTGATAGATTGGGAAATGTTGATGTACAAAGGGACCTGGGTGTCCTTGTACACCAGTCACTGAAAGCAGACATGCAGGTGCAGCAAGCAGTTAGGAAGGCAAATGGTATGTTGGCCTTCATTGCAAGAGGATTTGAGTACAGGAGCAATGATGTCTTACTACAGTTGTACAGGGCCTTGGTGAGACCACACCTGGAGTACTGTGTGCAGTTTTGGTCTCCTTACCTAAGAAAGGATACACTTGCCATAGAGGGAGTGCAGCGAAGGTTCACCAGACTGATTCCTGGGATGGCAGGACTGTCGTATGAGGAGGGATTGGGTCAATTAGGCCTGTATTCACTAGAGCTTAGAAGAATGAGAGGGGATCTCATTGAAACATATAAAATTCTGACAGGGCTAGACAGACTGGTTGCAGGGAGGATGTTTTCCCTGGCTGGGGGGTCTAGAACGAGGGGTCACAGTCTCAGGATACAGGGTAGGACATTTAGGACTGCGATGAGGAGAAATTTCTTCACTCAGAGGGTGGTGAACCTGTGGAATTCTCTACCACAGAAGGCTGTGGAGGCCAAGTCACTGAATATATTTAAGAAGGAGATAGATAGATTTCTAGATACAAAAGGCATCAAAGGGTATGGGGAGAGTGGGAATATGGTGTTGAGATAGAGGATCAGCCATGATAATATTGAATGGCGGAGCAGGCTCGAAGGGCCGAATGGCCTACTCCTGCTCCTATTTTTCTAATGGTGGGAGAGGTAATGAGGTCAGACTGGATGGAGACTGGTTAAAGATTTGCAGCATCCTCAATCTGTAGTGGAAATGCAGTTTAGAGAAGCTAGTGGTTAAGGGAATATTTCTCAATCAGCTGGGAGCTTTGACTTGACATTTGAAGCTGTCAACTCATCAGCTGATTCAATGGCCACTGACCTCCCACCTCAGCTTCACTGACGAGGTCTAGGCACAGCGGAAAACCGGTGGGTGATCTGTCAAATTCAAAAAGCTGGGAAAAGACCATTGTTAAGTGGCTGTAAACAAGCCACTAATGGTCTTAATTGCCTCCCCCACCGCTGCGTGTTGGGTCTGCTCAGCACTGACAGACCCGACATTTGTTAAAGGCGCGTGGCGGCGGGTTAACAGCAGGGTCCCGACCCGCTGGGGAAAAAAAACACTTTCCCACTCGACCCGCCACTGATAGCGCCCGCTGACCTCACCCCCACCTAGCAAAATCTAGCCCATTAACTCTCCACAGATGCTGCCTGACCTGCTGAGTATTTCTAGCATTTTCTGATTTTATTTCAGATTTCCAGCACCCGCAGTATTTTGCTTCTGTTTTGTCTTTTTCTGTTCTTTCTGGGGTAGAATGCTTGTTCTATTTTTTGTTTTTGGAGCCTGTTTTTATGCAAGTTAAATTGGCCAAGCAAAATCATTGGCTAGAAGGAAAATGGAATACAAGTGGGGAAACCTCTCTTTCTTTTCCCTCTACATCTTTCTGTACTTTTGCTTTCTCCCTCCTCCAGTGACTTCACTCCATTCGCATGCTGCCAATGTCACAATGTCAGCTGCCAACATGAAGTTTCAGTGCTCAGGGAGAAAGAGCTAGTGAAGGATGTTTGCAGTTAGATTTATTGCATCACCATAGCGTGAGTGTAAAAGCTTTAACTGCAGTAGGGTCATAGTTTTAATAAGACACTCTAGTTGATGGGATAATCTTGATCGCATTCTCGGGCTTTGTCTAGCTTAAGAGCCGAGGGGATGAAGGAGCAAATATGGCACCAACAACTGGCATTGGCAGTCGGGTAGTTTGGGAATGGTCCAAATGCAGAGAGGGTAAAAGAAAGAATTAGCTTGATTCATATAGTGCCTTTTACTTCCTCAGTACATCCCAAAGCACTTCATAGCCAATGAAATACTTTTGGACTGTATTCACTATTGTAATTCACTAGTGCTGCACTGTTGGAGGTGCCGTCTTTCGGATGAGACGTTAAACCGAGGCCCCGTCTGCTCTCTCATTGGCTGTAAAGTGCTTTGAGACATCCAGTGGTTGTGAAAGGCGCTCTATAAATGTAGGTCTTTCTTTCTTTCTTTTTAATGCAGGCAAATGTGACAGCTAATTTACGCACAGCAAGGTCCCACAAGCGGCAATGAGATAAATGATCAGATAATCTGTTTTTAAGAACATAAGAACATAAGAAGTAGGAGCAGGAGTAGGCCAATCAGCCCCTGGGCCCGCTCCGCCACCCACAGGGCCTTGACCGATCCGACTCAGCCTCATGTCCAATTTCCTGCCCGCTCACCGAAACCCCTAATTCCCTTTACTTCTAGGAAACTGTCTATTTCTGTTTTAAATGTATTTAATGATGTAGCTTCCACAGCTTCCTGGGGCAGCAAATTCCACAGACCTACTACCCACTGAGTGAAGAAGTTTCTCCTCATCTCAGTTTTGAAAGAGCAGCCCCTTATTCTAAGATTATGCCCCCTAGTTCTAGTTTCACCCATCCTTGGGAACATCCTTACCGCATCCACCCGATCAAGCCCCTTCACAATGTTTCAATAAAATCGCCTCTCATTCTTCTGAACTCCAATGAGTAGAGTCCCAATCTACTCAACCTCTCCTCATATGTCCACCTCCTCATCCCCGGGATTAATCGAGTGAACCTTCTTTGTACTGCCTCGAGAGCAAGTATGTCTTTTCTTAAGTATGGACACCAAAACTGTATGCAGTATTCCAGGTGCGGTCTCACCAATACCTTATATAACTGCAGCAATACCTCCCTGTTTTTATAATCTATCCCCCTAGCAATAAAAGCCAACATTCCGTTGGCCTTCTTGATCACCTGCTGCACCTGCATACTAACTTTTTGATTTTCTTGCACTAGGACCTCCAGATCCCTTTGTACTGCAGTACTTTCCAGTTTCTCGCCATTAAGATAATAACTTGCTCTCTGATTTTTCCTGCCAAAGTGCATAACCTCACATTTTCCAATATTGTATTGCATCTGCCAAATCTCCGCCCACTCACCCAGCCTGTCTATATCCCCTTGTAGGTTTTTTATGTCCTCCTCACTTTCTACTTTCCCTCCCATCTTTGTATCATCTGCAAACTTTGATATGTTACACTCGGTCCCCTCCTCCAAATCGTTAATATAGATTGTAAAGAGTTGGGGACCCAGCACCAACCCCTGCGGAACACCACTGGCTACTGGTTGCCAGTCCGAGAATGAACCATTTATCCCAACTCTCTGCTTCCTGTTAGATAACCAATCCTCCACCCATGCCAGAATATTACCCCCAATCCAGTGATTTTTTTATCTTGAGCAATAATCTTTCATGTGGCACCTTGTCGAATGCCTTCTGGAAGTCTAAATACACTACGTCCACTGGTTCCCCTTTATCCATCCTGTACGTTATGTCCTCAAAGAACTCAAGCAAATTTGTCAGACATGACTTCCCCTTCATAAAGCCATGCTGACTTTGTCCTATTAAATTATGTTTATCTAAATGTTCCGTTACTGTCTCCTTAATAATAGAGTCCAAAATTTTACCCACCACAGATGTTAGGCTAACTGGTCTATAATTTCCAGCCTTCTGCCTACTACCCTTTTTAAATAAGGGTGTTACATTAGCAGTTTTCCAATCTGCCAGGACCTTTGCTGAGTCCAGGGAATTTTGGGAAATTATTACCAAAGCATCCACAATCCCTACTGCCACTTCCCTCAAGACCCTAGGATGTAAGCCATCAGGTCCAGGGGATTTATCCGCCTTGAGTCCCATTATTTTACTGAGTACCAATTCCTTAGTGATTTTAATCGTATTTAGCTCCTCCCCCCCTAGAGCCCCCTGTTTGTCCAGTGTTGGGATATTCTTAGTGTCCTCTACCGTAAAGACTGAAACAAAATATTTGTTCAGCATTTTTGCCATCTCCATGTTTCCCACCATTAATTTCCCAGTCTCATCCTCTAAGGGAACTACGTTTGGCTTAACCACCCTTTTTCTTTCTATATAACTATAGAAACTCTTGCTATCTGTTTTTATATTTTTTGCTAATTTATTTTCATAATCTATCTTCCCTTTCTTAATCAATCCTTTAGTTACTTTTTGCTGTCTTTTGAAGACTTCCCAATCTTCTATCCTCCCACTAAGTTTGGCTACCTTATACGTCCTTGTTTTTAGTTGGATACTATCCTTAATTTCTTTACTTAGCCACGGATGGCTGTCATTTCTTTTACACCCTTTTTTCCTCAGTGGAATATATATTTTTTGAAAGTTGTAAAATAACTCCTTAAATGAACACCACTGCTCATGTACCGTCTTGCCCTTTAATCTATTTTCCCCAGTCCACTTTAATCAATTCCGCTCTCATACCATCATAGTCTCCTTTATTCAAGCTCAGCACGCTTGTTTGAGAACCAACCTTCTCACCCTCTAATTGGATATGGAATTCAACCATGTTATGGTCACTCATTCCAATGGGATCCTTAACTAGGACATTATTAATTAATCCTGACTCATTACATAGGACCAGGTCCAAGTTTGCTTGCCCCCTTGTAGGATCAGTTACATTTTAGTGCTGTTGGTTGAGGGATAATTGTTGGCCAGGACACTGGGAGAGTCCCTTGCTCTTTTTGAAATAATGCCATGGGATCCTTTATATCACCTGAGAGGACAGACAAGGCCAATCATTTAACTTCTCATCTGAAAGACAACACCTCCAACAATGCTCAGTACTGCACTGAAGAGTCAGTTCAGGCTAAAGTCTTAAAGAGCTTAAGTGCTCGAGTGGGGCTTGCACTTTCTGATTTAGAGGCGAGAGTAGTATTAGGGTAGGCTGGGGAATGGAGCTGAGACACAGGCAAACCATGTACTTCCATATTAAAAATATTTAATTCAACAAGTTACTTGCAAACAAATTAAATTTTATCTCAAGTGACGTGACTATTCAAGAAACTTGAATATAAACAGAATTTATATAAAAGTGAATTGCAAACAAATCTATTTATGTTAGCAAACTGCATTCTAAAGTTGCCCTCCTTGCTGGGCTCCCTTTGTCCAAAATCGATGAACTCCAACTTGTCCAAAATACAGCAGCTCATATCCTTCCCCATACTAAGCCACATTTGTTCATCGCCCCAGTCATAGCTGACCTAAACTGCTTCCCTGCCCCCAAAATTAAAATCATTGTCCTCATCTTCAAATCCTTCCATGTGTCAGTCTTGGCTCAGTGGTCGTGCGCTGTGGTTGACTTCAGGTACGTGGATAGACTGGAGAAGCTGGGGTTGTTCTCCTTAGAGCAGAGAAGGATGAGAGGAGATTTGATAGAGGTGTTCAAAATCATGAGGGGTCTAGACGGAGTAGATAGAGAGAAACTGTTCCCATCGGTGGAAGGGTCGAGAACCAGAGGACACAGATTTAAAGTGATTGGCAGAAGAACCAAAGGCGACATGAGGAAAAACTTTTTTACACAGCGAGTGGTTAAAGGATCTGGAATTCACTGCCTGAAAGGGTGCTGGAGGCAGATTCAATTGTGGCTTTCAAAAGGGAATTGGATAAGTAGCTGAAGGAAAACAATTTGCAAGGCTACGGGGAAAGGGCGGGGGTGTGGGCCGAGCTGAAGTGCTGTTGTAGAGAGCCGGCACGGGCTCGACGGGCCGAATGGCCTCCTTCTGTGCTGTAACCATTATATGATTCTATGGGGGAGAAATTCGATATCGCCCCATTTAGGGCGCTCACTTTTAAAAGTTGAAAAAATTATCGCCAGGCGGTAATGTTTTACAACTTTTTAAAAATTTGGTTTTGCACTCCAGGAAGGAAGTGGAGCGCTAAATCAAGCTCTCCACTTCCTCCCTGGAGCACAACAGGCAGCAGGCGGGGCGGTAGGTGAGCAGCGCTGCACAATGGGCCGTGCAGCGCTGCCGCGTTGGAAGGCTCCTTCCCTCCCTTAAAGGGAAGTGTCATCGCTGCAGGCTCTGCAAGGGAAAACAATTTACCTTGTCCCTAATGGCAGCCGCGATCCAGCACGATCAGCCCGATGCACTGCAGTAGAGTGCCGGGCTGATCGATCGCAGGTGAAGAAAACTGAAAAAAAACCAGAAACAGCATTTCACATTTTATTCCACTTACCTCGGCCACCTCGCCTTTAAGTATCTCCCCCGAAGCGCCCGGCCTCTCGATGAACGCCTCCTGCAGCTGCCGGTGTTTTCGCCCGGCGATGCTGCAGGGGGCGGAACCGAAGTTCGGGTCCGGGGCGCTACTGGGGCGATGTGCATCGCGATGACGTCATGATATCCGGGCGAAGGAGATCGGGGTATAACGCCACACCGCCGCCGCAAACCCTCCGCCGAATATAGCGGGAGTCAATCTTCTCACCGCGTCTTTTGGTAAGTGATTAGCGCCCCGTTATCACCCCCCCCCCCCCCGGAGGCGATAACGGTAAGCGCTAAGGTGCCCAATTTCTAGCCCTGTGATTCCTACCTTTGTGTTAGAAGGTCGTGGGTTCAAGTCTCACTCCAGAGACCTGAGCACATAATCTAGGCTGACACTTCAATGCAGTACTGAGGGAGTGCTGCACTGTCGAAGGTACTGTCTTTCAGATGAGATGTTAAACCAAGGCTGGGTTTAACACCTGTCTGCCCCCTCAGGTCCAAACTCGTCTTTTCTCCCAAGCCCTCATTCACATCTCCCAATTACCC
Source organism: Squalus acanthias (assembly GCA_030390025.1). Classification (NCBI taxonomy): domain Eukaryota; kingdom Metazoa; phylum Chordata; class Chondrichthyes; order Squaliformes; family Squalidae; genus Squalus; species Squalus acanthias. The sequence continues at coordinate 90,443,689 of CM059426.1, forward strand.
TCCCTGACTTTCTGTTCCGTTCCTCTTCTTCGTAAAAATTCCTATAAAGATGCAACATAAATATCAGTTGTTGATGTTGCTTTCCTGTGTCAGCTTCCAGGCCTCACTGTTGCAAAAACCTCCCTGTTTATTCTGTAGGGCAGAGGAGGCAATTCAAAAATAATGGGCTGAATTTTAATGGGGAAGGCGGGTAGTGGGGGGCTCCAATGTGGGCGGGAAACCCGGGAGTACAGGATTCCCGCAGGGCCTGATTTGTATGCGGGGCCTTTGTTTCCCACCCGCAGCCAGACAGATTAAAAGGCTGGCTGGCTCCGGGCGGGTAGGCTGCAGCATTAGGACACACAGAGGAGGGAGGGAGGGATCGCACGGGGGCTGGGGTCGGTGGGAGCAGCAAGGTGGGTGTCGGTCTCGCCAGGATCGCGGGCCGGAGCAGCAAGGGGGGGAGGCTGGACTCACCAGGATCACGGGCTGGAGCAGCAAGGGGGGGAGGCTGGACTCACCAGGATCACGGGCTGGAGCAGCAAGGGGGGGAGGCTGGACTCACCAGGATCACGGGCTGGAGCAGCAAGGGGGGGAGGCTGGACTCACCAGGATCACGGGCTGGAGCAGCAAGGGGGGGAGGCTGGACTCGCCAGGATCACGGGCTGGAGCAGCAAGGGGGGGAGGCTGGACTCACCAGGATCACGGGCTGGAGCAGCAAGGGGGGGAGGCTGGACTCACCAGGATCACGGGCTGGAGCAGCAAGGGGGGGAGGCTGGACTCACCAGGATCACGGGCTGGAGCAGCAAGGGGGGGAGGCTGGACTCACCAGGATCACGGGCTGGAGCAGCAAGGGGGGGAGGCTGGACTCACCAGGATCACGGGCTGGAAGGAGCTCGGGGGGGAGGCTGGACTCACCAGGATCACGGGCTGGAGCAGCAAGGGGGGGAGGCTGGACTCACCAGGATCACGGGCTGGAGCAGCAAGGGGGGGAGGCTGGACTCACCAGGATCACGGGCTGGAGCAGCAAGGGGGGGAGGCTGGACTCACCAGGATCACGGGCTGGAAGGAGCTCGGGGGTGGGGTACGCCGAAGATCGGTAGGCGATGGGCTGCGGGGCAGCCGGAAGAGCGGTGGGGGGAAGGTCTTGTGGATGCATCAGAGGCCTGGGTGGGGTGGGGGGGTAATTGAAGGCCTGGTGGGGTGATCGGAGGTCTGGGGTGGGGTGGGGGGGGGCGGGGGAGCTGTCCGGGAAAGTGATCAGAGACCTTGTGGGGTGGGGGCGGGGGCGTCTTTGATCACAGGGGGTGGGTTCAGCAGGGACCCTGGATCCAGGAGGTGGGTGTAAAGGCACTTACCTCTTGGATGCAGCAGTCCTCGCCTTGCTGTAACTGCCGGGTTTTATGAGGTGTGTAAAACCCGACCATCTGCAGTTAAACAAAAAATGTAGATTAAAGAAGAAGCTTTCAGACTCTTTATAATATTTAAATAGACGGCTCGCCTCCTGCTCCAACACTTACAAGAGGCTCTCTGGCAGGCTTGCCATTGCACCTAGCATTTTCGTGTGCATGCCCATCACCCTTCTTCTGAAGGCCACCCCATCGAGGGCATCATCTGAGTCCTGTGGAGCAGAGCTCGTGTGCGAACTCGCCCTCTGGGGAGCTGGCACCCGAGCTACCCTTTCCCACCGGCCTGGCTGCAGTCCATTTGTGCCCAGTGACTCACCATGAGCAGATCCCGCCTCTATACTACCCGCTAAAGTCCGCGCAGTGCCATTTTGTAAGCTGGGGTCTGCGAGTGTCAGATGCCATGCCTTATTCTCCATCACTCTTTTCCTCATGCTCAGGGACAGACTGGCCAGGTTGCAATAGCTGCATATCTGAAAGCAGAAAGGCACAAGGGTCAGGTGGTGAGGGAAGGGGAGGGGGGGAAAGCAAGATATCCATGCCTACAGCATTAGCAGCTTGTAAGTGAGAAGAGATTAAGGGGGAAGTGGGATGTGAGAATAAGGATTAGATACGAGCATACCCTCCTCATCAGCGATGCTTTCCACTTCTCCACTTGCCACGGACTCTATCACAGCCCCTCCAATTATTTGTAACATTGCTTCCTCCAGGTTAGGTTCTCAACCCTCGCTTGGTTGTCTCCCGTCTGCTGTTGCTCTCTGCAGTTATGAACCACTTTTGCCTGCAAGAGAAAGGGAAGTGTGTCAGTGAGTGTAGTGCCTGCCATGGGTTGGAGAGCTGGCAGTGTGTGCAAGGTGTGAGTGTTGCAGCAGTGGTATGTGTGTGAGGGTGAAGTGAGGCTATTATTGTGAGGTATGAGCGGTGATTGATAGAGATTGTTGGTAGGTGAATGATGGTGGTGTGGTGCATTGAGCAGTGTGCAGATAGCTTGTGGTGCAGATGGTGGGATATGGCATTTGCTGAAGCTTTCACTCACCTTGACCAGCCATGTGAGGTCATTAAACTTTTTGTGGCACTGGATCCAGGTCCTGGGGACAACACTCGTCGCAGTGATGGATTAAGCGATCTCCTCTCAGATCATTCTGCTGTTTGCACAGAGCGGGATTAAAACGGAATGTACTTAAACAAAATGTTTTATTTGGGAATTTGGAAAAAGTGGAAATTCGGAGAAGAGGGGGAAGGAGTTGCTGCTTTTTGCCTACACTACTTGTAGTGCTTTGTGTTACCGGTAGATATTTAATTTCAGTACCCATAACTTAATCTAGATCAAATAAGTAGTCAAGAAACTACACTGTAAACTAAGTTACCTAATTACAAATTTAATTAAATAAAACAAGGTCATATAGGGATGGCAGTGCAGGTGGTGTGCCACAACTGCAGCATGTGGGAGTCTGTGGAGAGCATTGTGATCCCAGACAACCACGTTTGCAGTAAGTGCCTGTATCTTGAGGAACATCAGCTCAGAGTTTTTGAGCTGGAGTCTGAGGTGCAGACATTGCGGGGCATCAGGGAGGGGGAGAGTTACCTGGACACTTTGATCCAGAACCCCTTAGGTTAGGTAGTGGTACAGGTCTGGTTAGTGGTCAGGGACAGGAGGGTGTGACTGCAACTCAGGCAGGTAAGGGGACCCCAGGTGCAGTGCTGGAGGAGCCTCAGCCTTTGCCCTTGTCCAACAGGTATGAAGTTCTTGCTGTCTGTAAGGATGAGGGAAAACCCTGCAGGATGGATGAGCAAGCTGACCATGGCACCATGGTGCAGGAGGCCATTCAAGTGGGGGGAGTGAAAGGGAATGTAGTTGTGGTAGGGGACAGTATAGTCAGTGGGATAGATACTGTTATCTGCAGCCGTGACCGAGAGTTCTGAAGGTTGTGTTGCCTGCCCGGTGCCAGGGTTAAAGACATCTCCTCGCGGCGGGAGGAGAACTTGGAGTGGGAGGGGGAGGATCCAGTTCTCATGGGCCACGTAGGAACCAATGACATAGGTAGAACTAGGAATGAGGTTCTGCTGAGAGAGTTTGAGGAGCTAGGATCCAAATTAAAAAGCAGAAAATCAAAGGTAATAATCTCTGGATTGTTACCTGAGCCACGCGCAAATTGGCATAGGGACAAACAGATTCAAGGTTTAAATGCATGGCTCAAAGAGTGGTGTGGGAGGAAGGGGTTTCAGATCATGGGGCACTGGCACCAGTACTGGGGAAAGAGGGAGATCTTCCATTGGGACGGGCTCCACTTAAACCGGGCTGGGACCAGTGTCATAGTGAACTGAATAACTAGGGCAGTAGATAGGGCTTTAAACTAATGAAGGGAGGGTGGGAGAACTCAGGAAAAAGTAAATTTAAAAGCAGTGAGAGAAATGTCAAGGCTCTAGAGCAGAGTAGAGTTTTGGGTAAAAATAAGCAGAGTAGGTCAGGAAGGGACAGAGAGAGTAACAAAGGTAATAAGGCATCAGTAACTAAGGTGACTTCAGGGAACAATAGAAATAAGTCGAAGCTAAAGGCACTATATATGAATGCGCGAAGCATTCGCAACAAAATAGATGAATTAATAGCGCAGATAGAAATTAATAGGTTTGATCAAATAGCTATTATGGAGACGTGGTTGCAATGTGGCCAAGGTTGGGAACTAAATATTCCAGGATGCTTAACTTTTAGAAGAGATCGGCAAAATGAAAAAGGAGGAGGGGTAGCCCTGATAATAAAGGATGGGATAAAGATAGTAGAGAGAAAGGATCTTAGCTCCAAAAATCAAGAAGTAGAATCAGTTTGGGTGGAGCCAAGAAACAGCAAGGGGCAGAAAACATTGGTGGGAGTTATTTATAGGCCACCAAACAGTAGTTGTACTGTAGGGCAGAGTATAAATCAGGAAATTAGAGGCGCATGTAACAAGGGTAATACAGTAATCATAGGGGACTTTAATTTAAATATAGACTGGGCAAACTAAATTTGCATTAATAGTGTGGAAGACAAATTAATGGAATGTATGCAAGATAGTTTTCTAGATCAGTATGTTGAGGAACCAACTTGGGAACAGACTATTTTAGCTCTAGTATTGTGCAACGAGAAAGGGTTAATTATTAACCTTGTAGTTATTGGGCCTTTAGGGAAGAGTGACCATAATATAATAGAATTTTATATTGAGGTTGAAAGTGATTTAGTTAAATCCAAAACTAGGGTCTTAAATCTAAACAAAACAAACTATGTAGGTATGAGGGGTGAGTTGGCAAAAGTAGATTAGGAAACTACATTAAAAGGTATGATGGTAGAGAAGCAATGGTTAGCATTTAAAGAATTAATACATAATTTACAACAAATATACATTCCTTTAAAGCACAAAAAACCCACAGGAAAAGTGGTCCAACTGTGGCTAACAAGTGAAGTTAAAGATAGTATTAGATCAAAGGAAGAGCTTATAATGTTGCCAAAAAGTGTAGTAAGCCTGAGAATTGGGAGGATTTTAGAATTCAGCAAAGGAGGACCAAGAAATTGATAAAGGGAAAATAGAATGAGAGTAAATTAACGAGAGACATAAAAACAGACTGTAAAAACTTCTATAGGTATGTAAAAAGGAAAAGATTAGCGAAAGTAAATGTGGGTCCCTTACAGGCTAAGACAGGAGAAATTATAATGGGGAATAAAGAAATGGCCAAGAAATTAAACAAATACTTTGGTCTGGATTTTGATACTGGGGCGGGTTGGGGTCGTTTTATCCACTTTTCGTGTTATCCACCCGACTGCAATTGGATGTGGGAGATTGATGCAATTTTCACCTAATTGGGCAATTGAGTTACAGCATGTGGGAACCCATGAACCAAATAGTGTTTTCAGTCTGAAAGTTGCCTCTGATGATGTCATCATTGCTGCTGCATTGAAAGTCTTCAAACACTGCCTGGCCTTTGCTGTGAGAGGACCTGCAAAATGAGCAGCAGCAGTCTTAAGTCTGCTCCCAGATATTTTTACACCACCACTCCCAGATATGTCTCCTCCACACAGCTATCTATATATACATCCAGCCAGCCAGCCAGCGTCAACTATCCATATCTAAATGTGCTCCCGCCAGGTTTCACAATCGTGGTTCAGAACAGGCGTGCTTCACGTCGAACAAGGGTTAAAATCACAAAGGCCTTTCAAAATGGCATTATAGAGCCAATTTAGTGCTTGTTAAGGGCCTTAACAACCTATCCCGCCTCTTAAAGGCAGGACGGAGTCGGGACCAGCAGACACGATTTAATGAAAATTGCGTGGAGGCGGGATGGAGGCGGACTTGTGCCCGCCCGCCAGTTTTCGCAATTTTAACCCCCCAGATGCCTCCAAACCCACCTCCACGGGTCAATGAAAATCCAGCCCTTTGTTTCTGTCTTCACGGAAGAACACGGAAAAAAACTTCCCAGAAATAGTGGAGAACCAAGGGTCCAGCGAATGAGGAAGTAAAAGAAATTAGCATTATTAAAAAAAATAGTACTGGAGAAATTAATGAGACTGAAAGTCGATAAATCCCCTGGACCTGATGGCCTATATCCTAGGGTTTTGATAGAGATAGTGGATGCATTGGTTGTCAGTTTGCAAAATTCCATAGATTCTGAAATGGTTCCCGCAGATTAGAAGGTAGCAAATGTAACCCTTCTACTTAAGAAAGGAGGGAGAGAGAAAACGGAGAACTACAGACCAGTTAGCCTGACATCAGTAGTAGTGTAAATGCTAGAATCTATTATTAAGGATGTGGTAACAGGGCACTTAGAAAATAATAATAGGATTGGGCAGAGTCAACATGGATTTATGAAAGGGAAGCCGTGTTTGACAAAACTGTTAGAGATTTTTGAGGTTGTAACGAGCAGAATAGATAAAGGGGAACCAGTGGATGTGGTGTATTTGGATTTTCAGAAGGCATTCGATAAGTTGCCACACAAGAGGTTATTAAACAAAATTAGGGCTCATGGGATTGGGGGTATTATACTAGCATGGATTGAGGATTGGTTAACGGACAGAAAACGGAGAATAGGAATGAACGGATAATTTTCGGGTTGGCAGGCTGTAACTAGTGGGGTACCGCAAGGATCAGTGCTTGGGCCTCAGCTATTCACAATCTACATCAATGATTTGGATGAGGGGACCAAATATAATATATCCAAGTTTGCTGATGATACAAAGCTGGGGTGGAATGTAAATTGTTAGGAGGATGCAAAAAGGCTTCAAGGGGATATAAACAAACTAAGTGAGTGGGCAAGAATGTGGCAAATGGAATATAATGTGGAGAAATGTGAAGTTATCCACTTTGGTAGGAAAAATAGAAAAGCAGAGCATTTTTTAAATGGTGAGAGATTGGGAAATATTGGTGTTCAGAGGCACCTGGGTGTCCTTGTACATGAATCACTGAAAGTTAACATGGAAGTACAGCAAGCAATTAGGAAAGCAAATGGTATGTTGGCCTTTATTACTAGAGGATTTGGGTATAAGAGTAAAGACATCTTACTGCAATTATACAGGGCCCTGGTGAGACCACAACTGGAGTATTGTGTACAGTTTTGGTCTCCTTACCTTAGGAAGGATATACTTGCCATAGAGGGAGTGCAACGAAGGTTCACGAGACTGATTCCTGGGATGGGGGGATTGTCCTATGAGGAGAGATTGAGTAGACTAGGCCTATATTCTCTAGAGTTTAGAAGAATGAGAGGTGATCTCATTGAAACATACAAAATTCTTACAGGGCATGACAGGGTAGATGCAGGGGGGATGTTTCCCCTGGCTGGGGAGTCTAGAACCAGGGGTCACAGTCTCAGAATAAGGGGTCGGCCATTTAGGACTGAGATAAGAAATTTCTTCACTTAGAGGGTGATGAATCTTTGGATTTCTCTACCCCAGAGGGCTGTGCAGGATCAGTCGTTGAGTATATTCAAGACAGAGATCAATAGATTTTTGGATATTAAGGGAATCAAGTGATATGGGAATAGTGCAGGAAAGTGGAGTTGAGGTAGAAGATCAGCCATGATCTTATTAAATGGCGGAGCAGGCTCAAGGGGCCAAATGGCCTACTTTTGCTCCTATTTCTTATGTTCTAATGTTCTTAACATTGAAGGTCTCTTGCCCCCCTGCGGATATAGGACATCCCGTCATCATTGTACCCCCAGGACAAGGCCTCCTATGCAGCATCTAAAAAACGTTTTGCCCTTTCTCTTGGGTGTTGCGTCATGCCTTGTTTTCCTCTGACAATGAGGTGCATCTGCAACAAAGCACCACATCATGACCTCTTTAAGTAGTGCAGAGAGCCTAGGCCAAACTTTATTGGACTTTAGACTGCACTCGATATTGACTCCCCCTATCCCCCACCTGCCCTATTGAGCGCTAAGCCAATCAGCAGCGCGTTTATTGCTGAGAGCAGTTTGTCACGGAGTGCAGATCAGAACAGAGTGTTAAGGTGCGACTTTGGTGAGTGAGGGAGTTCGGGGAGGGAGGTGTTCCTTTCTTTTTCCATCTTTGACAGCTTCCAGGAGAGCAGGAGCTAAAAAGCTGCACAAGAGGGACAGAGAACCAATGGTGAGTATTTCTACAGTATTTCTACATTCCAGTCATTAAAGTAAAAGTAAGGTCTCTAGTTTGGAGTAAGTAGTGCTTAAATGGAAGTAAGGTTCCTAGTGTATTTAATATTCTTTAATTTAAAGGGAGTAAATTAAGGGTAGGACATGGCAGGGCAGCTCGGCAGTGTGGAGTGCTCCTCCTGTGCTATGTTGGCAGTCAGGGACACTTTAGGTGTCCAGGGCGAACACATGTGCAGGAAGTGTCTCCAGCTGCAGCTACTCAAAATCCGCGTTTCGGAGCTGGAGCTGCGGCTGGAGTCACTGTGGAGCATCCGCGAAGCTGAGATCTTCGTGGATAGCACGTTTAACAAGGTGGTCACACCGCAGGTAAAGAGTGCACAGGCAGACAGGGAATGGGTGACCACCAGACAGAGTAACAGAAATAGGAAGGTAGTGCAGAAGTCCCCTGGGTCCATCTCCCTCTCCGACAGATTTTCCGTTTTGGACACTGATGGGGGAGAGGGTTTCTCAGGGGAATGCAGCAAGAGCCAGGTCCATGGCACTACGACTGGCTTAGCTGCACAGGAGGGGAGGAAAAAGAGTGGGAGAGCAATAGTGATAGGGGATTCTATCGTAAGGGGAACAGATAGACGTTTCTGTGGCCGCAGACGTGACTCCAGGATGGTATGTTGCCTCCCTGGTGCCAGGGTCAATGATGTCACTGAACAGCTGCAGGGTATTCTGAAGGGGGAGGGCGAACAGTCAGAGGTCGTGGTTCACATTGGTACCAACGACATGGGTAGAAAGAGGGATGAGGTCCTGCAACAAGAATTTAGGGAGCTAGGTAGCAGATTAAAAAGCAGGACCTCAAAGGTTGTAATCTCTGGATTACTCCCGGTGCCACGTGCTAGTGAGTATAGGAATAGAAAGATAGAGCAGATGAATGCGTGGCTAAAGAGTTGGTGCAGAGGGAGGGCTTTAGTTTCCTGGATCACTGGGTCTGCTTCTGGGGAAGGTGGGACCTGTACAAGTTGGACAGGTTGCACCTGAACCGGAACGGGACCAACATCCTTGTGGGGAGGTTTGCTCGTACTGTTGGGGGGGGTTTAAACTAACTTGGCAGGGGGATGGGATACGGAGTGGAGCTATAGTAGGGGGTGATGCACAGCCAAATATAGAGGAAAAAACAAGTCAGCCTGGAAGGCAGAGCAAATATGTAACGGCACAAAGGAGTATGGCAAGGCTGGATGGCATTTATTTTAATGCAAGGAATCTTGCGAGTAAGGCAGATGAATTGAAGGTGTTGATGAACACATGGGAGTATGAAATAACAACAGAAAACGCTGGAAAAACTCAGCAGGCCAGGCAGCATCCGTGGAGAGAGAAAGAGAGTTGACGTTTCAGGTCGATGACCTTTCATCAGAACTGGGAAGAGCTGGAAATCAAATAGATTTAAGGCCAGGGTAAAGCTGGGAAAAGGGGGAGGGGATAAAGGAACAAAGGAGGAGATGAAGAGACATTAAGAGACATTAAGAGATATGCAAGGCTAGAGGTGGTGTTAATGTGACAGATTAAGGCTGAATGAAGTGTGAAATCCACTGGCAGAATGAAGGACAGCTGCCAGCTTCTAGGAGGAAAAAAAAGTGGGGGGGACAAATAAAAGGGTGGATAAAATAAAATATAAATGTGATTGGAGCTGAGGTTATGATCTAAAATTGTTGAACTCGATATTGAGTCCAGAGGGCTGTAGCGTGCCTAAACGAAAGATGAGGTGCTGTTCCTCGAGCTTACGCTGAGCTTCCGTGGAACAGTGTAATAGGCTGAGGACGGTGAGGTCAGAGTGGGAGTGAAGCGGTGAATTAAAGTGACAGGCCACCGGGAGCTCGGGGTCCCCCTTACGGACTGAACGGAGGTGTTCCGCAAAGCGGTCACCCAATCTGCGTTTGGTCTCCCCAATGTAGAGGAGTCCACATCGTGAGCAGCGAATACAGTATACTAAATTGCAGGAAGTACAAGTAAATCGCTGTTTCACCTGGAAGGGGTGTTTGGGGCCCTGGACAGTGGGAAGAGGGGAGGTATAAGGGCATGTGTTGCATCTCCTGCGCGTGCACGGGAAGGTGCCGGGCGAAGGGGAAGGGGTGCTGGGGGTGCTGGGGGTCCCACCCCGCCTCCTGTAAGGACTCTATTCCATTCTCCCAGTTTCTCCGTCTCCGCCGCATCTGCTCTGATGATGCCACCTTTCATACCAGTGCTTCCGACATGTCTTCCTTTTTCCTCAACCGAGGATTCCCCTCTACCGTGGTCGACACGGCCCTCGACCGTGTCCGTTCTATCTCCCGCACATCTGCCCTCACCCCTGCCCCTCCCTCCCGGAACCACGATAGGGTTCCCCTTGTCCTCACCTTTCACCCCACCAGCCTCCACATTCAACGGATCATCCTCCGCCATTTCCGCCACCTCCAGCGTGATCCCACCACCAAACACATCTTCCCCTCACCTCCCCTTTCAGCATTCCGCAGGGACCGCTCCCTCCGCGACACCCTAGTCCACTCCTCTACCACCCCCAGCACCCCTTCCCCTTCGCCCGGCACCTTCCCGTGCACGCGCAGGAGATGCAACACATGCCCTTATACCTCCCCTCTTCCCACTGTCCAGGGCCCCAAACACCCCTTCCAGGTGAAACAGCGATTTACTTGTACTTCCTGCAATTTAGTATACTGTATTCGCTGCTCACGATGTGGACTCCTCTACATTGGGGAGACCAAACGCAGATTGGGTGACCGCTTTGCGGAACACCTCCGTTCAGTCCGTAAGGGGGACCCCGAGCTCCCGGTGGCCTGTCACTTTAATTCACCGCTTCACTCCCACTCTGACCTCACCGTCCTCGGCCTATTACACTGTTCCACGGAAGCTCAGCGTAAGCTCGAGGAACAGCACCTCATCTTTCGTTTAGGCACGCTACAGCCCTCTGGACTCAATATCGAGTTCAACAATTTTAGATCATAACCTCAGCTCCAATCACATTTATATTTTATTTTATCCACCCTTTTATTTGTCCCCCCCACTTTTTTTTCCTCCTAGAAGCTGGCAGCTGTCCTTCATTCTGCCAGTGGATTTCACACTTCATTCAGCCTTAATCTGTCACATTAACACCACCTCTAGCCTTGCATATCTCTTAATGTCTCTTAATGTCTCTTCATCTCCTCCTTTGTTCCTTTATCCCCTCCCCCTTTTCCCAGCTTTACCCTGGCCTTAAATCTATTTGATTTCCAGCTCTTCCCAGTAGATGATATTGTTGCTATCACAGAGACATGGTTGAGGGAGGAGCAGGACTGGCAGCTCAATATTCCGGGGTATAGAATCTTCAGGTGAGACAGACGGGGGTGTAAAAGAGGAGGGGGTGTCGCAATATTAATCAAGGAGTCAACTACTGCTGTAAGGAGGGATGATATCTTAGCAGGTTCCTCTAATGAGGCCATATGGGTAGAACTTAAAAACAAAAAGGGGGCAAGCACTTTGCTGGGAGTGTACTGTAGGCCCCCAAACAGTCAGGGGGAGATAGAGGAACAGATATGTAGGCAAATCTCAGAGAAGTGTAGAAATAATAGGGTAATAATAGTAGGGGATTTCAACTTCCCCAATATTAACTGGGATAGTCAGAGTGTGAAAGGCTTAGAGGGTGCGGAATTCTTAAAGTGCATCCAGGAGAGCTTTTTGAGCCAGCATGTAGAAAGTCCTACAAGAGAGGGGGCGGTACTGGACCTAATTCTAGGGAATGTAGCCGGGCAAGTGGTAGAAGTGTTAGTAGGAGAGCATTTTGGTGACAGTGATCATAATTCGGTGAGATTTAAGGTAGTCATGGAAAAGGACAAAGATGGACCGGAGATGTATCTAAATTGGGGGAAGGCCAATTTTAATATGATAAGGCAGGATCTGGCCAAAGTGGACTGGGATCAGCTACTTGTAGGAAAATCCACATCAGAGCAGTGGGAGTCTTTCAGAAAGGAAATAGAGAGAGTACAACGGCAACATGTTCCCGTAAAGGTCAAGGGTGGGACCAACAAGCCCAGGGAACCCTGGATGTCAAGGGATATACAAGAATGGATTAGGAAAAAAAGGGAGGCTTTTGGCAGATACAAAGGACTAAAAACAGTGGAAGCCCTAGAGGAGTATAGAAAGTGCAGTGGGGTACTTAAAAAAGAAATTAGGAGAGCGAAGAGGGGGCATGAAATAACAATGGCGGGCAAAATAAAGGAAAATCCCAAGGTGTTTTATAAGTATATTAAGGGCAAGAGGATAACCAGGGAAAGAGTAGGGCCCATTAGGGACCAAAGTGGCAATCTGTGTGTAGAGCCAGAAGATGTAGGTGGGGTTTTAAATGAATATTTTGCAGCTGTGTTCACTATGGAGAAGGACGATGTAGGCATAGAAATCAGGCAGGGGGATTGTGATATACTTGAACAAATTAGTATTGAGAGGGTGGAGGTACTTGCGGTTTTAGCAGGCTTAAAAGTGGATAAATCCCCAGGCCCAGATGAGATGTATCCCAGGCTGCTGTGTGAGGCAAGGGAGGAGATTGCAGGGCCTCTGACACAAATTTTCAAAACCTCTCTGGCCACAGGGGAGGTGCCAGAGGACTGGAGAACAGCTAACGTAGTACCATTATTCAAGAAGGGTAGTAGGGATAAACCAGGGAATTACAGGCCAGTGAGCCTAACATCAGTGGTAGAGAAATTATTGGAAAAAATTCTGAGGGACAGAATTAGTCTCAACTTGGAGAGGCAAGGATTAATCAAGGATAGTCAGCATGGCTTTGTCAGGGGGAGATCATGTCTGACCAATTTGATTGAATTTTTCGAGGGGGTGACTAGGTGTGTGGATGAGGGTAGTGCAGTTGATGTGGTCTACATGGACTTCAGTAAGGCTTTTGACAAAGTCCCGTATGGGAGACTGGTCAAGAAGGTGCCCCCCCACCCGTTTTCGGGCCTTATCCAATTTCTTGACCCCTGATTACTATCTACCTTCAGTGAAGGACAACATTTGTCACTGTAGCTGTGGTTTAACACTAAGAGCACACACATTCCAATTCCTAGCCCTGTCCCATTCTAGCTCCAACACCTACCACAAACAAGTACTTGATTAAATTTTAAACTCTTACACTGGTGTTTCACTTACTAGTGAAGCAAGGGGGCTGGAATTTCATTTCCATGGCTATCTTAAAACAGTTACATGCCTTAGTATTTAAATACCAACACATTTCAAATTAATATGGATAATAACAATTTGAAAAAGAAACTGTCTGTAGTAGTACAAATACTTTGCTGAATATAACAATACTAGGGGCCCTTTCTGACTAAGTTTAGGTGTTATTTTCCAAATAACTATTTCAACAATTTTATATTCAGGGAGGAAATTCTAAATCGGTTCTAATGACCCATGAAATATTAGAAAGAAAACTGAATCTTAATTTATTGTTCAGCTATTTTTCCAAAAATATATTGCTTAGTGGTGCAATGTGGTTCAGCAATCCCATTTTACACATCTGGAGGGATGTAATTATTAGAACCATTCAACCCATTTTAGAAAATGATTCTATGTGCTGTCACAGCCTGTTATCAGATGATGAAGTTCATTTATAATACTGACAAGCACTATAGACATATATAGGGTTCACTGGCTCCAATCTGACATCTTCACCAGAATTCTCACTCTGGAGAGCCCTCTTATCAACACTTTTGAAGTGTTGGGAATGGCAGACTCCAGTACTGTAATATGCATGGATTCAAGTATATGTGTGTGGTACACATTTAGATATAGTTACAGGATATTCTAAATGCAAGTACATTGACTTAGTGCAGGTCAGGCTGTACTATGTTCTGATATATTACAGACTTGTCTCCACTCCATTCAAGGCTGGCTCCCTTGCCAACTGCAAATCAAAACATACAGTGAATGTCTGATTATTCTATCTGCCATCGCTCCCTCCCTTGTTGCCTCCCCCTAATGGTAACCAATACACTGTACCACTGCAGGTCCCCAACCCTTGCCCACACTCTAACTTTGTTGAAATTCCCATGTGTTAGATCAGCATTGTCAATACAAATCGTTGACTAAACACAGGTGTGGCGATACTCTTTTAGATGCAGGCGCTAATTTTAGTAGCCTGACATACAATAAAGGTAAATGTGTATAGTTACTTAACAAGCATCTACTACCATTCAGCATGAAACTTTTCAGTCTTTTTCTTTCACCAAAGTTTAGAATTTTGCATGAATTTATTAGACACAGCACATCTTAATACAGCTTCTAGGATTTTTTCCAGCGGTACTTTGACCTCATCAGAGTGATTACTAAGAATGTTGACTGACACAACAAGCAACGCCAGGCCCGCTCCTGCTCTTCATCCAGAAAGCAGTTGGATGCTGCTATGCCCTTTGCTATGACATGCCCTGTTGAAGCTGCTCGCTATTTGATATGGCTCCATGCAATTAATTCCCCTTCCATAACACCTTACATAGAATTTGGCAGATAATGTAATTTGCCCGAGTTAGGCAGCTCTGGAGCAGCTGTCAGAGGCACACAGGTATAGTAGTAGGGCATTCAGAACTTGGAGCTTGTTCCGCCACTCAATTACATGGTTGCAGGGTAACCAAAGCTGGGAACTGAATGTTCCAGGGTACTCAACATTTAGGAAGGACAGACAAAAAGGAAAAGGAGGTGGCGTAGCGCTGTTAATAAGGGATGAGACCGGTACGGTAGAGATAAAAGATCTTGGCTCGGCAGATCGTGATGCAGAACTGGAATCAGTTTGAGTGGAGCTAAGAAACAGCAAAGGGTGGAAAATATTGGTGGGAGTTGTGTATAGGCCACCAAACAGTAGTGGTAATGTAGGGCACAGTATCAATCAAGAAATTAGAAGTGCATGTAACAAGGGCAATACGGTAATCATGGGGGACTTTAATCTACATATTGACTGGGCAAATCAAATTACCACTAATGGTGTGGAGGACGAATTCTTGGAATGCATGCAAGATGGTTTCCTGGATCAGTATGTGGAGGAACCAACCAGGGAACAGGCGATTCTGGATCTGGTACTGTGTAATGAGAAAGGGCTAATCAGTAATCTTGTGGTAAAGGGGCCTTTAGGGACAAGTGACCATAATATGATTGAATTTTACATTACGTTTGAGAGTGATGTAGTCCAATCTGAAACAAAGGTCTTCAATCTAAACAGAGGAAACTACAAGGGTATGAGGGACAAGTTGGCCATGGTAGATTGGGAGATTACAATAAAAAGGTATGAAGGTGGACATACAATGGCTAACATTCAAGGAAATAATGCATCATTTGCAACAAACATATATTCCTCTAGGGCATAAAAACCCAAAAGGAAAAGTGATCCAACCATGGCTAACAAAAGAAATTAAAGCTAGTATTAAGTCAAAGGAGGGAGCTTATAAAGTTGCCAGAAAAAGTGGTCAGCCTGAGGATTGGGATCTTTATAGAAATCAGCAAAGGGGGACCAAGAAATTGATTTAATAAAAAAGGGAAAATGGAATATGAGCACAAACTAGCGAAAATATAAAAACGGATTGTAAAAGCTTTTATAGGTATGTGAAAAGGAAAAGACTGGCGAAGGTAAATGTAGGTCCTTTACAGTCAGAGATGGGAGAATTTATAATGGGGAATGAGGAAATGGCTGAGAAATTAAATAAATACTTTGCTTCTGTCTTCACGGAGGAAGACACAAAAAATCTCCCAGAAATACGAGAAAACCAAGGGTGTGGCGAGAATGAGGAACTTAAAGAAATTACTATTAGTAAAAAAAACAGTACTAGCAAAATTAATGGGATTAAAAGTCAATAAATCCCAAGGACCGGATGACCTACATCCTAGGGTTTTGAAAGAGGTGGCCATTGGGATAGTGGACGCATTGGTTGTCATCTTCCAAAATTCTATAGATTCTGGAATGGTTCCTGCAGATCAGAGGATAGCAAATGTAACCCCGCTATTTAAGAAAGGAGGGAGAGAGAAAACGGGGACCTACAGACCTGTTAGCCTCACATCAGTAGTTGGGAAAATGCTGGAATCTATTATAAAGGATGCAATAACTGGGCACTTAGAAACTAATAGTAAGATTGGGAAGAGTCAACATGGATATATGAAAGGGAAATCCTGTTTAACAAACCTATTGGAGTTCTTTGAGGATGTAACTAGTGGAGTAGACAAAGGGGAACCGGTAGATGTGGTGTATTTGGATTTTCAGAAGGCCTTTGATAAGGCCCCACACAAGAGGTTGGTGAACAAAGTTAGGGCACATGGAATCGGGGTAATATACTAGCATGGATTGAGAATTGGTTAACAGACAGAAGGCAAAGAGTAGGGATAAACGGGTCTTTTTCAGGATGGCAGGCTGTGACTAGTGGGGTACCGCAAGGATCAGTGCTTAGGCCCCAGCTATTCACAATCTATATCAATGATTTGGATGAGGAGACTAAATGTAACATTTCCAAATTTGCTGATGATACAAAGCTAGATGGCAGTGTCAGTTGTGAAGAGGATGTGAAGAGGCTTCAAAGGGATCTCGACAGGCTCAGTGAGTGGGCGAGAACATGGCAGATGGAATATAATGTGGATAAATATGAAGTTATCCACTTTGGTAGAAAAAACAGAAAGGCAGAGTATTTCCTAAATGGTGAAAAATTGGGGAATGCAGATGCTCAAAGGGACCTGGGTGTCCTTGTCCATGAGTCACGGAGAGTGAATGGGCAGGTGCAGCAAGCCATTAGGAAGGCAAATGGTATGCTGGCCTTCATTACAAGAGGATTTGGGTACAGGAGTAAAGAAGTCTTACTCCAATTATATAGGGCCTTGGTGAGACCACACCTGGAGTACTGTGTACAATTTTGGTCTCCTTACCTAAGGAAGGATATACTTGCCATAGAGGGAGTGCAACGAAGGTTCACGAGATTGATGCCTGGGATGGCGGGACTGTCGTATGAGAAGAGATTGAGTAAACTAGGCCTGTATTCTCTTGAATTCAGAAGAATGAGAGGGAATCTCATTGAAGCATACAAAATTATTACAGGGCTTGATAGGGTGGATGCTGGGAGAATGTTTCCCTTGGCTGGGGAGTCTAGAACCAGGGACCACAGCCTCAGGATAAAGGGTAGGCCATTCAGGACTGAGATGAAAATAAATTTCTTCACACAGAGGGTGGTGAATCTTTGGAATTCTCTACCCCAGAGGGCTGTGGAGGATCAGTCATTGGGTATATTCAAAACAGAAGTTCATAGATTTCTGACTAGTAAGGGCATCAAGGGATATGGCGATAGGGCCAGTGAATGGAGATGAGGCAGAAGATCAGCCATGATCTCATTGAATGGCGGAGCAGGCTCGAAGGACCGAATGGCCTACTCCTGCTCCTATTTCTTATGTTCTTATGTTCTTACATCAAGGTTGATCTGTAACTGAACTCCATTTATCCACCTTTTCTCCATATCCCTTGATATCTTTACTTAACAAAAGTCTATCACTTTCAGTCTTGAAAATTTCAGTTGACCCTGCATCCACAGCCTGGGGAGAAAGTTTCAGATTTCAACTACCCTTTGTGAGAAAAAGTGTTTCCTGATTTCACTCCTAACTGGGCTAGCTCTAATTATAAGATTATACCACTTTGTTCTGGATTCCTCACCAGAGGAAATAGTTTCTCAATATCTTGCCTATCAAATCCCTTTATCATGGTAAACATCTCGATTAGATCACCCCTCAACCTTCTAAACTCAAGGGAATACAAACCACGTTTATATAACCTATCCAGCAATGTAACCCTTAAGCCCCAGCATCATTCTGGGGATTCTGCACTGCACCCTTCAAAACCAATATATCCTTCCTGAAGTGCCCAAAACAAAACGCAGTACTCCAGATGGGGTCTGACCAATGGTCTGTACAATTGATGCATCACTTCCTCACTTTTGTATTCTAACCTCTTTGAAATAAAGGCCAACATTCTATTTTGTACCTGTGCACTAGTTTTTAGTGATTTGCGTTCATGGACACCTAAATCCCTTCGCTCCTCCATAGCTGCTAGACTCTCACCATTAAGAATATATTCCGATTTGTCCTTCTTGGATCCAAAGTGGATGACGTCACATTTCCTCACATTGAACTCCATCTGCCATAGTTTTGCCCACTCATTTAGTCCATCTATATCCCTTTCTATAAAACTTCTTCCTGCTCCTTTCTACACAACTTACTGTGCCTATTAACTTACTGTCATCTGCAAAGTTGGATATATAACTCTCTATACCTTAATCTAAGTCATTTTTTTTTATTCGCTTATGGGATCTGGGCGTCGCTGGCAAGGCCAGCATTTATTGCCCATCCCTAGTTGCCCTTGAGAATGTGGTGGTGAGCCGCCTTCTTGAACCGCTGCAGTACATGTGGTGAAGGTATTCCCACAGTGCTGTTAGGTAGGGAGTTCCAGGATTTTGAGGGGAACTTGGAGGTGGTGGTGTTCCCATGCACCTGCTGCCCTTGTCCTTCTAGGTGGAAGAGGTGGCGAGTTTGGGAGGTGCTGCCGAAGAAGTCTTGGCGAGTTGCTACAGTGCATCTTGTAGATGGTACACACTGCAGCCACGGTATGCTGGTGGTGGAGGGAATGAATGTTTAAGGTGGTGGATGGGGTGCCAATCAAGCGGGCTGCTTTGTCCTGGATGGTGTCGAGCTTCTTGAGTGTTGTTGCAGCTGCACTCATCCAGGCAAGTGGAGAGTATTCCATCACACTCCTTACTTGTGCCTTGTAGATGGTGGAAAGGCTTTGGGGAGTCAGGGGGTGAGACACTCGCCGCAGAATACCTAGCCTCTGACCTGCTTTTGTTGCAACAGTATTTATGTGGCTGGTCCAGTTAAGTTTCTGGTCAATGGTGATCCCCAGGATGTTGATGGTACGGGATTCGGCAATGGTAATGCCGTTGAATGTCAAGGGGAGGTGGTTAGACACTCGCTTGTTGGAGATAGTCATTGCCTGGCACTTCTGTGGTGCAAATGTTACCTGCCACTTATCAGCCCAAGCCTGAACGTCATCCAGATCTTGTTGCATGCGGGCATGGACTGCTTCATTATCTGAGGAGTTATGAATGGCGCTGAGCACTGTGCAGTCATCAGAGCACATTCCCATTTCTGACCATATGTTGCAGGGAAGGTCATTGATGAAGCAGCTGAAGATGGTTGGGCCTAGGACACTGCGCTGAGGCACTCCTGCAGCGATGTCCTGGGGCTGTGATGATTGACCGTCAATCACCACAACCATCTTCCTTTGTGCTAGGTATGACTCCAGCCAGTGGAGTGTTTTCCCCCTGATTCCCATTGACTTCAGTTTTACTAGGGCTCCTTGATGCCACACTCGGTCAAATGCTGCCTTGATGTCAAGGGCAGTCACTCTCACCTCACCTCTGGAATTCAGCTCCTCAGTCCATGTTTGGACCAAGGCTGTAATGAGGTCGGGAGCTGAGTGGTCTTGGCGGAACCCAAACTGGGCATCAGTGAGCAGGTTATTGGTGAGTAAGTGCCGCTTGTTAACACTGTCGATGACATATATATGGCGAAAAGCTGAGTCACCAGTGCAGATCCTTGGGAAACACCACTTGTCAGATCTTGCCAATCAGTTACAATCTCTTTCTCCCTAAACTCTGTCTCCTACCTCCCAACCAATTATCAACCATGTCACATGATTACCTTCAAATCTGTGCACTTTCTTGATAACTTCTTGTGCAGCACAAAAGTCTAGGCTGACACTCCATTGCAGTACTGAGGGACTGCTGCACTGTTGGAGATACCATCTTTCACATGAGATGTTAAACCTGTCTGCCCTCTCAGGTGGACATAAAAGATCCCTTGGCACTATTTCGAAGGAGAGCAGGGGAGTTATCCCCAGTGTCCTAGCCAATATTTATCCCTCAATCAACATCACTAAAAAAAACAGATTATCTGGTCATTATCGCATTGCTGTTTGTGGGAGCTTGCTGTGCACAAATTGGCTGCCACATTTCCTGCATTACAACAGTGACTACACTTCAAAAGTACTTCATTGGCTGTAAAGCACTTTGGGACGTCTGGTGATCGTGAAAGGTGCTATATAAATGCAAGTCTTTCTTTTCTTTCTTATTGAATGACATTAAGGGCAGTTAGTCATGGCCCCTGTTGTTTCCCATGTCGTCACTCCAGGAAGTACAGAGATGTTTCCCACTGCTGCTGTTACTAGAGCAGACTATCAGGAGGGAGACCCAAGAAGGGAACTTCCATACAGGTAAGAAAATTGAATTTTTTTACAAAGGAAACCCCAAATTCTGCCAACACTATTGTTTTACTCTATAAAAGAGGCAGTATTTTGAACAAAAGGTACTTGGTCTACAGTGTCTTTCCCCTTAAAATTTTAACATGTTAGATTTCATCACAAGAGAAGGATGTTTTACAGCATTACAAACATTTAAATATTGGCATTTTAATTAAACAGACATACTCTACCATTTAGGTAAGCATAGCTCATGTTTGATCCAAAAATTGAAGATATACCTTGTAAAAATTCAATGCTGTTCCACAGTAAATAGGGAACAAATTTGTAGCGTTAAATATATATTTCATATCAATACTATCATGTTTTGAGGGAAATCTATTTTTTTTTGCTTTTAGTCTCTGCTGGCATGCATGGGTTGAAATTTTTATTCATGTTACCAAGGAAACAAATTTGTTCAGTGATGTAATGCCGGTTTGTCAGCATAAAATCCACTATAGTACACCATTTAACACACTCCAGTCTCTTCAGAGTGAATGGATTACACTAATTAAAATGCACTGCATATTTGTCTGACCTAATTAAATTTGCAAAATAGAGCTACTTTCAAAATCAGTATATAGAATCTGTTGGTTTATTTAAGAATAAGACTTTTTTTTTGGAAAGGCTCATGAAAACTGGCTGAAATCTCTGTATGGATTTTTTTTAAATGTGTAAACATTTCTACAGAGTTATGGAAAGCTATTTAATCTTCGCAATTAATGCTTTATAATAGTTTTATTTTAAGTAGAGATGTCTTTTTATTTTTCAAAAGAGAAGAAAAGAATTAGGCCTAGAAATTGGCCAATTTAGCGCCTCCCGTTATCGCCTCGGGGGGGCGGGGGGGATAATGGGGCGCTAATCACTTACCGACCGGGCACGGCGAGAAGATCGACTCCCGCTATATTCGGTGGGAGGTTTGTGGCGGCGGTATGGCTTTGCGCCTCGCCGTGCACATCGCCCCAGTAGCGCCCCGGACCTGAACTTCGGTTCCGCCCCCTGCAGCATCGTCGGGAGAAAACACCGGCAGCTGCAGGAGGCGTTCATCGGGAGGCCGGGCGCTTCGGGGGCCATATTTAAAGGTGAGGTGGCCGAGGTATGTAAAAGAAATTGTGAAATGCTCTTTGTGTTTTTTGTTTCATTTTTCTTCACCAGCGATCGATCAGCCCGGCACTCTGCTGCAGTGCATCGGGCTGATCGGGCCAGATCGCGGCTGCCATTTAGGACCAGGTAAGTTTTCCCCTTGCAGAGCCTGCAGCGATGGCCCGTCCCTTTAAGGGAGGGATGGAGCCTTCCATCGCGGCCCGCGATGGACACCTACGGACGCTGAAAAACGCCCTCGTAAGAACGGGATATGACGCTCGACTCATCGATCGACAGTTCCGACGGGCCACAGCGAAAAATCGCATAGACCTCCTCAGAAGGCAAACACGGGACACAACCAACAGGGTACCCTACGTCGTCCAGTACTTCCCCGGAGCGGAGAAACTACGACATGTTCTTCGCAGCCTTCAACATGTCATCGATGACGACAAACACCTCGCTAAGGCCATCCCCACGCCTCCACTACTTGCCTTCAAACAGCCGCCTAACCTCAGAAGTACCATCGTTCGCAGCAAATTACCCAGCTTTCAGGATAACAGCGACCACGACACCACACAACCCTGCCATGGCAAACTCTGCAAGACATGCCAGATCATCAACACAGATACCACCATCACACGTGAGGACACTACCCACCAGGTACATGGTACATACTCATGTGACTCGGCCAACGTTGTCTACCTCATACGTTGCAGGAAAGAATGCACCGCGGCATGGTACATCGGCGAGACCATGCAGACACTGAGACAACGTATGAACGAGCACCGCGCAACAATCGCCAGGCAGGATTGTTACCTCCCAGTCGGGGAACACTTCAGCAGTCAAGGACATTCAGCCTCGGATCTGCGGGTAAGCGTTCTCCAAGGCAACCTTAGAAACACACGACAACGCAAAATCATCGAGCAGAAACTGATAGCCAAGTTCTGCACTCATGAAGACGGTCTCAATCGGGATCTTGGGTTTATGTCACGATACATGACGTGATCCGGACTCGAGTCGTCGTTAGCTTGTTCACAGATGTGATTCCCAGTAAAAAAGTAAAAATTTTCCCAGTAAAAAAGTAAATTTTTTTTTAAAGCTTTTCGTTTTACATACAGACGGCAGCTTTTGACACGTTAGAACCCCTGCGACTTCACCTCATTGTCTCAGTTGTATCTTGCTATGTCTTTTGATGTGGTACCTTCCTGGCTGACTTAATTAACTTTATCACACCTCGGCAGATAGTCAGGATGATTTAATTTATTGGTCTGCAATTGTAAAGTACACATGCTTTTTTTTCCATCTATATATGCTCTGACGATTCTGTATCCAATTTACTTCACCTGAGGAAGGAGCGATAGTTCCGAAAGCTTGTGATTTCAAATAAAACTGTTGGACTATAACCTGGTGTTGTGCGACCTCTCAAGATATGTTAAACATGGGACTCCAAGGATGCATCATGGAAGTTGATGTGATGATACTCAGAGAGGAAACATCATTGGAGACTGTTTATAATGACCAGCGAGCAAGAATGTAAACTGTTGTAGGTTGTTGTGAACTGTATATTCACCAAAGCCCGCTGTCAGGATGAAAGACCATTTTAATCAAGAATTGTCACAGACCTGAAACGTTAACTCTGTTTCTCTCTCTACAGATTCTGCCTGACCTGCTGAGTGTTTCCAGCATTTTCTGTTGTTATTTCAGATTTCCAGCATCCGCAGTATTTTTCTATTGCACATAATTAATTAACTGTTGTGAGCACGTCACTAACATGTGATGTTTATAATTTTGTTAAATGTGATATTTTGGAACAATGATGCATTGTCTCAAACAATATTTGTTTTAAATATTTAGTTCATGGAATAAGCATGTTTTAGTTCCAAGTGTGACATTTAAAAAGGAAATATTCAAAACACTGAGGAGATGTTAAGATAACAGACAAGGAGAGGTTGACAAAGTGTATTGTTTTGAGAGCTTTAGTAAAGCAATAAGAAGGAAAGTGACTGTTGTAAGGATTGCGTTTGGATCAATGATTAAACTGATCAAATGTCTTTAAAGGAATAAGGTAAAAAAATGTTCAAACGGGACACTGTGGTGTTCTAACTGTACCAGCTCATGTTCTTGTGCTTCACTGAGATCAAACCCAACATAAATTATTGATGCGAGAAATCAGCAGTCTCTAACCCTTGCTCCCAATTCCCACCTTGCTATGGTGGTATAACTACTCTTCCAAGAGATGCTCGGGGTAGCTGGATGTCAGTCACTGCATGTTTTGATGTTGCACTCAGAAATATTACTATGCAATCCAATGCATCATAGCCTTGCTGTGGTATCTGTTTTGCCATGTGTTGCAATAATTGAAATGTGTCAAGTGTCAGTGCACTGCATAGTACAATAATTGTATAACTGTTTAAACAAGGTTTTCCATCACACAAAACAACCAGATTTACACATTTTGATGAATAACTTTAATATCTCATCTTGTAAACTGAGATCAATTTCAAGTTTTCACATTAATTTCAGGCTGCGGCTCACTGAACCCACAAACATTTTGAAATCTCATGCAATATCAAATATGTTGACTACTGCAATTTACATGGCATGACAACTCACAATAAGGTTTCATGTTATTTAATTCAATACATTTGATCTGGCTACTCATTAACCAATCACAATCCTTATAGAAGTTATACTAAGCTCTTAAAACACTCCATTATTCAATTCAATATACAAAATTCACCCTGCCAATTATGTTAATCTTTCCACGGCACTTGGGCTGAAAATTCAATTAGGCACAAAAACGGGTGCGGGGATCGCAATGCGTGATTGGCCTGTGCCCGTTCAAAGTAATGCAGGCAGTACGCGACCTTCATGCGGCCTGCTAATAACCATGATTCCTGCGTTCAGCCCAGCGCTGAACGCGCTGCTGAGTGACTGAATGCTCAACAGGGGCCTGAAGTTGATGCAAGGCGAGCTCTATTTAAAGCTAGCCTCCACTTTTTAAAGGCAGTCTGCACCACTTAAAGGTGAGGTGCATTCTGCATTCAACAGCTGCTGGAACTGCTTCTGAAGGCAACTATGAGTGAATAATGGCTCAACAGGGCAGAAAAAGAGTACCAATCTCAGACGCAGTACTAGTGGCCTTAGTGCAGGGAATAGAAAGAAGGAGAGAGTTCCTCTACCCGCAGGGGGCCAGGGGACCTGTAGACACTCAGTGAGAAGGCAGTGAAAGCAGATAGCCGAAGGGGTCACTGACAGCAGTCTTGCCCGAGGACCTGGATCCAGTGCCGAAAGAATTTCAATGACCTCATATAAGTTTTCAAGGTGAGTGAATGCATCTTCAAAAGCCATCTCCCACCAACTGCACCACTAGCCTCACACATTGCTCAATGCACCACAACCCATCATTCACCTACCAACAATCTCTATCAATCACGACTCATACCTCACATTCATAGCTTCACTTACCACTGTTGCAAGCCTCACACCCACATCTCACACCTTGCACATACTGCCAGCTATTCAATCATGAGAGGCATATCACCCAAACACATTGCACCACACTCACTGACACACTTCACCCAGACACATTGCACCACACTCACTGACACACTTCACCCAGACACATTGCACCACACTCACTGACACACTTCACCCAGACACATTGCACCACACTCACTGACATACTTCACCCAAACACATTGCACCACACTCACTGACACACATCACCCAGACACATTGCACCACACTCACTGACACACTTCACCCAAACACATTGCACCACACTCACTGACACACTTCACCCACATCACCCAGATACATTGCACCACACTCACTGACACACTTCACCCAAACACATTGCACCACATTCGCTGACACACTTCACCCAAGCACATTGCAACACACTCACTGACACACTTCACCCAAACACATTGCACCACGCTCACTGACACACTTCACCCAAACACATTGCACCACACTCACTGACACACTTCACCCAAACACATTGCACCACTCACTGACACACTTCACCCAAACACATTGCACCACTCTCACTGACACACTTCACCCAAACACATTGCACCACACTCACTGACACACTTCACCCAAACACATTGCACCACACTCACTGACACACTTCACCCAAATACACTGCACCACGCTCACTGATAAACTTCACCCAGACACATTGCACCACACTCACTGACACACACTTCACCCAAACACATTGCACCACACTCACTGACACACTTCCCTCTCTCTTGCAGGGCAAGGTGGCCCACAGCCACAGGCAGCAGCAGCTAACCGGTGGAGGACAGGCAAGCCTGCCTATCCTGACCCAGCTAGAGGAGTCCGTGCTTGACATTATTGGAGGGGCTGCGGTGATCAGCGAGGCTGAAACCATTGATGATGACGGTATGGTCATACGTAATCCTTCTTCTCACAACCCACTTCCCCCTCATCCCACAATCTCGTTTCACTTACAAGCTGTTGATGGTGTAAGCATCTTGCTTCCCCGCCCCACCCCACCTCACCACAACCCTACCTTTGTGCCTTTCTCCTTTCAGATACCCAAGAACTCCATAGAACTCCAAACTGTCCAGCCAGTGCAGGAAGAGCAAGAGGAAAGTGATGGAGAAGAAGCACCATCACTCGATCTCACACTCGCAGGCACCAACTCAGAAACTGGCACTGCGCGTATTTTAGAGGCTAGTATAGAGGCGGAATCTGCACATGGTGAGCCACAGGGCATGAGTGGGCTACAGCCAGGGCATGGGGAAAGGGTAGCTCAGCTGTCAGCTCCCTGGAGGGCGAGGTCGCTCAGTGGTTCTTCTGCAGAGGACTCAGATGAGGATTTCGATGGGGCGGCCGACAGAAGAAGGGTGATGGGCATGCACACAGAAATGACTCCCACCACTGCCACACTGCCAGTGCCCTTGCTGTTGCCTGTCTGCCAGCCCAGACTGCTGCTGCCCATGCAGAGGTGGTGCAGTCCACAGCCAGGCCTTCTAGGCCCAGAGCTGCTCAAGGTCGTTCTGCAAGTCCATCTGCAGTCTCGCCCACTGAAAGTCAGCAGCCTTCCACCAGCCATGTTGCGGCCACTAGGGTAGCACTTCGTAGGAGCACTTGGTGCCTTTTTGTGGTGCCTTTCATTTAAGCATTGTGGCCAAGAGGATGCTGTGATGTTCCGTGACAGAGGGATGATAAGGTGGGGAAGTGTTGAGCAACGCGGATCTGGGGTTTTATTCAGGGGAAGCAGAGTCTGATGGTTCGCTCACGGATAGCCTGTCCAGAGTGTGAATGTGCAGGCTGCCTCCTCGCTTCCTCATCCTCCTCCTGAGGTAGTCATGGAATCCGTGGTGGCAAGGGCTGCGCCCTCATGATGCCCAAATTGTGGAGGGTGCAGCAGACAACCACAAATTGGGACACCCACTCCGGCGAGTACTGGAGGACTCCTCCTGAGCGGTCAAGGCAGTGGAACCACTGCTTGAGCACCTCGATGGTCTCCATGATGATGTTCCTCATGGCAGCATGGGTCTCATTATAAGAGTGCTGGCCATGAGTGGTGGGGTTGCAACGGAGAGGCATCAGCCAGGTGTAGAGCAGATAGCACTTGTCGCCGAGCAGCAACCCTTACGTTCAACGTGGTGGCTGGTAGATTGCTGGCACAGCAGACTGGCGCAGGATGAACGCATCATGACTGCTGCCAGGATTGCGGGCATTCACCAGCATGATGTGCTGGGTATGATCGCAGATTACGTGAGTGGAACCAATTGTAGTTACGGTACATCTCACCATTGAAATGCGACGCCCGAAAAGCCACGTTTGTGCAGTTGATGGCACCCTGCTCCATGGGGAAGCTCGATATCCTGGCAAAGACACATGCATGCTCCTCCTGCTTCTCTCTGTTTAATGAGTAGACAATGAAGTCCCGTCTCCTAGCGTACAGAGGCTCTGAGCTCCCGGATGCAGCGAGGGATGGCGAACTGAGAGCTGTTTGGTATATCACCTGTTGCAGCCTGGAAGGATCTGCTGGTGAAAAAATTCAAGACCATGGTCACCTTGAGGGCCACTGACAGCACCATCGTCGCCCTGGTCTGAGGCTGTAGGTCCGGTTTCAAGACATGGCAGAGTTCTATGACCACCTCCTTGGTGAAGCGGAGCTGCCAAACACACTGTTCCTGGCTTAGGTGCAGGTAGGAGAAGTGCTCCCTGAAGACCCTAAGTGGGTAAGACCTCCTGCTGAGAGCCCTCCTCCTCTTCCTCCCTCTGCGAGCAGCTTGTCTTCTCCGCTGCCTCTGCTCCATCACCCTGTCATGCTGCAGCCCAAGGGGGACTTCAAGTAGAACCCCCATGACTGGGAGCAAGTGGTGTTCTCAGAGGCCTTCCAGTAGCAGCCAACACCTTCCCAACATCCAGCAGCACTCCCTGCACACTTTAACAACTTTTGAAATCTCTTACAGCAACCCAGTACTCCTACAAACTCTGCAAGAGCCAGTACAAAAGCAATAAGCAACTTACATGCAAGTTGGATGTATCCTTTTAAGTAGCGCTGCTGGGGGGGTCCCTCGTGCAGCTGAACACACATTCAGCTGTGTGTGTTTAGGAAAGGGTGTTGAATGGAGCGGCGACATTGAAAATGGCAGGTCGTGCGTCAAATCAGCGTTACACGCTGACTGATGTCCCGATCTGTCTACTCTGCATACTGCCGGCACACGCACGTACCACCCGCGCTATCACCCTCACCAAGATGTCGAACAGCATGGGGCGCACCAGAAGTGGGCGGAAGCGAGGCGGACATCATTTTTTTAAAAACAGGCCAAAGATACCAGTGCAATGGTTAAAATCCGTGGCCCTTGTCTTTTAACGTGATGGCTATTATAGAGCTAAATTATTAATATAGGTTGAACCCCTCTGGTTCAGATAAAGCAATATTAGCCAAACTTAAGCCAATTCAGCATTCAAAGCTGTGTTTGGGGTTTCTAGGCATGTGTTTTTTCATTCTGCAACATTGCATTATAAACTAAGTAAAATATACTCTTAGGGTTATTGACCTGATGTTTTTACTCAAACATTTGGTTTCCATATTCTTAAACCTGATGGAAAACTCTATTTATTTGTGATACATGTAAAGAGAATTAAAAAGATTAAGTGGACTTTGCTGCTTGTATCGGCTTCTGGTTATGCATGGCTTACACAGCCAATGAGGATGCCTGGTTTTCTGCAACTTACATGCTATAAGCTGGGAATCATTTGTGATATTTCAATGGGTCTAGGCCAGCTTCATCCAAAAATCCCAAGTTCCAATCATGCAAGAACAGGTAGCAGCAGTTGGATTTTGAGGAAAAGAAAGAAAAATTTTGAATTGCAGAAGTTCAATTCCATAAATGGAGTATCTTCCTTAATTGCAATATATCAAACCCCTCCCCTATTTTCCTATATATCATTGCATTCAGATGTTCAGTGCACCTCCTGGGCCTGACCCTTGGCCTTTACTGTGACCTCAACCCCTGGGCCTAGTAGGCAACTTGTCCCTATTTGATGTAACCCACACCATCTGCAGGCACAGTAACATACCTGCCCAGAACTTCCCTTTGTCTTGTTGAGCACACTCTGACCCAACCATCCATGCACTACTGGCTCCAGAGCTTCCACAACACACTGCACCTTTATCCCTCTTTTTATCCTCCCTGCTGCAGTAGCTGTTCTCTGCCAAGGCAGCATTTGACCGAGTGTGGCATCAAGGAGCCCTAGTAAAATTGAAGTCAATGGGAATCAGGGGGAAAACTTTCCACTGGCTGGAGTCATACCTAGCACAAAGGAAGATGGTTGTGGTTGTTAGAGGCCAATCATCTCAGCACCAGGACATCGCTGCAAGAGTTCCTCAGGGCAGTGTCCTGGGCCCAACCATCTTCAGCTGCTTCATCAATGACCTTCCCTCCATCATAAGGTCAGAAGTGGGGATGTTCGCTGATGATTGCACAGTGTTCAGTTCCATTCGCAACTCCTCAAATAATGAAGCAGTCCATGCCCGCATGCAGCAAGACCTGGACAACATTCAGGCTTAGGCTAATAAGTGGCAATAACATTCGCACCACACAAGTGCCAGGCAATGACCATCTCCCCTTGACATTCAATGACATTACCATCATCAAATCCCCCACCATCAACATCCTGGGGGTCACCGTTGACCAGAAACTTAACTGGACCAGCCACATAAATACTGTGGCTACAAGAGCAGGTCAGAGGCTGGCTATTCTGCGGTGAGGGTCTTTACAAGGCACAAGTTTGAAGTATGATGGAATACTCTCCATTTTGGAGAAAATAACTGATACAAAGAAAAATGGTGCACATTCATCTTGCAGGACCGTAGGGTTATTCTCCTTCTGAAGATCAAGCTTTTGGCCTGCAGTAAGCCTAGTAGTTTACATCAAGGGATGATTTACATTGGTTTCATCGGAGCAAAAGCAATTAAATACCTATGGATGTTGGTTTTTATACAGCTTAGTGGCATGCTGCTTTGGGTATCCTAACACTTTCCAATTATGAGAGAGCAATCTTCCTATTGGCAATCTCACCTGAGTAAATGAGTCCGAATTGTCCTGGGCCCTGATACCTTTGTCTGGACCTTGTGGCATTTAGAGGCTTTTTCTGATGGCACATCCTCACTTGAGGAGTTTGTTGCAAATAAGCATGCTCAGTAATACTCCTTAAAGGAGCAAGTGGTTACAAAGTTACAATGGGCCTAAACTGAGACCCTTAGGTCAGGATTCAAAAGCTATTGTACATTCTATAATCAGAATGTTTGGCCAAAAGTAGGAGCAATACCTAAAAACTTGCATTTAATGCTTAAACTTTGTATTTACGTAGCATCTGATAATCTCTGTTTAACATGCATTCAGGATGGGTTTTTTAATTGGTTTACTTTAGGAAGAATGCTGACAATTTAATTATGTTTTGTTGTAAAATTTACAGTTAAATCTTGTGGCTTGTAAATCTGATTGAGTCTTTAATTGCTGGTGAAAGAATTTAATAAAAAAAGGCATATTATTGTAGTGTGGCCAGAAGCAAGGAAAAGCGACCAGCTCTTTTGCAGCAATTATTGCAAAATGGCAGTGACTTTCTGCCATTGTAATTAGTCGAGTAGGAAGTTCATTTATCCTTTAAGTTTCTGTCTACTGTAACAGTGATTTCTCTGGAGCCAATTTCTGTGTGTAGTCTAGACATCACCACTGCACACAGACCTAGGGGTAAAAATTGGTTAGCGCCCGAACTCAGGTGCAAACCAAATGGCAGCAAAGTGCACCATGCTGAAACTGACAAGCAAGAAGACCGTGAAAAATTGGTCTTCTTGTGTCATCAGGACATGACCATTGTGCTTGGGATGCGAATTGTGTCCCAAGGAGCAGTGCGCGCTCCTAACAAGGATGAAGGTCACCCATCAGGGACATCAGCACCGGGCCTACAGGTGTCAGCTGTGTTTACTTAGCTTTTAGAAGCAGCCTCCAGTGGCCCCTTTAAGGAACACTGGCTTGGCTGCTTCAAGACCTGAAAAAATTGACCGTAGCATGCACGGCACATGGGAATTCCACCATTCCGCCATTCCACCCCTGCTACCGTAGGAAATCCCAGGACAACTTCTAGTGGGACAGAGACCTAGTGTAAACCTGTCCTGCCTCACAATCAACCACTGAAACTCTCTGCCCGCCCTGGATGTGCCCTGAATCTACTGGTAAGCACATAAATCTTTGGGATAATTGTCTGCAAAGTTAGGATTTTCCCATTTGTTTAGGGGAAAATTGCACATGCAAAATTTGTAATAAAACAAAAGAGGAATCCAAATTAGTGTGTCATCTGAGCTCAGTCGATGGCACTCTTGCCTTAGTTAACAAGGTTCTGAGTGCAAGTGGCACACCAAGACTTGAAGTTGATAAACCAGGCCGATACTGCAGTGTTAATGGGGGGGAATTTTGCCGGCGCTCAGGGGGCGGGTTCGGAGGTGGGACATCCGGCAAAATCGCAAAGATTGACAGCGGGTCGGAAACACGCTGTCAACCCACCTCCAGACAATCTTCCCAGGTGTCGGGTCCCCGATTTGCGCAGGGACTCGACACCTAGCGGCGGGAAGAGGATTATAGGCACTTAACTGCTTGTTAACAGGTTAACAGGCAGTTAAGAGGCTTTTTGCAATTTTGACAGGTCTACTGCGGGCTTCCCGATGTCGGACACCACGCCAGGTAAGTGTGGCGTGCTGTGGGTCTACTGTAATGTTTGTGCATTGATGACAGCTGCAGAAGTGGTGTGAAGGATCCAATGGTACACTGGTGAGTTTCAGAGGTAAGAAAATGTTGGGAAAATCATGTTTAATGTATTTAGACTTTTCTGTAGGTGACAAGTTTTGAATTGTTTGTGCAGTCCCACCTTATTGGGAGAACCTCTCTCACCAGTGACAGATCACTTCTACAACCTCACCTGCAGCTGCCATCTGTTCTAGCCTAAGGAGGGAGTCACTGGAGTGCCTGGGTGCAAGGGCTCACCTTTGTACAGTGTTTGTCAGTGTTTGTAGCACCTCAATGCTGTCAAACACTGAAAAATCAGCTGTCAAAAATAATTGTGTGTGGCCTCTTTAAGAAAACCGGCAGGTGATGCGTCATCAACTGATGTCATCTGACATCGGCTTCTCTTAATTGGCCGGCAAGCCCACAGGGCGGGCTTAACAAGGCCAATTGACGCAAAATCGCGGGAGTGGAACCCGGAAAGCAGCTGTCCCGCCCCCAAACCACATCAACCGGAAATATCGCGGCCATTGTTGCAGGTGACACACTTCAAATGAGACAACAAGGTCTGCATTAAAGTTAAATCAGAACAGGTAGAGTTTGCATTCTGTGAGGATATGATTAAATAGCCTGAAAGAGTGTCTTCATTCAAACTTATTTATTTAATTAAATGGATAATTTGTGACCCAGTGATAATAAAATCTGCAAATATTAACACTATTAATGGCCCAGAACTAGCTGGAAAAATAATGGTAAGTTCATAGTGTCTGCTATTATTAGTGCGTAAAAAACCCATCAATTTGTGGCGAAGAAGAGATACGCCATGAGTTCCAATTTGCCACAAAGAGCTGGAGCATTTGCCATTAGCCTTGCAAAAAATGGAAAAATCGGGACCTCACCATCAGACTCCTCAATGTGTTCTGTGAATTAATATAGAGAAGGAACAGTGAAGAAAGGAAAGAACAGTCAGAGGAATAAATAATTTTCTGACAAGGAGCTGTTGAAATTTTCTGACAAGAAAATTAATAGTTTTGGTACTAATAGCAGTTCCCCTCAGGCCAATGGGGACTTGCCTTGTCTGAAAATAAATAGACAGAAAATTCTAACATTTTGTTGAAGCTAAGGAGAAACTAAAAAAAAAAGCCTTGCAGCAATGTGATTAAGTGAACCTAGAAAAATCTGACCAAAATTAATTTGTAAAGACCATAGGATATGATACTAACACCCAATAGAGGAGGGAGTGTTCTGTTCTTCACAGCAGAGACAGCTATAGAATTCAGTGGAACAACAAACAGAAGAATATCATACTCCTAGCACCAGCAGTAATTTCTAGGTTGAAAAAAGTATAGCGTTGTAACAAGAAACAACAATATTGGCCTAGAAATTTGGCTGTGCTGCGCCCGTTGCTCATGTGCTAATCAGCATCCTAAGCCTCCACTATGGTGGAAAGGAAGTGCATGCTCACCATATTGGTAAAGGCCAAAAAAATCAGATGCAGTGACCACGCCTGAAACATGCATTAGGTCCTTTGCATATGGAAATAGGGAACCTAACACCTGTTTGAGGTGCTCACTGCAAGATTGGTTTGCCCAGCTGCACACGGGAAAACCAGATCTACATGTGGCCTAACAGGCGGTCCTTAAAGGGACCACTGCAGGCCACAACCAACAAGGTGAGTTTTTAATATATAATTACCTGAATGTGGAGCCAGGAGGAGCAGGAGTGCTCCTTCTGACCCTACAGTCTGCCGATCGCTGCTACCCCGCTGATTGCTGCCACTCCCCCTCCACCAATGATCGTCGCCGCTATCGCCCTACCTTCCGTCTTCTATCGCACCTTACCAGCAAGCTGCCTGTTGCTCTTGGCAGCTTGCCCCCTCAATGTATTGAGGCCGGAGGCCCAATATCGGGGGTGCATCCAGCCTCACCATTCAGGCGGAAGAATAGATTCCTGCTCCCCCCGTGTATCCAAAATGCTCTCAACCAAATTGCTAAGTCAAACTATTGTTAATAAATTGACAGAATATATGTGAATCACTTTATAGTTTAATATTTAGCTCAGTGGGATACATCCTTTCATATGAAGTATGTACACATCAGAAAATATTGCATATGTTAAAAGTCTACACCATAATGCTGGAAAATGCAGCAAATAAAGGCATGGGGAGTTAATTTGTTGAAAGGGTGAAAATAGGTGCTAAATGGGTGCTGTGCTAATAAGTTGCTGATTACCATAATTTGAACTTGCCTGGAGGTGTTAAATCAGACACCTGTAGGTCTTGCACTCAAGCGCTGATTAGACACAATCTTCGTGGAGCGGTGTATATGGGTTCCACGCACCCACTTCCACTGAAGCTGTGGAGTGGTCTGGGTGGCACTCAGCGACAGGTTTCAGGATGGTTCAGGGACTGAGTGAGAAGACGCACAGGTTCTTGGACACGGCACTGGTGGTCCTGCTGGAGGAGGTCCAGAGGAGGAGGGCTGACCTGTGCCTGCAGGGGGGAAGGAGTCCACCTCACCCTCCTGTCCCTCCTACTCAACCTCCTCCTCCTCCTCTTGTGGCTCCTGAGCTTGACCCTCTGGCACAATTGCTGGTGGTAATTGCTAGTCTCCCATGATCGCCAAATTGTGGAGCATTCAGCAAGTCACCACGAATCTGGAGCCCTCCTGTCCCTCTCTCCTCCAGCAGCTGGTGCTGCTCTGCCTTAATGAGCGCTAGCAGTCAATTTAAGTGGCATTCAGCCCCTTAACAATCCTCTGGGTGGCCGTTCCTAGTGACAAGCTTCAACTTCTTTACAAAGATGGCGTCTTGTGCTAAACGCAGGCTAAACTGGCATTTCAGCTTAAGACCCCAGCTTGGCCACTTCGGAGGATCTTTAGCGCCTAAAGTATCCAGGGAAAATGCTCCCAGCGTTTCCGCTAGTTAGTTCTGATTTTATCAGTGCAATCCGGCTAAAATCTGCCAAACCAGTACAAAAGATCAGGGAATTTTAAACACAAGTTACGTCAAGCATGAATCAAGTTTCCGCGATGTTCAACGCTGATTTAAAAAACCGCGCTGGAAGTCGGCTCTGGCCACATAAATGGCCACACCCCCAGATCAAAATAATGAGCATGGCGGCCGTTTGAGGAGGCTCTTCAAATTGAGCTTGATTTTTTTTTAGGTGCACTGGCACTAGTAGGCACTTTTTAAAAAGTTATTGGGGGAGAAATTCGGTATCGGCCCGTTTGGGGCGCAATTATCGGCCGGGCGCAAGGTTTAGCGCCTGGCGCTAATTATCGCCTCTGACTGCAAACTTGGCTTTTATCGCCCCTGGAGGTGATTGGAGCGCTAAATCAGGCGCTACACACCTGTCTTGAGGCGCAAAGGCCGAGGAGCGAGGCGCTAACTCAGAGCGTGGGCGCAGCGCAGGTGATGTCAGTTAGCGATGGAACACAGACACACTAGTGCCGGCCAGTTCTTAAAGGAGAGGGTCGATCTTGCTCTCCAGCCACACCCTGCTCATTGGAGCCTTGAATCTCGGCCTGGAGAGACCCGTGACTACATTTTCCAGCCAAGGACTATGGAGAGGGTGAGAGAACGAGCTCAGTGCTTCAGCGAGCGGACCTTGGAGGCTCTGGTTGGCACGGTGGAGCGCAGAAGATCTATACTCTTCCCTGAGAGTGGCAGGAGGCCTTTGCCACGCGACAACTGAAGAGTGTGGAGGGAGGTGACCAGGACCCATACTCAATGTCGCAAAAAGTTCAACGACCTCACTCGGGTCGTCAGGGTGAGTGACTTTTTTTCAATTCCTCTCCATCCCTTCATTTCAACCTCACTCTATGGCCAAAGGGTCTTAAAACCCCAATGCCCAACACTCATCCAACACCTATGGCCCTCTGATGAAACACACACGCACATTCCACACCTTACATACAGTAAGGGCTATTCAACTATGGGAGGCACATCAGGCAAGACCATGGCTGCATAAATTAAGTGCTATTCAATTATGGGAGTCACATCAGGCAAGACCATGGCTGTATATTTACTCAGACGCCGTCCTTTTTCTTGCAGGCCAAGCTATCTCATAACAGGAGACAGCAGCAATGGACGGGTGGAGGGCGGCCTCAGCTGCAACCCCTCAGCAATCTTAAGGCGTGCGTCCACAGGCTTGTGACAAGCCAGTTGATCGTTCCCATCGCCCCTGGAGAGGTCGACCCCATTCAGGACAGCAATGGTAAGGTCATCAGCTTTCTCTCCTCTCTCATTCCACTTGTCCCTCACAACACCAGCCTTTGACACTTTCAATCCAACTTACTAAATCGCTCCACTCCTTCCTCCCTTACTGCCTCCCTGTCCTCACGCTAAAGCCACTCTTGTACCTCCCTGCTTGCAGATGGTGATTCACCAGCTGAGGAGATGGGCCCTCAAGCTGCCAGTGGGAGCGAAGCCGCAGGCGAGGAGGAAGAGGAAGCCGGAGCCTCAGCACCATCCTCTCCCGAGGAAGCCCATGCCCACACTGGGATCACGCTTCCCTAGAGGGGAGCAGGGGGGAAGGGTCTGATGAGGGTGAAGCTCCGGGACCCAGAGGACTGCAGCAACGTGATTTGGCTAGGGAAGCTCGGGGGCCTTCTCCCCGGAGGGAGAGTAGGCCAGTGAGTCCTGCTGCACTGGGCGCAGAGGAGGAGCGGCTCATCGCTGAAATGAACACCCAGGCGGTAGACATGCACACTCAGCTCATGGGTGCAGTGGGAAGGGTGCCCAAATGCATTGATGGGAGTGTGGAGCACTTCGCTGTAGCACAGGCGGATGCCACGTAAATGCTTAGTGCTGCAATTCAGTCAGTGGCTGCCATGATCCAATCTCAGACTGGTCTCATGCAGACTCAGATTGAGGTCACGCAAGCACTGACTGCTGCCATTGTCGCTGGTTCGGACACATTTCCGCAGGGCTCTCACGGCGCCGCAGCAGGCCAGCAATCTGTGCTCCAGCAGATTGCTCCGGATGCTGAGGTGCTGCCCCGTGGGAGTGCCAGTGTGTCGGTCGAGCAGGGAGTTGCTGTCCTCTCTCAAGATGACAGCATTCCTGCTGCCACCACTGTCACTTCCCCATTGCACTTGCCACCGCCTGTAGCCCAGACTGCTGCCGCCCCTGCAGAGTTGGTGCAGTCTGCAGCTGGGCCTTCCAGGCCCAGAGCTGGTCGAGGCCGTCCTTCAAGGGCATCTGTAGTCTCAGGTTCTGACAATCAGCAGCCTTCCACCAGCCTTGCTGCAGCCACTGGGGCGCCATTATGGAGGAGCAGTAGGGTGGGAAGCGGGGAAGTGCGCAAGGGAAGGAGATCACCCTCGAAGGGCAAAAAGTAGGAGGTGTGACGAAATGTTGGGAATCATTTTATTAAAAGCCGAAGTTCATGTTCAAACTTTTGTTTAGTGTTTTGGACATTATCTCCAGGTTGTGAGAACCAGTTATGTTAATTAATGATTTTTTGTGTTTGTTTCTATGAGTTAGTCATGAAGAAATGACACACACAGAGTTTGTAAAATAAAAAAGTTTTTGTATTCAAAATGTACAGGTTTGGCCTTTGGAATCATCGCTGCCTTGGCCGGCTTTGGGGTTGCGGGTTGCTTTCATTCATGTTGTTCTCCATGCCAGAAGCCATTTCCTCAGTAGGGGCCTAGAAGCGGCTTGTTATCAGTCGTTGACGGATGGTCCTTGCAGTTTCAACATTGTGGGCCTCCCTCTCGCCTTGGTGCTGCTGGTGATCATCCTCCTCCTGTTCCTCCTCCTCCGGTGGTGATCCAAGGCCTGGTGGCATTGGCTGGGTCCTGAAGATTGCCAAGTTATGGAGAATGCAGCACACAACTATGAAGAGGGAGACTCGCTCAGGTGAGTACTGCAGGGCTCTTCCTGAGTGGTCCAGACAGCGGAACCGTTGCTTGAGCACGCCGATCGTCTGCTCAATGATGTTCCTGGTGGCGAGATGGCTCTCATTGTACCGCAGCTCAGCAGGGGTGTTGGGGTTACGGAGCGGTGTCACCAGCCAGGTGCACAGTGGATAACCCTTGTCCCCGAGCAGCCAACCACTTGGCTGATGTGGTGCCTGGAAAAATTCTGGCACACCAGTCTGGCGCAGGATGAAAGCATCGTGGCTGCTGCCAGGATAGCGGGCATCGACAGCGAGTATCAGCTGTCTGTGGTCACAGACCAACTGGACGTTTAAGGAATGGAACCCCTTGCGGTTTCGGAAAACCTCTGCATTCTCATGCGGTGCCCGTAATGCCACATGCGTGCAGTCAATGGAGCCCTGCACCATGGGGAAGCCCGCTATCCTCGCAAAGCCCAATGCGCGTTCATGCTGTTTGGCCCGGGTCATCGGGAAAGAGATGTACTGATATCTCCTTTTATAGAGGGCATTTGTGACCTGACGGATACAGCAATGGATCGCGAACTGGGAGATATTGGCGATGTCCCCAGTAGCTGCTTGAAATGAGCCGGTGGCATAAAAATTCAGAGCCACTGTGACCTTCACAGCCACCGACAGAAACGTCTTGGTCCTCAGTAAAGGCTGCAGATCTGGCTGCAGCAGGTGGCAGAGCTAAGTGACCACCTCCTTGCTAAAGCGTAGCCTGCGCAAACACTGCTCCTCAGACAAATTAATGTAGAATTGTTCCCGGAATACCCTGGGAGGGTAAGGTCTCCTGTGCAGAGGCCTGTTGGCCCTCCTCAGTCTGGTCATGATTGCCACTCTCTCTGCGTCTCTGTTGCCTCCGATTCTGCAGGCGCAGGATGAAGCCCCGAATCAGTGCAGCCCCCTCAAGTCTCAATTCTCTTGGCAATCGAAGTAATGAAGGTCAAATCCAAAAGTACCTACAAAGTGATGCTCAGTAGCCAAAACTACTTCACACAGCGTTGACTCTATGCAGAAGTCTCTCTATCTCTCTCTCAGAATCTCTCTCTCTGTCAGAATGAGTGGTGCAAAAATGTCTACCACAGAAAAAGCCAGGAAGAGGGCGCCTTTAAATAGCGCCCCCCCAGCCCCTCACCGACTGGGAAACGTTCCAGTCTCCCTGTCGTTGCTTGCGCCAGGTGGAAAGGTGGGGGGGCGCCACTCAATATCCAGTCCGGGGCGCCACCAGGGCGTTGCACGCTCGACTGACGTCATGATCTGCGAGCGCAGGAGATCGGGGCGGTAAACTTTTGCGCCGTCACAAAAACTCCAGTCAATTTCGCGAGCGGCATAAATATCGCCGCGCCCGGGCGCTAGTTGCTTTGCGTCCTCTTAGGGCGCTAACGGGAGGTGCAAACCAACCAAATTTTTCCCCCATTAAATATTTTAAAAATCTAATTTACTAAGAAACTGACTAATGTACACCAATTAAACTAGTAAATGGTTCAGTATAGTTTTTTTTAAAGTAATTTTCAGTGATTTAAAATCAGGATACTCACAGGTGGTGGACACGACACTCATATTAAAAATGTTTATATTTTGTGCGAAACCAATTTTCAGCTGTATTAATAAAACTGCACCGGATTACCACGTTTAGATATATCAATGAATAATTTTTAATGCAAGGAAAAAAAATAAACAATGATGTTCTATTACACTGCCCCATTGTGCTGGTTCATGGAAGATTTTACGTTTGTGTTTATGTAAGTGAGTTTGGGCTGAAACTTGAACCATAAGTTCACTTTAGAAAAACAGAACAATTTTAAGCGCAGTTAGTGCCCAGATTGCCGATTGCGCCTAAAGTGGACACTCTATTCCAAAGTGATTAAAATGTGCATTTTCTGAGGAATTGATGACTGGAACTGTGCAGGTCAGTTGCATTCAGTCAAAGCATGATGACACGATTCACATAACTGACCCATTCTAAACCTTGAGTGCCTCCTTATTCCTTTTATGCAGCAAAAGCTGAAGATAACCTTCAATTTTTTTTCCGGTAACAAGAATGGTGGCTCATAGACAAGAAGCTGGAATATACGAATGTCCAATTAGTCGAAGTTACTATTTAATGATAATTCCTCAAACTATTTAATTGGGGTTGTCAATTAAGAACAGTTATAACTTTGTAGTCTAAAAATATATACTCACGATACATTTTTTAATTTAGTTATTCCGTTATCAAGTACGTCTGTGGTAATTTTAAGAAACTTCTTTTAAATTATTAATCCATTTCAAATACTTTTCCAGTACTCCCCCGCAGATGTCACTTGTCAGCCTGAAGGTTCTACTTGCTTCTCCTCCCACTCTCACTCCTCCAGTGCAAACAGTCACATGGCACTTACTTACTGCTTAGCTGTAATGACAGTTTTAACCATTTCCAAGCACGCGCCAACTTCTGTGATCATGAATCAGAACAGCTCAGACAAGGATAAAAACATAGCAGTAGGAGCTGAGCGTGATGAGGAGGAGGTGAAGATATCGGCGATATTGCTTTAGTAGCTAACCATAATAAATCTCTTTAGAGTGGGCCAACGTGGCGTTATTACAAGAGCTAGGAAGCCAACGTGTTAAAGACAAAAAATAAAGTACTTTAGATTTGCAAAAAGCAAAATCCTACAAATGCTGGAAATCTGAAATAAAAGCAGAAAATGCTGGAAACACTCAGCAAATCAGCATCAGTGGACAGTGAAAGGTAAGGTTAAAGTTTCAGATCGATGACCTTGCTTCAGAACCGGAAGGTGTTACAGATGAACAGTTTATAAGGAGGAACAGAGCAAGGGAAAAGGAGGGTGTGGAGAAAAAAACAATAGTCTGTGATTAGGTGGAGGACAGAAGCAGCAGAACTGTATACCATCACAACCTCATGTACCTGACTCCTCCAACACCAAGCAGGCGGATCCACCATGGTTTAATGGGGAGCGTAGGTATACCTTAGAATGAGGCAATAGGTAACATTCTCACCACATAAATGCTAGGTACTTGTAATTACATTCTTAAACAAAGTATCTCTCTCTGACCTTCAATGACACAACCATCAGCTAGTTCTCCCACCAGCAACATTCTGGGAGTCACTACTAACCAGAAACTTAACTATACCAGCTATAACAACACGTAGCAACAAGAACAGGGCAGAAGCTGTGACTCTATGAAGAGTAGCTCACGTCCTAACCCCTCAAAGCCTCTCCACCATCTACAAGGCACAAGTCAGGAGTGTGATTGAAAATGCACCACTTGCAGCCACAGTATCACTAAAAATCCTCAACACCATTCAGGAAAAAGAAGCCTCTTCAATCATTGCTATTATTAATGGATTCAATATCAACCATCATCCACCAATACGGGTGCACTGTGGCTAAAATGTATTATCTACAGGATTCATTGCAACAACTCACCAACCTTACTTTTTTTTTATTCGTTCCTGGGATGTGGCCATCGCTGGCAAGGCCAGCATTTATTGCCCATCCCTAATTGCCCTTGAGAAGGTGGTGGTGAGCCACTTTCTTGAACCGCTGCAGTCCCTGTGGTGAAGATACTCCCATAGTGCTGTTAGGGATGGAGTTCCAGGATTTTAACCCAGTGACGATGAAGGATCGGCAATATAATTCTAAGTCAGGATGGTGTGTGACTTGGAGGGGAACTTGGAGGTGGTGGTGTTCCCATGCACCTGCTGCCCTCGTCCTTCTAGGTGGTAGAGGTCGCAGGTTTGGGAGGTGCTGCCGAAGAAGCCTTGGCGAGTTGCTGCAGTGCATCTTGTAGATGGTACACACTGCAGCCATGGTACGCCAGTGGTGGAGGGAGTGAATGTTTAATGTGGTGGCTGGGGTGCCAATCAAGCGGGATACTTAAACCTGGATGGTGTCGAGCTTCTTGAGTGTTGTTGGAGCTGCACTCATCCAGGCATGTGGAGAGTATTCCATCACACTCCTGACATGTGCCTTGTAGATGGTGGAATGGCTTTGGGAGTCAGGAGGTGAGACACTCACCGTAGAATACCTAGCCTCTGACCTGCTCTTGTTGCCACAGTATTTATGTGGCTGGTCTAGTTAAGTTTCTGGTCAATGGTGTCCCCCAGGATGTTGATGTTGGGGGATTCGGTGATGGTAACGTCATTGAATGTCAAGGGGCGGTGGTGAGACTCTCGCTTGTTGGAGATAGTCATTGCCTGGCACTTGTGTGGCATGAATGTTACCTGCCACTTACCAGCCCAAGCCTGAATATCGTCCAGGTCTTGTTGCATGCGGGCATGGACTGCTTCATTATCTGAGGAGTTGCGAATGGCACTGAACACTGTGCAGTCATCAGCGAACATCCCCATTTCTGACCTTATGTCGGAGGGAAGGTCATTGATGAAGCAGCTGAAGATGGTTGGACCTAGGACACTGCCCTGAAGAACTCCTGCAGCGATGTCCTGAGGCTGTGATGATTCACCTCCAACCACCGCAACCATTTTCCTTTGTGCTAGGTATGACTTCAGCCAGTGCAGAGTTTTCCCCCGATTCCCCTTGCCTTCAGCTTTACTAGGGCTCCTTGATGCCACACTCGGTCAAATGCTGCCTTGATGTCAAGGGCAGTCGCTCTCACCTCACCTCTGGAATTCAGCTCCTTTGTCCATATTTGGACCAAGGCTGTAATGAGGTCTGGAGCCGAGTGGTCCTGACAGAAACCAAACTGGGCATCAGTGAACAGGTTATTGGTAAGTAAGTGCTGCTTGATAGCACTGTTGACGACACCTTCCATCACTTTGCTGATGATTGAGAGTAGACTGATGGGGCGGTAATTGGATGGATTGGATATGTCCTGCTTTTTGTGGACAGGACAGACCAGGGCAGTTTTCCACCTTGTCGGATAAATGCCAGAGTTGTAGCTATCCTGGAACAGCTTGTCTAGAGGTGCGGCTAGTTCTAGAGCACAAGTCTTCAGCACGACAGCCGGGATGCTGTCAGGGCCAATAGCCTTTGCTGTATCTAGTGCACTCAGCCGTTTCTTAATATCACCTGGAGTGAATCGAATTGGCTGAAGACTGGCTTCTGTGATGGTGGGGACCTCAGGAGGAGGCCGATATGGATCATCCACCTGGCACTTCTGGTTGATGATGGTTGCAAACGCTTCAACCTTGTCTTTTACACTCACATGCTGGGCTCCACCATCATTGAGGATGGGGATATTCATGGAGCCTCCTCCTCCAGTTAGTTGTTTAATGGTCCACCACCATTCATGACTGGATGTGGCAGGACTGCAGAGCTTTGATCTGACCTGTTGATTGTGGGATCACTTAGCCCTGTCTATAGCATGCTGGTTCCACTTTTTAGCATGCATATAGTCCTGTGTTGCAGCTTCCCCAGGTTGGTACCTCATTTTTAGGTACACCTGGTGCTGCTCCTGGCATGCTCTTCTACACTCCTTATTGAACCAGGGTTGGTCCCCTGGCTTGATGGTAATGGTAGAATGAGGGATATGCCAGGCCATGAGGTTACTGATTGTGGTGGAATACAATTCTGCTGCTGCTGATGACCCACAGCACCTCATGGATGCCCAGTTTTGAGCTGCTAGATCTGTTCTGAATCTATCCCATTTAGCACGGTGGTAGTGCCACACAACACGATGGAGGGTGTCCTCAGTGTGAAGATGGGAATTCGTCTCCACAATGACTGTGCGGTGGTCACTGCTACCAATGCTGTCATGGACAAATGCATCTGCGACAGGTAGATTGGTGAGGATGAGGTCAAGTAGGTTTTTCCCTCATGTTGGTTCTCTCACCACTTGTTGCAGGCCCAGACTGGCAGCTATGTCCTTCAGGACTCAGCCAGCTCAGTCAGTAGTGGTGCTACCGAGCCACTCTTTGTGATGGACATTGAAGTCCCCCACCCAGAGTACATTCTGTGCCCTTGCTACTCTCAGTGACACCACATCCCTCCCCTGCAACCTCTACCACATAGAAGGACAGGAGTTGCAATATTGTGGCAATGCCATCACCTCCAAGTTTCCCTCCATGTTCCACACCATCCTGAATTGGACTTATACCCCTGGTTCTTCATTGTCACTGGGTGAAAATCCTGGAATTCGCTACCTAACACCATTGTTGCAGCAATATTACTACAGGGACTGCAATGGTTCAAGGAAAAGGCTCACCACTATCTTCTCAGGACAATTAGGAATGGACAATAAATGCAATCTCGTCAGCTTTGCCTATATCCTAATAACAAATTATGAAAAACCAAAAAGTGAAAAGGGTCAGAAAAGATTATCAAGCTATCCTATTCCAACAGTGAACCCAGCACAGCAGTGACCTACCCTCCAAGTATTCTATCTCTTGGGAGAGGCAAAATAACAGAGGCAAAAAGCTATGGCCAATACAGAAAAAAACGATGAGAAATTCCGCTCCAATTCCCTGAGGCAGCCAATCAAGATTGCAGGAGATCTCGGTTGCCTATGGCAAATCATAATTTCAACTGACTAGTAAGTGACCCCCACATAACTGGAAATGTTCTCTCCTGTCAGGAAATTGTCAGGCTCCCTTTTAAAGGCCTCAACAACTCCATATTCACCATGACTCAGCAGTATGTTCCAGAGAGCGATCACTGTCTGTGAAAAGAAATGGCTCCTGGAATCTAACCAAACTCTGTGCCTGCATATTTTATAGGCACCGTGACGGAAATTAATAACGGCTCGTTTCCAGGTCCACAACCACCATTGCGACTATACCCACCAAGTAGTCCGAGGCTGGCCCAAAATTATTCCTCGGACCTCATTTACCTCATTTGGGTGAGCTGCCGGTGCCCGTCGTGCCTTCACAGGCAGCTCACCCCTTTACAGCATACCAGTTTCTACACCAAAGTTTCTCTAGGCTCTCCTCTTAATTCAATTCTCAAACAATACAGCGTCCCCAGACTTTAACTGTGCCGTT
The DNA here is from genome assembly GCA_030390025.1 of Squalus acanthias. Classification (NCBI taxonomy): domain Eukaryota; kingdom Metazoa; phylum Chordata; class Chondrichthyes; order Squaliformes; family Squalidae; genus Squalus; species Squalus acanthias. The sequence continues at coordinate 90,488,159 of CM059426.1, forward strand.
TCAACTGGGGCTGAATTTCGGCAGAGGTTCTCCCGCTCGTTCGCCATAACTTCGTCAGAAGAGCCACAGAAAGCTCAGAAAAAGAAACACCCATTATTAAATATTCTATTTTATTTCAGTTAATAACCATTGACAGCATTTTGCCAATTATATTTTGCAATTCTGTAGGCGCTGATGTAAATACTCACCAGTAATTTCCGTGGGGGTTCTCCCGGCTGTAACTTCCGTCGTTTCTCTGGGGATTCTGCCGATCTTCCATCAAATTTCTACCCCATTGTAATCAAAATGTTCGGTAGTACATCAGATCCAAAATATTTGAACTATAGATGTGTACATAATAATATTTTTGAAAGTTCCTGCTTTATTTATATCTGGATATCATTTATGCAAACATGAATTCAACATTAATTAAACTAATGTATCAATGCAGTTTATAAGTGACTTCAATTCGAGTTGACGATTCTACTATTTCAGCTGCATGTCATAAATAGCAAAAAAATAATTCACATTTGGCTTTCTTAATTGACCTTCATTAATCAGCAGACGCACTATAATACATTCCTGTAAAACTTTGGCATATATTTTGCAGTGTTTCATTGTAGTTCCTCGCATGAGAAAGAATTAATTTCTTTCATACTTATGTTACAGTTTTGTGATCTGGGTCCAACTTACTGAACAGCCTTTTACAAGATCACAAGGTGACATGGCCATACGGCCCATCTCAGCTCATCATTCGGAAAGACGCTAAAGTCCTGTCATTGCAGCATCCAATTGATTTTTAAATGATTTCAGGGTTTTTGCTTCTCAGTCCCTGAGTCTCTGAGTGCATTCCATATATTGATCACTCTTTGTGTGAAGAACTTCCGAATTATCAGTCCTAAATTTGTCTTTTATTAGTCTGAAACTGTGACTTCTTTTTCTACTCCCGCAGTTTAAAGCAATTTTCCAGAATTGCCTTTTCCATTCTCTTTACAATCTTGTATACTTCTATAAAATATCTCCTTAGATATCTCCTTTCAATGCTGAAGAGCCCAGTCTTTCCTCCTAACTGAGATCTCCAACACTGTGGATCAGCCTCCTGGCTCTTCTCTGCACTGCCTCCAGTCATTTAATGTCAGTGACCAGAACAGTGTTCAAAATGTGCTCTGACCAGAGCGCTGTATTGTCTAATCACAACTTCCTCTGGCTTGTATTCTACTGAACTGGCGATATGGTTCAAGATTCTATTGGCTTTGCTGATTGCTGCTCTGCATTGGTTGTACATTTTAACCATCAAGTTTACTAACATTCCGAGGTTTTTTCCATTTCATCTGTGGCTATTTACACACCATTCATGGATTTTGTGTGTTGTCTATTTTCCCTTACAATGTGTAGTGTATTACATTTGTCTATATTAAACTTTAACTCCCATTGTTCTGCCATTTTACATATTTTGTTCTAATCATTCTGTGATTTCTGAGTTAATTCCTCCAATTTCACTAACCCTTCTAGTTCAGTATCATCTGCAACTTTCACCAATTTGCATTCAGTTTTAGAATCCAAGGCCGCAAAATTCGATGGTTTAGTCTCAGCCATTAAGGCCTGTTTTGCTAAAGAAATGGTGACTGACTCACGTCCGCCCGCTTCCAGCGGGTCCCGTGGCGCCCACCATTTTGGGGAGGTCGGTAGCACTGTCGTTGCCAGTACTCGCTCCACATATTTAGATTATGATGCGGAGATGCCGGTGCTGGACTGGGGTGGACAAAAATGAGAAGTCGCACAACACCAGGTTATAGTCCAACAGTTTTATTTGAAATTACGAGCTTTTGGAGCTCTGCTCCTTCGTCAGGTACAGTGAGGGAATACAAATCGGTTACAAAGTATATATAGACAGAGAACAATGTGTCTGCAGAGATACAATCTGTCAGGGAGGCATTACATCAAAGACACAGCAGAGTACAGCTAAGACAATGAGGTGGGGTCACAGGGGGTCCAACATGTCAAATGCTGCAGTCTGCAGTTAAGCTTTTTACTTTTTAAAAAAAACTGGAAATCACATCTGTGAACCAGACAACGATGTCGAGTCACGTCATGTAGCGTGACATGAAACCGAGATCCCGGTTGAGGCCGTCCTCATGGGTGCAGAACTTGGCTATCAGTTTCTGCTCGATGATTTTGCATTGTCGTGTGTCTCGAAGGCCGCCTTGGAGAACGCTAACCCGCAGATCCGAGGCTGAATGTCCCCTTGGAACCAGACCTGCAGCCTCAGAGCATGGCGACAACGGATCTCCAAGTGGCCCTCAAGCTCACCGTGCCCCTCAATTTTTTCGTCACTGGATCCTTCCAGTCTGGAGCAGGCGACATAGCTAACGTCTCCCAGTTCGCCATCCATCGCTGCATTCGGGAGGTCACAGAGGCTCTCTGCTCCAGGAGAAGGGACTTCACTGTCATCTCTCTGAACAGAGAGAAGCAGGACGAGCATGCATGTGGCTTTGCCAGGATAGCGGACTTCCCCATGCTGCAGGGCGCCATCGACAGCACACACAGGCTGTTTGTGTCATCCTCACAGCTTACTTTCCCATCTAGCTTTGTATCGTCAGCAAACTTGGATAGATTGCACTCAGTCCCTTCATCTAAGTTATTAATATAGACAGTAAGTAGCTGAAGCCCAAGCACTGATCCTTGCGGCACCCCACTAGTTACATCCTGCCAACCGGAAAATGACCCATTTATCCCTGCTCTCTGTTTTCTGTCCATTAACCAATCCTCTATCCATGCTAATATATTACCCCCAACGTCATGAGCCCTTATTTGTGTTGCAACATTTTATGTGGCACCTTATTGAATGCCTTTTGGAAATCCAAATATACTACATTCACTGGTTCCCCTTTATCTAACCTCCTAGTTACATCCTAAAAAACTCTAATAAATTTGTTAAACAAGATTTCCCTTTCATAAAACCATGTTGCTTTTCTAAGTGCCACTTAAGGAACGTCATCGAGCTGACCATCGGGGTGCTCAAGCAACGGTTCCGCTGCTTTGACTGCTTGGGATGAGCCCTCCATTACTCACCGGAGCGAGTGTCCCTTTTGGTCTGCTGCATGCTCCACAACTTGGCCATCATGAAGGTGCAGCCCTTACCACCATGGGTTCCGGGACCACCTCAGGTGGAGGAGGAAGAGGAAGAGGAGGACGAAGAGGAGGAGGAAGGGAGGAGGCAAGAAACAAATCACGGTTCCGGACGAGCTGTCCGTGAGCGCCTCATCAAACTCCAATTCCAATGAATGAAACCACCGATCCACATTGCTCACCACTTCCCCATCATACAATTCCTCTGTCACGGTACATCATAGCGTCCTCCTGGGCACAAAGCTGAAATGAGAGCCACCATAAAATACACATTACAAACATAATTAATAAATTTATCAAATTCAAAGCAGAAGAACAAAGTCAACAAATCACCCTTGTGCTTTCCCTTAGTGTCTATTTTCGTGTGCCTTTTCCTACTCTCGTGCTCCTATGAAGTGCTCCCCAGTGGCTGCAGCATGGCTGGTGGAAGGCTGCTGATTTTCACTTTGGAAGATGACAGGTGGCCTTGCAGGATGACCTCGAGCAGCTCTGGACCTAGAAGGCCTGGCAGTAGACTGCTCCATCTCGACATGGACAGCAGCTGTCTGGGTTGGCTGGATGACAGGCAGCAGCAAGGGCACTGGCAGTGGTGGGAGTAGGAATGCTGTCATCCTGAGAGAGGACCACGTGTTCCTGCTCCACAGACCCACTGTCACTCCCCCTGGGGCGGTGTCTCAGCATTCCTAACAATCTGTTGGAGGACAGATTGCTGGCCTCCTGCGACACCCTGCAAGCCCCTTTCGACATTCGTAAACCCAGCGATGATGGCAGTATTCTGAGCTTGTGTGGCAGCAAGCTGAGACTACAAGACAGCAGTCTGTGCTTTCACTGCAGCACTGAGACGATGGGTCGCTTCTGTCTGTGTTGCAATGGATGCTGCGAGATCGCCCATCACACTCAGCATCATCTTTGGATCCACAAGATCTCTCATGGAGTTGCCCATCGTTTCCATCCTGGAAATCATGGGCTCCAAGCTCTGCGCAAAACCCCGTCCAATGTGGAAGTCGGACTGCTCCATGCACCTTGACATTGACAAGAGGCTCTCTGGCAGGTTTGCCATTGCACTAAGCATTTCCATGTGCATGCCCATCATCCTTCTTCTGAAGGCCACCCTCATCAGCGATGCTTTCCACTTCTCCGCTCGCTACAGACTTTGTCATAGCCCCTCCAATGATGTCCAGCACTGCTTCCTCCAGGTCAGTAAGGTTGTCAAGCCTTGCTTGGCCGCCTCTCGTCCACTGTTGTGCTCTCCGGTTGTGAGCCACCTTGGCCTGCAAGAGAAAGGGAAGTGTGTCAGTGAGTGTAATGCAATGTGTTTGGGTGATGTGCCTGCCATGGTTGAATAGCTGGCATTGTGTGCAAGGTGTGAGATGTGGGTGTAAGTGTTGCAGCAGTGGTAAGTGTGTGAGGGTGAAGTGAAGCTATGATTCTGAGATATGAGTGGTGATAGCTAGAGATGGGTGAGTGATGGGGGTGTGGTGATTGAGCAGTGTGTGAGGCTTGTGATGCAGATGGTGAAATATGGCATTTGCTGATGCCTTCACTCACTTTGACCAGCCGTGTGAGGTCATTAAACTATTTGCGTCACTGGATCCCGGTCCTGGGGGCAACACTCGCCGCAGTGATGGATTGAACGATCTCCTCCCAGATCCTTCTTGTGGTCAACCTTGAAGGCCTCTTGTCCCCATGCAAGTATAGGATGTCCCGCGTCATTGGACCCCCAGGACCAAGGCCTTCAGTACAGCATCAGGAAAACATTTTGCGGCGGCGCTAAACACGACCGCCATGATCTCCTGCGCCGGCAGATCGTGACGTCAGTCGAGTGCGCATATTGAGTGGCGCCCCCTGCCTTACCACCTGCTACTAGCAACGACAGGTTGAGGGGAGCGTTTTGCAGTCAGGAAGGGACTGGGGGAGCGCTATTTAAAGGTGACCGCTTCCTGCCTTTTATTGTTGGTGACATTTTTGAACCACGCATTCTGAGAGAGAGAGAGAGAGACTTCTGGAGAGATTCAATGCTGTGTGAAGGAGTTTTGGGTACTGAGCAGCACTTTGAAGGCTCATTTTGATTTGCCCTTCCTTGTATCGATTTAGAAGAGACTGTGGGGGCTGCACTCTGAGCTCTTTCCCTGGTACTCTCCATTGTTCTTTCCAGCAGATTTGATGTGCAGGTCTCTCCAGGCTGAGATTCAAGGCTGCAATGAGCAGGATGTGGATGGAAAGCAAGATCAACCCTCCCCTTTAAGAACAGGCCCGCGCCATTGTGTGTGTGTTCCATTGCTGACTGACATCACATTAGATTCACCAGTGCTCTGAGGTAGCACCTCGCTCCTCGGCCTTTGCGCCTTAAGACAGGTGTGAAGTGCCTGATTTAGCGCTCCAAACACCTCCAGGGGCAATAAAAGTCAAGTTTGCAGTCGGTGGCGATAATTCGCGCCAGGCGCTAATCTTTGCACCCGGCCGATAATTGCGCCCCAAATGGGGCGATACTGAATTTCTCCCCCTATGACTCTATGGGGTAGAAATTAGGTCGCGCCCCATTTGGGGCGCAAATATCGTCTGGACGCAAAAATTAGCGCCTGGCGCTAATTATCGGCACTGACTGGAAACTTCACTTTTACCGCCCCGGGAGGTGAGTGGAGCGCTAAAGCAGGCGCTGCACACCTGTCTTAAGGCGCAAAGGCCAAGGAGTGAGGCGCTAACTCAGCGCGCGAGCGCAGCGCAGCTGCTGCCAGTTAGCGAGGGAACACAGACACACTGGCGCCGGCCACTTCTTAAAGCGGGGGGGGGGGCACTTGCTCCCCAGCCACACCCTGCTCATTGCAGCCTTGAATCTCAGCCTGGAGAGACCTGTGAATCCATTTTGCTGCCAAGCATGGAGAGGGTGAGAGAACGCGCTCATCGCTTCACCGAGCGGGCCTTGGATGCTCTGGTTGGCGCAGTGGAGCGCAGACGATGTATGCTCTTCCCTGAGAGTGGCAGGAGGCCTTTGCCACGCGAGTTCAGAAGAGTGTGGAGGGAGGTGGCTCAGAGCGTCTCCTCCAGGAGCATGGTGCCCAGGACCCATACTCAATGCCGCAAAAAGTTCAACGACCTCAGTCGGGTCGTCAGGGTGAGTGGCTTTTTCTCAATACCTCTCCATCCCTCCATCTCAACCTCAGTCTATGGCCAGAGGGTCTTAAAACCCCAATGCACAACACTCATCCAACACCTATGGCCCTTTCATCAAACACACACACACATTCCACACTTTGCATACAGTAAGGGCTATTCACCTATGGGAGGCACATCAGGCAAGACCATGGCTGCATATTGTAAGGGCTATTCACCTATGGGAGGCACATCAGGCAAGACCATGGCTGCATACAGTAAGGGCAATCCACCTATGGGAGGCACATCAGGCAAGACCATGGCTGCATATTGTAAGGGCTATTCACCTATGGGAGGCACATCAGGCAAGACCATGGCTGCATACAGTAAGGGCTATTCACCTATGGGAGGCACATCAGGCAAGACAATGGCTGCATATTGTAAGGGCTATTCACCTATGGGAGGCACATCAGGCAAGACCATGGCTGTATATTTACTCAGATGCTGTCCTTTTTCTTGCAGGCCAAGCTGGCTCATAATAGGAGACAGCAGCAACGGACAGGTGGAGGGCGGCCTCAGCTGCAACCCCTCAGCGATCTGGAGGAGCGCGTCCACAGGATTGTGGCAAGCCGGGTGATCGGTCCCGTCGCCACTGGAGACGCCGACCCCGTTCTGGACAGCAATGGTAAGGTCATCACCTTTTTGTCCTCTGTCCTTCCACTTGTCCCTCACAACACCAGCCTTTGACACTTTCAATCCAACTTGCTAACTCGCTGCACTTATTCCTCCCTTACTGCCACCCTGTCCTCACGCTAAAGCCACTCTTGTACCTCCCTGCTTTCAGATGGTGATTCACCAGCTGAGGAGACGGGCCCTGAAGCTGCCACTGGGAGTGATGCTGCAGCTGAGGAGGAAGAGGAAGCCAGAGCATCAGTGCCACCCTCTCCCGAGGAAGCCCATGCCCACACTGGGAACACGCCTTCCCCGGAGGGGAGCAGGGGGGAAGGGGCTGATGAGGGTGAAGCTCCAGGACCCAGCGGGCTGCAGCAACGCCATGGAGGGGGTAGGGAAGAACGGGGGCCTACTCCCCAGAGGGAGAGTATGCCAGACACTCCTACTGCAATGGACGCAGAGGAGGAGCGGCTGATCGCAGAAATGAACACCCAGGCGGTGGGCATGCACACTGAGCTCATGGGTGCAGTGGGAAGGGTGCCCGAATGCATTGAGTCACTGGCAAGGAGTGTGGAGCACTTCGCTGTAGCACAGGCGGATGCCACACTAATGCTTAGTGCTGCAATTCAGTCACTGGCTGCCGTGATCCCATCTCTGACTGCTCTCATACAGACTCAGATTGAGGCCACGCGAGCACAGACTGCTGCCATCCTCGATGGTTCGTGCACATGTCCCCGGGGCTGTCACCGCGCCGCAGCAGGCCAGCAATCTGTTCTCCGGCAGATTGCTCCGGATGCTGAAGTGCTGCCCCGTGGGAGTGCCAGTGTGTCGGGCGAGCAGGGAGTTGCTGTCCTCTCTCACGATGACAGCATCCCTGCTGCCAACACTGTCACTTCTCCACTGCACTTGCCACCGCCTGTAGGACAGACTGCTGCCGCCCATGCAGAGTTGGTGCAGTCTGCAGCCGGGTCCTCCAGGCCCAGAAGTGGTCGAGGCCTTCCTTCAGGGGCATCTGCAGTGTCAGGGTCTGACGAGCAGCAGCCTTCCATCAGCCTTGCTGCAGCCACTGAGGTCCCATTACGGAGGAGCGGTAGGGTTAGAAGGGGGGAAGTGCGCAAGGGAAGGAGATCACCCTCGAAGGGCAAAAAGTAGGAGGTGTGCCAAAATGCTGGTCATTTTTTTATTAAAGGCCGAGGTTCATGGTCCAACTTTTGTTTAGTGTTTTGGACATTATCTCCAGGTTGTGAGAACCAGTTATGTTATTGACTGTTTTTTTGTGTTTATTTCTATGAGTTTGTCATGAGGAATTGACACACACAGAGTTTGTAAAATAAATAAGTTTCTGTATTCAAAATATACATGGCTGGTGGTTGGAATTATTGGTGCCTTGGCCGGCTTATCGCCACGGTCAGTAAGCCCCGACCGCGCCTGTAGGTCGAATAGACATTTTTCCTTGCCAGGAAGACTTCTTTGAACTTTAAAGAACGGAAGATTCTCCTTGAAGATATTGACTGATCTGTGAAACCCATCAGGGCAGATCCTCATGACGGACACCGAGAGAATATTCTCGTAAGTGTTGACTGATATGTTAAACCAACCAACACAGATCTTCATCACAACAGACGTTCCAGCCTGCTAGCCGGAGCAGAAGCAAGTAAACAAGTGGGGCCAGGAGACCCCCTGATCGACACGTGGGTGCTGCGGTGAAAACATCCGATCAGCTATTCGGAATTTCTCCGAGTTATCACGAGTGGTGAGCATGAGTCTCGAATCCTACGAATCTAGCTAGGACAGATATTGATAGGGGAGGGTTTAAGTATTAAGGATACTTGTAATGTGTGCCCCTATTTACGGTGTCGTTCGTTCCTCGTTTCCCTAGAATTAGCTATATAACTGTGTGTAAGATTGTACTGTCATTAATCTGTGCTTATGACATGTATTTCGTAATCTTAAATATCATGCAATAAAGATTTTTCCATTTCGTACCATTCAACCGAGTCTACATGAGTTTCATCTCCATTACTGCTCTCGCATCTAAGTCCAGTGTCTAGAACCGTAAGGGCGAGTGATTCGAACCACTCACAGGTGTGTCTAGTGTTCCCAGACTGGCTGGAGACCAGAACAGGCAACAAGGCCTAAACCCGCACTGACATACAGGCTGCACAGAGCCGCGCGAATCTCACAGGCTGAGAGACACGCACGCAAACCCTTACAGATCAATAGGCAAAACTACCTCACAAAGCGTTGAGTCAATGTAGAAGTCTCTCTCTCTCTCTCTCCGAATCTCTCTCTCTCTCTCAGAACGAGTGGTGCATAAATGTCGACCACAGAAAAAGACAGGAAGAGGCCCCCTTTAAATAGCGCCCCCCCCCAGCCCCACAGCGATTGATAGCGTTCCAGTCTTCTGGTCGTTGGAAGCGCCAGGCGGTAAGGCAGGGGGCGCCACTCAATTTCCGCTCCGGGGCGCCACAAGGGCGTTGCACCATGGAATGACGTCACAATCTGCGCGCGCAGGTGGTCACAGCGGTAAGTTTTAGCGCCACCGCACAATCTCTAGTTAAGTTCTTGAGCGGCGCAAACATCGCTGCGCCCGGGCGTTAGCGGCTTTGCACCCCATTAGCGCCCTCTTAAGGCGCTAACGGGAGGCGCAACCAACTGAATTTTTACCCCTATGACTCTATGTCTGTCACCTCCTCAAAGATTTCTATCAAGTTTGTCAAGCACAATCTTATTTCTGAAATCTATTTTGGCTGTTACTAATTATTTTCTCTTCGTCTAGATATTTAGTAATTTTGGGGTAGAATTTATGCAGGGTTTCCCAATCTCTCACTGAAGTTATGTTGTGTTATCGAGAAAGCCCCATGGAAATTAGTGTCATTCACCTTAACTTAAATATTCAAAAATTTTCCCTACCACATATGTTAAACTAACAGGTTTGTAATTACTTTTTGAAAATGATATTACATTGCCCACTTGCATGCAGTGTTACCTCTGGAGTTCCCCCAAGATCTAGCCTTGGCCCTCTCATCTACCTCATCTACATGCTGCCTCTTTGCAACATCATCTGAAGGCAAGAAGTCAGGTTCCACATGAACACTGGTGACATCCAGCTCTACCTCTTCACCATTTCTCTCTCTCTCTCTCTCTCTCTCAAGCCCTCCACTGCCACTATACTGACATCCAGCCATGGATCAGCCTCAATTTCCTCTAGTTAAACATTGAGAAGACTGAAGCCAAAGACTTCGGCCCTCACCACAAACTCCGTATACTCACCACTGATTCCATCACCCTGCCTGGCCACTGTCTCAGGTTGAATTAGACTGTCTGCATCCTCTGAAGCTAACACTGTCCTTCGGGCCTCTGTGTCTTACCCTTACTGGTAGAGTACAGTGCTGAACTCATATACATCATAGTGTCACAGGCATGGGTAACACACTCATCAAATTCACCTGACCCCTCATAGATTCACAGTGACCATCCACAGTGCCTTCACATATGTTCTGTGCTTTGATAGCATCTTTCTTTTAAAATGTGGATTCCTTGAGGCTCCACAACTGAGGCAAGACTGCTCAAGACCGTCTGGTCAACAGCATGTGTTTCCTCATGTTCCACTCCAGTTCCTCCTGTTCACTCATGCTCTGTTCGTCATCTTGTGAATTCTCCTCTGGCTCACTATCTAACAGTGGGTATCTCTGGGCTGCTTCTCAGGATGGAAAGGGTGATTGATAACAAGTGGAGAAATGTTAGCAGTGCGTGAAAAAAAGGATCCAGGAAAGAACAATTAAAATAAAGGTTAGCCTGGTTAGGTGAGCAGTAAAACTCCCTTGTGATTGCTATAAAATTCATAAGAGTATATTTATGTATTTGGATGACAAATTGTGGATTTCGAGGGCTTGGTCCTTATAAGCGGTTAGAGTTCAGATATCAGAAGGTCCACCACCTATTCTATTTCTCTGCCTTAGTTTATGGACCATAATCTCCTTATACAAGAAAGTAAACAGTATGAACGACCTTTGTTTGCCATGATAAGCAATGCAACACTCAACCAACCAATTATGGGAGTGATAACGGCAAATATGCAAATACAATTGTGTGAAGGTTTCAGAACATCCATTCATGTAAAGATATGATGAAAGGCGCAGTTAAAAGTGAAGGAAGAAAGTATAATGGATTTTGCAAGACCTACTGTACCTCGAATATAAGATGGTAAGGCACTTGCAAAACCATGAAGGGAAGGTGTAAATAAGTGTAAATTATGCTTGGTACAGTGCATTCTTATAATGTAGCACAACATTTTACATTGGCTGCCTGATAAGATCAATGGAGAGTGACAGGGGTGGTATTAATTGTAATAGGTTACCTCCTTTCACTATGCCGCGACATTCTTTTTTGATAGGAACCTGTGCTCAGTCCCAAATATTTGTTCCCTCCTTATTTAGACCAGTGATTCTTCACCTGATGAGTCAGAGAATTTTGGAGTTCAGGGCACAGACATGCTTTCAGGTATCCTTCAACTATTGAAATTTATCACGCTGTCTCTTTAAGCTGCTGTGGAAGCTTTGGATTTTCTACCTGATATTACCATGTGGAAGCCCACACATAAAATGCAAATGAGCCAGAGAATTAGGCGGAGTCAGTGCTGGGTCACAACAGCAGGCACAAATCCCACCCGCCTACCTTCTGGTGGCAATCATAGAATCATAGAATGGTCACAGCACAGAAGGAGGCCATTCGGCCCGTCGAGCCCGTGCCGGCTCTCTGCAAGAGCACTTCAGCTAGTCCCACTTCCCCACCCTTTCCCCGTAGCCCTGCAATTTTTTTTCTTCAGGTACTTATCCAATTCCCTTTTGAAAGCCACAATTGAATCTGCCTCCACCACCCTCTCAGGCAGTGCATTCCAGATCATAACCACTCGCAGCGTAAAAATGTCACCTTTGGTTCTTCTGCCAATCACCTTAAATTTGTGTCCTCTGGTTCTGCCAATGGGAACAGTTTCTCTCTATCTACTCTGTCTAGACCCCTCACGATTTTGAACACCTCTATCAAATCTCCTCTCAACCTTCTCTGCTCTGAGGAGAACAACCCCAGCATCTCTAGTCTATCCACGTAACTGAAGTCCCTCATCCCTGGAACCATTCCTGTAAATCTTTTCTGCACCCTCTCTAAGGCCTTCACATCCTTCCTAAAGTGTGATGTGACATAATACTCCAGTTGAGGTCGGACCAGTGTTTTATAATGGTTCATCATGACTTCCTTGCTTTTGTACTCTATGCCTCTACTTATGAAGCCCAAGATCCTGTATGCTTTTTTAACCGCCTTCTCAACCTGTCCTGCCACCTTCCACGATTTGTGCACATATACCCCCAGGTCTCTCTGTTCCTGCACCCCCTTTAGAATTGTCCCCTTTAGTTTATATTGTCTCTCCTCGTTATTCCTACCAAAATGTATCACTTCGCACTTTTCTACGTTAAATTTCATCTGCCAAGTGTCCGCCCATTCCACTAGCCTGTCTATGTCCTCTTGAAGTCTATCACTATCCTCCTCACTGTTCACTATACTTCCAAGTTTTGTGTCATCTGCAAATTTTGAAATTGTGCCCTGTATACCCAAGTCCAAGTCATTAATATATATCAAGAAAAGCAGTGGTCCGAGAACCGACCCCTGGGGAACACCACTGTATACCTTCCTCCAGTCCGAAAAACAACCGTTCACCACTACACTCTGTTTCCTGTCACTTAGCCAATTTCATATCCATGCTTCCACTGTTCCTTTTATTCCATGGGCTTCAACTTTGCTGGCAAGCCTATTATGTGGCATTTTATCAAACACCTTTTGGAAGTCCATGTACACCACATCAACCGCATTGCCCTCATCAAAAAACTCAATCAAGTTAATTGAACACAATTTGCCTTTAACAAATCCGTGCTGGCTTTCCTTAATTAATCCACACTTGTCCAAGTGACTGTTAATTTTGTCCCGGATTATCGTTTCTAAAAGCTTCCCCACTACCGAGGTTAAACTGACTGGCCTGTAGTTGCTGGGTTTTTTCAACAAGGGTGTAACATTTGCAATTCTCCAGTCCTCTGGCACCACCCCCCTATCTAAGGAGGATTAGAAGATTATGGCCAGTACCTTCGCGATTTCCACCTTTACTTCCCTCAGCATCCTAGGATGCATCCCTTCCGGTCCTGGTGACTTATCTACTTTAAGTACAGCCAGTCTTTCTAGTAACTCCTCTTTATCAATTTTTATCCCATCCAGTATCTCAACTACCTCCTCTTTCACTATGACTTCGGCAGCATCTTCTTCCTTGGTAAAGACAGATGCAAAGTATTCATTTAGTACCTCAGCCATGCCCTCTGCCTCCATGCGTAGGTCTCCTTTTGGTCCATAATCGGCCCCACTCCTCCTCTTGCTACCCGTTTACTATTTATATGCCTATAGAAGACTTTTCGATTCCCTTTTATGTTGGCTGCCATTCTATTCTCATAACCTCTCTTTTGTCCCTCTTATTTTCTTTTTCACTTCCCCTTTGAACTTTTTATATTCAGCCTGATTCTCACTTGTATTCTCAACCTGACATCTGCCTTTTTCTGCTTCATCTTACTCTTTATCTCTTTCGTCATCCAGAGAGCTCTGACATTGGTTGCCCTACATTTTCCCCTCGTGGGAATGTACCTCAACTGTACCTGAACCATCTCCTCTTTAAAGCAGCCCATTGTTCCATTACAGTTTTGCCTGCCAATCTTTGATTCCAATTTACCTGGGCCAGATCCATTCTCAACCCACTGAAATTGGCCTTCCTCCAATCAAGTATTTTTACTCTAGATTGCTCCCTGTCCTTTTCCATAGCTAATCTAAGCCTAATGATACTATGATCATACTCTCTAAATGTTCCTCTACTGACACTTGCTCCATTTGACCCACATCATTCCCCAGAACCAGATCCAGCAATGCCTCCTTCCTCGTTGGGCCGGAAATGTACTGATCAATAAAGTTCTCCTGAACACACTTCAGAAATTCTTCCCCCTCTCTGCCCTTTACACTATTACTATCCCAGTCTATGTTAGGATAGTTGAAGTCCCCCATTATAACTAATCTATAGTTCTTGCACCTCTCTGTAATTTTCCTGCAAATTTGCTCCTCTATAGCCTTCCCACTAGTAGGTGGCCTATAGAATACACCTAGTAGTGTAATGGCACCTCTATTGTTTCTTAACTGTAACAAAATAGATTTTGTCCCCTCCAGATCCTTTCTCTCCAGCACTGTAATATTCTCCTTAATCAATACTGCCACCGACCTCCTTTTTTTCCTTTCCTATATTTCCTGAACACATTATATCCAGGAATATTTAGTACCCAATCCTGCCCTTTTTTGAGCCAGGTCTCCGTTATCGTATTCCCATGTGACTATTTGTGCCTGCAGCTCACCAGCCTTATTTACCACACTTCATGCATTTACACACATGCACTGTAAACCTATCTTAGACCTTCTTGTATTCTCTCTTAGCCTGACCCCACCTGCTGCATCAGAATGTTTATGCCAATGTATATGCAGTAGCCATCTACAAATAGCACAATCCTTCTAGCTGTAATCTCATTAGCCCAAAGCTCCAGTTCTTTCTATGTATATTTAGGTTTCCAGTCCAATTGCAATACTTTGCACACTATTATTGGCCCAGATTTGCAAATGGAAGCCAAGACTTCCTTTTTTCTTACCATCGAATTTTCAGGCAGTATTTGGGAAGTGGGGTTGGCGTTCCATTCTGCTAGATTCCCACTTGGGTTAGTGCCCCTTATACCTGTCCCAATCTGCACCTGAAGTGATGCTAATGAGTGGACCTCAGAGAATTGGGCACAAACAGCACAATTCCATTTGAGTTCATCTAAAACACATTAACAGTCAATCTGGCAAAAACTATGTAAATAGAGGAAAATGAAGACTAATGTCTCCATAACTTTTTGCAAATGATCTGTCTTTTATAGTGATTACAAATTGTGTTTGTGCCATATAGTGGTAAAATGTACACACTGTCCCTGAAATTTCATGGGGGTTCTGCCGGTCTCCCGCTGAAGTAACGGTGAGAGACTGGGAGAACCCCCACTGAAATTCAGGGCCACTGAGTCTTGTGTGGCACTGCTATTGTTTGTATAGAGTTGATTTCACAATCTGGCTCTCCCAGTGGGGGAGTAATGCTCACAGGGCGGGCATCTCAGGGGGTCACAGGCACATCCTCGTAGTTTCCTGAGATGACTCCCTCTGAGTGCCACTGTCCATTGGGAGTGCTGAATTAAGGCATAACCCCTGGTACATAGCATTGTTTACATTGGATTTCTGAGTTTCAAAATGAAGTAGGACTTTTATGCCTTTTTGTTTAATAAGATCATTGCCAATTTTACATCTTGTTTGCAGTTCTTAAATATATTTTTTCTCTGTCAAATTGGAATTGCTTCTAAAATGGCTGCATCCCATTATGATAACAAGGCAAACACAGAGACTACATGAAATGGGGCATTGAACACAAAACATTTCTGTTCAATGAGCAGTGTTTTGCTTTGTGTTTTTGCATTTTAGGTTCTACCTGTCTATGACTATGGCAGAGTGTATTTTTACTCCCATCCATTATATCAAATGGCATGCTATTTTTAATCTCAATACTGCATGCCTAGTTGCCAGACTGTACTATTACCATGGAGCCTTTCACTGTTTAATCTTAATTAAACTCTAGATGCTAACGAAAACAAACAGAAAATAAACAGTTCACATGTGCTTTTTAAAAGTTTACAGGACTCGTATACAAGTTTTTTTTTAAATGAAGAATTTGATAGACCTAAATATAAATGCTATAGGATTTTTCTGTGTCTTTCAGGATTTGGCTAATTTTAAAGGACAGTTTTAGAATTATGGGGGAGTTTTAGTACAAAACTATTTTGTCTCCAGCAGTGCAGACAGCTTCTGGTATATTATCATGTGTTGGATATTCAGAACCATCCCAATGTTGAACCTTTAACCATGGTAAAGAATAAAGAGCTCTACGCCACAATAAATTTACACATTATTAACACACCAGCCATTGTTGTTTTGTCTGAGTGTTTAGTTTTTTCAGGGCATTCATGATTCATTTTCAGCAGAAAGATTAGTTAAATTTTGGGGGCAGATTCACATTTAGGTCCCGGATGTGAAAGATATATGTGCAAAACTATTGTGTTACCTTATCCCCCAACTCGCTATTAATTTGGCAGGTAAGATGTCCCAACTTAAGGGACCTGTATGCAAGAAAAAAAGAGTGAATGTGGAGCTTTGGTGTGGGATAACACCGTTTTGAGCCACACCGATGAACATACAAGAATGCAGACTTACCAGCAGATATGTGTGTGTGGCACTCCGATAAGGACATCACATGGCAAAAGTTTGTAAGTAGCTAATTGATCACCCTGGTGCTAAATCCAGGGTTACCTTCCAAATAACTTTACCATCTGGTATTCTAGGCCAGACACATTGTTATGGAAGGGGCAAGGAATCAGCATTAGGATTAACCTGGTCTTTGAGTTCAGATTTACCTATTTTACTGTTCTATATATTACTCAAATTCAGTGGGAGAGAGACATATGGCTAAATAAATACACAGGGACTCACCATTTTAAGCCTCATCAGGGATGCCAACAGCATGGGGAGTACTTACTTTACCTCTTATCGAGGTTGACCACCTGCTCAGTGAACAGTTGTCTGAATGAAGAATGATGGACCTGAGCTGCTTCAATTCTCTGATGCTCTTTTCTTGATCTCCTATCACACCAGCTACATAATTCACTTTTATTTTGTTATTTGCAGCAAAAGGTTGGATTTGACACACAGAAGAATCTGAAACAGTTACTTTGAATGACATTTTGGACTTAAATTTTCAGCAAAATACCATCATCAAACAGAGGATTAGAGCTGGTTGCTAATTGAGTATCTCAACAATAGCCAAGGAATGTTTTGCAAATTTATTTTGTAATTTCACCAGGGAACCCTTAAATGCTGTATTATCATTATTGTTTGTCAGTATGGATATAATAGCTGAAAGTTGGTACTAAGGGAGATTTGTTTACAGACAAAGTTAAATACAGTTGGAACAAGAAATGCATCCTTAATCCAAGCAATGCTGACACATTTTGCCATTGGGGGTGGGCTGGGGCGTGTCAGGTCATCGTCGTGTCAGGATCCCGACTTCGATGTGAAGTGGGACAAAAGTGTGATTTTGCCCTAATTGGGCACTTGATTTCCAGCGTGTGGGAACCCAATGAGCCTTTTCATACAGAAAGTTGCCTCCGATGACATCATCAATGCTGCTGGATTTAAGGCCTGCAAGCAGCCTTGCTTCTTCTGGAGACTTTAAACTTTAGGCCCATTGTTGTGATCGCTTCCTTCAGCAATTATGTCCAGCAGTAGGCCAAAGTGTGCTCCAAGGTTCAATGAGGCCTCCCTCCAAGCTCTGGTGGAGGGAGCAAGATCAAATAAGGAGGTGCTCTTCCCTTCCTCAGGGAGGAAAAAGCCTCCCTAGCAGACTAAAGCTGTGTGGATGCAAGTGGCCCAAGAGATAAACGCAATTTCGATGAGCCGCAGAACCTGGCTGCAGTGCAGGAAGAGGTTTCATGACCTTCTCCGCACAGGAAGAGTGAGTATGACATTCCCATCACCCACAATCTGATCCCCATCGCCTCTCATCACCAGCTCTCTGCTTTGCCAACCTCTTCCTCCACATCCCACTTGGCACTGACATCCCTGCATCCTTACCCATTCCCTCTCTCTCTATGGTCACATTCACTTAACTATTTGACCATACAGCCCTCACACTCCCTATCACTGTGATGCAATGACAACAACTTACAACTCACAGGGAGGACCTTTTGTCTCCTTCTAAGCATCTATGCTATAGATTCTCTACACTCACTCCTTCATTCTCACTCAAACTCCACTTGTGTCCCTCATTGCAGGAAAAGAGAGCCCACAATAAGAGGGAAAGAGCGAGGACAGGAGGAGGGCCACCCTCAGTAGCCCAGCTCACCACTTCGGAAGAGGCGGCCCTGCAGATCGCCAGAGTGGAGGACGATTCGCAAGTGGGGGACAGACAGATGGGCGCATCACAGCAAGCTGGTGACAGAATAGTTTTGCATCTCTCTCATTGACATTGCATGAGTGACTGATAATGATTTGGATGCTCTAACAGATTGACTTTATGATCATCTGCACAATTCAATGTGCATGCAACTTTTACCTCACATCTCCAACTCTTTCCTTTACTCCCCCACAGGACCATTGAGAGCCCCCCATCCCCACTGACCAGGAGGAACAGCCCCAAGGCTCCTCAGAGGAAGCTGCAACCTCTGATGGCGCAGTGTCAGCAGAATTAAGTGCACCCAGCACCAGCGCAGACACTCACACCTCAGTGGGACCTTCGGGAGATAGAGTAGTGTTGTCACCTGGTGTATCACAGATCACAAGTGAGCATCAGCAGATGGTGGAGACGGACAGCAGTGGAGAGTCCTCGTTGGAGGGCGCAGGACTCTGCCAGCTCGGCTCAGCTGCATGTCGACCCTGTGCCTCCGGGTCCATCCAGAAGGAGAGCGGTGCTGGAACTCCAGGAACAGGTGCAGGAGTCTCTGGCAGGTTTTGTCTCCAGGGTCGCTGCGAGTGTGAAGCGAATGGAGGAGTCCATCGCGAACTTGAGCAGAGCCTTTGTGGAGGCATTGGCGCATGAATGCATCACCACGGAAAGGATGGCAACCTCCGTGGAAAGGATGGCTACCTCCGTGGTAAGGCTGGCTACCGTAGAGGAGAGGATGGCTACGGTAGAGGAGAGGATGGTTACCCCCATGGAGGAGCTTAGTCGCCAGGGTATTGAAAACATGGTAATTGTTCAGAATAGACTGACATCTCTTGAGGAGCAATGGTCAGCAATTAAGCATAGAAACCAGACCTTCATGGAAGTCCTCTGGAGTAGGACTTCCAGTGCAGAAATGGGTCCTCATGGTCCCCCTGAAGTACAGCAAGGTGTTGTCAAGCCACTTGCTAGCTCTGAAGTGGGGCTGACCCATGAGAGGGATGTTGGTGGCAGACAACAAGGAAGTGGGGGCTCCTCTCCAAGCACTCACACGACCATGCCACTGCAAATCCCTCGGTCAGAGCCCCACCAGAGTCCTCACCCAACTGAGATGGGCGTCTCAGGCCCTGCATAGCCGCAGGAGCAGCAGACTGTTGCCGAGCCCTCGCAGGTTCGCAACCCCAGAGGACGGCCGCCAAAGGTGTCGAGACAGGAGCAGCAAGAAAGTGAGCAAGGGGCCTCCACATCTGCTGAAGCCACAGGGGAAGCACCACATAGGAGCACGCATAACAGGAAGATAAAGCACAAGTAATCACAAGGGTAGTCACTTGGGTGTTCTGTTGTATTGATTTTTGACAAGCCATCCTTGAATTGTTATGATAAACAGATTTGATGGCAAACTGTTGAAGTTGTGGCCTGTGTCATTTCGCAAATGGGACTTCCACATTGAGGGCTTAGGGCGACTTGCAATTGTCAGTATGGTGGTCAGACTGATAGGAATCCGCAGGTTCTTGGCCATTGTCGATGCTCTGGTAAGAAGGTGTGAGGCAAAAGTGTTTGATTGTGCAGGCTAAGCAAATCTGGCCAACATGAGTGCGTCCTTTGCATCCTGGGCAGCAATGTGGTCGCGCGCTGGCGCCTTCTGGCCTGTGCAGCTTCAGGTGGGTGAGCAGCAGCTTTGCACTCCTGTTGTTGATCCTGCTGTTGGTGGTGCTGTTGTTCAGGGTTCTGCTGCTGCCGTGGCTGGTCTTCATCCGAATCTGATGTCCAGGAGGAAAGGAAATAAATGGTTCCCATGCTTCTGGTATATACCTCAGTTGAGGAAGTGCTCAGTAAAGGTGGGGAAAGGGATTTCCCAGGAGGTCACACTGGAGATGGGTCTCAGGCTCCAAACTTCCACAATAATGAGTAGGCCTGCTAAAAGTTCCCCCAGACCTGAGACAACAAAGTTCTGCCACCTACAAATGATCATCGGTGAAAACTCCTTTTTAATGGTGGAGCTGCAGCTGTTAGTATGCAATCCACTTGTGAGGCCTCCAGGATTAACTGGCGTGTTCCAGAGGACACGTGTAGGATGGGGGAAATGTGTTAAAATCAGAAAGGCCTCTCAAAATGGGATGAAAGAGGCACTTAACTGGTTGTTGAAGGCCTTAAGGGCCTATCCCGCCTCTTTGAGGCAGGATGGAAACAGGGTCTGAAACCACGAATGTGGGAAAATTGCTAAGAGATGGGATGGAGGCGGGATCGGACCCGCCCGCCATTTTTTGCGATTTTGACAACTCACACGCCTCCAAACCCGCCTCCTCGGGCCTGGTAAAATCGAGCCCCATTTCTTTACGGGGGAAGATTTTCTCTGGTCACTTTCAGCAATCCTGTGCTCCCAGCAGGGACCTGCATTCGAAGGAAGCATAGCTAGAGATCAACATGTAGCATTTCTGACCTGTCCTCCCTTCCAGCACAACTCCCTACGGGGAGAGTGGGTCCAGTGCACTTATCATTATCTGTTAATGATATTTGTAAACCAAGTGAGAAGAAAACCAAGGGCCGAGGGTAGAGACTCCCAAAACTGAGGGGTTCTTGTCCCGGGCCTTGAAAGTGACCAGAGTATCATCAGTGGCGGTATGTCTGGTGGGATCAGGCATACCAGGCTAACAAACACTGGCTATGAGTCTTAGGCTGAGAACATGACCAAGACCCCCAGAGAAAACAGGTTAGTATTTTTTTAATTATTTAAATGCAGCATACTGTCAAAGGATCCCCAGGGGCCACTTCACCATTTTTTTCTGGGGGTGACCCCAATTTCCCCCAGCCGGCAGGTATGTAGCCTCTTCAGTGGGCAGATGCCCAAGATATGTGCCAAGTGGTGTGGGCGCAATTCAGATAAAGGGACCCACCCCCTGACTGCACAAAGTTTGACGGGGTCAGTGACAGATGACTCAGATTTCCTTAGGAACAATGTTGAATGTATTGGAGGGGTCATTCTAAGCCCTTTTACTCTTGCAGTTTGATGAATCCTTTAGATGCTTTCTCCATTTTGCTAGTAATAACAAACGGCACGTTTTCCTTCTATGATTACAATGTAGCTAAGACCATGATTCAAGCTCCCGACACATTGCTCCCTCCTGACCACAGCAATAGGGATTGCTGAGCCATTGCACTTTTATATCCGTGGAAACTCAAATTGCAAAATGAGTGCAGCCATTGTTTTCAGGCAAAATGGATTATAATTTGCCAGAAATATCAGAGTGAGTTCCATGCAAATGAATGAGATGGCTTCCTATGGGATTGGAAATAATTAATTGTCTTTTAAATTTTTACAGGAAGGCATTGTATGCAAGTTTGTTTAATCAAAATAACAAATAAAGATAATGATCAAAATTATAATTGAAAGTATAGTAAAGACTTACTTGGTTCCACTCTTACTGATTTGATCATAGCCAGAGCATCTCCAGAAATTACTTCCCATTTTCTCACCCTTACCTCCGGAGTCTCCCAAGGAGGTATTCTTGGTCCCTCCTCCTTCTCATCTACATGCTGCCCCTTGGCAACATCATCCACAACATAGGGTTAGCTTCCACATGTTGCTGATGACACACAGGTCTACCTCTCCATCATCTCTCTTGACCCCTCCAATGCTTTTGTGTTATCAGACTGCTTGTCCAACATCCAGTCTTGGGATGAATGGCAATTTGCCCCATTAAACATTGAGAAGACCAAAGACATTGTCTTCGACCCCCGGCAGCAAATACATACCCTCACCACTGACTCCATCCCTCTCCCCACCTTTCTTCGCAACCTCCGTGTCCTATTCAATCTTGAGCTGAGCTTCTGACCCCCATATCCTCTCCATTAAAAAGATGGACTATTTCTACTTCTTTTAACATCGCCTCCCACCACCATTACATCAATCCATCTGTTGCTGAAACGCTCATTCATGCTTTTGTCATCTCCAGACTCAACTATTTCAAATTTCTCCTGACAGGCCTCTCATCCTGCACAATCTATAAACTTCAGCATTCAAAACTCTACTATGTGTATCTTATCCCGTACCAAGTCCAATTCGCATGTGGCCCTTGTCCTCACTAACATAAATCGGTTCCCAGTCCCTCAATGCCTTAAATTTAAAATGATCAATCTCATGTTTAAATCCCATAACCCTTCGAATTATTCCTCTTCAAGTACACGTCCAATTGCCTTTTGAAAGTTCCTATGGCATCTGCTTCCACCACTCTTTGAGCTGATGCATTCCAGATCTTAACAACCCTCCGTGTGAAAAAAATTCTACACATTTTCTTTCTAGTTCTTTTGCAATTATTTTAAATCTGTTACCTTTGGTTACCAACCCACTTGCCAGAGGAAACAGTTAACAGTTTCTCCTTACTTACTCGATCAAAATCCTTCATAATTTGGAATACCTCTATTAGGCTTCCCCTGAACCTTCTCTGCTCTGAGGAGAACAATCACAATAATGTGATTCCTATATTCAAAGAAGGAGAAAGAACAAGTCTTGGGAACTATAGACAAGTTAGCTTAATGATGTGGTTTGAAAGATAATGGAATCCATCTAGAAACTGAAAATGTAATAAAAAGTAGTCAACCCGGATTTCAAAAGGGAAGGTCATGCTTGACTAACCTCATTGAATTCTTTGAAGAAGTAACAGAAAGGGCAGTTAAGGGTAATGCAGTAGACATAATGGCCAGAATTTTGCGGGGTGTCAGCGAGCGGGATTGGTGGCGGGTCGGGTTTTTGAGAGTGGGTTGGGAACCCATTAGGAACCCGCCGCCACATGCCTTTCCCAATGTCAGGTCTGTCAGCGCTGAGCAGACCCGACAGGCAGTGGCGGGCGACCCAATTTATCTCATTATTGCCTTGTTGACAGATCATTAACAGGCTTTTTGAACTTACCTTTTCACTTTAACTTCATGGTCATGGGAACCACACTGTTCGGGGACCATGGCTGTCAACCTGAGGCGGGAGTTCAGTGACCATTGCTCCAGCTGATTCCTTGACAGCATCAAATGTACAATAAAAGCTCCCACCTGACAGATCTTCACTTTCCTTAGCAACAAGCTGTTTCTCAGTCCACTTCCAGCACAGATTCTGCAGGCTTTCCACTTTCCACTCTCCATTCACTCTTATTTCATTGGAAAAACTCTCTCACCATTGACAGATCATTTCTGTCAGTTCTACTTCACCTGCCATCTATTCCATCAACATGGGTGCCCTTTATACTCTCTCATCTTGGTCCTCAGAATCTGACCACAATCAGCCCCAACACCAGCAGCACCAACAACACCAACCTTCTCCACAATCACCTGATAATGCACAGGACAGAGGGTATCAGCAACCGAGCACATTGCTGCCCAGAAGGTCAGGGATGGCCTCACCATAGCCATATTTACTTCATTTGATACTGTACACCCTGGCTGCCACATGATTAGCCAGGTTGGCACCATCCCACACCAACAACATAAAGCATCCCTACAATTTCCAAGCCATTCCTTTCAAACCCACTACCATTGCGGGGGGTACCGTTATGTCTCACCATTCACTGCAACTCACTAAGCCACTTCCAAAGGTGCACACAAATCTGTCCAAGAATGCAAAGTGTTGAAAATAAAGGTTTCAATGTTTGACAGCACATTGACAGAAACTTTACATGAACATTGCATGAAACACCCAAGTGACTACCCTTGTGTGTTGTTAGTTGGCATGATTGCACTCAGATGAGGGTGAGTATGAGGGGTGGCTAGTGAGATGAGGATGTGATAATGTAGATAGAGAGAGAAGGATGGGTGGACATGCAAGGTAAGTTGGTGTGAGTAAGGATGTGCATGGGTAGGGTAGGGAAGGCAGAGTGATGGGGATGTGATGAGAGGCACAGCAGGATGAAGGTGAGTGTGGCTTTGTACTAATGTTTCGTGATCTAATGAGATCATTGAAAGGTTTGCACCACTGCACCCAGCTCCTCCTGACGACATCCCTGCTTGTGACCTCCTGTGCAATGTGCAACCAGGCTGTGTTGGTGTCCTGGGGAGGTCTCTTCCGCCCATGGGAAGGGAAGAGGACCTCCCTGCATGCTGTGACTCCCCCCATAAGCATATGGAGAGAGTCATGGGAGAACCTGGGTGCAGCCCTGCACCTCTGTGCAGTAATTGTCAGTATTTGCAGCATTTCAATGCTGTAGAACACTGACAGCACAAATGTCAAAATAAAGTTGGCCATGGTCCCTTTGAGGAAACTGACTGATGATGCGTCATGAAATGACATCACCAGACCTGCTTCCTCTAATTGGATGAGGAAATGGACCAGAAAATGTGCATGGCGGGCTATGCCCTATCAACGGAAAGTCATTTCACAGAGCGGGATGGAGCCAGCAGCGGGGTCAGGACCCGCCACAGACGTCGCCTGCCCTGGACCTGCTGAGGTGAGCAAAATCCCGGCCAAAAGGTCTTCGATAAGGTCAACTCATGACTAAGATCAGAACATGTGGAGTCAGGAGACAATTAGCAGAATGGATAGCAAGCTGGCTACAAAACAGAAAACAGAGAGTGGGGTTAAAGTATTTACTCAGACTGGCAAATAGTGGGAAGTGGCGTTCCACAAGGATCAGTGCTGGGGCGACTGTTGTTCACCATTTACATAAATGATTTGGACTCAGAAAACAGAAGTACAATTTCAAAATTTGCAGACAACATCAAATTGGGGGTTGTAGTTAATACAGAGGAGGACTGTGACAAAATACAGGAAGACGTTAATAAACTTGCAGAATGGATGTGAAATTGGCAAATGAACTTCTATATAGATAAAAATAACAACAGAAAACGCTGGAAAAACTCAGCAGGCCAGGCAGCATCCGTGGAGAGAGAAAGAGAGTTGACGTTTCAGGTCGATGACCTTTCATCAGAACTGGGAAGAGCTGGAAATCAAATAGATTTAAGGCCAGGGTAAAGCTGGGAAAAGGGGAAGGGGATAAAGGAACAAAGGAGGAGATGAAGAGACATTAAGAGACATTAAGAGATATGCAAGGCTAGAGGTGGTGTTAATGTGACAGATTAAGGCTGAATGAAGTGTGAAATCTACTGGCAGAATGAAGGACAGCTGCCAGCTTCTAGGAGGAAAAAAAAGGTGGGGGGGACAAATAAAAGGGTGGATAAAATAAAATATAAATGTGATTGGAGCTGAGGTTATGATCTAAAATTGTTGAACTCGATATTGAGTCCAGAGGGCTGTAGCGTGCCTAAACGAAAGATGAGGTGCTGTTCCTCGAGCTTACGCTGAGCTTCCGTGGAACAGTGTATTAGGCCGAGGACGGTGAGGTCAGAGTGGGAGTGAAGCGGTGAATTAAAGTGACAGGCCACCGGGAGCTCGGGGTCCCCCTTACGGACTGAACGGAGGTGTTCCGCAAAGCGGTCACCCAATCTGCGTTTGGTCTCCCCAATGTAGAGGAGTCCACATCGTGAGCAGCGAATACAGTATACTAAATTGCAGGAAGTACAAGTAAATCGCTGTTTCACCTGGAAGGGGTGTTTGGGGCCCTGGACAGTGGGAAGAGGGGAGGTATAAGGGCATGTGTTGCATCTCCTGCGCGTGCACGGGAAGGTGCCGGGCGAAGGGGAAGGGGTGCTGGGGGTGGTAGAGGAGTGGACTAGGGTGTCGCGGAGGGAGCGGTCCCTGCGGAATGCTGAAAGGGGAGGTGAGGGGAAGATGTGTTTGGTGGTGGGATCACGCTGGAGGTGGCGGAAATGGCGGAGGATGATCCGTTGAATGTGGAGGCTGGTGGGGTGAAAGGTGAGGACAAGGGGAACCCTATCGTGGTTCCGGGAGGGAGGGGCAGGGGTGAGGGCAGATGTGCGGGAGATAGAACGGACACGGTCGAGGGCCGTGTCGACCACGGTAGAGGGGAATCCTCGGTTGAGGAAAAAGGAAGACATGTGGGAAGCACTGGTATGGAAGGTGGCATCATCAGAGCAGATGCGGCGGAGACGGAGAAACTGGGAGAATGGAATAGAGTCCTTATCTTATTCTATATAGATAAGTTTGAGGTACTAAATTTTGGTATTAAGAATAAGGAGGCCACATACTCCTTGGAAAATAAGGGGGGGAGTTTTTCAGGGGGTAAGTGGACGCGTTTGGTGGTGGGTCGGGTGGGAAAATAATTTTTTTGACAGCGGGTCAGGAACCCGCTGTCAACCCGCCACCACGCGACTTTCCCAGATGTCAGGTCTGTCAACGCTGAACAGACCTGACACGCAGCAGTGGGTGAGGCAATTTAGATCATTATGACCTCGTTAAGAGCCACTTAAAAATTATTTTGAGCTCACCTTTAAATTTTATGAGGGCACCCACGGGGTCCACACTACTCGGGGATCATGTTAGATAAGGAGGTCGGGAGTTGTATTACCTTGAAATGATCTCTTTACTTGACAGCAGCAAATGTGCTATAAAAGTTCCCATCTCACAGCTGTTCATTTTCCAAGCTTAGAAGCTGTTGCTTACTACATTTGGAAGACAGATTGAGCTTTATGCAGGTTGCAAGTGTTTGGAGTAAACTCTGTATCCAGTGTCACCTCAGTGGAACAATCTCTCTCACCATTGACCGATTGCTTCTGAGTGTGAAGGGTGGCTAGTGAGATGGGGATGTGATAACATAGATAGAGAGTGATGGGTGGAGGTACAAGGTAAGTTGGTGTGAGTAAGGAGGTGCAGGAGTAGTGTAGGGAAAGCAGAGTGATGGGGATGTGATGAGTGGCACAGCAGGATGAGGTTGAGTGTAGCTTTGCAGTAACATTTCGTGAGCCACCGAGATCATTGAAAGGTTTGCGCCACTGCACCCAGGTCCTCCTGATGACATCCCTGCTTGTGTCTTCCTGTGCAAAGTGCAACCAGGCTGCATTGATCTCCTGGGGAGGTGTCTTCCATATGGAGGGAGTCATGCGAGAGCCTGGGTGCAGCCGTGCACCTCTGTGCAGTGTTTGTCAGTGTTTTCAGCACCTCAATGCTGTAGAACACTGACAGCACAAATGTCAAAATCAATTTGCGCATGGTCCCTTTTAGGAAACTGGCTGATGAGGTGTCATCAAGTGACGTCATCAAACCAGCTTCCTTCAATTGGCCGGCAAATGCGCTGGGCGGGCTTAACAAGCCCAATCATGGTAAAATCATTCTACAGAGTGGGCTGGAGCCAACAGCGAGGTCGGGACCTGCCACTGACCCAGGCCGCACCGAACCTGCCAAGGTAGGGGAAATCGCGGCCATAGTGTTTAAATAGGGTAGAGGAGTAGAGAGATCTGGGGTACAGATACACCATTCACTAAAAGTAGCGATGCAGGTTAATAAGGCCATAAAAAAAGCAAACATCACACTGAGGTTCATTTCTAGAGGGATTGAACGGAAAAGCAGAGAAGTTATGTTAAATGTGTATAGAGCCTTGGTTAGACCACACTTGGCGTACTGTGCACAGTTCTGGTCTCCAAATTATAAAAAGGATATAGAGGCACTGGAGAAGGTGCAATCCTCCAGTCGTTTGGCACCTCTCCCATATCCAAGGAGGATTGAAAGATTGTGGTCAAAGCTTCAGCTGTGTCCACCCTTACTTCCCTCAGCAATCTAGGATGCATCCCAACTGGACCAGGTGGCTTGTTAATTTTGAGTGATGTCAAGCTATTTAGCAACTCCTTTCTATCTATTTTTATCCTATTCAATATCTCTGCTCCATCCTCCTCTACTGTGAAAGGACGACAACTTCATTCTCTTCTTTTGAGAAGACAGATGCAAAGTATTCATTCAGTACCTCAGTCATGCCCTCTGCCTCCACAACAAGATTTCCTTTTTTGTCTCTAATTGGCCCCACCATTACTTTAACTTTCCTTTTACTTTTTATATGTTTATAAAAGATTTTTGTGTTCCCTTTTATGTTACGCGCTAATCTTTTCTCATATCCTTATATCCTTTTCCAATTTCCCCCGCACTCTCTGTCTTCTGCCTGGTTTTCTACTGTATTCTGTACCTGACATTTCTTATTTAAACCTCCAATTCCTTTGTCATCCAGCTAGCTCTAGCTTTGGATGCCCTATCATTCCTCCTTATGGGAATATGCTTGGTTTGTACCCAAACTATCTCTGCCTTGAAGAACTGCCTTTGCTCATTTACTGACTTCCTGACCAATCTTTGTTTCCAGTCTATCTGTGCTAGATCCCCTGTCAAATCACTGAAAATGGCTCTCTTCCAGTTGGGTATTTTCACTGTTGATTTTTCTTTATCCCTTTCCATAACTACTTGAAACCTAATTATATTGGCCCAGAAATTCGCCTCTCCGGCTTGCCGCGGGGGTAAGGATCGCGCGCGCACTTACCTACCGCGTCTGCCGTTCTGCTTCTGGCTCACGGGGACTTCAGCTCCTGGGCCTGCTCCAACTGCCGGCGCGCAGTGCTTGCGTGTCCCACAGGCGTAGTTAGTGCGATGCGTCCCCTGGGATCACGTGGGCCATGGAGAGCCAATGGCAGCAGACCATCTTTCATTCATAGATTTGACAGGAAGACCTGTCAAATCTATGAACTGAAATCGGCCCCAAAAGAACAGCTAAACTTCAAATAATTTTTTTAAAAAACCATCACATTTTTAAAATAACTATAAGTTAAATAAATTAACTACTTTAAACAAAAATTTAAATTTTTGAAAAAATTAAAATACTTTTTAACAGTGCTAAAAATAAACTTACCTTTCTTTAAAGTATCTAAAAAAAATAAACCTGTTGAAAATGTTTTAAATTATAATTAATTAACCACTTACCTTGATGAAAACGGGTCTTGCGCCTCCTTTTTAAAAGCGCAGGTTCTTCAATACTTACACTCCCGGAGAAACCTGAAAAAAAACCTAAGTTTGCTGCGTGCGCGCAGCCTCTACCACGCACACAGTTCACCTCTGAACCGCTCCCTTCACGAGACCGGAAGTTCCGGTTTCCCGCACATGCGCAGTGCATGCAGGAAACCTGCACTTCAGGGGGCCTTATGGGTGAGTACACAGTGCGTACTCACCCGGCAAGTGCCGAATTTTTGGCCAATTATGATCACTATTACCCAGATGTTCTCCCACTGAAACACACTCCACTTGCCCATCTTCATTTCCCAGAACTAGATCCAGCACTGTTTCCTTTCTCGTTGGGATATGTTTTCTTTCTGAGTTTGTTTCTTCACAGTCAGTGGAGAAAAAAAAAGTTGTTGAACTTGTAAGTATGCAAAGTGGGTACCAGAGCTATGTGAACAAGCTGTATGCCTCACATGTCTCTGACACCTTATGGCAATGCTATACCAGATACTTTAGAGCTGATGAATGGAGAGGGACTCCCCAATGTCACACTCTTAAACAGTAAACACTAAGCTGTTAACAAACTCAGTTATTTTTAGAATTCTTGTTGGATGACTGGACCCATCCCAACAGCTTGACAGATGGTGTGCCTATGATAGATAAGGGTACAAACATCACTTTATGCAAAGGTGGCTGTGACAACATAAGCTGCTTTGTACATGCAGTAATTTTTTTATGCACAATACCTCCTGAGCACTTAAAATCAGCTCAGTATCCAACACTTGAAGAAGCTTTCTTCTGTTTGCTACATGTAGCATTATATTACATGCACCCTTTATACTCACATTTACAATTTCACTGTAAATTGTGAACAGAGCTTTCCACAATTATATATGGCTTGGAATCCCCTTCGAGCTGTTCCCAGTCTGCCGCTGTAACTGCCAGAGGTTCCGCCACACTTCCAGCGAAGTTATGGCAGGGGAGACAGATTTTGGGAGAATGTGGCACACTTAAAGCAATCTGGCAATATACAACTAACCAATAGTACATTCTACTCCTCTTAATTTGAAGTTAGTTCATTTAGAATTACTGGATAGTTTGATTTTTTATTGCAAAAAAGTGGCTTTTAATGATCAGGAATAGACTGTAACATGTATCAGTTGATACCACATGCCACAGAATGTAGCCCGCTAACCTGTTCACCTATGCCAAGCCTTTACGTAACCTCACGATGTTTTCATTGCATCTCATGCATACCCATTTCTCAGAATGGCACATAGTCAAGCGGCAACATAAATAGAAGTCTTGCCACACTTACAATCCTCCAAGGGTTTCAGGCTGGATGCGAGGCAGCACTTTAGGAAATGCATCAATGTGTTGATATTGAACATGTGTTTCATGGTGTTCAGTGAGAAAGGACAAGAAAGTGCTAATCTTGCTGACCAGTGTATTAGTCACCTTACTGATGCATATGTGGCTAGTACAGTTACTGATATCGAAGTGCTAGCCAGGAATGAGCTATAGGCATAACAACTGAACGCATTGGTGATCTTGCCAGCCACTGGTAATGGCATCCCAATGATGAAAGTTTGCTGCAAGTGTCCCTGTGACAGATGACAAATCTCCATCAAATTAATCTGGTGCAAGCTGAGGCAGTTGCCTTGTGAAATTGGCAGGTAGGTGTGTTGAGGGCTGCAGAATGGTCTGGGACCTGTTGATCTCTCTGGCACGCCTTCCTTCATCTTATCTCTACAAGGACATTAAGGGGCTTTAAAAACAAACTTATCCTAAGGAATGAGGAAAGATGCCACCAAACTGTTTCCTGAAAAATTAATCTTTTCACGAAAATTTGAGAAATATGGAAAAAAAAGTAGAACTGATGAGCATACTAAAATTACAGAAAATTCCTTTGAAAGGATGTTTAAGCGCTCTTGTGCCCATGAAGCTTCCCTTGTGTTTATTTGAAATGGGTGCAAAAAGAACAGGGAATTATGAGTGGGGTTAATTTAAATATTTTACATCAAATATGGGACCTTAATAAAGCACACTCAGCAAATAGGAACAAGCACTTCAGCTCACTAATAATGGAAGAATGGGAACTGCAGCCCTAAAAGACACTGGTCCTTAGAAGTCCACTCTTAAATTCCTGCACTCTGTGTTTTACTAGTGCACTTCAGTATTAATCAACAAACAATAGGAACTTGTAACAAAGGTAATACAATAATCGTGGGGGACTTCAATCTTCATATAGATTGGGCAAATCAGATTAGCAAAGGTAGTCTGGAGGACGAGTTAATGGAATGCATTCAAGACAGTTTCCTAGAATAATATGTCATGGAACAAACCAGGGAACAGGCTATTTTAGATTTTGCATTGTGTAATGAGACAGGGTTACTTAGTAATCTCATAGAAAAGGATCCTTTGGGGAAGAGTGATCATAATATGATAGAATTTCACATTGAGTTTGAGAGTGAAATACTTAAGGCTGAAACTAGAGTCTTAAACTTAAACAAAGCCAATTACATAGGTATGAGGGATGAGTTGGCTAAGGTAGATTGGAAAATTAGATTAAAAGGTATGACGTTAGACAAACATTTAAAGAAATATTCCAAAATTCTCAACGAATATGCATTCTATTGAGAAATAAAAACCACACAGGAAAAGTGATCCATCCGTGGCTAACTAAAGAAGCTCAGGAAAGTGTTAGATTAAAAGAAGATGCTTATATAGTTGCAGAGAATAATAGTAAGCCCAAGGATTGGGAGAGCTTTAGAAACCAGCAAAGGATGACCAAAAACTTGATAAAAGGGGAGAAAATAGAATATGAGAGTAAACGAGCAAGAAATATAAAAACAGATTGTAAGAGATACAAGTATGTAAAAAGGGAAAGAGTAGCAAAGTAAGTGTTGATCCCTTAGAGGCTGAGACAGGAGAAATTATAATGGGGATTAAGGAAATGGTAGAAACTTTAAACAAATATTTGTATCTGTCTTCACAGTAGAAGACACAAAAAGCATACCAAAGGTAGTAGGGAACCAAGGGGCTATTAAGAGTGCTGAACTTAAAGTAATTAATATCAGTAGAGAAAAAGTACTTGAGAAATTAATGGGACTAAAAGCAGAGTGGAGTTGAGGTCGAAGATCAAACATGATCTTATTGAATGGCAGAGCAGGCTCGAGTGGCCCTATGGCCTACTCCTGCTCCTAATTCTTATGTTATTATGTTCTTAATCTACTTAAAGTGCTTGTTAATGTATTCCCCCATGCAGGTCTACACTGTTTCCCACCTCGTCATGAATCTGCATCCCTCATTGTTGCTTTCCTGTAAACCATAACCATTAATTAATCCAATGGTGTAGTGCCAGACTAGACTGAATCAGTCGTCTGAAATATAAAACCATAGAGAGGAATGAAGACAAGGTGGGAAGCATCATAATCCAGTTAGTTGTGGGAATCATTTGGCTTCTAATAGATGTCTATGGAAAACTCATTACCATTAAGATGTCTAGGAAGGGAGAGGAAGAAACAAAAATGGACCACATAATGGTGAGGGACTGATGGAAATTGGAGGCCTGGTTAATGAAAAGAGAAAATATGAGATATATTGTATCTTATTTTGTTTTCTAACAGTTAACAACCTTCTGTGATATAATTGGAAATAAGTTGATCAACCAAATTTACTTGAGCCAATTGAACTGAACAAAGAAACTAAATCACGAAAATGATTGTAACTTAATTGGAAATGTTCAAATATATATATTTTGTATTCATTCCTGGGATGTGGGTGTCGCTGGCAAGGCCAGCATTTATTGCCCATCCCTAATTGCCCTTGAGAAGGTGGTGGTGAGCTGCCTTCTTGAACCGCTGCAGTCCAAGTGGTGAAGGTACTCCCACAGTGCTGTTAGGGAGAGAGTTCCAGGATTTTGACCCAGCGACGATGAAGGATCGGTGATATATTTCCAAGTCAGGATAGTGTGTGACTTAAAGGGAAACTTGCAGGTGATGGTGTTCCCATGTGCCTGCTGCCCTTGTCCTTCTAGTTGGTAGAGGTCGTGGGTTTGGGAGGTGCTGTCGAAGAAGCCTTGGTGAGTTGCTGCCATGCATCTTGCAGATGGTACACACTGCAGCCACGGTGCACCGGTGGTGGAGGGATTGAAAGTTTAAGGTGGTGGATGGGGTGCCAATTAAATGGGCTGCTTTGTCTTGGATGGCGTTGAGCTTCTTGACTGTTGTTGGAGCTGCACTCATCCAGGCAAGTGGAGAGTATTCCATCACATTCCTGACTTGTGTCTTATGCATGGTGGAAATGCTTTGGGGAGTCAGGAGGTAAGACACTCGCCGCAGAATACCTAGCCTCTGACCTGCTCTTGTTGTCACAATATCAAGGGGCGATGGTAAGACTCTCCCTTATTGGAGATAAAAATGAGAAGTCGCACAACACCAGGTTATATTCCAACAGTTTTATTTAAAATTACGAGCTTTCGGAGCTCCGCTCCTTCTTCAGGTACAGGTACAGTGAGGGAATACAAATCGATTACACCGTATATATACACAGCAAACAATGTGTCTGCAGAGATACAATCTGTTAGGGAGGCATTACATCAAAGACACATCAGAGTACAGCTTATTGGAGATAGTCATTGCCTGGCACTTGTGTGGCACGAATGTTACTTGCCACTTAACAGCCCACACCTGAATGTCATCCAGGTCTTGCTGCATGCGGGCATGGACTGCTTCATTATCTGAGGAGTTGCGAATAGAATTGAACACTGTGCAATCATCAGCGAGCATCCCCACTTCTGATCTTATGATAGAGGGAAGGTCATTGATGAAGCAGCTGAAGATGGTTGGGCCTAGAACACTACCCCGAGGAACACCTTTAGTGATGTCCTGGGGCTGAGATGATTGGCCTCCAACATCCACAACCATCTTCTTTTGTGCTAGGTGTGACTTCACACAGTGGAGAGCTTTGCCCCTGATTCCCATTGACTTCAATTTTGCTAGGGCTCTTTGATTACACACTCGGTCAAATGCTGCCTTGATGTCGAAGGCAGTCACTCTCACCTCACCTCTGGAAATCAGCTCCTTTGTCCATGTTTGGACCAAGGCTGTAATGAGGTCTGGAACCAAGTGGTCTTGGCGGAACCCAAACTGAGCATTGGTGAGCAGGTTATTGGTGAGTTAGTGCTGCTTGATAGCACTGTTGATGGCACCTTCCATCACTTTGCTGATGATTGAGAGTAGACTGATGGGGCGGTAATTGGCCGGATTGGAATTATCCTGATTTTTACGGATAGGATATACCTGGGCAGTTTTCCACATTGTCGGGTAGATGCCAATGTTGTAGCTGTATTGGAACAGCTTGGCTAGAGGCGCGGCTAGTTCTGGAGCACAAGTCTTCAGCACGACAGCCGGGATCTTGTCAGGGCCCATAGCCTTTGCTGTATCCAGTGCGCTCAGCCATTTCTTGATATCACATGGAGTGAATCGAATTGGCTGAAAAGTGGCTTCTGTGATGGTGGGGACCTCAGGAGAAGGCCGAGATGGATCATCCACTCGGCAGTTCTGGCTGATGATGGTTGCAAACGCTTCAGCCTTGTCTTTTGCACTCGCATGCTGGGCTCTGCCATCATTGAGGATGGGGATATTCATGGAGCCTCCTCTTCCCATTAGTTGTTTAATTGTCCACCACCATTCACGACTGGATGTGGCAGGACTGCTGAGCTTTGATCTGATCTGTTGGCTGTGGGATCACTTAACTTGATCTATAGCATGCTGGTTCCACTGTTTAGCATGCATGTAGTCCTGTGTTGCAGCTTCCCCAGTTTGGCACCTCATTTTTAGTTATGCCTGGTGTTGCTCCTGACATACTCTTCTACACTCCTCATTGAACCAGGGTTGGTCCCCTGGCTTGATGGTAATGGTCGAGTGAGGGATATGCTGGGCCATGAGGTTACAGATTGTGGTGGAATACAATTCTGCTGCTGCTGATGGCCCACAGCACCTCATGCATGCCCAGTTTTGAGCTGCTAGATTTGTTCTGAATCTATCCCATTTAGCACGGTGGTAGTGCCACACAACACGATGGAGGGTGTCCTCAGTGTGAAGACGGGACTTCGTCTCCACAAGGATTATGCAGTGGTCACTGCCACCAATACTATCATGGACAGATGCATCTGCGACAGTTAGATTGGTGAGGACGAGGTCAAGTAGGTTTTTCCCTCGTGTTGTTTCTCTCACCACCTGCCGCAGGCCCAGTCTGGCAGCTATGTCCTTCAGGACTCAGCCAGCTTGGTCAGTAGTGGTGCTACCAAGCCACTCTTGGTGATGGACATTGAAGTCCCCCACCCAGAGTACATTCTGTGCCCTTGCTACCCTCAGTGCTTCTTCCAATGCAACTTTAGCGATCTTTAATTAAAAAACAGTCCTGGCTATCGACTATGCACTCCAATGCACACTGCTTTTTTTGTTACCTCCATTATTCTGAATTCAGATTCCAACTATTGCTTACTTATATTTATTTATTTTATTATTTTTTATTATTTACGACGTTTTGCAATCAGCATATTCAAGTTTGTCTGTAGCAATTTTCATTTCAACGGTAGGATTTGATTTTCCCCAGAACTTCTTTCAAAAGAATCCTGTCACCATACCAGCTGGATATCTAATAAAAAGCTATCGATCTCAGTCTTGAACATTTGAATTGATTCAGCATCACCAGCATTTATGGGGAGAGAATTCCAGATTTCCTTTACCCTTTTTGTGAAAAAAATGCTTCTTGATTTCACTCCTGAATGGCCTAGCTCTAATTTAAGGATTATGCCCTTTTGTTCTGGATTTCCTAACCAGAGGAAATGGTTTCTCTCTATCTACTCTATCATATCTGTGTATCATTTTAAACACCTCAATTAAACCAACCTTCAACCTTCTAAACTCAAGGGAATGCAAGCCAAGTTTATGTAACTTGTCCTCATAATTTAACCCTTTTAGCCCTTGTATCATTCTGGTGAATCTGTGCTATACCACCTCCAAGTTCAATGTATCCTTTTTGAGGTGCGGTGCTCAAAACTGTACACAGTACTCCATATGGGGTCTGACCAAGGCTCTATACAACTAAAACACACATCCTCACTTTGTACTCCAATTCCCTTGAGATAAAGGCCAACATTCCATTATCCTTTTTGATTACTTTTGTACCTGTGCATTACCTTTTAGTGATTTGTATACATGGACACCTAAATCCCTTTGCTGCTCAACAGCTCCCAGTTTCTCACCATTAAGAAAATATTCCAATTTATCTTTCTTGGATCCAAAGAGGATGGTCTCACACTTTCCCACATTGAACTCCATCTGCCACAGTTTTGCCCACTCACTTATTCTGTATATGTCCCTTTGTAACTTCCTGCTTCCATCTATACAGTTTACTGAGCCTTCTAACTTAGTG
Source organism: Squalus acanthias (assembly GCA_030390025.1). Classification (NCBI taxonomy): domain Eukaryota; kingdom Metazoa; phylum Chordata; class Chondrichthyes; order Squaliformes; family Squalidae; genus Squalus; species Squalus acanthias. The sequence goes on from CM059426.1 coordinate 90,524,362, forward strand.
TCATCTGAAAACCTGGATGTACAATTGGCCTAGAGAAAATAGACAGGTAGGCGTAATCTGGGTGCAGGGAATGATCCCTGTGCCAGAGCAGGTGCACCGATATTGAGCCTTGGACCTCATTTAAATGAGACCGGCGAGCTGCGGACACTTGCTGAGCCTCACTGGTGAATCGGCATTGAATTTCAAGCTGTTGTGTCACTGACAGTGGCCATCAGGTAGGTCCTGGGTGGGGGGTAAGGGATTGGGAGGGAAGGGTGATCGAGATGGAAGGCATGATCAGGAGAGAGTGGGAAGCGATCGGGATGGGGAGGGTGACCAAGAGGGCGTAAGGTGATTGAGAGGAAGGGTTACCAACCTCCAGGACTGCCCTGGAGTCTCCAAGAATGAAAGAACAATCTCCAGGACACTGCTGCGAGCAACCTTGGAGAAAAAGCATAGGTGCCTTAAGAAAATGGCGTTTTTTTACATTTTCTTTGAAGACATTTGTTTACTAGTTATAAAAATATTGGACAGGGGAACAAAGGCTGTTTGACGGACAGTCAAAAGTCATCCAATTGGGTAATAAAGAGTTTGCTCGCTTTCCAATTGGCGTGGGAAGGTGGTGGACCGCGAATATGAACATGTTGGGCGACCAATGGCAGGAATGTGGGGACGGGACGGTTGGAGGCAGGAGGCCATGTGATGACACCTCCAGGAATAAGTCCAACCTGAATTACCAACACTACAAAGTTACAAAGTTATGAAGTATTTACAGCACAGGAGCAGGCCATTCGGCCCAACATATCCATGCTAGTGTTTATGCTCCACACGAGCCTCCTCCCACCCCTCTTCATCTAACCCCATCAACGTATCCTTCTATTCCTTTCTCCCTCATGTGCTTATCTAGCTTCACCTAAAATGCATCGATACTATTCGCCTCAACTACTCCTTGTGGTAGTGAGTTCCACATTCTAACCACTCTTTAGGTAAAGAGGTTTCTCCTGAATTCCTTATTGAATTTATTAGTGACTATCGAGGGGTAGAGTTTCTCACTTGGGTGCAATTGGCGAAATGGGCGCAAATTGCACCCAAAATTGTGGCCATTTTGACAAGTGTTTTTTTTCTCAAGTTTCCACTCAAACTCATTTGCATATTGCCAAACACAGAGTCCGCGAAATTCAGTCGCGCCCCATTTGGGGCCCTAACTTTTAGGTTTTGGAAAAGGTTTGAAAAATTTTGCTCAATTGGGTGTTTTCACCCCAGGAGTGCAGCGGGGCGCTAAATGAGGCGCTAATGGCCTCAGTGGAGCGCTGCAGGGTCACTGCTGCCAGAGCGTTACCCAATTTCAGCTGAGTTCTCAGCTGTTAATCCTTGACTCTGGCTCACTGCAGCCTTTAAAGGGGAGGTCATTTGAAGCGGCAGGTTCTCATTTTCAGCTTTGCCGCACTTGAGTCACAGCTCTGAGCTACTGACACAGCTTTGTGCCATGGCTGCTGCAAGGGACAGATTGAGGGCAAGTACATTCAATGATGTGGCATGGGATACATTGGTGGGGGCAGTGGCGAGAAGGAGGGAATCGCTGTTCCCTGCATCTGGCAGGAGGCCATCGACACAAATATTCAGGGCCATCTGGCGAGAAGTGGTCGAGGAGGTGTCGGCCAGCACTGTAGTCCACCGGACACTCACACAGTGCCGCAAGAAATTCAACCACCTCGGTCGGGTGGTGAAGGTCACTACATGCTTGCAGACCTCCTACATAGCAGCCTCTGAACATTTGTCTGTGCACACTGTGTAAAAAACCACCACTTCCACAGGACTCAAGCACCAAGCATCGGCAGCTACTGAAATTCAGATGCTCATCTCACGCCTTCCCTACATTCAAGGCTATTCAACCACGGCAGGCATATCTGCCACAAGCATAGGTCAACTGTCGACTCACACAAGTTCCTTTCTTTTCCAGGCCAAGATGGCACATAATAGGAGGGACCAACAGCATACTGGAGGGGGGGGACCTCAACTCCAATACCTATCTGACCTTGAGGAGTGAGTGCTGAGTCTCATTGGCCCGCAGGTGCTGGGCCCCATGGCAGGAGGAGACGTCGACCCAGTTGGGACAACAACGGTATCTTTATCCCCTCTCTTTTACTCATCCCACTTCCCCGTCAATGCACAAGCATTTGTCACCTTCCACCTGCTGATACTCTCTGCCTTCCTTGCTCCATTCCTGCTCCCCTGCCCTAACCTTAACGTGCGTCTTGTGCCATTGATGCTTTCAGATAATCTGCCAGCAGATGTGGAGCCTGTGCCTGAGCCCCCCCAACACAGTCAGGAGGGAGAGGAAGAGGAGGAGGAGCAGCCAAGCACGGCGTCACTGCATTTCTCAGCCACAGGCACCAGCTCTGAAACTGGCAGTACGCCTTCCTTAGACCTTATATTAGTACAGGACTGGGTGATGCACCGGGACCTAGTGGGCTGCAGCAAGGTCAAGGGGAAAGGGTAGCTCAGGAGTCAGCTCCCCAGAGGGCGAGTTTGCGCACGAGTTCTGCTGCACAGGACTAACATGAGGACCTCGATGGGGAGGCCTTTAGAAGAAGGGTGATGGGCATGCACTCCGAGTTGATAGGTGCAATGTCAAGGGTGGTCGAGAGCCTCTCGGCATTGGTAAGAAGCGTGGAGGATTCCACCTCCAGCATTGCACCGAGCTCTGCGCACACCATGGAGCCCATCATTGCCAGTGTGCAGGTGATGGTGGTCTCCCAGAGAGACCGTGCAGATCCAGACTTCATGACGCGTATCATGGGCGATGTGGCAGCTTCCATTGCAGCACAGGCGGAAGCAACGCAACGTCTTGATGCTGTCATGCAGTCTCAGCTGGATGCCATGCGTGCTCTGACTGCTTCAATCGCCGCTGGGTCTACCACAGTCCACCGGGGATCTCACGGTGTCCCAGCAGCCCAGCAATCTGTGCTGTAGCAGATTGCTAGGGATGCTGAGGTGCTGCCCCAGGGGAGTGCCAGTGGGTCAGTGGAGCAGGAAGCTGCTGTCCTCTCTCAGGATGACAGCATTCCTGCTCTCACCACTGCCACTCCGCCATTGCACTTGTCGCTGCCAGTCACCCAGCCAGCCCAGAATGGCGCCGCCCACTCTGTTGTGGTGCAGTCTACAGCCGGGCCTCCCAGGCCCAGAGCTGGCAGAGGGCGTCCTGCAAGGCCATCTGTTGTCTCTGACCCTCACACACAGCAGCCTTCCACCAGCCATACTGCAGCCACTGGGGAGACACGGCGGAGGAGCAGTAGAATAGTTCAGCCAAAGAGGGGATAGAAGGAAATGCACAAGGGTGGTTAAAAAAAAAGTGTACTTTATTGTACAATGATATAATTGTAAATTGGAAAGCAAAATGTCGACTCATGTCTTTCATCGAACTTATGGCGCTTGCTTATGGAAGGCCATATTTATGTGTCCGTGAGGAATTATAGAGGAAGGTGGTACTGGGATGGCATTCAATTGAACTGAGCTTCTATGAGACGGTTGCGGACCTCCCTTGCAGAATCCCTATTCACTCACTGCCTCCTGCGTTGTTGCTGTTGCTGCTGATGCTGCTCCTCCTCCTCCTCATTCTCCTCCTGCTCTTGCTGCTCTTCCTTTTCCTCCTTGTCCTCCTCCTGAGGTGGTGGGTCTATGCCTGGTGGCAATGGCTGTGCCCTCATAATGGCGAGGTTGTGCAGCATGCAGCAGACAACATTAAATAGGGAGACCTGATGAGGAGAGTATTGGAGGACTCCTCCCTTGCGGTCAAGGCAGCGGAACCATTGTTTTAGCACTCCTATGGCCTGTTCGATCACGCACCTGGTGGCGGCATGACTGTTATTGTAGGATTGCTGAGCTGCAGTCTGTGGGTTGAGTAGAGGAGTCATCAGCCAGGTGGAGAGCGCATATCCCTTGTCACCGAGCAGCCACCCGCGAGGTTGATTTGGTGGCTGGAAAAGATCTGGCACACCCGTGTGCCGTAGGATGAAAGCATCGCGGCTTCTCCCAGGATATTGGGCATTCACAGTTAGGAATCTTCGTGTGTGGTCACACACCAGCTGAACATTGAGCAAGTGGTAGCCTTTTCTGTTGCGGAAGATTTCTGGATTGTTGTGAGGAGCCCGCAACGCGACGTGGGAGCAATCAATGGCGCCCTGCACCATTGGGAAGCCCGCAATCCTCACAAAGCCACATGCACGCTTGTGCTGCTTCTCTTGGGTCATGGGAAAGGAGATGTACTCCCTTCTCCTCCGATAGAGTGCATCTGTCACATCTCGGATTGCGCAATGAATGGCGAATTGGGAGACGCTGGAGTTGTCTCCTGTAGCACATTGAAAGGACCCACTTGCATAAAAGTTTAAAGTGATAGTCACCTTCGCTGCCACTGAGAGAGCCATCCTCACCCTGGTGTGAGGCTCCAGGTCTGGCTGGAGGAGGATGGCAGAACTCTGTTACCACCTCCTTGCTGAAGCACAGCCTTCGCAGACACTGCTCCTCTGTAAACTGGAGGTAGGAAAAGCGCTGCCTGAATATCCTCGGAGGGTAACATCTCCTGTTGTCAGCCCTGTTGCGCCTTCTCCCTCCGGCCACATGTTGTTGCCTTTCTGCAGGCCTTTCTCCCTGCCTTTCTGCAGGCCTTTCCCCCTGCCTTTCTGCAGGCCTTTCTCCCTGCCTTTCTGCAGGCCTTTCTCCCTGCCTTTCTGCAGGCCTTTCCCCCTGCCTTTCTGCAGGCCTTTCTCCCTGCCTTTCTGCAGGCCTTTCCCCCTGCCTTTCTGCAGGCCTTTCCCCCTGCCTTTCTGCAGGCCTTTCCCCCTACCTTTCTGCAGGCCTTTCTCCCTGCATTTCTGCAGGCCTTTCTCCCTGCTGTGCCTGCCTCCTAAGCAGCCTTCGACAGTGCCGATGGAGCAGGTACTCCACTCCCACCACAGCCCCCATTAAAGTGTATAATTGGTTTAACCAAAAAAACACTGAGTTAAAAAGAGCAGGACCTAAGACTTATGCCAGCAAAAATCGCAGAGATATCTTCAGCACCTTGCCTCACAATATCTCAGCACAGTTCTGGCTGCAAAAAAATGTATTCCAAGATGGCACCTTTAATTAGCACTCGCGCAGCTGATTCCTGACTGGAACTCGACAGCTGATGCTGGTGTTGTTAGTGCCAGATGGTAAGTGAGGGGGCACGGCCGAACTTAGCATCCGGGGCGCTAACGGTGCATCATCGCCAGGCGCGGCATAGCGGGGAAGTACCTCCAGGAGCGGGGTGCTAACTGTTAGCGCCAGCGCTAAAACCCGGCCCAATTTAGTGTGGGGCGCTAATATTGCCGCGACCGGGCACAAACCCATTAGGAGCCGAATTTCGCAGCCAAAATCTGCCATGAACCGGCGCAATCAGGCAGTGCTTCAAAATGTAATTTAAAAAAATATATACTGCTTTAAAAATATTTCTTGATATATTTAAGTGAGGTAACTAGATGCAGTTCGATTAATACAGCTGTAGGGGGTGGTGTTTTGTGTCAGCTTCACCTCTGACATCTGAGCGGTTCTAATTGCTCCCACTCCCTTGGTTGTAGACCTTGGACTTATTTGGGGGTTGTGATAAAAGGTGCAGCAGACAATTGAGTTTGATGAAAGAACTTCGATCTTTATTCAAGAAAGTAAAACACAACACAAACAATCTTAACACTCTAAAAGTGGGGAACACTTCGGTACAAGCGAGGGAAATAACATTAGAAGAATACTTCACCTCTCCCAATCCCACTTTTACTAGCTAGGTTGGACTCTGGAGAACCAGGGATAATGCTCACCAAACGAATCCTTGACAGTTGAGAGTCAGGGTTTAGAGTCTTTTGAGTAAAAAGTTTCGTAAGGCCCTTATTGCCGCGAGGTGTCCGATGATCACTGAGGCGGTCGCTCTGGTTTCTTCTTGTGTGTCGGCCTACTTCTGGAGCTGTTGGCCTTCTTTGTTGAACTTCTTTCTGTTGAACTCTGCCTCTGTTTAAACTGTCTTCTTCCCGAGTTGTGGAACTGCCTTCTTGCAGAACTGTAACTGTCTTCTTGCAGAACTGTGGAACTGCCTTCTCTTTGCTTCTCCTGAACTCTGTAACTCCAGCACTGACTTCTGCTGAAAACAGGCTTTCAAATTGAACTCGAAACTGCAGAACTGCCTTCTTGAGAAAACAGCCTTTCAATTATACTAATTGAAGCTTCCTTATCAAAGCCAAATCAAATCCCGGTCATTGTAAGATTTTTGGAGGTCTCGTTAACAGTAACGACTTTACTAGCGTGTTAACTGATTTGTAAATGTGTGAAGTGGTTTCAGGATAGCTCCATCCTGTCGATCTGTTGTTTAATCGGAGTTTGAATTGTCCTCATGTTTTGTGTTTCTTGACTGGGCTAGGACTTCTGTAGAGTATCCTGAGTGATTTGTATTATGCAAGTTTTCTGATGAGCCCTGTAATCAGTTTGATGGCGCCTGTTATTTAGGGTGGGATTGTCTTCTCCCAGGGTCTATTGTCAAAATGTTAATGCCTGCTGGGTCTTGAGTAGGGTCATCCCAGTTCCCCAGACAGTGCAATTAACTGCAATAACCAAAACTGCTTTTACAGAGGTCGCACCCACCTTCTTTCACAGCTTTTTCTCCCTTTACAGGCCCAGACATGTTTTAAAATGCCAAAACTTGGTTTTTGGTCTTAAATTCCTTAGGTTAGGCCCAAATACAATTTTATCACTCTGAGGTAGTTCCAACGTCCTTTTTCCTTAGGTTTTGGGGATCTGTAAATTTTTGAAACCTTACACAGCTGAAAATGAGTTTATCACAAAAAACAGTGTCAATCCACCAACTGTGAGTAACCAGATTTTAAATGACTGAAAATGATGTTTAAAAACATACAGAAACTTTTCTTAGTTGTATTGGGTGACAGTAGTCAGTTTCTTAATAAATTTTAAAAAATTATATTCAAAATCTTTTACAACGTTCCTATTAGTGTCCTTGCGCCCAAATGATCCAGCTTAATTTTTGGAGCCTCCTCAAAGTCTGCAAATGAACATAATTAGCAGAAACTCCCAATGGTGATTAAATCATCCGGGGGCGTGGCCAGTTGTGTGAGTGGGGCCTGCTTCAAGCACGCTGAACGTAATTTGTACTTAAAATTCTGCGATCTTTTGTGCTTGTTACGCTGATTTTGGCGAAATAACGCCGACAAAAACAAAACAACCGAGAGGAAACTCCAATATGTAGGTTAGTTCTGGTCTCGCCTGCAAGTGGAAACATCTCTACTTTAACCCCTACTCTGTGTTTTCTGTTTTGTAGCCAGCTTGCTATTCATTCTGCTACTTGTACCCTGATTCCACATGTTCTGACATTAGTCATAAGTCTATTATGCGGTACCTTATCGAAGGCTTTTTGGAAATCTAAATATAATGGCTCGGACTTTGCAGCTATAATGATGGCGAAACTGTCAGTATTCACCATCATTTCTTTGTGAAACTGACAATAACTTCTGGTGTCCGCACTTGCGCAGTTAAACGCGGAAATCCAGAAGTTGCTGTCAATGATTCCCCGCTCCTCCACAGGGTGCGCTGTTGAAGTCTTCGCAGATGGAAAACTTGCAAATCAATTGAATTGATGTGAACTTCCATTTTTTATGCCCTAATTCTGCTGTAAAAACACCCAAAAAAGTTAAGTCTTGCTGAATGAGGTGTAACTCGGTTTTTAATGGAGTACTAAGCCATAATTACTGCTGAACAACCTCTCTGGCCTTGAATAACTAATTTTATATCTGTGGAATGTCAAGTTTATCCATTATGATAAAAATTCCCATAGATTTTTCAAATAATATATATCTTTTTAAGTTTGTTTATGATATTTCAGCTTCTACCTTAATCCTATTTTTATATTCCAATCTTTATTGCGCTCTCTGTAAGATGATTAAAAGGTGAAGGATAATCAGTGCTTTATACATCCTGGTTTGCTATCTGTGAGAATTCTTCAATGTGATTGGATGCTTAGCCTGCTTGATGACATCACTGTTGCTGGATACTGGAGATCCCCGATAAATGGCACCAGAATGAAATTAACATCAGGAAAAGTGAAATCCACCCCACAGAGATCACGAGATCTTAGTGGACAGCTTTCTTCGAAGTCAGCAGCGAGTGCCGTCATTTCGCCGCTGACCGCAAAATCCAGGCCATTATGTCTACTGCATTACCCTGATCTTCCCTTTCTGTCACTTCTTCAAAAGAACTAAATCAGGTTGGTCAAGCATGACCTTACCTTTTGGAATCCATGCTGAAAACTTTGTATTATATTTTCAGTTTCTAGATGTTTTTCTATTACATTTTTGATTAAGGATTCCATTATCTTTCTTACTACTGACATTAAGATAATTGGTCTATAGTTCCCTGGGCTTGTTCTATCTTCCTTTTAAATATAGGAATCACATTAGCTGTGCGCCAGTCCTCTGGCACTATTCCATTTTTCTAATGAATTTTTATATATATGTAATAGTGCCTTTGCTATCTCTTACCTAACTCCTTTTAATAGGCGCGATACATCTGGACCAGGGGTTTTATCCTCTCTAAGTTTGATTCGTTTATCAATTATCTCCCCCCTTTCTATCTTAAATGTCTTTATGTCTTTTTTGATCGCTTCTTCTAATGTCATGCCCACCATGTAATCTCCCTGGTAAATACCGAGGCAAGGTCATTATTTAATATTTCTGCCATTTCGCTGTGAGTTTATCGTGTGTATCCCTTAATAGCCCTATCCCTATCCCGATTTTTATTTTGTTATTTATGGCCTCAAATTTAATGGAGGAGGTGGGATGGGGGCGGGACAGCTGGTTTCCGGAATCCGGTCCCGCTCCCAGCTGTATCCGCTCTGTAGATGTGATTTTCCCTCGATTGGGCTTGTTAAGCACACCCTCGCTGCTTGGTGTTGGGTCAGTTCTCGGATGACAGACCCGACACCTGGGAGACTCGCGTGGAGGCGGGTTGACAGCGGGTTTGCTACCTGCTGTCAATCTTTGCTATTTTGACAGCAGACCTGCTTCCAAACCTGCCCCCTCAGCGCTATTAAATTCGCGGCCTATGTGTTTGTAAAATAATTTGCTATTTATTTTTGTATTCCTTGATAATTTAATTTTGTAGTTTATCTTTGCCTTCCTAATTGTTTTTTTGACTTATTTCCTAACCTTTTTGTATTCCCTTTTCTTATCAATCAAATCATAGAATCATAGAAATTTACAGCACAGAAGGAGGCCATTCGGCCCATCTTGTCCGTGCCGGCTGACAAAGAAAGAAAGACTTGCACTTATATAGCGCCTTTCATGACCACCGGACGTCTCAAAGCGCTTTACAGCCAATGAAGTACTTTTGGAGTATAGTCACTGTTATAAAGAGCTATCCATCTTCTTCTTTGTTGTCTATGTACTTAGTGTATGCCTTTTTCTTTAGTTTCAATTTTACCCTTATTACTTTATTCATCCATGGAGTCATTACTGGCTAGTTTGTTCTGGGGAGTCTAGAACCAGGGGCTACAGCCTCAGGATAAAGGGTAGGCCATTCAGGACTGAGATGAGAAGAAATTTCTTCACACAGAGGGTGGTGAATCTTTGGAATTCTCGACCCCAGAGGGCGGTGGAGGCTCAGTCATTGGGGATATTCAAAACAGAAGTCGATAGATTTCTGACTAGTAAGAGCATCAAGGGATATGGCGATAGGGCCGGTGAATGGAGTTGAGGCAGAAGATCAGCCATGATCTCATTGAATGGCGGAGCAGGCTCGAAGGGCCGAATGGCCTACTCCTGTTCTAATTTCTTATGTTCTTATGTTCTTACTTTTTAGTGGAATATATTTCTCCTGGACTCCATTGATCACTATTTTAAATGTTTCCCACTGCTGTTCTATTTTTTTGTTTCTCAGTAAATCTTTCCAGTTTATTTTCCCTAGTTCCATTCTCATCCCCTTAAAATCAGCTTTTTTTTCAATTTATTACTTTGGTCTTTACCTTCCTTATGTCCTTCTCAATTTTTATCTTAAAACCTTCTTATGTTGTGCCTGAAACCTTATTATGTTGTGAGAGAGGACTGAACGGGAGCTGACAACATTCTTCGTCACTGCAGTGGAACTGGGAGGAACACTCCTGCTCCAGCCAGCTCCACATTTAGGTAAGTATTATTTTCTAACAAACTTACCTTTTTGGTGATGATGTTATGTAAGTGATTTATATTAGATTCGGTCTATGATACTCAGAGACTAGAGGGGGTCTTGTTCCAAACTACAATACAGCATAAAGAAGTTAAAATACAACGGTTATACTTATTAAACAGTTAAACAGTGAAAGAACCATTGAACTAACATCACAAGGTTCCAAGGTGACTAAGCTCGCTGTGCCTTGCCTGCGCTTGAGCGTGTCCAGTTTCGCTCTGAGAACGTTCTAATGATCTAGGCTTTACGTCTTTCTTAAATATATTAAAAAGACACCTTGGGGGAAAAATTCGGTTGATTAGCGCCTCCCATTAGCACCTCCAGGGGAATCAATCTTGTGAACCTTCATTGCACTCCCTCTATGACAAGTATATCCTTCCTTAGGTAAGGAGAACAAAATTGTACACAGTACTCCAGGTGTGGTCTCACCAATATAATTGGAGTAAGACTTCTTTACTCCTGTACTCAAATCCTCTTGTAATGAAGGCCAGCATACCATTTGCCTTCCTAATGGCTTGCTGCACCTGCACATTCACTTTCAGTGACTCATGTACAAGGACACCAAGGTCCCTTTGAGCATCTGCATTCCCCAATCTTTCACCATTTAGGAAATACTCTGCCTTTCTGTTTTTTCTACCAAAGTGGATCACTTCACATTTATCCACATTATATTCCATCTGCCATGTTCTCGCCCACTCACTGAGCCTGTCGAGATCCCCTTGAAGCCTCTTCACATCCTCTTCGCAACTGACACTGCCACCTAGCTTTGTGTCATCAGCAAATTTAGAAATGTTACATTTAGTCCCCTCATCCAAATCATTGATATAGATTGTGAATAGCTGGGGCCCAAGCACCGATCCTTGCGGTACCCACTAGTCACAGCCTGCCATCCTGAAAAAGACTCGTTTATCCCTAGTCTTTGTTTTCTGTCTGTTAACCAATTCTCAATCCATGCTAGTATATTACCCCCAATTCCATGTGCCCTAATTTTGTTCACCAAGGTGCCACATAAAAGGTTACTGCACAAGATAAGAGCTCACGGGGTTGGGGGTAATATATTAGCATGGATAGAGGATTGGCTAACTAACAGGAAACAGAGAGTCGGGATAAATGGGTCATTTTCAAGTTGGCAAACTGTAACTAGTGGGGTGCTACAGGGATCGGTGCTGGGTCCTCAACTATTTACAATCTATATTAATGACTTGGATAAAGGGACCAAGTGTACAGTAGCCAAATTTGCAGATGATACAAAGATAGGTGGGAAAGCAAGTTGTGAGGAAGACACAAAGGGCTGGATTTTACTTATCGAGACGAGTTGGGGGTGGGACTGCTGCCTTCCGGGTTCTAGTCCTGCCCCCAGCGATGTCTGATAAACAGGTGCTATTTTGCCCTGATTGGCCTTGTTAAGCCCGCCCTGCGGGCTTGCCGGCCAATTAAGGGAAAGTCGGTGTCAGATGATGTCAGTTGATGACGCTTCATCTGCCGGTTTTCTTAAAGGCATATGCACCACACTTGTTTGGCAGATGAATTGTCAGTGTTTGACAGCATTGAGGTTCTGTCAAACACTGACAATCATTGTCCAAAGGTGAGCCCTTGCACACTGGCTCTCTAATTACTCTCTCCTTAGGATAAAACAGATGGCAGCTGCAGCTGAGATTGCAGAAGCCATCTGTCACTTCTCCCGATGTGATGAGGCTACAAAAACACTTCACAACATGTCACCTGCAGAAATATCTAACCACATAAAAAATTACTTTCCCAACATTTCCTTACCTCTGATACTAACCATTGTCCCATTGTATCCTTCACATCACTTCTGCAGCTATCATTCAAACACCAACATAACAACAGACCCACAGCACGCCTCACTTACCGAGGGGGGTTCCCCAATGTCAGGAAGCCGGCAGCAGCAGTCGAAAAATTGGGAAAAGCCTCTTAACTGCCTGTTAACAGGCAGTTAAGTGGCTCTAAACCTCTTCCCACTGCTAGGAGGCGGGTCGGGACCCGCTCCCATTCTTTTTGAATTTCCCAGCAGTGCCGCCTCCAAACCCACCTCCTCAGGGCTGGTAAAATCCAGACCAAAGAGTTTTTTTTAATTCATTTATGGGATGTGGGCATCGCTGGCAAGGCAAGCATTTATGGCCCATCCCTAAGTGCCCTTGAGAAGGTGGTGGTGAGCCACCTTCTTGAACCGCTGCAGTTCGTGTGGTGAAGGTACTACCACAGTGCTGTTAGGTAGGGAGTTCCAGGATTTTGAGGGAACTTGGAGGTGGTGGTGTTCCCATGCGCCTGCTGCCCTTGTCCTTCTAGGTGGAAGAGGTGGCGGGTTTGGGAGGTGCTGCCGAAGAAGCCTTGGTGAGTTGCTGCAGTGCATCTTGTAGATGGTACACACTGCAGCCATGGTACGCCGGTGGTGGAGGGAGTGAATGTTTATGGTGGTGGATGGGGTGCCAATCAAGCGGGCTGCTTTGTCCTGGATGGTGTCGAGCTTCTTGAGTGTTGTTGGAGCTGCACTCATCCAGGCAAGTGGAGAGTATTCCATCACACTCCTTACTTGTGCCTTGTAGATGGTGGAAAGGCTTTGGGGAGTCAGGAGGTGAGACACTCACCACAGAATACCTAGCCTCTGACCTGCTCTTGTTGCCACAGTATTTATGTGGCTGGTCCACCTAAGTTTCTGATCAATGGTGACCCCCAGGATGTTGATGGTGGGGGATTCGGCGATGGTAATACCGTTGAATGTCATGGGGAGGTGATTAGACTCTCACTTGTTGGAGATAGTCATTGCCTGGCACTTCTGTGGCGCGAATGTTACCTGCCACTTATCAGCCCAAGCCTGAACGTCGTCCAGGTTTTGTTGCATGCAGGCATGGACTGCTTCATTATCTGAGGAGTTGTGAATGGCGCTGTACACTGTGCAGTCATCAGCGAACATCCCCATTTCTGACCTTATGTTGGAGGGAAGGTCATTGATGAAGCAGCTGAAGATGGTTGGGCCTAGGACACTGCCCTGAGGAACTCCTGCAGTGATGTCCTGGGGCTGTGATGATTGACCTTCAACCACTACAACCATCTTCCTTTGTGCTAGGTATGACTCCAGCCAGTGGAGCGTTTTCCCCCCGATACCCATTGACTTTAGTTTTACTAGGACTCCTTGATGCCACACTCGGTCAAATGCTGCCTTGATGTCAAGGGCAGTCACTCTCACCTCACCTCTGGAATTCAGCTCCTTTGTCCATGTTTTGGACTAAGGCTGTAATGAGGTCGGGAGCCGAGTGGTCTTAGCGGAACCCAAACTGAGCATCAGTGAGCAGGGTATTGGTAAGTAAGTGCCGCTTGATAGCACTGTTGGTGACACCTTCCATCACTTTGCTGATGATTGAGAGTAGACTGATGGGGCAGTAATTGGCCAGATTGGATTTGTCCTGCTTTTTGTGGACAGGACATACCTGGGCAGTTTTCCACATTGTCGGATAGATGCCAGTGTTTTAGTTGTATTGGAACAGCTTGGCTAGAGGCGCGGCTAGTTCTGGAGCACAAGTCTTCAGCGCGATAGCCGAAATGTTGTCGGGGCCCATAGCCTTTGCTGTATCCAGTGCGCTCAGCCGTTTCCTGATATCACGTGGAAGACTGGCTTCTGTGATGGTGGGGACCTCTGGAGGATGGCACTATGGATCATCCACTCGGCACTTCTGGCTGAAGATGGTTGCAAACGCTTCAGCCTTTTCTTTTGCACTCACATGTTGGGCTCCACCATCATTGAGGATGGGGATATTCATAGAGCCTCCTCCTCCCGTTAGTTGTTTAATGGTCCACCACCATTCACGACTGGATGTGGCAGGACTGCAGAGCTTTGATCTGATCCGTTAATGTGGGATCGCTTAGCCCTGTCTATAGCATGCTGCTTCTGCTTTTTAGCATGCGTGCAGTCCTGTGTTGTAACTTCCCCAGGTTGGCACCTCATTTTTATGTACAACTGGTGCTGCTCCTGGCATGCTCTTCTGCACTCCTCATTGAACCAGGGTTGGTCCCCTGGCTTGATGGTAATGGTAGAGTGAGGGATATGCCGGGCCATGAGGTTACAGATTGTGGTGGAATATAATTCTGCTGCTGCTGGTGGTCCACAGCGCCTCATGGATGCCCAGTTTTGAGCTGCTAGATCTGTTCTGAATCTATCCCATTTAGCACGGTGGTAATGCCACACAACACATTGGAGGGTTTCCTCAGATGTGAAGATGGGTCTTCGTCTCCACAGGGACTGTGCGGTGGTCACTGCTACCAATACTATCATGGACAGATGCATCTGCGACAGGCAGATTGGTGAGGACGAGGTCAAGTAGGTTTTTCCCTCGTGTTGGTTCTCTCACCACCTGTCGCAGGCCCAGACTGGCAGTTATGTCCTTCAGTCTGCAAAGGGTTATTGATAGTTTAAGTGAGTGGGTAAAAATTTGGCAGAAGGAGTATAATGTGGGAAAATGTGAGGTTATCCACTTTGGTAGGAAGAATGAAAAAGCAAGTTATTATTTAAATGGAGAGACTACAAAATGCTGCAGTACAGAGGGATCTAGGGGTCCTCGTACATGAAACACAAAAAGTAGCATGCAGGTTCAGCAAGCAATTAGGAAGGCAAATCGAATGTTGGCCCTTATTGCAAGGGGGAATGGAATATAAAAGTAGGGAAGTCTGGCTACAACTGTACAGGGCACTGGTGAAACCACATCTGGAGTACTGCGTGCAGTTTTGGTCTCCTTATTTAAGGAGGGATATACCTGCATTGAAGGCAGTTCAGAGAAGGTTCACTAGGTTGATTCCTGAGGTTGGGCCTATACTCACTGAAGTTTAGAAGATTGAGTGGTGATCTTATTGAAACATATATGATTCTGAGCGGGCTTGACAGGGTAGATGTAGGGAGGATGTTTCCCCTCGTGGGGGAATCTAGAACTAGGGGGCACAATTTCAGAATGAGGGGTCGCCCATTTAAAACGGAGATGAGGAGGAATTTTTTCTCTCAGAGGGCCGTGAATCTTTGGAATTCTCTACCCCAGAGAACTGTGGAGGCTGAGTCATTGAATATATCCAAGGTGGCGATAGACAGATATTTGAGCTACAGGGGAATCAAGGGTTATGGGGAGCGGGCGAGAAAGTGGAGTTGAGGCCAAGATCAGATCAGCCATGATCTTATTGAATGGCGGAGCAAGCTCGAGGGGCCAAATGGCCTACTCCTGCTCCTATTTCTTATGTTCTTATGCTTCCCTGATCTCCGTATTTATACATCCTCCCATTACATCACTACTATCCATTAGAGTCTTGCATCCTTTACTGTTCCATAATTCTACCCATACTGTTTCCATTGCCTGTTCACCTTTACTGAAGTCCTTTCTATCCACTGCTGTCATTGTGTCTTTTATCAATATTGCTACTCCTCCTCCTTTCCAAATTTCCCTATCATTTCTAAAGATCCTTTAGCCTGGAATATTTGGCTACCAATCATGCCCAGCTTGTATCCAGGTCTCTGTCCTGGCTAATGCATCATACCTTTAAGCTGAATTTGTCCTAATTCACTTGTCGTATTTCTTATGCTACATGCATTCTTGTACAGAACTCTTATTTGGATAACAATGAGCTCCCTACCCATATACTCCACTGGGCTTTTCCTCAGACTGTTTGACTTACCACACTTTTGCTGGTTGATGGTCTGTACATTGCAATACAGGCAATTTAATACGTCTTTACTTTTATTATCCTGCTTTATTTTTAATCAGTTTTTTATTATTTCCTAAAACCTTTTCTCTTCGGCTCAACCAGACCATGTTAGTGTTTATCCTCCACATGAACATTAATCATAATCCCCTTGTCAGGGTCAAGTACTGTAGGCCACCTCCAGGCACAACATCAGTGTATCTGCCAAGATCATGTCAGGGCCATAGTAGGGAAGCAATGGCCTAGAAAGTTTCAGGCAGTAAATGGTCTACTATGCTCCTAATATGGTAGGCAGAAAGCGTGCGCACATTTCCTGCTGGAAAGTGCACCGGCTGCCATATTGGTGAAGGTAGATGCACTGGCAGCAGGAGTGTACGCCAGTAACATTTTAAATTCAGAATAATTTATTTAAATTAAGTCCTGCTTGTCTTACAGGAACTGTTTTCGATTTTCAACGCCCCAGTGCTTTATTTGCCACGTGCTGAACCCGCACAGCACAACTTGGTGCTAACTGGCCGGAAGGCCCCTATACTTGCCTGAATAAGAAGCAAGAGTGCTGCTCCCAACCCCACATTAAAAGAACGTGTGACGCCCCCCTCACCACCCACAGCTACCGATTCCCTCGACCCAGTCACCGATCACTCTCCCTGACCAATGCTACCTCTGCCCCAAGGCCTGATCATGACCCTCCCCGGCCAACATCGCTCCTCCCAAGCCACGATTGCACCACCACCTAGGCGTCCAAAAATGGGCGTGCTTGAATCTTTATGCCAATAGCTCTACAGTATAGAAATTCAGTAAAAATGACAGTTAATATTTCAAGGTAAAATGTAATTTTTACTATTATAAAATATGACTGGTTAACAAATTGTTACTTTTGTAACTTTCTTACACAAGTACATCAGGTATATCAAGAAGTAAGTTGGATTCCATACCACCAATGTGTAAAGTTTCGCAATTATCGCGATTCAAAATAACAAGATAGAAGCAGATTCGTTTGATCAGTTTTATTAAATGAAATGCTGTCCTGATATGAAGGACACAGAAGCCTGTAAAATGGCCACCGCGCATCGTGGCAGAAGCTTCCAGAAATACAGTGGGCAGACAAGATGGCGTCGAATATACATTTCAGTATAAAATTGGATCATACTCGGTAAACACTGATAAAGACAGGATGCAACCTGTTTGCATTTTTGACAATAGCAAAGATATAAGTGCTGGAATCATTTTCCATGCACAAGTAAGGACCATTGTACTGGGCAATCGAAGGCCCATCCAGACACATCAATACATAAATACCCCCACGGCTCTACAATGAGAGAGACATCGACGGGTGATTAAGCAAGTATTCGGGGGCCCCCAAAACCAGTCAGGGAGACGATTCGTACACATCCTGGCTGGGTCAACAATGGGGAAAACATTAACGGGTAGTTGGCCAGTTTCAGGTGCTACCGAAACCCGTTAAAGACAAGAATCACCCCATGCTGGGAGTTTTGAGCGCCAATATTACACAAAGGACAAACATTAAGATTTGAGCGGGAGATAAGGGTACACAGCACTATAACTATAGTGAACAAATGTCCATCGGTCTCTTGACTCGGGCTGGACTCTTATGCGCTTGATTTCGACTCTTATCTGGCTGTTGACTGCTGAAGCTCTTCTGTAGGGCTGGACTCTGTTGACTCTGGACTTTTAGCCGCACGGGACGGTTATTCGAATGTTGGGTGGAGCTCAAACAGAACGAGCCACCCCGGCGAGGGCAAGTGACTGGGTGCACCATCCCGAGAGTCGGTAAACGGTGTCTGGACCCGAAGGCCCGAAGAGACAAGACGAAACGACAAGACAAGAAGAAGAATCCACGTGCCGCCACGGTCAGTAAACCCCGACCGCGCCCGAAAATATAAATACAGAACTCATTTTGTTGAACTTTACGGGTTACTGCACGATCCGGTTTGGGTCCATCGACTTCTTCATGACAACGGGGAGCCCAGCCTGCTTGTCGCAGCAGCGAAGATAAACAAGTGGGGTACAGAGACCCTTCCAAACACGTGACAGTCAGGCGCTGCAGCGAAACGAGCCGAGTGCCTCACTTTAAAATTTTCCGAAGTAACACAAGTGGTGAGCATGTTTCCCGATCCTACAAATCTAGACGTAGTGTAGGTATTGATAAGGGAGGGTGGTCTTATTAAGGATAAAGTATAATGTGTTCCCCTTTTTACGATGTGCCGTGCATTCTTCATTACCGTAGACCAAGCTTTATGAATGTATATATACTTGTACTCTCGTTAATTTGCACCTATGACATGTACTTCATGATTCTGGATGCTATGCAATAAAGATTTCCATTTCGTACTATTCAGCCGGGTCTATTTGAGTTTTTCTCTGCATTACTGCTCCTGCACCTAAGTCCAGTGTTAGAACCGTAAGGGCGAGTGGGTCGAACCACTCACAGGTGCTTATTGCAATAAGGCTGGCCGGAGACCAGAGCAAGCAATAGTATTAGGCAACGAAGGTCTAACCTCGCACCAGCACCGTCTCTGAGAGACAGGCACGAAACCCTTACAAATGATTTTTAATTTAAGCCTGCCAATATACAATTTTTCCCAATTTTCAAAAAGTCGATACTTCGAAGTTAGTTTATATACTTTATACCCTGACACATTCACTAATCATATGCACATATACAGAGTATTTCCTTTTGTCCTTGAAAATTACAAAATGTTTCGGAGTCTTTTGGGTATTTTTTTTGCTTCAAAGCAAAATACTGAAGGAGATGCATGTGAAATAAATGCTCGTCTTTCTCTAGATGTGTGAACATATCTTCCTGTTATGCTTTGGTAGAATACCTCAAGGGAGTCACATTATTGGGAGCTGTAGGCCACAAGCCCATTGTCACCAGGAAGATGGATTGGTGCCATTACTGGTTATGTCTACTGCTGATAGTTTCACTGAGTATCTAATATACATGCTGCACGCCTTATTGCGCTGCTGAAAAATGTTCTGTCCATGTAGACGTGCCCGGTTATTTGAACATTGCCTGCAGTGAAGATGAGCTTCTGCCTTTTGGGGGATTTAGGATTCGGTGTAAATTGTAAGTAATACAGGATGGTGCAGGATTAGGCCCCGTGAACAGGCTTTGGAAAAAGGCCTCTGTACAGATTGCAGGGTAATTACCTGTAAGTGTTCGACCTTCTTTCTTGCCTAATGTGCCGTAGCTCATTATAAACAAAACACCACACTCAACAAGTGAATTGTAAATCTATACAACCTTTCTTTTGAGGAGCATAAACCTTAATGCACATATTTAAATATTTTATATTAGAATCTTTGTCTAAGTGATTCTGAGATTATAGCGATGGTCATGCAAATGCGTTTGCTTTGTACTCCCTCCTACAGCTCCATACCCTGTGACTATGGTAAATAATTTATCATGTAGAATTTTTGCTCACTCCATATTCTCCCAAAATCAAGAATTAGCATATTGTCATAGATCATAGTATCGTAAGGATTAGATTAGTTATGGAGAAGGACAAGGAGCAGTCTAGAATAAAAATACTTAACTGGAGAAGGATTCATTTCAGCGAATTGAGTAGTGATCTGGCCCAGGTAAATTGGAGTCAAAGACTGGCAGGCAGAAATGCAATGGAGCACTGGGTGACCTTTAAAAAGGAGATGGTTCGGGTACAGTCTAGGTAAGTGTGAGGTGATACATTTTGGTAGGAAGAATGAGAGAGACAATACACACTAAATGGTACAATTTTAAAAAGGGTGCAAGAACAGAGAGACCTGAGGGTGCTTGTGCACAAATCTTTGAAGGTGGCAGGACAGCTTAACAAAGCAGGTAATAAAACTTATGGGATCCTGGGCTTTATAAATTGAGGCACAGGCCGCAAAATTTGATCTTGTAGCTCAAGCCATTAAGGCTGGTTTGCTTGAAAAAATGGGGGCTGCCTCGATTCTGCCCACTTCCGGCGCGGGACACGGCAGCCGCCATTTTGGGAAGTGGAACTGCGATTTTGGATGTCACCGCACTCCATACTGCCCTCTCCTAATCATGCACAGAAAACGTGCTTGCAGCAGTTGTACAGAGACGCTGTCAGCACTTCTTAAAAGGACATGCACATTTTTCAGGTAAGTTTCAATTTCAGCTTTTGGAGTTTTTTAAATATTTTATTGGAGTAGTGGCTTGGTACAATACATTTAAAAAGTTGTTAAAGTGTGCAGGGAGTGCTGCTGGACGCTTGCAAGGCTTTTGATGTTAAAGGAAAGCCTCTGAGAACACCACTTGCTCACAGTTCTGGGGGCTCTAGTTGCAGTCCCCCGTAGAGACAAACTGCTCGCAGAGGGAAGAGGAAGACGCAGAAGAGGAGGAAGTGGAAGAAGAGGAAGTGGAAGGAAGGAGGCAACCCAGGCAGCCCCTTTCTGGCTGGGATATCCAGGATCGAATCATTCACCTGCGGTCCCAGTGAACACAACCCCAATTCCCGTTTCAACATTTGTCCCACACCTTCCCTTCCCTCTGTTACTGACCATCACAGCGTCCTCTTGGCCACAATGCTGAAATAAAAGCCACCACAAAGCAAACTTTCCATACCAACTTAATTCATATATGCATCCAATATTACATCAAAAAATTAACTAATTACCTTGTGGATTCACTTAGTGAATGTCTTGCATGTGCCTTTGCCTATCCTACTGATGTCACACAGTGCTACCACAATGGCTGCAGCGTGGCTGGTGGAAGGCTTCTGATTTTCAGTGGGGGACACTGCAAATGGCATTGCAGGACGACCTCGAGGAGCTGGTGGCTGGGAGTGTCAGGTCGAGTGATGGTGTTTCTTCTTCTTCTTCACTCTCCTCTCCCTCTTCTTGGTGAACCACTGGCTGGGCAGGCTGCATTTCTTGAGTGTCTAAAATGAGGAAGGCACAAGGGTGTAGTTGTGGTGAGGGGAGGGCAGGAAAGCAAGAGGTGCATGCTTACACCATGTGCAGCTTGTACATCGGAAGAGATTGTGGGATGAGGGGATGTGGGATGTGAGAAGAAGGATAACATATTAGGATACCAGCATCTTGTATTCTTTCAGCCCCGCCACTGGCCAAGGGCTCAGCCATGCCCCTGCCAAGAATGGCCAGCACTGTCTCCTTCAAGGGCATGAGCTGAAGCTAGGAATGTGAGATTTTTTATCATTTTTATGTGCTAAAGCAGTTCAGCTTTAAGAGCTGAAGACTGCCTAGCTCGGAATGATATTTAATGGCTTTTTTTCTGAAGGCAGTTCAGCTTTAAGGGCAAAGACTGCCTATTTTTGATTGACTTTTATTTATTTTCAGAAGGCAGTTCACCTTTAAGGGTTTGAAATTGCTTTCGAAAATGACAGCCATGCTTTAAGAGAATGCAGCCTCACTCCGGCAACACTACAGGGACGCAACATTGGAATTTACTAGAATGGTTCCAGGGATGACAAATTACAGTTACGTGAATAGACTAGAGAAGCTGGGGTTGTTCTCCTTGGAGCAAAGGAGGATAAGAGGACATTTGATAGAGGTGTTTAAAATCATGAAAGAATTGAGATAGAGCAAATAAAGTGAAACTGTTTCCAATGGCTGAAGGGTATCTAATGAGAGGAGACATATTTAAGGTGATTGGCAAAAGGACCAGAGGCGATATGAGGAAAAACTTTTTATGCAACGAGTGGTTAGGATTTGGAATGCACTGCCTGATAGGGTGGTGGATACAGATTCATTAGTAACCTTCAAAAGGGAATTGGATAAATACTTGAAGGAGAAAAAATGACAGGGATGTGGGGAAAGAGCAGAGGAGTGGGACCAACTGGATTGCTCTTCGAATGAGCCAGCGCAGACTCGATGGGCTGAATGGCCTCCTTCTGTGCCTCTATTCTATGATTCCAGGAGTCTATGATTAATATGTATCTATTGAATGTTAACCATCATTAACTAGCTCAAATTACTGTGTTAGTGAATGTTCCTTCACAATATATTATTTCAGGGTTATCAGCTTCATAAGGTACAATGGGGTGATAATTCCTTTAGGCCTGCGCTTGAGCTTGTAATGGACACCGTGCACAGAGAGCGCGCCCCAACCGAGAGGTCAAAACGAACCTGAAGTTGGGCCTCAGGCCTATTTAATATTATTTGGACGAGCTGCCGGAGCCTGTCATGCCTCCACAGGGAGCACTCCCATTTTAGGAAGATCAATGTCAGACTGCTGTGATGCGAATGTATGTCCTGGGAGGGAGGGAGGAGCGGGGGGAGTGGCAATGGGGAGGAATGCTGATCGGGATTACTGTGGAGTCAGAGGAACACTTCTGCTCCTCACCCCACAGGAATGAATCTTTAAAAAATTTAAAACCTAAACTCACCTTTTGTTGCTGCTGCTACTTAGGCCACAGCAGCTGTTGAAGAAAACTGAGCAGAGGAGGCTTGGTTCATACTGCAATCATCGGTATTCACAGAGCAGACTTAAAACAGGCAGGTATTCACAGAGCGCACTTAAAAGAGGCAGGTATTCACAGAACGCACCTAAAACAGGCAGGTATTCACAGAACGCACCTAAAACAGGCAGATATTCACAGAGGGACCTTAAAACAGGCAGGTATTCACAGAGCGCACCTAAAACAGGCAGGTATTCACAGAGCGCACCTAAAACAGGCAGGTATTCACAGAGCGCCCTTAAAACAGGCAGGTATTCATAGAGCGCACTTAAAACAGGCAGGTATTCACAGAGCGCAATTAAAACAGGCAGGTATTCACAGAGCGCACCTCAAACAGGCAGGTATTCACAGAGCGCACCTCAAACAGGCAGGTATTCACAGAGTGCTCCTAAAACAGGCAGGTATTCACACAGCGCACTTAAAACAGGCAGGTATTCACAGAGCGCACTTAAAAAAGGCAGGTATTCACAGAATGCATTTAAAACAGCCAGGTATTCACAGAGCGCACTTAAAACAGGCAGATATTCACAGAGCGCACTTAAAACAGGCAGGTATTCACAGAGCGCACTTAAAACAGGCAGGAATTCAAAGAGTGTACCTAAAACAGGCAGAAAGTCACAGAACGCACCCAACACAGGCAGGTATTCACAGGAGGCACCTAAAACAGGCAGGTATTTACAGAGCACACTTAAAACAGGCAGGTATTCACAGAGCGCACCTAAAACAGGTAGGAATTCACAGAGCGCACTTAAAACAGGTAGGAATTCACAGAGCGCACTTAAAACAGGCAGGTAATCACAGAGCGCACCTAAAACAGGCAGGAATTCACAGAGCGCACGTAAAACAGGCAGGTATTCATAGAGCGCACGCAAAACAGGCAGAAAGTCACAGAACGCACCTAACACAGGCAGGTATTCACAGGAGGCACCTAAAACAGGCAGGTATTTACAGAGCACACTTAAAACAGGCAGGTATTCACAGAGCACACTTAAAATAGACAGGTATTCACAGAGCACACCTACACCGGCAGATATTCACAGAGCGCACCTCAAACAGGCAGGTATTCACAGAGTGCTCCTAAAACAGGCAGGTATTCACACAGCGCACTTAAAACAGGCAGGTATTCACAGAGCGCACTTAAAAAAGGCAGGTATTCACAGGAGGCACCTAAAACAGGCAGGTATTTACAGAGCACACTTAAAACAGGCAGGTATTCACAGAGCACACTTAAAATAGACAGGTATTCACAGAGCACACCTACACCGGCAGATATTCACAGAGCGCACCTAAAACAAGCAGGTATTCACAGAGCACACTTAAAACAGGCAGGTATTCACAGAGCCCACCTAAAACAGGCAGGTATTCACAGAGCACACTTAAAACAGGCAGGTATTCACAGAGCGCACCTAAAACAGGCAGGTATTCACAGAGCGCACTTAAAACAGGCAGGTATTCACAGAGCACACTTAAAACAGGCAGGTATTCACAGAGCCCACCGAAAACAGGCAGGTATTCACAGAGCACACTTAAAACAGGCAGGTATTCACAGAGCGCACCTAAAACAGGCAGGTATTCACAGAGCGCACTTAAAACAGGCAGGTATTCACAGAGCGCTCCTAAAACAGGCAGGTATTCACAGAGCGCACCTAAAACAGGCAGGTATTCACAGAGCGCACCTAAAACAGGCAGATATTCACAGAGCGCACCTAAAATAGGCAGATATTCACAGAGCGCACCTAAAACAGGCAGGTATTCACAGAGCGCACCTAAAACAGGCAGAAAGTCACAGAGCGCACATAAAACAGGCAGGTATTCACAGAGCGTACCTAAAACAGGCAGGTATTCACAGAGCATACCTAAAACAGGCAGGTATTCACAGAGTGCACCTAAAACAGGCAGAAAGTCACAGAACGCACCTAACACAGACAGGTATTCACAGAGCACTCCTAAAAAAGGCAGACAGTCACAGAGCACACCTAAAACAGACAGGTATTCACAGAGCGTACCTAAAACAGGCAGGTATTCACAGAGCGCACCTAAAACAGGCAGAAAGTCACAGAACGCACCTAAAACAGGCTGGTATTCACAGAGCGCACCTAAAACAGGCAGGTATTCACAGAGCGCACCTAAAATAGACAGGTATTCACAGAGCGCACCTACCACAGGCAGGTATTCACAGAGCGCACCTAAAACAGGCAGGTATTCACAGAGCGCACTTAAAACAGGCAGGTATTCACAGAGCGCTCCTAAAACAGGCAGGTATTCACAGAGCGAACCTAAAACAGGCAGATATTCACAGAGCGCACCTAACACAGGCAGGTATTCACAGAGCGCACCTAAAACAGGCAGGTATTCACAGAGCGCACCTAAAACAGGCAGATATTCACAGAGCGCACCTAAAATAGGCAGATATTCACAGAGCGCACCTAAAACAGGCAGGTATTCACAGAGCGCACTTAAAACAGGCAGGTATTCACAGAGCGCTCCTAAAACAGGCAGGTATTCACAGAGCGCACCTAAAACAGGCAGATATTCACAGAGCGCACCTAAAATAGGCAGATATTCACAGAGCGCACTTAAAACAGGCAGGTATTCACAGAGCGCACTTAAAACAGGCAGATATTCACAGAGCGCACCTAAAACTGGCAGGTATTCACAGAGCGCACTTAAAACAGGCAGGTATTCACAGAGCGCACTTAAAACAGGCAGGTATTCACAGAGCGCACTTAAAACAGGCAGATATTCACAGAGCGCACCTAAAACTGGCAGGTATTCACAGAGCGCACTTAAAACAGGCAGGTATTCACAGAGCGCACTTAAAACTGGCAGGTATTCACAGAGCGCACTTAAAACAGGCAGGTATTCACAGAGCGCACTTAAAACTGGCAGGTATTCACAGAGCGCACTTAAAACAGGCAGGTATTCACAGAGCGCTCCTAAAACTGACAGATATTCACAGAGCGCACCTGAAACAGGCAGGTATTCACAGAGCGCACCTAAAACAGGCAGAAAGTCACAGAACGCACCTAACACAGGCAGGTATTCACAGAGCGCACCTAAAACAGGCAGGTATTCACAGAGCACACCTAAAACAGGCAGGTATTCACAGAGCACACTTAAAACAGGCAGGTATTCACAGAGCGCACCTAAAACAGGCAGGTATTCACAGAGCGCACTTAAAACAGGCAGGTATTCACAGAGCACACTTAAAACAGGCAGGTATTCACAGAGCCCACCGAAAACAGGCAGGTATTCACAGAGCAGACTTAAAACAGGCAGGTATTCACAGAGCGCACCTAAAACAGGCAGGTATTCACAGAGCGCACTTAAAACAGGCAGGTATTCACAGAGCGCTCCTAAAACAGGCAGGTATTCACAGAGCGCACCTAAAACAGGCAGGTATTCACAGAGCGCACCTAAAACAGGCAGATATTCACAGAGCGCACCTAAAATAGGCAGATATTCACAGAGCGCACCTAAAACAGGCAGGTATTCACAGAGCGCACCTAAAACAGGCAGAAAGTCACAGAGCGCACATAAAACAGGCAGGTATTCACAGAGCGTACCTAAAACAGGCAGGTATTCACAGAGCATACCTAAAACAGGCAGGTATTCACAGAGTGCACCTAAAACAGGCAGAAAGTCACAGAACGCACCTAACACAGACAGGTATTCACAGAGCACTCCTAAAAAAGGCAGACAGTCACAGAGCACACCTAAAACAGACAGGTATTCACAGAGCGTACCTAAAACAGGCAGGTATTCACAGAGCGCACCTAAAACAGGCAGAAAGTCACAGAACGCACCTAAAACAGGCTGGTATTCACAGAGCGCACCTAAAACAGGCAGGTATTCACAGAGCGCACCTAAAATAGACAGGTATTCACAGAGCGCACCTACCACAGGCAGGTATTCACAGAGCGCACCTAAAACAGGCAGGTATTCACAGAGCGCTCCTAAAACAGGCAGGTATTCACAGAGTGCACCTAAAACAGGCAGGTATTCACAGAGCGCACTTAAAACAGGCAGGTATTCACAGAGCGCTCCTAAAACAGGCAGGTATTCACAGAGCGCTCCTAAAACAGGCAGGTATTCACAGAGCGCACCTAAAACAGGCAGGTATTCACAGAGCGCACCTAAAATAGACAGGTATTCACAGAGCGCACCTAACACAGGCAGGTATTCACAGAGCGCACCTAAAACAGGCAGGTATTCACAGAGCACACCTAAAACAGGCAGGTATTCACAGAGCACACTTAAAACAGGCAGGTATTCACAGAGCGCACCTAAAACAGGCAGGTATTCACAGAGCGCACTTAAAACAGGCAGGTATTCACAGAGCACACTTAAAACAGGCAGGTATTCACAGAGCCCACCGAAAACAGGCAGGTATTCACAGAGCACACTTAAAACAGGCAGGTATTCACAGAGCGCA
Source organism: Squalus acanthias (assembly GCA_030390025.1). Taxonomy (NCBI): domain Eukaryota; kingdom Metazoa; phylum Chordata; class Chondrichthyes; order Squaliformes; family Squalidae; genus Squalus; species Squalus acanthias. The sequence goes on from CM059426.1 coordinate 90,551,158, forward strand.
CCTAAAACAGGCAGGTATTCACAGAGCGCACTTAAAACAGGCAGGTATTCACAGAGCGCTCCTAAAACAGGCAGGTATTCACAGAGCGCACCTAAAACAGGCAGGTATTCACAGAGCGCACCTAAAACAGGCAGATATTCACAGAGCGCACCTAAAATAGGCAGATATTCACAGAGCGCACCTAAAACAGGCAGGTATTCACAGAGCGCACCTAAAACAGGCAGAAAGTCACAGAGCGCACATAAAACAGGCAGGTATTCACAGAGCGTACCTAAAACAGGCAGGTATTCACAGAGCATACCTAAAACAGGCAGGTATTCACAGAGTGCACCTAAAACAGGCAGAAAGTCACAGAACGCACCTAACACAGACAGGTATTCACAGAGCACTCCTAAAAAAGGCAGACAGTAACAGAGCACACCTAAAACAGACAGGTATTCACAGAGCGTACCTAAAACAGGCAGGTATTCACAGAGCGCACCTAAAACAGGCAGAAAGTCACAGAACGCACCTAAAACAGGCTGGTATTCACAGAGCGCACCTAAAACAGGCAGGTATTCACAGAGCGCACCTAAAATAGACAGGTATTCACAGAGCGCACCTACCACAGGCAGGTATTCACAGAGCGCACCTAAAACAGGCAGGTATTCACAGAGCACACTTAAAACAGGCAGGTATTCACAGAGTGCACCTAAAACAGGCAGGTATTCACAGAGCGCACTTAAAACAGGCAGGTATTCACAGAGCGCTCCTAAAACAGGCAGGTATTCACAGAGCGCTCCTAAAACAGGCAGGTATTCACAGAGCGCACCTAAAACAGGCAGGTATTCACAGAGCGCACCTAAAATAGACAGGTATTCACAGAGCGCACCTAACACAGGCAGGTATTCACAGAGCGCACCTAAAACAGGCAGGTATTCACAGAGCGCACTTAAAACAGGCAGGTATTCACAGAGTGCTCCTAAAACAGGCTGGTATTCACAGAGCGCACCTAAAACAGGCAGGTATTCACAGAGCGCACCTAAAACAGGCAGATATTCACAGAGCGCACCTAACACAGGCAGGTATTCACAGAGCGCACCTAAAACAGGCAGGTATTCACAGAGCGCACCTAAAACAGGCAGATATTCACAGAGCGCACCTAAAACAGGCAGGTATTCACAGAGTGCACTTAAAACAGGCAGGTATTCACAGAGCGCTCCTAAAACAGGCAGATATTCACAGAGCGCACCTAAAACAGGCAGGTATTCACAGAGCGCACTTAAAACAGGCAGATATTCACAGAGCGCACCTAAAACTGGCAGATATTCACAGAGCGCACCTGAAACAGGCAGGTATTCACAGAGCGCACTTAAAACAGGCAGGTATTCACAGTGCGCACCTAAAACTGACAGATATTCACAGAGCGCACCTGAAACAGGCAGGTATTCACAGAGCGCACCTAAAACAGGCAGATACTCACAGAGCGCACCTAAAACTGACAGATATTCACAGAGCGCACCTGAAACAGGCAGGTATTCACAGAGCGCACTTAAAACAGGCAGATACTCACAGAGCGCACCTAAAACTGACAGATATTCACAGAGCGCACCTGAAACAGGCAGGTATTCACAGAGCGCACCTAAAACAGGCAGAAAGTCACAGAACGCACCTAACACAGGCAGGTATTCACAGAGCGCGCCGAAAAAAGGCAGGTATTCACAGAGCCCACCTAAAACAGGCAGGTATTCACAGAGCGCACCTAAAACAGGCAGAAAGTCACAGAGCGCACATAAAACAGGCAGGTATTCACAGAGCGTACCTAAAACAGGCAGGTATTCACAGAGCATACCTAAAACAGGCAGGTATTCACAGAGTGCACCTAAAACAGGCAGAAAGTCACAGAACGCACCTAACACAGACAGGTATTCACAGAGCACTCGTAAAAAAGGCAGACAGTCACAGAGCACACCTAAAACAGACAGGTATTCACAGAGCGTACCTAAAACAGGCAGGTATTCACAGAGCGCACCTAAAACAGGCAGAAAGTCACAGAACGCACCTAACACAGACAGGTATTGTAAGGGTTTGCGTGCGTGTCTCTCAGCCTGTGAGATTCGCGTGGCTCTGTGCAGCCTGTATGTCAGTGCGGGTTTAGGCCTTGTTGCCTGTTCTGGTCTCCAGCCAGTCTGGGAACACTAGACACACCTGTGAGTGGTTCGAATCACTCGCCCTTACGGTTCTAGACACTGGACTTAGATGCGAGAGCAGTAATGGAGATGAAACTCATGTAGACTCGGTTGAATGGTACGAAATGGAAAATCTTTATTGCATAATATTCAAGATTACGAAATACATGTCATAAGCACAGATTAATGACAGTACAATCTTACACGCAGTTATGTAACTAATTCTAGGGAAACGAGGAACGAACGACACACCGTAAATGGGGGCACACATTACAATTATCCTTAGTACTTAAACCCTCCCCTATCAATATCTGTCCTAGCTAGATTCGTAGGATTCGAGACTCATGCTCACCACTCGTGATAACTCGGAGAAATTCCGAATAGCTGATCGGATGTTTTCACCGCAGCACCCACGTGTCGATCAGGGGGTCTCCTGGCCCCACTTGTTTACTTGCTTCTGCTCCGGCTAGCAGGCTGGAACGTCTGTTGTTATGAAGATCTGTGTTGGTTGGTTTCACGTACCAGTCAACACTTAAGAGAATAATCTCTCGGTGTCCGTCATGAGGATCTGCCCTGATGGGTTTCACAGATCAGTCAATATCTCAAAGAAGAATCTTCCGGGGTCCGTTCTTTAAAGTTCAAAGAAGTCTTCCTGGCAAGGAGAAATGTCTATTCGACCTACAGGCGCGGTCGGGGCTTACTGACCGTGGCGATAAGTATGGTCTTCGTCTCTTCTCATCTCATCTCATCTCTTCTCGGGCCTTTGGTTCCGATGCCGGTTACCAACACAGGTCTTCGTGACACGACACGAGGTAGATCCGAACGGATCACAAAGTTCAACAGTCTTTTAAAAGAGACACCAGGCAAACAGGAACAAGACGGCGAGTCAAGAACACAGGAGCAGCCACGAGGATGAACACCAGCAAGATAAGAGGATAAGAGAAAGATGGACGGTTTGGGGCTTACAATTATAGTGCAAAATCTTCCGTTTCCCGCCCAACCTTAATGCCTTTTCTTTTGTTTGGGTTTGGCGCTCAAATGTCTTGTATAGGTGATCACCGTTTTTAATGGGTTTCGGGGCTACTCGTAAATGTCTGAGTACCTGTTAATATTTCTCCCATTGTTTAATCGGTCGGTGTTCTCCCTGGAGGGGTTTTGGGGCCTCCAAGTGTTTTCTGTAACTACCCGCTAACGGCTCTCTCATCGTAGAGTCGTTGGGATTTTACATATTAATGTCTTTGGATGGGCCCTTGATTACTTGGTACAATAGCCTTCATTCGTACCTGGGAGACCGATTTCAGTATCTATGTGTATACTGCAAACCCATGATGTCTCGTGTATTATCTTCAATGTGCTGAATCTTAATCGGTCTTGTACAAATGTTTATTGGAACGCCATCTTGTCTGCCTGTCGAAAAGTCCAGAATGTTCCGCCACGAGGTGCGGCGGCCATTTTACAAGCTGCCTGTGTCCACTTTGAAACCTGACAGCATTCTGCTGAAATAAAAGCTGTTTGAACGAAACTATGTGTTTTCTCCTTATTAATAAAATCGCGATATATTGCGAATTCTACAGTCCCTCCTGTTGATGCGAATAACTCCGCTTATCGTATCAAAAATTTTGTGGTGAGCAATATTATCTCGATTTCTCCGAATCCAGAAAATTAATCCCATAACTTAACCTAGCTAGGGTCTTTGTGTCGTCCTTATTTCCCAAGAAAATTACATTTTATAGCACTGTAGGCATTATTTGCCTTTAAACTTACACCACTTGTTTTCCTTCCCGGCGTAATCAGGCCGATGCCTCTCGTATCACCTGTATATTCATCTTTTATTCAGGGAAAGGAAAAACAAAACCCAAAACCAAACAATCATTTTTAACTATAACACCATCACCAAAATAATCAACACCAGCTCTTAAAACATGTCGAGCTCCCAACGTATTTACAGTCTTTGAAAATCATGATCGAGTACAAACTTCCGCGGCGCACGTGACGAGCGGGAGTGACACCATTTTCCGATTACACGGTGCTTTCATCGTGCACGCGCACGTAACGTTCTCGCCACTCTCCCGTGTTTTCATGCTTGGTGAGGCGTTTGTCTCTTTTACAATGTACGACCAATAGGTACACTACAATAAAAACTTGGCATACGACTAAAATGTGGGAGGCTATTCTGATCCATGAAGGCACTTCAATGTTGGTGAACAGATTCCACCACGGTGGAATTACTATATCCAGAATGTCTGTCCCTATCTCGACAGTTTTCTGCTCTAGTGTGTAAAAATGTTTCTGTGACACCGCGACGGCTTTTAAAAGCTTGGTGAGGTGTTCAGGGAGAGGGGGAATGAGGTAACCGAAATGCGCGACGAATCGCTGCAAGTCGGTGAAATTCTCTTTTACCGTTAGATGAACAGTGGATGGTTCAGGGATTGGGATAATTCGCTGTTGTGCTACTTGAACTTCCGCCCTGGGTTTGAAACAGAAACTGCTGTCACTCACCGGACACCGGCTACGGTTTCCATGCTGGTAGTGTTGCGCTGCAGTGGTAACACAATATGTTCCACCCCCGATGTATGCTACCTGCGGAGGCACATGATCTTGTGCCATTGCCTCCATGGTGCAATTCATGGACTTGGCGCCAGCCGTTCTGAACCCGCACTGTGGTGTTAAAAAGGCATTCAAGTGCTGGGGACACAGTATTATGTGTGCTCCCCTGCCACGACAACCAGAGAGATCTGTACCTGTCATCGTTTGCTCCCAGCGGATGACGTAGGGTGGAACCGCTGCATAGCGAATGTGGGCTCCCCCCTGAATGACACCAATGTTCTCTACCCGATACACCGGGGCGGGCTTTGCTGTGTCGCCCAAAACCGGCATACGTAATACTATTCTCATGATAGTATGGTTTGATCGTCCGCAGTCCACGGGGACTGGGTAAGCTTCTGAAGCTAGCCTGAGCTGGCACGGGCTTAATGCGTTCTGAAAAGGGTGGAGCGCCCGCAGGTGTTTGTTACTTATCCAGGACGGGACCAGACCTTGTTTTAAATCCTCCAAATTACTGCGGCCCTCGCCCAGTAACCACGCCCCGTAAAGCACGCACACCTCGTTCTGCGCAGCTTGATCGGATGCATTCCGATCTTCCCTAATCAGGGCATTTACCGTCTTTGCATGTTTCTCTAACTCTGCTATAATTTCCTTTAAATGGAGAGTCATGGCTTGGTCCTCGTGTAAACCCGACCCTACCACTTTATTCTCATCTATTAGAATGTCTTTTAATTGCGTCTTTAAACCATTAATCTGGGTCTGCAGCTCCACACTGTCTAGAGCGTTGACCACAGATGTACCCGTGTTAAAAGCAGTGAACGCGTCGTTCACTACACCCCTTCTTTGCCTCCCTACTTGATCCAAAACTTCCTGTGGTGCGGTGTACAAACTTGTTTTATCAATTTCCGCGAAATCGAATTCGTAAAATTGTCTGAACATCTTGGTCAACAGGACCTGATACAACTGTTCCGTCTTTTTGGGGCACCACTCTGGTAACCGCACCTCGGTGAGATTTAAAATCACCGAGGCCACCGCGTAATGTACCCCCTGGAATAGTATCTGGTCTGTGGGGACCAGTACCAAACCATTCCCAGGTCCCTTACTAGTTTTAGGGCACCCTTCCTCCTCAGCTATAACCACCGGAATTGTGGGCGGGGCTTTGCGTGGGCGCGTAATGAGTTCAGTGGCATTTACCGGGATCGAAGAGTATGGGGCTCCGCACCCCCTGGTGCTCGCATCCCACCTCATCCCCTGTCCGTTATCCTGCCATTGATTAATGAAGAATATGGAGATGCCTTTGGGGCAAGCGTACTTTGACCCCCACATGCATACATACATTCCCTCATCCGGTTCCCACCATTTGTCCCAACAGACTCTCACTTGTCCGTTTGTCCCCGTAATTGTCCGATGGGTATTATTACCCAGTCGTTCCCACTCGACCGAAGAGTTCCTCATGTTTTTGCTCAGCTTTCGCAGCCACCACCATCGGCTCAATGGGACATTCCCATTACAAGTCAAACAAATCCGTTTGCCGACGGTGACGCTGATCCTGGGTGCGATGATCCTTACTTTGGGGCACATTAAAGAAGTCTCTTGGTAGGCAAACCCCGATGTGCTGGAATACTCAGTCGAGTTCGTTCCCAGCCATCCTGGCCACCTTCCCTTGTGGAAATAGGTGGTGGTCTCCTCAGCCTCCCGTCTTCCGGTCCCATCCACCGCGATGGGGGCCGTGTCCCCGGAGCATCCAAACACCACGACATCCTTGGTGCGGCCTCGATAGGCCAATCCACATCCGATTGCCGCGAGCAATACTAGAATTCGTTCCATCCTTCCTTGGTTCCTGTGATCAGATAGAATGAGGTAGCCAGCCTCGCAAGAGTCTCTGGCTTCTGTGAAGGGTGAGCGGGTCCCCTGACCTCGCCTCACGTAAACTTCAATGTTCGCTGGCTGAACTTTAACTAAACCTATCTAAAGCTCCCATCATTTTATCATTTTCTGTTAAAATTAAACTACAAACTTAACCTTATTTAAAACTATAAACTTATAACCTTAAACTATAAACTTAGAAACCTATCCTAAACTTATTACTGTACAGCGCCGCCCGTACTCAGGGCGGCCCCTTTAAATTCTGAGAAGGCTGCTGCGAGCTCTTCCCGACGGTGGGAGGGCACTGACCCTTTCCTTTGATCTGCCGCAGCCTGTTGCTGTTGCGATGGGACCGGATCCTATCTGGGCTGCCTTAACCTTAAGTCTGCGCCTTGGGGCAGTCTGGGGACATGACCACATCTTCCTGGGCTGGGGTGCCCGACCTGACCTACGAGGAGTTGTCGGGGGCATGAACCCCAGGACCGACGGACCGGGTTCCGAGACTTCCACCGGGACGACCTGTGGTTCCACCACAGTCGCTGGCTCCGCCTCCGCTGACTCCGCCTCCCTAACCTCGGGACTTGCAGCTTGTGGCTCCGCCCTGCTCGGCCCGGCAGGCGGCCCTTTACTCGCGATCCCTGCCTCCCCCGAGGGCGGGACGTTCAAAGCGGGCGGCTCGGGCTCGGAGGTTCTCACCGTCACTCCCTGTGGTCTCACAGCGGCTGGCTCCGCCTCCCCTAGCTCCTCCCTCCTGTGTTCGGGACCTGCAGCTTGTGGCTCCGCCCTGTGCGGATCTCCATCTGCAGTCCGTGTCCTCCCTATACCTAAAATGGGGGCGACCCTTTCGTTCCCCAAATCCCCCTCGTCTTCATCACTATCCTCATCTGACTCGAGTTCCCGGAATTCTCCCTCATCTGACTCCCAACCCCACAAAAATGCTTCATGACTTTCCAGGATGTCTCCTCCCCTGATGCAAGCTGCTTTGCCTGCCTGTGTGCCTTGTGGTCCTACCTGGGGCTGCGCTTCCCCACTCGCGGGGTTTACCCCTGTGGTTTTCCCTTGCGCACCTGGCTTGTACAGTTTGCACTGGTTTACATGGAACCACTTAGTGCGCCGAGGTACCTTTACGGCGTATACCATGGGACTCGCCTTATCTACAATATTGTAGGGTCCCATATACAGTGGTTCCAGACTCCCTACTCTGGCGTAGTTTCTGACCATGACCTGGTCTCCTACTTCCCACTCCCGCGTTTTGCGGGGTTCCAGCAACAGGCGATTGCCCTGATGCTGCCTTCCCATGTTCCCAGCCGCCTGCTCATAAACCTGCTTCAGGCGCTCCAAGAGGGTCTGGGCGAACTTGTCCCTGCTTATCTCTTGGAGCTGGCCCTCAGTGAGCACCGGCGCTAGCACATGGGTGGGGGTTCGCATGAGCCTCCCAGTCATCACCTCGTGCGGGGAATACCCCGTACTTTTCGACTGACTGGCCCGGACCCCCATGAGGACTAAAGGCAGAACTTCTGCCCATTTTTGGGGCGAGTTCCTAGTCTCTTTCCTCAATTTCTCCTTCAGGGTCCGGTTCATACGTTCAACAATCCCGGATGACTGGGGATTGTGTGCTACGTGCCACTTCCCTTCAATGCCCAAAAGCATGAGGGTGTTCTGCATCACCTGGCCGGTGAAATGGCTCCCTTGGTCTGACTCCACAAAACGGGGAAGTCCCCACCGCGAGAACACTTCCCTGACCAAGATTTTTGCAGTACCCAGTGCCGTAGCTGTTCGACAGGGGAAGGCTTCCACCCACTTGGAAAACACATCCACCAAGACGAGGCAGTATTTATAGCCTCCCTGGGTGGTGGGCAGGGGTCCTATATAGTCGATCTGTATCGACTGCCATGGTCCCTCTACCCTTCTTACGTGTCCCATGGGCACTTTCCTTTTCTGGGGGTCTGGGTTGTTTGCAGCGCACACAAGACAGTTTGCACAGAACTCGCGGACTTGTTCCCTGAGCCCTGGCCACCATCCCGCTTGCTCTACCCGTTGCCAGGTAACCTCGGGCCCGGGGTGCCCTGCCCCTGGTCCCTCGTGAGCCAACTGGAGGAATTCCCTCCTGTGCTGCTGCGGCACAACCCACTGCTCCTCGCGGAACAGCATGCCTTCCTTAACTGAGAGGGTTGCCGTACTGTACGGACCCTCTACCTGCTTCCCCTCAGCAATGGTTTTTAGGACTGCTTTTAGGGCGGGATCCTGGGTTTGGACAGTCTTAAGGTCTAGGGGCAATGCTACCCTGGAGTTCCCGGGATTCCCGTCCCTGCCTTGGATCGCTGCCATGGGTCTGGTCCTATAGGGGTCCCAGAAAATGCCGTTGCGGGCACCTTCCCTGGCTAGCGCATCCGCCTGCTGGTTGCCCTCCCCACGGGGCTCTGTGGAGGAGTGAGCTTTCACCTTATGGATGAAAATCTCTCCTTCCTCCCCTACTGCTGCTAGGATCTTTTCCAGCAAGGGCTTCACCGTTAAAGGTCGCCCGTCCGCGGAGGTGTATCCACGGCGGGACCAAATGGCCAGGTATTCCGTACACGAATTGCAGGTGAACATACTGTCCGAGCAAATCGTGTATGGGGTTGGGAAAATGTCTGGGTGGGTAACAACGTACACCACGGCAGACAGCTCAGCCTGCTGTGCGCTCATGGTGCTAGGGAGCTTGATCGCCAGGGCAAGGTTTGCCGCAGGGTCATAAACTCCACACCCTGTGAGTCGTTCGCCAGCAGATACTGTGCTAGAACCATCAACATAAATCTCGCGCCCAGTGGGATGTATCCCGGCCCGCAAACCTATGTTGACGTCCCACACCCCTTCCACCGAACATCGGTGGGCTGTACCGGGGTATACCAAATTGGCCGCAAGCCTGGGCTCGCAAAGACCTTTAACTCTAAGATCCATCTGGGAAAGAAGAAGGGTCCAGCGCGCAATACGCACGCTGCTTACGGTCCCATCTTTAATCCTCCCATCTAGAAGCATCTTAGTTGGCGTGTGATGGGTGAGGAGAGTGATGGGAGAGAGCCCTGTGAAGATCGCTGATCTTTTCACAGCCCAATGCGTGGCTAAAAGGTGCCTTTCGCAATTGGAGAAACTTTTCTCCACATCCGTTAACACCCTGGATGAATAGACAACCGGCCTCAGCTTGCCGTGACGCTCTTGGAGCAGCACAGCGCTCAAGCTGTCTCCGCTGGCAGCTACCTCCAGGAAAAACTCCTTCCCCCCATCTATGGCCCCTAAGGCTGGCGCGGTCTGCAGATCCCTTTTTAACTTCTCGAAGGCTGCTTGGCAGCCCTCGTCCCAAGACCACTCCACTCCCTTATGGAGGAGTCGGAGGAGCGGCGCCGCTGTGGCCGCATAGTCTTCGATAAAATCCCTGCAGTAACCGGTCAGTCCCAAGAAGGACCTCACACCCCTTATGTTGTTGGGAATCGGTAACTCTTGCACCGACTCCCTCCTAGCTTTGTCTATGGCTCTTTCCCCAGCGCGAATGGTCAGTCCCAGGAATTTTACTTCCTGCTGACCGATACGTGCTTTCTTAGGATTTATTTTAAAACCCTTTCTCGCTAGCAGCTCCAATAACTCGTCCAGCAGTGGTCCATGCTCCTCCCTTGAATCCGTAAATAGGAGCAAATCATCCACGTACTGCACTATCTGATTGGGCTGACTAAACTCCTTTAAACTTCCTGCCATACACTGATGGAAAATACTGGGGCTATTGTGGAAACCCTGTGGCAGACAGTTCCATGTGTACTGTTGTCCTTTGAAAGTAAAGGCAAACTTGTACTGGTCCTCTCGCCTCAGCGGGATGGACCAAAAACCGTTCGAGATATCCAACACCGTGAACGTGGTCGCGGACGCTGGGATACTCCCTATTAGGTCAGCAACTGCTGCTACCGTGGGCGCGCAGGCGGGAATGTTACTGTTAAGGACTCTGTAGTCCACCGTGGCTCTCCACGAATTATCCGGCTTCCTAACCGGCCATAATGGGGAGTTCACGTGTGTGGCTATCGGCCTCAACACGCCCTGCTGCACCAAGGAGGACATTGCTGTCTCCATATCGGGTTCTGCTTCTTTGGGGAAGTTATACTGTTTTTGGGGCCGGGTCATGGGGTCCCCATCTACGCTGACCTCAAACCCGGTAACCCTCCCACAATCGTGCTTGTGGGTTGCAAACGCGTGCATATTATCTGACACGTACGTTTGCATGTCCGTTGGGACACCTGCGACCATAAGCCCGAGGTCGTAGCCTCCGGATGGCTGCACGGTACACAGGACCCCTGTTTCTTCCTCCCCCGGAATCACTACTACCTCGCCTTTTTCACTCTTAGCCCCCCAGAGACAGTGATTTCTGAGGTCCACGAGGATCCCGTGCCCTGATAGGAGATCGGACCCGAGGATACCTCTTCCACCCCCCTCCTGCCATTCCATCAGTATGCACTTCCACTTGAGGTGAAGTGCTCCCAAACGAATGGATAGCGGAAGGGAGAACGCGCCAGCCTGTTCTTTTCCCGTGAACCCCGCTAATGTGAATGGGACCTTGGTAGATAGCGGCGAGTCAAAAGGGCTATCTGTATGGATTATGGTGCAAGAAGCTCCCGTGTCCAACAAATAACTACCCTTCTGTTTCTCTACCTCCATCTCCACCAAAGGTCGCTTCCACGCATCATAGCTGAGCGGACACAGGTAGACGGGCTGCGCGGGCTCTAGTCATTGGGTACTATTAGACGGTCCTGCGGCACCTACGGGGCCGGTAGCAACCGCCACCTTTCCATGTGCACTCAATAATTTGCGCATGGCTCCCAACACTACTTCGAGGTCGTCGGGAGGGGTGGGTGCACTAGCTTCCCTAGCAGGGACAGGCGTCTGGGCTCGGGCTGCGGGAATTTTATCCCTGGAATCCTTCCAAGGGTTCCTGCAGTTCTTGCGCCAGTGCCCTGTCTTCCCACACCCGTAACAAGCATTACTTGCCTGCGGGGCGCGATTACCCTCCTGATGCCACTCCCTTTGATACGGGGCTGCGGGTCGTACCTCATGTACTTTTCCCTTAAGGGGACGTGTTCCCATACCCCTTATATTGCGATATCCTAACGTGAGTCGATTCAAGACCGACTCTTCCGTAATGTTGGGGTCATTGGGATCAAACCATGCTTTTGCCTGCTCTCTGACGGCTGGTAAACTGTTGGCTACTATGCACCTAAGCCAATGATTTAAACCGGCGCCGTCCATATCGTCGCGCTCTAGCGCACCTAGACAGCTGCGCTGATATACTGGCCACAGCCTGTCGGCAAAAACCTTCGGGGGTTCTCCCTCCATCTGCACTGTCTGTCCCACTCTAGCAAACGGACCTTCATCGTCCGCCCCCAACACTTCCAGGACCTCATTCTTTAATGCCTCATAAGTCTTGGTTCCCCTCTTGCTCTCGCCCGAGAGACACTGAAGGATTGAACTGCCTAACGAAAACAACAGCATTTTTGCTGTTTCCCCATCATCGCAGCCGTTAATGGCTGCGGTTTGCTCAACTTCTCTGAAATGTACGGAAGGGTCGTCTAACTCGGTTAGCTTCCGTACGTGATTTATCATAACTCTCAGCTGGTGTGAGCTGTGAGGCAACACAAGCTGGCCGAGGAGATCCCCTGGTTCCTCCCCACCGTTTCTGTTTGGGCCCCTTTTTATACCCGTTACTGGATACAACGGTCCCTTTTCCACTTCTTTCTCAATGGGCTCTTTCGTTTCTTCCACTACTTCCTCCCTTACCCAGGTTTCCGAATAGCTGGGTGGCGCGGAGGGCGCAGTGGCTAATACTTCCTCTGCTTTACTTGGTGGGGACTTCTGAAACTCCTCTTTTACTAGCGGCTGGTGTGCTGACGGACTGATAAGGCACACCATGCCGTGCGCTTTGTTCACGGCCTTTTTGAGGTGCTCTATCTCTTTTTGGCAGGCGCTATGATCGGCTCCCTGAAACTTATCCTCAAGGGCCAACTTATATGCCGCCCTAACCCCCGTTAAGCTCTCTTCCTGAGTTCTTATCTGGGCAGCTTGGCGGGCACATCGTTCCTTTAATCTGCCCTCATTTAACTTTGCCTCAGTGACCTGGCACTCGAGGTAATCTATCCTTGTTTTATGGTGACTGGAGATTTCCTGGCGTTCTTGGTGCAGCGCACTTAAATTCCTAATGAGCAATTCCCCTCCAGAGACCTTCTCATCCATTTCTCCCTCTAAATGACTGATTCGAGCTGTTAGCGCTGTAATGACCTGGTTTGAAATCTGGACCTGCCTTTTGTAACACATTAGCCAGACTGCTTTCTCGAGTGTCTTTTTATGTTCTTTACTATCTGTCCACCTTTCGGCTGCCTCTAGTGGACTTTTATCCGCTAACAATTCACTTATCCATTTCTTAGTTAGATTAACCTTTCCGAACACATAATCTGCTATCTTTTCCTGCATAACATTTCGTACAGTCACACCAAAGTCTAACACACTACCCTCTCGCTGCCAGTGTCCTGCCGCGGTCGCCATTTTCTGTAAGGGTTTGCGTGCGTGTCTCTCCGCCTGTGAGATTCGCGTGGCTCTGTGCAGCCTGTATGTCAGTGCGGGTTTAGGCCTTGTTGCCTGTTCTGGTCTCCAGCCAGTCTGGGAACACTAGACACACCTGTGAGTGGTTCGAATCACTCGCCCTTACGGTTCTAGACACTGGACTTAGATGCGAGAGCAGTAATGGAGATGAAACTCATGTAGACTCGGTTGAATGGTACGAAATGGAAAATCTTTATTGCATAATATTCAAGATTACGAAATACATGTCATAAGCACAGATTAATGACAGTACAATCTTACACGCAGTTATGTAACTAATTCTAGGGAAACGAGGAACGAACGACACACCGTAAATGGGGGCACACATTACAATTATCCTTAGTACTTAAACCCTCCCCTATCAATATCTGTCCTAGCTAGATTCGTAGGATTCGAGACTCATGCTCACCACTCGTGATAACTCGGAGAAATTCCGAATAGCTGATCGGATGTTTTCACCGCAGCACCCACGTGTCGATCAGGGGGTCTCCTGGCCCCACTTGTTTACTTGCTTCTGCTCCGGCTAGCAGGCTGGAACGTCTGTTGTTATGAAGATCTGTGTTGGTTGGTTTCACGTACCAGTCAACACTTAAGAGAATAATCTCTCGGTGTCCGTCATGAGGATCTGCCCTGATGGGTTTCACAGATCAGTCAATATCTCAAAGAAGAATCTTCCGGGGTCCGTTCTTTAAAGTTCAAAGAAGTCTTCCTGGCAAGGAGAAATGTCTATTCGACCTACAGGCGCGGTCGGGGCTTACTGACCGTGGCGATAAGTATGGTCTTCGTCTCTTCTCATCTCATCTCATCTCTTCTCGGGCCTTTGGTTCCGATGCCGGTTACCAACACAGGTCTTCGTGACACGACACGAGGTAGATCCGAACGGATCACAAAGTTCAACAGTCTTTTAAAAGAGACACCAGGCAAACAGGAACAAGACGGCGAGTCAAGAACACAGGAGCAGCCACGAGGATGAACACCAGCAAGATAAGAGGATAAGAGAAAGATGGACGGTTTGGGGCTTACAATTATAGTGCAAAATCTTCCGTTTCCCGCCCAACCTTAATGCCTTTTCTTTTGTTTGGGTTTGGCGCTCAAATGTCTTGTATAGGTGATCTCCGTTTTTAATGGGTTTCGGGGCTACTCGTAAATGTCTGAGTACCTGTTAATATTTCTCCCATTGTTTAATCGGTCGGTGTTCTCCCTGGAGGGGTTTTGGGGCCTCCAAGTGTTTTCTGTAACTACCCGCTAACGGCTCTCTCATCGTAGAGTCGTTGGGATTTTACATATTAATGTCTTTGGATGGGCCCTTGATTACTTGGTACAATAGCCTTCATTCGTACCTGGGAGACCGATTTCAGTATCTATGTGTATACTGCAAACCCATGATGTCTCGTGTATTATCTTCAATGTGCTGAATCTTAATCGGTCTTGTACAAATGTTTATTGGAACGCCATCTTGTCTGCCTGTCGAAAAGTCCAGAATGTTCCGCCACGAGGTGCGGCGGCCATTTTACAAGCTGCCTGTGTCCACTTTGAAACCTGACAGCATTCTGCTGAAATAAAAGCTGTTTGAACGAAACTATGTGTTTTCTCCTTATTAATAAAATCGCGATATATTGCGAATTCTACAGTATTCACAGAGCGTACCTAAAACAGGCAGGTATTCACAGAGCGCACCTAAAACAGGCAGGTATACACAGACCGCACTTAAAACAGGCAGGTATTCACAGAGCGGTCCTAAAACAGGCAGGTATTCACAGAGCGTGCCGAAAACAGGCAGGTATTCACAGAGCCCACCTAAAACAGGCAGGTATTCACAGAGCGCACCTAAAACAGGCAGAAAGTCACAGAGCGCACCTAAAACAGGCAGGTATTCACAGAGCGTACCTAAAACAGGCAGGTATTCACAGAGCATACCTAAAACAGGCAGGTATTCACAGAGTGCACCTAAAACAGGCAGAAAGTCACAGAACGCACCTAACACAGACAGGTATTCACAGAGCACTCCTAAAAAAGGCAGACAGTCACAGAGCGCACCTAAAACAGACAGGTATTCACAGAGCGTACCTAAAACAGGCAGGTATTCACAGAGCGCACCTAAAACAGGCAGAAAGTCACAGAACGCACCTAACACAGACAGGTATTCACAGAGCGTACCTAAAACAGGCAGGTATTCACAGAGCGCACCTAAAACAGGCAGGTATACACAGACCGCACTTAAAACAGGCAGGTATTCACAGAGCGGTCCTAAAACAGGCAGGTATTCACAGAGCGCACCTGAAACAGGCAGGTATTCACAGTGCGCACCTAAAACAGGCAGGTATTCACAGAGCGCACCTAAAACAGGCAGGTAGTCACAGACGCTCCTAAAACAGGCAGGTATTCACAGAGCGCACTTAAAACAGGCAGGTATTCACAGAGCGATCCTAAAACAGGCAGGTATTCACAGAGCGCACCTAAAACAGGCAGGTAGTCACAGACGCTCCTAAAACAGGCAGGAATTCACAGAGTGCACCTAACACTGGCAGGTATTGAGAGAGCGCACCTAAAACAGGCAGGTATTCACAGAGCGCACCTAACACTGGCAGGTATTGAGAGAGCGCACCTAAAACAGGCAGGTATTCACAGAGCGCACCTAACACTGGCAGGTATTCACAGAGCGCACCTAAAACACGCAGTTATTCACAGAGCGCACCTAAAACAGGCAGAAAGTCACAGAGCGCACCTAAAACAGGCAGGAATTCACAGAGTGCACCTAACACTGGCAGGTATTGAGAGAGCGCACCTAAAACAGGCAGGTATTCACAGAGCGCACCTAACACTGGCAGGTATTCACAGAGCGCACCTAAAACACGCAGGTATTCACAGAGCGCACCTAAAACAGGCAGAAAGTCACAGAGCGCACCTAAAACAGGCAGGTATTCAAAGAGCGCTCCTAAAACAGGCAGAAAGTCACAGAGCGCACCTGGAACAGTCAGGTATTCACAGAGCACACCAAAAACAGGCAGCGATTCACAGAGCGCATCTAAAACAGGCAGAAAGTCACAGAGCGCACCGAACACAGGCAGGTATTCACATAGCACACCTAAAACAGGCAGGTATTCACAGGGCGCACCTAACACAGGCAGGTATTCACAGAGCGTACCTAAAACAGGCAGATATACACAGACCGCACTAAAAACAGGCAGGTATTCACAGAGCGATCCTAAAACAGGCAGGTATTCACAGAGCGCACCTAAAACAGGCAGGTAGTCACAGACGCTCATAAAACAGGCAGGAATTCACAGAGTGCACCTAACATTGGCAGGTATTGAGAGAGCGCACCTAAAACAGGCAGGTATTCACAGAGCGCACCTAACACTGGCAGGTATTCGCAGAGCGCACCTAAAACACGCAGGTATTCACAGAGCGCTCCTAAAACAGGCAGGTATTCACAGAGCGCACCTAAAACAGGCAGGTATTCACAGAGCGCACTTAAAACAGGCAGGTATTCACAGAGCACACTTAAAACAGGCAGGTATTCACAGAGCACACTTAAAATAGACAGGTATTCACAGAGCACACCTACACCGGCAGATATTCACAGAGCGCACCTAACACTGGCAGGTATTCGCAGAGCGCACCTAAAACACGCAGGTATTCGCAGAGCGCTCCTAAAACAGGCAGGTATTCACAGAGCGCACTTAAAACAGGCAGGTATTCATAGAGCACACCTAAAACAGGCAGAAAGTCACAGAACGCACCTAACACAGGCAGGTATTCACAGAGCGCACCTAAAACAGGCAGGGATTCACAGAGACCACCTAAAACAGGCAGGTATTCACAGAGCGCACTTAAAACAGGCAGGTATTCACAGAGCGCACTTAAAACAGGCAGGTATTCACAGAGCACACTTAAAATAGACAGGTATTCACAGAGCACACCTACACCGGCAGATATTCACAGAGCGCACCTAAAACAGGCAGGTATTCGCAGAGCACACTTAAAACAGGCAGGTAGTCACAGACGCTCCTAAAACAGGCAGGAATTCACAGAGTGCACCTAACACTGGCAGGTATTGAGAGAGCGCACCTAAAACAGGCAGGTATTCACAGAGCGCACCTAACACTGGCAGGTATTCACAGAGCGCACCTAAAACACGCAGGTATTCACAGAGCGCACCAAAATAGGCAGAAAGTCACAGAGCGCACCTAAAACAGGCAGGAATTCACAGAGTGCACCTAACACTGGCAGGTATTGAGAGAGCGCACCTAAAACAGGCAGGTATTCACAGAGCGCACCAAACACTGGCAGGTATTCACAGAGTGCACCTAAAACACGCAGGTATTCACAGAGCGCACCTCAAACAGGCAGAAAGTCACAGAGCGCACCTAAAACAGGCAGGTATTCAAAGAGCGCTCCTAAAACAGGCAGAAAGTCACAGAGCGCACCTGGAACAGTCAGATATTCACAGAGCACACCTAAAACAGGCAGCGATTCACAGAGCGCATCTAAAACAGGCAGAAAGTCACAGAGCGCACCGAACACAGGCAGGTATTCACTGAGCGCATCTAAAACAGGCAGGTATTCACAGAGCGCACCTAACACAGGCAGGTATTCACATAGCACACCTAAAACAGGCAGGTATTCACAGAGCGCACCTAACACAGGCAGGTAGTCACAGAGCGTACCTAAAACAGGCAGATATACACAGACCGCACTAAAAACAGGCAGGTATTCACAGAGCGATCCTAAAACAGGCAGGTATTCACAGAGCGCACCTAAAACAGGCAGATAGTCACAGACGCTCCTAAAACAGGCAGGAATTCACAGAGTGCACCTAACACTGGCAGGTATTGAGAGAGCGCACCTAAAACAGGCAGGTATTCACAGAGCGCACCTAACACTGGCAGGTATTCGCAGAGCGCACCTAAAACACGCAGGTATTCACAGAGCGCTCCTAAAACAGGCAGGTATTCACAGAGCGCACCTAAAACAGGCAGGAATTCACAGAGCGCACTTAAAACAGGCAGGTATTCATAGAGCACACCTAAAACAGGCAGAAAGTCACAGAACGCACCTAACACAGGCAGGTATTCACAGAGCGCACCTAAAACAGGCAGGGATTCACAGAGCACACTTAAAACAGGCAGGTATTCACAGAGCACACTTAAAATAGACAGGTATTCACAGAGCACGCCTACACCAGCAGATATTCACAGAGCGCACCTAAAACAGGCAGGTATTCACAGAGCCCACCTAAAACAGGCACGTATTCACAGAGCGCACCTAAAATAGGCAGGTATTCACACAGCGCACTTAAAACAGGCAGGTATTCACAGAGCGCACTTAGAACAGGCAGGTATTCATAGAACGCACCTAAAACAGGCAGAAAGTCACAGAACGCACCTAACACAGGCAGGTATTCACAGAGCGTGCCGAAAACAGGCAGGTATTCACAGAGCCCACCTAAAACAGGCAGGTATTCACAGAGCGCACCTAAAACAGGCAGAAAGTCACAGAGCGCACCTAAAACAGGCAGGTATTCACAGAGCGTACCTAAAACAGGCAGGTATTCACAGAGCATACCTAAAACAGGCAGGTATTCACAGAGTGCACCTAAAACAGGCAGAAAGTCACAGAACGCACCTAACACAGACAGGTATTCACAGAGCACTCCTAAAAAAGGCAGACAGTCACAGAGCGCACCTAAAACAGACAGGTATTCACAGAGCGTACCTAAAACAGGCAGGTATTCACAGAGCGCACCTAAAACAGGCAGAAAGTCACAGAACGCACCTAACAGAGACAGGTATTCACAGAGCGTACCTAAAACAGGCAGGTATTCACAGAGCGCACCTAAAACAGGCAGGTATACACAGACCGCACTTAAAACAGGCAGGTATTCACAGAGCGGTCCTAAAACAGGCAGGTATTCACAGTGCGCACCTAAAACAGGCAGGTATTCACAGAGCACACCTAAAACAGGCAGGTATACACAGACTGCACTTAAAACAGGCAGGTATTCACAGAGCGGTCCTAAAACAGGCAGGTATTCACAGAGCGGTCCTAAAACAGGCAGGTATTCACAGAGTGCACCTAACACTGGCAGGTATTGAGAGAGCGCACCTAAAACAGGCAGGTATTCACAGAGCGCACCTAACACTGGCAGGTATTCACAGAGCGCACCTAAAACACGCAGGTATTCACAGAGCGCACCTAAAACAGGCAGAAAGTCACAGAGCGCACCTAAAGCAGGCATGTATTCAAAGAGCGCTCCTAAAACAGGCAGAAAGTCACAGAGCGCTCCTGGAACAGGCAGGTATTCACAGAGCACACCTAAAACAGGCAGGTATTCACTGAGCGCATCTAAAACAGGCAGGTATTCACAGAGCGCACCTAACACAGGCAGGTATTCACATAGCACACCTAAAACAGGCAGGTATTCACAGAGCGCACCTAACACAGGCAGGTATTCACAGAGCGTACCTAAAACAGGCAGGAATTCACAGAGCGCACCTAAAACAGGCAGGAATTCACAGAGCGCACTTAAAACAGACAGGTATTCATAGAGCGCACCTAAAACTGGCAGAAAGTCACAGAACGCACCTAACACAGGCAGGTATTCACAGAGCGCGCCGAAAAGAGGCAGGTATTCACAGAGCCCACCTAAAACAGGCAGGTATTCACAGAGCGCACCTAAAACAGGCAGAAAGTCACAGAGCGCACCTAAAACAGGCAGGTATTCACAGAGCGTACCTAAAACAGGCAGGTATTCACAGAGCGTACCTAAAACAGGCAGGTATTCACAGAGCGCACCTAAAACAGGCAGGTATTCACAGAGCACACTTAAAACAGGCAGGTTTTCACAGAGCACACTTAAAACAGGCAGTTATTCACAGAGCGCCCCTAAAACAGGCAGGTATTCACAGAGCGCTCCTAAAACAGGCAGGTATTCACAGAGCGCAGCTAAAACAGGCATGTATTCACAGAGCGCACCTAAAACAGGCAGGTATTCACAGAGCGCACCTAAAACAGGCAGAATGTCACAGAGCGGACCTAAAACAGGCAAGTATTGACAGAGCGCACCTAAAACAGGCAGGTATTCACTGAGCGCACCTAAAACAGGCAGGTATTCACAGAGCGCACCTGAAACAGGCAGGTATTCACAGAGCGCACCTAAAACAGGCAGAATGTCACAGAGCGCACCTAAAACAGGCAGGTATTCACAGATCGCTCCTGAAACAGGCAGAAAGTCACAGAACGCACCTGAAACAGGCAGGTATTCACAGAGCGCACCTAAAACAGGCTGAAGGTCACAGAGCGCACCTAACACAGGCAGGTATTCACAGAGCGCACCTAAAACAGGCAGAAAGTCACAGAGCGCAGCTAACACAGGCAGGTATTCACAGAGCGCACCTAAAACAGGCAGATATTCACAGAGCGCACTTAAAACAGGCAGGTATTCACAGAGCGCTCCTAAAACAGGCAGGTATTCACAGAGCGCACTTAAAACAGGCAGGTATTCACAGAGCGCTCCTAAAACAGTCTGGTATTCACAGAGCGCACCTAAAACAGGCAGGTATTCACAGAGCGCACTTAAAACAGGCAGATATTCACAGAGCGCACCTAAAACAGGCAGGTATTCACAGAGCGCACCTAAAACAGGCAGGTATTCACAGAGCGCACTTAAAACAGGCAGATATTCACAGAGCGCAGCTAA
Source organism: Squalus acanthias (assembly GCA_030390025.1). NCBI lineage: Eukaryota > Metazoa > Chordata > Chondrichthyes > Squaliformes > Squalidae > Squalus > Squalus acanthias. The sequence goes on from CM059426.1 coordinate 90,572,047, forward strand.
TACAGGCAGATAATCACAGAGCGCACCTAAAACAGGCAGGTATTCACAGAGCGCACCTAAACCAGGCAGATATTCACAGAGCGCTCCTAAAACAGGCAGGTATACACAGAGCGCACTTAAAACAGGCAGGTATTCACAGAGTGCAACTAAAACAGGCAGGTATTCACAGAGCGCACCTAAAACAGCCTGGTATTCACAGAGCGCACTTAAAACAGGCAGGTATACACAGAGCGCAGCTAAAACAGGCAGGTATTGACAGTGCGCACCTAAAACAGGCAGGTATTCACAGAGCGCTCCTAAAACAGGCAGGTATTCAAAGAGCGCAACTAAAACAGGCAGGTATTCACAGAGAGCACCTAAAACAGGATGGTATTCACAGAGCGCACCGAACACAGCCTGGTATTCACAGAGCGCACTTAAAACTGGCAGGTATTCACAGAGCGAACTTAAAACAGGCAGCTATTCACAGAGCGCGCCGAATACAGGCAGGTATTCACTGAGCGCACCTAAAACAGGCAGGTATTCACAGATTGCACCTGAAACAGGCAGAAAATCACAGAACGCACCTGAAACAGGCAGGTATTGACAGAGCGCACCTAAAACAGGCAGGTATTCACAGATTGCACCTGAAACAGGCAGAAAATCACAGAACGCACCTGAAACAGGCAGGTATTCACAGAGCGCCCCTAACACAGGCAGGTATTCACAGGGCACACCTAAAACAGGCAGGTATTCACAGAGCACACTTAAAACAGGCAGGTATTCACAGAGCGCACCTAAAACAGGCAGGTATTTACAGAGTGCGCCTAAAACAGGCAGGTATTCACAGAGCGCCCCTAACACAGGCAGGTATTCACAGAGCACACCTACACAGGCAGATATTCACAGAGCGCACCTAAAACAGGCAGGTATTCACAGAGCGCACTTAAAAAAGGCAGGTATTCACAGATGGAACCTGAAACAGGCAGTTATTCACAGAGCGCTCCTAAAACAGGCAGGTATTCACAGAGCCCACCTAAAACAGGCAGGTATTCACAGAGCGCACCTAAAACAGGCAGGTATTCAAAGAGCGCACCTAAAACAGGCAGGCATTCACAGAGCACACCTAAATAAGGCAGGTATTCACAGAGCGCGCCTAAAACAGGCAGGTATTCACAGAGCGCACTTAAAACAGGCAGGTATACACAGAGCACACCTTAAACAGGCAGGTATTCACAGAGCGCACTTAAAACAAGCAGGTATACACAGAGCGCACTTAAAACAGGCAGGTATTCACAGAGCGCTCCTAAAACCGGCAATATTCATAGAGCCCACCTAAAACAGGCAGGTATTCACAGAGCGCACCTAAAACAGGCAGATATTCACAGAGCGCACCTAAAACAGGCAGGTATTCACAGAGCGCACCTAATACAGGCAGATATTCACAGAGCGCACCGAAGACAGGCAGAAAGTCACAGAGCGCACCTAAAACAGGCAGGTATTCACAGAGCGCACCTGAAACAGGCAGATATTCACAGAGCGCACCTAAAACAGGCAGGTATTCACAGATCGCTCCTGAAACAGGCAGGTATTCACAGAGCGCACCTAAAACAGGCAGAAAGTCACAGAGCGCACCTAAAACAGGCAGGTATTCACAGAGCGCACCTAAAACAGACAGATATTCACAGAGCGCACCTCAAACAGGCAGGTATTCACAGAGCACACCTGAAACTGGCAGGTATTCACAGAGCGCACCTAAAACAGGCAGGTATTCACAGAGCGCACCTGAAACAGGCAGGTATTCACAGAGCGCACCTAAAACAGGCAGACAGTCACAGAGCGCACCTAAAACAGACAGGTATTCACAGAGCGTACCTAAAACAGGCAGGTATTCACAGAGCGCACCTAAAACAGGCAGAAAGTCACAGAACGCACCTAACAGAGACAGGTATTCACAGAGCGTACCTAAAACAGGCAGGTATTCACAGAGCGCACCTAAAACAGGCAGGTATACACAGACCGCACTTAAAACTGGCAGGTATTCACAGAGCGCACCTAAAACAGACAGATATTCACAGAGCGCACCTAAAACAGGCAGACAGTCACAGAGCGCACCTAAAACAGACAGGTATTCACAGAGCGTACCTAAAACAGGCAGGTATTCACAGAGCGCACCTAAAACAGGCAGAAAGTCACAGAACGCACCTAACAGAGACAGGTATTCACAGAGCGCACCTGAAACAGGCAGGTATTCACAGAGCACACCTAAAACAGGCAGGTATACACAGACTGCACTTAAAACAGGCAGGTATTCACAGAGCGGTCCTAAAACAGGCAGGTATTCACAGAGCGGTCCTAAAACAGGCAGGTATTCACAGAGTGCACCTAACACTGGCAGGTATTGAGAGAGCGCACCTAAAACAGGCAGGTATTCACAGAGCGCACCTAACACTGGCAGGTATTCACAGAGCGCACCTAAAACACGCAGGTATTCACAGAGCGCACCTAAAACAGGCAGAAAGTCACAGAGCGCACCTAAAGCAGGCATGTTTTCAAAGAGCGCTCCTAAAACAGGCAGAAAGACACAGAGCGCTCCTGGAACAGGCAGGTATTCACAGAGCACACCTAAAACAGGCAGGTATTCACTGAGCGCATCTAAAACAGGCAGGTATTCACAGAGCGCACCTAACACAGGCAGGTATTCACATAGCACACCTAAAACAGGCAGGTATTCACAGAGCGGACCTAACACAGGCAGGTATTCACAGAGCGTACCTAAAACAGGCAGGAATTCACAGAGCGCACCTAAAACAGGCAGGAATTCACAGAGCGCACTTAAAACAGACAGGTATTCATAGAGCGCACCTAAAACTGGCAGAAAGTCACAGAACGCACCTAACACAGGCAGGTATTCACAGAGCGCGCCGAAAAGAGGCAGGTATTCACAGAGCCCACCTAAAACAGGCAGGTATTCACAGAGCGCACTTAAAACAGGCAGATATTCACAGAGCGCACCTAAAACAGGCAGGTATTCACAGAGCACACTTAAAACAGGCAGATATTTACAGAGCGCACCTAAAACAGGCAGGTATTCACAGAGCGCACCTAAAACAGGCAGGTATTCACAGAGCGCACCTAAAACAGGCAGGTATTCACAGAGCGTACCTAAAACAGGCAGGTATTCACAGAGCGCACCTAAAACAGGCAGGTATTCACAGAGCACACTTAAAACAGGCAGGTTTTCACAGAGCACACTTAAAACAGGCAGTTATTCACAGAGCGCCCCTAAAACAGGCAGGTATTCACAGAGCGCTCCTAAAACAGGCAGGTATTCACAGAGCGCAGCTAAAACAGGCATGTATTCACAGAGCGCACCTAAAACAGGCAGGTATTCACAGAGCGCACCTGAAACAGGCAGGTATTCACAGAGCGCACCTAAAACAGGCAGAATGTCACAGAGCGGACCTAAAACAGGCAAGTATTGACAGAGCGCACCTGAAACAGGCAGGTACTCACAGATCGCTCCTGAAACAGGCAGAAAGTCACAGAACGCACCTGAAACAGGCAGGTATTCACAGAGCGCACCTAAAACAGGCTGAAGGTCACAGAGCGCACCTAACACAGGCAGGTATTCACAGAGCGCACCTAAAACAGGCAGAAAGTCACAGAGCGCAGCTAACACAGGCAGGTATTCACAGAGCGCACCTAAAACAGGCAGATATTCACAGAGCGCACTTAAAACAGGCAGGTATTCACAGAGCGCTCCTAAAACAGGCAGGTATTCACAGAGCGCACTTAAAACAGGCAGGTATTCACAGAGCGCTCCTAAAACAGTCTGGTATTCACAGAGCGCACCTAAAACAGGCAGGTATTCACAGAGCGCACTTAAAACAGGCAGATACTCACAGAGCGCACCTAAAACAGGCAGGTATTCACAGAGCGCACCTAAAACAGGCAGATATTCACAGAGCGCTCCTAAAACAGGCAGGTATACACAGAGCGCACTTAAAACAGGCAGGTATTCAAAGAGCGCACTTAAAACAGGCAGGTATTCACAGAGCGCAACTAAAACAGGCAGGTATTCACAGAGCGCACCTAAAACAGCCTGGTATTCACAGAGCGCACTTAAAACAGGCAGGTATACACAGAGCGCAGCTAAAACAGGCAGGTATTGACAGTGCGCACCTAAAACAGGCAGGTATTCACAGAGCGCTCCTAAAACAGGCAGGTATTCAAAGAGCGCAACTAAAACAGGCAGGTATTCACAGAGAGCACCTAAAACAGGATGGTATTCACAGAGCGCACCGAACACAGCCTGGTATTCACAGAGCGCACTTAAAACTGGCAGGTATTCACAGAGCGAACTTAAAACAGGCAGCTATTCACAGAGCGCGCCGAATACAGGCAGGTATTCACTGAGCGCACCTAAAACAGGCAGGTATTCACAGATTGCACCTGAAACAGGCAGAAAATCACAGAACGCACCTGAAACAGGCAGGTATTCACAGAGCGCCCCTAACACAGGCAGGTATTCACAGGGCACACCTAAAACAGGCAGGTATTCACAGAGCACACTTAAAACAGGCAGGTATTCACAGAGCGCACCTAAAACAGGCAGGTATTGACAGAGCGCACCTAAAAAAGGCAGGTATTCACAGAGCGCACCTAAAACAGGTAGGTATTCACAGAGCGCCCCTAACACAGGCAGGTATTCACAGGGCACACCTAAAACAGGCAGGTATTCACAGAGCACACTTAAAACAGGCAGGTATTCACAGAGCGCACCTAAAACAGGCAGGTATTTACAGAGTGCGCCTAAAACAGGCAGGTATTCACAGAGCGCCCCTAACACAGGCAGGTATTCACAGAGCACACCTACACAGGCAGATATTCACAGAGCGCACCTAAAACAGGCAGGTATTCACAGAGCGCACTTAAAAAAGGCAGGTATTCACAGATGGAACCTGAAACAGGCAGTTATTCACAGAGCGCTCCTAAAACAGGCAGGTATTCACAGAGCCCACCTAAAACAGGCAGGTATTCACAGAGCGCACCTAAAACAGGCAGGTATTCAAAGAGCGCACCTAAAACAGGCAGGCATTCACAGAGCACACCTAAATAAGGCAGGTATTCACAGAGCGCGCCTAAAACAGGCAGGTATTCACAGAGCGCACTTAAAACAGGCAGGTATACACAGAGCACACCTTAAACAGGCAGGTATTCACAGAGCGCACTTAAAACAAGCAGGTATTCACAGAGCGCTCCTAAAACCGGCAATATTCATAGAGCCCACCTAAAACAGGCAGGTATTCACAGAGCGCACCTAAAACAGGCAGATATTCACAGAGCGCACCTAAAACAGGCAGGTATTCACAGAGCGCACCTAATACAGGCAGATATTCACAGAGCGCACCGAAGACAGGCAGAAAGTCACAGAGCGCACCTAAAACAGGCACGTATTGACAGAGCGCACCTAAAACAGACAGATATTCACAGAGCGCACCTCAAACAGGCAGGTATTCACAGAGCACACCTGAAACTGGCAGGTATTCACTGAGCGCACCTGAAACAGGCAGATATTCACAGATCGCTCCTGAAACAGACAGATATTCACAGAGCGCACCTCAAACAGGCAGGTATTCACTGAGCGCACCTGAAACAGGCAGATATTCACTGAGCGCACCTGAAACAGGCAGATATTCACAGATCGCTCCTGAAACAGGCAGGTATTCACAGAGCGCACCTAAAACAGGCAGATATTCACAGAGCGCACCTAAAACAGGCAGGTATTCACAGAGCGCACCTAAAACAGACAGATATTCACAGAGCGCACCTCAAACAGGCAGGTATTCACAGAGCACACCTGAAACTGGCAGGTATTCACAGAGCGCACCTAAAACAGGCAGGTATTCACAGAGCGCACCTAAAACAGGCAGGTATTCACAGAGCGCACCTAAAACAGGCAGGTATTCACAGAGCGCACCTAAAACAGGCAGGTATTCACAGAGCGCACCTAAAACAGGCAGAAAGTCACAGAGCGCACCTAAAACAGGCACATATTGACAGAGCGCACCTAAAAGAGGCAGGTATTCACAGAGCGCACCTAAAACAGGCAGGTATTCACAGAGTGCACCTAAAACAGGCACGTATTGACAGAGCGCGCCGAAAACAGGCAGGTATTCACTGAGCGCACCTAAAACAGGCAGAAAGTCACAGAACGCACCTGAAACAGGCAGGTATTCACAGAGCGCACCTAACACAGGCAGGTATTCACAGAGCGCAACTAAAACAGGCAGGTATTCACAGAGCGCACCTAAAACAGACAGGTATTCACAGAGCTCACCTAAAACAGGCAGGTATTCACTGAGCGCACCTAAAACAGGCAGGTATTCACAGAGCGCACCTAAAACAGGCAGGTATTCACAGAGCGCACCTAAAACAGATAGGTATTCACAGAGCGCACCTAAAACAGGCAGATATTCACAGAGCGCACCTAAAACAGGCAGATATTCACAGAGCGCAACTAAAACAGGCAGGTATTCACAGAGCACACCTAAAACATGCATAACTTCCTCATTTACACATTCGTCTTCTTAGGCAGTCCCTCGGAGCCGAGGATGACTTGCTTCCACACTATAAATGAGTTCTCAGGTGACTGAGGAGTCCAATGTGGAACCTACAGACACTGTCACAGGTGGGGCAGATGGTTTCCTCTGCCCACCTGGGGCTCTCTTGCCTTGTCGGAGCTCCGAGCAGAGCACTTCTTTTGGCAGTCTCGTATCGGGCATGTGGGCGATGTGACCTGTCCATCGGAGCTGATCGAGCGTGGTCAAAGCATCGATGCTGGGGATGTTGGCCTGAGCAAGAACACTGATGTTGGTGCGCCTATCCTGCCAATGGATTTGCAGGATCTTGCGGAAGCAACATTGGTGGTACCTCTCCAGTGCTTTGAGGTGCCTGCTGTACATGGTCCATGTCTCTGAGGCATACAGCAGGGCGGGTATCACTGCTGCTCTGTAGACCATGAGCTTAGTGCCGGGTTTGAGGTCCTGGTCTTCAAACACTCTCTTCCTCAGGCGACCGAAGGCTGCACTGGCACACTGAAGGCGGTATTGGACTTCGTCATCGACGTCTGCCCTTGTTGACAGTAGGCTCCCGAGGTATGGAAAGTGGTCCATGTTGTCTAAGGCCTTGTCTTGGATTTTGATAATCGGGGGGCAGTACTGTGTGGTGGGGGCAGGTTGGTAGAGGACCTTTGTCTTACGGATGTTTAGTGTAAGGCCCATGCTCTCGTATGCTTCGGTGAAGGTGTTGACGATGGTTTGGAGTTTGAACTCCGAGTGAGCGCAGACGCAAGCGTTGTTTGCATACTGTAATTCGACAAAAGAGGATGGGACGACCTTGGATCTGCACTGGAGGCGATGGAGGTTGAACAGTTTCCTGTTTGTTCTGTAAATTAGCTCCACTCCAGCGGGGAGCTTACTGAGGGTGAGATGGAGCATTGCAACAAGTAAGATCGAGAAGAGCATTGGTGCGATGACACAGCCTTGCTTGACCCCAGTCCGTACGTGAATTGGGTCTGTGGTAGATCCGTTGGTCAGGATCACAGCTTGCATGTCGTCATGAAGCAGGCGGAGGTTGGTGACAAACGTTTGAGGGCAGCCGAATTTGAGGAGGACACTCCATAATCCCTCACAGTTGACAGTCTCAAAGGCCTTTGTGAGATCAAAGAAGGCCATGTACAGCGGTTGGTGCTGTTCCCTGCACTTCTCTTGTAATTGACGCACGGTGAAGATCATGGGGGAGAAATTCAGTATCAGCCCATTTGGGGCGCGATTATCGGCCGGGCGCAAAGTTTAGCGCCTGGCGCTAATTATCGTCTCCGACTGCAAACTTGGCTTTTATCGCCCCTGGAGGTGATTGGAACGCTAAATCAGGCGCTGCACACCTGTCTTAAGGCGCAAAGGCTGAGGAGCGAGGCACTAACTCAGAGCCGGAGCGCAGCGCAGGTGACGGCAGTTAGCGATAGAACACAGACACCGGACAGTTCTTAAAGGGAGGGTCAATCTTGCTCTCCAGCCACACCCTGCTCATTGGAGCCTTGAATCTCGGCCTGGAGAGACCTGGGACTACATTTTCCAGCCAAGGACTATGGAGAGGGTGAGAGAACGAACTCAGCGCTTCAGCGAGCGGGCCTTGGATGCTCTGGTATGCGCGGTGGAGCGCAGAAGATCTATACTCTTCCCTGAGAGTGGCAGGAGGCCATTGCCGCGCGAGTACAGAAGCGTCTGGAGGGAGGTGGCTCAGCATGTCTCCTCCAGGAGCATGGTGCCCAGGACCCATACTCAATGTCGCAAAAAGTTCAATGACCTAACTCGGGTCGTCAGGGTGAGTGGCTTTTTTTCAATACCTCTCCATCCCTCCATCTCAACCTCACTCTATGGCCAGAGGGTCTTAAACTCCCGATGCCCAACACTCATCCAACACCTATGGCCCTCTCATGAAACACACATGCACATTCCACACCTTACATACAGTAAGGGCTATTCAACTATGGGAAGCACATCAGGCAAGACCATGGCTGCTTACATTAAGGTCTATTCAACTATGGGAGGCACATCAGGCAAGACCATGGCTGCTTACATTAAGGGCTATTCAATTATGGGAGGCACATCGGGCAAGACCATGGCTGTATATCTACTCAGACGCTGTCCTTGTTCTTGCAGGCCAAGCTATCTCATAATAGGAGACAGCAGCAATGGACGGGTGGAGGGCGGCCTCAGCTACAACCCCTCAGCGATCTTGAGGCGCGCATCCATGGGATTGTGGCAAGCCAGGTGATCGGTCCCGTCGCCCCTGGAGAGGCCGACCCCGTTCTGCACAGCAATGGTAAGGTCATCACCTTTCTCTCCTCTCTCCTTCCACTTGTCCCTCACAACACCAGCCTTTGACACTTTCAATCCAACTTACTAAATCACTGCACTCATTCCTCCCTTACTGCCCCCCTGTCCTCACGCTAAAGCCACTCTTGTACCACCCTACTTTCAGATGGTGATTCACCAGCTGAGGAGACAGGGCCCTCAAGCTGCCAGTGGGAGTGAAGCTGCAGGTGAGGAAGAAAGAGGAAGCCGGAGCCTCAGCACCACCCTCTCCCGAGGAAGCCTATGCCCACACTGGGAACACGTCTTCTCTAGAGGGGAGCAGGGGGGAAGGGTCTGCTGAGGGTGAAGCTCCAGGACCCAGCGGGCTGCAGCAACGCGATGTGGCTAGGGAAGCTCGGGGGCCTTCTCCCCGGAGGGAGAGTAGGCCAGTGAGTCCTGCTGCACTGGACGCAGAGGAGGAGCGGCTCATCGCTGAAATGAACACCCAGGCGGTGCACATGTACACTCAGCTCATGGGTGCAGTGGGAAGGGTGCCTGAATGCATTGAAGCACTGGCAAGGAGTGTGGAGCACTTCGCTGTAGCACAGGCAGATGCCACGCTGAAGCTTAGTGCTGCAATTCAGTCAGTGGCTGCCGTGATCCCATCTCAGACTGCTCTCATGCACACTCAGATTGAGGTCACGCAAGCACTGACTGCTGCCATTCTCGATGGTTCGGACACATTTCCCCAGGGCTGTCACCGCGCCGCAGCAGGCCAGTAATCTGTGCTCCAGTAGATTGCTCCAGATGCTGAAGTGCTGCCCCGTGGGAGTGCCAGTGTGTCGGTCGAGCAGGGAGTTGCTGTCCTCTCTCAAGATGACAGCATTCCTGCTGCCACCACTGTCACTTCCCCATTGCACTTGCCACCGCCTGTAGCCCAGGCTGCTGCCGGCCCAGAGCTGGTCGAGGCCGTCCTTCAAGGGCATCTGCAGTCTCAGGTTCTCAGGTTCTGACAATCAGCAGCCTTCCAGCAGCCTTGCTGCAGCCACTAGGGCCCCATTATGAGGAGCAGTCGGGTGGGAAGCGGGGAAGTGCGCAAGGGAAAGAGATCACCCTCGAAGGCAAAAAGTAGGAGGTGTGACAAAATGTTGGGAATTTTTTTATTAAAGGCCGAGATTCACGTTCAAACTTTTGTTTAGTGTTTTGGGCATTATCTCCAGGTTGTGAGAACCAGTTATGTTAATGAATGATTTTTTGTGTTTCTTTCTATTAGTTTGTCATGAAGAAATGACACACACAGAGTTTGTAAAATAAATAAATAAGTTTTTGTATTTAAAATGTACATGTTTGGTCGTTGCAATCTTTGCTGCCTTGGCCGGCTTAGGGGTTGCGGGTTGGATTCATTCATGTTGTTCTCAATGGCAGAAGCCATTTCCTCAGCAGGGGCCTAGAAGCGGCTTGCTATCAGACGTTGACAGACGGCCCTCCCAGTTTCTACATTGTGGGCCTCCCTCCTGCCTTGGTGCTGCTGATGATCATCCTCCTCCTCTTCCTCCTCCTCTTCCTCCTCCTCCTCCGGTGGTGCTCCAAGGCCTGGTGGCATTGGCTGGGTCCTGAGGATTGCGAGGTTATGAAGCATGCAGCACACAACTATGAAGAGGGAGACTCGCTCAGGCGAGTACTGCAGGGCTCTTCCTGAGTGGTCCAGACAGCGGAACCGTTGCTTGAACACGCCGATCGTCTGCTCAACGATGTTCCTGGTGGCGAGCTGGCTCACGTTGTACCGCAGCTCACCATGGGTGTTGAGGTTACGGAGCGGTGTCATCGGCCAGGTGCACAGTGGATAACCCTTGTCCCCGAGGAGCCAACCACTTGGCTGATGCGGTGCCTGGAAAAGTTCTGGCACAGCAGTCTGGCGCAGGATGAAAGCATCGTGGCTGCTGCCAGGATAGTGGGCATTGACAGCGAGTATCAGCTGTCTGTGGTCATAGATCAACTGGACGTTTAAGGAGTGGAACCCCTTGCGGTTGCGGAAATCCTCTGCATTCTCATGCAGTGCCCGCAATGCCACATGCGTGCAGTCAATGGCGCCCTGCACCATGGGGAAGCCCGCTATCCTCGCAAAGCCCAATGTGCGTTCATGCTGTTTGGCCCTGGTCATCGGGAAAGAGATGTACTGGCATCTCCTTTTATAGAGGGCATTTGTGACCTGACGGATGCAGCAATGGACCGCGAACTGGGAGATATTGGCGATGTCCCCAGTAGCTGCTTGAAAGGAGCCGGTAGCTTAAAGGTTCAGAGCCACTGTGACCTTCACTGCCACCGACAAAGATGTCCTGGTCCTCAGTAGAGGCTGCAGATCTGGCTGCAGCAGGTGGCAGAGCTCAGTGACTACCTCCTTGCTGAAGCGCAGCCTTTTGCAAACACTGCTCCTCAGACAAATTAATGTAGGAGAATTGTTGGCGAAATACCCTGGGAGGGTAAGATCTCCTGTACAGAGGCCTGTTGGCCCTCCGCTGTCTGGCCATGATTGCCACTCTCTCTCTGCGTCTATGTTGCATCCGAATCTGCAGGCACAGAACGACGCCCCGAATCAGTGCAGCCCCCACACTCTCTTGGTAATCAAAATAATGAAGGCCAAAATTCAAAAGTACCTGCAAAGTGATGCTTAGTAGCCAAAACTACTTCACACAGCGTTGACGCTATGCAGAAGTCTCTCCTTCTCTCTCTCAGAATCTCTCTCTCTGTCAGAATGAGTGGTGCAAGAATGTCTACCACAGAAAAAGCCAGGAAGAGGCCGCCTTTAAATAGCGCCCCCCCCCAGCCCCACACCGTCTGGGAGAAGGCAATTGAGGAGGATTCTTGCAATGACTTTCCCTGTGGCAGACAGCAGGGAAACTCCTCTGTAATTCCGCAATCGGACTTGTCACCTTTCTTGAAGATGGTCACAATTACGGCGTTTCTGAGATCCCCTGGCATGCTCTCCTCCTTCCAGATAAGAGAAATGAGTTCATGAATTCACGCCAGTAGTGCTTCTCCGCCATGCTTTAGTGCCTCGGCAGGGATTCCGTCTGCTCCTGAGGCCTTGTTGTTCTTCAGTTGTCGGATGGCCTTTTTAACCTCATGCCGGGATGGGGTCGTACTGAGATGGTGGCGGGTAGCATGCTGCGGGATGGAGTTGAGGACACTCACGTCGAAGACAGAGTCTTGGTTAAGGAGATCTTCGAAGTGCTCCTTCCAGCGGGCACTGACTGCCTCTCTGTCCTTGATGAGTACCTCTCCGTTCTTGGCCTGCAGTGGGGTAGGACCTTGGGTGCTTGGGCCGTAGATGGTCTTGACTGCGCTAAAGAATCCACGCACATCGTGGTTGTCGGCTAGCTGCTGGATCTCCTGCGCTTTCTCCACCCACCATCTGTTCTTTAGGTCGCGAGTTTTTTGTTGGACCTCGTCCTCCAGGCTTCTGTAGAGCTGCTTTCTTGCTCTCGAGTTGTGTTGCTGTTTCCAGATCAGGAATGCCTTGCGCTTGCAGCTTATTAGCTCCTGGATCTCCTGGTCATTCTCGTCGAACCAGTTTTGGTGTTTCCTGGTCGAGTGACATCCTCATTTGCACATGCATGGCGCTTAACACCTGTTTTAGGTGTCCGACAGGAACGCCTGAAAAATGGCCCAACCCGATATCGTGTCGGATGTCTTTCAGGTGTACTTTGGGCCATTGGTCCACTAAACTGGCCCTTGTTACATCTGTTTTATGCATCAGATGCATCTGCTCTCATCAATCCGCACCCAGCTGCTCTACTCATCATTTGCCCTTTGACATTGAAAAGGGGATTCAGAATATCATCTCATTTTTTGCATTAAGTTCGTTGATGACTGATGAGACCAACTTTTGCTCGAATTGAGTGACCACAGATTGAAAAGTGGATCCTGGATATACCAGGTTGGGGATCTTGATTTTTCAGGTGAGACTTCCTGAGCTGGCGTTTCCATTCAGCAACAGCAATGCAATGGGCCTCATAATAGGAGGTGCCTCCACCGATGGTTTCGTGCCATGCTTTTTTATCTTGTGCAAGTTATTCCCATTTATGGACATCTATTTGACACTGTTTCAGAGTCGCTTTTAAGTAGTCGAAAAACAAGGAGAGACTTGAAAAATTGGAACAGAAGAGATTACGGGTGACAGAGGTCATAGAGTCATAGGGCACAAATGGAGGCCATTCAGCCCATCGAGTCCGTGCCGGCTCTCTGTAGAGCAATCCAGTCAGTCCCACTCCCCCACTCTATCCCCGTAGCCGTGCAAGTTTATTTCCCTCAAGTGCCTATCCAGTCTCCCCTTGAAAACATTGAGTGTCTCCGCTTCCACCACTTCTGTCGGCAGCGAATTCCAGGTCCTCACCACACGTTGCATAAAATTTTTTTTCCTCACTTCCCCCCTGTATCTCTTGCCCAAAATCTTAAATCTGTGCCCCCTAGTCCTTGTACCATCAACTAGTGGGGAAAGACTTTCCCCGTCTAGCCTATCCAAACCCGTCATAATCTTGTACGCCTTTATCAAATCACCCCACAACCTCCTTTGCTCTAATGAAAACACGTCCAGCTTCTCCAACTGTCCTTGTAGCTAAGATCCCCCATCCCCGGAACCATTCTGATAAATCTCTTCTCAAGGGCCTTCACATCCTTCCTAAAGTGTGGTGACCAGAACTGGATGCAATACTCCTCTTGTGGCCTAACCAGCGCTTTATGAAGGTTCAGCATAACTTCTCTACTTTTCTACACAATACCTCTATTTATGAAGCCCAAGATCCCATATGCTTTGCTAGCCACTCTCTCAATATGTCCTGCCACCTTCAGGGACCTATGCACATTAACTCCCAGGTCCCTCTGTCCCTGCACCTCTTTAAAACTGTGCCATTAAGTGTATATTGCCTCTCCCTGTTCCTTCTGCCAAAATGCATCACCTCACACTTCTCTGTATTAAATTCCATCTGCCACTTGTCTGCCCATTCTGCTAGCCTTTCTATATCCTGTTGCAGTCGATTGGTATCATCCTCACTGTTTGCCACACCCCCAAGTTGGGTGTCATCGGCAAATTTAGAAATTCTGCTCTGTATTCCAATATCCAGGTCATTTACATATATCAAAAAAAGCAGTGGCCAAAATCAACATAAGGAATCTTTGCCTCAAAAGCTGAGATCAAGGCATCGGTTCTATTTATGGAGTTGGCCAGATGTTTTGTGCATTTCATCAGGCTTTAATGCAGCATATATTTGCCATGACTGGGAGGTGATTCAATTCACTGTGCATTTCAATGCATAAATGATTTAGTTTTGTGAAGGAAAACATCAAAGATTGATGTGCAACAATCAGAATCAAACCCTAGAACTGTTGAGAACAAACTTTAAGTTTACAGTGAAATGAAAAACTGTTTTCTACTAAATAGCATTAAGTTAATTAACATTAACATAATTAATATTGGAGCTGCCAAGTTTATGGGGCAATAAACAGCCACCATGTGCTGAATTATTCATAATGTTTTTACGAGCAGGAGAATAATTTTCACTGAATAAACTTGGCAGTTCTGATATAGGTTCCCATTAAGCTGTATTATTTTATGTTGTGCTTTCCAAAGGGTTTACTGGTACACTTCAGAAGTTATAAATAAGTTAATATTTATCTTGTTATTGTTCTGTTGTGTCTGATTTGTATACCTTTTCAGAGTGAAACTTTGAAGGGTAAGAGTTACAATTTTTAACTTTCCTTATGAACTATGTGATATAAAATTAATTTAAGCTCACCTTTCCAATGGCAAGCATTTAAAATATTCCTTCTGTATATTGGAACTAACTCGGCAGCATTCCGCCATCAACACACATTATTTCAGAGTGCCACAGTGTTTGGAGAATTATCATGGGAGCTTTGCAATAGCTGTGATGGGAGTGATCTAAAATGACACATGATCCTGTGGAAGTGCAGGAGGCGTAGGATGTGCATTGGAATGCAAAAACAAATTAAAATAACATCTTACTCCACTGGGCTCTTGATCTTTGCTGTGCTGCTTGGAAGCAGTGCCAAGTAGAGGCGAGAGGGAGGAGGAAAAATTGGAGAGTAGAGTCAGCCCAGTACTGTTATTTTGCACCTTTGCTTGGCCAGTTCAGAGCAACATTGCCAGGGGTTGCCTGGCCTCTGAGCTGCAGTTGGTGTGTGGTCGAGGGAACCCAAGAGGTAATGGGGAGAAGACAGAAGCATTTCATATCTTAAAAGTGGAGAACAAATCTTGTTAGAAAGATGCGCATAAATTTAATTTGGCATTGTTTTACTTGACAGTTAACAAGAGAGGGTTTAGAATTATGATTTGAGTAAACCTTTACTCAATCCACAAAAGGTGCTGCACCTCAATATTCTTCTTCAATTCAAAAATAAAATCAGTATAGAGTGCAATAACAAACATTTAAATGTCACGTCTCTTACAGACTTTTGTCTCAGAGGATGCTGGTAGCAGGAACACTTTTGCCTTGTACACAGAAGTTCAAACACAACTAAGCATAACCTTCTGAAACATGATTTTAGGTGCATGCGTTCCATCATGGAATGGCTTTGACCCAAAAGCAATGCTTTCCAAATAAATCCTCAAAACAAAACATACAGATCCTGATATTAATCTGAAGGTGGCTTCCGAACGGCGGGAGCTGGAATTGCGTGGGTGAAACCCCGAAGTCAGCTCAGCGGGTTGGAATCTGCAATCACAACTCAATTGAAGCAATTAATTTTGACTTTCGGGTTTGGAGTCTCTAAGCTGCACAGTGACGCACACCCACATGGAGCAATTTCAGCTGTATTTAAAGATACAATGCACAGATGGAAATTGGAGGTGCACATAGAGCATGGGCAGCACTCAGATTCAATGTCACATCACTAAAATTACTGCTGGGTGCAGTCAGGAGCAGGAGGAACATACTTTTCCCCAGCAATGGGAGGCAGAACTATGTGGCTCTCACCAAGAAGACATGATTGGTGGTAGCTGAGGAGGTGACCAGAGGAGCCTTGTGCCACGGTCTTGGATGCAATGTGTAATAGAATTCAAATCTAGCACCACATATAGTTGCAATGTAAACCTTTTATTGTGTTCGACCAAGTCCAGACACACTCAATATCTTTAAGCAATACTAATACAGAGAAATAAATGCAATTACCCCATTTTTCCCCATGGTAGAGACATAACCTACATTGAACAAGTCGGTCCTGTCTATCTCTACAAACTTTGAAGGAAATTTCAAGGTCTTTATAGACCTCTAGTCATGCATTCTGTCCCAGATGATTTCATTATGACATGACAAGAGTTTGTTGTAAACAAGACCCCCAGAAATGAGATAGTTCCTACAAAACACCAGATGCCAACATGTTTACCATTTAACTAATCATCCTGAACTCATTGTCTCGCTTCCTATCACAATCTCAGACACTTTGTTCCATTTCCTATCTCAGTACACTATTAAGCAATCCTTGCCATCAAAACTTTTTCTGCCTAAATATGATCCATATTCTGAAGCATCCTAGGAATGAACAAATTAGCCATATCATTATTTCTAGCTACAGTATAAATCCACAAACCATCCACAAGTTAAAAAGAAAGCACAAACCTTAATCATTTGAGATTAAACCAAATCCTAATCCTGTGTATATATGTATACATGAATCGGGTATTATACAAATGTAGGAAGCGGTTTAATGACCTAACCTGGTCAGAAAAAGTGAGTACATTTGCTGATTCAACTACATCCTGTGATTTAAGCCCCCTCCCTTTCACTCTGTTTTGCCAAGTGTACTCCATCACATAGCTCCTCACACCCATTCAACTTTCAGCAGCACCCAACCTTCACTTCCTACGCACTTCATCACCTCCCATTTATCCATCCACCATTGCCACTCACCCCAATCCTTATGCAATGTGATATATCTCTCCTGTCCACTGGCAGGTGCTGCTTTGTACTCTTTGTGTGGGCAGCTGATGGGTGGAATGTAGAGGAGCCATTATCTGCTTTAGGCAGGTGCCTCATCTGCCTGCAGAACCCTGCAAACACCAGCAAAGGTATGGTAACCTTCTTTCAATTGTCCACCCACCTGGTTTCTGCTGGGGGAAGGCTGGGTTAAAACCAATCCCCGTAAGTTAGTAGACATGTTGGTAACTAAAACTATGTACAATCATTGGGGATTTAAACAGTGACATAGTCAACTGTAATGTTTTTTACTATATAACCGCCAAGATCATTTTCCTAAGATACTTAAATATTACTCGACAGGCACAATTTCTATCACATTTACGATTTTGCTGAAGTTAGCAAAATTTGACTTTTTCCGATTCATGATGGCATGTGTATGGGACTTCAATTGGTCACTTTTTTTTGACTTTCAAAAATATTTTTCCTTGTGCCCGAATCAATTTGCTGCAAGAAACTTACAGGTGCTAACTGAACTGGATGTCAAGCTGAACTAATTTTGCACATTCCCTAATCCCTTGTTGGGATGCCTGCTTCCTCCTATGTGAATATGTTCTCAGCCTACAGCAGAGAAATTTCCTTTCCCATTCTCACTGGATTCTTACCAGACATTTCAGTAGATCTCCGAGAGTTCCTATGGGTTTCTTTCTATTATGTCGCATTTATTTGAAAACTTCTGAATATTTGCTGCAACATAAGTACAACAACAACAATACCTTGCATTTATATAGCGCCTTTATCATAGTAAAATGTCCCAAAGTACTTCACAGGAGCGTTATCAAACAAAATTTGACACCGAGCCACATAAGGAGATATTAGGACAGGTGAAAGAGTGAGAGGGGGAAAAATTCAGTTGGTTTGCGCCTCCCATTAGCGCCTTAAGAGGGCACTAATGGGGCGCAAAGCAACTAGCGCCCGGGCGCGGCGATATCTGTGCCTCTCGTGAAATTGACCGGACATTTTGCTGTGGCGCTAAACAATACCGATCCGATCTCCTTGCACACAGATCTTGATGTCATTCGAGCATGCAACGCCCTTGGGGCGCCCCGGAATGGAAATTGAGTGGCGCCCCCCTCCTTTCCGCCTGGCGCAACCAACAACTCGAACGCTTCCCAGTCGCTGTGCGGCTGGGCATGGGGGGGGGGGGGGGGGCGCTATTTAAGAACATAAGAAATAGGAGCAGGAGTAGGCCAATTGGCCCCTCGAGCCTGCTCCGCCATTCAATAAGATCATGGCTGATCTGATCCTAACCGCCAATCTACTATCACAGAACCATCTCCTGAACCTAACAGAATTGGACACACGAAATAGGAGCAGGATCAGGCTACACGGCCCCTGGGCCCGCTACGCTACCCACAGGGCCATGACCGATCCGAACCTAGACTCATGTCCAAATTCCTGCCCGCTCCCCGTAACCCTTAATTCCCTTTACTTCTAGGAAACTGTCTATTTCTGTTTTAAATTTATGTAATGATGTAGCTTCTACAGCTTTTTGGGGCAGCATATTCCATGGACCTACCACCCTCTGAGTGAAGTAGTTCCTTCTCATCTCAGTTTTGAAAGTGCAGCCCCTTATTCTAAGACTATGCCCCCTAGTTCTAGTCTCACCCATCATCGGGAACATCCTCCCGGCATCCACCCGATCCAACCCCTTCACAATCTTATATGTTTCAATAAGATCGCCTCTCATTCTTCTGAACTCCAATGAGTAGAGTCCCAATCTACCCAACCTCTCCTCATATGTCCATCCCCTCATCCCCGGGATTAACCGAGTGAACCTTCTTTGTACTGACTCGAGAGCAAGTATGTCTTTTCTTAAGTATGGACACCAAAACTGTATGCAGTATTCCAGGTGCGGTCTCACCAATACCTTGTACAACTGAAGCAATACCTCCCTATTTTTATATTCTATCCCCCTAGCAATGATTGGCCTTCTTAATCACTTGCTGCACCTGCATACTAACCTTTTGAGTTTCGTGCACCAGGACCCCCAGATCCCTTTGTACTTCAGTACTTTCCAGTTTCTTGCCATTAAGATAATAACTTGCTCTACTATTTTTCCTGCCAAAGTGCATAACCTCACACTTTCCAGTATTGTATTCCATCTGCCAAATCTCTGCCCACTTATTTAGCCTGTCTATGTCCCTTTGCAGATTTTTTATGTCCTCCTCACTCACTACTTTCCCTCCCATCTTAGTATCATCTGCAAACTTTGATATGTTACACTTGGTCCCCTCCTCCAAATCGTTAATATAGATTGTAAAGAGTTGGGGACCCAGCACTGACCCCTGCGGAACACCACTAGTTACTGATTGCCAGTCTGAGAATGAACCATTTATCCCAACTCTCTGCCTTCTGTTAGATAGCCAATCCTCTATCCATGCCAGAATATTAACCCCAATCCCGTGATTTTTTATCTTAAGCAATAATCTTTTGTGTGGCACCTTGTCAAATGCCTTTTGGAAGTCTAAATACACCACATCCACTGGTTCCCCTTTATCCACCCTGTATGTTACTTCCTCAAAGAACTCCAGCAAATTTGTCAAACATGACTTCCCCTTCATAAAACCATGCTGACTTTGTCCTATTAAATTATGATTATCCAAATGTCCCGTTACTGTCTCCTTAATAATGGACTCCAAAATTTTACCTACCACAGATGTTAGGCTAACCGGTCTATAGTTTCCAGCCTTCTGTCTACTGCCCTTTTTAAATAAGGGTGTTACATTAGCAGTTATCCAGTCTGCCGGGATCTTTGCTGAGTCCATGGAGTTTTGGTAAATGATTACCAATGCATCCACAATCCCTACCGCCACTTCCCTCAAGACCCTAGGATGTAAGCCATCAGGTCCAGGTGATTTATCCGCCTTGAGTCCCATTATTTTACCGAGTACCACTTCCTTAGTGATTTTGATTGTGTTTAGCTCCTCCCCCCCTATAGCCCCCTGTTTGTCCAGTGTTGGGATATTCTTAGTGTCCTCTACTGTAAAGACTGATACAAAATATTCATTCAGTGTATTTGCCATCTCCATATTTCCCACCATAAATTTTCCGGTCTCATCCTCTAAGGGACCAACATTTACTTTAGCCACCCTTTTTCTTTTTATATAACTATAAAAACTCTTACTATCTGTTTTTATATTTTTTGCTAATTTACTTTCATAATTTATCTTCCCTTTCTTAATCAATCTTTTTGTTATTTTTTGCTGTCTTTTAAAGTTTTCCCAATCCTCTATCCTCCCACTAGATTTGACTACCTTATAAGCCCTTGTTTTTAGTCGAATACTATCCTTAATTTCTTTACTTAGCCATGGATGACTGTCTTTTCTTTTACACCCTTTTCTTCTCAGTGGAATATATATTTTTTGGAAGTTGTAAAATAACTCCTTAAATATACACCACTGATTATGTATTGTCTTACCCTTTAATCTATTTTCCCAATCCACTCTACTCAATTCCGCTCGCATATCTTCATAGTCTCCTTTATTCAAGCTTAGCACACTTGTTTGAGATCCAACCTTCTCAACCTCTAATTGAATATGGAATTCAACCATGTTATGGTCACTCATTCCAAGGGGATCCTTTACTAGGACATTTTTAATTAATCCTGTCTCGTTACACAGGACCAGATCTAAGGTTGCTTGCCCCCTGGTCGGTTCAGTTACATATTGCTTTTGAAACCCATCCCTAATACACTCAATGAACTCATCCTCAAGGCAGCCCTGCCCAATTTGATTTGTCCAATTAATATGATAGTTAAAATCCCCCATAATTATAGATGTTCCCTTATTACAAGCCTCAACTATTTCCTGATTGATACTCCGTCCAACAGAGTTGCAACTGTTCGGAGGCCTATAGACTACGCCAACTAGTGTTTTTTTCCCCTTATTATTCCTTATCTCCACCCAAACTGTTTCATTATCCTGATCTTTTGACCCAATATCATTTCTCTGTATTACAGTGATTCCTTCCTTTATTAACATAGCCACCCCACCTCCCCTTCCTTCCTGCCTGTCCTTCCTGATCGTTAAATAACCTGGTATGTTTAATTCCCAGGCATTGTCACCCTGCAGCCTTGTTTCTGTAATTGCCACAAGATCATACCCATATGTAGTTATTGGTGCCATTAACTCATCTATTTTGTTATGAATGCTACGTGCATTCAGATAGAGAACTTGCAAATATGTTTTGTGACACTTAGTTCCTGCTTTTGCCCTTTTTATTACTTTACCTTTTACTCCATACCTTCTGCCCCTTCCTGACACATTCTGGTTTTTAATTTCCCCACTGCTACCTAAGTCTATGACCTTCTCTGTTGTCATTTTTATTATTTGCTCTCTAGGAACCTCCCCCCCACTAGTTAGTTTAAAGCCCTCTCTACAGCCTTAGTTATATGATCCGCCTGGACTCTAGTCCCAGCACTGGCTAAGTGAAGCCCGTCCCAACGGAACAGCTCCCTCCTGCCCCAGTACTGGTGCCAGTGTCCCAGGAAGCAAAACCCATTTCTCCCACACCAGTCTTTGAGCCATTCATTTAACTCTCTGATTTTATTTGTCCTAGCCAAATTCGCTCGTGGCTCAGGTAATAATCCAGAGATTATTACCCTTGAGGTTCTGTCTTTTAATTTCACCCCAAGCTGCTCATACTCCTTTAACAGAACCGGCTTCCTTGTCCTATCTACGTCGTTTGTACCAACATGGACCACGACAACTGGATCCACCCCCTCCCACTGCAAGTTTCTTTCCAGCCCAGAGGAGATGTCCTTAACCCTGGCAGGCAACACAGCCTACGGGACTCTCACTCTCGGCTGCAGAGAACTCTATCTATCTCCCTAATAATACTATCCCCTACCACTACAACATTTCTATTTACTCCCCCCTCTTGAATGGCCCCCCATTCCACGGTGCTGTGGCCAGGTTGCTCATCCTCCCTGCAGTCCCTGCTCCTGTCCCCACAGGGAGTAAGAACCTCGAACCTGTTGGACAAGAGCAAGGGCTGCGGCTCCTCCAACACTACCTCCTGGATCCCCGTACCTGCCTCACTCATAGTCACACCGTCCTGTCCCTGACCATGGGCTACATCTGAATTAATTCACTTCATAGGTGTGACCACCTCCTGAAACACAGAGTCCAGGTACTTCTCCCCCTCCCTGATGTGTCGCAGTGTCTGAAGCTCAGACTCCAGCTCATCAACACGGAGCTGGAGTTCCTGTAGCAGCAGACACTTGTCACAGATGTAATCACCGTGAGCCTCAATGGGGTCCACCGGCTCCCACATCTCACAACAGTAACACATCACCTGCTCCGTTCTATGTAATTAATTAAAACATTTTTATTGTTAGTTATGGACACTCTCTGCCCGATTATAGATGCAAGTATCCCCTCTAATTAATTGGATTTAAATTAAATCAATCCCGCTAAATTACACCAGTTAAATGGCTTACCAACAGTCACTCTGCACCAGAAAGGCCTTATTAACTACAACCCACAGAGTTAAAGTTTGAAAAGAGCACCCTACACCCCACTCACCCGAACTCACACTTACCCAAACTCAGCACTCTCTGCTGACTCGCACTCAGTACTTGCTCGCACTAGCACTGGTCTTTTTATACTGTTTGTTTGTTTACAGCCAAATGAGTCACCCCTGCTGATTGATTAGAAAACTGGTTTCCACTGCCTGCTGTGCCAATTTACTCCTACTGCAGTGTAACCTTGTTTTACTCTTCTTCCTCTTTTAATGTAAACCAATCAATTATCTGTAACTAAATAAAACTTTAAAGGAAACTTAACAAATCAAATTAAAATTTGGTAGTCTGGGGTGACGATGCACTCCAGCCCCCGCGGCGCCCACCGGTCACGGAAAAACTCAAGCGTGCCGGCGGACACCGCGTGCTCCATCTCCAGGGCCACCCGGACGCGAACATGGCCGCGGAAGAGAGGCAGGCAATCGGGCCGAACGACCCCCTCGACCGCCCGCTGCCTGGACCAATTAATGGCTTTCTTAGCCAGGCCCAGGAGCAGTCCCACGAGGAGGTCCTCCGACCTGCCCGCTCCCCTCCGCACCGGGTGACCGTAGATCAGGAGCGTGGGGCTGAAGTGCAACCAGAAATTGAGGAGCAGCCCCTTCAGGTAATGAAAGAGGGGCTGCAACCTCTCACACTCTATATATACGTGAAATACGGACTCCTTCAGGCCGCAGAAATGGCAAGCGGCCTGGGAGTCCGTAAACCTACTTAATAACCTATTGCACGGGACTGCTCCGTGCAACACCCTCCAGGCCAAGTCCCCAATAGAACAAGGGAAGACTCCTGCGTAGAGAGCCCTCCATTGGGGACCTTCGCCTCCGCCGGACGGCAAGATGGTACGCCAAGGCGTGTCTGGACGGCAGACGAAGATGGCAAAGTGGAAAGTGTGCAGGAGCAGCCCGTACAGGAAACGCCTCCGTGCGGGTTGAAAGGGCACGGAGGGCATTTCTCCGAGAAGGCTCAAGTGGTGAGGCGGCGGCTCCCGAGGGAGGATTCGGGGCCGGGCGCCGATAAGGAATTCCGTCCGAACGGGGGTCAGCTCGGACGGGATCGCCCCACGTGCTTGAGCCTCCTCGATACACCTAGTGGAGTCGGGGCCCAATGCCATTTTTAGCGACTCGATGGCATTGACCGCGAGCCGGACGTAGATCCAACCCATGCGCCTCGCCAACTCCTCCGGCGCCATCCAGCCCGCTCCTCCGCCATCGAGCAGGTCCCCGACTCTAGTCACCTTACCGGGTACAGCCCTGCCCTCCGCCAGCCTACCGAACCCGCGGTTGAGGAGGTGCGGATTCCTGATCAGCGGCTCCCGAAGGACGGCCGCCGCTCCTGACGGGGGAGAAATGCACCTGGAGGCGACTCTGTTCCAAACCCATAGCAGTTCCTGGTAGAAGACAGGCAGCTCCCGCAGGCTGGCACGCGTGCCGCCCACTCTCACAAACAGGAGCTGTGTGTCGTAATTGAGGCCGTACAGCTGGCGGAAGAAATACGTCGCCAGCGCACGCCACCTAGGAGGATTCTCCACGTACAGGTATCTCTGCAGCGTCTGAAGACGGAAAGTCGCCGCCTGGGTGCGAAGGCACACCAGCGCCTGACCGCCCTCCCTAAGCGGGAGACTCAGAACCGTGGCAGAGACCCAGTGCTTCCTTTTGTCCCAGAAGAAGTCGACGAGCTTCTTCTGCATCTTGGCGACAAACGCAGGGGGAGGGATCAAAGTGACCAACCGGTAACACAACATGGCGGCCACCAGCTGGTTTATGACCAGCGCTCGACCCCTGTAGGACAACACTCGGAGCAGTCCTGTCCAGCGCCCTAGGCGAGCGGTGACTTTGGCCTCCAGCTCTTGCCAGTTCGCCGGCCTGGCGTCCTCGGCCGGGCTGAGGTAGACTCCCAGGTAGAGGAGGTGCGTTGTGCATTTTACTCTTCTTAAACCAACAGAATCCCAAATATTTAACTTTTCCCCTTCACTTAAACTGCTTAAGTACTCTTATCAAGAATGATTTAAAGAGAACTAACAATTAAAGAACTCTCACACTTACCCAAACTCAGCACTCTCTGCTGACTCGCACTTAAAGGGGGCCTCTTCCTTGCTTTTTCTGTGGTAGACATTTTTGCACCACTCATTCTGAGAGAGAGGGAGAGAGATTTTGAGAGAGAGAAAGAGAGACTTCTGCATTGAGTCAATGCTGTGTGAAGTAGTTTTGGCTACTGAGCATAAATTTGCAGGTACTTTGGTTTTTGACCTTCATTACTTTGATTGCCAAGAGACTATGGGGGCTGCACTAATTGGGGGTGTCGTCCTGCGCCAGCAGAATCGGAGGACACAGAGATGCAGAGAGAGAGTGGCAATCATGGCCAGACGGAGGAGGGCCAACAGGCCTCTGTACAGGAGACCTTCCCCTCCCAGGGTATTTCGCCAACAATTCTCATACATTAATATGTCTGAGGAGCAGTGTTTGCGAAGGCTGCGCTTCAGCAAGGAGGTGGTCACTGAGCTCTGCCACCTGCTGCAGCCAGATCTGCAGCCTCAACTGAGGAGCAGGAAATCACTGTCGGTGGCAGTGAAGATAACAGTGGCTCTCAACTTTTATGCCACCGGCTCATTTCAATCAGCTACAAATGCCCTCTATAAAAGGAGACGAGAGTACATCTCTTTCCCCATGACCCCGGCCAAGCAGCATGAACGCGCTATGGGCTTTGCGAGGATAGCGGGCTTCCCCATGGTGCAGGGCGCCATTGACTGCACGCATGTGGCTTTGCGTGCTCCGCATGAGAATGCAGAGGATTTCCGCAACCGAAAGGGGTTCCATTCCTTAAACGTGCAGTTGGTCTGTGACCACAGACAGCTGATACTCATTGTCAATGCCTGCTATTCTGGCAGCAGCCACGATGCATACATCCTGCGCCAGACTACTGTGGCAGAACTTTTCCAGGCACCGCATCACCCAGGTGGTTGGCTTCTCGGGGACAAGGGATATCCACCATGCACCTGACTGATGACACCGTTCCGTAGGCCCAACACCCTTGCTGAGCTGCGGTACAACAAGAGCCATCTAGCTACCAGGAACATCGTTGAGCACACAATCGGCGTGCTCAAGCAACGGTTCCGCTGTCTGGACCATTCTGGAAGAGCCCTGCAGTACTCGCCTGAGCGAGTCTCCCTCTTCGTTGTTGTGTGCTGCATGCTGCATAACCTGGCAATCCTCAGGACCCAGCCAATGCCACCAGGCCTTGGAGCACCACCAGAGGAGGAGGAGGAAGAGGAGGAGGAAGAGGAGGAGGCTGATCATCAGCAGCACCAAGGTGGGAGGGAGGCCCACAATGTAGAAACTGCAAGGGCCGTCCGTCAACGGCTGATAGCAAGCCGCTTCCAGGCCCCTGCTGAGGAAATGGCTTCTGCCATGGAGAACAACATGAATGAAATCAACCCGCAACCCCTAAGCCGGCCAAGGCAGCAATGATTCCAAAGACCAAACATGTACATTTTGAATACAAAAACTTATTTATTTTACAAACTCTGTGTGTGTCATTTCCTCATGACAAACTAATAGAAAGAAATAGAAAAAATCAGTCATTAACATAACTGGTTCTCACAACCTGGAGATAATGTCCAAAACACTGAACAAAAGTTTGACCACGAACCTCGGCCTTTAATAAAAAAATGACCAACATTTTGTCACACCTCCTACTTTTTGCCCTTCAAGGGTGATCTCTTTCCCTTGCGCACTTCCCCCCTTCTCACCCTACTGCTCCTCCGTAATGGGACCCCAGTGACTGCAGCAAGGCTGCTGGAAGGCTGCTGATTGTCAGAACCTGAGACTGCAGATGCCCTTGAAGGACGGCCTCGACCAGCTCTGGGCCTGGAGGGCCCGGCTGCAGACTGCACCAACTCTGCATGGGCAGCAGCAGTCTGTCCTACAAGTGGTGGCAAGTGCAGTGGAGAAGTGACAGTGGTGGCAGCAGGAATGCTATCATCTTGAGAGAGTGATGATGCGGAGATGCCGGTGTTGGACTGGGGTGGACAAAATTGAGAGGTCGCACAACACCAGGTTATAGTCCAACAGTTTTATTTGAAATCACAAGCTTTTGGAGCTATCGATTGCTCCTTCCTCAGGTGAAGTAAATTAGATACAGAATAGCCAAAGCATATATAGATAGAAAACAAAGCATGTGTACCTTACAATTGCAGACCACTAAATTAAATCATCCTGAGGTGTGATAAAGTTAATTAAGTCAGCCAGGAAGGTACCACATCAAAGACATAGCAAGATACAACTGAGACAATGAGGTGTAGTCGCAGGGGTTCTAACGTGTCAAAAGCTGCCGTCTGGGAGGTAACAATCCTGCCTGGTGTTGTGCGACCTCTCAATTTTGTCCACCCCAGTCCAACTCCGGCATCTCCACATCATGACCACTATCGACACCACAAACTGCCGGCTCAAAGTGGAGAGAATCGCCAAGAAGATCGCGCATATCGACACCGACATCAAGTATCTACAGAGATGCAAGTAAGCAGACAAGATCCCGAAAGGACTATAGATCACGAACCCACTCAAGTCGACATACAACACAGACTATGCTGAGAGACTCTGCCGTCGTACCTCTCGCACACTCCTCAACCATCTCGTACACCAGCTCTACAGCAAACGCCACAACCTCGAAACCAAGATAGAGTCCATGCTCTCAGCCTGTGCTCAGGACACAGCAGACCAGTTACGAGACACCACCAAACAGACGAGGCAACGGAACTACGCTGCCTACATGCACATCAAGAACAGGAAGCTTGAGAAACTCGGCATCACCACCAGCAGCAACCAAGCCTCCCCCGGTACCACGGCTGCAACCACAGGGAAGTCCATCGTCAACTTGTCCGACCATACCCTTCAATCAGACGAAATCGAAGTTCTCGCCCTAGGGCTCAAGTTCTGCCCAACCACCAAAATGGACCCCATCGGTCTCGCGTCAGACACGGAGGAATTCATCAGGAGAATGAGGCTCCGGGAATACTTCCACAAATCCCAAGATGTCAGCAACAAACCCAATGAGACAATCAATGATCCAGAACAGCAGACAGAGGGACTCGCAGTGCAGCAACCGAAGAAAAAAGAGTCAAACTGGACCCCTCCGGAGGGTCGCTGCCCCAAGCTTGACATGTATGCTCAAGCTGTCAGGAGATGCATCAACGCCAGATTCATCAGCCGCACTCACAAGACAGTCCAGAATGTCACCCGAGCACAACGCAACGCCATCCACGCTCTCAAGACCAACCGCAACATTGTCATCAAACCAGCAGACAAAGGAGGAGCCATCGTCATACAGAACAGAACGGACTATTGTAAAGAAGCATACCGACAACTGGACAACCAGGAACACTACAGACAGCTACCCGCAGATCCGACCAAAGAACACACCCGCCAACTCAATAGACCGATCAAGACTTTCGATCCAGACCTTCAAAACATCCTACGCGCTCTCATCCCACGTACTCCCCACGTGGGAGACTTCTACTGCCTCCCAAAGATACACAAAGCCAACACACCCGGACGTCCTATCGTATCAGGCAATGGAACCCTGTGTGAGAACCTCTCTGGATACGTCGAGGGCATTCTGAAACCCATCGTACAGGGAACCCCCAGCTTCTGTCGCGACATTACAGACTTCTTACGGAAACTCAGCACCCACGGACCAGTTGAACCAGGAACACTCCTTGCCACGATGGACGTATCGGCACTCTACACCAGTATCCCCCACGATGACGGCATCGCTGCAACAGCCTCAGTACTCAACATCAACAACAGCCAATCTCCAGACGCCATCCTACAACTCATCCGCTTCATCCTTGACCACAATGTCTTCACCTTCGACAACCATTTTTTTACCCAAACACACGGAACAGCCATGGGGACCAAATTCGCACCCCAATACGCCAACATCTTCATGCACAAGTTCGAGCAAGACTTCTTCGCTGCACAGGACATCCAGCCAATGCTGTACACCAGATACATCGACGACATTTTCTTCCTTTGGACCCATGGCGAAGGATCACTGAAAAGACTACACGATAACATAAACAAGTTCCATCCCACCATCAAACTCACCATGGACTACTCCTCAGAATCGGTCTCATTCCTGGACACACGAATCTCCATCAAAGACGGACACCTCAGCACTTCACTCTACCGCAAGCCCACGGACAACCTCACGATGCTCCACTTCTCCAGCTTCCACCCTAACCATGTTAAAGAAGCCATCCCCTATGGACAAGCCCTGCGAATACACAGGATCTGCTCAGACGAGGAGGAACGCGATGGACACCTACGGACGCTGAAAAACGCCCTCGTAAGAACGGGATATGACGCTCGACTCATCGATCGACAGTTCCGACGGGCCACAGCGAAAAATCGCATAGACCTCCTCAGAAGGCAAACACGGGACACAACCAACAGGGTACCCTACGTCGTCCAGTACTTCCCCGGAGCGGAGAAACTACGCCATGTTCTTCGCAGCCTTCAACATGTCATCGATGATGACAAACACCTCGCTAAGGCCATCCCCACGCCTCCACTACTTGCCTTCAAACAGCCGCCTAACCTCAGAAGTACCATCGTTCGCAGCAAATTACCCAGCTTTCAGGATAACAGCGACCACGACACCACACAACCCTGCCATGGCAAACTCTGCAAGACATACCAGATCATCAACACAGATACCACCATCACACGTGAGGACACTACCCACCAGGTACATGGTACATACTCATGTGACTCGGCCAACGTTGTCTACCTCATACGTTGCAGGAAAGAATGCACCGCGGCATGGTACATCGGCGAGACCATGCAGACACTGAGACAACGTATGAACGAGCACCGTGCAACAATCGCCAGGCAGGATTGTTACCTCCCAGTCGGGGAACACTTCAGCAGTCAAGGACATTCAGCCTCGGATCTGCGGGTAAGCGTTCTCCAAGGCAACCTTAGAAACACACGACAACGCAAAATCATCGAGCAGAAACTGATAGCCAAGTTCCGCACTCATGAAGACGGTCTCAATCGGGATCTTGGGTTTATGTCACGATACATGACGTGATCCGGACTCGAGTCATCGTTAGCTTGTTCACAGATGTGATTCCCAGTAAAAAAGTAAAAATTTTCCCAGTAAAAAAGTAAAAATTTTAAAGCTTTTCGTTTTACATACAGACGGCAGCTTTTGACACGTTAGAACCCCTGCGACTACACCTCATTGTCTCAGTTGTATCTTGCTATGTCTGTGATGTGGTACCTTCCTGGCTGACTTAATTAACTTTATCACACCTCGGCAGATAGTCAGGATGATTTAATTTAGTGGTCTGCAATTGTAAGGTACACATGCTTTGTTTTCTATCTATATATGCTTTGGCGATTCTGTATCTAATTTACTTCACCTGAGGAAGGAGCAATCGATAGCTCCGAAAGCTTGTGATTTCAAATAAAACTGTTGGACTATAACCTGGTGTTGTGCGACCTCTCAATCTTGAGAGAGGACAGCAACTCCCTGCTCAACCGACACACTGGCACTCCCACGGGGCAGCACTTCAGCATCCGGAGCAATCTGCTGGAGCACAGATTGCTGGCCTGCTGTGGCGTGGTGAGAGCCCCGGGGAAATGTGTCCGAACCAGCGAGGATGGCAGCAGTCAGTGCTCGCGTGGCCTCAATCTGAGTCTGCATGAGAGCAGTCAGAGATGGGGTCGCGGCAGCCAGTGACTGAATTGCAGCACTAAACATTTGCGTGGCATCCGCCTGTGCTACAGCGAAGTGCTCCACACTCCTTGCCAGTTATTCAATGCATTCGGGCACCCTTCCCACTGCACCCATGAGCTCAGTGTGCATGTCCACCGCCTGGGTGTTCATTTCAGCGATCATCTGCTCCTCCTCTGCGTCCAGTGCAGCAGGACTCGCTGTCATACTCCGGGGAGAAGGCCCCCGAGCTTCCCTACCCCCATCGCGTTGCTGCAGCCCGCTGGGTCCTGGAGCTTCACCCTCATCAGACCCTTCGCCCCTGCTCCCCTCCAGGGAAGGCGTGTTCCCAGTGCGGGCATGGGCTTCCTCGGGAGAGGGTGGCGCTGATGCTCCGGCTTCATCTTCCTCCTCGCCTGCAGCTTCACTCCCACTGGCAGCTTGAGGGCCCGTCTCCTCAGCTGGTGAATCACCATCTGAAAGCAGGGAGGTACAAGAGTGGCTTTAGCATGAGGACAGGGTGGCAGTAAAGGAGGAATGAGTACAGTGATTTAGTAAGTTGGATTGAAAGTGTCAAAGGCTGGTCTTGTGAGGGACAAGTGGAAGGAGAGAGGACAAAAAAGTGATGACCTTACCATTGCTGTCCAGAACAGGGGGTCTGCCTCTCCAGTGGCGATGGGACCGATCACCTGGCTTGCCACAATCCTGTGGATGCGCTCCTCAAGATCGCTGAGGGGTTGCAGCTGAGGCGGCCCTCCACCCGTCCGTTGCTGCTGTCTCCTATTATGAGATAGCTTGGCCTGCAAGAAAAAGGATGGCATCTGAGTAGATATACAGCCATGGTCTTGGCTGATGTGCCTCCCATAGGTGAATAGGCCTTACTCTATGCAGCCATGGTCTTGCCTGATGTGCCTCCCATAGTTGAATAGCCCTTACTGTATGCAAAGTGTGGAATGTGCATGTGTGTTTCATGAGAGGGCCTTAGGTGTTGGATGAGTGTTGGGCATTGGGGTTTTAAGACCCTCTGGCCATAGAGTGAGGTTGAGATGGAGGGATGGAGAGGTATTGAGAAAAAGCCACTCACCCTGATGACCCGAGTGAGGTCGTTGAACTTTTTTCTACATTGTATATGGGTCCTGGGCACCATGCTTCTGGAGGAGACGCTCTGTGCCACCTCCCTCCACACTCTTCTGTAATCGCGCGGCAAAGGCCTCCTGCCACTCTCTGGGTACAGTATTGATCTTCTGCGCTCCACCGCGCCAACACGAGCCTGCAAGGCCTGCTTGCTGAAGCGCTGTTCTCGCTCCCTGGCCCTCTCCATAGTCCTTGGCTGCAAGATTTAGGCACAGGTCTCTCCAGGCCGAGATTCAAGGCTCCAATGAGCAGGGTGTGGCTGGAGAGCAAGATCAACCCCCCACTTCAAGAACTGGCCGGCGCCAGTGTGTCTGTGTTCCATCGCTAACTGACAGCACCTGCGCTGCACCCACGCTCTGAGTTAGCGCCTCGCTCCTCGGCCTTTACGCCTTAAGAGAGGTGTGTAGTGCCTGATTTAGTGCTCCAATCAACTCCGGGGGCGAAAAAAGCCAAGTTTGCAGTCGGAGGCGATAATTAGCACCAGGCGCTAAACTTTGCGCACAGCCGATAATCGCGCCCTAAACAGGGCGATACTTAATTTTTCCCCCAAGGGTTTAAGGGTTTAAGGAGCGCCTTAAAGGAGGAGAAAGAGGTAGCGAGGCGGAGAGGTTTAGGGAGGGAATTCCAGAGCTTAGGGCCTAGGAAGGGGAAAGCACAGTCGCCAATGGTGGAGCGATTAAAATCGGGGATGCGCAAAAGGCTAGAATTGGAGGAGCACAGAGATCTCGAGGGGCTACAAGATTTTGAAAAATCAGCTCTATTTCACTGTTCTGTGTAACAATCAATAGTATGTAAAAAAGTTCTCCCAACCTTTAGGAATGTGGTGCTTCAGTGTCCCCTCTGGGAGCAGATTTGTATGTATATGGGTTTTGGTAGATCACTTATTGAAACTTAAACAAAATGCTTAAAAATGCGAGTGAGTGGGTTAAACTGCAGCAAATTTAGTTTTGAAAAAGACAAATTGCAAGTAGACAGTAAATTTGCTAAAGTTGAAAAATGGTCATGGAAGACATGTTTTATTATTGCCAACAGGTTGATAATTGTGCTTTGCTGCAGTAGAAGTTGTTTATCAAAAATCTATAAAGAAGTTTTTACTGCTGAAAACAAACTTATTGTTTTCAATTTAAGCCAACGCATAGCACTTTAGTGAAGCTGAGACACACATTTTGGGATGTCAAGTTTATGTTTTGTATGTTTTGGCAAAGGACTGTATGTCAGAAGATCCAAATATGGAAAATGAAAAGGCAGTGTTCAGCTAACTCCTTTGTGTGTAATTTATACTGTGGCTTTTTTATTTACTGTTATTTATCTGGATATAATAATAGAGTAGTATGTTAGCGGGTTGTGTAGTAATGATCAAAAGGTAAAATATAAAGAAAGATACTGTTTAAGAAATAGGAATAGAAATTTGTCTGGGCCCTAACTGTGAAGCCAGAGGCCGGTCCAATATTGGGCCACGGGCCACATTAAAAATGTTTGTGCTGGGAGTCCCAGGGATTGTGGTTGTGGGCTACGGCGATCAACAGGGGTTGGGGTGGGGTGTGGGTGGGGTGGGGGGTTGGGGTGGGGGGTTGGGGTGGGGTGGGGGTGGGGGGTTGGGGTGGTGTGGGGGTGGGGGGTTGGGGTGGGGTGGTGGGTTGGGGTGGGGGGTGGGGTGTGGTTGGGTGGGGTGGGGTGGGGGGTGGGGTGGGTTGGGGTGTTGGGGTGGAGTGGTGTGGGGGGGGTTGGGGTGGGGTGGTGTGGGGGGGTTGGGGTGGGGGTGGGGTGGGGTGGTGTGGTGGGGGTTGGGGTTGGGGTGGGGTGGTGTGGTGGGGTGGGGTAGGGGGTTGGGGTGGGGGGTTGGGGGTGGGGTGGTGTGGGGGGGGTTGGGGTGGGGTGGTGTGGGGGGTGGGGTGGGGTGGTGTGGTGGGGGTTGGGGTTGGGGTTGGGGTGGGTGGTGTGGTGGGGTGGGGTAGGGGGTTGGGGTGGGGGGTTGGGGGTGGGGTGGGGTGTGGTGGTGTGGGGGGGTTGGGGTGGGGCGGTTGGAGTGGGGTGGGGTGCATCCCTGCTCTTCCTGGCTCTACAGGAAGGCTTTTTTTTTAAACAGGATTTTGTAGAACATCGACAATGTTGGCCTCACCAAGTAAGTCATTTATTTAGGTATTTTAACTCAGGCACTTTTGAGGGCTCAGTAGGTAAGTGCATTGTATGACAGTGTACTTTGTTTTTAATTTGTTCTTGTGTTGTGGCCGATGCTGGTAAGGCCATATTTATTATCCATCCCTAGTTGTTTGAGAATTTTCAGGCCCAAGGCTTTTTAATGTTAATCTTTAT
The DNA here is from genome assembly GCA_030390025.1 of Squalus acanthias. Taxonomy (NCBI): domain Eukaryota; kingdom Metazoa; phylum Chordata; class Chondrichthyes; order Squaliformes; family Squalidae; genus Squalus; species Squalus acanthias. The sequence goes on from CM059426.1 coordinate 90,605,562, forward strand.
ATGGTGGTTTGTTGCTGACCATTCACAGAGTTCCACTGGTTGAACTATCTCCCTAATGGCTTCAGACAGATTATTCGATTTGAACAAGACAGGCTAAGCAATATTTTACAAAAATAATCACAGGGCAACGAAAATGTTAATATGTTTCTTAAACTCAAAAAGAGCTGCCAATCAAACATATATGAAAAGAAAATACTCAAAATGTTTGTATTTGAACTGAATGCTTGGCTGCTCGCTTATATATGTGACACAGATAAAAAGGGGGTAATTTTAACCCCCTAAAACGGGTGTGTTTGGGTCGGGTGGAAGGTTAAAATGTTAAAAATCTGAAACCGGTACCCAGCCTTCCCACTTCTGGTTTTAACGACAGTGGACAAGGGGTGGGCGACCAATCCGCTCGAAGGAGGCGGGTCGGTCATTGAAACCTTTTAAGGAAGCTGCGTGCTTCCATTTGAACAGCATTTCTATTTTTAACCAATGTTGGCTGGGTTTCCTGGGCCTCGGGAAAGCCAGCATGTAAAAGGAGGTGAAAAGGACTGAATCGGGTAAGTGCCTTTACATCATCGTTTGTGGGCAGTAGGCAAGGAGGAGCAGGATTGTTTCCTCCAGGACCAACAAGCTAACCTGTAAAGAGCCCCCACCTCCACGATCTCCCCCTAAACTCCCCCATCACTGAACCCCCCTGCGATCACTGATTCCCCCTCGCGATCACGAACCCCCCTTGATCACTGACACCCCATCACCGACACCCCTCCATCACCGACCCCCGATCTCTACCGTGATCGCTGACTCTCACCCTGATCCCTCATCTCCTGCCTCGGTCTCCAAGCCCCCTCCGATCTCTCCCCTGCGATCTTCCACCCCAGCGCCATGATCGCCCTCGACCCTCCCAACCACGCTGTACCCACCACCACCCCTCTGCGAACTCTACCCTCGACAATTACTAAACCTACCTGCTGCTGGGCTTCAGCCTTTTTTTGGAGCTTTCCCCACCCGGCAGGCAGTCCAGGCTGTCAATCAGCCTGGCTTCCGGGCGGGGAATCTGTTTAAAAAAAAAGTTGAAACTCCATGGCATTCAGGGAAATCCGTACTTTCAAGTTTCCCGACCATAAGTCCTCCTCCTCACTCTGAAACACTGTCCCAGTAAATATTGGGGCCAAAGAGTAAAATTAATCCATGGTTAGAAAGTCCTGGACAGTGTGCCCCAAATTCCTAAAAGTAAGAAAATTACCTCCATAAAATCTATGGGGTGCAAATTCCTCTGGGGGTGTACTCAGGAACTTATGTCCAAAGTTATGCTCATTTGTGTGTTCATTTGCCAATATCAATTTACGCCCAAATTTCCTGAAAATCTCATTAGCAACATGATAATAGGCGTAAACAAGTGGAAATCTGTATAAACAATCAGGGCCCAAGGAAAGCTTGGAACACACACGTTCTTTATTATATATTCCTTCTTTAAGTATGAAAATTAAAGTTTCAAGCCATCTACTCATTATTCATGCTCATTAGGAACAGCGAGCAGGAGTTTCCGCTCGGTTACGCTGTTTTTTTCAGCGCAATTCATCCAAAATCAGCCAAACCAGCGCAAAAGATCGAGGAATTTTAAATACAAATTACGTCCAGTACAAATCGAGGTTTTGCGATCTTTCGCGCTAGTTTAAAGACCATAGCGCTAGAAAACCGGTCCCGCCCACAAAACTGGCCCACCCCCCAGATCAAATCTATCACCATTGGGAGTTTCTGCTAATTGTTCCCATTTGCGGGCCTTCGAGGAGGCTCTTAAAATTAAGCTTTTCTTTAGGTGCAAGGCCACTAATATGCATGTTTTAAAAGCTTTTAAATATTTGTTTATAATTTACTAAGAACACTGTCCATCAATGTAACTAGTAAATGGTTCTGTATAGTTTTTTAAAGGGCCAGAAATTCGGGTCGGAGGCTTCCCGCGGGCACAAGCCCCCGACCTGCACTTACCTAATGCGCCTGCCGTTGTGCTGTGGGCCCGCGTGGGATTCTGATCCTGGGCCTCCTCCAGCTGCCGGTGTGCAGTGCTCGCGGATCCCAGCGGCGCAGTTAGTTCAAAGCATCCCCTGGGATCACGTGGGCCATGGAGAGCCAATCATAGCAGGGAATCTCCATTCATAGATTTAACAGGAAGACCTGTCAAATCTATGAATAGTGATCGGCCCCAAAACCTAACTAAAACTTCAAATAATTTTTTTTTTTTTTTTAAATCACATTTTTAAAATAACTATAAATTACATAAAATAACTATTTTAAACAATAATTTAAATTTTTGAAAAAATTAATTACAGTTTTTAACGGGGCTAAAAATAAACTTACCTTTCTTTAAAGTATTTAAAAATAATAAACCTGTGGAAAAAATGTTTTAATTTTACTCAATTCCCCACTTACCTTGTTAAAAGCAGGCCTTGCACCTGCTTTTTCCACGCGCAGCTGCTAGGGACTTACCCGCACGGAGAAACCTGTAAAAAAAGCGGAAGTTCCAGGTCTATGCGCTGCCTCTCCGGCGCACGCGTTTGACCTGTGAACCCCTTCCTTCAAGGGAAAGGAAGTTCCGGTTTCCCGCGCATGCACAGTGCATGTGCGAAACCTGCACTTTCGTTGGGCCTAAGGGTGAGTACACAACGCGTACTCAGCAGTGGAGACCTGAATTTCTGGCCCAAAGTCATTTTCAATTAGTTGAAATTGGGTTACTCTCAGGTGGTGGACTAGACAATCTGATTAAAAATGCTTATTTTTTTGTGATAAACCTATTTTCAGCTATATTAATAAAACTGCATCAACTTACCACCCTTAGGTATATCAAGGAATATTTTTTAATGCAAAAATTAAAATAAAATATATTCTAAAACGCTTCCCGATTGCGCTGATTCACGGCAAATTTTACGTTCAGCGCTTTGCAAATGAGTTTGAGCAGAAACTTGGGGAAATAAAGACTTCTGAAAACTAGTGCAATTTTGAGTGCAAATTGCGCCCAAATCACTGATTGCGCCCAAAGTGGAAACTCTTAGCCAGCATGTTTAAGAACCTGCAATCATGGAAATTTTTCAATTTTTAATGTGATTCACACTGCTTCCATAAACATGCTTTCAAAGAAACAAAAAATACAGTGCAGGTTTCAGTGAGGATAAATTTTTAAAAATGCTTAAAATATTGCAAAAAAAATCCAAAGGACGATTTTGTTTCCTGCTGCACCTAAAATTCTGGGAGTAATTTTAAACCTGTTTTGAGCCAGAATAATTGCAGGAAATTCATGCATATGGCTCTTTATGACAGAACTTCATGTCAGCTGTGGCTCAGTAGTATCACACTCGCCTCTGAGTCAGAAGGTTGTGGGTTCAAGTCCCACTTCATGAGACTTGAGCACAAAAATCTGGCTAGTACTGAGGGAGTGCTGTACTGTCGGAGGTGCCGTCTTTCAGATGAGACATTAAACCGAGGTCCCGTCTGCTCTCTCAGGTGGACGTAAAAGATCCCACAGCACTATTTCGAAGAAGAGCAGGGGAGTTATCCCCGGTGTCCTGGCCAATACTTATTCCTCAATCAACATCACAAAAAAAACAGATTATCTGGTCATTAACACATTGCTGTGTGTGGGAGCTTGCTGTGTGCAGATTGGCTGCCGTGTTTCATACATTACAACAGTGGCTACACTTCAAAAGTACTTAATTGACTGTGAAGCACTTTGGGACGTCCTGAGGTTGCGAAAGGCGCTATATAAATGCAAGTCTTTCTTTTAGCCTGGGGGGTGGAGTCATTATAATGAGCTGAGATGCGCTCGGGTGCAGGGAACAATAAACGGGTGTAAAAGATCGGGGAAATTTGTGTGTAGAGTAAATTTGTGCTTAACACACTTGGCAGGGATTAGCTTTACGGTTATGCGTGTCTCTGGGCGCAAATACAGAAGAAATTCCACCTCTATATTCTGTGTGCATTAAAACAAGTTGGGCCATTTTCTTGCACGAGCCTGGTTTTTAACTTCATATGTACCATGAAAGCATGAATGGAAAATGCTGAAGAAAACTTAAGTGGTCACAGCAGGCACTTAAACGGATCAAGGAATGTTTGATAGAAATTTCCTAATGGCTTCATTTTCACACCTTGTAGAATTTTGGGACGCTGTTTGGTCCCTCATATTTAAATGGACCTAACCCCAGAAAGTTCACCAGGGTGAGCGCTGAGCACCTGAGGCAGGCAGACAGCTCGTCTCACCATATTTACACCAGTGATCCCACCATGGAGGAAAGTTTACACCTCTCCCTCAGTTCAAATCATCAATCTTCAATGCTGTTTCAGCACTCTTATCGCGCACATTGAAAGGATTTTCCAAAAGGTTCTGAAATTCTTTCTTTTAAAAGTGAAGCCTTCGAAAAGTCAGCTTGAAAAACAGAAAAGAATTCTCAGTAAATTTATTCAATACACTGAGACTATTGGGGTAATTTTCCCAGGCTCCCCACTGGCAGCGCCAACTACAAACATGGCCCTCGTGACTCTGCGCCCAAATATGCACGGACCCACTCCGCAGGCCGAAGTGTGGCGGAGCTGACACCAGCGACTTTCTCTCCTGAACCCATCAAAATAGCCAGGGTTGTGGGAGGACTCTTCATTTACATATGACTGGGGGGCACCCACGCCACTATAGGTGCCTATCAGAGGAGGGAGAAATGAGAAATGCAGCACTGGTCAGTCGCTAATGCAGCTGCTAATACCACAGGCACAATAGGAAACTATTTACAAGGAAGGCGATTAAACTTACACGGTGGCAAATTCTTTTGCGGTCTAGACCAGGACCAAGGCCTAGACCTCCAGTGGAGTTCCACTTCTGCCATTTGGCAGCATGGTCTCACCAGGCATACCACTGCTGTTCCTATGTTGTATCCCTCTGAGAGCCAGAGTGTGGAAAGCCCCGGTGTTGGGAGTCCTGTCCCAGCGTCTCTGCCTTCTACATCACTGGACTTGTAAGGAGTGGGTGAAGACACAGCCGCAACCAAGACTTGCAGAATCCCCAACATAAAGCCAGGGCCTGGTGTATCCAGGTCCCAGCCCAATCTCAGTACATTTTGGCACATTTCCACTGGAGTTACAGCAAAATTGCACTGGAAGGGCTGCAGCTTTTTGGGTCCCTTTACTGTGGTGGGGAGCTTGTCAGGTTGATACTCTAGTTATCCTACGTCCAGGTAGCAATTAACTGCAAAAGCAAATTTTGAATCTGCAAACCTGAAGTGAGTCATGAAGATTAGTTTGGAAATTGTGAATGACATTGAAAACCATGCACTGAAATGCAGGCAACTGAAAAATCTGACTGAAGAACTCAATGATGAAAATGTCCCTTCTGACCTCATGCTTCACTGCACTGCACTTGCTATTTTGAGTTGGCCAATCCTGTGAAAGTATTCATGGCAGAAAAGGGCAAAGCAAACCCTGTACTGACAGACCCTCAGTCAGTTTAGAATGTGACTTTTCTAGCTGATGAGTGGCTGATTCTGGGCAAATTAAAAGTGCAATTGCAAGGAGAGATGAAATTGTTACCTGAAGTAATGCAGTGTTTTGCTTTTAGAAATAAGCTTAAGCTGTTTCAGACTCAGTTACGGAGAAGTGAACTGACTCACTTCCCATCTGTGATTAAAGCTCAAGAAAATTGATATCTGGTCAGCTTATTCAATACTCAGGACGATTGTTTGAAGTCCCGATTGGTTACCATTGAAACGGGTCCTCAGACGGAAATGATTGAAGCCAATTCTAAAAGAGAGTTTTGAAGAGCTGCGCCATGTGAAAAGAAAGGGAGGAGGGGTAGCATTGCTGGTAAAAGAAGGGATAAATGCAATTGAAAGGAAGGATATTAACTCAGTTAATACAGAATCTATATGGGTGGAGCTAAGAAATAGCGAGGGGCGAAAAACATTAATAGGAGTGGTATATAGGCCTCCAAATAGTAAAATAGAGGTTGGGGAGGGCATCACGAGGGAAATTAGAGAAGCGTGCAATAAGAGCACAGCTGTCATCATAGGTGACTTTAACTTACATATAGATTGGAATAGCCTAATCAGTAAAAATAATGAGGAGGAGGAATTCCTTGAGTGTTTAAGGGATGGTTATCTGGATCAATATGTCGAGGAACCAACTCGGGAACAGGCTATATTGGACTGGGTACTGTGCAATGAGAAGGGACTAATTAGTAATCTTGTTGTACGGGGACCCTTGGGTCAGAGCGATCATAACATGATCGATTTCTCACTCGAAATGGAGAGCGAAGAAATTGACTCAGATACTAAGGTCCTGAATTTAAACAAGGGGAATTATGATGCCATTAGACGGGAACTGAGTAGGTCTGATTGGACAACGTTCCTGGGAGGACTGGAGGTAGATAAACAATGGCAAGCATTTAAAGATAGAATGACAAAATTGCAAAAATTGTTTATACCAATCTGGCATAAAAGGAAATCTAAAAAGGTGACTCAACCGTGGATAACAGGGGAAATTAGAGACAGCATAAAATCCAAAGATAGGGCGTATAAAATAGCCAAAAAAAGCGCCAGAGCGGAAGATTGGGAACAGTTTAAGATAGAGCAAAGGAGGACAAAGGGCTTAATCAAGAGGGGCAAAATAGCTTACGAAAGCAAGCTGGCGGAAAATATAAAAACTAACTCCAAAAGCTTTTATAAGTATATCAAGAGGAAAAGACTGGTGAAAACCAAAGTTGGCCCATTGCAGTCAGATACGGGGGAATATATAACGGGAAATAAGGAAATGGCAGACCAACTAAATGCATACTTTGGGTCAGTCTTTACGAAGGAAGACACAAAAAACCTCCCTGGGATATCGGGAAAAATAGGGACATTTGCAAAGGAGGAACTGACGCAAGTCAATATCTCTAAGGATATGGTGTTAAGGAAGCTAAAGGGATTGAAGGCGGACAAATCCCCAGGGCCTGATAACATGCATCCTAGGGTACTGAAGGAGGTGGCCCTAGAGATAGCGGATGCACTAAGTATGATTTTTCAGAATTCATTAGACTCGGGAACAGTGCCCATGGATTGGAGGGTAGCTAACGTTACCCCACTATTCAAAAAGGGGGGTAGGGAAAAAGCAGGTAATTACAGACCTGTAAGCCTTACATCAGTTGTGGGCAAAATGCTGGAGTCCATCATTAAGGATGAAATAGCGGAGCACTTAGCAAATGGGGACAGGATAGGACAGAGTCAACATGGATTTACAAAGGGTAAATCGTGCTTGACTAATCTATTGGAATTTTTTGAGGGAGTAACTGGTAAAATAGATGGGGGAGAGCCAGTAGATGTGGTGTACCTGGACTTCCAAAAGGCCTTCGATAAGGTCCCACATAAAAGATTAGCAGGGAAAATTGAAGCTCATGGGATAAAGGGGAAAGTATTGACGTGGATAGAGAACTGGCTGTCAGATAGAAAACAGAGAGTTGGAATAAACGGCTCATTTTCTGAATGGCAGGCAGTAACAAGTGGGGTACCACAGGGATCTGTCCTGGGTCCCCAGCTGTTCACAATTTACATTAATGACCTGGATCAGGGAGTCGGATGCAGCATTTCCAAATTTGCAGACGACACTAAACTAGGAGGGGGGGTGGGCTCAGAGGAGGAGACCAGGAAGCTCCAGAGCGATTTGGACAGACTGGGTGATTGGGCGGATAAATGGCAGATGCACTATAATGTGGACAAGTGCGAAGTTATCCACCTTGGGTGCAGGAACGGGAGGGCAAATTATTATTTAAATGGCAATAAATTGGGAGAGGGGGAAGTACAGAGAGACCTGGGTGTTCTTGTACACCAGTCACTGAAGGCGAGCATGCAGGTGCAACAGGCGATCAAGAAGGCAAACGGTATGCTGGCCTTCATAGCAAAAGGGTTGGAATACAGGAACAGGGATACCTTGCTGCAGCTGTACAGGGCACTGGTGAGACCACACCTCGAGTACTGTGTACAGTTTTGGTCGCCTCATCTGAGGAAAGATGTTCTTGCCATGGAGGGGGTGCAGCGGCGATTCACCAGGCTGATACCAGGAATGGCGGGATTGACCTATGAGGAGAGACTATGTAGTTTAGGGATGTACACACTGGAGTTTAGAAGATTGAGAGGGGACCTCATAGAAGTGTATAAAATTCTGACAGGTCTAGACAGACTAGATGCAGAAGGAATGTTTCCCTTGGCGGGTGAGAACAGAACTAGAGGACATAATTTAAGGATAAGGGCTAAACCATTTAGGACAGAAATGAGGGGGAATTTCTTCACTCAGAGGGTGGTGAACCTGTGGAACTCATTGCCACAGAGGGCAGTGTACGCCAGCTCATTAAATATATTTAAGAGGGAATTAGATGTATTTCTACAGGCAAAAGGGGTTAAGGGTTACGGAGAGAAGGCGGGGACGGGATACTGAATTGGAGGATCAGCCATGATCTCCTTAAATGGCGGAGCAGGCTCGAAGGGCCGGATGGCCTACTCCTGCTCCTATCTTCTATGTATCTATGTATCTATGTATCTAATAAGACCCTGCTGCCATCTGATTTCTATTCTCATTTCCACTTATATATGCATACGTAAAATTAAAGTACTGATCTGTTCTGACTGATATTTATCTATCAGAACTGTTACATTCATGCACATTCAAGTACAAAGCAGATTTCAAGAAAATAGTGACAAGCAAAACATGTCAAAGGCTGTATTGTTCCCTGTGCCTGATTGTACCTTATAACAACAACAACTATTTATATAGTAAAACGTCCCAAGGCGCTTCACAGGAGTAATAAAAGACAAAAACAATTTGACACCGAGCCACATAAGGAGAAATTAGGGCAGGTGACCAAAAGCTTGGTCAATGAGGTAGGTTTTAAGGGGCATCTTAAAGGAAGAAAGAGGTAGCGAGGCGGAGAGGTTAAGGCAGGGAATTCCAGAGCTTAGGGCCGAGGCAACAGAAGGCACGGCCACCAATTGTTCAGCGATGCAATGATTATTTTTGTTGTGGTAATAGTGAAAATATCACTCATCATGCTAATATTATTACCAGTAACGGTATTTCAATACGTCACAGAAATTATTTTCTTTTTTTACTTAAAAAAAAATCAAACTCATTATTTTTAAATAATTAAAAACGATTTTAAGAGAGAAAGAAAGACTTGCATTTACATAGCGCCTTTCATGATCACAGGACATCCCAAATCGCTTTACAGCCAATGGAGTACTTTTGAAGTGTAGTCACTGTTGTAATGTAGGAAACACGGCAGCCAATTTGCGCACAGCAAGCTCCCACAAACAGCAATGTGATAATGACCAGGAAATCTGTTTTAGTGATGTTGGTTGAGGGATAAGTATTGGCCAGGACACTGGGGAGAACTCCCCTGCTCTTCTTCAAAATAGTGCCATGGGATCTTTTACTTCCACCTGAGAGAACAGACGGGGCCGCGGTTTTAATATCTCAGCTGAAAGATAGCACCTCCGACAGTGCAGCACTCCCTCATCACTGCACTGGAGTGTCAGCCTAGATTAATGTGCTCAACTCTCTGGAGTGGGACTTAGAATCATAGAATCATAGAAAGTTACAGCACGGAAGGAGGCCATTTCGGCCCATCGTGTCCGAGCCGGCCATCAAAGAGCTGTCCAGCCTAATCCCACTTCCCAGATCTTGGTCCGTAGCCCTGCAGGTTAGAGCATCCCAAATGCACATCCTAGTACTTTTTAAATGTTGTTAGGGTTTCTGCCTCTACCACCTTTTCAGGCAGTGAGTTCCAGACCCCCACAACCCTCTGGGTGAAAAAAATTTCCCCTCAAATCCCCTCTAAACCTTCCACCAATTACTTTAAATCTGTGTCCCCTGGTTTTTGACCCCTCTGCTAAGGGAAATAGGTCCTTTCTATCCACTTTATCTAGGCCCCTCATAATTTTATACACCTCAATAAGGTCTCCCCTCAGCCTCCTCTGTTCCAAGGAAAACGAACCCAGCCTATCCAGTCTTTCCTCATAGCTAAGATTCTCTACTCCCGGCAACATCCTTGTAAATCCCCTCTGTACCCTCTCTAGTGCAATCACATCTTTCCTGTAATGTGGTGACCAGAACTGCACGCAGTACTCTAGCTGAGGCCTAACTAGTGTTTTATACAGTTGAAGCATAACCCCCCTGCTCTTGTATTCTATGCCACGGCTAATAAAGGCAAGCATTCCTGGCCTGCTACCTTCAGGGATCTGTGGACATGCACTCCAAGGTCCCTTTGTTTCTCTACACTACTCACTGTCCTACCATTTAATGTGTATTCCCTTTCCTTGTAAGCCCTCCCCAAATGCATTACCTCACACTTCTCCAGATTGAATTCCATTTGCCACTGTTCTGCCCACCTGACCAATTTACTGATATCTTCCTGCAGTCTACAGCTCCCTTCTTCAGTATCAACCACACAGCCGATTTTAGTATCATTTGCAAACTTCTTAATCATACCCCCTATATTCAAGTCTAGATCATTGATATATACCACAAAAAGTAAGGGACCTAGTACTGAGCCCTGCGGAACCCCACTGGAAACAGCCTTCCAGTCACAAAAACACCCATCAACCATTACCCTCTGCTTCCTGCCTCCGAGCCAGTTTTGAATCCAACTTGACACTTTGCTCTGGATCCCATGACCAGTCTGCCATGTGGAACCTTATCAAAAGCCTTGCTAAAGTCCATATACACTACATCAAACGCACTACCCTCATCTACCCTCCTTGTTACCTCCTCAAAAAATTCAATCAAGTTTGTCAGACACGACCTTCCCTTAACAAATCCATGCTGACTATCCTTGATTAATCTGTGTCTTTCTAAATGAAGATTTATCCTGTCCTGCAGAATTCTTTCCAATAATTTTCCCACCGCCGAGGTAAGGCTGACTGGCCTGTAATTACTCGGTCTATCCATTTCTCCCTTTTTAAACAAGGGTACCACATTAGCAGTCCTCCAGTCCTCCGGCACCACACCTGAAGTCAGAGAGGATTGGAAAATGATGGTCAGGGCCTCTGCTATTTCCTCTTTTGCTTTGCTTAACAGCCTGGGATACATTTCATCTGGGCCTGGGGACTTATCCACTTTTAAAGCTGCTAAACCCCTTAATACTTCCTCTCTCACTATGTTTATTTCATCTAATATTTCACACTCCTCCTCCGTGATAGCAATATCTGCTTTGTCCCTCTCCTTTGTGAAAACAGATGCAAAGTATTCATTAAAAACCCTACCGCCATCTCCCGCCTCCACCCTTTGATCTCTAATAGGCCCTACCCTTTCTTTAGTTATCCTCTTACTCTTAATATATTTATAAAACATCTTTGGGTTTTCCTTGATTTTACTTGCCAAGAATTTTTCATGCTCTCTCTCTGCTTTCCTAATATCCTTTTTAATTGTACCCCTGCACTTTCTGTAATCCTCTAAAGATTCTGGGGTATTTAGCCCTCGGTATCTGTCATACGCCTCCCTTTTTTTCTTTATCCTATCCTATATGTCCCTAGACATCCAGGGGGCTCTAGATTTGTTAGTCCCACCTTTTTTCTTTAAGGGCTCATATTTGGTCTGAACCCTCCGGATCTCCTCCTTGAATGCCTCCCACTGCTCTGACACTGATTTACCTTCAAGTAGCTGTTTCCAGTCCACTATGGCTAAATCCCCTCTGAGCTTAGCAAAATTTGCTTTTCCCCAATTTAGAATTTTTATTCCTGATCTATCCTTGTCCTTTTCCATAACTACCTTAAATCTAACTGAATTATGGTCACTAGCACCAAAATGCTCTCCCACTGATACGCCTTCTACCTGCCCAGCTTCATTCCCTAAAACTAAGTCCAGAACCGCCCCATCCCTTGTTGGGCTTGCTACATATTGGCTAAAAAAGTTCTCCTGGATGCATTTTAGGAATTCCGCACCCTCTATACCCTTCACACTAATTTTATCCCAGTTAATATTGGAGTAGTTGAAATCCCCTACTATTACTACCCTATAGTTTTTGCACCTCTCAGAAATTTGTCTGCATATTTGCTCTTCTATCTTCCTCTCACTGTTTGGGGGTCTGTAGTGCACTCCCAGCAGTGTGATCGCCCCTTTTTGTTTTTCAATTCGACCCATATGGCCTCGTTTGATGATCCCTCCAACATATCATCCCTCCTCACAGCTGTAATAGTTTCCTTAATCAATACCGTGACCCCCCTTCCTTTTTACCTCCCTCTCTATCCCGTCTGAAAATCCTGTAACCAGGAATGTTGAGCTGCCATACCTGCCCCTCTTTCAGCCACGTCTCTGTAATAGCTATAATATCATAGTCCCAAGTATCTACCTGTGCCCTCAGCTCATCTGCCTTGTTCGCTATACTCCTTGCATTGAAGTATATACCATTTAGTACAGGCAAACCTCCTTGTTGACTACTATCTAGCCCTTGATTCCTCTGTCCTTCCAATTTACTTTCTACCTTTTTGTTTTCCAATTCCAGTTTTTCTTCCCTCCCTACTGACTCTATTCTTAGGTTCCCATCCCCCTGCCAAGCTAGTTTAAACCCTCCCCAACGGCACTAGCAAACCCTGCCGCGAGGATATTGGTCCTGTTCCCATTGAGGTGCAACCCGTCTGGCTTGTAGAGGTCCCACCTCCCCCAGAAACGGTTCCAATTCCTCAGGAATCTAAAGCCCTCCCTCCTACACCATCTCTCCAGCCACGCATTCATCTGCTCTATCTTCCTCTTTCTGTACTCACTAGCACTTGAACCCACAACCTTCTGACTCAGAGGCGAGAGTGCTACCAAATGAGCCAATCAGGTCAACAATCTTATTGTTCTGATTATTATAATTTTTGGAGATTAATTTCAATTAAGCAATTGACGGCTGGATTTTTGTTGCCATAACTCTATTCAACAGGAACCTATGGTGTTGGTTACACTGAAAGTATTTTGATTTAAGGCAATTTTACTACATTGTGACATGGACTGCTCTTATATGGAGAGTAGTACTAATTGGATAGCTCTTTCAAAGTGCCAGCACAGGCTCGATGGGCCGAATTGCATCCTTCTGCACTGTATCATTCAATAATTCTATAATATTCTCACACAGTACATTAATGGGCCGACCTCTGTACAGCTGACAGCATCAGAGGGCTACATTTGGTTTAGCTCTCCCAGGACCTGAGCTAATGTAAGTGGGCCTGAACACCTGCAGCTCTTTATCGGGTACAATTTTCTTTTCATAGCTCTTGAGCTTTGATAGGTTTGGCAACTCTGGTGTACTGGGACAAAAGAGAAAAAATCATATGTAATTATTTGAGCGAGTTCTTCAGGGAAAGGCAATGTATTAATTCTCAATCATTTTAATTACCCTGACTTAAAATTCAATGAGGGTGGAGATCTTCCAGAAAAAAACACTTTCTTTTTGAGCGAGCGCAGCATTACTTTTTGATGCAATGTGTTTAGAAGCGATCACAAAGAAGGCTGGGTCTTAACTGGCATTTAGTAGTGACTGATATTGTATAAAGTCATAGGAGCCAAATTTCTTGTCTGCCACTATAGCCTGGATCATCAGCAGAGTTGGGCTTTAACCTTCCCGTGGTTGCACCTCCCCATGAGCCCATTACCTGGGGCTAGAGGGAGCTGACACCATTTATGGCACCAACGGGATGCCTAGCGCAGATACGGGAATTTGCTGCAGTGCCTTATTGCAGCGTAAGTTAGGCCTGTGCTCCGGGAGAAGTGTACAAACAAAAAATTCAAGTGGTTATTTTTGTATTAGGCCATTTTGGATCGATTGCATTACCAATATGACCTTTCAAATGTTACTTCCTCCCTAAAGCCTGAAGAACACAGGTACCAGAGATCCACAGACACACAGTTTATCGGTAGGTCGAAAATGATGCAGAATTTGTTGCGTGATATATTTCCTGCATCTATCTATATTTGGGCAGGCATAATATGCACCCATATCATTTTTTTATGGCAGAAAATGCCAGAAGTGCCTTTGGGGGGGTGGGGGGTGAGGGGGGGGGGGGGGGGGTGGGGGGTTGGGGGGGCGGTGGCAGGAGGAGCTAGTGAACTGACAGTGGTTCTCTCCCCGCCCCCAGTACCCTATTTTCTGTCCCTGCTTGCCCAGGTTATGCTGGCATAACCCAACAGGAATTCAGTGCCAGTAAGTCCAAGTCAGTATGGTTTTTATGAAAGTTAGGTTAAACCTAACACATTTATTGGAATCCCTTCATATGTTGGTTGCAGCTGATATTTTATATTTTTAATTTTAGAAAATATTTGATTAGCACTCTTATAAGAAGCTTGTGAGCAAAGTGAATGCTCACAGGTAAATGTGTTAATGAACTGACTGGACAATAAAAAACTGAGTGTAGTGAACAGTGGAAGTTATCAAGCAGTCATAAGACCTCGGCTGCTCATAATATTTATAAATTTTGCTCACAAGGGTATGGTAAATGCGATGCCTAAGTCTGAAGGAATGTTCACATAGACCTGATTGCAGCATACAGCATAAACCCATTGGGCCGTATGGATTGTTTCTGCACTGTAAAATTCTATGTAATTCTATGTAATACACTGTTCTAAAGGTTGTGCTATTGTTCAATGATTTCTATCGACACTTAACTACCAGTCCAATGAATGGGAGACAGCATTTAACATGTTGGCTAATACATAGTGGTACTGAAAATAGAGAATATATTACACAATAGAAGTCATGTCATTACACACAGTTGATCAGGAAAAAGGGGGCGGGGGCGTTTAATGCCAAACATTGAAGTGTCATCACAATGCACAGCAGCGAGTCCAAAAGCAGTTAAAGGAGATCGGTAAGGGAGAGAAAAGAGAATGACAAGAACACAAAAAGAAAAAGGGAAATGGAAAGGATAGGCATTTTCACAATACTCCCACTCAATGCAGCTAGCTGTCAGTGGTGCAGTCTTGCAGCTGTTGTTAATCTCCATTTTAATTCTTTCTTAATATGATGATTGGATAGGACTGTTGTGTTATCACATTCTGCTTTTTCTCTCTCACTTCCAACTCTGCTTTCTACTGTAGTAAAAGCAATGGTTCAGATATATATCTATGAGAATAAGACATCCTCAGATTGGTTCATATAAAATTGTTGCACACTTACTGGGCAGTGAAAATGGGACATGCGAAATATAATTGGCAAGAAATTGCTTCACGCTCGATTTCAGTTCCGGGGACGTCAGTCGTGCCCCAAGTCGTGCGCTGGTCGCACAGGTATTGAAGATTGCCAGGTGGGGACACTGGCACCAGAGCATCCATGTGAGTCTGGACAGGGGGAGTGGGAGTAGATCAGGAGGGGGAGAGCAGTGGCCAGCAGTGGCCCATAGTTTTAATGTAAAGCCAAAAGGAGCATTCCCGCTATAAAAGGTTGAAGGTCAAACTTCATTAAAGCTTTGGGCTCTCCTTTGCTGCCCCCTTCAAATGGAGGGCTACATCAAGTGCAACTTGCATTTATATAGCGCCTTTAATGTAGTAAAATGTCCCAAGGCACTTCACAGATGCATTACCAAACAAAATTTGACACCAAGCCAAATAAGGAGGCATTGGGACAGGTGACAAGGTAGGTTTTAAGGAGCGTCTTAAAGGAGGAAAGAGAGGTAGAGAGGCGGAGAGGGTTAGGGAGGGAATTCTAGAGCTTAGGGCCTAGGCAGCTGAAGGCACAACCGCCAAATGGTGGAGCAATGAAAATCAGGGATGAAAATTATACGAGACACTCTCGTATAATTGTACATTGTATAATTATAAAATCTCTACTGAGAGATCTATCAATACAGGTTGATATTCACTCTGCAGTGGTAGAAGTTTCACAACTTACCTGTTTTTCCCTAGGCTGCTGCTCGCGAGTCAATGCTGCATTTTAAATTCTGCTCCTCAAGTTCCTACCCCCATCGCCCCCCCCACTCCACCCTGCTCCCAGCACAGTGCTCAATTGTTACATAGGTGTCAGGCTCTATGAGTGCCGATTGATTATTAAATTAGCTGATGCTGCCTTTTACGACGGGCCTGTTCAATTACTTTAGCAATTCAGTCGAGTTAAGAAAATACACTTGGGTGAATTTGCATGGGAGTTCTTCCACTTAAGCGCTGTAACTTTGGAAGAAGAACCAAGAACACCCTGGAAAAATGGTGTAAACAGCAAAGTAACGGTGGCTGAGCAGAAGTATCCCCACAAAAATTCCCCCCCCCACTGTTCCTTTCCTTTGATTCAGTGTAAGCAACACCTGTGATATATACAATTACAAGAGTGCAATGGGTAACTCCCCATTCGCCTGAATGGGTGCAGCCACAGCAACACTCAAGAAGCTCAACACCATCCAGGTCAGAGTATCCATTCCTTCGATCACTGGTGCACTGTGGTTGTGGTATGTACAATCTACAAGATTCACTGCAGCAACTCACCAGGTATACTTCAACAGCACCTTTCTCCCTTGTGATGTCTACCACCAAGAAGGACAAGAGTGGCAGTGTCCAAGTTCCCCTTTAAGTCACACACCATCCTGACTTGGACATATATCATTGTTCCTGGCATTCCCTACCTAACACCATTGTGGGAGCACCATCACCACAAGGACTTTCAAAGCAATAGATGAGGGCCATACTGGTTAGGATGGTAATGGCATTTCTTGGCAGGTAGCAAGATTTTTGGAGCTCCATGCTTGTTAGCTATTTAATTTAAGGAATTAAAGAATGGGGCATGCAACACATTTCATATCTCTTTTACTTTAGAAGTACTGACAGGGGCTGGAATTCGTCTTGGAAATTCAATGGAAAAGAGAATCGGACAGAGTGTAAAACTGGCTGTTGATTCACTCTTGCCCATTTTGGGCTAGCGCTCAAAATGAATTTCACCTCCATGTGTTTTGGGGAGAAACCTAATTCCAATAGGTTATTCCCAATCTTAACACATTATAACATCTTTTTAGCACTTGCAAAGCAATTTGGAAAGTTGGTTTAGTGCTTCATTCAGTGCCCAAGTTGTCAAAATTAGATATAAGCTTGGGTCCTACGGTTTGCTGAATCGCTCAATGGCTTATTGGGTAAATGCATTACCTGGTGTGATACTAAGCCAGAAGGTCCCAGAGATGATCCTCAGCCTGTACTGAGTTAGATGATTCAGTTGGGCAGGTATGGATGCTACAGTTGGACTTATCATTCTTGGATTAGGGAGAAGGAAAAATAAGTCAGGGTTCCTGCTCCTGATCATTATCTACCGACTGCTGCTAGAATGTGTGAGTGCACGGACTTCAGGGAAGGACAGGATCAGGGTTGGCTTTGATGTCTCCACATGAGAATAGTCTACCAACACCCATTCTCAAGGCTCACACATGAAGAAAGGTAATTTCAGTGTGGTATTGGATAGTTGTCAGCACCCATAGAGCCATCACTGGCAAAAATCATGGTCCCAGAAGAGAATAAAAGACAAAGCTAGACATAATCATTAAAAAAAATAGTGCTTCAATGTTCAAGAAAATTATGCAGATCAACTACATCTATCTACATGTAAAAAACGATGACACTTCATTTTTAATGTCGCATGGAAAACTAAATCTTCAACTGCAGTGCAGTCAGTTTAATTCTTTTTAATAATTGACTTTTTAGAGGTCATTCCTAATGCACCCAACACATTGAAAAGTTACAAAGCATTTTTTGTTTCAATTCTGTTGGTAACTAGTTTTTTTCCCTGTCAAATTCACTATTTTTAACAACTTGTTAACCCATCAGGCAATTTTGTTTATTACGGTATAAAGATTAAGCCAAGAAAAAGTCAATTGTAAGTAATTGTAAGTCTTCCTAATATAGCCCTTGTCAACAGAACGCACAGCTCTTGCTGCCAGTAAATATCTCTTGAGTTTTCTAAAAGAGCTCATCACATCTTGCGCTGCTGTTCTGCTCACAGGCCCTCAGGCACATTAAACTGTAACAGCTCTCCTGGATCTTCTGAGTCTTTGCAGATAGCACCTGTGATACATTTTCTGCATCTGCCAAAATCTTTGATTTTTTTTCATGTAGTTAAATCCCTTGCAAACCCTGCTGATTTAAAAAAATCTACATTATCTTGTGTTAGATGATACGTTATGTAAATATTTAGAATCAGGGATCAAAACAACCAAATAGAGTAAACGTAGGAAAGAGTCAGACAGAATCCAAGATTTTTGAGAACCTGGTAACATAAAGGCCTAGAATTGAAGAAGCAGCATTCTGTACATATATAAATAATACAGCACTACATAACATATAGATGTGTAAGTTAATTGTGAAGTTTAAAACAAAATTTCTATTTAACCAACACTACGGGGGAATTTTAACTCTCACCGATCCATGATGTGCCTGGGACCTCGATGGCATTTTAACCCACTCCTGAGCAAGGCACCCGCTGTGGCTATCCCACCAGGTATAGCTATCGGAGAGCCAGTGAGGCGCTATGAGGCAAGTTAGAGAACTTTCCTTAGAAAGGCCAGGAGGAGTAGATATGCTCCTCTGGGCCACACAGGTAAGTCTGGGCTTCTGCTGCCCCGACCTCTCCTCCCCTAGCACCCCGCCCTCAGCCGCAAGAGCCTCACAAAACCCCTCATCCCAGACTCACCTTAGTGCTGGTAGATTTCTCTTTGCGCTGGTGTGCAACCTCCAGGCCACCCAACTTTCATCCCTCCTCGCTGGCCAGCTGCCACTTGCTGCCCAAATTGAGCGAGCAAATGATCGGCGACATTCAAATGAGGCCCAGCAGTTAAAATCTGCTGCACCTCCAACTAAGACTCCTGTGCGAGATTGCCATTTGCTCACGCTGGATTCCCAACTCGAGATAAAATCGGCCCTTATACCTTCTGCTTTGTGACATCTTTGTTGTAGCATCTCTTTTATTAAACTAGGCAGGTGAACCCATACCAATGTATAGCTTTTTGGATATAAGTTGCTATTTACAATGTACTAGTTCAGCCATGTGTAACTGAACTAACTTATACATTTTAATTTTAATGATGTAGCTTTGATCTGTAAAACTTGATTTTGATTGCAATCGTACAAGTTCCCAATTTGGACAGTGAGCATTCTCGACTATTTTCTTATTACATGGAGCACATTTCAGTAATGAAAAAGGGTTGTTTCTTAAATACTATTCTTTTGCAGCCATTGAAATCTACCTTTAGTGTACAGGTAAAAAAAAGAATCCAAGTTCCTCAAGAGTCTTTTTCCTCACAGATTCATCTCCGCATATCTCATCTCAGATGTTTATTTGTTCATGCACAGTTACAGAAGCAAATCAATATCTGACATTCTCAATTAATGGGATAGTCCTAGGAAGGCGGATAGCTAACGTAATACCGATATTTAAGAAGGGGGAATAGAACATGTCCAGGGAATTATAGACCAGTCAACTTAACATCGGTGGTAGGAAAAATAATTGAATCCCTTCTAAAGGAGAAAATAGAAGAACATCTAGAAACCAAAAACGTAGTGATGAATAGTTAGCATGGATTTAAAAAGGGAAAGTCTTGCTTGACCAACCTCATTTAATTTTTTGAAGAGGTAACAGAGAGAGTAGACAATGGTAATGCAGCAGATATAATTTATCTAGATTTTCAAAAGGCCTTCGATAAGGTACCCCATAATAGACTGATGAACAAGGTCAGAGAATGCAGAGTCAGGGGACAAGTGGCAAAATGGATTGCTGGCTGGCTTCAAGACAGAAAGCAGAGAGTGGGAGTAAAGGGTAGCTATTCACAGTGGCAGAAGGTGGATAGTGATGTTCCACAAGGACCAGTGCTGGGACCACTGCTGTTCACAATTTAAATTAACAATTTAGACTTTGGAATCAAAAACACAATTTCTAAATTTGCAGATGACACCAAATTGGAGGGAATAGTCAATACTGAGGAGGACTGCAACAAATTACAGGAGGACATTAATAAACTTGCAGAATGGGCATATAATTGGCAAATGAAGTTCAACACAGATAAATGTGAGGTATTACATTTTGGTAGGAAGAATAGGGAGGTCACTTATTACTTGGAGGGTGCGAGTCTAGGTGGGGTAGAGGAACAAAGGGATCTAGGAGTACAAATACACAAATCACTAGACGTTGCGACACAGGTTAGCAAGGCCATAAAAAAAGCAAACCAAGCACTAGGGTTTATTTCTAGAGGTATAGAACTGAAAAGTAGGGAAGTTATGCTGAACCTGTATTGAACCTTGGTTAGACCACACTTGGAGTACTGCATACAGTTCTGGTCGCCATATTATAAAAAGGATATGAGGCACTGGAGAGGGTGCAGAGAAGATTTACAAGGATGAGACCAGAAATGCGAGGGTATACATATCAGGAAAGAATGAACAGGCTGGGTCTCTTTTCTCTTGAAAAAAGAAGGCTGAGGGGTGACCTAATAGAGGTCTTTAAAATTATGAAACGTTTTGATAGAGTGGATACAAAGAGAATGTTTCCACTTGTGGGGAAGAGCATAACTAGAGGCCATCAATATAAGATAGTCACCAAGAAATCCAATAGGGAATTCAGAAGAAACTTCTTTACCCAAACAGTGGTGAGAATGTGGAACTCGCTACCACAGGGAGTGGTTGAAGTGAATAGTATAGATGTATTTAATGGGAGGCTAGACAAGCATATGAGGGAGAAGGGAATAGAGGGTTATGCTGATAGATTTAGATGAGGAAAGACGGGAGGAGGCGCAAGTGGAGCATAAACACCAGCATGGACTGGTTGGGCCGAATGGCCTGTTTCTGTGCCGTATATCCTATGTAATCCTATGTAAGGGCTGATGGCTGAGAAGGACTTGCACTATAGCTACTCGTTCATACTTAATCATATAACTAGACACACAAAATTAGCATCGGTGCATACTTTATTAGGTTGTTTCCTTGGGGTAATTAGCAATTTACATTTATTTGGAGATATGAATTTTGTTGATAATAATTACAAATAAATTTCTCCTCTAGTAATGCTAGGGCCGCTTTTCCTTTCAAGCAATGACCAGAAGCACAGTGCCCTGTGCCTGGAGCACAATCTCAGTGCCCGAGCCTCCCGTTGGGCCTCATTAAAATAAAACAGGCACACACCAGGCATATAGGGCGGTGCACTATTGGTGCTTCGGGAAGACAACAGGAAGTCGGGGCATTTCACTGTCACTTCAATCCTTGTACTGGTGGGTAGGATACTAAAAGAAACTTTGACAAATTATTAACCAATGTTTACCTGGCCCCATGTGCATTTATTTTAGCTGGTTTGTTTTTGCACACTTCTTTTCTTGAGAAGTATTCTTCTGCAAATCACTGGAGTTGTTCATTTGTGTCTGTACTTATTCTGCACTCTGCTTCCATACAATCCAAAATCCCCCAAAATTGGTATTCCTTTTATGGGGCTTCTATTGTCCCCTGTCCCTGCCACTTTGAAGGGACAAGCACAGTGGGAGCCCCCATAAAAGAAATGTTGATTTTTGTGCATTTTAGCGTTCATGGAATACTGGAGGTAAATTGATCTACACCAGTTGCCCGAAATGGGTTCATAGCGAAACAGCAGCCCGTTTTACACCTCATCCAATTTTCCTTTCCATTGACTTCCTTATCAAACTGAAGTGCTGCCTTTAATATCTGACTGTGAGATCTGTTTTATTCCAGGCAATATGGAGCAGGTGTACAGTCAGGGGGAAGGTGGATTCCTACTCTGTGATATAGGGGGACAGTAGCTTTGGAGAGGTCCAGACGAATGACTTCAGCAATGGTCAAGGGGCCTTGTAGTTGTTTCCAATCTTCTGCCTCCAAATAAGCCATATTGTCAAAGGGAGGAGGGTCAAACAGGGCTGGATACAGGGGTGGTATTTAGAAACAAAATGGAAGCAAAGGAATACAGCCCATTTTCCTCTGCATTGTGCCTATTACTGGGCACTATTTGGTAAGATTACAGAGGAAAATCAACTTTGTCATTTAATAAATTCAGAAAATGATGAAATTTAGTAAACTACAACAAATGGCAAAGGGATTATCTTTTACCTCAGCTCCCACCAATCAGTAGAAATTTTTACCTGTGCTAGACAATGCTATTGATTATTACAAGATGAATACCCCGCCATCCTGATTACTAAATGATATGATAACTTTGTGGTTTAAATCAGTCTGCCGGCAAAGTGGCAAATGTGCTTCCCCTTGCAGCCCAACAGAAAATTAGTGACTCTCCCCTATCCTGTGATGATTTCTGAGATTAAGTATTAATCTAGTTTGGCATTCTTGCTCCAAAGGTTGGATTGGGAGTTTAGTTCATTACTGCTGGAGATGAGGATTCTAATATGTTCAGGATTGTTAAACTGGAGGTTATATTGCCACAGCACCTACAGGCCAACAAGGATAATAACATCTATGAGTGGCACCACTAGACCGCCGGCCAACAAATGTACGTATTCACCACTAGGTTGCCATGAAGTTGCGTGGTAGACAACTGAAACGAACATTTCTTATCAGGTGAGCTGTCTCTGGAGGCACGACTAACTTCAGTACATCGCACCAATTATTCAGATGAGGCCCAAGGACCAATTTCCATTGATCTTCGGGCCTCTTGTTTCAGGCATGCACGATGTTGGGCCCTGTTGTTGGGCCCAGAGTAATTTCTACCCCATTGTATACTTGCAGTGCTGGTGTAAATTTAAGCAAATCCTTTGAAAGTGCCACAATTGGCAATTTGCTGCTCATTTTGAGTCTTGCATATGAATGAAAAACAAAGAATCATGTGGCTTTTTTAAATGTTAGATAATTATGAACTCCATTCAAGAAACGGGGTACAAAATGGTTTAGGCCTGAAGGAGAATCTGGATAGGGGCTTCGAGAGTCTCCCAGTACCCCTGCACTCGGTTCTTGTACAGAGCAGTGGGAATGCTGAGGCTCAGCCCCCTGAAAATGACACTGGCTTCATAGGAGAGACACCTCCACTTCTTCCTCTTCTGGAAGCTCCAGGGCAAGGCCCCTGTTGATAGCAAAGTATTTTACGGCCAAACACCAAAAGCTGACTAACCAGAGACTTCACTTAATGGCAGTGAGGATCCCTTTAAATAGTACTTGCGAAGGCTGCTTTCTGAATGTTCCTGCCATGATTTGGTGGGTGGATATTGGAGGTGACGCATCAGGTGTTCACGGGCACCAATTTCTCAAAGGTCCTGATTCAGGTGGGAGGACCCTTATTAACATATTTTATCAATGCCTACGTTTGTTTCAGGTGGCTGCCAGGGACGCCTAAAGAGCGCTCCAACCAATATGGCGTTGCGCGCACTTCCGCTGCCATTCTGGCGCGGGACATTGTGCTACAAAATTAGACTTTGTGGTGCCTGTTTCGGACCAGAGACACAGACAACATGTATACCAGCATCTACCCCATTGTGCTTTATACCAGCATCTACCCCATTGTGCTTTATACCAGCATCTACCCCATTGTGCTTTAAGGGCAGATGGAATGGAATGTTTTTTTTTGTAAAATAAAGGATACTTGATAAAGTGACTTAAATTTGAGATAACCCAAAGCTGAGTCAAAGAGTCAACTGAATAGAGGACGACTTCTACTAGTGTTACACTTCAGTGCACTTGCCGCAAATTAATGCAAGAGTAAGCTGGCACAAAGGTCAAGTATTCTGGTTAAACAATTCCTGAAGTAACTAATGAGCTATCAAAAGTATTTGTTTGACATACAGCAAAACAGACTGTGATGGAAGGGAGGAATAATGTGATGGAAAGGGCCTCCCATCACTGACAAGTGGAGTGTTAGTAAAGGAGGCAACTGAGAAAGATGACCGAGTAACACCAAGTTTTCTCATTCTGTGCAGAACTCATCCAATTAGAGAAAAAAAAAGAATATGTGGCTTTGCTTTTTCATTTACTTAATGAGAAAATTCACTTTAACTTGACAAACACAAGTAAAACGCTTTGGGATAAACAGCAGAATAAATGAACAATTAAGTGGTGACAGACAGGGAGAAAAGAAATGAGTGCTGAGTTCCACACATCGTGCAATGTTTGCTCTTAAACTGGCCAGTAATTGACTTGAGGCTGGAGCACAAACTAATTCAACAGCTTTATTAGTACGACATGTGGGTTGAATGCATTGAATGCATAAATATGTGAACTGAGGAAAGGGTATTTATTTCACTTTGTTGATCCTGTAATTTAGCACCCTCCCCCACAACTTCACTGACCATTTATCATTTCTCCCCCTCAGGTATCAGCCTTGGCAGTAGCACTCTTGCCTCTGAATCAGAAGGTTTTGAGATCAATATCCACTCCAGAGATTTGAGCACAGAATCTAGCCTGACATTTCAATTCAGTACTGATTGAGTGCTGCACTTTCGGAGGTGCCCGTCTTTCGGATGAGACATTAAACTGAGGTCCTATCTACTCTCTCAGGGGGATGTAAAAAAGATCCCATGGCACTATTTGAAGAAGAGCAGCAGAGTGCTTCCAGTGTCCTGGTCAATATTTATCCTTCAACCAATAGCACTAAAATAGATTGGAGGTTAAATTGCTTAAGACACCAACATGGGCGCTGGGATCGCGATGCGCGATTAACCTGCGCTCGTTGACTGCGATGCAGACAGCACGGCAAATTTGTGCTGCTTGCTGTTTTAAATGATTCCTGCATGCACTGTTTATTGGCTGCACACATCAGCAGGGAGCCCGATATTGCGAGTGCCTAGCGCTACTTTAAGCCAGCCTGCATCTCTTAAAGGGGAGGTGCACTGTGGCTGCTGGAGGTGCTGAGAGTATTTTCGAATGTTTGCTGTGGAAGATTCAACAATGGGTGACCATGGTAGAGAGCATGCCCTAAGGTTTTCAGACACTGCACTGGAGGTCTTGATGAAAGAGGTGGAACAGAGGAGAGATGTCCTGTATCTGCAGAGGGGCTGGAGGCCCACCAGACATATGCTCAGGAGACAGTGGGAAGAGATAGCAGCAGAGGGAAATGACAGGAGTGTAGCTCCAAGAACATGGATGCAGTGCTGGAAGAAGTTTAATGATCTCACACGAGCTGTCAAGATCAGTGAGTTTATCTTCAAATGTCATACCCTACCAACTGCATCACTAGCCTCATCCATTGCTGAATTCTCTATAACCCCATCACCCGCCTACCAACAATCTCCATCAATCAGTACTCAAACCTAAAATTCATATGCTTTACCTCACCCTCACACACATAGCATTGTTGCAAGCCTCACACCCACAACTCACAGCTCGCACACACAGGCAGGTATTCAACCATGACAGCCATATCACCCACACATGTTGCAGGACACTCACTGACACACTTCCCTCTTTCTTGCAGGAGAAGGTGGCGTATACAGCAAGAAGCAGCAAAGAACTGGAGGAGGACAAGCACGCCTGAGGAAGAGACAGTGCTGGCCATCATGGGAGGGGGCATCGCTGAGGCTGTGGCCACTAGCGGGGCTGAAGCGATCGATGATGAGGGAATCTGCATAGCTAATCCTCTGCCTCTCATCCCACTTCTCCCTCATCCCTCAATCTCTTCTGATTTAGAAGCTGCAGATGGTGTAAGCACACACTTCTTACTTTCTCCTCTCCCCTCACCACAGCCCAACCCTTATCAGCTGTGGCTCAGTTGGTAGCACACTCGCCTCTGAATCTAAAAGGTTATGGGTTCAAGTCCCGTTCCAGGGACTGCTGAGGGAGTGCTGCACTGTCGGAGCTGCTGTCTTTCAGATGAGACGTTAAACCGAGGCCCCGTCTGCTCTCTCAGGTGGATGTAAAAGATCCCAAGGCACTATTTTGAAGAAGAGCAGGGGAGTTATCCCCGGTGTCCTGGCCAATATTTATCCTTCAACCAACATAACAAAAACAGATTATTTGGTCATTATCACATTGCAGTTTGTGGGACCTTGCTGTGCACAATTTGGCTGCCGGTTTTCCAAATTACAACAGTGACTCCACTCCAACAGTATTTAATTGGCTCTAAAGCGCTTTGCGACATCCGGTGGTCGTGAATGGTGCAATATAAATGCAAGTCTTTCAAGTCTTTCTTTTTATCCCTTTTTCATTTCAGATACCCAAGAACTGGAGCCTTTCTAGTCAGTGGAGGAAGAGGAAGAAGACAGTGAAGATGAAGAGACACCACCACTCGATCTTACAGTCGCAGCCACTAGCTCATAAACTGACACTGTGCGCATTTTAGAAGCTACGATAGAGGAGAGATCTGCACATGGTGAGACACCGGGCACAAGTGCGCAGGAGCCAGGGCGAGCGGAAAGGATAGCACAGGTGCAAGCTCGCTGAAGGGCGAGATCGCACACTAGTTCTGCTGCAGAGGACTCAGATGAGGACTTTGATGGGCCAGCCTACGGAAGAAGGCTGCTCGGTGCACTGGAAAGCCTGCCAGAAAGCCTGCACTCAATGTGAAGGAGCATGGAGGAGTCCAGTACCAATGTGGCACAAGCCTTTGTGCAGAGCTTGGAGCCCATCCTTTCCAACATGGAACGGGTGGTCACCTCCATCAACACTACTGTGGAACCCACCATGATGCAGCGTCTGATGACTGGTGTCACAGCTTCCATTGCAGCACAAACAGCTTCCATCAAAGGTCTGAGTGCTGTAGTGGAAGCTCAGACTGTTGCCTTACAAGCTCAAACTGCTGCTATCATGCCTCTGGATACCACTTTTCAAAGTGGCTTCCAGAGCTTCACAGCAGTCCATCAATCTGTTCTCCAACAGATCAGTAGGATTGCTGAAGTGCCGCCCCGGCAGAGTGGTAGTGGCTCCATGGAGCACGAACCTGCTGTCCTCTCTCAGGATGAGAAGTCGCACAACACCAGGTTATAGTCCAACAGTTTTATTTGAAATTACGAGCTTTCGGAGCTCTGCTCCTTCGTCAGGTACAGTGCCTGACGAAGGAGCAGCCGCTCCGAAAGCTCGTAATTTCAAATAAAACTGTTGGACTATAACCTGGTGTTGTGCGACTTCTCATTTTTGTCCACCCCAGTCCAACACCGGCATCTCCGCATCATCACACTCTCTCAGGATGACAGCATTCCTGCTCCCACCCCTGCCACTTCACCAGTTCCCTTGCTGTTGCCTGTCAGCCAGCCCACCATGCTGCAGCCCAGTCCAAGATGGTGCAGTCTGAAGCCGAGCCCTGTAGTCCCAGAGCTGCTTGAAGTCACCCTCCAAGGCCATCTGGAGACTCCTCAGAATGTCAGCAGCCTTTCACCACCCATGCTGCAGCTATTGGGGAAGCACTGCGTAGGAGCACTAGGACAGGCAAAGGCACACGCAAGACAGCCACTAAGGGAATGCACAATCATAGAATTATAGAATGATACAGCACAGAAGGAGGCCATTCTACCCATCGAGCCTGTGCCAGCTCTTTGGTAGAGCTATCCAATTAATCCCACTCCCCTGCTCTTTCCCCACAGCCCTGTCATTTTTTTTCCAACTATATTTTCAATGTTACCATTGAATCTGTTTCCACCACCCTTTCAGGCAGATCACAACAACTCGCTGCATAAAAATGTTTTTCCTCATGTCACTTCTGGTTCTTTTGCCAATCACCTTAAATCTGTGTCCTCTGGTTACTGACTCTACTGCCACTGGAAACAGTTTCTCCCTTTCTACTCTATCAAAACCATTGATGATTTTGAACACCTCTATCAAATTTCCTCTCAACCTTCTCTGCTGTAAGGAGAACAACCCCAGTTTCTCCAGTCTCTCCATGTAACTGAAGTCCCTCATCCCTGGTACCATTCTAGTAAATCTCTTCTGCACCCTCTCCAAGGCCTTGACATCCTTCCTAAAGTGTGGTGCCCAGAATTGAACACAACACTCCAGCCTAACCAGTGTTTTATAAAGGTTTAGCATAACTCCCTTGCTTTAGCACTCGATACCTCTATTAATAAAGCCAAGGACCCCATTTGATTTTTGAACGCGACTGCTGCCAACAAAGTTGAAGTAGTTGCGCATGCGCAGTCAGTGTTTTTTTGGCTGTTTGCTTCGGGACTCACGAGGTCTGGGGAAAAAATGCTGGGAATATGGAGCGGGCCTTCGGGTCTCACGGGGTTTGAGGAAAAATGCCGGGAATACGGAGTGGGCCTTCGCGTCTCATGGGGTCTGGGGAAAAAATGCCTGCAATACGGAACAGGCCTTTGGGTCTCACGGAGAAAATGCCGGGAACATGGAGCAGGCCTTCGGGTCTCACGGGCTCTGTGAGAGAAAGCAGAAACATCATCGATATCAGCTTCCACATTAATGCACAGAACGGTTCTGCGCAGCTTCCAGTTCGTTGGCAGTAGTTGCTCCGTTGATTTTTTAACCGCTTTCTCAACTTGTCCTGCCACCTTCAAAGATATGTGTACAGACACCCCCAGGTCTATCTGCTCCTGCACCCCCTTTAAAATTGTACCATGTAGTTCATATTGCTTCTCTTCATTCTTTCTACCAAAATGTATCGCTTCACACTTCTCTGTATTAAAATTCATCTGCCATGTGTCTGCCCATTTCACCAGTCTGCCTATGTCCTCCTGAAGTCTGTTACTATCCTCCTCATTTTTTACTACATTTCCGAGGTTTGTATCATCTGCAAACTTTGAAATTATGCCCTGTATACCCAAGTCCAAGTCATTAATATATATGAAAAAGAGCAGTGGTCCTAATACTGACCCCTGGGGAACACCACTGTATACTTCCCTCCAGTCTGAAAAATAACCATTCATCATTACTCTCTGCTTTCTGTCCCTGAGTCAATTTTGTATCCATGTTGCCAATGTCCCTTTAATTCTATGGGCCTGTAGTATGTGATACTTCATCAAACGCTTTTAGAAAGTCCATATACACAACATCAGCTGCACTACCCTCATAAGTCATCTCCGTTCAGGGAGATTAGTTTATTTTTGTATGCATTATGCAATGATTGAATTTATAAAATTGAATTGGAATGTGTATTTTCTAGTGGCTTTTATTTTTGTGTTGTCGGGAAGAGGACGATATGATGTGGGTGATAGAGGAAAGGTAAGGAGCGTGGGACTGTTGGTGAATGGGGAGGTGTGATTGAGGTTACTGGTATCGCTCATCAGTTACTTCATCACGTAGAGCCCGGGCAGAAAGGGGCTGTCTATGCTGTCTCCTCCCGTCCTCTTCATGTTTCTCCACTTCCTGTTGCACTTCCTCCTCCTCCTCTTCCTCGTGCTCCTGCTCTTCAGGTTCTCATTTGAAAGGTGGCGAAAGTGCTGTTCCCTCATAATGGCCAGGTTGCACAGCATGCAGCATACTATCACAAATGGTAACACCCGCTCAGCTGATTATTGCAGGGCTCCTCCAGAGTAGTTAAGGCAGCAGAAGTATTGCTTGAGGATGTCGATGGTGTGCTCTATTATGCTCCTTGTGGCAGCATGGCTCTCATGGTTCACATGAGGTGACGCAAGGCAATATGCATGCAGTCAATGGCACCCTGCACCATGGAGAAGCCTGCAATCTATGCAAACCCTTGAGTTCACTCCGTCTGTTTGTCTCTGGCAAGAGGGAATGAAATAAAATAATTTCTGTGTCTGGAGAGCCTCCAGGACCTCCGTTATCCAACAGTGCATTGTAAACTGTGTGATGTTGCTTATATCTCCAGCAGTAGCCTGAAAGGAGAAAGACACATAAAAGTTGAGCCACGGACACCTTGACAGCCACAGCCAATGCTATTCTTGCTCTGCTCTGCAGTTATGGCTTCAGCAGTTGGTAAATTTCAGTCACAACCTCTTTCATGAAGCAAAGATGTTTCAAGCATTGGTCATTGGTCATCGCTGAAGTTGAGGTAAGAGAACTGCTCCATGAAGACCCTTGGCAGATATGGCCTCCTGCTGAGAGACCTTCTACCCCTCCTCCTCCCCGCTCTTCTAGCAACTTGTCCTGCTCTGCGTGGCCTCTGCTCATTCTCCCAGTCATGCTCAATTCCCAGAGGAAGGCCTACCAGGCCACCCATGTCAGGTAAGTAACTTGTTTCAGCACAAGCTTTTAAATGGCCAATAAACTACTTCAGCACCAGCCAGACCACTACCTGTAGACTATTTAAACTTTAGCCAAGTATAGGAAAGCTCCAAAAACACATACAATTGCACCAGCATCCAGAAGAACTAATCCAGCAACTAACCTATAAATAGTTCATGATCCCTTTAAATAGTCCTGGTGGGGGGTTCTTCATTCTGTTTAATGTCGTGTTCAGCTGTGTGAGATTCAGATTGGGCATATGCTGGAGTGTGCAGTTCAAAAATGGCAGCACTTGTGTCAACGCAATGTTGCACACTGCTTCACGTCATGACCTGCCTCCTCAGCATGCTGCCGGTGGTTATTTAGTGCACATGCGCAAACCCCTGCATCCCAGACCCCATTTTCAAACATTAGGTGGCTGCGTAGTGCTGAGAAACCACGTGCCACACAGCCCAAGTTAGCTCCCACAAGCCCTTTGTAGCACTCGATGAATTGTAAAATACCATGGGGGAAAAATTCTTGTTCGCCAGCAAAGTTGCCGGTGTTACCGGCAACTGCAGTTAACGGCCGCTGGAAATGGCCACAATGCTAACCAAGCGAAATTGGTCTGGGGGATATGGAGATAGGTGACGCAGTGCTCACATTCCATGCAACGCTGTCCTGGTGGCGTTGCTGGAAGGATCCAGGATGAAGTTTCTGTCCAGGTCCGGCGTTGCAGCTTCCCACAGCCTCTGTGAGCGAAGCTGTGGAGCTCGCAAGGAATTGTGGGCAATGAAGAGGTCTGAGAATTAAAGGGGCCATGCACACTGTAGCAATACAAAATAAAATGCAGTGAATCAATACATTTTTCAGCCCATTCTGCCTTTTAAGAAAATTCAATATTTAAAAGAAGATCCAAATGTGAATATTTAGCTGTTAAAGCTGAATTACCTTCCTAGCCTCAACAAATGGGAAAACTGCCTCAGCACTAACACAAATGGCTCAGCAAGCCAGGGAAGGGACATTGAAGGTCTCACACGCAGCACTCCAGCTTTGTGCAGGGGGTCAACACTGCAAGAGCAGCCCTCTACCCACAGGGGCCAGGAGGCCCTCCAGAAAGAACGATGTGAGAGTACATCACTAAGGCCATCACTGCCAGCAGTGTCACCCCCACCACCTGACTCCAGTGCCTAAAGAAGCTTCATGACCTCAGACCACTGGTCAAGGTCAGTGAATGTATCTTCAAAAGCCGTCTCCTATCAACTGCACCACTAGCCTCACACACTGCTCAATGCACGACCTCCAATCACTCACCTACCAACAATCTGCACCAATGACGAGGCACATCTCACATTCCTAGCCTCACCTCACCGCTTCGAGGAGATGGTGCAGGCCATTCTTGGCAGGGGCATGATTGAGCCCTTGGCTGGGGTTCTCCTTGGAGCAGAGAAGATTGAGGAGATTTGATAGAGGTATTCAAAGTCATGAGGGGTTTGGACAGAGTAGATAGAGAGAAACTGTTCCCATTGGCAGAAGGGTCGAGAAGCAAAGGACACAGATTTTTAAGGTGATTGGCAAAAGAACCAAAGACGACGTAAGAAAAAACTTTTTTACGCAGCGAGTGGTTAAGATCTGGAATGCACTGCCTGAAAGGGTGGTGGAGGCAGACTCAATCTTATCTTTCAAAAGGGAGTTGGATAAGTATCTGAAGGAAAACAATTTGCAGGACTACGGGGAAAGGGGAGGGGAGGGGGACTTTATGAGAGTCGGCACGGGCTCGATGGGCCGAATGGCCTTCTTCCGTGCTGTAATCATTCTATGATTCGATGATTCTATGATTTTAAGCTTTTTAAATAAATCTTTGAAATTAAAAAAGCACTCTGTTGACATTACCTGAGCTGTTCATTTTTAAAATCGTTTGGGGACACTGATTTATATACATGGATTTAACATTAATACTGTAGAACTGCTGCAAAGTAGTATAGGTGGTTCCATAGGATTCAATTGTACTGTCACTGTGCTACAACAGCTCATGGTGCACACTCAGCTATTGGCTTTCCATATAAACCAGCACAGATATTCCTTTCCTCCCATGTGCCCAGGCATCTGTCAAGATGAGTACACATGAGGTGCTCTGCACGCTGCAGCAGAAATGGCCTCCAGCTGTAGGCCCTTCTGGGTACTGTCCAAAAACTATAGCCAAAAGGCCAAAATCCCCGATGATCTTCTTGGTGCAGTAAGAGAATGTACTTACCTTCTGGTGGGCTTGAACAGATGGCGTCCACACCATGTTTAGCTGTTTCAACCTGTGCAGGGATGGGCATGAGGCTTAACGCCTGCTTCTTCCAGGAGTAGCATCCAATCGATGCCTGACTGGAACTCCTGCAGGTAAAATGAGGCAGGAGATGCAGGAGGCAGGGTCAGAGAAGGTTCCTTCATTCAGTATCATTGGTGGATGCCTGCACCACTCGGGATGCATATGGACCACCCACCATTGAAGCAAGGCCAGACTGTGTGATATAAATGCCGGGACAGATGGGAACTGGAACCCCACCCCCATAAACAAAGTATAGTCGCCCACCCTGCAGGCCTCTTACAAAGGTGTTTACATTTAAAAATTAATAAAAGAACATTTGATGGCAAATCTTTGGGCTCTAATCTATCATCCTGGCCTGAACTCTCAGGTAGTCCCCAAATCCACCCTGTGTCAGCCGATACACTTGGTCTCACCAGCCTGTGCTGACCCTATGTCAGGTTGCAATGAAGGCCTGAGGCAAGGGAACTCTGACCTTTGGTGTCCTGGCCAGTGGGCTCTGCCCCACCCTTATGTCGATAACAATGTATGGGGTTAGTGCAAGCTCTGCCCCCAACAGGCTATCCCAGAAACTTTGGCACTCGGTCACGACCTAGTGTATCCAGATCCCGAACTAGTTTCCAGCCATTCCAGTGTACACTCGTTGAAGTACGCCAGAATGGCTGCAGATATCTGAAGCCAGTGTTCCTTAGAATAGGGGATCAAAAGGTGGTGGTAGTGGGGAAAGACCATTATAGACTAACACATGGATGAAACGAGCTTGGTGGGCTGAAAGGCTTTTTCTTGCTCCAGGCTCTCTTGTGTTTTTCAATCAACACAATTTAAAATCATTCACAGGACATACCTCACCCCACTTACTCTGCAGGACAGGGTTATACTAAAGACAATTTAGGGGAGGTGTGGGAGAACACTGTGTATGCTACGAAAATGGCTCCTGAAGGAAAATGTATGACGTTGACACACTGCAAATCCCAAGCTTAACAATATCAGGAGTGTGTCCTGAGTTTGATCTGTGGCAAAGAAATACAAATACCAGTCTCACTGGGATTGCTGTCGAAACAAATACTGCTGTGGCATTGCTTCCGTGGGGATACAACAGTTAGATATGACAGGGATGGAAGCAAATTGGCTTTAACATCCAGGGACAGAAAGAGTAGTATCAATGAAGATAAGAAACAACAAAACAAAGAGTAAAGGATGGAAGAAATCAAAAGCTGCAGCAAACCAGAATGATGCACTATATTTAACTACGCTTTCAAATAATCTTTTGGATAGCAGAAAGGCCAACCTGGGATTATATTTAGCAACACAGTGGCAATGGGGCGAGGTATGGGAGGGGGAGGGGGTGGATGCTGTCTCTGCTCATTCCTGAGCAGTTATTTTATTCCTGAATGTAACCATAAAAACAATCACTTTAATAAGATGAGAACCACTACTGCCCCCCAGTGGTCTCTGTGCTCATGCATAAATACATTTGATTTCAACCCTATAAATCTTTTGAAGAGGATCAGAGAACAAACAATATATATTCCTGGTTGTCATGCCTGTAACTGCAAAATTTACTTTTAATTTTCAGGAGCATAGTGAGGCAAAGTTTCATTATAATTTGGAAAACATTCAAGAATGTAAGTTGTGATTGTAAGATAATGGCGAAATCTGACTGCATTTGCTTTCCGTGGATCGTTCCTGAAGAGTTCATGGAGATCTGAAATACAAAAAGGTGAAGACATCATAGCAACTTCCTGAATATCGGACATTGACATGCAGGATCCTCTGCTATCTGGACATTGAGGGAGTGGAATTCCTACCTGTTTACATCGTTGAGTGGATGTTCTGTGGATGCCATCAATGTAATGTGGGTGGGAGGGTTTGACAATCTTCGGGTGGGCTAACCCTGTGAGAAGCAAGTGCATTTCCAAGCTATAGAAATCAATGTTTAAACTCTCCCGATGCTCCAGGCTCACAAACT
Organism: Squalus acanthias; assembly: GCA_030390025.1. NCBI lineage: Eukaryota > Metazoa > Chordata > Chondrichthyes > Squaliformes > Squalidae > Squalus > Squalus acanthias. The sequence continues at coordinate 90,639,812 of CM059426.1, forward strand.
CCTCACTTTCACCTCGATCAGGTGATCTTGGCAGCCGATGCTCCTTATAAATCTCCGTCCAACTTAACTAGAGTGCAATAGCATTGTAAACCCAGGAAACTCACAGCTGCGATGCCACTGGCTCACACTCTACATTTGCAAATGAGGCCAGTGGGAACTCGGCAGATGGATCACAGGAAGGCTCAAAAAGAGCGAGGGAACTCGGGGGAAACATTTAAAATACGCACAACAAGCAAAAACAACTTCCACCGGATTTTCCTGGCCTGGAGAATTTCCGGTTTAGGCGCCACTAATGCACTGAAAACAACAAGGAAATTTACCCACTTGTCTTTTCATGGTCTAAAATATCAACAAAGAAATGAAGTTTTCTGAGTAACTTAAGTTTCTGTGCCTCCGAATTCTTACTGATTCGGACTTCACAGCACATAAAAAGCTCTTTGTTTTTTTGCCAGCACCCACCTTTTATATGGGCAGCTTGCACAAGCCCTGCAAATGACGCTGCAACAGGAAATCAAGTCACAGCTCATTATGAATCATAAACGTCGGCCTTTCTGAGCCTCATTTGAATCCCTGCGCCCTCTTCATCTGCAGCACTGCAAGGACCGTCTCAGATGAGTACAGGAAGTTTGTGGGCAGTCCAGTGGGAGCAAAGTTCCGGTGTTATGGCGTCTCCACCCAAATTTCCAGTTGGCTGCACCTCCCATTTAAACTCTCCTCGGGTATTACACCCAAGAACATTGGCCCTAGTAAACGCTAGGAGAGGGCTGAAAGATGGCAGTCCAGCTTCACAGGAGGCTATCTGTGCCATGTTCTTGGGCAGAATAATGTGTGGGTTTTCAGAGCAGAAAAACAAAGCTGGTCAGTGGCAAGATGTGTCCATTACTGCAAATAGTTCTCAATCACAGAGTTCCACACTAATCTCCCTACCTGTACAGCAAACTCACCCCCTGTTGTCCTCCTTCACTCCCACTTCCTCATCCTCTTCCTCTTGGCCTGAAACTTCTCATCATCTAGTTGCATGCTTATACCTTGCTGCATGGCAGAATTGTGCAGCATACAGCAGACTGTGATGATTTTGAAGACTTTGATTGGAGCAGCACATGCCTGAGTGATTCAAAATTAGAATAGTTATGGCGTGCTTGGCAGTAACTCAGTAGCGGCATGGGCCTCATCGTATCTGTGTTCTGCGGCTGTGTGAAAGTTTCTGATTGGGGTCGTGCGCCATGGTGGAACAATTGGCCCTGGGCTACCAACAGGCATCTGTTTGTTCTCTAGTACCTTCAAATAAGGCAGACACAATGGAATCTTTGCATAATAAAAATATCATGGCAGCTCCCTGGACGACAGGCATTAATATGTAATATCACATTTTTGTGGTCAGAAACCACCAGAATATTTATGGAGTGGTTCATGTATGCATTAGGATTGATTGTGGAGTGCTGCATGTCACATGGGTTCTATCAATAATGCTTGGGACTCTGGGGAAACCTGCCACCTGGTAAAAGTTCTGTGTACCCTCCAGCTGGTGGCTCTTTTCTGCTGGGAAAATGATTATGGTGTTTCCCGCAGAAAACATAGGGGTAGATTCTTACTTTCAGCGCTGACGGAAAACAGGTGGTGGCAGATTAGCTGCCTGTTGTCACCCTGTCTGACTGGCCTTTCCATTGACTTCAAAAGCAGACAGGGTGTATATAAGGGGTGGGGTGTATATAAGGGGTGGGGTGTATATAAGGGGCAGGGTGTATATAAGGGGCAGGGTGTATATAAGGGGTGGGGTGTATATAAGGGGTGGGGTGTATATAAGGGGCGGGGTGTATATATGGGGTGGGGTGTATATAAGGGGTGGGGTGTATAAGGGGCAGGGTGTATATAAGGGGTGGGGTGTATATAAGGGGCAGGGTGTATATAAGGGGTGGGGTGTATATAAGGGGCAGGGTGTATATAAGGGGTGGGGTGTATATAAGGGGTGGGGTGTATATAAGGGGCGGGGTGTATATAAGGGGCGGGGTGTATATAAGGGGTGGGGTGTATATAAGGGGCAGGGTGTATATAAGGGGCGGGGTGTACATAACGATTGGGTTGTATATAGCGTGCGGGATATATATAACGGGCGGACGATCTGCTATAGCCCATTTTCCGTCACTGTGGAAAGTGAAAATCTAACCCATGGTGTCAGTCAGTTGCTTTGTACAGTTATAAACTGCTGACCTGGAAGGTTAATGCTAGTTGTCATTTCAGTCATTAACGCTGAATGTAAAGCAGATCATAGCAGATGGTGCAGGTCGGTCATTGCATCAGTGAAGCAGTGCTGGTGAAGACAGGTCACCTCCGTCATATCTAAGTAGGAGTGTCATAGGGGGAGAAATTTGGTATCACCCCGTTAGGAAATCGATTTTGAAATCGTGAAAAATTAGCGCCAGGCGCTAATGATTCTGAGCTTCCCCTAAATTGGCTGTTAGCGCTCCTGGAAAGAACTGGAGCGCTAAATCAAGCACTAATGACCTAAGCAGGGTGCTACAGGGACGCTACCAGCAGAGTGATAATGAATTTCAGGTCCTATGCAATCGGGAATGATCCTTCACAGTGGCCCCTTCCAGCTCTTAAAGAGGAGGTTGCATCATTGTGCAGATCCTCATTATCAGCATTGCTGGCTGTGAAGGCGACCTACGAACAACTCAATCCCCTGATCGTGATGGCTGATCCCACTCCCAGGGAGAGAGCTCGTTGTTTCACGGTCGAGGCATTGGAGGCATTGGTTGTGGGAGTGGAGCAAAGGAGGGCAGTGCTGTTCCCGGACACTGGAAGGAGGCCATTGCCCCAGGTCTTCAGGGCAAATACACCCTGCCTGATTTTGAAGTCAATGGAAAGGCCATTCAGACAGGGTGATAACAGGCAGCTAATCTGTCACCACCTGTTTTCCAGGGCAGTGGAGGGAAGTGGCCCGGGAGGTCTCGGCCAGTAGTGTGGTGGAACGCAGCCTGACACAGTGCCAGAAGAAATTCAACAACCTCACTTGGGTGGTCAAGGTGAGTACATGCTTCAACAGCTCCGACATACCAGCATCTGAACCTCAGTCTGTACACACTGCACAAACAACTACACCCACACCACTCACCCACCAAGCATCTGCACCTACCCAAACGCACATCCACATCTCATGCCGTGCCTACCATCACAGCTATTCAACTACGGCAGGCATATCTCCCAAACACATAGCTGGAGTCTGACTCACACACATTCATTTCTCTTGCAGGACAAGATGGCTCACAATAGGAGGGAGTAGCACAGAACAGGCGGGGGTGATGCGCAGTTCCAGCAGCTCTCAGATGTTGAGGAGCAAGTGCTGCGAATGATTCGGCAGCAGGTGGTGGGCGGAGTGGCCGTCAGCAATGTTGACACCCTTGGGGGTAACAAAGGTATGTTCATCCCCTCTCCTTCTCTCATCCCACTTCCCCCTCACACCACAAGCCTTTCTCATTTTCCAGCTATTGATACTGTCTGCCATCCATGAGATGCTGTGGGCCATCAGCAGCAGCAGAATTATATTCCACCACAATCTGTAACCTCATGGCCCGGCATATCCCTCACACTACCATTACCATCAAGCCAGGGGACCAATCCTGGTTCAATAAGGAGTGTAGAAGATCATGCCAGGAGCAGCACCAGGTGTACCTAAAAATGAGGTGCCAACCTGGGGAAGCTGCAACACAGGACTACATCGATGCTAAAAAGCAGAAGCAGCATGCTATAGACAGGGCTAAGCAATTCCACAATCGACGGATCAGATCAAAGCTTTGCAGTCATGAATGGTGGTGGACCATTAAACAACTAACGGGAGGAGGAGGCTCCATGAATATCCCCATCCTCAATGATGGTGGAGCCCAGCACGTGAGTGCAAAAGACAAGGCTGAAGCGTTTACAACCATCTTCAGCCAGAAGTGCCGAGTGGATAATCCATATCGGCCTACTCCTGCGGTCCCCACCATCACAGAAGCCAGTCTTCAGCCAATTCGATTCACTCCAGGTGATATCAAGAAATGGCTGAGCGCACTGGATACAGCAAAGGCTATGGGCCCCGACAACATCTTAGCTATCGTGCTGAAGACTTGTGCTCCAGAACTAGCTGCGCCTCTAGCCAAGCTGTTCCAGTACAGCTACAAAACTGGCATCTATCCGACAATGTGGGAAACTGTCCAGGTATATCCCGTCCACAAAAACCAGGACAAATCCAATCCGACCAATTACCACCCCTTCAGTCTACTCTCAATCATCAGCAAAGTGATGGAAGGTGTCATCGACAGTGCTTCAAGTGGCATTTACTCACCAATAACCTGCTCACTGATGCCCAGTTGGGTTCTGCCACGACCACTCGGCTCCAGACCTCATTACAGCCTTGGTCCAAACATGGACAAAGGAGCTGAATTCCAGAGGTGAGGTGAAAGTGGCTGCCCTTGACATCAAGGCAGCATTTGACCGAGTGTGGCATCAAGGAGCCCTAGTAAAACTGAAGTCAATGGGAATCGGGGGGAAAACTCTCCACTGGCTGGAGTCATACCTAGCACAAAGGAAGATGGTTGTGGTGGTTGAAGGTCAATCATCACAGCCCCAGGACATTGCTGCAGGAGTTCCTCAGGGCAGTGTTCTAGGCCCAACCATCTTCAGCTGCTTCATCAATGACCTTCCTTCCAACATAAGGTCAGAAATGGGGATGTTCACTGATGACTGCACAGTGTTCAGTGCCATTCGCAACTCCTCAGATAATGAAGCAGTCCATGCCCGCATGCAACAAGACCTGGTCAAAGTTCAGGCTTGGGCTGATAAGTGGCAGGTAACATTTGCGTCACAGAAGTGCCAGGCAATGACTATCTCCAATAAGCGAGAGTCTTACCACCGGACCTTGACATTCAACGGCATTACCATCGCCGAATCCCCCACCATCAACATCCTGGGGGTCACCATTGACCAGAAACTTAACTGGACCAGCCGCATAAATACTGTGGCAACAAGAGCAGGTCAGAGGCTGGGTATTCTGTGGCGAGTGTCTCACCTCCTGACTCCCCAAAGCCTTTCCACCATCTACAAGGCACAAGTAAGGAGTGTGATGGAATACTCTCCACTTGCCTGGATGAGTGCAGCTCAACAACACTCAAGAAGCTCGACACCATCCAGAACAAAGCAGCCCGCTTGATTGGCACCCCATCCACCACCTTAAACATTCACGCCCTCCACCACCGGCGTATCATGGTTACAGTGTGTACCATCTACAAGATGCACTGCAGCAACTCGCCAAGGTTTCTTCGGCAGCACCTCCCAAACCCACAACCTCTTCTACCTGGAAGAACAAGGGCAGCAGGCGCATGGGAACATCACCACCTCCAAGTTCCCCTCCAAGTCACACACCATCCTGACTTAGAAGTATATCGCCGATCCTTCATCGTCGCTGGGTCAAAATCCTGGAACTCCCTACCTAACAGCACTGTGAGAGTACCTTCACCACAAGGACTGCAGCGGTTAAAGAAGGCGGCTCACCACCACCTTCTCAAGGGCAACTAGGGATGGGCAATAAATGCTGGCCTTGCCAGCGACGCCCAAATCCCATAAATGAATAATTAAAAAGAAAATTCCTTGCTCTATTCCTGCCCCCCTGCCCTCACCTTAACGCGAGTCTTGTGCCTTTATGCTTTCAGGTAATCAGCAACCAGATGACCGGCCTATCCCTGAGCCCCCCAGTGAGAGTGAGGCAGGAGAAGAGGAGGAGGAAGAAAGCACCGCGTCACTGCATCTCTCACCCGCAGGCACCACCTCAGATACTGGGACTACGCGATCTTTAGAGGAAAGTTTAGTAGAGGCGTCTGCACTGGGTGATGCACCAGGGATGAGTGGTCTGCAGCAAGGCCAGGGGGAAAGGGTAGCTCGGGAGCCAGCTCCCCGGAGGGCAAGTTTGTGTGCGAGTTCTGCTACACAGGACTTAGATGAGGAGCTCGATGGGGAGGCGTTCACAAGGAGGGTGATGGCCATGCATTCCAAGATGATAGGTGCAATGGCAAGGGTGCCCGAGAGCCTCTCGGCAATGGTAAGGAGCGTGGAGGAGTTCGCCTCCAACATTGCACAGAGCTCTGCGCACACCATGGAGCCTTGGTGCTCCTGATCTGAGGCTCGAGGTCTGGCTGCAGGAGGTGGCAGAGCTCTGTGATCACGCCCCTGCTGAAGCGGAGCCTTCCAGGACACTGCTCCTCAGTTAAATTGATGGAGGAGAAGTGCTCCTGGAATACCCTGGGAGATTAAGGCCTCCTGTTGAGAGCCCTGTTGCCCCTCCTCCCTCTGGCCACATTTTGCAATCTTTCTCTCTGGCTCCGCTGCCTCCGATATTGACGCTGGAGGGCGAGGTCCAGTGCCAGTACAGACCCCATTAAAGTATGGAAATGATGCACTTTAAAATCTCACCTAAATGAAAGTGATTAATTTTTCTGAGGCAGAAGACCACTTCAAGTGAAAAACGCTTGAAATCGCTCAAAACGCCTGTTTGCCTATATCAAACTGGCAAGGCAGCATTCTTTGCCGATTAAAAATAAACCGGATGTTGATGCCTTTATAAAGCGCTCCTCCAGCGCTCATCCGACTGCATACCGCCTCTAACGTTGCTAACGGCAGGCGCTCAGGCAGGGGGGCGAGAGTGAATTTCTGAGCCGGGGCGCTACTGGGGCGCTGCGCAGCTGGATGACGTCACGATCTTTGGCCGCAGGAGAGCATGGCACTAGTGGTTACCACCGCCCCAAACCTCCACTTCAATTTCGTGGGCTTCAGTACTATCGCCGCGCCTGGTCGCTAAGCCGGTAGCGCCCCGTTAGTGACCCTCGGAAGCGCTAATGGGAGGCGCTAAGGTACCAAATTTCTCCCCCATAGTCTATAAATATGGGGCTTGGGTAGTGACGGGAGCAAGCATACTGCCTGCGGTCTCACTGGACCTGCAGATTTTGGACCCTCATGAATTGATCCTTTCTATCAAATTCATGCAGCACAAAGGGAATAACCAAAAAGATTCTCATCCTCCCAACTTTGTTCGCTACAACTTAGAATCAGAGCACCCTAGAAACATGGGGAGCAACTTTTGGCCCGGCATTTGCGTGGGAACAGGATGGTAGCAATCTGAAAATCATGGTGCACTGCTTACCGCCCCTGTTCTTGCGAATGTCCTACCTGTCGTGATTTTGGAGTGGGTCTGGAAATAGGCTTGCAACCACAGCACATTATCCCTCATTGCCCTTTTTGACCTCCCCACGACATTCGATATTGGCATTGTAATTCGCTCCTACCGTTTCTCTTTATGGTTCACCTCCAACCATTTGTCATTAATGTTTGATGCGATAAAACTTCTTCAAATTGAAGCTCAAGAAGCCCAAAAACTCTATTTGCACTAATAGCACTAAAAACCCTTAGCACTAATTTGTTGCCCATCCCTACATGTTTACTCAGGTTGCATGCAACCTATATGTGCTATTTAACCAGGAGCTGAGCTTCCAATCCAACATCCTATCCATTACCAAGAACAGTTACTTTCACCTTTGCAATATCGCCCGCCTCCACCCCTACCTCACCCCATCGCAAAATCCTTATCCATGCCTTTTCTACCTCTGGACTCAATTTCTCAAATGGCCTCCTCACTGACCTCCAATCCTTGATCCTCCATTAATAACAATGTATTCAAAACTCTACTGCGTTGTCCTGTTCTGCACTAAACCCCATTCAGCTAATACCCATTCTGGGCCTGATACTCCTTGGCACCCAATCTTCCTGGTGAGGCTGGCACCGGATGCCCAATGCATGACAGGAAGTAAAAATAGTGTTGGGGTCTGAATGATGGCATCTCAATGAGAACCTCTCCTGCCTGGGGTGGTGGCCTCACATGCTAATCAAAACGCACATCTTAAAATGGCCCAAGGTTGGTGAGAAGACAGGGAGTGGCATGCTGCCTCGATTTTAACACCCTGGCAAGGGGCAGTAAAATCGGAGCTTAAGTCTCTCGTACTCAACCTGAGACATCTAGAGGTGAGATTACTGGGTAGAATTAGTTGTGGAGATATATGATGGGGTAAAAATTAGGTCGCGCCCCTTTGGGGCGCAAATATCGTCTGGACGCAAATATTAGCGCCTGGTGCTAATTATCAGCACTGACTGGAAACTTCACTTTTACCGCCCCGGGAGGTGAGTGGAGCGCTAAAGCAGGCGCTGCACACCTGTCTTAAGGCGCAAAGGCCAAGGAGTGAGGCGCTAACTCAGAGCGCTGGCGAAGCTCATGTAATGTCAGTCAGCAATGGAACACACACACAATGGCACGGGCCAGTTCTTAAAGGGGATGGTTAATCTTGCTTTCCATCCACATCCTGTTCATTGCAGCCTTGAATCTCGGCCTGGAGAGACTTGCACATCAAATGTGCTGGAAAGAACAATGGAGAGTACTAGGCAAAGAGCTCAGAGTGCAGCTCCCACAGTCTCTGCTAAATCGATACAAGGAATGGCAAATCAAAATGAACCTGCAAAGTACTGCTCAGTACCCAAAACTCCTTCACACAACGTTGAATCTCTCCAGAAGTCTCTCCCTCTCTCTCTCAGAATGCGTAGTTCAAAAATGCCACCAACAATAAAAGACAGGAAGAGGCCCCCTTTAAATAGCGCCCCCCCCCAGCCCCACAGCGATTGATAGCGTTCCAGTCTTCTGGTCGTTGGAAGCGCCAGGCGGTAAGGCAGGGGGCGCCACTCAATTTCCGCTCCGGGGCGCCACAAGGGCGTTGCACCATGGAATGACGTCACAATCTGCGCGCGCAGGTGGTCGCAGCGGTAAGTTTTAGCGCCGCCACACAATGTCAAGTTAAGTTCCCGAGCGGCGCAAACATCGCTGCGCCCGGGCGTTAGCGGCTTTGCGCCCCATTAGCGCCCTCTTAAGGCGCTAACGGGAGGCGCAACCAACTGAATTTTTACCCCGATGTGTTTAAAAGTTCTATTATAGAGCATTAAACTTCTTAGATTATTTGAGAAATTATGGCCCGGAATTTCCATGGGGGCGGGATGTTCTCCTGCTCTCCTTCAGTGGGAGATCGGCAGAACCCATGGAGGAACCGTGTAATGCCTGTTTTCAGCTGTTTACACTGTTTCTCTGGCGGACATGATGATATGCTGCCTAGGTTATGGCAGGAGATTGAGAGAACCCACTCAGAAATTCAGTACCTGCATAGTTTACAGATTCATGTTCAAGACACAATCAAGATATGCACAGTATGTTTAAACATTGCTCTGGATATTGCTGGAGCGGGGAATCTCGTGTCGCACGGCATTAGTTAGCTGTTTCAGCTTGAAAATGTTTTGTGCAGTAGTAACTTGCTGGAAGTGCGAATTGATAACGGCATGGCAAGGGCAACGGGGTATCTGGGACCTCAGTGAATGGTGGGAACAACAATGAGATTTAAGGATTGAGAAAGAACAGAGGAACAACAAAGAAAGAGGGTGATTTAGAGTTCAATCAGATACAGAAAGAGAAATAAAGAGAGAGAAAGATTGGATTATTTGAGAAACAGAAAAAAGTGACAGAAAGGAAAAGTAAGAAAAACAATTAAAAATTTAAATGTTGACATATTTAAAATCTCTAACCATTGTCTACATGCAGGAATGAGATTGAATGGTATAAATAGTTCACTTTATGGGCCAAAGAGGTTGATTGGCATTGCATTAACAATTATCACATTGTTAAAACAGTACTTATGCTCTTAATTACTAGACTTAACTTTCTGTGGCGAGTTTGATGGGCAATTAATCCAACAAGTTCCTAAAAAATAACGGGGAGGCTAAGAGCGAAATGGCGTTTGTGCGAAGCAAATGGTGGTGTGGCATAAATCAAGTTTTGGAGATTCACAACTCATGGCATATCTCTTAGTCCCCTGAACTTGCAAGCTGATTTGTGCATTAAAACGGCGTACGTCGTTAACACGCCGTTATTTTTCCAGCATGAAAAGGCAGAATCTGACTGCAACTATGCAGGCTTTGAACATACCTATATTGGCCCAGAAATTGATCTCGCTCTGTTCCCGCGGGGGTAAGCCTTCCCCGCGATGTCTCACCTCGCTTATGCTTTTTCTGATCCAGCTCGCACGAACTTGATGTTCCAGACATCAGCTGTGCTGGGCTTGCGTATCCCAGCGGCGTAGTGAATTCGTGCGAGCTGTGGGATCACGTGACTCAGTTAGAGCCAATGGCAGCACACCATCTTCCATTCATAAGTCTCACAGCATGGCTGTGAGACTTATGAATCTTACACCCCCCCAAAATAACAGCTAAACCTCAATTAAATTAAAAAAAAAACCAATACATTAATAAAATAAGTATAGTTAATTAAATTAACCATTTTAAATAAAAAATTAAATTTTTGAAAAAATTTAAAATCTTTTAAAAAGTTATAAAAATAAACTTACCTGTCTTTAAAGTCTATAAAAAAGATATACCTGTAAAAAAAAATTCAAAAAAATACTTAATTCACTACTTACCTTCTTAAAAGCGGGTCTTACTCCTCCTTTTTACATTTCCAAAATCTTCCCTACTTACCTGCGCGTCCAAAGCATGAAGTGCACAGCGTGCGCGCAGCCTGTAGCGCGCACGCGATGCACCCAGGCCCCGCCCCCTTTTCGGAAGAGCAATTGCCGGTTTTCAGCGCATGCGCAGGGCATGCAGAAAACCGGCAATTGGAGTGGGAATACGCGAGAGTACGCAGTGCGTACTCTCGCGCACCGGGATCAATTTTCGGCCCAATATGATTAGATTTTGGTCTAAAGCCATTCCTTTTTGTTTGGGTTGGTGATAGAGCCATACATTGTATGGTTAGTTGTGGCTACACTGTTATCAAATCATTGTTGACTACAGAAAGCAAAAATGGTTAAAACATTTAAATTTATAATTTTTTACCAACAGTTGATTTGCTACAAATAAATGTCTTAAAATTGCCTTGATTTCATGCAAGGTCCAAAGAATCTTCATGATCTTCCCTCTGGTTAGGTGATCTCAGAGCATATGGTGAAAAGGATAAACTGAATCACACCGTTGTAAAATTAATTAGCCTCAGAAACGAAGTGAACAGATGCTATAATCAGTTCTCGTGCATCTCTACATCTAAAAGGTTCTCAGGAGAAATGTCTCATTTTTTTTTGTTTGAGAGATCCATTCCGCACTGTTATTTATTTTATATTTCAAGAATAATCATGAAAAGAAGCAAATGTGACATTTTAAAAACTAGTTCCCAAGAATTTAAAAACTCAATTGTGTTTCATTCAGAGGCTGATTAATTTCTGTCTGTCCTGCAGACTTTAAGAATAATTAATTTACATTAGATTCCTTGGTAAAGTGACTAGGGAAAGGAAACATCTTTGAAGGCTGACTACGGGCTTGGTATTTAGTCAGTTCTTATCTGTTACTCATGTTACTTTAGAGTTTATAGCATATGGCAAGGCAGGAATCATCAATCAGCAAACACCTAAACTCTCCAACCACTCCCCCGACATCTCTGTCTTACTGTCCTCGCTCACTTCTTTAAAAATTCATTCTCGGGATATGAGCGTCGCTGGCAAGGCCAGTATTTATTGCCCATCCCTAGTTGCCCTTGAGAAGGTGGTGGTGAGCCACCTTCTTGAACCGCTGCAGTCCGTGTGGTGAAGGTGCTCCCACAGTGCTGTTAGGGAGGGAGTTCCAGGATTTTTACTCAGCGACGATGAAGGAACAGCGTTGTCCAGGTCAGGATGGTGTGTGACTTGCAGGCGAACTTGGAGGTGATGGTGTTCCCATGCACCTGCTGCCCTTACAAAAGCAAAATACTGCGGATGCTGGAAATCTGAAATAAAAACAGAAAATGCTGGAAATACTCAGCAGGTCAGGCAGCATCTGTAGAGAGAGAAACAGAGTTAACATTTCAGGTCGATGACCCTTCGTCAGAACTGGAAAAATTTAGAGATGTAACAGATTTTTAAGCAAGTGTAGGGGCAGGGAAAGAATCACAGAATCCCCACAGTGCAGATAGAGGCCATTTCGGCCCATCGAGCCTGCACCAACACATATCCCACCCTATCCCCGTAACCCCACGTATTTAATCCCCCCCCTAACACTAAGGGTCAATTTATCATAGCCAAATCAACCTAACCCGCACATCTTTGGACTGTGGGAGGAAACCGGAGCACCCGGAGGAAACCCACGCAGACACGGGGAGAATGTGCAAACTCCACACAGACAGTCACCCGAGGCTGGATTTGAACCCGGGTCCCTGGCGCTGTGAGGCAACAGTGCTAACCACTATGGAGGGGAGGAAAGAACAAAAGGGAAGGTCTGTGATAGGATGGAAGGCAGGAGAGATTAAAAGACAAAAGGGATGATGGTGCAAGGCAAGAGGAGATGGTAATGGGACAAGTTAAGAAACAAAAGATGACTCTAGAGTCCTGCTGCCCTTGTCCTTCTAGGTGATGGAGGTCATGGGTTTGGGAGGTGCTGTCGAAGCAGCATAACCTTCAGATACAATATATCAACACATACCCATAGCTGTACCCCTTGTCCTCACCACCGTTTGTGAGCTTTCAACTTTGCAGCTTTTGATTATCTCCCTTCATGTCTCTGGTTTACTCAAATCCCATTACTCTTAATCTTTCTTCCCAGAAACTCTCTCCTAGTTCCTTCACAAATTCACTGTCAAACTTCCAACTCCCTCTGCCCCATAAAACCTCTACCACTGTTAACCTGCTTAACTGCTCCATCACTTCTGCGAATAGTGCTCACATTCTCACCAAATCACTTACCATCTCCCACTCTTGCCTTTTCTCATATGGTTGCCATCTTTAGTCCCTTAAGTTCAATGGCCTCAAACTTAAGCATACCTGCTGCATGACTGATCGAATCATTCATCCCCAGAACTGGCTCAGCCATGTTCAGTACTCTTGTGTCTGCTCATCCTCAGTCAAATCCTCTATTACTCCTTGAGGGTGAGGACAATCCTAAGCTCCTTTTCTCTCTGCTGAACTGCTTCCTCAAACTCCTTTAAGTATACCCTCCACCTTCACCTTCGACAACAAGTGCAAAGAGCTCATAGATTTCTTCCTCTATAAGATTCAGACCATACGAGCAGCTTCCTCTACCGCCACAGCCCTTCCTGTTCCCAATGACCTTCAGCCCTAAATGCCTTATGCTTGATCCCTTGTCAATCTGGGGTTTCTCTTCCATCTCATCCCTTGCCTGCTATAACTGATTTCTGCCATGTCACCTGCCACTTGCTCCCTCAATCCATTCCTCAATAAACTCCTAACCACTCATCTCTAACTTCTCTTTCCTCTCTAAAGGTCCTTGAAAAATGTCATCACCTCCCAGCTCTAAGCCCATCTATCCTAAATGCCCCTGTTCAAATCAATTCAGCTCCAGAACTGAGATGACCCTAGCTAAGGTCATGGATGACATTCCGTGTATCTGCGACTATGGTGTGCTTCACTCTTTGTGCTCCTGCAACTTTGCATTGTAAGATTCTCAAAACTGTAATAAAACCACTGCTACCATGTGGAGATCGAAGTTCAGAATGAATTGTGAAATGGATACAGAAGGAACACAGAAGAAATCAGCATGTGTTCTTTGTTTGTGAGGACACAAAATGGCGCAAGTCAGTCGGGGGTCCTTTGCCTGGTTGTCAGCATGGTCCTTTGTTTGAAAGGCCACATGGACAGGAAGGAGACACCGGGTTGACAAGGAAGTCCCGCCCCCACACACCTCACAGGAACATGAGCGTGTCATGTAGAAGGAACTCCAATCAGGGAAGGTTTGGAGTGAAACTGACCTATCAGAGGGTGGCAGACATTGATATATGAGTGGGGCCGGCAGAAAGGTCCTATTACAAAAGTAACCCAGGGGCGGGGAATTCAGAACAGTGAAGGGACAAAGAAGACCGAACAGAAGAACAGACGAACAGAGGAGGCTGGCCAGTCTTCGTTTCGACCTACAACTTTTCTGGATTGATTATCCAGAGATAAAGGAGTATGTATGAAAGTCAGACATAGAGCTTAGATATTGTTAAAGGGGTACTTTTATGTACGGTTGACTTGGAATATAAATCACCCAGAGGTAGCGTGTAAATTGCTGGGAAATACTTTTATGTACGGGTAAATTGGGCACATATTGATTGCAATTGTACACTTGAATTTTGAACTATAGTGTGACTAAAGACCAATTTTATTGATCACATACTTGTCTGTCATTGTTACGTCTATTCGTAATTCTCGAAGTCCGAACCATAGTAAGAGAAAGGTTTACAGCATGAAGTTCAGCGTGGTCAACCATGCCATCCTTCTCCATTGCCTCTCGTCTGTTGTGCAACTCCATGGGTCTGCTCTCACGAGGTTTTGTTAATACTTGTTCCACCTCAGCAAGCACATCTCCAGTAATGGCTTCTCTTTCTGACCTGAGTGATCTCCAAAGCTCTGGAAGGATTTATCCTGGATCCTTCTTCTTCCTCATCTCCATGCTGCCCATCACTGACTTTATATGTAAGCACAGGGTCAACTTCCATATGTATGTTGTAGACATCCAGCTCAACCTCTCCCATGACCATCTCTCAGACTGCCTGACTGATATTAAGTCTCGACTGAATGAAAATTTCCACAAAATTGACCATATTGATATCACAAAGACAAAACCATCATTTCAGCCCCCACCATGAACTCAGTTCGATTGCCACTGACTTAGTCCCTCTCACTGGCCATTCACTTATGCTGAATCAAGCCATTCAAACTTTGGTGTCCTGTTTGATTCCAAGCTCAACTTCAAACCCCACATTCTATGCATGACCAAGACTACTTAATTCACTTACAACATCACCCACCACCATTGCTATGTTACCCCCACCATTGCCAAAATCTTTATCCATGTTTTTGTCACCTATAGACTCAATTTGAACAATGTCCTTATCACTGTCTTCCATTCCCAACCTTCATAAACTCAACTGGTTCAAAGCTCAGCTATCATATACGATCCTGCTCTAAGCCCCAATCACCCATCACCCCTGCCCACACTGACTTCCATTGGTTTATTGTCCCACACTGCATTGAATTTAAAATCCTCAAATGTTCAAATTTATCCTTGGCTTTGTCCCACCCTACCTCTGCAGCGGCCTCCAGCCTTCTGCTCTCTCATGCATTTTAGTTCTTAGACTCTGGTCTCTTTGCCCCACTATTGGTGTCAGAGCCATCAGCTGTCTCAGTGCTAAACTCTAGAATTCCCTTCAGCTTTATATTTCTCCTTTTTTAAAACCATTCTCAAAATCCATCTCTTTTGGTTACATCTCCAAGCTCTCCACTATACTTGGTGTCCATTCCTTTTTTATTTAGCTATAAAACATCTTGGGACATTTTCTACATTAAAAGCTCTATATAAATGCTTGTTGTTGTTGCTTACTTTTGAAGAAAATAGAACCATATGTGAAGGAATAAGCCATATAACCTATTCAGAAAAAAACACTATCTTATGAAGGAGTTCTGGCCTTATTAAAACATGACAAGTTAACATAAGAACATAAGAACATAAGAAATAGGAGCAGGAGTAGGCCAATTGGCCCCTCGAGCCTGCTCCGCCATTCAATAAGATCATGGCTGATCTGATCCTAACCGCCAATCTACTATCACAGAACCATCTCCTGAACCTAACAGAATTGGACACACGAAATAGGAGCAGGATCAGGCTACACGGCCCCTGGGCCCGCTACGCTACCCACAGGGCCATGACCGATCCGAACCTAGACTCATGTCCAAATTCCTGCCCACTCCCCGTAACCCTTAACTCCCTTTACTTCTAGGAAACTGTCTATTTCTGTTTTAAATTTATGTAATGATGTAGCTTCTACAGCTTTTTGGGGCAGCATATTCCATGGACCTACCACCCTCTGAGTGAAGTAGTTCCTTCTCATCTCAGTATTGAAAGAGCAGCCCCTTATTCTAAGACTATGCCCCCTAGTTCTAGCTTCTCCCATCATCGGGAACATCCTCCGCTCATCCACCTGATCCAACCCCTTCACAATCTTATATGTTTCAATAAGATCGCCTCTCATTCTTCTGAACTCCAATGAGTAGAGTCCCAATCTACCCAACCTCTCCTCATATGTCCATCCCCTCATCCCCGGGATTAACCGAGTGAACCTTCTTTGTACTGACTCGAGAGCAAGTATGTCTTTTCTTAAGTATGGACACCAAAACTGTATGCAGTATTCCAGGTGCAGGTCTCACCAATACCTTGTACAACTGAAGCAATACCTCCCTATTTTTATATTCTATCCCCCTAGCAATGAAAGCCAACATTCCATTGGCCTTCTTAATCACTTGCTGCACCTGCATACTAACCTTTTGAGTTTCGTGCACCAGGATTGTTGGGTTTGGAAATTTAGAATCCTAACTATGAAATAGTTATGAAAGAATTCTGGCTATTGAGATAAGACAGTTGTTGACCCTGAATAAATAACCTTATTGAAACAGAAGATGCATGGCTCCGACAAGCTGACCTTTTGGGAACAAAACAATGGTTCACCCTGGATAAGGTGTTCTAATTTAAACTTCGTAAAGATGGCACATAAGATAAGGAACATCTGCCCTCATAAAGATGACATACAATAAGGAACATCTGCTATCACACCGTTTTTATATGGTCAACCCAGAACACCTGGAGATGAGACAAGATTCTGGCTGATGTGGCAGTAAGAGTTGCAGAGGTTGGCAGAAAGATGAATAGAGATAATTAACTTGCATCAGCAGAAAACCTTAAAGGAAATACCACTGGAAAAGGGTATAAATATTGAAGTTTCAAATGGGATATCAGACTCGCTTTAATCGGTCAAAGTGATTCTCGGCTTCAGAGGCGGCTTTGTAGTCTATCACTCTTTGTACCTTGGGGATCAAAGGTATTTGATATTGATGGATATCCTGTATAAGAAACCTTTAAGAACTATAATACTGTAGTGAAGTTAAGATTTAAAAGTAAGATTCTCTGTTAAAAAGATAGTATATTTTCTCTTTTTAGAACTGTTAATGTTGCGATTGACTGATTCACCAACTGTAAATTGCATGTCGGTTCTTTAATAAATCTCTATATATTTTTAGAATTGTCTCATATAAGTCTTCTGTATCAAAAACTCGCGAACTCAATCTCTGTACACTCTTTGGTGTAGAGTTGCAGAATTCTGGGGGAGTTTGCCAGAGCCTAATAATTACAGTCTAGCTAAACTTATTAAAAGCACTATCTGGAGGACGGTAACATTCTCGGGTTGTTCCTTTCCTTTAGGGAGAGATAGCCCGGACCTTTAGACCCAATTAAGTGTCTTTAGGATTCGGCTACCACAAACTTTAGTTGAAAGTGAACGTCTGAGAAATACGCCTGATCCGGGGTAGCCCTAAAGGGGCTAGGACTAGTAAATATCCCTTCACATAGAGCTGTTCCTCCAATCGGACAAGCCCAACATAAAAATGTTGCATTATTTAAAAATTTGGAGAACTCCAGAGTTGCCCTGTGTCAGCCATGGCTCAGTTGGTAGCACTTTTGCCTCTGAGTCAAAAGGTTGTGGGTTTAAGTTCCACTCCAGAGACTTGAGCACAAAAATCTAGGCTGACACTCCAGTGCAGTACTGAGGGAATGCTTCACTGTCGGAGGATGAGACGTTAATCTGAGGCCCCGTCTGCTCTCTCAGGTGGATGTAAAATCTCCTAATACAGTATTTTGAAGAAAAATAGGGGTGTTCTCCCAGTGTCCTGGCCAATATTTATCCCTCAATCAACACCACTAAAACAGATTTTCTGGTCATTATCGCATTGCTGTTTGTGGGACCTTGCTGTACACAAATTGTCTGCCACGTTTCTTACATTACAAGAGTGACTACACTTCAAAATTACTTCATTGGCTGTAGAGCGCTTTGGGATGTCCTGAGGTCGTGAAAGACGCTATATAAATACAAGCCTTTCATTTCTTTTTGATTTTTTTTAGTTTAGAAACACATTTTATTGATGAGTACTCCTGACACTGAAAATAAATTCTGCAAAGTCCAGTCTTGAGATTATTCTTGCTTGTTAGTTGTGCAAATTAAATTTATTTAAAGACAGTTCTGAGCATATGTTTTAGCATAATTCCATATCTACACAATAAGTCAACAATGTTATATATCGCCGTTCCTCATTTATCGCTGGGTCAAAATCATGGAACACCCTACCTAACAGCGTTGTGGGAGCACCTTAACCACACAGACTGCAGTCATTCAAGAAGAAGAGCCATCACCAACTTCTCAAGGGCAACTAAATGCCCACATCCCAAGAATGGGAAAAAAATCCTGCAGCCTTTCTACCCCATGCTATCAGCTCTGAGAAATACACTGTATAACACAGTTTACACCACGGAGTAGATTTTCATCTTTATCACCTGGGCAGAGCACAGCAAGAAAAATCTAGTGGCAATATCGCAACCCATAATAGAATATACTTGACTTTTCTTCCACTTAAAGTAAAGGAAGGAAAATAGTCAGGTTCTGTGGCCGGCATTCTATCCTCTTGACCCGTTTTATGTCTCTGCAATCCGCCCACATAATGCTTAACACCCAAGGAATAAAGAAAAAAATGTACCCCCAAGAATGCAATAAATACTTATTTATTAACCATTAATCTATTTAAATAATATAGACGACAATATACCAGTCACCCCAGTAATAAAATGGATAAATACATCTCTGTCCAATGCTGATGTTGGATTTTAATATTATGTTAATATGAGCTGATCTCTATTTTCATAAACATTTTTGTAATATGTGATATTTTTCAAAAGGGGAAGAACTTAGAGGTGATGGTGGTCCCAAGGGCAGCAGGTGCATGGGAACACCATCACCTCCAAGTTCCCCTTAAAGTCACACACCATTCTGACTTGGATATATATCTCCGTTCCTTCATTGTCACTGAGTCAAAATCCTGGAACTCCCTACCTAGCACCGTAGGAGCACCTTCACCACACGGACTGCAGCAGTTCAAGAAGAAGACTCACCACCACCACCTTCTCAAGACAATCAGGGATGGGCAATAAATGCTGGCCTTGCCAGCGATGCCCATATCCCACAAACAAATAAAAAGGCATAACTCACTGTCGTTACTTGCAACCATCACAAGGAGCATTAATCTAGTTTTTAGAAATCACACACACATTTTGTCTTCAGGGCAGAAAGTGTATAGAATATAAAACAGTTTCTGATTGCACTCTTTAAAGCTTACTTATATAGCTCTCTTGCAAAAACCAACATACATGCTATTTACAACTGGTATCAAGCTTGATGCTATGATTAACACCTCTTATGTGCATTAAGAGATCAGAAAGCTATCACTAAACATCGTAACATCTGTCAAACTAGTTTGTCTTACGATTCTAGAAGTGATTTTGTCACATGCACTTGCTGTATTTCTTTTGTAGTGACAATAGACAAAGGCATTTATAGTTAGTTTCCCTGGGGCTCTGCTGGTCTTCTGTGGAGTTATGATGGGAAAACCCCCCATGAAACATCAGGGCCTAAGAAACCAAACCTTGAGGTAATTGCAGTTTGCAATGCAGAATAATCAAATTGCAATACATCAGCCTGCAGGAAAAATATTTGCAATAATATTGGTGAACATTGCTTGATTTTGTGCATTTTGACAACGATAATCATATCTCTCAACCTAATCCCTTGCTGTGCTAATCACAGTTGCCTACTTGTGCTGCTATGTTAATTCATGCTGAGTGTACTGTTAATAGGTTTGTTCAGTCAGCTGCAGATTTGAAATGCAGAACTAGTGAACTGTGATCTGATTAAAAAATTGCTTTGTAAACTCCCATGTGACTTTTTATGACAAGCAAACTTTATTTGTTTCTTAGATGGACATGCATGCCAATTTAATAAAAGTCAATTTGTTCACAATAACCTCTCAATATAACACAGCGATAAACACTACAGAAATAAAAATGCAATTGTGACCCGGCACCTATTGCTATCTATATATTTGCAACAACAATATTTATGACATCTGCACATTTTAAGTTCTTAGTGACATTGTGGGAATCAATTAGTAGGCAGTGTCAGCTTGACACAACTAGTAGTACTCTTACCTAAGAGTCAGAAGGTTGGGGTTTAAATTCCACTCCAGAACTTAAGCATGTAAACTACACTGAAACTCTATTGCATTACTGAGGGAGTGCTGCATTGCTACAGGTTCTCCTTCTGATCAAATAGTAAAACCAAGATCCCGGGGACAAATAGCCGTAATCTTGTTCTGCTGCCCTAATTATTGTTGTGCAGGAATCATGCACTTAGAGCCTGACCACGCTGGAGTACCTGGAGTCATGGAATTTGAGTAAATCTGGTGGGTCCTATTTCTGCTGCTCCTTTGACCTGGACACTGGTAACTTGCCAACATGCAGGTTGCGCAGAGAAAAGAAGGCAGGAGCGTGGGATTCCAGCATGCAATGTCAACATACTGGACCCAGCTCCTTTACATGTTAACCCTCAGATTGGGTGGATGGAACTTCCACCCATCCCTGCCCTCAGCAGGAATTCCCAAAATGTGATCTTTGGGGTGTAGATCTGACGTTTCCTAGTCCCACCGGATTTCCTAACCTCGCTTGTCAGCTTCCACCCCTTTTATGCTGGCACTTCACCCAGGGTCATGAGGAGATTTGTCTGCCTGTTCTTGTTGTTCAGCTGGATTTTAAAGTTCCAATGACACTTTGAAGAAGAGTCGGGAGTTCTCCTCTTGCAACCAAAAAGCAAATGGTAATTCATCCAGTTGCTGTTTGTGGGATCTTGCTGTGTGCAAAATTGACTGTGGTGTTTACCTACATAATGATAGTCCACTTTAAAGTAATTCATTGTAAATGATGTGTTTCAAGATGGGATCAGATCCTATATGAATGCAAGTCCTTTCTGTTGAATTGTATTTATTTTTGCTCCTTGATTCCCAATCTGTAAATGTGCTCATGACAATAAGTCCAAAAATGTCAGTACTTGCGCAGATGTTAAAGTGGCAAACAAGGAAGTCACCATGTGGATGTCTGCTTCCAAAGTTCCATGCGTAATCTTTAATAGAATGCAGAGGTGCAAATTGTATGGTCAGTTTACACCTGTCTCTTGTGAGAAAATTAGATATAACTTTGTATAATAAAGAAAGATAGAAATAATTTGTATTTTTATAGCGCCATACACAATTTCACCAGATATATTAATGTCTTGGATGAAGGAATAGAGAATTGTATATCCAAGTTTGCAGATGACATCACGTTAGGAGGCACAGTAAGTGTAAGCATTGAAGCAGAAAGTTACAAAGGGACATAGACAGACATAAGACAGGCAAAACAGTGGCACATGGGGCTAAAAATTCAGGGCTTAATGCCACCTGTTACCAACAAAAAATGGCAAAAGATTGGCGGCTGCTACTCTTTCACCAGCTGGTGGCAGGTCCTGCGGCATCCTCCATTTTCAACGTCCCCGTAGCGCTGCCGGTAATTATTAGCGCCCTGCAAAAAAAATGGCAGAGTGGTAACGTCAGTCGGCATGCAATGCCAACTTAATGTCGTCACGGCCAACTTCGACCCTAACGCTGAGTTAAGCGCTGGGTCATAATGATACCAGGGAAACCCAGCATGCAAGCAGACTGACAGAGGTGCTGTCAGTACCTCTTAAAGGAACACACACATCTTTCAGGTAAGTTTGCATTTAAAACTTCTGACTTTTTTTGTTGTTGATTTTATTGCAGTAGATGTTAGAAGGTTTTTAAGTGTGTAGGGAGTGCTGCTGGATGCTTGCAAGGCCTCAGATGGTAAAGGAAGGCCTCTGAGAAGACAGAAAATGCTGCAAATACTCAACAGGTCAGGCAACATCCGTGGAGAGAGAAACAGAGTTCACGTCTCAGGTCAAGAGAGCACTTCAAAATGAACGGGAGCAGAGAGCCAGAGTGGCAGAGCACTTTAAAAAGAGCAGAGTGCCAGAGCGGCAGAGCACCTGAAAAAGAGTGGGAGTGGAGAGCCAGAGCACTTTAAAAAGAGCAGGAGCAGAGAGCCAGAGTGGCAGAGCACTTTAAAAACTACAAACAACAAGGAGTGACATAACAAGACAGCAGGTAGGTGATTGGTTGGTGAATATTACAGCCTTTTTTTTCTCTAAGCTAGTGGAGTGGTTTAAACTAAGAGCGGGAAACCATAACATATTTTATCAAATTAAAAACTTAACTAGATAAACTAATTCATATAACCATAGATAATCATTAAATAAATATTTTAACTAATTAAATAAATAAAATAAGATTACACTAAGATATGGCAGAGCAGGTTGTGTGTCTGGACTGCAATATGTGATAGTTTGTGGACGGCGAGACTGTCCCGAGTGAACACATCTGCAGTAGATGTCTCCGTCTCGAATCTCTCCGGCTCAGAGTCATTAAGCTGGAGTGCGAGTTGGAGACACTCTGACACATAGGGAGGGAGAGGAGTATCTGGACAGTTTGCTCCAGACCTCGGTCAAACCTCGTAGAGAGGTGCAGGTTCAGAATGGGTTGGTGTGACCCAATAGTGTGCAGAGTAAGGGGAACCTAGGTGAGAAAGGGAACGAGGATCCACAGAAACTGATCCTATCCAACAGGTACAATGTACTTGCTACCTGTGAGGATAAGGATAAAGACTGTCGGAAGGACAGCCAGAATGCGGACCATGGCGCTTTGGATCAGGAAGCTGTCCTAAGGGGGGAGGAGGAGAGGAAGCGTAATGTGGTAGTTGTAGGGGATTCTATAATTAGGGAGACAGATAGCATCCTTTGTAAGCAAGATCGAGAGTCCCACATGGTATGTTGTCTACCTGGTGCCAGGGTGAGGGACATCTCGAACTGGCTTGTAAGGATATTGGAGAGGGAGGGGGAGGATCCAGTCGCTGTGGTCCATGTTGGGACCAACAACATAGGGAAGAGTAGGCAAGAGATTCTGCTTGGGGAGTACAAGGAACTAGGAGCTAAATTAAAGAACAGGACCTCAATAATCTTTAGATTATTACCTGAGTCACATGCAATTTGGCGTAGGGCTAAGCTGATTAGGGAAGTGTTGTGGGAAAGAGGAGTTCCATTTCATGGGGCACTGGCACCAGTATTGGGACAGAAAGGAACTGTACCATTGGGACAGGCTCCACCTGAACCAGTCTGGCACCAAGGTCCTAGCGTAAAGGATAAATAGGGTGGGCAGAAGGAATTTAAACTAGTAAATGGGGAGGGAGGGCTCAGGTGGAAATTGTAGTACAAATAGTAGTTCAAAAACAAACGAAAGGGTGGAGAGTAGAGTAACAGGTAGAAATTGTGTTTTAGTCACTATAGATAAAGGAAATCTAAAAGATGTAAAGCGATTAAACCAGGAGAGAGAAATAAGAAACATGAGAGTAAAAAATAACAAAAAGATTGATTAAGAAAGGGAAGATAGATTATGAAAGTAAATTAGCAAAAAATATAAAAACAGATAGTAAGAGTTTTTATAGTTATATAAAAAGAAAAAGGGTGGCTAAAGTAAATGTTGGTCCCTTAGAGGATGAGACAGGGAAATTAATGGTGGGAAATATGGAGATGGCAAAAACACTGAATGAATATTTTGTATCAGTCTTTACAGTAGAGGACACTAAGAATATCCCAACACTGGACAAACAGGGGGCTATAGGGGGAGAGGAGCTAAACACGATCAAAATCACTAAGGAAGTGGTACTCGGTAAAATAATGGGACTCAAGGCGGATAAATCACCTGGACCTGATGGCTTACATCCTAGAGTCTTGAAGGAAGTGGCGGTAGGGATTGTAGATGCATTGGTAATAATTTTTCAAAACTCCCTGGATTCCGCTAAGGTCCCGGCAGACTGGAAAACTGCTAATGTAACACCCTTATTTAAAAAGGGCAGTAGACAGAAGGCTGGTAACTATAGACCGGTTAGCCTAACATCTGTGGTAGGTAAAATTTTGGAGTCCATTATTAAGGAAACAGTAACAGGACATTTGGATAATCATAATTTAATAGGACAAAGTCAGCATGGTTTTACGAAGGGGAAGTCATGTTTGACAAATTTGCTGGAGTTCTTTGAGGAAGTAACATATAGAGTGGATAAAGGGGAACCAGTAGACGTAGTGTATTTAGACTTCCAAAAGGCATTTGACAAGGTGCCACACAAAAGATTATTGCTTAAGGTAAAAAATCACGGGATTGGGGGTAATATTCTGGCATGGATAGAGGATTGGCTATCTAACAGAAAGCAAAGAGTTGGGATAAATGGTTCATTCTCAGACTTGCAATCAGTAACTAATGGTGTTCCACAGGGGTCAGTGCTGGGTCCCCAACTCTTTACAATCTATATTAACGATTTGGAGGAAGGGACCAAGTGTAACATATCAAAATTTGCAGATGATACTAAGATGGGAGGGAAAGTAGTGAGTGAGGAGGACATAAAAAACCTGCAAGGGGACATAGACAGGCTAAGTAAGTGGGCAGAGATTTGGCAGATGGAATACAACACTGGAAAGTGTGAGGTGATGCACTTTGGCAGGAAAAATCCTAGAGCAATTTATTATCTTAATGGCAAGAAACTGGAGAGTACTGAAGTGCAAAGGGATCTGGGGGTCCTGGTGCACGAAACTCAAAAGGTTAGTATGCAGGTGCAGCAAGTGATTAAGAAGGCAAATGGAATGTTGGCTTTCATTGCTAGGGGGATAGAATATAAAAATAGGGAGGTATTGCTTCAGTTGTACAAGGTATTGGTGAGACCGCACCTGGAATACTGCATACAGTTTTGGTGTCCTTACTTAAGGAAAGACATCCTTGCTCTCGAGGCAGTGCAAAAAAGGTTCACTCGGTTAATCCCGGGGATGAGGGGGTGGTCATATGAGGAGAGGTTGTGTAGATTGGGACTCTACTCATTGGAGTTCAGAAGAATGAGAGGCGATCTTATTGAAACATATAAGATTGTGAAGGGGTTGGATCGGGTGGATGCGGGGAGGATGTTCCCGATGACGGGTGAGACTAGAACTAGGGGACATAGGCTTAGAATAAGGGGCTGCTCTTTCAAAACTGAGATGAGGAGGAACTACTTCACTCAGAGGGTGGTAGGTCCATGGAATATGCTGCCACAAAAAGCTGTAGAAGCTACATCATTAAATAAATTTAAAACAGAAATAGACAGTTTCCTAGAACTAAAGGGCATTAAGGGTTACGGGGAGCGGGCAGGAATTTAGACATGAGTCTAGGTTCGGATCGGTCATGGCCCTGTGGGTAGTGGAGCGGGCCCAGGGACCGTGTAGCCTGATTCTGCTCCTATTTCGTGTGTGCAATTCTGTTAGATGCAGGAGATGGTTCTGTGATAGTAGATAGTAGATTGGCGGTTAGGATCAGATCAGCCATGATCTTATTGAATGGCGGAGCAGGCTCGAGGGGCCGATTGGCCTACTCCTGCTCCTATTTCTTATGTTCTTATTAGAGCTGAAGGACAGGCTAGGGTGTGTGGCCCAAATAAGCATTCTTTATACAAACGCACGGTATCTAAGGAATAAATTGTGGCAAAAAATTCAACTTGGAGGGTATGACATGGTAGCCATTACTGAGACATGGCTGCAAGATGGTCAGGACTAGAAACTTAATACACCAGGTTAGAAGGTCCACAGGAAAGATAGGGAAAATGGCAGAGGGGGAGGAGTAGCCTTAGTGATTAAGGATGAAATCACTTCAATGATAAGAGAGGATATAAAGAGACATAATCAGGCAATGGAGACTTTATGGGTAGAATTAAGAAATAGGAATGGATTTAAGACTGTAGTGGGAGTTGTCTATAGGCCCCCTGGTAGTAGCTGTGAAGTGCTAGATTGTATAAATGCAGTGATTAGAGAAGCGTGTAGTAAAGGCAGAGTGGTTTAAATGTGGGATAAGCAGACAAGCACCTGTCAGAAAGGTAGTGAATTTCTTGAGTGTGTCCAGGATAGTTTTCTACAACAATATGTCCTAGAGGCAACAAGGGGACAAGCCATATTAGATTTAGTAATGAGTAATCACACAGATTTAGTTAACAGCCTAACTGTGCGTAAACATTTATCTAATAGCGATCATAACATGATCAAGTTCAATGCAGTGTTTGAAAGGGAGAAACATGAAACAGCTTCGAAAATTCTAGATTTAGGTAACGCTGACTTCAACGGGATGAGGCAGAGACTGTCCACAGTAAACTGGGCAAATCTGTTAATGGGTAAAACAACAGAAGATCAGTGGGAGATGTTTAAAAAAGAATTTAAGGTGATACAGAACCAGCTTATACCCTTGAGGGGCAAGAGCTCTACTTGCCAAAAAAAAACCAGCCATGGATGACTAAACAGGTAAGGGACAGTATAAAACTAAAAGAAAAAGCATACAAAATGCAAAAAATAGCACAGATCCTGGCGAATGGGAAAGATACAAAGAACAGCAAAGGGTCACAAAACAGGTAGTAAGAGCTACAAAAAGGGAGTATGACAAGACACTTGCAAGGGATATCGAAATCAAAACAAAGAATTTTTACAATTACACTAGAAAAAAGAGGGTAGTCAGTAGCAATGTTGGCCCCTTAAAAACTGAAAGCGGTGGCATTGTCAATGATAATATGGAAATGGTGGACATGTTGAATAATTACTTTGCATCAATATTTACAATAGAAGAAGAGAATAGCTTTCTGTAAATCCCAAGGAAACTAATATTGAATCGAGGACAGGGACTCAATAAAACGAACGTAAGTAAAATAACAGTAATGAAGAAAATAATGGCACCAAAGAGTGACAAATTCCCAGGACCAGTTGGTTTCTATCCCAGGGTTTTAAAGGAAGTAGGTGAGCACAATGCAGATGCCCTAACTATAATCTTCCAAAGTTCTCTCGATTCAGGAACCGTTCCTTTAGATTGGAAAATTGTGCATGTCACTCCGCTATTTAAGAATGGCGAGAGAGGGAAACTAGGGAATTATAGATCAGTTAGCCTAACATCTGTCATCGGGAAATTACTAGAGTCTATAATTAAGGATAGGGTGACTGAACACCTTGAAAATTTTCAGTTGATCAGAGAGCAAGCATGGATTTGTGCAAGGTAGGTCATGCCTGACAAACCTGATTGCATTTTTTGAAGAGGTGACTAAAGTAATGGACAGGGGAATGTCTAAGGATTTTATTTATATGGACTTCAAGAAGGCATTTGATAAAGTCCCACATAAGAGACTGTTATCTAAGGTAGAAGCCCACGGAATGGAGGACAAATTATTGACCTGATTAGGAAATTGGCTGAGCGGCAGGAGACAGAGAGTAGGGATAATGGGCAGGTACTCTAATTGACAGGATGTGACTCGTGGTGTCCTGCAGGGATCTGTGTTGGGACCTCAACTATTCACAATATTTATTAACGACTTAGATGATGGCATAGAAAGTCACATATCCAAATTTGCTGATGACACAAAGATAGGTGGCATTGTAGGCAGTGTAGATGAAAGCATAAAATTACAAAGGGATATTGATAGATTAATTGAATGGGCAAAACTGTGGCAAATGGATTTCAATGTAAGCAAATGTGAGGTCATCCATTTTGGACCTAAAAAGGATAGAACAGGATACTTTCTAAATGATGAAAAGCTAAAAACAGTGGATGTCCAAAGAGACTTGGGGGGGCCAGGTACATAGATCATTAAAATGTCATGACCAGGTGCAGAAAATAATCAAAAAGGCTAATAGAATGCTGGCCTTTATATCTAGAGGACTAGAATTCAAGGGGGTAGAAGTTATGCTGCAGCTATACAAGACCACACCTGGAATACTGTGTGCAGTCTGGGCACCACAACTTAGGAAGGATATATTGGGGGAAAAATTTGTTTGCTTTGCGCCTCCCGTTAGCGCCCTCTTAGGGCGCTAATGGGGTGCAAAGCAACTAGTGCCCGGGCGCGGCAATGTTTGCGCCGCTCGTGAAATTGACCAGACATTTTGAGGCAGCACTAGACACTACTGCCGTCATCTCCTGCGTCCGCAGATTGTGACGACAGTCGAGAGTGCAACACCCCGGACCGGATATTGAGTGGCGCCCCCTGCCTTACCGCCTGCCACTAGCAATGACAGGTTGAGGGGAGCATTTTGCAGTCGGGAAGGGACTGGGGGAGTGCTATTTAAAGGCGACCGCTTCCTGCCTTTTTTTTCTCTGCGACATTTTTGCACCACGCATTCTGAGAGAGAGAGAGAGAGACTTCTGGAGAGATTCAACGCTGTGTGAAGGTGTTTTGGGCAGCACTTTGCAGGTTCATTTTGATTTGACCTTTTTGGCATCGATTTAGAAGAGACTTTGGGGGCTGCACTCTGAGCTCTTTCCCTGACCCTCTCCATTGTTCTTTCCAGCAGATTTGATGTACAGGTCTCTCCAGGCCGAGATTCAAGGCTACAATGAGCAGGGTGTGGATGGAGAGCAAGATTGACCCTCCCCTTTAAGAATTGGCCAGCGCCAGTGTGTCTGTGTTCCATTGCTGACTGACATCACATGAGCTTCGCCAGCGCTCTGAGGTAGCGCCTCGCTCCTCGGCGTTAGCGCCTTAAGAGAAGTGTGTAGCGCCTGATTTAGTGCTCCAATCACCTACAGGGGCGATAGAAGCCAAGTTTGCAGTCAGAGGCGATAATTAGCACCAGGCGCTAAACTTTGCGCCCGACCGATAATTGCGCCCCAAACGGGGCGATACTGAATTTCTCCCCCATTGACCTTGGAGGAGGTGCAGCGTAGGTGTACCAGAATGATACCCGGATTTCAAGGGTTAAGTTACGAAGAGAGATTAAACAAATTAGGGTTGTATTCCCTAGAATTTAGAAGGTTAAGGGGTGATCTGATAGTAATTTTCAAGATATTAAGGGGAACAGATAGGGTAGATAGAGAGAAACTATTTCCGCTGGTTGAGGATTCTAGGACTAGGGGGCATAGTCTAAAAATTAGAGCCAGACCTTTCAGGAGTAAAATTAGGGAACACTTCTACACACAAAGTGTGCAAGAAGTTTGGAACTCTCTTCCACAAATGGAAATTGATGCTAGATCAATTGTTTATTTTAAATCTGTGATTGATAGCTTTTTGTTAACCAAAGGTATCAAGGGATATGGGCCAAAGGTGGGTATATGGTTCCTATGTTCCTAGGATGCTGCCTGACTTGCTGTGTATTTCCAACATTTTATGCTGTCATTTCAGATTTTCAGCATCCGCTCGCAGAGGGAAGAGGAAGACACAAAAGAGGAGGAAACAGAAGAGGAGGAAGCAGAAGGAAGGACGCAACCCAGACAGCCCCTTTCAGACCAGGATATCCAGGATGGAATCATCCGCCTGCGGTCCCAGTGACCACAACCCCAATTCCTCTTTCAACATTAATCCCACACCTTACCTTCCCTCTGTTACTGACCATCACAGCGTCCTCTTGGCCACAATCCTGACCAAAATAACCAGTTCACAAGCATAATTCAAATACTGATTGGTGACAAAAAATGCATCAGCTAATTAGAATGTTTATTTTTTTGAGCACACCGAGGTGGTGAACAGTATGGGTCAGTTGGAGGCAGTGGCTGGGGAGGAGATGATGGCTTCATTCTCCCTAATGTCTAACTGGAAGAAATTGTGACCCATACAACATTGGATGTTGGACAGCAATGGAGTGGTTGAGAGAGGTCGAGAGGTCGAGCTGAGTGTCAGTGTACATATAGAAGCTGACTCCATGTCTATGGAAGACATTGCCAACGGGCAGCATGTAGAGGAGGAAGAGAGGGCTAAGAGTAGATTCTTGGGGACCCCCGAGGTGATGGTGTGGGAGAAACCATTGGCAGAAATGTTTTAGCTATGATTAGATAGCTAAGAGTGAAACCAAGTGAATTCAGTCCCACCAAGCTCTCCCGTTGTGGGCAGGTAGCAAGGTCAGCCAGCTGGGACGCTGGCCAATAACCTAAGGTAAGTCCGGGAAGGGGTGGGGGGTGGGGGGAGGTACTCAGGGGAGGGAAGAGTGGTGCCCAGGAGCACCCCACAGTTTTAATGTGGGGTTTGAAGGAGCATGGAAGGCTCCATGTTTAGGTTAAGTTTTTTTTTAATGTACCTTTTGGTGGCGGCCTCTTTAATGACTGCTAGTTAGGCTGCATATAAACCAAGTAATCCTGAACACAGCGTTCAGGGTAAGCCAATTTCCAGTTTGGGTCCTAAGACTGGCGTTAGTCCCTTTATTAGCATATAGCTCGGGAAAACCACTGCTACAAGGTCCAATTTTGGTTTATGGCCATGCTCCAGATGTGCTGCCAACTTCACGTTAGGAACCAAATCAAACCAATTTTTCACTCTATGAAAACTTCTAGATGCAAGAACAGGGCCCATTAGCTGGCATGTACTTTATTCAGAGATTTATTCTGAGAACTGTTCAGCTTAATAGCTTTGGCTGGTGCAGTAGTACAGGCCAATATAGCACCAATATTCTGTGCCACTGCATCATGAGAGGCAGATTCACTCCTGCCAAGTCCACCAGATGTCGAATTTGAAATTTCAGCCATGCTGCGCTAGATACAGGACGAATGTATTATTAATCATGGATGGTTCATGGTGCAATCATGCAAAGCAAGAGCAGAAAATACTTTGACAAAAAGTAAAATAGCCAAGAAATGTTTTGTTTTTCATACTTCAATAAATTGTAAAACTCAAGAGAACACTGCGGTTAGACAGTTACATGCTACAATAAAATAAAAAAGCCATGGGCTTTGCAATTTGTAATAGGAATCCATTTTCAAATGCATCAAGGATTGTTCTAAATCCTATAATCCAGCTCATAGTCAGTCAGTAAATCTGACAGACACTAATAAGGCATTTATAGTATTAAAATTATTCCCAAATATGAAAAACTACAATTAAGGACTATTTGATCATCCTCATAATAGTTCAATAATTTACAAAAATTCTGTAGTCACTTATAATTTTACTTTCTTTAACTAAATATGCACTAAGATAACTAATAATTTCTCAGGAGAGCATTACATAATTACTTAGCTACTGAATATGCTACTGTAAACATTTGTGCTTGAGGTAGCGTTTGAAAAAGAAAAATTAGAGTTCTATTAGAATCCCACTTTATTTCCACTTTTTGTTCACCATTGTTTATCTTTTGGAGTTTGAGAACGTCTGTAATTTGTACATTGCACATCTTGTATAATTTTCAGAAATTCTATGCTTACAATTGAATATAATTATATAAAGCATTATAGAAGAAGGGTATTGTGACAAATCACAGTTTTATCATGGTAACTATTTAGCAGTGTCACAATACATCCATAAACACAACTCTGTACAGTTAAACATCTTGATACAATTTCATAAACCTTCATTGAAGTTTAAACAAAACACTTTAGGCTTAATAATCTTATGGTAGTTTTTAACATATGACTAGCACTTTGTGGATGATTCCTGAATTGGTGCAACGTATTTTCTGGTAGTTAAAATGATAATTTGCATTTGCCACATTGGTTTAACATGGAAGGAAAATATTAAGGCCAGTAGCTGAATAAGGCAATTACTGGGCTAAGGGGTGGATCCAATTAATGTTAGGCAGCTAAAACTTGGCATCTCATTACGCGATGGACCTTGAATTCTTTTGTCACACTCACTCGGTGATAATTTAATACTGATCAGTGTGATGAGGTTCATTTTTTATTATCATGTGCCACGATAATAATTAAAATAGCTAATCCTGCAGTTCTGAAGCAACGGCAGGCATTATGAATCTGCAGTAATAGGACATTTGGGATGTTTGAATTATATTGCTGTCCTAAGCACCTCAGCATTCTTTTAATTTATATACTTTTTGTGTTTAATAAATTTCAACCCAATCAATATATTGTCATGTGATTTTAATAGCTTTGGAACAACGAGGTGACATTTGAAATGATGTTGCCATTTAATGTCTCTCAATATTTAAATAAATGACTTCAGCACATCACATGACTCTTGCTCTCCAGTTACCAGCACCCACTCATGTACACTTCCAGCACAAGGTCACAGGATGGCAATCAGGAGTCGGAAGCCTGGAATTATTTTTCCCCTTTCTAGCCTGAAAGAACATCCTTCTTTAAAAATAGAATCAATTTAATATGTACAGTTGGAGAAGAATTGTTCTGGCCACTATATGCAGCAACATCGTAAATGTATTCAAAAAGAATGTTTGTGCTTTTGCTACACACTGAGGCCAAGAACAACTTTCTGTTGGTTATCATATAACGCTTCAGCTAGTTCTATCTGGATGATACATGTTGTATACATCAGTTTTTAAAGAACAGCTTACCAGAATCTTAGAACACAGATTCATATTGCTTTCCATATGTTGCCATTTGGATTATCTATGGCTTTCCTGCCCTCATTCAGTTTAAGCATCTGTCAATTATTTCTCCAGCTATAAGTATTAATTACATTAGAAGTTGCTTTAAATTTGTGTTTGTATCTATCCAATTACTTTCGAAAGGACAATTCAACATTTTGTACTATTGTAGTGAATTTTAGACACAGCTTGCATTATCATAGGTTTTCATTTTGGTTTACCATGGTTGATTCAATGGCCTAGAAATTCAATGGCGTCATGCCTGTTTTTGAGGCAGAAAATGGGAACCTAAGCATTCAACATGATGGGCGCTTGCTCATTACGCGCCAGAAGTACACCTCCTGTCAGATTGGTGAAGGCAGAAAAAGAGGCCTTCTAGGGCGCCATTCCTGAAACAGGTGTTAGGCCCCCTTTGCAAACAGGGGGCCCCACACCTGCTTGAGGCCCCCGTTGCAAAATTGGGCTGCCCTGAATGTAGCCTGCGCTGTACCAGCTGTGTTCAAGAAAATGTAGTTGACATGTGGCCTAACCAGAGGCCCTTAAATGGATTACTGCAGACTACCACCATAAAGAGGAGTTTAAAAAAAAAATGACCTGAATGTGGAGCCGGGAGGTGCAGGTGTGCTTTTCCTGGCTCCGCATTACATCACAGGCCGTTGCCAGCCACCGCCCGCCCCCCTCCCAATTTCCTCCCTCTCTCTCCTGATCATTTCCGCTCCTCTCCTAGGATCTACCTGAGGGCCACTGCCGGCAATGCTAAACAAATAATTTGTATCTGTCTTCACACAAAAAACATTGGGGAAATACCGGGGAACCAAGGGTCTAATGAGAGTGAGGAACTTAAAGTAATTAATACTAGTAAAAAAAAAAGTACTGAAGAAATTAATGGGACTAAAAGCCAACAAATTCCCTGGACCTGATGGCCTACATCCTGGGGTTTTAAAAGAGGTGGCTGTGGAGATAGTGGATGCATTGGTCGTGATCTTCCAAAATTCCCTAGATTCTCGAACAGTCCCCGTGGATTGGAAGGTAGCAAATGTAATCCCGCTATTCAAGAAAGGAGGGAGAGAGAAAACAGGGAACTATAGACCAGTTAGCCTGACATCAGTAATAGAGAAAATGCTAGAATATATTATTAGGGACATGGTAACAGAGCACTTAGAAAATCATAATATGATTAGGCAGAGTCAATATGGTTTTATGAAAAGGAAATCATGTTTGACAAATCTATTAGCGTCTTTCAAGTGTGTAACTAGCAGGATAGATAAAGGGGGAACCTAGGGGAATCTAGGGGATGTAGTATATTTGGATTTTCAAAAGGCATTCGATAAAGTGTCACAAATGAGGTTGTTACATAAGAATAGGACTCATGGGTTTGGGGGTAATATATTAGCATGGATTGAGGATTGTCTAACAGACAGAAAACAGAGTAGGAATAAAAAGGTCATTTTTGGAAATACACGGTGTAGCTAGTGGAGTGTCGCAAGGATCAGTGCTTGGGCCTCAGCTATTTACAATCTATATCAATGACTTAGATAAGGGGACTGAGTGTAATGTATCCAAGTTTGCTGATGTTACAAAGTTAGGTGGGAAAGCAAGTTGTGAGGAGGATGCAAAGAGGCTGCAAAGGGATATAGACAGGTTAAGTGAGTAGACAAGAAAGTGGCAGATGAAGTATAATGTAGGAATTGTGAAATTATCCACTTTGGTAGGAAGAATAGAAAAGTAGAATATTTTTTAAAAGGTGAAAGACTAGTAAATGTTGGTATGCAGAGGGATTTGGACATCCTTGTACATGAATCACAGAAAGTTAACATGCAGGTACAGCAAGCAATTAGGAATGGCATGTTAGCCTTTTTTGCAATGGGGCTGTAATAAGACTAAGGTGAGACCGGACCTAGAGTACTCTGTACAGTTCTGATCTCCTTACCTAAAGAAGGATATACTTGTCTTAGAGGGGGTACAACACAGGTTCACTAGATGGATTCCGTGGATGAGAGGGCTGACCTATGTGGAGAGATTTAGTAGAATGGGGCTATATTTGTGAAGGAATAAGCCATATTCAGAAATATATACCATTCTATGAAATAATTCTGGCCTTATTGTAACATGACGAACTGGGCTTGAAAATCTAAAAACCAAACAATGGAGAAGCTGTAAACAGCATACAGGCTATTCAGATAAGTTGTTGACACTGAATCAATAACCTTATTGAAACAGGAGGTTGGAGGTTCCTGAAGTCTGAAGCTTTGGAAAGAACACAATGGTACACCCTGTTAAGGTGTTTTAAATTACACTTTGGAAAGAAACACAGAAAATTAAGAAACATATGCCTTCATAAAAATGACATCAAATGAAACACAGGAGACACGATTCTGTGTTGCAACCAGCTGAGGTAACTAAGAAGACGATGGTGCACCCGGTTGAGGTGTTTTTAATGTACACATTGTAAAAAGACACAAACAGAAGACCTTGGTAAGAATTACATCAAATAGATGCATCTGCTGTCACACCATTTTTATGATAAGCTTCGAACACCTAAAGGTAAAGACACGATTCTTAATGCTACCAGCTAAACTGACTGTAAGAATAGCAGGAGTCAGCAGAAAAATGACTAGAGATAATTAGCTTACATCAGCAGAAAACTTCAAAGGACATACCACTGAAAAAGGATATAAATATTGAACTTTCAAATGGGATGATAGATTTGCTGTAAGGGGCAAAGCGATTCTCGGCTTCAGAGGCAAGCTCTGTAAGTCTACAACTCTTTGTACCTCGGGGATCAAGGTATGGTACTGTATTTGATTTTGGTGGATATCCTGGAATAAGACTAAGAAATGTAAAAATGTAACGAAGTTAAGATTTGAGAATAAGGATCTCTGATAATAGAATTGTAAGATTTCTGTTTTTGGAACAGTTAATATTGCGATTGAATCACCAACTGTAATTACACGTCAGTTCTTTAATAAATCTATATATTTTTAGAATGATCTCACATAATACTTCTGTATCAAACTCGTGAACTCAATCTATGTACGCTCTTTGGTGAGGAGTTGCAGAATTTTGAGGGAGATTTCCGGAACCTCATAATATCCGGAACGTTACAGTCTAGCTAAACTTATTAAAAGTGCTATCTGGAGGACGGTAACATCTTCATGTTGTTCCTTTCCTTTAGGGAGAGATAGTCTGGACCTTTAGACCCAATTAAGCATCTTTAGGATTCGGCTACCTCAAACTTTAGTTGAAAGTGAACATCTGGGGAATACACCTGATCCGGGGTAGCCCTAAAGGGGCTAGAGTTTAGTTGGCACCCAGCGTGTGTGTTAACGAGTTGATACAGAACCTATTCTTATATTTATATCTGTATCCATCTTGGAGAATTTTAAGTATAGAAGGAGTGTTTTACTGACAGTGGTACTAAGACCCAGATTTAAGTCTCTAGAGACGACAAGTCCTTGATCAGGCCTTGTAGAACTTAAATTAGAACTCCCTCAATATACCATTGAGGTCTAGAAATTTGTTATAAAGTTCATATTAAACCCTAACCGAGGTTAGGTCCTGACGAAATGGCAAACCCTGTCGGAATT
Organism: Squalus acanthias; assembly: GCA_030390025.1. Lineage (NCBI taxonomy): Eukaryota > Metazoa > Chordata > Chondrichthyes > Squaliformes > Squalidae > Squalus > Squalus acanthias. Next base: position 90,675,815 of record CM059426.1, read on the forward strand.
GGCCAAGTCTTTTTATTAGGAAATTCAAACGATTGCTTTATTAGGGGAAATAATCCTATCCCTGTAGCTCCACAAAACCAAGTGATAATTTTTGAAATAGAAGGCTTTGATGCCGACGGAGCCGTTAGAACTCATGGCACGATTAATGTTGATCCCCAGAACCAGGAGATACAGAATATCCAGTGGGATAATCAAACAAATACTCCAAATCGACTAACTTCCTTAATGATAAGGTGCACACCCGCACAATTGGGAGGCCTAATGAACGGTGCCCAACAGGGTGGTGGCAACCATGGTCGAATAGTAGGACCCGGAGCCGCCTATGCTCCTGGGGGCCTTGGATTTCTGTTAAGGTGGCAAGCTCATGATGAAATAAATTACCAGAATCTTTGAGAAAACTATAGACAGCTTAGAATCCATTATAATCAATGCCGACAGGCACTAGCTCAATCTTATCTAAATGCTGGAGGCGCAATGATTACTGGTCCAGTAAGCCAACCCCAGCAACCACACATTGCACCCCTAGGTCAAGTAAACCTGAGCTCTATCTACACAATGTGTGGTAGAACGAGAAACACCAGCCAGGAAAAAACCTGCTGGATTCGAACTAACCTTGATAAATTGGAAACCTGTTGCCAAGATTGGAATGCCCAACACCTGAGGCAACTACTACAAATGATACTAAGTTCAGACTTAATTCCCCCATGAAACCAGTGTAACAACTGGGTTCAAATATACGCCTATGTTCTCACGGCAACTCAGGGAGGGCATGTAATGGGTTCCATCAAGGAAATACTCACTAATACAGCCACAACTAAAGGGCTGGTAGCTGCCTACAGATTAGGCAAAGTACTTACACAGGATAACTGGGACATTGTCCATGGTTGCCTGGCCAATCAATACCAAAATACAGCCCTTAAACTTGCCTGTGAGGGTGCTCTAAACGATTATCGAGATTGCCAACAAAGATGGGATAATGTCAATCGCATTATCCAATTAAATCATGACCTCTTAGGTCTACCCCAAACTAAACCTACAATGAGATCAGAAACTAGGGATAAAAAAACCAGAGAAGGTACCTTTGGTACTCAGAAACAAGGACTGTATAGACCCAAGTCTCAAGTCCACCCCGCCCAGACACAAACTCATGGCTCGGGACCCCCAAGAGGGTATTCCAGAAGGTTTACACCCCCAACTCGCCCACAATACGAGAAAGATTTCTCCCCAGAAAGATGGGATAGACGAGGGGCTAGACCTCGAAAGGAAAGCGAAGGACAGTGGACTCCCTATGGGGACAGCTTTTACACTGGCCAAAGTTATCAGAGAGCCATGGGAGGATACCGGGAAAACCGAAATGGGGATCAAAAAGATTCCCGGCAGAACCAACGTCCACCCCAACAGGAGGATCATCAAGATAATAAACGGTCCGACAAACCCCCTAAGGGATCTGGAAAACATGATACCCCCAAGAAGGAGGAACAAAAATCAGGTAAAATAATTAAAGACAAAGCAGCAAATGAAACTCAGGATCCTGAGGATGAACAATCCCAGGATTGAAGGCCTGGCACCCAGCCAGGGCCTCTTGAATTCCCCTATGCCCTGGCAACCTTGCCCACAAACACACAAGTGAAGGCCCTGTTTGATACGGGAGCTGATTACACTGTAATAGATCCTGCAATTATAAAAACTAAGTGGACAGATTTGGGGAGCCCAATTTGTAAAAGACCATTAGGGGGATTCACACAAGACAAAACCAAAATAATTAATTTTTACAAAATACCTATTACTATATATGGAATCACGGTGACCCTAGATGTAGGACTGGTACCACAATTGGCCTGTTCCCTCATTATAGGACAACCAGACATGAAACATTACCTTAAAATCTCAACCAGACTTGTAGAAGCATCCACAGACCAGGATGACAGGGAAAAACATGTTCAGACACAGCTTGATCGAACTTGCCTAGAGGGGGGAGGCAAAGACCTCCTCGAGCAACTCATTAATAGATACTACGCCATCCAAATCAATGTGGAAAGATAGACATCAAACCCTACCCACTTGATGCTGGCTGGCACAAACCTAAAAAACAGTGGCCTATTCAAGACCACAAAGGAAAAATAGATCTCCTAACAATGCTCAAAGAACTAACAGAACAAGGTGTCTTAATGAAAATGGCATCTAGAACTAATTCACCATTGTTTGGTGTTGCTAAACCAGATGGGAGGTGGAGATTAGTGGTCGATTATACAGCCTTAAATAGGGTAACGGCCCCACATACTGCACAACAGCAAAATTCCACAGCCCTTCTCTCTGGAATCATGAGGGGAAAATATAAATCTTGTATTGATCTAGCAAACGGCTTCTGGTCACATCCAATCGAAAAAGCTGATTGGCCAAAAACAGCGATGACTGGACTTGATGGTTATCAGTACTGCTGGACCAGATTGCCCCAGGGATTTCAAAACAGTCCCGTTCTCTTTTCAGCCCACATCATTGACCTTTTAAAAGACCTACCTAACGTCAATTCTTATTTGGACGATATATATCTGTCACATGACAATCTCCAAGAGCACTTGAAAGCCATTGATAGTGTTTTAAGCAGACTTACAACTGCTGGGTACTTAATCAACATAAAAAAGAGTCAACTAGTTAGGGAAGAGGTAGATTTTCTGGGCCTGCGAATAACAGTAAATGGTAGAGGATTAACTCAATCCTATAAAGAAAAATTAGCCACCATTCAATATCCTAAAACTCTGAAAAATCTGCAAGCAAGTTTAGGACTCCTGAATTTTGCTCGATCCTTTATGCCAACCTTTGCCGAGCTCTCAGCAGCCCTCTATGCTAGAGTGGACGAAGTAGCAAAAGCACCATTCACATTTTCACCAGACGATTACTCAAAATTGCAACAATTATGCCGAGAGGTACAAAAAGCCATAGACCTGGAACAGAGGGACTTACAAGTTCCCCTCAATATTCATCACACGTCATCACCTAAAGTGGCAGCTGCAGTTTTCTATAATGAAAAGAGCATAGTGCCCATTCAGTTCCATTCTTATAACTTTTCCAATGTCGAAAGGAGGTACATTAAAAAAGAAAGAGTCATGACTATGGTAGTCCAATGCCTCATCAAGGCATGAACCCTTCAAGGGAAATAACCCATTACCATCTATACTGAGATTCCCGAGTTAAGATCAGTATTGAGGATGGCCTCTGATGAAAAAAGAGCCACCCAGATCCGATATGATAAATGGGCATTGTTCTTGAATGATCCTACACTCATTTTTAAATTCCTCTCCCCAGAAATGGACTTAGAGCATTTCCCCATCATGGAGGATGATGATATGGAGGAGGGAATTAGACAAATACCTATGAGACCGCTTACAGAGTACCATCAAGTCATTTACTGTGATGGATCTTCAACGACGATTAAAAAAGGGACATCCCAACAATCCTCAGCTGGGATGGGGATAGTAGTAGGGACTTTTCGAGATTCCTATTCTTTTTATCAAGAAGAATTACTGTCCATACCCCTTGAGCCGCAGCATTACGGTATGCTTTAGAAAAGGCAGACCCTATTAAACCCACACTAATCTTTACGGATAGTGACTAATGTAAAAGAGGATATAACCAAGATCTAGTTTTCTGGGAACAAACAAATTTTTACCAATCATAAGGGTAAACCCATAAAACATAAGTCATTGTGGGAAGACATTCTCCGTTCGAGAATGGAGAAACAGAATTGTCAGGTGATTCATGTAAAAGGGCATACCACTGGGACAGTACACTCAAAAGGAAACAGTCTTGCAGACGAACAAGCGAAACGTTCGGTCTGCATGACACCCCCTCGAGAGGGGCCTGCCAATATTAGTGTAATCACTAGGGCAGAATGGGCAGCTAATCAGGATGAGAACTGATTCAGTTATTAGACCCAACAAAAGAGAATCCACCAGGATATCCACCAAAGTACTTTTACTCGGAAACCCCTACGGGTATTGTGCTAGTTAAGTTGCCCAAGGGAAACCGAGAAGTACCCACGAGACACAAACGAGAACAGCTTGTAAAAGATGCTCACGAGGGCATAGGTCAAGCACATTGTGGTGCCAGAACAACATTCTGCAAATTGATCCCCTTATATTGGTGGCCAGGCATGCTTAAGGTCTGTAAAACATACGTGGAAAATTGTGAGCCATGCTATTTAACCAATAAGTCATCACTAATTAAGCCACCACCATTGACTCCTGTGAAAGCTGATGAGCCAATGGGAACATTCTTTATTGACTTTATTGGACCACTTTCCCCGTCTTTGGGATACAGATATGTTCTCGTTTGTTTGGATGGATGCATTTCCTTCTGCTGGCTGGTCCCCACAAAAACTGTTTCGGAAAACGCACTCGCCAATGCTATTACTGACATAATTACTGTAGCTGGTGCACCCAAAATCTTATACTCCAATCAAGGCGGAGCCTTTGTCTCCAAGGTCTTCAAAGACTACTGCAAACAAAGGGGGATTGGGTTAGAGCACAGCACACCACGTCATCCGCAATCAGCGGGGCTGGTGGAATGTAAAAACCAGGAAGTAAAAAAGCTATTGGTCAAACTGTTGAGAATCAGGGGAAATTAGTGGACCAGCATGATTCCGGAGGTGCAGCTATCACTTAATAATGTGCCCGCATCTGCATCAGGGACAGTGTCCCCTCAAACTCCATATTATCTGATGCATGGGGTTGAGATGCATAAACCGCTTACCCATAGTTCTTTTATTGCCTCTACACTTTCTGAGTCCTTGACCCGACAGCGACAGTTAGATTTAAAAAAAAGAAGTAACAGAGGAGATTCATCAAATTGATCAGAGGATAAGGGAGGCAAATAGGCAGAAAAAATTGACAAACAAAGCATGGCAATCCCTAGCAGGAGAATGGGTACAGGAAAAGAAGTTTGAGCAAAAACCTGGTTTAAGACCGAAGTGGAAAAAACCTGTTCAAATACATTCTGTTATTAACGAAAGAACAGTTAAAATACATATTAACCAGCCGAATGGCAAGCATATTCTTAAAACTGTCTCCATAGACAATCTCAAAAGATGTCCTGTGGGATACCGAAATGGAGGAATAATACAAGGTGCAGTCGTACACAGTCTTTCAAGACCCAGCTTGGAGCACGACACAGGAAATGGATTCGATCGAACTACTGACGACGGTCAGTCAGACGGTGTTGCCGACTCCTCCACACAATGCTTGGCAATGCCTCAGGAATTGGATTCACGAAAAGCCACAACCAAAACAAGCAAAGATCAACGAGTTGCTTCAACGAAGGAGGAAAACACCGCGGATTAAGAAGGAATCAACTGAGCGCCTGGCAAGGCCTTTACGAAAACAAGAATGTGTCCACACGCCGGATCGAAGGAACAGCGTGTCAAGCTTCAGCTAGTTCCAAATGACGTCACCTTGACTCGTATGAATAACTCACCTCTACGGAACGTACATCTGCAGATTGGGCGTTCTAAGTACATGTTGTTTCGCTAATTGCATGACAATGTACCTATCATCCTTTTAAATTGTGTTCAATTTAAAATAAGGCAAAACATTGCCCTAGGATGACTTAAAAGGAATTTTTCATGTAGCACATGATTCGGCTTTTGTGAATTTTGTGACATTAATATGCTATTATAACCTTATTAGTAACATTGACCAAACTCTGTCTTGATGCTCGAGTTCATTTTTTGGTCAAGAGGTGGGTGTGAAGGAATAAGCCATATTCAGAAAAATACACCATTCTATGAAATAATTCTGGTCTTATTGTAACATGACAAACTGGGCTTGAAAATCTAAAAACCTAACAACGGATGAAGGGATAATTACTAGTCCTAGCCCCTTTAGGGCTACCCCGGATCAGGCATATTCCCTAGACGTTCACTTTCAACTAAAGTTTGAGGTAGCCAAATTCTAAAGACGCTTAATTGGGTCTAAAGGTCCAGACTATCTCTCCCTAAAGGAAAGGAACAACCGGAAGATGTTACCGTCCTCCAGATAGCACTTTTAATAAGTTTAGCTAGACTGTAACGTTCCGGATATTATGAGGGTCCGGAAAACTCCCTCAGAATTCTGCAACTCCTCACCAAAGAGCGTACAGAGATTGAGTTTGCGAGTTTGATACAGAAATATTATGTGAGACAATTCTAAAAATATATAGATTTATTACAGAACCGACATGTAATTACAGTTGGTGATTCAATCACAACATTAACAGTTCCAAAAACAGAAATCTTACAATTCTATTATCAGAGATCCTTATTCTCAAATCTTAACTTTGTTACATTTTTACATTTCTTAGTCTTATTCCAGGATATCCACCAAAATCAAATACAGTACCATACCTTGATCCCCGAGGTACAAAGAGTTGTAGACTTACAGAGCTTGCCTCTGAAGCCGAGAATCACTTTGCCCCTTTACAGCGAGTCTATCATCCCATTTGAAATTTCAATATTTACTATATACTTTTTCAGTAGTATTTCCTTTGAAGTTTTCTGCTGATGTAAGTTAATTATTTCTAGTCATTTTTCTGCTGACCCCTGCTATTCTTATAATCACCTCAGCTGGTAGCATTAAGAATCGTGTCTCTACCTTCAGGTTTTCGAAGCTTATCATAAAAATGGTGTGACAGCAGATGCATCTATTTGATGTCATTCTTACCAAGGTCTTCTGTTTGTGACTTTTTACGACGTGTAAATTAAAAACACCTCAGCCGGGTGCACCATTATCTTCTTAGTTACCTCCGCTGTTTGCAACACAGAATCGTGTCTCATTTGTTTCATTTGATGTCATTTTTACGAAGGCATATGTTTCTTAATTTTCTGTTTTTCTTTCCAAAGTGTAATTTAGGACACCTTAACAGGGTGTACCATTGTGTTCTTTCCAAAGCTTCAGACTTCAGGAACTTCCAACCTCCTGTTTCAATAAGGTTATTGATTCAGTATCAACAACTTATCTTATCTCAATAGCCTGAGTGCTGTTTACAGCTCCTCCATTGTTAGGTTTTTAGATTTTCAAGCCCAGTTTGTCATGTTACAAAGGCCAGAATTCTTTCATAGAATGGTGTATTTTTCTGAATATGGTTTATTCCTTCACATGGAGAAGCTGTAAACAGCATACAGGCTATTGAGATAAGATAAGTTGTTGACAGTGAAGCAATAACCTTATTGAAACAGGAGGTTGGAGGTTCCTGAAGTCTGAAGATTTGGAAAGAACACAATGGTACACCGTGATAAGGTGTTTTAAATTACACTTTGAAAAGAAACACAGAAAATTAAGAAAAATATGCGTTAGTAAAAATGACATCAAATGAAACACAGGAGACACGATTCTTTGTTGCAACCAGCTGAGGTAACTAAGAAGATAATGGTGCACCCGGTTGAGGTGTTTTTAATGTACATGTCGTAAAAAGACACAAACAGAAGACCTTGGTAAGAATTACATCAAATAGATGCATCTGCTGTCACACCATTTTTATGATAAGCTTCGAACACCTAAAGGTAGAGACACAATTCTTAATGCTACCAGCTGAACTGACTGTAAGAATAGCAGGGGTCAGCAGAAAAATGACTAGAGATAATTAACTTACATCAGCAGAAAACTTCAAAGGACATACCACTGAAAAAGGATATAAATATTGAACTTTCAAATGGGATGATAGATTTGCTGTAAGGGGCAAAGCGATTCTCGGCTTCAGAGGCAAGCTCTGTAAGTCTACAACTCTTTGTACCTCGGGGATCAAGGTATGGTACTGTATTTGATTTTGGTGGATATCCTGGAATAAGACTAAGAACTGTAAAAATGTAACGAAGTTAAGATTTGAGAATAAGGATCTCTGATAATAGAATTGTAAGATTTCTGTTTTTGGAACTGTTAATGTTGCGATTGAATCACCAACTCTAATTACACGTCGGTTCTTTAATAAATCTATATATTTTTAGAATTGTCTCACATAATACTTCTGTATCAAACTCGTGAACTCAATCTATGTACGCTCTTTGGTGAGGAGTTGCAGAATTCTGAGGGAGTTTTCCGGACCCTCATAATATCCGAAATGTTACAGTCTAGCTAAACTTATTAAAAGTGCTATCTGGAGGACGGTAACATCTTCAGGTTGTTCCTTTCCTTTAGGGAGAGATAGTCTGGACCTTTAGACCCAATTAAGTGTCTTTAGGATTCGGCTACCTCAAACTTTAGTTGAAAGTGAACATCTGGGGAATACGCCTGATCCGGGGTAACCCTAAACGGGCTAGGACTAGTAATTATCCCTTCATATTCTCTGGAGTTTGAAAGAATGAGAGGCGAACTCATAAAATTCTTAGAGGGCTTGACATGTTACATGCTGACAGGCTGTTTCCCCTGGCTGGAAAGTCTAGAAGTAAGGGTCATAGGGCGAGAAATTCAGTATTGCCCCGTTTGGGGCACGATTATCGGCCGGGCGCAAAGTTTAGCGCCTGGTGCTAATTATCGCTTCCGACTGCAAACTTGGCTTTTATCGCTCTGGAGGTGATTGGAGCGCTAAATCAGGCGCTACACACCTGTCTTAAGGTGCAAAGGCCAAGGAGCGAGGCGCTACCTCAGAGTGCTGGCGAAGCTCATGTGATGTCAGTCAGCAATGGAACACAGACACACTGGTGCTGGCCAGTTCTTAAAGGGGAGGGTCGATCTTGCTCTCCATCCACACCCTGATCATTGCAGCCTTGAATCTCGGCCTGGAGAGACCTGTACATTAATTCTGCTGGAAAGAACAATGGAGAGACCCAGGGAAAGAGCTCAGACTGCAGCTCCCATATTCTCTTCTAAATCCAAGCAAGGAAGATCAAACCAGAAAGAACCTGCAAAGTGCTGTTCAGTACCCAAAACTCCTCAACACAACTTTGAATATCTCCTGCAGTCTCTCTCTCTCTCACTCAGAATGCATGGTGCAAAAATTTTGCCGACAATAAAAGGCAGGAAGCGGTCGCCTTTAAATAGCGCTCCCCCAGTCCCTTCCAGACTGCAAAACGCTCCCCTCAACCTGTCGTTGATAATGGCAGGCGGTAAGACAGGGGGCGCCACTCAATATCCAGTCCGGGGCGCTACCGGGGCGTTGCACTCTCGACTGATGTCACGATCGGCCGGCGCAGGAGATCGTGGTGGTAGTGTTTAGCGCCGCCGCAAAATGTCTAGTTAATTTCGTGAGCGGCGCAAACATCGCCGCGCACGGGCACTAGTTGCTTTGCGCCCCATTAGCGCCCTCTTAAGGCGCTAACGGGAGGCGCAATCCAACCAAATTTTTCCCCCATAGTTTCAGGATAAGGGGTTGACCATTTAGGACTGAGGTGAGGAGAAATTTCTTCACTCAGAGGGTTGTGAATCTCTGGAATTCTCTACCCCAGAGGGCCGTGCATGCTCAATCGTTGAATATATTCAAGACTGAGATTGATTGATTTTTGGACACTAAGGGAATCAAGGGATATGGAGATCAGGCGGGAAAGTGGAGTTGAGGTAGAAGATCAGCCATGATCTTATTGAATGGCGGAGCAGGCTTGAGGGGTCATATGGCCTACTCCTGCTCCTATTTCTTATGTTGTTGTGTTCTTATGACCCGAAATTCAAATCCTCTTCGCTGCCGAGCTGCCTAGGATGCCAGCAACCATCTGTAGCTTGCCGGCCTCATGTAAATGATGCCCGAGGCCCAATATTGGGTGGGTCCTCAGCCTTTGTGTTCTGCCACAGGGATTGATCTCTGCACTCAATCCATGCCGGTGTGAAACAATTTCTAGGCTGGTAAGTCTGGACAGCAGAGGAATTGCTTGAAATAATCATTTGAGTTTTTTTAAATCATTACGTCATTGAAACCTAGATATTTATAGTTCCTAAGCATTTAATCTAGTCTAAAGACTACATTATAAGACGTAAAGACATTTCTCAATAAGTGTTACAAAATTTTAAGAAATACCAAATCCCAACTTCCCCTCCTGGTAAAATATTAATGTTTCCTCCTTTCTCACACAGAAGATTTTAGCTTAGTTTATCTTGGTCTTCCGATTGTCAATCTTATGGAGTTCCTAGGTTCTTTTAATTCCATTCTGTCATGTGTTGATTGGAACTGAACATGTAAACCATGGCTCTCAAAACTCTTATAACATCATATCATCCAGTCTATTACTGTATCTAATTATGATGTGGATATGCCGGCGTTGGACTGGGGTGGACAAAAATGAGAAGTCGCACAACACCAGGTTATAGTCCAACAGATTTATTTAATTTTACAAGCTTTCGGAGCAGTTCGCTCCTTCGTCAGGTAAGTTTAGCAGTGAGAGAATCTCCCAGAATTCACAATTTAAACACAGACAAAATATATTCAAATCTTTCCCACATCAAAGAGCATAGCCAAGACAATGAGATGTGTCCCAGGGGGTCCAACGTGTCAAACCACCTGCTGGCTGCATATCCTGTCAATCTGTGTAGGTTCTTGTGTTAGCCTTTTTTAAAAAAAAAACACCTGTTTAAATTGTGAATTCTGGGAGATTCTCTCACTGCTAAACTTACCTGACGAAGGAGCGAACTGCTCCGAAAGCTTGTAAAATTAAATAAATCTGTTGGACTATAACCTGGTGTTGTGCGACTTCTCATTTGTATCTAATTAGTCATAGCGCCCACTTTAAATTATTTTGTTTCTCATTAGATATAGTCAATTATGTTCTACCCTTTCTCATTAGTCAAATGTGCTGAATTATATTCCAACCATTTGTAAGACCATTCTGAGCTCTTCTAGGTGTCAGGTGACAAACTAATGTATTTTCTGGTTAAAAGAACTTAGTTGGAATAAGTTTAACTTAATTCTCCAGTCTCTAGAATTTATGTATTTACATTTTACTGCACAGGGAAGATCTCTATCCCTGGGTACTATTGCATCACAGTTTCTTTTTAATACATGAAAGAAACACATTTTGCTTTCTTGGATAATATGGCTGGCTCAGTTCATTGTTACTATTGAAGCAGGAGGGAAAATGTTATTTTCTTTCAGAAGTATAGTGTTGCCAAATGTGGTTGGAGGCATTCCAGGAGGTTTGATCAGGTGACATCTGACCACGTTATCTCTGCAAATGTTATGGCATTTACGTTATAAATGTTGGGTCTGCTGTAGCTGAGTATTTTTGCTCATGGTTTCGTGCCACTATCTCTTGTGCCACAAGTTCTGACAGCCAGTGGCTCTTGTGCCACAAGTTCTGAGAGCCAGTAGCTCTTGTGCCACAAGTTCTGACAGCCAGTGGCTCTTGTGCCACAAGTTCTGACAGCCAGTGGCTCTTGTGCCACAAGTTCTGACAGCCAGTGGCTCTTGTGCCACAAGTTCTGACAGCCAGTGGCTCTTGTGCCACAAGTTCTGACAGCCAGTAGCTCTTGTGCCACAAGTTCGGAGGCCACCTGAAGCAGGGGAAGAGAGGAAACCGAGGGCGGGGAAGAGGGGTGATTGAAGATGGGCGGGGAGGGGGGGGGGGGGGCGGGATTCACAGGGAGAATTCAGAAGTGGGAGGGACTTTTAACAGGCCCCATCTGTTTCCCTATCTCCTTGGTCTCTGGTTTGGGTTTAGGTTCTGTGAACTGGGAGCCTCAGTCAGTGCTGATTTGCACTTGGACTTCATATGTCAAAACCGGGTGGCACAGACTGACCTGAACCAAACCGAGAAATTGCACAAAGGGCAGAGGGCTCAGTGTTTGGGGCACTTCTCACAGGCACTTCATCCTAAACTCAGCTCAGCACCAACATTTCTAAACCATTCGGCTGGTAAGTTTGGACAGCGGATGAATTGCCATTCAGCTCCCAGTGCATGTGCTTGTGCTGGTACTCTCTCCGATAACCTCATTCCCCCCCTTGATCCTTTTATATTCCTCCTTTTCAAATATTTATCCCATTCCCTTTTAACTGGTGTTCTAGTCTCTGCCTCAGTAGCCAATTTTGGTGAAACATCCTGTGGTCTAATAACCCTCAGTTCACAAACCTTCGTTCTCCTTTCCCCCTTGGCTCTTCCAGTGAAAATCCTCGTTCTCCATATCCTCTTTCTCCACTCGCCCACCAGTGGAAACAACCTTTTGCTATTTACCCACAGTAAAGTTCAGAGGTTTCACTCACCCTTTACTGGTTGCTCCCCTCTCGGCACAGCTCCCACTCACCATGTTGCTGCTGCTGCTCCGAGCACTGCAGGAAATGCTGGACCCCATGCCAATTCTCACTTCACCCCATTCCTCAGTCTCCCCTCTGACCATGTCCCAATCTCCTGACCCCCCATTACTGAGTGTCCCTCTCACATCCTGAGCCCCCAGCCCCCATTCTCCAATCTCCCTTTCCCCCTGATCCCCACCCCTCATTTTCCACTCTCCCTCTCTGACCATGCCCCCGTCCCTCAACACCCAATCCCTTGTCCCTAGTTTCTGTTAACCCCAGCCCCGCACCTGTCCCCACTCTGTCTCACTCTCATTTTCTCTCCCTCCGCCCCACCACCAGAATCCCAACTATTTCTCCACCAGCCGGTCCCGATTCCGATCATCACTAAGCGCGGTCCAGCTCTGCGGGGGTGGGGGTGGGTGACTTCACCAAGCCAGAGGCTTCTCTGCAGTGGCAGCCAGTGATGTCATAGAGCTGTGGGGGTGGGGGGTGTGCTGTTGTGATGAGAAATTTAAAGGACAAAGTTCTCCCTGGCAGCTAACAGCAGTGCCCGGGAGATTCATGCCTTATTCCGAGAAACTCCCAGACAATCCAGGAGGTTTGGCATCCCTATATAATTACCAAGCATAATCTTTCCAGTCATAGGTCACACGCAACTTAACCTGCTCCAGCTAAATAGCAATCAGGAGTGGGGCATGGGTCACATTTCCTTCCCCATTGAATGGATTCACCAAGGCCAACTCACCATTGGCCAAGGTCAGATGCCCCACTCCTGATTAGTTACTTTGGCTGGAAAGCATACATAAATTAATTAACAGGCAAAGGAATTTCATACAAACTCTTTAGATGTCCATACAGTAATATTCATAAGCATCTTGCCAAATTCACTTCGACAGCACCTCCCAACCCCACGACCTCTACCACTGAGAAGGACAAGAGCAGCAACATCATTGGAACATCAGATAAACTAACTCAGCATAGATCAGGATCAAACCTGAGGCCCTTCTGATCTCTACAGTTCAAGCCAATCAAATTTCAAAATGAAAAGCGTTGGAGTGATAGCTCCTAATGGTCATTAGAAATGAAGTGATGTTGTAGTAAAAGCCATCTGAAGATTTTTGTGAAACTGAACATTTTAATAAGTCACTTCAACCAGTGCATGTCACCAATGCCATAACCGCAGTACTAAGATCATAAGACTTAGAATAGAAGGCCAAACAAGGTCATTCTTTTTTCAGAGACCTACCCATCTTATCACGGCATCCTTCAATCCCTTCCCTCTCCTGAAATATATCTAATTGGCTCTTGAAACTTTGGGCTAAAAATTCAGGTGTTTTGCACCACCCATTACCGGCAAAATTTTGCGAAAAAACGGCAGCCGCCACTCTTTTGCCAGCTGGTGGCAGGTCCCGCAGCATCCACCATTTTCCGAGGGCCGGCAGTGCTGCTGGTAAAAGCGACGGCCGTAGAAATTTAAATTAGGGAGAGGGTGACGTCAGTCGGTGTGCAACACTGACTTAACGTCACCTCGGTAAACTTGGACCTTAGCGTTGAGTTCAGCACTGGGTCCTGAGGTCATCATGAAAACCCAACATTCAGCAGATTTACAAAGGCGCTGTCAGCACCTCTTAAAGGACACACACAGATCTTTCAGGTAAGTTTGCATTTAAGCATTTGGGCGGTGAAATTGGGTATCGCCCCGTATGGGGCGCTAACTTTTGAAATTTTGAAAATTTAGCACCAGGCGCTAAAGATTCTGAACTTCTGCTAAATTGGGTGTTAGTGCCCCAGGAAGGAAATGGGGCATTAAATCAAATGCTAATGACCTCAGTGGGATGCTACAGGGGCGTTACCAGCAGAGCGCTAATGAATTTCAGGTGCAATGCATTCAGTAATGATCCTTCACACTGGTTCCTTCCGGCTCTTAAAGGGGAGGTTGCATCATTCTGCAGATGCTCATTTTCAGCATTGCTGGCTTTGAGGCGACCTGTGAGCAACTGAATCCCCTGATGGCTACGGCTGTTCCCACTCCCAGGGAGAGAGCTCGTCGGTTCACAGACGTGGCATTGGAGGCATTGGTGGCTGGAGTGGAGCGAAGGAGGGCAATGCTGTTCCCAGCCACTGGAAGGAGGCCATCGCCTCAGGTGTTCAGGGCAATGTGGAGGGAAGTGGCCCAGGAGGTCTCGGCCAGTAGTGTGGTGGAACGCAGACTGACACAGTGCCGCAAGAAATTCAAAGACCTCAGTCGGGTGGTCAAGGTGTGTACCTGCTTCAACAGTTCCTACATACCAGCATCTGAACCTCAGTCTGTGCACACTGCGCAAACAATCACATCACCACCATTCACCCACCAAACATCTTCACCTACTCAAACACACATCCACATCTCACGCCTTGCCTACAATCACAGCTATTCAACGACGGCAGGCATATCTCCCAAACACATAGCTGGACTCTGACTCAAACACATTTGTTTCTCTTGCAGGCCAAGATAGCCCACAATAGGAGGGAGCAGTAGAGAACAGGCGAGGGTGATGCGCAGCTCCAGCAGCTCTCAGACCTTGAGGAGCGAGAGCTGTGACTCATTGAGCAGCAGGTGGTGGGGCCATGGCCGTTGGCGACGTCGACCCCTTTGGGGGCAAAAACGGGTATCTTCAGCCCTTCTCCTTCTCGCATCCCACTTCCCCATCGCTCCACAAACGTTTCTCACTTTCCACCTCCTGAGAATATCTGCATTCCTTGCTCCATTCCTGCCCCCCTGCCCTCACCTTAATGCGAGTGTTGTGCCTTTATGCGTTCAGATAATCAGCAACCAGATGACCAGCCTATCCCTGAGCCCCGCAATGAGAGTGAGGCGGGAGAAAAGGAGGAGGAGCAAAGCACCGCATCACTGAATCTCTCACCCGCAGGCACCACCTCAGATACTGGCACTACGCGGTCTTTAGAGGAAAGTTTAGTAGAGGGGTCTGCACTGGGTGATGCACCAGGGATGAATGGAGTGTAGCAAGGCCGGGGGAAACGATAGCTCAGGAACCATGTCCCCGGAGGGCGAGTTCATGCGTGAGTTCTGCTGCACAGGACTCAGATGAGGACCTCGATGGGGAGGCATTCACAAGAATGGTGATGGCCATGCACACCGAGATGACAGGTGCAATGGTAAGGGTGCCCGAGAGTAAGGAACGTGGAGGAGTCCGCCTCCAGCATTGCACAGAGCTCTGCACACATTATGGAGCCCATCATTTCCACTGTGCAGAGGATATTGGACTCCCAGAGAGACCATGCGGATCCAGACCTCATGACGCATGTCATGGGCGATGTGGCAGCTTCCATTGCAGCACAAGCGGAAGTGACGCAACGTCTTAGAGCTGTAATGCAGTCAATGGTCACTGCCATCGAGTCTCAGACTGCTCTCATACAATCTCAGCTTGATGCCACGAAAGCTCTGACTGCTGCCATCATCACTGGGTCCACCACAGTCCACTGGGGATCTCGCAGCAGGCCAGCAATCTGTGCTCCAGCAGATTGGTAGGGATGCTGAGGTGCTGCCCCGGGGGTGTGGGAGTGGGTCAGTGGAGCAGGACCATTAGGAGCTATCACTCCTCTCTCAGGATGACAGCATTCCTGGTCCCACCACTGCCACTCCACCATTGCCCTTGTCGCTGCCTGTCACCCAGCCAGCCCAGACTGCCAGCCTGAGGTGGTGCAGTGTACAGCCGGGCCTTCCAGGCCCAGAGCTAGTCGAGGGCATCCTGCAAGGCCATCTGTAGTCTCTGGCACCAACACTCAGCAGCCTTCCTCCAGCCCTGCTGCAGCTACTGGGGAGACACTATGTAGGAGCACTAGATTAGGAAAGGGGACTGTAAAGAGGGGAGGCAAGGGTTTGCACAAGGGTGATTAGTCAATATTGTTGTTGTATATATGTGGTTAATGGTTTTTGATAAATTTATTACTGGAATGTTGCAGATTTGGTGCTGTGTCTCATTTCAGTTCTGGGGTGTGGTATGGAATCACAAAGTGATGGAATGATGGCGACGTGCTCAGCAATCGGAAAGAGGACTCGAAGTCACTGGAAATGAAGTCTGATGAGGCGGTCACGGACCGACTTGCAGAACGCCGATTGAGTGGCTGCCTCCTCCGTCGCTGCTGTTCGTCCTCCTGTTCCTCCTGCTCCTCTTCTTCCTCCTCCTCCTCCTCATCCTCCTCCTCCTCCTCCTGAGGTGGTGGGGTTATGCCTGGTGGCAATGGCTGTGCCCTCATAATGGCCAGGTTGTGCAGCATGCAGCAGACGATGATGAAAATTGACACCCGCTCAGCCGAGTACTGGAGGCCTCCTCCCGAGTGGTCAAGGCAGCGGAACCGTTGCTTGAGCATTCCAATGGTCTGCTCAATGATGTTCCTTGTGGCAGCATGGCTCTCATTATATGAGTCCTGGCCAGGAGTGTTGGGTTGGGAGTCATGAGCCAGTTGGAGAGCGGTTAGACCTTGTCTCCCAGCAGCTAACTGCAAGCTTGATGTGGTGGCTGGAATAGAGCTGGCGCACCAGTCTGGCACAGGATGAAGGCATCATAGCTGTTGCCAGGATAGCGGGCATTGACGGTCAGGATTTGCCATGTGTGGTCGCACACCAACTGCACATTAAGTGAGTGATAGCCTTTGCGGTTACGGAATACCTCAGGATTGTTATGAGGTGCCCACAAAGCGACATGGGTGCAGTCAATGGCGCCCTGCACCATGGGGAAGCCCGCTATCCTGGCAAAGCCACATGCACGCTCATGCTGCTTCTCTCTGGTCATGGGGAAGGAAATGTAGTCCCTTCTCCTTCTGTACAGATCATCTGTGACCTGGCGGATGGAACAATGGATGGCAAACTGGGAGATTTTGGAGATGTTGCCTGTCACACACTGGAATGATCCGCTGGCGTAGAAATTGAGGGCGACGGTGACCTTGACTGCCACTGAGAGAGTCGTGGTGGTCCTGATCTCAGGCTCGAGGTCTGGCTGCAGGAGGTGGCAGAGCTCTGTGACCACGTCCTTGCTGAAGCGGAGCCTTCTAACACACTGGTCCTCAGTGAAATTCATGTAGGAGAACTGGTGCTGGAATACCCTGGGTGGGTAAGGCCTCCTGTTGCGAGCCCTGTTGGCCCTCCTTCCACTGGCCACATTTTGCACTCTTTCTCTGTGCCTCAGTTGCCTCCAACGTTGACGCTGGAGGGCGAGGTCCAGTGCCAGTAGAGCCCTCATGAAAGGATACAAATATTGCACTTTCAAATCTCCTCTCAATGAAACTCAATGGGGTAGAAATTAGGTCGCGCCCCATTTGGGGCGCAAATATCGTCCGGACGCAAATATTAGCGCCTGGCGCTAATTATCGGCACTGACAGGAAACTTCACTTTTACCGCCCCGGGAGGTGAGTGGAGCGCTAAAGCAGGCGCTGCACACCTCTCTTAAGGCGCAAAGGCCGAGCAGTGAGGCGCTAACTCGGAGCGCTGGCGAAGCTCATGTAATGTCAGTCAGCAATGGAACACACATACAATGGCACGGGCCAGTTCTTAAAGGGGATGGTTAATCTTGCTTTCCATCCACATCCTGTTCATTGCTGCCTTGAATCTCGGCCTGGAGAGACTTGCACATCAAATGTGCTGGAAAGAACAATGGAGCGTACCAGGCAAAGAGCTCAGAGTGCAGCTCCCACAGTCTCTGCTAAATCGATACAAGGAATGGCAAATCAAAATGAACCTGCAAAGTGCTGCTCAGTACCCAAAACTCCTTCACACAACGTTGAATCTCTCCAGAAGTCTCTCCCTCTCTCTCTCAGAATGCGTAGTTCAAAAATGCCACCAACAATAAAAGACAGGAAGAGGCCCCCTTTAAATAGCGCCCCCCCCAGCCCCACAGCGATTGATAGCGTTCCAGTCTTCTGGTCGTTGGAAGCGCCAGGCGGTAAGGCAGGGGGCGCCACTCAATTTCCGCTACGGGGCGCCACAAGGGCGTTGCACCATGGAATGACGTCACAATCTGCGCGCGCAGGTGGTCGCAGCGGTAAGTTTTAGCGCCGCCGCACAATCTCAAGTTAAGTTCTCGAGCGGCGCAAACATCGCTGCGCCCGGGCGTTAGCGGCTTTGCGCCCCATTAGCGCCCTCTTAAGGCGCTAACGGGAGGCGCAACCAAGTGAATTTTTACCCCAATAATCTTTATGTGCCAGAACACTCGTTAAAATGCAAAACGCTCAAATCAGTCAAAAGGCTTCTTTGCCTGTGTGAAACTAACAATGCAGAATTGTTGGCCAACGAAAACTAAACCGGATGTGGACGCCTTTAAATAGCGCTCCTCCAGGTGACATCCGACTGAAAGCCGCCTCCTTTACCTGTTGTTGTTAATGGCAGGTGCACAAGCAGGGGGCAAGAGGTTATTTTTCATCCGGGCTGATACCGGGGCGCTGCGCACGGCAATGACGTCATGATCTCGTCTTACCGCCACCTCAAATCTCCTGCCGATTTTACCAGGAGGCATTGATATCGCCGCGCCCGGTCACAAACCCATTTGCGCCCGTTAGCGCCCCCCGGAGGCGCTATCGGGAGGCGCAAAGGAGCCCAATTTCTAGCCCTTGACTTCTAGACTTGATTTTTTAAATTTTATTGAAGTAGTTGCTTGCTGCAATACATGTTAAAAAAATTTTTAAGTGTGCAGGAAGTACTGCTGGATCCTTGCAAGGCCTCAGATGGTAAAGGAAGGCCTCTGAGAAGACAGGAAATGCTGCAAATACTCAGCAGGTCAGGCAACATCTGTTGAGAGAGCAACAAAGTTCACGTCTCAGGTCGAGATGCTGCCTGACTGCTGAGTATTTCCAGCGTTTTATGCTTTTATTTCAGAGTTACAGCATCCACTCACAGAGGGAAGAAGAAGAAGCCAAGGAGGAGGAAGCAGAAGAGGAGGAAGCAGAAGGAAGAAACCAGACAGCCCCTTTCTGGCCGGGATATCCGGGATGGAATCATCTGCCTGCGGTACCAGTGACCACAACCCCAATTCCCCTTTCAACACTTGTCCCACACCTTTCCTTCCCTCTGTTACTGACCATCACAGCGTCCTCTTGGCCAAAATGATGAAATAAAAGCCACTATAAAGCAAACTTTATACAACTATCCACCCAATATGACATCAAGAAATCAACTCATCACCCTTACGCAGTCCCTTGGTGACTGTCTTGTGTATGTCTTTGCCTATCCTACTGATGTCACACAGTGCTACTCCAGTGGCTGCAGCATGGCTGGTGGAAGGCTGCTGTGGGAGACACTGCAAATGGCCTTGCTGGTCGACCTTGAGGAGCTGGTGGCTGGGAGTGTCAAATCAAGTGACGGTGCTTCTTCTTCCTCTTCTTCTCATTCTTCTTCACGCTCCTCTCCCTCTTCTTGGTCAACCATTGGCTGGGCAGGCTGCATTTCTTGGGTGTGTGAAATGAGGAAGGCACAAGGGTGGAGTTGTGGTGATGGGAGGGCTGGAAAGCAAGAGGAGTATGCGAGAAGGAGGATTACATATGAGGATACCAGCATCTTGTATGCTTCTAACCCCACTGCTGGCCAAGGGCTCAGCCATGCCCCTGCCAAGAATTGATAGCACCGTCTCCTCCAAGGGGATAACGTGAAGCTAGGAATTGGAAGTGTGCCTCGTGATTGGTGCAGATTGTTGGTAGGTGAGTGATTGTGGGAGGGGGGAGTGGGGGAGTCGTGCATTAAGAAGTGTGTGAGGCTAGTGATGCAGTTGGTAGGAGATGGCTTTTGATGATGCATTCACTGACCTTGACCACTGGTCTGAGGTCATGAAGCTTCTTTGGGCACTGGAGCCAGGTGGTGGGGACGACACTGCTGGCAGTGACGGTCTCGGTGATCTGGTCCCACATCGTTTTTTCTGGAGGGCCTCCTGCTCCTGTGGGTAGAGGATCTCTCTTGCACTGTTGACCCCCTGCACAAAGCTGGAGTGCTGTGTGTGAGACCCTGGGTGCCCGTCCGTGGCTTGCTGAGCCATTTGTGTTAGTGCTGAAGCACTTTTCCCATTTTTTGAGGTGCAGAAGGGAATTCAGCTTTAAAAGCTGAAGACACCCATTTGGGAATTTTTTTCTAAATGTAAATTTTTATTAAAAGGCTGTAGAGCTGTAAGGGCTGAAAACTGCACTTTTTTTACTTCATTTTTCTTTTTATCAGTTCAGAATGCATTGCCCTTTCCATATCCCACAATGCCTACCAAAATTATAGCCTCACTTTCAGAGGCTGTTGTAAGATGCAATGCCACTTCTGGATGCCACATTCGGGACTGATGCCAGGACCAACGCCACCAGGAGGGGGTTACATCGTCAATTTAGCGCTGGGCTACTAATCAGTTGTCTCCAGCGGGAATTTTTCAGTCCTACCAGTGCCCCCATTTTCAGCGGCCGTTAACCTGCGGCTACAGTGACAACGGCAGCATTCGTGGCACACTTGAATTTTTAGGCACATAATGACTGTCAGATTCTATAGCTTCTCTGGTTCTATTACCTTTTGCATGAAAAAATAAGTCTTGCCTGACTTCCTTTCTCAACCGTTTTACTCTTAACTTTCTAACTTTTAATTTGTGTCATGTCTAAGAGTTGCCAAGACAAATGACTGAGAAATCTAGACAAATGAATCCCGATTTTAATATGGGGGGACGGGAATCGGGGGCCAAAGCAGGCTGCGGTCCGTCCGGTTTCCCCCGCGCATGAGGACCGGGCGATTTGAGCTCCAAAGCCTCAGTTTAAAGTTTTCTCACGGACTCCCGCTTAAAGCTGGCAGGAATGACATAGAGGCCAGCTGGCGAGAACAGGGAATCACATGGTTGCAGGCCGCCAGACTGATTCTCTGGGCACTGCAGGCTAATAAATACTCCCAAAAACTGAGCAAGCTTTGTATATTTAAATAACCATCAGCTAAATACAACAAGAGCCGTCCGTCAGAAACGTAACTGAGCAAATCCTACAGGATCTTTGTGTTGAATGATATGGTTTTGCTCGTCCTTCAAGCACACTGCCAAGAGATAACCAAGCAGTCGTCCTTGCAACATTTCTGTTGAGTGTGTCTGTCACATGATTCCTGAGAGTTGCTGGATTTTAACTCCTTGGGGGTCATTTTGTCTTTGTGCGATAGTGTAAAATGGGTAATAGTGAATCGGCATTCCGTTTTACCCCACTCACCATTTTTATTTCCATTGAAGTCAATCGGGAGAGAAGTAAAACAGGCTGCCAATTCGCTATCATCTGGTTTACACTATCGCACAAAATCAAAATTACCCCCCTATGTGATGTGGCTGTACTAAGAGAACAAAGGAAGAACTTGCATTTATATGTCCTCAGGATGTCCCGAAGTGCTTCACAGCCAATCAAGTGCTTTTGACCTGTTAGTCACTGTTATAATGTAGGAAAACACAGCCAACAATTTGCAAAAAGCAAGGCTCCACAAACAGCAATGAGATAAATGACCAGATAAGCACTGGTAATTTCCTCGATGGTTTTCCTAACCTCCCGCCATAACTTCAGTGGAAGATCAACAGCAATCCCGGAGAAACAGCACAGATCAGGGAAGATTGGGGAACCCCGTGATAGTTCTACCCAATCTGTTTTAGTGGTGCTCATTAAGGGATAAAAGTTGGTCAGAACACCAAGAGAACTGCCTGCTCTTCTTCGAATAACGAAATGGGAGATTTTTATATCGACCTGGAGGGCCTCGGTTTAACATCTCATCCAAAAGGCGGCAGCTCTGACAGTGCAGCGCTCCCTCAACCTATAAGTGTCAGCCTAGATTATGTGCTCAAGTCTCTGGAGTGGCCTTGCTTTTTCTCCATTTTTGCCTACAGTTTCTTAATTCCCTGCCCCTTCAATGGAAATAAAAATGGGGGGAGATGTGAAACGGGCTGCTGATTCGCTATCACCCATTTTACTCTATCACACAAAATCAAAATCTACCACATTCACAGGAATTTAGAACTGATTTACACCAATGCAGGAAAATTGGGCCCAGTGTCTTCAGGAGATGAGAGAAAAATTTCAGGGACAAAAAAAAGACTTTATTGTGGATTCATCCAAGGAAGCTATTGAAATGTAGGTATTCTTTTCTACCTACATCAGTTTACAGGTGTAAACCTGAAAGGGCAGCATGTCTCAGTGGACCTCAGACAAAATTCAATCTCAACCACCAACATTTTGCCAACCTTATTGACAGTTGTGATCTCTTTGCCAGTTGTTATTTTACTCATAAGTTTACCAAGTGTATCCACTGATGCCAAAATTTTGATAGAAAAGCCTAGGGGTGAACAACCTCTATCCAATTAAATAATGTGGACTGCAAAGCTCTCCTTCAGTTCCTTAGTATGTGAGACATGCAAATTGACAGCAATCAGTTAAAAGAGACTGGACCTAAATCAGCATTCAGCAGAATTGTCAGAGAAACTAGATTACACGAGCCCAAGATTAAAAAATGTTAGCAGGGGAGATCTATCAAAAATTGATTGACTTCAGACTGAAGATAGAATAGAATGAAAATGTTGTGCTCAAGTGGTCGTAGCCAAAAACACTGCAGTATCAGTAATGGTGACCATGAAACTATCGGATTGTAATAAAAACATTTCTGGTTCACTAATGTCCTTTAGGGAAGGAAATCTGCCGTCCTTACTTGGTCTGGCCTATATGTGACTCCAGACCCACAGCAATGTGGTTGACTCTTAACTGCCCTCTGAAATGGCCTAGCAAGTCACTCAGTTGTAAAAAAAACGCCATGAATAACAATAAGAATAAAACCAGATGGACCACCCGGCATCGACCTCGGCACCTGCTATGGACAATGACAATGGCACACCCAGCCCAGTCGACACTGCAAAGTCCTCCTCACCAACAGCTGGGGACTTGTGCCAAAATTGGGAGAGCTGTCCCACAGACTTGTCAAGCAACAGCCTGACATAGTCATACTCACAGAATCATACCTATCAGCCAATGTCTCAAACTCCTCCATCACCAACCCTGGGTATGTCCTGAACCACAGGGAGGACAGACCCACCAGGGTGGCGGCACAGTTGTATACAGTCAGGAAGGAGTGGCCCTGGGAGTCCTCAACATTGACTCCGGACCACATGAAGTCTCATGGCTTCAGGTCAAGCATGGGCAAGGAAACCTCCTGCATTTACCACCTACCGCCCTCCCGCAGCAGATGAATCAGTACTCCTCCATGTTGAACACTACTTGGAAGAAGCACTGAGAGTAGCAAGGGCACAGAATGTACTCTGGGTGGGGGACTTCAATGCCCATCACCAAGAGTGGCTCGGTAGCACCACTACTGACCGAGCTGGCCGAGTCCTGAAGGACATAGCTGCCTGTCTGGGCCTGCGACAGGTGGTGAGGGAACCAACACGAGGGAAAAACCTACTTGACCTCGTCCTCACCAATCTACCTGTCGCAGATGCATCAGTCTATGACAGCATTGGTAGCAGTGTCCACCGCACAGTCATTGAGGAGACGAAGTCCCGTCTTCACACTGAGGACACCCTCCATCGTGTTGTGTGACACTACCACCGTGCTAAATGGGATAGATTCAGAACAGATCTAGCAGCTCAAAACTGGGCATCCATGAAGTGCTGTGGGGCATCAGCAGCAGCAGAATTGTATTCCACCACAATCTGTAACCTCATGGCCCGGCATATCCCTCACTCGACCATTACCATCAAGCCAGGGGACCAACCCTGGTTCAATAAGGAGTGCAGAAGAGCATGCCAGGAGCAGCACCAGGCGTACCGAAAAATGAGGTGTCAACCTGGGGAAGCTGCAACACAGGTCTACATGCATGCTAAAAAGTGGAAGCAGCATGCTATAGACAGGGCTAAGCGATCGCACAATCAATGGATCAGATCAAAGCTCTGCAGTCCTGCCACATCCACTCGTGAATGGTGGTGGACCATTAAACAACTAACTGGAGGAGGAGGCTCCATGAATATCCCCATCCTCAGTGATGGTGGAGCCCAGCACGTGAGTGCAAAAGACAAAGCTGAAGCGTTTGCAACCATCTTCAGCCAGAAGTACCAAGTAGATGATCCATATCAGCCTCCTCCTGAGGTCCCCACCATCACAGAAACCAGTCTTCAGACAATTCGATTCACTCCACGTGATACCAAGAAACGGCTGAGCACACTGGATACAGCGAAGGCTATGGGCCCCGACAACATCCCGGCTGTTGTGCTGAAGCCTTGTGCTCCAGAACTAGCTGCATCTCTAGCCAAGCTGTTCCAGTACAGCTATAACACTGGCACCTATCCGACAATGTGAAAAATGCCCAGGTATGTCCTGTCCACAAAAAGCAGGACAAATCCTATCCGGCCAATTTCCACCCCATCAGTTTACTCTCAATCATCAGCAAAGTGATGGAAGGTGTCATCGACAGTGCTATCAAGCGGCACTTACTCACCAATAACCTGCTCACTGATGCCCAGTTTGGGTTCTGCCAAGACCACTCGGCTCCAGACCTCATTACAGCCTTGGCCCAAACATGGACAAAAAAGCTGAATTCCAGATGTGAGGTGAGAGTGACTACCCTTGACATCAAGGCAGCATTTGACCGAGTTTGGCATCAAGGAGCCCTAGTAAAACTGAAGTTAATGGGAATCGGGGGGGAAACTCTCCACTGGCTGGAAGGAAGATGGTTGTGGTGATTGGAAGTTAATCATCACAGCCCCAGGACATCGCCGCAGGAGTTCCTCAGGGCAGTGTCCTAGGCCTAACCATCTTCAGCTGCTTCATCAATGACCTTCCCTCCATCATAAGGTGAGAAGTGGGGATGTTCGCTGATGACTGCACAGTGTTCAGTGCCATTCGCAACTCCTCAGATAATGAAGCAGTCCATGCCCGCACGCAACAAGACCTGGTCAACGTTCAGGCTTGGGTTGATAAGTGGCAGGTAACATTTGCGCCACACAAGTACCAGGCAATGACTATCTCCAACAAGCGAGCGTCTAACCACCACCACTTGACATTCAGTGGCATTACCATCCCCGAATCCCCCACCATTAATATCCTGGGGTCACCATTGACCAGAAACTTAACTGGACCAGCCATATAAATAATGTGGCAACAAGAGCAGGTCAGAGGCTAGGTATTCTGTGGCAAGTGTCTCAACTCCTGACTCCCCAAAGCCTTTCCACCATCTACAAGGCATAAGTAAGGAGTGTAATGGAATACTCTCCACTTGCCTGGATGAGTGCAGCTCCAACAACACTCAAGAAGCTCAGCACCATCCAAGACAAAGCAACCCACTTGATTGGCACCCGATCCACCACCTTAAACATTCACTCCCTCCACCACCGGCGTATCATGGCTGCAGTGTGTACCATCTACAAGATGCACTGCAGCAACTCGCCAAGGCTTCTTCGGCAGCACCTCCCAAACCCGTGACCTCTACCACCTAGCAGGACAAGGGCAGCAGGTACATGGGAACACCACCACCTCCAAGTTTCCCTCCAAGTCACACACCATCCTGACATGGAAGTATATCGCCGTTCCTTCATCGTCGCTGGGTCAAAATCCTGGAACTTCCTCTCTCACAGCACTGTGGGAGTACCTTCACCACTTGGACTGCAGCGGTTCAAGAAGGCGGCTCACCACCACCTTCTCAAGGGCAACTAGGGATGGGCAATAAATGCTGGCCTTGCCACCGTCGCCCACATCCCATGAACGAAAAAAAAAATCCATTTGCCACAGTTTTGCCCATTCACTTAATCTATTAATATCTCTTTCTAATTTATGCTTTCATCTACACTGCTTACAATGCCGCCACCTTTGTGGCATCGGCAAATTTGAATATGTGGCTCTCTATCATGTCATCTAAATCGTTAATAAATACAGCAATTAATTGAGGCCTCAATATAGATCCCAGTCACACCCTGCTAATTAGAGTACTTGCCCATTATCCCTACTCTCTGTCTCCTGCTGCTCATCCAATTTCCTAACCAGTCAATAATTTGCCTTCAATTCCATGAGCTTCAACTTTAGCTATCAGTCTATTATGAGGGACTTTATCGAATGCCTTCTGGAAGTCCATATAAATAACATCCATAGACATTTCACTGTCCACTATTTAGTCACCTCTTCAAAAAATTCAATCAGGTTGGTCAGACATGACCTACCTTTTACAAACCCATGCTGGCTCGCTCTGATCAGCTGAAAATTTTCAAGGTTTTCAGTCACCCTATCCTTAATTATAGACTAGCAATTTCCCGACAACAGATCTTAGGCTAACTGGTCTATAATTCCCTGGTTTCCCTCTCTCACCATTCTTAAATAGCGGAGTGACATGTGCAATTTTCTAATCTAAATGAACAGGTTCTGAATCGAGAGAACTTTGGAAGATCATAGTTAGGGCATCTGCAATGTTCTCACCTACTTCCTTCAAACACTGGGATGATAACCATCTGGTCCTGGGGATCTGTCACTCTTTAGTGTCATTATTTTCTTCATTATTGTTAATTTGCTTATGTTAATTATGGTGAGTCCCCATCCCTGATTCAATATTAGTTTCCTTGGGATGTCCGGCATGCTATCCTCTTCCTCTACTGTAAATACTGATGCGGAGATGCCGGTGTTGGACTGGGGTGGACAAAAGTGAGAAGTCGCACAACACCAGGTTATAGTCCAACAGTTTTATTTGAAATCACAAGCTTTCGGAGCTGCTGCCCCTTCGTCAGGTGAAGTCAATACTGATGCAAAGTAATTATTTAACATGTTTGCCATTTACTTATTTTCATTTATAATAAAACCATTATCAGTTTTTAAGGGGCCCACATTGCTCTTAGCCACCCTTTACTTCCTAATAAAATTGTAAAAAAAATTTGTGCTGATTTTGACATCCCTTGCAAACTTCTTTTCCTATTCGCTTTGTAGCTCTTACTAGCTGTTTGGTCATCCTTTGCTGTTCTTTGAATCTTCTCCATTTGCCAGGATCTGTGCTATTTTTGCATTCTTGTATGCTTTTTCTATGTTCCCCCTTACCTCTTTAGTTGTTCATGGCGGGGTTTTTTGGCAAGTAGAGCTCTTGCCCCTCAGGAGTATAAACTGGCTCTGTATCATGCTAAATTCATTTTTGAACATCTCCCACTGATCTTCTGTCATTTTACCCATCAACAGATTTGCCCAGTTTACTGTGGACAGTCTCTGTTTCATCCCATTGAAGTCAGCCTTACCTAACTTTAAAATCTTAGTAGCTGTTTTGGGTTTCTCCCTTTCAAACACAACGTTGAACTCGATCATATTATGATCGCTATTACATAAATGTTCATGCACAGTTAGGCTGTTAACTAAATCTGGCTCATTACTCATTATTAAATCTAATGTGGCCTGCCCCTTGTTGGTTCTAGGATATGCTGTTGCAGAAAACTGTCCTGAACACACTCAAGAAATCTACTACATTTCTGGCATGAGCTCGTCTGTTTATCCCAATCTATATGGAAGTTAAAATCCCCCATTAAAACCACTCTGCCTTTATTACATGCTCGTTTAATCTCTGCCTTCATATATTCTGCTACTTCACAGCTGCTACCAGGGGGCCTATAGACAACTCCCACTACAATCTTAAATCCTTTTCTATTTCTTAATTCTACCCATAAAGTCTCTACTCCTTGCTTACCTCTCATTATATTTTCTCTTATGATTGAAGTGATTTCATCCTTAATCACTAAGGCTATTCCTCCTCCTCTGCCAGATTCCCTATCCTTCCTGTAGACCTGCTAACCTGGTATATTCAGTTCCCACTCCTGACCGTGTCTCAGCCATGTCTCTGTAATGGCTACCATGTCATACCCTTCAAGTTGAATTTGCGCCTACAATTCATTCAATTTGTTCCTTATACTCCGTGCATTTGTATAAAGAATGCCTATTTGGGCCACTTACCCTAACCTGTCCTTCTGCTCCAATGTTATTTTTCTCACACAATACTTATTTATCTCTCCTGATTTCATTACTTTACGGGGTACATGCCTTTACCTGTAGTGTCTAAAACATAATTTCTGACTATTACTCTACTCTGTTACTTTTCATTTGTTTTATAATTATTATTTATACTACCTTTTCCAACTGAGCCCTCCCCACACCCCCACGTTTACTAGTTTAAAGTCTATGGGGGAAAAATTCATGTGGTTTGCGCCTCCCGTTAGCGCCTTAAGAGGGAGTTATTGGGGCGCAAAGCAACTAGCGCCCGGGCGCGGCGATATCTGCGCCTCTCGCGAAATTGACCAGACATTTTGCGGCGACGCTAAACACTACTGCCACGATCTCCTGCGCCGGCAGATCGTGATGTCAGTCGAGTGCGCAACGCCCCGGTATCACCCCGGAGCGGATATTGAGTTGCGTCCCCTGCCTTACCGCCTGCCGCTAGCAGCGACAGGTTGAGGGGAGCATTTTGCAGTCAGGAAGGGAATGGGGGAGCGCTATTTAAAGGCAAATGCTTCCTGCCTTTTTTTGTTGGTGACATTTTTGCACCACACATTCTGAGAGAGAGAGAGAGACTTCTGGAGAGATTCAATGCTGTGTGAAGGAGTTTTGGGTACTGAGCAGCACTTTGCAGGTTCATTTTGATTTGTCCTTCCATGCATCTATTTAGAAGAGACTCTGGGGGCTGCACTCTGAGCTCTTTCCCTGGTACTCTCCATTGTTCTTTCCAGCAGATTTGATGTACAGGTCTCTCCAGGCCGAGATTCAAGGCTGCAATGAGCAGGAAGTGGATGGAGAGCAAGATCAACCCTCCCCTTTAAGAACTGGCCGGGGCCATTGTGTCTGTGTTCCATTGCTGACTGACATCACATGAGCTTCACCAGCGCTCTGAGGTAGCGCCTCGCTCCTCGGCCTTTGCGCCTTAAGACAGGTGTGTAGCACCTGATTTAGCGCTCCAATCACCTCCAGGGGCGATAAAAGCCAAGTTTGCAGTCGGAGGCGATAATTAGCGCCAGGCGCTAAACTTTGCGCACAGCCGATAATTGCACCCCAAACGGGGTGATACTGAATTTTTCCCCCTATGGGTTAAAAATTGGGTACCTTAGTGCCTCCGGGGGCGCTAACGGTGCACAAATTACTTTTCGCCCAGGCGTGGCGCCGCTAACGACACCTGCTAAATTCAGCGGGAGTTTAGCGGCGGCGGTAACAGTTAGCGCGCTGCTCCGCTGTGCAGGCGATGATGACGTCTTCACCGTGCACAGCGTTCCGTTTTCACCCCGGCTGCAAAATTGGCCTGTGCCCCCTGAATCTGCGGGAACGGAGTGGCAGGAGGCTCGCGGGGCGGTAACTAAAGTGGAGGTGGCGGGCGGGGAAAAAAAAAATCTTCCGACTTACTTGTTGCGGCCCGTTGCCTCTTTGAACGCGGGGTCCATGCCACAATCAGGCAGCCTGGTACTCCTCTTGAGTGCCGGGCTGCTGGCACGGCACCCTGCTCGCCGGTGGTCCAGGTAGGGCCCCGCAGAGTTGTGGGCTTGGGCCCGCCCCTTTAATGAGGGGAAGAGCCCTTCCATGCGGCAGCGCCACGTGACCCAGTACGTAGCGCTGCAGAACGCACCGCCCCAATATTCGGGGTTAGCGCTCTAAGAGGAAGTGGAGGATGAGGAGGAGCATCAGCTGGAAGACAACGAGGAGCAGGAGCTGGAGGAACCTGCGGTCCAGATCCCACCAGCACCCGAGCACTTTGCTGCCTGGGAGGCCAGGGATGGCCTAATCATGGCCAGATTTACTTAACTTTATGCAGTACACCCATATGGCTGCCACATGCTGCGCCAGGTTCGCACCACCCCACAGCAACACCATAAAGCAAACCTACAATGACCAATCCATTCCTTTCACACTGACCACCATTGCTGGAGGTAATATTATGTCTCACCATACACTCCAACTCACTAAGCCACTTCCAAAGGTGTATACAAATTTGTCCATGGAAAATGGTGAAAATAAAGATTTTTATGTGTGATATTACAGTAACTGAGTCTTTACAGAATCATTTAACAAAACACCCAAGTGGCTTCCATTGTGAAACTACTTGTGTGTCATCTTTCTCTTACGCGTGCTTCTACCAGGTGCTACCCATGTGACTTCAGCAGAGGTAGAGGCAGCCTGCTCACTTCCCTGCTGAGACTGCTTCGATGCTTTTGGCGGACATCCTCTAGGTTTTGGAGCCGCTGATGGCCCAACCAAAGTCTGCTCCTCCTGCGACTGTGCAGGGGCAGATTCGGCCATCACTGTCCAAGGAGGCATCTGGGGCTCTGACTGAGGGGTGGCAATGGGGGAGAAGTGTGAGCGCTTTGAGGGGAGCCCACACTTCCATATCCCCTCTCACCATCATCCCTCTCATGGGCCACCCACACTTCCCTGCTAGCAAGGCGCTGGAGAGCACCTTGCTGCACAGCAGTGGGGCCATGAGGACCCACGTCTACATTGACATTCCTCCTAGAGAGATCTTTGAGCCTCTGCCATCTATTCTCCATAGAGACCATGTGCTCCTGTGAGTGGTGCATTAGCTGCTCCATGTAGGTGGCCATCCTATCCATGGAAGAGCCTACGGTCGCCATTGCCTGTGACACGATGGTGCTCATGTTGGAGATGGACTCCTCCATTCTCTGGACATTTGCAGACATCGCGGTCGCAAACCTGTCAAAGCCTCCTACACTTCTTGCTGCACCTCAAGGAACGCCCTCTTTCTGGATGGCCCCCGAAGCTCAACGTCTGCATGCAGCTGAGCAGAGCTGGGAGTGCCCTGCGCCCTCCGGCAAAGAGTGTCCACTGCTGTCCCTGTCTCCACCATCTGCTCTTGCTCACTTGTGAGTTGTGAGACACCAGGTGGCAACACTACTCTATCTCGCGTGGCACCCACCAAGGTGTACGTATCTGAGCTGGTGCTGGGTGTGCTTTGTCTGGTGATGGTGCACCCTCAGAGGCTGAAGACTCCTCTGAGAAGTCATCTTCCTCTTTCTCTTGGACAGTGGGTGGGGAGCGGCTCTTGATGGACCTGTGTGAGAGTAAAGAGATTAGTTAAATATGTCATATGAAGAATGGGTACAGATACGGACATAAGAAAACTACTAGGCATTTGGTCTAAGCATTAAACAAAGCTTTAATCAACTGTTTTTCAACATGGAGATCTAGTTGTGTCCTTCTCTAGTTCCTGTTAAGGAATGTCCTGAGCAAGCTGGGCCCATGCCCGAGTATTTATACACTCCCTGGACAGTGCCACCAGCAGGCCACCCAGTATTACTTCATAAGTCATTTCCACATGAATGACAAGATTCATGTCATTCTTCCCGCCTGAAAGATTGGAAGTCCGGCGGCTTCCTTCTACCGAATTAGCCGGACTAAGAATCGACGCAGTCGTTTGGATCTCCGTCGGAGGCCGGAAGGCACGTCTCCTCGGACCGTGTTTTGGTCCCTGGGTTGCTTGGTTCGTACCGGCGGGCTGGCAGAGTCCGTGTCGCCTTGATCGACCTGAGGGTGACTGGGGAGATCGTGGCTCCGGGTGCGGGTCCCCACCGGCGCAGAGCTGGCTTCATCCTGCTCAGTAGTCGGTGATTGACTGGCGTCCTGGCTTCAGGTGGCCATCCCATGGGGAGCGCTCTGTTCCCCGGGTTGATCCAGCGGAGTAGCTGGCAGATCCCTTGATGTCCCGGGTAGGGCGTCATCCTCGGAGGAGCGCGGAGTATCGGCGTCGTTAATACGGATCTCTCTATCGATTGGGTCCGTGGGACCGGTTGGGCAGGGAGCCAGATCCGAAGTGAAACTGTGGACTCCCGGCCATCAGGGTACCGCACATACGTGTATGTAGGATTGACATCCATTAGTTCCACCTCGTCGACGAGGGGATCACTCTTGGAGGATTGACGAATCTTCGGAGCAGCACGGAGCCAGGAGCTGCCAACCATGATGGTAGGGACGTCCCCTGAGTGGAGCGATGCTGGAACCCGAAAAATCGTTCATGAGGAGTAACATTGGTGGATGTAGAAAGAAGAGACCTGATGGAATGCAACGCGTCAGGGAGCATAGTTCCCCACTGCTGGTCTGGTAGATTGTGTGACCTCAGTGCAAGACGAACAGCGTTCCAAATGATAGCGTTGTATCTCTCAACCTGTCTGTTTGCAATAGGATGATACGGTGTCGTTTTACTTGTGGTGATTCCCCGTTGGGAAAGATAACTTTTGAGTTCACTTGACATGAAGGAGGGACCCCAATCAGAGTGGATGAAATTGGCCGTACTTAAAGGGAAAAGACCTGATCGAGGCATTTGATCACTGTGGAAGTAAGCATATTGGGACAGGGGAAAGCAAAGGGAAAGCGTGAATATTCGTCCACCATAGTAAGCAAGTAGGTGTTTCGCGTTGAGGAAAGCAATGGCCCTTTAAAGTCAATGCTGAGTCGCTGCATAGGCTGTGTAGCGTGTATGAGCGAGCCATCCGACGGACGGAAGAATTGCGGTTTTAATTCCGCGCAAATTCTACAAGTGGAGCATGTTCTTTTCACGTCTTCCATAGAAAATGGGAGATTTTTAGATCGCACAAAGTGCAACATACGGGTAACACCAGGATGGCATAAGTCAGTATGAAGATCCGCAAGAGTCGAAGTTGACATGGAAGAGCAGAATGCACGCGTGAGGGTATCCGGGGCCACATTCTCCTTGCCGGGTCGATACTGTATGGTGTAGCCAAAGGCGGCCAATTCCATCCTCCAGAGCTGTATTTTGTTATTCTTGATTTTAGTGCGTTTCCGGTTATCCAGCATAAAGGCCACCGAGTGCTGATCGGTTATGAGCGTGAAATGGCGACGAGCGAGAAAATGACTCCATTTACGTACTGCTTCGATGATAGCCGTAGCCTCCTTCTCGACAGGAGGATAATGGAGCTCGCTACCCTGCAAAGTTCTAGATAGAAATGCAACGGGTCGACCACCTTGATTCAAGGTAGCCGAGATCGCCACCTCCGATGCATCGCACTCGACCACGAAAGGGAGATTTTCATCGATGGAAAGAAGCACGGCTTTTTCCAGTTGTTGCTTGAGGAGGTTGAAAGCTGAAATAGCCCTCGCCTCCAACGGAAATGGCTTCGCGTGAAGCAGGGGCTGGATCTTGTTGGAAAAGTGAGGTATCCACTTAGCATAATAGGCGAACATGCCGAGGGCCCGACGAAGAGAGCTGAGATTCGTAGGAGGAGGGAGCTCCTGAAGTGGACGAAGTCACTCTGGATCCGGTTTGATGACACCATTGCCCACCCAGTAGCCAAGGATGTTGACTGATGGTACTGATTTCACAGATTTGGACTCATTTAAGGTTAAGTTGCGACGACGGAGAACGTCAAGAAATTTCTGGAGGTTGGCATCATGCTCCTTCTGGTCATGACCAGCAATGGTAATATTATCCAGATATGGAAAAGTGTCTGTTAAGTTCTCTTGTTTGACTAGGCTATCCATTGTTGAAAGACGGCCACCCCATTGGTGACCCCGACTGGAAGGTGACGAAACTGGTAAAGCCGACCATTGGCCTCAAAAGCCGTATACTTTTTGTCAGAGTCCTTTAATGGTACTTGATGGTATGCGCTCTTTAAGTCAAAAGTTGAAAATACCTTGTAGTTAGCAAGGTTATTGACCATGTCATCGATGCGTGGTAGTGGGTAGGCATTCAGGTCGGTATACTGGTTAACAGTTTGCGAGTAATCGATGCAAAGACGTTTCTTGTGTTGCTTCAGAGGATTTTTAACAACGATGACTTGAACCCGCCAGGAAGATGAACATGGCTCAATAATGCCGTCAGCTAGAAGGCGAGAGATTTCTGCCTCGATAAAGGATAGATCATCTTGGCTGAAACGTCGTGATTTAGTGGCTATGGGCTTACATCGGGGGGAAAGATTGGCAAACAAGGAGGGCTCGTCGAGCGAAGCCGCCGAAAGTGCATAAAACGGTACTTTGGAAATAGTAAGCTCCGGCTTTGATCCTCCAAACTCGAAAGTGAGTCTTTCGTGTTGTTTCTGGAAATCCTGAGCACCCCGAGCCGGGTAGAGAAATAAGTGCAGCCATTGAGAATAAGGTTGACAAGACAAAAGCAGGAAGAGTTAGTGGTCAGTGTCGTCAGAGCCATTGTAATTTCCCTGTCCAAGGGGTAAATACGCAGTTTTAACTTACTGACAGCCTGCTCACTGATGAAGCTGTCAGAGCTGCATGAGTCGATTAATGCACTCAAAATGTGTCCATTTACTGAAACCTTTGTGGCTGCATGGGACAGGCTTTGGGGAAAAACAGCTGTGATGGGAGGAGGGGCAGTTTTATCCTTGACAGCTGTAACATTAGTAGTGGCTCTTGGGGGAGGAGCAGTTTTATAGGGAGCAGCTGTAACTCTAGAAGAGGCTCTTGACTGACATACTTTCGAGAAGTGGCCTTTCTTACTGCAATGATTGCAAAATGCATTACGAGCAGGACAAAATTTCCTATAATGAAATGCACCTCCACAGAAGAAACACTTCCTTTTAGATTGCCAAGATGCCGCTAGGGTAGGGTCGTCATCAGCTAGGATAGAGTCATCATCAGTGAGGGCTTCCACCTGAGGCTTATCGGAGGAGTCACTAAAAGTGATAGCAGCAGTCCGTGCACGTGGTAAAAGATAGGCATCTGCATTTTTTTTGCCAATTCCAGAGAATATGCCTGGTCATAGGCAGCTTGTAACTCGAGGATTTTATTCTCCAGCAGACGCTGGCGTATGAAGGGAGACGCAATTCCATTAATAAAAGAATCACGAATTAACTTCTCCTGGTACTGCTCAGCTGAGACAGCCTTGAGATTACAATCTTTGCTGAGCCTGCAAAGCTTTTGAAGGAATTCGTCAAGTGATACCCCGGGTTGTTGTCGAGTTGTGGCCAGTAGATGCCGAGCAAAAATTTCGTTTGGGGCCTTAACATATAGTTGCTGTAGTATTCGGATAGCGGAGTCATAGTCTACATAGTCTTCGATATAGTCAAACACATAAGGGGATACATAATTGGCAAGTATCTCTAACTTATCAGGAACATTCTCACCACATGCCCTGAGGTAGTTGCTAAGGTACGATACCAGTGTTTCCATACCTTAGCAGTTGTAGGTGAATTCGGGTCCAGGTCAAGACGGGCGAGTCGGAGTAGTTTCTCCACGATGGATTGATTACTACATCTGGTTCCCTTCTACTGTTTGAGTCGTAGCTGTCTGTTCCCAAAAGTACTCAGAGCGTGGTGCAGGTTCAGTTGATTAAATTGACGTAAGAAAACTACTAGGCATTTGGTCTAAGCATTAATCAAAGCTTTAATCAACTGTTTTTCAACATGGATATCTAGTTGTGTCCTTCACTAGTTCCTGTTAAGGAATGTCCTGAGCAAGCTGGGCCCATACCCGAGTATTTATACTCTCCCTGGACAGCGCCACCAGCAGGCCGCCCAGTATTATTTCATAAGTCATTTCCACCTGAATGACAAGATTCATGTCAGATACCATTATGCACATGATGACCATTCAATGGCTGCTGGCATCAATCCCCATATGAGTGACTGCTGTGTGCCATGTAGCTGTATGATATGTTATTCCGTCACCAGGTTGCTGAGATGTCCCCCTCTCTCCCCGTCTCCCACCTCCAGCTGCTCGGCAACTCCAGAAACTTCCAACGAAGCCTCCTCTGCTGATGTTAGGGTCGCTAATGATGGTGTGCCACCTCCGGTCTTCCCTCTCCCTCTTATTGTGGGCTCTGTTTTCCTGCAAGGAGGGAAAGAAGAGAAGGTTGAGTGAGAGTGATGGAATGAGTGTAAGCAATGGATGGGTTACACCTTCAGAGGGAGCCTATGATGGAGTGGGTTGCCAAAGCCAAGTGGCCTTCTTGTTGTCAGTTGGTATGATTGGATAAGGATGAGGGTGTGTGTGAGGGGTGGCTAGTCAGATGGGGGTGTGATAATGTAGATAGAGAGGGATGGGTGGACGTGCAAGGTATGTTGATGTGAGTAAGGATGTACAGGGATAGGCTTGGGAAGGCAGAGTGATGAGGATGTGATGAGAGGTGCAGCAGGATGAAGGTGAGTGTGGCTTTGTACTCACCTTTCCTGATCTCATGAGATCATTGAAACATTTCCGGCACTGCACCCAGGTCCTCCTCACCATATCCCTGCTGTTCACCTCCTCTGCTATTTGGAGCCAGGCTCTTTTGGTGTCCTGGGGAGGTTTCTTCCACTCATGAGAAAGGAAGAGGACCTCCCTGTGTGCTCTGACACCCTCCACAAGCATATGAAGGGAGTCATCGGAGAACCTGGATGCAGCCCTCTGTCTCAGTGCAGTCATATTTGGCACTCTTTCCAGCAGTCCAATTGTACAGTGCCTGCACACTCCAAGTTGAACCTTCAAATGCAATGTGACCATGGCTCCTTTAAATATCCCAGTTGAAAACGCATATCGATGACATCATCAGACCCGCACCATTTCAAAGGGCTGGGAAATGCTCAGGGTGGCCTTAAGCGGCCCCATTAATGCAAAGTCGATCTGAGGAGCAGCATGGAATCAGGAACAGGGTCACGACCCGCCATGGCGACCGCCTGCACCTGACCTGCCCAGGAAAATTCCGGCCTAAGTCTTTTTAAGTTTTCTAAATTGTAGGGCTGGGGAAAAAGAAGACAACAGGAAGAGTGAGCAAGAAACAAAAATAGACAGAGGAAGAGAGAATGAATTAGAGAATGGGAGATAAGCAGGGAGAGAATTACAGTGAGAGGCACAAGTGCCAATTTTCCTGGGTCCTACATCAGAGTGTATTGCATGCAGAACACACTAGTAGTGCATTCTGTCTGTCCAGTCTGGTCTATATGTATATTTCCTCCATAGAATCAGTTGAATTAAGTAGGTGTGTGTCCAACGCATGTGGTATCTACCAATTATGCATCACATTAACTGTGGAGAGGGTATTGGTGTTCTATAGGAGGACTTTAAAGAATTTAACGGTAGGTCCTGATTAACAGTTTTTGTCTCCATTTCCTGTCCACAGTCAACCAGATTGAGAGGCTGGCTGGCTGTCAGGCGGGTAGTCCTTCAGCACCAGGCTGCAGCCAGGGAGCGGCGAGGAGGGAGGGCGAATTGTAAAGGCCTGGGGGGGTGAGATGGGAGGACGTGGGGTCAGAGATCGGAAGGGTTGGGGGAGATCGGGGGCCTGAGTGTGGGGGAGATCGGAGGGCTGGGGAGAGATCGGAAGGGCCGGGGGAGATTAGAGGCCACAGCCAGGGACTGCAGAGGAGGGAGGGAGGAATCGGAATGACCGGGGGATTGGGGGGGGCGAGATCGGAAAGGGCATGTCAGTGGGATATCATGGTGGGAGGTGGGAGGGAGATTGGATCAGAGGGCAGTGTTTCTGATCGCGGGGTGGGGCAGCGATCGCAGGAAGGAAGCACTCCTGCTCCTCCTGGTCCACAAGCAGTGCTGTCAAGGCACTTACCTTTTCCATGCAGCAGTCCTCGCCTCCCTTTAGCTGCCGGGTATCCCGAGGCACGGGAAACCCGGCTGGTCAGGCTT
The DNA here is from genome assembly GCA_030390025.1 of Squalus acanthias. Taxonomy (NCBI): domain Eukaryota; kingdom Metazoa; phylum Chordata; class Chondrichthyes; order Squaliformes; family Squalidae; genus Squalus; species Squalus acanthias. The sequence goes on from CM059426.1 coordinate 90,713,547, forward strand.
AAACCTAAAATGGAGTTAAAATCTGAGGCATACAGCAACATTAAAATATTTAAATGAGCAACCTGCCTCCTGGGAGCGGGTTGGTTGCTCGCCCCGCCTGCCTCCATTAAAACCGTAAGTGGGCGGGTGTAAGGGGTTTCGGTTCAGGGTGCTTGTGCGGGGTTAGGCCTTCGTTGCCTAATACTATTGCTTGCTCTGGTCTCCGGCCAGCCTTGTTGCAATAAGCACCTGTGAGTGGTTCGACCCACTCGCCCTTACGGTTCTAACACTGGACTTAGGTGCGAGAGCAGTAATGCAGAGAAAAACTCAAATAGACCCGGTTAAATAGTACGAAATGGAAATCTTTATTGCATAGCGTCCAAAATCATGAAGTACATGTCATAGGCACAAATTAACGACAGTACAAGTATACATACAATCATAAAGCTTGGTCTAGGGTAATTAGGAACGCACGGCACATCGTAAAAAGGGGAACACATTATATTTATCCTTAATAAAATCACCCTCCCCTATCAATACCTACACTAATCTAGATTTGTAGGATCGAGGAAACATGCTCACCACTCGTGATACTTCGGAGAATTTTAAACGAGGCACTCGGCTTGTTTTGCTGCAACACCTGACTGTCACGTGTTGGAAGGGGTCTCTGTACCCCACTTGTTTATCTTCTCTGCTCCGGCAAGCAGGCTGGGCTCCCCGTTGTCATGAAGAACTCAACAGTGCTCGGACACGGTTGTAGAAGTCCAGAGAGACAATCAAAAGCTCACCAGTCAAGCGAGTCCATGAAGCGGCAAGCGAATAAGAGTTCAGCAGTCATCAGCCAGATAAGAGACATAAGCAAGAGTTCAGCCCGAGTCAAGAGTCGAATCAAGAGAATAAGCCTTTGATGGACATTTGTTCACTATAGTTATAGTGCTGTGTTCCCTTATCTCCCGCTCAAATCTTAATGTTTGTCCTTTGTGTAATACTGGTGCACAAAACTCCCAGCATGGGGCGATTCTTTCCTTTAATGGGTTTCGGTAGCACCTTAAACTGGCCAACTATCCGTTAATGTTTTCCCCATTGTCGAACCGGCTAGGAGTCTCCCTGACTGGTTTTGGGGCCTCCTCGAATACTGATATGTGTATTGCTGTGTCTGGATGGGCCTTCGATTGCCCAGTACAATGGTCCTTACTTGCGCATGGAAAATGATTCCAGCACTTATATCTTTGCTATTGTGTCGAATGCAGACAGGTTGCATCCTGTCTTTATCAGTGTTGGCTGCGTATTATTCAATCTTATACTGAAATGTTTATTCGAACGCCATCTTGTCTGCCCACTGTATTCTGGAAGCTTCTGCCATGATGCTCGGCGGCCATTTTACAGGCTTCTGTGTCCTGTTTAATCATGACAGCATTTCGTTTAAATAAAACTGATGAAACGAATCTGCTTTATCTCGTTATTTCGAATCGCGATAATTGCGAATTTTACACGGGTTCGAGTTGGGTTGAGTTCAGGTTCGAGATTTTTAAAATTTTTACATCCCACCCAACCCAAACCCACCCGTTTTTGGGGATTAAATTCCACCCTCCGTGTCTCAGTAAGGATTCTTCAATCTGATTGGTTGAAGAGACACGCTGTTGCTTGCTGTGTTCATACAGGTCCCAGATCCCCTGTCGAGGGCGCCATGCCGAAATGGGTTTCTAATCACCGTAAGTTGCCATGCAAAATCCCACGAAAAGTCTGTGGGCAGCTGTAAATGTAATGAATGGCGAGCGCAATTTGTTCACCACTGACCGCAAAATCTGGGCCATGAGCTTTCATCTATAAGGCATCCATGACTGATGGATGCATCTATTCATTGCAGTCTGACTGATGTGATAAATATCTCCAGTGCCACTGTGGACAAAGATGTTACCGATCCACTCATAGCCGGAGCATCTCCAGCAATGCGCCAACACCATTACCTCTGGAATCCTTCAAGGATCTACCCTTGCCCCCTCCTCATCCTCATCAACATGCTGCCCCTTTGAGGAAAGGGTGCAATGATAGATACTTGGGAGACTACATAGGTGATGGTGCAGGTGGCGGGAAGAGAAACTATTGTTGGAGATGCTGTGGCTACAATTCAATAGGGAAGGGAAATGGATGCCTTGGACCAAATGGTCTCTGAACAATCCTGAAAAAGATGACTCAGTGCAATCATAATGCAGGTTTAGTGCTGGTGCAAAACAATTTCAGCTTCATACCAATGCTAAACTGATAGTTTGAGTCCAAAATTAGGGCCTGATCCGACTCTGGAGTGAAGCAGAGTGAAACTCCTTGGAACGGGCAGGCTCACACCGCTTCAGTTTGACATCACATGGAGTGTAAATCCAGTGCAATGTTAAACCTGGTTTGCAAACTGCTCAGCATATCCATTAGACCCCTGGATACTTCGTAAATCTACTTGACCTTAACTCCCTGATCTGTAAACAGTTTTAGCTTTTAGGAGGCAGAACTTTCTTCTCAATGAGACAGTTAAAGTTCCAGCTAGCCAGGAGCCAAGCAGCACAAATAGAATTCTGCTTCACTGGAACTCAAAGTGCAGTATAAATGCTCCCTTAGGGTCACTAGACAACCAGGAAATTCTGATGAATTCGATACCTATTCGATGAGAAAGCAGAACTACCAACTTAAAATCGGGGACAAAATACACTGGTGCTTCCAGCTACTAACACCAAAAACACAGACTGTAACACTAAGGCATCCAATTTCTTGTGGTAGTCGTAACATATGTAACATACTGCAATAATGTCCCAATGCTGTACCGTGTTCCTTAAAGGGTCCAATTTTTCTGAATCTAAACAATAAAAATTGAGCCAAAATTCACATATTTTCAAAATTTAACGTGTCCAGCACAGATTTCCAGGTGCTCGGAAAACTGACCAATGAAACAGAGGTGAGATTGAGAAACAGTTCAGGTGGGTATTTAAACTTGTCATTGCCCCGTCTGAATAAAAGCTCACTTATTACAGCTGGTGTCTCAGTTCCCTCTGGCAAACGGTTGGCAGAGTTCTTGTGTTGATACAGCATTTTGAAAAATTTAGAGCGTCTCAAACTGACAAGATCAGGACAGGAGACGTGTTGGATGTGTTTGACAGAACATCAGAAGAGGAAGACCATCACCATCCATGGCAGCAACGACGTGGTGTGGTGGAATCAGCAGGTGCACAGGAGGGAGGTGAACAGCAGAGAGGTGCTCAGGAAAGGGGAACACATCGGAGAGGTGCACAGGAGAGAGGTTCATAGGAGGGAGGTGCACAGCAGAGAGACGCACAGGAGAGAGGTGTACAGGAGAGGGGTGCACAGGAGAGAGATGCACAGGCGAAAGGTGCACAGGGGAGAGGTGCACAGGAGAGAGGCGTACAGGAGAGAGGTGCACAGGAGAGAGGTGCACAGGAGAGAGGCATAAAAGAGCGAGGTGCATGGGCTGGAGGTGCACAGGAGAGGGGCCAAGGTCGCAGGAGGCACTACCCACGTAACAGGATGTACAGACAAAGGTTCAGCTTCCTTGACCTCTCGGAAGAGCAGTACATCTGCAGGCTGAGATTGGCACGTCAGGTGGTGGCAGACATCTGCAGCCTCCTAAAAGAAGACCTGCTACCTGCTGGACCTGGTGGCCACACATTACCAGTGGCTGTGAAAGTCATCACGACGCTCAATCTTTTTGGATCTGATTCCTTCCAAAGCATTACCGGAGACATCTCGAGCGTCATGCAGTCTGCTGTACATAAATGCATAAGGCAGGTGATGGATGGATTGTTTGCCAGGGCTGGAAGTTATGTAAACTTCCCCCTGTAATGACAATAGCCAGAATGAGCGGGCACTCTGATTCACCTCTCTGGCTGGATTCCCACAGGTACAGGGTACCATCGATTGCATACAAGTGGCAATCCGAACACCACCACAACAACCAGGAGTTTTTATAAACTGCAAGGGATATTCGGCCATCAATACGCAATTGGTCTGCAACCACAAGAAGAGGTTCATGCAGGTGTTCATCGGATTCCCTGGGAGCTGTCGTGATGCATTTATACTGCGGTAGTCTAACATTCCAGACATTTTAGTTTCAGGAAGCAGACTTAAGGGCTGGCTCTTAGGAGACAAGTGATACTCCCTTCAAACTTGGCTCATGAAACCTGTGAAGAACCCCACCAATGAGGCACAGTAGCGCTACAACAAGAGCCACATGACCATCAGGTGTGTCAGAGAGCAAGCCATCGGAATGTTGAAGAAGCGCTTCAGGTGTCTAGATAGGTCTGGAGGTGCCATTCAGTACTCGCTAGCGAGGGTGTCCAGAATGATAGTGGTGTGCTCGTCCTGCACAACATTGCACAGCAGAGAGGATTGCAGGTGGAGGAGGACGAAGGTGCTCATCACTCATCTTCAGATGAGGAGAACATTGAAGAGGAGGAGGAGGAATATTTAGATGGGGCATCCATCGCCAGACCAGCCACGTACATTGCTGCCAGGGATGACCTAATAGCACGAAGGTTCAGCTAGTGGTGACTCACACAGGAAAACATCACAAATGAAGTCCTCCAGCCCACTCCCACCACCAGCAACAACTCCCCCACCCCCCCTTTGTATTAAGCAGTCCTTCAACCACACATCCACCTATTTCACATCTGCCCAATGGACCTGTCATCTATTGACATTCATCATGAAACAAGTGAAAGGGCAAGTTGACACTTGGAACGCAATAATGGGCAATACGTGGAAGTGGTGCTAAACAATAAATTTATGTGTCCTTATAAGAAAAGGAAACTTAACAGCATGCCCTTGGTGAATTACAATAGCTTTCTCTTACGCTTCCTACCGGTTCTATGTGGTACATCCCGTGTGGCCTCAGCAGAGGTAGAGGCAGGCTGCTCAGATCCCTGACCTGACTGTTAAGATGCTCTTGGCCTACAACCTCTAGATTTCGGAGCCCCTGAGAGCCCGCCAAAGACTGCTCCACCTGCACCTGTGCAGGGGCAGACACGGCCATTGGGACACAAGGCAGCATGTCAGATACTGGCTAAGGGGGATGGGGGCAACGGGTGAGAAATGGAAGCACTTTGAGTTGAATTCCCATTTCCATGTACCCTTTCGCCATCATCCCTCTGCTGGGCCACATCACTCCTATCACTCTGCTGCAGACCAGCTTGGTGATGCCTTATAAGGCCATAGATAAGGTATCTGTCATCTTGTTTAAGGCATCCAAAGTCTGCACGGCCGTGGTCATGATCTGCATCGAATCATTGGAGAGCCGATCTTGAAGCTCCATGGGAGGAGGTCACTCCATGGCAGGCATTCTCACAATTCCCTGCTCCAGCAATCCCTTAGTGATCGCCTTGGATTCCTCCATCCTCTCCACTATTGAGGAGATTGTGCGTGGCACCTCTGTCAGTATCTGGCTAAGTTGCTGATGCAACTCTAGCATTCTCCTTCTAAACAATAGCCCCTGGGGTTCAGCATCTGTGTCCAGCTGAGCAGAGCTTGGAAAGGATTGCACCCCCTGACATGAACTCGCCACAGCCGTCCCTGCCACCTGTATCTGCTCGTGCTCACTTGTGAGTTGTGAATCACCAGCTGAAAACCCAACTGTCTAAGTAGACCCACCGAAGTGCGAGTGTATGCACTGGTGCAAGGCTGTACGTCCTGTGATGGTGCACCCTTAGAAGGAATGAGGTCCTTTGAGGAATTGTCCTCATGCATGTCCAGCGACACTTGCTGTATTTGTAAAGACTCTGGAAGACAAAAGAACGGGATATGAATTAGTCATGACAAAGTAACAATCTTGACAATCACCATACTCAGTCTTCTCATAGTTCAGTCATTGATGAAATAAAGTCAGCATATGTGTGTCAGAGATATTTTAAACCTGTCACCAGCTATCTGTGAGTTCCCTGTCTCTCCATCGCCAATTGAGAGGGATGCAGATGTGCCACTTATCTCCAGGTTCTCCTCCTCGGCATCTGTTAGTTGGACTATTTCTGGTGGCCCACCTCCAGTCCTGTCTCTATTATCCCTTGCGTTTTGTGCTCTCTTCTCCTATAAGGGGCGAAAAAACAGACCTGTGAGTGAGTGAAGGTGAGGTATTCACCCACTGGATGCAGTGCATTAGGTGAGGGTGACTATGAGACAGATGCATCACATTGCATAAGGATTGGATGAGAGACAAGGGTGGCTGGATAAATGGGGAGGTGATGAAGTGCATAGAAAGTGAAGGATGGATGTTGCTAAAAGTTGAGTGGCTGTGAGGAGTGATGTGATGGAGTATGTTTGGCAAGACAGTGGTGAAAGCAGAGTGGGGCAGCGGGGGGTGGCTTAAACCAAATGTACTCATTTTTCCTGATTTGGTTAAGTCATTAAACCGCTTCCTGCACTGCATCCAAGACCAGGGCACAAGGCTCCTGCTGCTCACCTCCTCAGCCACCTCCAACCACTCCTTCTTGGTGAGAGCTGCAAGTTTCTTCCTCCCATTGCTAGAGAGAAGTATGTCCCTCCTGCTCCTGACTGCACCCAGCAGTAATTCCAGTGATGCGTCATTGAATTTGGGTGCTGCCCTTGTTCTATGTGCATCCATCGTGAACACATCCTGGCTCCTCCAATTTTCATTTGTACATTGTCCTTTTAAATAGAGCTGAGGTCATGTCATGTAGGTGCGCATCACGCCTGCTGTACAGCTTGGAGATGTGGAACCCGGAAGTCAAAATTTATTGCTTCAATTCAGTTCCGATCGTAGATTCTGACCCGTTGACTTGACATCCGGATTTCGCCCACGCAATTCTACTCTCCCGCTCGGAAGCCGCCTTCAGATTAATATTGGGGCCATTGAGGTTCACAACCCATTCAGAGCTCATCTCTAAGAAAATAAATTGTCTGGAAATTACAGGTGCTGATCTTAGCAGATGAACGCTTGATGTGGTCAAATGGCATTCCACTGTAAATTACTTTAACAATGGTGTTAATCCATCTAAATAAATGAGTTAAAACCTCTGTTAAAATAGCCGATAGAGGAATGTCATAAGAACGCGTTAAACACTTACTAGCTAATATTGCAAGTAGTAATTTCTAGCCTCACGTTTTTTTTTCCCATTGAAGTGTACTATTCAGTATTTTACTTCTAAATTATCTGTTAGCCCAATAAAAATTTTTTAACTCCTGTGTGCATCTAGCACTTGTTATATGTAACTGTAACACTAATGTCTTCAAGGCTTTGATAGATCTAATTTAGTTGTGCAAGTAGATAGCTAAACATTCCATCTTGCAACAGATATTTCAATTGATTGGCTTCAAGATAACTAGTAAAGACTTATAAACAGCTAATTTGTGTTGACAAGGATTGTGGCTCCAGTTGGATTGGGAATTAATTTTGAGCACTGGTATAGAGCAATGACCTTGAGAAAATGAAAAGTAATACAGAGTCTGGTCTTTCTAAGTGAAATGACTTCAGATAGTTTCAATCCAGTTCCCGGTAGACATCAATCCACAAGACAAAACTGCCACCGCATTGTCACATTAATTGACATCTAAAAGTAAATAAACAGAATGTCTGTCATACATAGATCGGTTGTTAGAGAGTTTATGGGAATGGTTTCAACAGTCCAAAAATAAGCAAATGTGTGCGTGTGTCTACAAGTGATTGACTGGAGGGTAAACAGTAATGCTCTAGATATTATTCAGCTGTATAAATCATAGCCGGAGAGGGCTAGAGAACGTCACTCAGCATAGTTACTGAATGAATAAAAAATGATGACAAAGCTTTTTTTGATAAGGAGCAATGTTATCAGTCGGTTTAGCAGATGATTTTGTCTTGCCTTAGTAATACTTCAGGAGCCATTTTAACTCTGCGCATGAAATTTGCAGGGATATGGGGAAATGGCGGGGGAGTGGGGGACTAATTCGATAGTTCTTTCAAGGAGCTGACACAGGTATGATGGGCCAAATGGCCTCCTTCTGTGCTGTAAGATTCTATGATCCTATGAGTGAGAATACATTTCTGAACGAGATCTGGGCCTTAATCTATTCGTGAAAGGTTTTTTTTTTCATTTGTGCTAAATGGTTCAATTGTAAATGAGTGATATCTATCAATAAGTAATCTGTAAATATATGAGATAATCTTAAGAGGGATCAATTATTGGTGACTCAAGTACACTTGTCTTTATTTAAAGATATTATAATGTGGGGAAATGTTATTTGGGATGTTCTGTGGAAGGCTAGGTATGGGAGGACTCTTGGCTATGATAGGCTCTAAGAGTTATGTTACTTACTTTAAAGATCATGATGTGGAGATGCCGGCGTTGGACTGGGGTGGACAAAAATGAGAAGTCGCACAACACCAGGTTATAGTCCAACAGATTTATTTAATTTTACAAGCTTTCGGAGCAGTTCGCTCCTTCGTCAGGTAAGTTTAGCAGTGAGAGAATCTCCCAGAATTCACAATTTAAACACAGACAAAATATATTCAAATCTTTCCTTACATCAAAGAGCATAGCCAAGACAATGAGATGTGTCCCAGGGGGTCCAACGTGTCAAACCACCTGCTGGCTGCATATCCTGTCAATCTGTGTAGGTTCTTGTGTTAGCCTTTTTTTAAAAAAAACACCTGGGAAGACCGGCCATGATGTCAAGTCACGTTCTGTATCGTGACATGAACCCGATATCGCGATTGAGGCCATCCTCATGAGTGCGGAACTTGGCTATCAGTTTCTGCTCTATGATTTTGCGCTGTCGTGTATCTCGAAGGCCGCCTTGGAGAACGCTTACCCGCATATCCGAGGCTGAATGCCCCTGGCTGCTGAAGTGTTCCCCGACTGGGAGGCAACCCTCCTGTCTGGCGATTGTTGCGCGGTGTCCGTTCATACGTTGTCTCAGTGTCTGCATGGTCTCGCCGATGTACCATGCTCTGGAGCATCCTTTACTGCAACGTATCAGGTAGACAACGTTGGCCGAGTCACATGAGTATGTACCGTGTACCTGGTGGGTAGTGTCCTCACGTGTGATGATGGTATCTGTGTCCATGATTTGGCATGTCTTGCAGAGGTTGCCGTGGCAGGGTTGTGTGGTGTCTTGGTTGCTGTTCGCCTGAAAGATGGGTAATCTGCTGCGAACGATGGTACTTTTGAGGTTAGGCGGCTGCTTGAAGGCGAGTAGTGGAGGCGTGGGGATGGCCTTAGCAAGGTGTTCGTCGTCATCGGTGACATGTTGAAGGCTGCGAAGAACATGGCGTAGTTTTTCCGCTCCGGGGAAGTACTGGACGACGTGAACACGGGACACAACCAACAGAGTACCCTACGTCGTCCAGTACTTCCCCGGAGCGGAAAAACTACGCCATGTTCTTCGCAGCCTTCAACATGTCACCGATGACGACGAACACCTTGCTAAGGCCATCCCCACGCCTCCACTACTCGCCTTCAAGCAGCCGCCTAACCTCAAAAGTACCATCGTTCGCAGCAGATTACCCATCTTTCAGGCGAACAGCAACCAAGACACCACACAACCCTGCCACGGCAACCTCTGCAAGACATGCCAAATCATGGACACAGATACCATCATCACACGTGAGGACACTACCCACCAGGTACACGGTACATACTCATGTGACTCGGCCAACGTTGTCTACCTGATACGTTGCAGTAAAGGATGCTCCAGAGCATGGTACATCGGCGAGACCATGCAGACACTGAGACAACGTATGAACGGACACCGCGCAACAATCGCCAGACAGGAGGGTTGCCTCCCAGTCGGGGAACACTTCAGCAGCCAGGGGCATTCAGCCTCGGATATGCGGGTAAGCGTTCTCCAAGGCGGCCTTCGAGATACACGACAGCGCAAAATCATAGAGCAGAAACTGATAGCCAAGTTCCGCACTCATGAGGATGGCCTCAATCGCGATATCGGGTTCATGTCACGATACAGAACGTGACTTGACATCATGGCCGGTCTTCCCAGGTGTTTTTTTTAAAAAAAGGCTAACACAAGAACCTACACAGATTGACAGGATATGCAGCCAGCAGGTGGTTTGACACGTTGGACCCCCTGGGACACATCTCATTGTCTTGGCTATGCTCTTTGATGTAAGGAAAGATTTGAATATATTTTGTCTGTGTTTAAATTGTGAATTCTGGGAGATTCTCTCACTGCTAAACTTACCTGACGAAGGAGCGAACTGCTCCGAAAGCTTGTAAAATTAAATAAATCTGTTGGACTATAACCTGGTGTTGTGCGACTTCTCATTTTTACTTTAAAGAAACATTGGCTTAGAGGGGATATGATGGTGGCTTTAAAATGATGAAGGGATTAGACTGAGTCTGGTTGGGTAGCATATTTGAGATGGATAAGGATGGGAGGACAAGAGAAAAAGCATGTTAAATCCATAAACAAAGGGTTAGGTTAGATGCCAGGAAGTATTTCTTTGTTCACAGTTTCACCCTCTGGAAGAGACTACCTGAACATGTGCTGGGTATGGATTAGCTGCAGTCCTTTCAAAGAAAACTTGACATGTTTCTGACAAAAAGGGACATTTCCAATTATGGATGACAAGTTCTAGTTAGCTGCAATTGTGAGGAGTTATGGGCTTCCATGGTCTTGTGTACTTTTGTTGATTGACTTAAGGAGTCAGAGAAGAATTTAGCAGTTTTTCCTGAGTTGGCTGCAATTTTCTTCCTCCAGTTTTGTGCCTTTCCCAGGAGATTGCGTAATTATGGGGTGGGTCAGTGGTGTACATGGTTGCACCATGTCTGATAAAGAGACTTGATTGGCCTATTGGCATTTTCCAGTCCTCGATTTCGTATGCTCATATATTCCTCTTACTCTGAGTGCTCTGGACAGTTCCTACATTAGATTGCGTATGTGATATTCCACATATACTGTTATATTATGGCTTGACCTTTGTTCTGTTTATTGGTAATGTGGCTGGATACTGCAGGTCGATAGTTATGGCTATATTATCCTAGAATCATAGAATGATACAGCACAGAAGCAGGCCATTCGGCCCATTGTGCCTATGCCGGCTCTTTGAAAGAGCTATCTAAATGGTTCCAATCCCCTATTCTTTCCGAAAAACCCTGCAATTTTTTCCTCTTCAAGTATATATCCAATTCCCTTTTGAAAATTACCATTGAATCTGCTTCCAGCACCCTTTCAGGCAGTGCATTCCAGATCATAACAACTCGCTGCGTAAAAAAATGTCTCCTCATCTCACTTCTGGTTCTTTTGCCAATTACCTTAAAACTGTGTTCTCTGGTTACCAGTCAGTGGAAACAGTTTCTCCCTATTTACTCTATCAAAACCCCTCCTAATCCTCTGGGTGATCCCATCATATTCCCTCTAAATGTTTGCTGATCGGACATCAGATGTGCTGTTTACGAAAACCCATAGACTGATTTGCAGAACTAATTTTGTTATTGCCATTTGTCTTGATCCTTTGCTTCTTGCTGACATCTTAGATTTCAGCCATCTGTTGGATATCCAGGAGAGATGTATGTTGGACATCATGGGGAGTTAAGGGTTAACAATCGAACTTCTTTGGGGGGAATTTCTGGGGGGTCAGCGGGCGGGATCGGTGGTGGGTCAGGTGGCAAAGTGGGTTTTTTGACAGCGGGTCGGGTCGCCACGTGCCTTTACCAGATGTCGGGTCTGTCATCGCTGAGCAGACCTGACACGCAGCAGCGGGGGAAGCAATTCAGGTCGTTATGATCTTGTTAACAGAGGATTAACAACAATTTTGAGCTCACCTTTAGAATTAACCAGCTCGCCAATGGGGTCCGTGCCACTTGGGGATCACGTCTGTTAAGCAGGGCGGGAGTTGAATGGCCATGGAATCATCTCATTACTTGACAGCTTGAAATGTGCGATAAAAGTTATCATCTCACAGCAGTTCACTTTCCAAGCTCAGATGCTGTTGTTTACTGTTTGGAAGACAGATTGAGCTTTATGCAGGTTGCAAGTGTTTGCAGCAAACTTTCTATCCATTGTCACCTCATTGGAACAACCTCTCTCACCATTGACAGATCGCTTCTGTCATCTCAAGTTCACCTGCCATCTATTCCATCAGCATGGGTACGGTTTATACTGTCTCACCTTGGTTCTCAGAAGATGACCACGATCAGCCCCAACACCAGCAGCACCAGGCACACCAGTAGCACTAACAACCACACTAACCTTCTCCGCAATCACCTAATGCTGCACAGGACTGAGGGCATCAGCACCCAACCACATTGCTGCCCGGGATGCCAGGGGTAGCCTCACTGTGGCCAGATTTACTTCACTTGACGCTGCTCATTCTGGCTGCCACATGATGCACCAGGTTGGCACCACCTCACACCGAGAACATAAAGCATCCCAACAATGCCCAAGCCATTCCTTTCATACTCATCACCATTTGGGGGGTATCGTTATGTCTCACCATTCACTGCAACTCATTAAGCCACTTCCAAAGATGCACACAAATCTGTCCAAGGATGCAAAGTGTTGAAAATAAAGATTTCAATGTTTGACAACACATTAACAGAAACTTCACATGAACATTGGCTAAAACACCCAAGTGCCTACCCTTGTGTGTTGTTACTTGGTATGATTGGACTAGGATGTGGGCGAGTGTGAGGGGTGGCTAGTGAGATGGGGAAGTGATAAAGTAGATAGAGAGGGATGGGTGGAGGTGCAAGGTAAGTTGGTGTGAGTAAGGATGTGCAGGAGTAGGGTAGGGAAGGCAGAGTGATGGGGATGTGATGAGTGGCACAGCAGGATGAGATTGAGTGCGGCTTTGCAGTAACTTTTCGTGATATACTTAGATCATTGAAAGGTTTGCGCCACTGCAGCCTGGTCCTCCTGACGACATCCCTGCATGTGTCCTCCTTTGCAATGTGCAACCAGGCTGCGTTGGTCTCCTGTGGAGGTCTCTTCCACCCATTGGAAGGGAAGAGGACCTCCCTGTGTGCTGTGACTCCCTCCATAAGCATATGGAGGGAGTCATGGGAGAGCCTGGATACAGCTGTGCACCTCTGTGCAGTCATTGTCAGTGTTTGCAGCACCTCAATGCTGTAGAACATTGACAGCTCAAATATCAAAGTATATTTCCGCATGGTCCCTTTAAGGAAACCGGCTGATGATGCGTCATCAAATTACATCATCAGACCCGCTTCCTTCAATTGGCCGGAAACTCGCTGGGCGGGCTTAACAAACCCAATCAGGGGAACGACATGTCAGAGGCTGGGATGGAGACAGGAGCGGGGCCGAGACCCACCACCGACCTCGCCCGCCACGGACCCTGCCAGGTAGCGGAATTTGTGGCCTTTGTATCTAAAAGCAGCAGGCTTTCCAATATAAACAGGATGACTTTGAAGTGTTGTGAGGAGAAAGCATAGCTTGTCTTCTAATATGTAAAGTGCTTGTGTAAGGAAATAAGTGTTGGTAATAAAATGTAACTTTAGTTTTAGGGTAATAAAACAGGGTAACAAATCCATTTGTGGAAGTCTTGTTCAAGTGAGGTAGTTTTGAAGTAAGCAAACTACAACTGTTTACATGAATATCTGTTTTCAAAGGGTTTGGGAATAGATACATCATACAGTCTTATCTATGACATTTTCCTTTGAGGTAGTTAAAATATGGTGTATAAAGAATCATGGTTTTCAACAGTATCCCAGAGTGTTCGAAAGATACAGAAACCGGGAAAAGCCATTCTCTGTATACTGTTAAAGGCCGATCACCTTTATTGCGTATCAATAAAGTCTGTTCCATATACTCCACTACGAAGTCTCGCGCTTACGCAAAACATGTTGTTGTGAACCAGTGGAGACAGGAGGTTGACTGTTAACACCGTCTGCTGAAGACTTTCGCTTAAGAAACAACTACACTTGGTTCTACTGTTGCTTTATGAGCTGACGCTACTTACCTCACTACATCAGTTGCTTAGTTCTTGAGATAGCTGCTGCATAAATTATTCAATTGATCCTGAAGTACGGTGCACTACCTACTAGTCAAGATTTCTCACTGTCCCAGTCCTGTGTTCATTTTCAGCAGAACTGAGTGAGAAGAAAACAAGGGTCAGCAATGTACCTGCCCACTCTTATCTGCCCCAATTTCCCACAGGCGGAGTACAGTGGCTTACAATAACCCCAATTTTAACTTGGGACAGGAACAGGCCTAATTGCAGGATGAACCAGCTGGAACCCCAGTGCATGAGGCGGGGCAGATTTTAACTTAGTGCATTAATGTTGCATCACATGGTGTAGTACTGAGCTATACTGATAAGAAAAACCCCAGGCTTAATCCATCCTCTCTGTTGAGTTATCTGAAATCAGCAGGTGTGAGACAGTAACATTTGCTTCAGGCTTGCAGAAGATAGAGCGAACAGCCATGAGTCCTGCTCTTGATCATTATTCAGTGACCCACCTCCACCTACTGGAACTGCATGTGCATGGATATCAGTTGAGGACACGATTCAGCTCAGTTGTGAAGACCTTCACAGTAAAATATCCTATTGTCACTAACCTTCCAGGCTCACACCTAAAGGAATATCCCCTTGGGCAAGGCACCAGAGGGATACTGGTGACTACAGAACCATATTTAAGCATGAATTGCTGCCTTCAGGACGAAAGGGTAAGAGGAAGTTGGAAGATGAGGAAAAGAGAAATTGTGCACAGACAGATAACACCCCAACCCTTCTGGCTCGTGAGTAAGTTAGAAATAAAAGATTGCTTGTAGCAGTATCACAATGCTTTGCAATCTGACATGTACTATTTATTTTCACTACCAATCTACTTCTCTGGCTTAGTAAAAACACAAATGAAACATGTCTTTTAATCAAAGCCACTGCTTACTGACCATGAATTTCAATAAGGGCCAACCATTCAAACTCCATAAAACCAACTATAAATACATTCCTAATTCTTCGGGGTGCCACATTTAGAGGTCACCAGTCAGTTGATTAAATGCTGAGTCCACTACGAGTTCATTAAACAACTATCTCATGCAGGGCATTTGGCCAGCACAACTTTCCATCACAGATTATGGATGAAGCTTCCCTACTAAAGGGTTTTAATGGACTTAGATGTTCTGACAGACTCTTGGGCCATGTTTTCCTCTACCTCGGTGGGTCCTGTGCGGCCGGGGTCGGTGGCAGGTCCCGACCTCACTGCTGTCTCCAGCCCGCTGTCCAAAGTGATTTTACGTTGATTGCACCTCCACCCATCCCTCTCTCTCTATCTACTTTATCACTTCCCTATCTCACTAGCCACCCCTCACACTCACCCTCATCCTAGTCCAATCATACCAACTAACAACACACAAGGGTAGGCACTTGGGTGTTTTAGCCAACATTCATGTGAAGTTTCTGTTAATGTGCTGTCAAACATTGAAATCTTTATTTTCAACACTTTCCGTTCTTGGACAGATTTGTGTGCATCTTTGGAAGTGGCTTAATAAGTTGCAGTGAATGGTGAGACATAACTGTACCCCCGCAATGCTAATGAGTGTGAAAGGAATGGCTTGGGCATTGTTGGGATGCTTTATTGTGTTGGTGTGAGGTGGTGCCAACCTGGCACATCATGTGGCAGCCAGGTGTACAGCGTCAAGTGAAGTAAATCTGGCCATGGTGAGGCCATCCTTGGCGTCCCAGGCAGCAATGTGCTCGGGTGCTGATGCCCTCTGTCCTGTGCAGCATCAGGTGATTGCGGAGAAGGTTGGTGTTGTTGTTAGTGCTGCTGGTGTGCCTGGTGCTGCTGGTGTGCCTGGTGATGCTGATGTTGGGGCTGATCATGGTGGGATGCTAAGGACCGAGGTGAGATAGTTTCAAGGATGCCAATGCAGGCAGGTGAATGAATGGCAGGTGAACCTGAGATGACAGAAGCGATCTGTCAATAGTGAGCGAGGTTGTTCAATGAGGTGACACTGGATACAGAGTTTACTCCAAACACTTGCAGCCTGCATAAAGCTCAATCTGTCTTCCAAATGCAGTAAGCAACAGCTTCTGAGCTTGGAAAGTGAACAGCTGTGAGATGGGAGCTTTTATAGACCATTTGCAGCTGTCAAGTAGAGATCATTTCATGGTAACACAACTCCTGACCTCTTTACCAGATGTGATCCCTGAGCAGCATGGAACCCGTGGGCAACATCGTAAAATGGTAAGGTGAGCTCAAAATTCTCTTTAACAGGCTGTTAACAAGCTCTTAATCACCTAAATTGCCTCCCCCTCCACTTGGTGTCGGGACTGTTCAGCACTGACAGACCCGACATCTGGGAAACTAGTGTGGTGGCGGGTTGACAGTGGGTTCCCGACCCGCTGTCAAATAAATTTTTCCCACCCGACCCACCACCAAATGCGCCCACTAAACCCCCGAAAAATTCCTCCCTTGGATTGTGAACTTTAACCTGATACTTAAAAAAACATTTTGTCCACTGTCTCCCAAGCCAACTAACTGAATCTGTGTATCAATCAAAAAAATGTTAATACTTGTTTACAAAGTAAGGAGATCATCTCATGCCAGAAAAGGGCATTAAACTTCACCCTCCCGGCAGGGAAATCATGATTGGAATATTATGTACCACGTGCATCCATGTTCCTGATATATTGGGAAAGGGTCCTCGGGAGCACAAATTTGGAAAATTAACCAGAAGGCCTCCTATGGCTGCAGGGTGACCATGGCTGGGAGCTGAATATCCAAGGGTATTCGATATTTAGGAAGGACAGGTGAAAAGGAAAAGGAGGTGGGGTGGCGTTGTTAGTAAAGGATGAAATCAGAGCAATAGTGAGAAAGGATATTGGCTCAGAAAATCAAGATGTAGAATCAGTCTGGGTGGAGCTAAGAAGTACCAAGGGGCAGAAAACATTGGTGGGAGTTATCTATAGGCCTCCAAAGAGTAGTGGTAATGTAGGGGATGGCATCAAACAGGAAATTAGAGATGCATGTAACAAGGGTACTACAGTAATCATGGGTGACTTAAGTCTACATATAGACTGGCCAAACCAAATTAGCAATAATACTGTGGAGGATGAATTCCTGGAGTGTGTACGAGATGGCTTTTTAGACCAGTAAGTTGAGGAGCCAACTAGGGAACAGGCTATCCTAGATTGGGTATTGTGCAATGAGAAGGGGTTAATTAATAATCTTGTTGTGCGGGGTCCTTTAGGGAAGAGTGACCATAACATGATAGAATTCTTCATTAAGATGGAAAGTGAAGAAGTCCAATCTGGAACTAGGGTCCTAAATCTAAACAAAGAAACTACGAAGGTATAAGGAGTGAGTTGGCTATGATAGATTGGGGAGCTTCATTACAAGGCATGACGGTGGATAGGCAATGGCTAACATTTAAGGAACGAATGCATGAATTGCAACAGTTATACATTACTTTCTGGCCCAAAAACACAAAAGGAAAAGCGGCCCAACCATGGCTAACAAAAGAAATTAAGGATAGTATTAGATCCAAAGAGGAGTCATATAAAGTTGCCAGAAAAAGTAGCAAGCCTGAGGATTGGGAGCAGTTTAGAGTTCAGCAAAAAAGGACCAAGAGATTAATTAAGAGGGGAAAAATTGAGTTTGAGAGTGACTAGTGGGTACCACAGGGATCAGTGCTTGGGTCCCAACTATTGACAATATCTATCAATGATTTGGATTAGGTAACCAAATGTAATATTTCCAAGTTTGCTGATGACACAAAACTAGGTGGGATTGTGCGTTGTGAGGAGGATGCAAAGAGGCTTCAAGGCGATTTAGACAAATTGAGTGAGTGGGCAAATACATGGCAGATGCAGTATAACGTGGATAAATGTGAAGTTATCCACTTCGGTAGGAAAAACAGAAAGGCAGAGTATTATTTAAATGGTGATAGATTGGGAAATGCTGATGTACAAATGGACCTGGGTGTTCTTGTACACCAGTCACTGAAAGCAAACATGCAGGTGCAGCAAGCAGTTAGGAAGGCAAATGGTATGTTGGCCTTCATTGCAAGAGGATTTGAGTACAGGAGCAACAATGTCTTACTACAGTTATACAGGGTCTTGGTGAGACCACACCTGGAGTACTGTGTGCAGTTTTGGTCTCCTTACCTAAGAAAGGATATACTTGCCATAGAGGGAGTGCAGCGTAGGTTCACCAGACTGATTCCTGGGATGGCAGGACTGTCGTATGAGGAGAGATTGGGTCGACTAGACCTGTATTCACTAGAGTTTAGAAGAATGAGAGGGGACCTCATTGAAACGTATAACATTCTGACAGGGCTAGACAGACTGGATGCAGGGATGATGTTTCCCCTGGCTGGGGGGTCTAGAACGAGGGGTCAGTCTCAGGATACGGGGCAGGACATTTCGGACTGAGATGAGGAGAAACTTCTTCACTCAGAGGATGGTGAAGTTGTGGAATTCTCTACCACAGAAGGCTGTGAAGGCCAAGTCACTGAATATACTTAAGAAGGAGATAGATAGATTTTTAGACACAAAAGGCATCAAGGGTTATAGGGAGAGAGTGGGAATATGGTACTGAGATAGAGGATCAGCCATGATCATATCGAATGGTGGAGCAGGCTCGAAGGGCCGAATGGCCTACTCCTGCTCCTATTTTTCTATGTTTCTAAGTGGGCAGGTTGGAGGCGGGATCAGGTTGGGAATCCTATTTTTAACAATTTAACTAACCCCACGCTCCAAACCCACCTGAGATTTTAGCTTAAAATTCTGGCCCTCCTCTCTACCATCTCAGTGAAGAAACGGCTCCAACTTGGTGGCTGACAAAGGCCAGGGCTTGACTTCACTCACTGAACTGTTGCATGTTTGTTCATCTATTCACTATGGCTCATCAAATATTTAAATGCTTTCTAATCCTCCTTACACAGCAGGTGGAATATAATCTGGGCATAGGATCCACCAGGCTTTGAATGAAAGTATAGAAATTCTTACTTGCTCTATTGTAGTGGGACATGAGAGGACACATACTGGGGTGGACCACCAAACCTGTGCTACCTCATCTGACATGAGGAACAGGCACTGACAATAATTGGGGTGGATGACATTAAGGGATTGGGCAAGGGACAGCTTTGTGGCTTTGTGCCAGCCCAAATAACTAAGATCTCACTTCAAGTTCCTCTTCTTGCTAGCATTTTACACTCAGTGTGGGTAATTTGGACTCTGTGCGATAGTGTAAAATGGGCAATAGCGAATCGGCAGCCTGTTTTACATCTCTTCTGATTTTTATTTTCATTCACAGCACAGGTTAGGTAACTATAACTTCCATGCTGGGGAGACTGCACTGTGAATACAGAAAAAATATCATTCCGTATATTTACTTGGTCATTTCATGTTATGTCCCTCTTGGGATATTTCAATGACCACATCATCACTAATTTATGCTGATCAGAAATATCCCTGAGTCACTCCATTCAAGCCTTACATCAATTACTTAATTAGTATCTGTTGCATCCTCTTTCATCCAATTCTTCATTCACTTCCAGTTTTATCTAGGATACCCACAGACTTAAACATGTGTTGTAGCTTGTCATGCAGACTGTATCAAAAGTTCTTTAGAAATCTAGGTACCTTCCTCCATATATTGTCTGTAGAGTTTGTTTTTCTTATTTAACTCTGTATTATCTTGATAGCGCATTGGGGGCCACATTGGTTTCGTCTTTGCTTACTAGTCCTTTATACATAGGGGACAAAATCCATTGGGAGTTATATACTGCCTTAAGTTCTGGGATGCACCTGCTGGTGACCTCTGGCACTGCCCCACCAGGGTCAGTAGGAGGTAATAACCCTATTTCTATGACCCCAAGAGTCATGAAACAACCAAGTAAATATAATGAATGAATTGTTTCCTGTGTTCACGGAGGAGACCACAGCAGTATCCCCAGCACAGCCATTATGTTTACCCAACCAGGTGACTGCACCACAAGGGGTGCATCTTGAATGCCCTCCTTCCCCCTGAAACTACAACGGTAGTGGAAGTGTATCAGTTCAGAGGAAGTGTCAGACTCCTTCACGCAGAAAGAAATGAGTCTTGCCTTTTCAACCTCCTTTTGTTAGGGGGCTGAATTGTGACGAAAATAATTGCGCCATCTTCAGTGATCCTGACATAGACTCCTTAGTGAGGACATCATTTGCCCGTTGGTGGCGGTCTCACCATATGTATTGCTACTGATACCATACCAGGTCCCTCTGACAGCCAGGGGTGCAGGAGCCCTTGGCATTGGAGTATCCTGCCCATCTCCTGTTGAATCAGTGTTCTTGTCAGGGGCGAGTAGAGGCGCCGCCCTTTATAAGACCATGTGGAAAACTCAATTTTAGGCAAGGACCTGGCGTATCTGCGTCCTGGCCTAATTTATGGCTCTCCCGGTGCACCCCCACCAGAGTTATGGTGCAGGAAAGCTTAGGATTTTTGGCTTTATATTTATCCTGCATATTCAGTACTATGTACTAGGACCCCCTGGGACACATCTCATTGTCTTGGCTGTGCTCTTAGTGTGTCTTTGATGTAGGGAAAGATTTGAATAAATTTTTCTGTGTTTATATTGTGAATTCTGGGAGATTCTCTCACAGCTACCCTACCTGAAGAAGGAGCGACAGCTCCAAAAGCTGGTAATTTTAAATAAATCTGTTGGACTATAACCTGGTGTTGTGCGACTTCTCATTTATGTCATTAAAGGTATTCCATTTGTGCAGAGCTGGCATTGTCTTGACTGCTGCCTTCTCAGTCAAATTGTTTTAGCTCTTCACTCCATCTCTTGACACTGGCCCCTTTAAAATTGTGTACCTGACTTGCAGCATTGGTTTATCTCAGATCATGTCAAGATTAATCATTTTATGGTTGCTGACAGCAGGGTGCCACTCCTTCCACTCCCAGTATACTGGGTCACTTACCATTACCAGGTCAAGATGTGAGTTACTTCACAAGGTATCCCTAAAGCACTCAGTCAGAAAGCCATCATGCTTTACATGATCCTCCAGCTCTACATTCACAGTCAAGTTAAATAGCCTACTTGTATCTAAATGATCTATTCATCTGAATTCCTTAGAACCTAATCATGCCTTCTCTCAATCTTGTGTTCTCTAATTTTGTGAGCCTCTCAGAGCTAATTGGGTGAATTATATTTGTCACTCTTCTCTGTTTCCTCTTCAGTGCATCAATGTCCTTTTGAAGTTAAGGTGCCCAAAATGGCACATGGTATTCCAGATGTTGGCCTCTTCACTGATATATACAAGTTTAGAGGAATGTTTTGTGACTTGTAAAGGTAGATATACAAATTTCCACTCCTGTCATGCAGCTTTGCTCAATGGAAGTGTATATTGAGAAATTTAGGTGCAAAGGTCAGTAAGCTGTCTGATAATCAAAAAACTTGTTATGTATCCCAGTGAATGATTCAATTTTTTTAAAATAACAACTTCATGTTGGCTGGATACTTTCAATGAATGGTCAGTAATTGCACTGAGTCCTTTCCATAGATTAAAAATTATCCAATAAATTCTTAATTGTTCCAAGTCATACACCATCCTGACTTGGACATATATCGCACATGTTCTAGTTTCATCTCGTGACAAATCTAAATTGAATCTTATGCTAATGTGAGCTCATGCACCTGCCAACTGATAAAGTAGCATATAATGATATTTTGTACTCCAAGTACATTCACTTCATTAATAGAATTTTGATGAAACTAGAACATGTAAGATAATTTCTCTTTAGGCTAATGATATCCTGTACATTACTTATATATTGGTTATGAAACTAAGGCTATTTTCTGCCAAACAATTTAACAAGAAGAATGAGATTTTACAGAAGAGCCTGCATATTTAGGAATTAATGAAACCTACATAAACCTACAGAAAATAGAAATGTCAGGCAATTTTTAAAATTACTTTTCAGGATGTGGGCATCACTGACAAGGCTGGCATTTATTGCCCATCCCTAGATGTGCTTGAGACTTCTTCTTCAACCATTGCTGTCTGTGAGGTGAAGGTGCTCCAACACCAGTGAGTTTTCCCATTTGCTTTTTCCCATTTTTATTACCATCTAGCTCCCAGGCAGCTTAAGGCACAGCTCATTTTGCATTATACCTGCACAAAGCTAAACTCAGCAGCATAAATGAGTCATCAGATAAAGTTAATGATTCATTCTACCTTGTACGTTTCATGCATTTGACATATGAAAATGATTGGTTTTTCACCTATTAGAAGTAAGGGTACAAATGGGAAAGTGTTCGGAATAAGCAATAGCATTGTGTGAAGCCATCTGTAAATAAAGAACAATAGTAGAACATGAAAGAAATGTTTTAATAAAGTCTAATTAATCTTTGTTATGGCATGCAAGTGCTTTTTGGACAAAGACTACATTTGAAATTGACAAACAGCAGCATATTAGCAAATTGTAATTATTGTTCTAGGCGAGTATAATAATCGTAGGGTGCTGATGTTTGCTTTTGGTTGTCTTCCACATCTGTAATATGTTTCACTACAATGGGAGCAGCTGGAAATAAAATGAACCAAATTTGCACTGTAACCATTTTCGATGCTATGACCAGATATGGGTGACTGTCAAGAGTTCACCTTTCATCAGAGGTATTCAACTATGTGGAATAGCAATTTGTAAAGTTACTAGGGTGGAAAATACTAATACAGTAGGTGACAATGAACTTTATTATTTGTATCACGAAAATGAGCTCCAACTGTCTGCCCACTTAATTAAATTTATATATTTTTTGCAGTGCATCAGAATCTTCCATCTGTAACATTGCTATCTTAGCCTATCACTGGCCTATGCACAACAATTAGAAATGTATCACATCAACTGCTACTTTTACTGAATAATTTGTGATAAAATCTCAAAATCTGTGTGGTATCAGGCATTTGGCATTCAAATTTAAATTCTTTCAGTGATTAATAAAGTGAAGGGTTCTGAAATAAAGCTGTCACCAGTACAAACAATTTCTAAACACTTAGCACTATCTTCACATCTGTTTAATATCACTGTACATTTCTTATGTATGCATTAAAAATGGTGCACTATACCAGATGGAAAAATAATCCTTTCTCAACTTCACTTTCACATGTGACAGAATCAGTCCGATACCTTACTGTAAATTTAAAATAGATTAAATAAGGGGTGGCGTCATCATCTGTAGCTGAATCACAACAGGGGAATCTGTTTTGTGATGAAAATCAGTGTTACTCACAGCAGGCACAAAAGCCATTAACAGACAGTAATCAATTTTTCATGCTGGATTCATTTAATGGTGCAGAACAAGAATTAAGCATTTTATAATTGCATTTTTGTGTTCTCAACAGTGCC
Organism: Squalus acanthias; assembly: GCA_030390025.1. Classification (NCBI taxonomy): domain Eukaryota; kingdom Metazoa; phylum Chordata; class Chondrichthyes; order Squaliformes; family Squalidae; genus Squalus; species Squalus acanthias. The sequence goes on from CM059426.1 coordinate 90,736,823, forward strand.
TGATACAAAAAAAAACTCATGGCTATCATGCGTGATGGAGACCTTAACAATAGGATTCTGAGAATGATTGCATTTTTCACTCTAATGCAACACTGGTTTTCCAGGATCTTTTTCTATTTCAGGTATTAAAAATCAATACCGAAGTCCAGATGTGGAAACCATGGGGAGTAAAACTGTTCCTCCTTATAATCTAATTTAAGAAGGTTGCCACATCTATTTCCAGCTTAATTTAGTATTAGCGCTTTTGAGTACCAAATTTTCTCTGCATGTTGTACTGCACTTCTTCTGTTCCACTTTTTTTTCAGCCAGTTTCTTCTTCCCTTCTTCCCCTGGATCCATTGGGCTGAATTTTTACCTGGAAGAGCGGGTGGGTTTGTGTGTCGGTGGGGTCATAAAACGGAGAAAAATGTCAGCTCATTGGGAAACCGGCTCCAACCCGCTGACTTCCGCATTTAACTCAAGCGTGTTAAGCTGCATGTGCGCAACCCCCTCGGGGTTAACATATTAACCATATGTTAATCGCTCACTTAGAAAGAAAGAAAGACTTTAGCACCTTTCATGACCTCAGGAAGTCCCAAAGCGCTTTACAGCTGATGATGTACTTTTGGAGTGTAGTCACTGCTGAAATGTAGGAAACACGGCAATCAATTTGTGCACAGCAAGTGTAAGGGTTTCTCTGAACCTGTGAGATTCGTGTGGCTCTGTGCAGCCTGGATGCTAGTGCGAGGTTAGGCCTTGTTGCCTGTTCTGGTCTCCAGCCAGTCTGGGAGCACTAGACACCTGTGAGTGGTTCGACCCACTCGCCCTTACGGTTCTGACACTGGACTTAGATGCGAGAGCAGTAATGGAGAGAAAACTCAGGTAGACCCGGTTGAATGGTACGAAATGGAAAATCTTTATTGCATATTATTTAAGATTACGAAATACATGTCATAAGCACAGATTAATGACAGTACAATCTTACACGCAGTTATGTGACTAATTTCAGGGAAACGAGGAACGCACGGCACATTGTAAAAAGGGGAACACATTATATTTATCCTTAATAAAACCACCCTCCCCTATTAATACCTACACTAATCTAGATTTGTAGGATCGAGGAAGCATGCTCACCACTCGTGATACTTCGGAGAATTTTAAAGTAAGGCACTCGGCTCGTTTCGCTGCAGTTCTTTCTTGTATTTTCGGGCGCGGTCGGGGTTTACTGACCGTGGCGGTACGTGAATTCTTCTCCTCTTCTTCTCGTCTCGTCTCGTAGTCAACAGAGTCCAGAGAAAAACAGAAGGCTGCTCGTCCAGCAGAGCGATACCCGAGGATCAGAATAGGAGAATAAAAGTTCAGCAGTCATCAGCGAGATCAATCAGTCAAGAGTCCAGCCCGAGTCAAGAGTCAGCAGAGATATAAGTCGAATCCAGAGAATAAGCCCTTGATGGACATTTGTTCACTATAGTTATAGTGCTGTGTTCCCTTATCTCCCGCTCAAATCTTAATGTTTGTCCTTTGTGAAATGCTGGTGCACAAAACTCCCAGCATGGGGCGATTCTTTCCTTTAATGGGTTTCGGTAGCACCTTAAACTGGCCAAGTAGCCGTTAATGTTTTCCCCATTGTCGAGCCGGCTAGGAGTCTCCCTGACTGGGTTTGGGGCCTTCTCGAATACTGATATGTGTATTGCTGTGTCTGGATGGGCCTTCGATTGCCCATTACAATGGTCCTTACTTGTGCATGGAAAATGATTCCAGCACTTATATCTTTGCTATTGTGTCGAATGCAGACAGGTTGCATCCTGTCTTTATCAGTGTTTGCTGCGTATTAACCAATCTGATACTGAAATGTTTATTCGAACGCCATCTTGTCTGCCCACTGTATTCTGGAAGCTTCTGCCACGATGCTCGGCGGCCATTTTACAGGCTGCTTGTGTCCACTTTGAAAACCTGACAGCATTCTGCTGAAATAAAGCTGTTTGAACGAAACTATGTGTTTTCTCCTTATTTATAAAATCGCGATATATTGCGAATTCTACACAAGCTCCCACAAGCAGCAATGGGATAATGACCAGACAATCTGTTTTTGTTGTGTTGATTGGGGGATAAATATTGACCAGGACACCGGGGATAAGTCCCCTACTCTTCTTTGAAATAGTGCCATGGGATATTTTACATTCACCTGAGAGAGCAGACGGGGCTTCGGTTTAACGTCTCTTCCAAAAGACAGCACCTCTGACAGTGCAGCACTCCCTCAGCACTGCAATTGAATGGCAGGCTGGAGTTTTGTGCTCAAGCCTCTGGAGAGCAATATTAACACACACTTTTTTGACTTTAACATCGGGTCCTCGGGTTTCTCGGACTTCCTGAAACACGCCAGTGAAAGCAAGGTGAGTATACAGTGGCAATTGATGGAGCTGAATCAATCTCAGGGAAATATGCCACTAAATAGTCAGTGCTCACAGTTGCTTTCTTACCTGCTTGTGATAAATGGTTTGTTCACAGTACTTTTGCTGAGAGGCTACTTTGTACACTGGAGGTTACTTCCTACACTTTGGAGGTTACTTTCTGCACTTCATAGGTTTGCTCTGTCACATCACAACGGGTGCCACTTATGTTGATTTAGATTGGGCCTCAGATGAGGACCAAGATGACCAGCAACAGCACCAGTAACAGCACCCACAGCAGCCTGCTGCTTAAGACCTGTAGCTCCACAGGAGAGAGGGGAGCAGCAGAGAGGAGCAGCAGAGAGGGGAGCAGCAGAGAGGAGAGCAACAGAGAAGTGACCAGTAGAGAGGTGCAGCTCACAGGAGACAACACCCACGAAACAGGGTCTACAGGCAGAGGCTGAGTTTCCTTGACATGTCTGAACACCAGTGTTCCAGGAGGCTCAGGTTGTCACGTCAGGTGGTGGCAGATATCTGCAGCCTCCTAGAAGAAGACCTGCTACCTACTGGACCTGGTGGCCACGGGCTACCAGTGGCTCTCACAGTCACCACCGCCCTCAACATTTTTGCCTCCGGATCTTTCCAGAGCCCTGCCGCAGACATGTCCAGGATCTCCCAGTCGGCGGCTCACAAATGCATAAGACAGGTGACTGATGGCTTGTTTGCCAGAGCTGGCAAATAAATCAACTTTGCCAGCGATTATGCCAGTCAGAAAGCGCTTGGCTTTACGGCTCTGGCTGGTTTCCCACAGGTGCAGGGCACCATCGACCACATACATGTGGCAATCTGGGCACCCCCAGAACAACCAGAATTATTAGTCAACCGCAAGGGCTTCCACTCCATCAGCTGGTGTGCAACCACAAAAAGATCTTTATGCAGGTGTGCGCAAGATTCGAGGGCAGCTGCCATGATGCTTTTATCCTGCAGCAGTCCAAGCTCCCTGATCTCCCTGGAAGCAGACTTAAGGGGTGGCTGCTAGGCGACAAGCATTATCCACTGCAAACTTGGCTCATGACACCTGTCAGAAACCCGACCAATGAAGCCAAACAGCGTTACAAGGAATGCCATATCACCATCAGATGTGTGATTGAACATGCCATCGGCAGCCTGAAGATGTGGTTCAGGTGCCTGAACAGATCTGGAGGCGCCCTTCAGTAAGCACCAGCCAGGGTTTCCAGAATGGTCGTGGGTTACTGCGGTCTGCACAACATTGCACAACAGCAAGGCTTGAACCTGCAGGAGGAACAAGGCGAAGAGCTCAGATCCTCCTCTGACAATTCGGAGGGGAAGGAGGAAGAAGAGGAGGAGGAGGAGGAGGAAGATGATGAGGGCAATGCATCCCCAGCTGCTCATATTGCTGTCTAGGATTCCAGAGATGCCCTTATCAATACAAGGTTCACTTAGGTTACACCAGAGGACCCATGTCACCAGAAAATACAACGGCCACTCTTCCCGCACCCTCCCGCCGCGCCCCCCCCACCACCGCCACCGTCCCCCCCCATGCCACTGACACAAAGCAGTCCTGCAACCAACCAACCATCCCTTGAACATCCCCCCATTGGTCCACATCAATTCACATTTTCACATTCATCATCAAACAAGTTAGAAGCACTTAAGTAGGACAAGACAGGAAAGTGGTGAAAAATAACATTTATGTGAGCTAAATAATGAACAAAAACTTATCAAAACAATATTTTCTCAGACACCCATGTACATACCCTTGTGCAACTACAAAGCCAAACTCTTCCTTTTTCTGTTACTCCTACGTGGTGCAACCTGTGTGGCTTCAGCAGAGGTTGAGGCAGGCTGTTCACATCCCTGCTCTGACTGCTGAGATGCTCTTGGCTGATGTCCTCAGGGTGTTGGAGCCCACCAAAGACTGCCCTCCTGCAGCTGAGTATCTGAGCTGGTGTATGGTCTGAATCAGTCCTGTGACAGTGCACCCTCAGAATGACTCAGCTCCTCTGAGGACCCGTCACCCGCCACATCCACCGACTCCTGCTGCTGCTGAAGGCCCTGTGGGACATGAATTAATCATGGCAAGGTAAGAATATTGCAAGTCATCATGAAGATGATCATATTTTGCTTGCTGTTGAAACCAAGTCAACATATCTGAATGCCGTATGACATGTGGGTGCCTTTTATTTAATAGTGTCATGAGGTCATGAGGGAGCTCCCCATCTTTCCATCTCCGACAGCCAGGGAAGCCATAACTCCACTGATCTCCAGCGCCTCCTCCTCTGCAGTTGTCAGCTGTGTGATCAGTGGAGGGCCCCCTCCGGTTCTTTCCCTCTCCCTGGTGTTCTTTACTCTCTCCTGCAAGGAGGGAAAGAAGCATGAGTGAGTGTAATGGCGTGTGTTCAGCCGATGGATGGAGATCATTTGGTGAGGGTGACTGAGGGAGAGGCATGAAATTGCATAAGGATGAGGGTGAGTGGGAGTGGTGGATGGATAGATGGGGATGTGAGAAAGTGGATACAAAGAGAATGATGGGTGCACCTGCAAGTTAAGTGGGTGTGAGGAATGATGTGATGGAGTAGGCTTAAGAAGGCAAAGTGAGGGGGTAGAGTGTTGCGCACAGCAGGATGTAAGTGAATGTGGCACTGTACTTACCTTTCCTGCCCTGCTGAGATCATTAAAGGCACAAGTCAGGAGTGTGATTAAATACTCTCTGCTTGCCTGGATGAGTGCGGCTCCTACTCAAGAAACTCGACACCATCCAGGACAAAGCAGCCCACTTGATTGGCACCCCATCCACCACCTTAAACATTCACTCCCTCCACCACTGGCGTACCGTGGCAGCTGTGTGTACCATCTACAAGATGCACTGCAACAACTTGCCAAGGCTTCTTCGACAGCACCTCCCAAAGCCGTGATCTCTACCACCTAGAAGGACAAGAGAAGCAGGCGCATGGGAACACCATCACCTCCGAGGTCCCCTCCAAGTCACACACCATTCTGACTTGGAAATATATCGCCGTTCCTTCATTGTCCCTGTGTCAAAATCCTGGAACTCCCTACCTAAAACCACTGTGGGAGTACCTTCACCACACGGACTGTAGCGGTTCAAGGAGCCACTCACCACCACCTTCTCAAGGGCAATTAGGAATGGGCAATAAATGCAGGCCTTGCCAGCGATGCCCACATTCCGTGAATGAATAAAAAAAAATTAAACCGTTTTCTGCATTGAATCCAGGAGAGTGGCACCACCCTCCTGCTGCTGACCTCCTCGGCAACCTCCAACCACGCCTTCCTTGTCCCAGCAGCAGGCTTCTTCCTGCCATTGCAAGGGAAGAGTATCTTCCTCTGGCTCCTCACAGCCCCCAGTAGCACATCCAGGGAGACAGTCACGAAGCGGGGCGTAGCCTTTGCTCATCTCAACTCCATTGCAACACTTCCAGTTCTCTGACAGCCAACTCCAACTCCTTCACCTTGCATGCTTGGAGTGCCCCTTTAAATACTGGAGTTGAGATCGCATCATCTGGGTCCGCACCACACCCGCTGCCGCTGATTGGACGGGAAACCCGGAAAGAAAATGATAATGAGGTGGCTGAGTTTAAAAAGTCACAGACAGATTCGCGTAAAAATTTCCGGGTTTTCCATGTGCTATTGGAACAACCCCCCCCCCCTGCTCACAGTATGTCTGCACATTAAAATTCAGCCTTAAGAGGGTAAGATTCACCTGACACCAGGCAGCCTCTAATGCACATATGGTACTAATAGAAAGGGATACTTCTAGTTATAAAAGATAATTATTACATAATTTATGAGGCTTAGCTTTACAACCTAATGTAATTTTTAGCCAAATGTGTATATTTCATTTATACTACATGTCTGTTTTTGAGATCATTGTTGTAGGTTTTAGATTTATTTTGCATAAACCGTTACTATGGAGGATGAGGCCATTAGAGCAAGTAAGAGTGTAAGGAGACATGGGTGAAAAAGGGTTAAAATGTAAAGAGTGCTGACTCAATTCATGATTCTGTGAGAAAAGACCGATTCCACCTGGCAGCTTTATCACTCCCTAAATGTTGAGAAGTTAATTAGAAAATGGCCTGGTGACTTTGAGAAGGAAAGATAGGGAGCATGTGCTTACTTTAGCCAAGTTAAGGGAGTTGAAAACAGGATGATTAAAGGTTGAGTCATCTTCACCCATGTCAATAGAATCATTGTAAATTATGAATTGATCATGCAGCTTAGTAATGTAGAGCTGCATGTGAACAAGACATGATCACTTCATGCTGAGAATACTTATAAGGCATTTTTGATAAGAGACTTATAGCGCAGAAAGGTATAAAAGCTAACAAATTGTAACATGAATTTAGATTCGATCCAGGAAGATTGAGCTCAAGAACTGTAAACTCAAGAGACATCATTTCCCCAGCCAAGTTAATTTGGTTGTAAAAAGAAAGACTTGCATTTATACAGCGTCTTTCACGACCTCAGGACGTCCCAAAGCGTTTTACAGCCAATGAAGTACTTTTGAAGTGTAGTCACTGTTGTAATGTAGGAAACGCGACAGCCAATTTGCACATAGCAAGCTCCCACAAACGACGCAATGTGATAATGTTCAAATAATCTGTTTGTATTATGTTGGTTGAGGGATAATTAGCCAGGACACTGGGGATAACTCCCCTGCTCTTTTTCAAAATAGTGCCATGGGATATTTTATGTCTACCTGAGAGAGCAGACAGGGCTTCGGTTTAACGTCTCATCCAAAAGATGTAAGGAAATATCATATTGGATATTTGTGAATTAGTGAGCATGCAGAGCTAATTGTTACTTCTGAACATAACATATTACTAACTTGATGACTTTCATTGAGTAGTGCTTTCTATCACAGTAAATGAACACATTTTGAAAAAGTTTAACATTTTTAATCTACAATTGCATTCTGAGCCACAAATATCTAGTTTCTGACAACAATGTATTAAGTTTTCATTACCTGTTAGGGAAAAATAGGCCAGGTATGCTAGTGCTGATTGATGTCCAGTGACACCTGTTGGAAGTGTACATGTTTCGGTGTCAGATAAGGATATGTCTATAGAAAATGCTGGAAATAATCAGCAGGTCAGGCAGCATCTGTGGAGAGAGAAACAGAGTTAACGTTTCAGGTCGATGATCCTTCGTCAGAACTGGAAAAAGCTGGAGATCAAACAGGTTTGTAAGCAAGTGTACTTGCACTGCACTTGCTTAAAAACCTGTTCGACCTCCAGCTTTTTCCAGTTCTGACGAAGGGTCATCGACCTGAAACATTAACTCTGTTTCTCTCTCCACAGATGCTGCCTGACCTGCTGAGTATTTCCAGCATTTTCTGTTTTTATTTCAGATTTCCAGCATCCGCAGTATTTTGCTTTTGTAAGGATATGTCTATGTTCAGCAGGGATACCCACTATAGTTGAATAGTCTGCCGACACTTAGCTTCTAACTCACAAATTAACGTTGTCCACTTGGGTGACTGGCACCTATAGAACTGTATCACAACAAGGACAGGAAGACACGAGGCAAGAGAGTTCCACAGAAATGGGGTTTCCGCTGCACTTCTGGTAAAATTACAGTGGCAGAGCAGGAGCAGCTCTGAGTAAATTCTGAGTCACTGTTTCATAAAGAAACCTTCATGTGATTTGACAGCTGGAAAATAAGTAAACCCCTTAGGTGGGCTAAAAATTTAAAAAAAACTAGTATACTCCTTGCCTTTGCTCCTGTGTGTCTCTCATTGATGAGCATGCCCTGGAGTCCTGCATTGGATGAAATAAGATGCTGGTTATGTAAACACACAAAATAGAAATTAGAGATTATTTTTTACAGCTAATTTGGAACACTTACTGGATGAGCGAACTGTCCAGTAGCAGTGGCGTAAAACGATACTGGCACAGAGCAGTGTGGACACCCAGAATACAAATATTTTGAAATTACACCTACAGGAGGAATATTTCACCACTGGCATCAGATTTTCCAGGGCTAGGGTCAAATGTTGCATGATGCTTATTTAAAGCAGCATCTTGCTGTAAAAAGAAAGTAGCGCAATGCAACACCACCATTTTCCAGCCTGCAGGAAGTATTTGTGTTTGGACGTATTTAAGTCACTGCTAGCCGTGACATTTAATGGCTTGCTGATGGCATTGAACTTATTAGAGTTTTGGCTATGGTGACTGCTGCGCTGTCAGTTGAAATCTTTGCCACCTGTAGCCTGAAGCTCACTTTTGTTTGTTGCTAGTTGTTTGCTAAAGAAAAACACAATTTTCAAACAGCTGTATTTTTCTTTACTTATTTTTGTCTCCATTTAAAACCTTTCTTCTTCCCTCCCGTGGGTCACTTCAGCCCAACGTTCCTCAGTCGAGAGGAGGTACAAGCCTACAGCTATGGATTTGTCATGCTGCTGTCAAACTGCCAATGGGAAGTGTAGAAGAGTGACCTGGGTTGATAAGCACTATGCATATCTTTTATGGAAGCTTTTGGCCTCATCCACTTTGTCCTTTTGGTACGATCAAGAATGAGGAATTGTTGCAAAACAAATTATGTGCATACTTCCATCCATTGTTACAATATAACTGCACTGTACTTCCAGATCTTTGTATTTGTAATCATAGAATCATACAGCACAGAAGGAGGCCATTTGGTCCATTGTGCCTGTGCCGGCTCTTTGAAAGAGCTATCCAGTTAGTCCCACTCCCCTGCTCTTTCCCCATAGGCCTGCACATTTTTCCTTTTCAAATATTTAGCCAATTTCCTTTTAAAAATTATTATTGAATCTGCTTCCACCATCCTTTCAGGCAGTGCATTCCAGATCATAACAATGTACCTGAACCTTTGAAATTTCTCAAAGCGCTTTGCAAAATAGGTTTATCTCTGGGTGTGCACCCGGTCCTGCTGGATCAGCTGGGTGCAACGATTATGGGAAAGTCAGGCGGGTCAGAGTGCATGTCTGTAAAGGAACCAACCTGATTTTCTTCCATTAGTTTAAATACATGCTCTGACTCACACAAGATTTTGCTGCACCCAAGAGATCCAGTGCAGCTGGGCACAGACCCAGGAAAATCTCTCCTTTTCAATGGATAAGTTTTGTAGGCAAATGGCCTATTCACATAAATAGGCTCCATAGTACTTTAATCAATCTGCCATTCCTTAGTGCATCCACTGAATTAGTCCAGATCCCTTTCTTTGTTATCAATCTCTTATATTCATCACCTAGTCACGTAACTTGATCCATCAGAAAATCTTATAACTACATTTTATAGAGTCATAGAGTTATACAGCACAGAAAGAGGCCCTTCGGCCCATCGTGTCTGCGCCGGCCATCAAGCCCTAACTATTTTAATCCCATTTTCCAGCACTTGGTCCGTAGCCTTGGTGTTTCAAGTGCTCATCTAAATGCTTCTTGAATGTTGTGAGGGTTCCTGCCTCTACCACCCTTTCAGGCAGTGAGTTGCAGATTCCAACCACCCTCTGGGTGAAAAAGTTTTTCCTCAAATCCCCTCTAAACCTCCTGCCCCTTACCTTGAAACTATGCCCCCTGGTTATTGACCCCTCTACTAAGGGGAAAAGTTCCTTTCTATCTACCCTATCTATGCCCCTCATAATTTTGTACACCTCAATCAGGTCCCCCCTCAGCCTTCTCTGCTCTAAGGAAAGCAACCCCAGCCTGTCCAGTCTCTCTTCATAGCTGAAACGCTCCATCCAGGTAACATCCTGGTGAATCTCCTCTGCACCCTCTCCAATGCAATCACATCCTTCCTATAGTGTGGCGACCAGAACTGCACACAATATTCCAGCTGTGGCCTAACTAGCGTTTTGTACAGCTCCATCATAACCTCCCTGCTCTTATATTCTATGCCTTGGCTAATGAAGGCAAGTATCCCATATGCCTTCTTAACCACCTTATCTACCTGTCCTGCTGCCTTCAGGTGTCTATATACATGCACACCAAGGTCCCACTGATCCTGTGTCCTTCCGAGGGTCCTACCATTCATTGTGTATTCCCTTGCATTGTTAGTCCTCCCAAAATGCATCACCTCACACTTTTCAAGGTTAAATTCCATTTGCCACTGTTCTGCCCATCTGACCAACCAACTATATCGTCCTGAGTCTATCTGCTTCATTCGTAAATAATCTTCCCAACTCCAGTAAACTGATCACTGGCAGAGCATCATCAGAAAAATAAGTTTAATAGAGTCCATCTACCCATCACTCATAAATAGTGCAAGCAGCAGGTAAACCAGAATAATTCTATTTGGATCTGGTGTGTCCCCACTTGATGGAAAGTTGTCCATTTATTCTCATTTTAACACTCTGGCCGTGAAATTCGATGTTGTAGCACCAACCGTTAAGGAAGGTTGTCTTGAAAAAATGGCGCCATCTCACGTCCACCCGCTTCCGGCATGGGACACGATGGTCGTCATTTTGGAGAGGTTGGCAGCACTGCTGTTGCCTGCGCTTGCCTCTCTAATGTAAATATGCAGATCGTGACGACAATCAGCGTGCAACACCTGAATTGACGCACGATTGCGATTTTGGACATCGCCGCACTCCATACTGCCCTTTCCTAACCACGCACGGAAGAACGTGCGTGCAGCAGTTGTACAGAGACGCTGTCAGCGCTTCTTAAAGGGTCACACACATCTTTCAGGTAAGTTTTTTTTTCAGCTTTTGGAGTGTTTTTTTTTACAGTTTATTGGAGTAGTGGCTTGGTGCAATACATTTAATAAGTTGATAAACTGTGCAGGGAGTGCTGCTGGATGCTTGCAAAGCTTTGGATGTTAAAGGAAAGCCTCTGAGAACACCACTTACCACAGTCCTGGGGGCTCTAGTTGCAGTCCGCCTTGGGCTGCAACATCACATGGAGATGAGGCAGAGGAAGCAAAGGGGACAAGCTGCTCACAAAGGGAACAAGAAGAAGCAGAATAGGAGGAAACAGAAGAGGAGGAAGCAGAAAAGGAGGAAACGGAAGGAAGGAGGCAACCCGGACAGCCCCTTTCTGGCTGGGATATCCAGGATCGAATCATCTGCCTGTGGTACCAGTACCAGTGACCACAACCCCAATTCCCCTTTCAACATTTGTCCCACACCTTAACTTCCCTCTGTTAATGTCCCCTTGACCACAATGCTGAAATAAAGATCCACCACAGACCTGTGCGGTCTGCACAGAGTGGGATTAAACAGAGTGTACTTGAACAGAGTGTTTTATTTCGGAATTTGGAAAGAGTGAGAATTTTTGGTAAGAGGGGGAAGGAGTTGTTGCTTTCTGCCTACACTACTTGTAGTGCTTTGCGTTACAGGTAGATATATAACTTCAGTACCCTTAACTTAATCTAGATCAAGTACGTAGTCCAGAAACTACACTGTAAACTAAGTTACCTAATGACAAATTTAATTAAATTTAATTGAATAAAACAAGGTCATATAGGGATGGCAGTGCAGGTGGTGTGCCGCAACTGCAGCATGTGGGAGTTTGTGGAGAGCATTATGATCCTAGACAGCCACGTTTGCAGTAAGTGTCTGCATCTTGAGGAACTTCAGCTCAGAGTTTTTGAGCTGGAGTCTGAGGTGCAGACATTGCGGGGCATCAGGGATGGGGAGAGTTACCTGGACAATTTGATCCAGAAGTCAGTCACACCCCTTAGGTTAGGTAGTGGTACAGGTCTGGTTAGTGATCAGGGACAGGAGGGTGTGACTGCAACTCAGGCAGGTAAGGAGACCCCAGGTGCAGTGCTGGAGGAGCCTCAGCCTTTGCCCTTGTCCACCAGGTATGAGGTTCTTTCTGCCTGTGTGGATGAGGGAAAAGCCTGTGGATGGATGAGCAAGTTGACCATGGCACCATTGTGCAGGAGGCCATTCAAATGGAGGAAGTGAAAGGGAATATAGTTGTGGTAGGGGAAAGTATAGTCAGGGGGATAGATACTGTTCTCTGCAGCCGCGACCAAGAGTTCCGAAGTTTGTGTTGCCTGGGTTAAAGACATCTCCTCGCGGCCGGAGAAGAACTTGAAGTGGGAGGGAGAGGATCCAGTTGTCATGGTCCACGTAGGAACCAACAGCATAGGTAGAACTAGGAATGAGGTTCTGCTGAGGGAGTTTGAGGAGCTAGGATCCAAATTAAAAAGCAGAACCCCAAAGGTAATAATCTCTGGATTGTTACCTGAGCCACACACAAATTGACATAGGGACAAACAGATTAGAGGTTTAAATGCGTGGCTCAAAGCGTGGTGTGGAAGGAAGGGGTTTCAGTTCATGGGGCACTGGCACCAGTACTGGGGAAAGAGGGAGCTGTTCCATTGGGATGGGCTCCACTTAAACCGGGCTGGGACCAGTGTCCTGGCGAACCAAATAACTAGGGCAGTAGAGAGGGCTTTAAACCAATGAAGGAGGGGGTTGGAAGGATTCAGGAAAGAGTAAATTTAAAAGCAGCAAGAGAAATGTCAAGGCTCTAGAGCAGAGTAGAGTTTTGGGTAAAAATAAGCAGAGTGGATCAGGAAGGAACAGAGAGAGTAACAAAGGTAATCAGGCATCAGTGACTAAGGTGACATCAGAGAAAAATAGAAATAAGTCAAAGCTAAAGGCACTATATCTGAATGTGTGAAGCATTCGCAACAAAATAGATGAATTAATAGCGCAGATAGAAATTAACAGGTTTGATCTAATAGCCATAACGGAGACGTGGTTAAAAAGTGGCCAAGGTTGGGAACTAAATATTCCAGGATACTTAAACTTTAGAAGAGATAAGCAAAATGGAAAAGGAGGAGGGGTAGCCCTGATAATAAAGGATGGGATAAAGACAGTAGAGAGAAAGGATCTTAGCTCCGAAAAGCAGGAAGTAGAATCCATTAGGGTGGAGCTAAGAAACAGCAAGGGGCAGAAAGCATTGGTGGGATTTGTTTATAGGCCCCCAAATTGTAGTTGTAATGTAGGGCAGAGTAGAAATCAGGAAATTAGAGGTGCATGTAACAAGGGTAATACAGTAATCATGGGGGACTTTAATCTGCATATAGACTGGGCAAACAAAATTTACAATAATAATGTGGAGGACAAATTCATGGATTGTATGAAAGATAGTTTTCTAGATCAGTATGTTGAGGAACTAACTAGGTAAAAGGTTATTTTAGATCTAGTATTGTGCAATGAGAAAGGGTTTATTAATAACCTTGTAGTAAAGGGGCCTTTAGGGAAGAGTGACCATAATATGAGAGAATTTTATATTGAGTTTGAAAGTGATTTAGTTAAATCCAAAACAATGTTATTATATCTAAACAAAGCAAACTACGAGGGGCGAGTTGGCTAAGATAGATTATGAAACTACATTAAAAGAACATAAGAACATAAGAAATAGGACCAGGAATAGTCCACTTGGCCCCTCGAGCCTGCTCCACCATTCAATAAAATCATGGCTGATCTTGGGCTCAAATCCACTTCCCTGCCCGCTCCCCATAACCCTTCACTCCCTTATCTTGAAAAAACCTGTCTATCTCCACCTTAAATGTATTTTATGACCCAGCCTCCACGGCTCTCTGGGGCAGAGAATTCCACAGATTTACAACCCTCTGAGAGAAGAAATTCCTCCTCATCTCAGTTCTAAAAGGGCGACCCTTTATTCTGAAACTATGCCCCGAGTTCTAGATTTCCCCACGAGGGGAAGCATCCTCTCTGCATCTACCTTGTCAGAGCCCCCTCAGTATCTTATATGTTTCAATAAGATCACCTCTCATTCTTCTAAATTCCAATGAGTATAGGCCCAACCTACTCAACCTTTCTTCATAAGTCAACCCCCTCATCTCTGCAATTAACCTAGTGAATTGTCTCTGAACTGCCTCCAATGCAAGTATAGCCTTCCTTAAATAAGGAGACAAAAACTGTACGCAGAACTCAAGATGTCTCACCAATACCCTGTATAGTTGTAGCAGGACTTCCCTGCTTTTATACTCCAACCCCCTTGCAATAAAGGCCAAAATTCCATTTGCCTTCCTGATTACTTGCTGTACCTGCATGCTAACTTTGTGTTTCATGCACAAGGACCCCCAGGTCCCTCTGAACTGTAGCATTTTGTAAAAAGGTATGACTGTAGACAATCAATGGCTAACATTTAAAGAATTAATACATAATTTACAACAAATATACATTCCTTGAAGGCAAAAAACCCCACAGGAAAAGTGGTCCAACCGTGGCTAACAAGAGAAGTTAAAGATAGCATTAGATCAAAAGAAAAGGCTTATAATGTTGCCAAAAAGAATAGTAAGCCTGAGGATTGGGAGGACTTTAGAATTCAGCAAAGGAGGGCCAAGAAATTGATAAAGAAAGGGAAAATAGAATATGAGAGTAAACTAGCGAGAGACATAAAAACAGACTGTATAAACTTCTATAGGTATGTAAAAAGGAAAAGATTAGCAGAAGTAAATGTGGGTCCCTTACAGGCTGAGACAGGAGAAATTATAATGAGGAATAAGGAAATGGGAGAGAAATTAAACAAATACCTTGGCCGCGATTTTGTCATTGGAGGCGGGTTGGGTGTGGGTCAGGTGGTTGGCGGGTTCCAGACCCGCCTCCACTTCCAGCCGGTCAGAAATTGAAATTTTCAGTTAAGTGTCCTATTGAATCTCTGCGTGCGCTCGACCCGGCCCAATCAGTGGTTTTGGGTCTGCTGCTCGCCTCTGCTGATGTGTGTCAGCCAGCTGTATTTAAGGGGCCCATGCAGCCTTGTTCCATTTTCACCCTTTTCTGCTGGTTCTCGTTTTGGCTATTATACTCATGACTGCTGCAAAAGCCAAGGCCTCTCCCTGCTTTGATGATGACTCCCTCCATGCTCTTGTGGAGGGAGTGAGAGGGCGCCAGGAGGTACTGTTCCCATCATCTGGACGGAGGAAGCCTCCTCAGCAAAGTAAAGCAGCCTGGCTGAAAATTGCTGAGGAGGTGAGCTCCAGATCTTTGTGTGCTCGCTCCTGGGTCCAGTGCAGGAAAAGGTTCAATGACCTGGTTCGCTCAGGAAAAGTGAGTATGACATCACACTTTCCTTCAATCTGCTCCCCATCTCCTCTCATCACCAGCACTCTGCATTGTCAACCTACTCCTGCACATCCCACTTTACCCTTACAACCCTTGCACCCTTAACCATCCCTCTCTCTCAGAATCACTTCACTATTCGACTATGCACCCCTCACACACGCTATCACTGGTATGCAATGCCAGCAACTAACAACGCATAGGGAGGACCCTTGGTATTGGCAACTCACTCCATCTTTGTCTCCCTCTAATCATCTATGCTATGGATTCTCTACACTCATTCCGTCATTCTCACTCAAACTCCACTTGTGTCCCTCATTGCAGGAAAAGAGAGCCCACAATAAGAGGGAGAGGGCCAGGACAGGAGGAGAGCCACCTTCCATTGCCCATATGACCACCACTGATGTTGGTGGCAGGCAACAAGGAAGTGTGGGCTCCTCTCCAAGCGCTCACACTCCCATGCCACTGCCAAGCCCTCGGTCAGAGCCCCACCAGAGTCCTCACCTAACTGAGATGCAGTCTCAGCCCCTGCACAGCCGCAGGAAGAGCAGACTGCTGTTGAGCCCTCACAGGCTCACAAACCCAGAGGGCGCCCGCCAAAGTTGTCGAAGCAGGAGCAGCATGAAAGTGAGCAAGGTGCCTCCACATCTGCTGAGCCACAGGGGAAGCACCTCGTAGAAGCATGCGTAAGAGGAAGATAAAGCACAAATAGTCACAAGGGTAGTCATTTGGGTGTTCTGTTCTGTTGTCTTTTGTTCTGTTTAATATTTGCCATTGTCATCCTTTTGTGTATGTATTAAACCAAAGTGATGGCAAACAGTTGAAGTTCTGGCCTATGTGTTCTGGGAAATGGAAGTTGCACATTGAGGGCTCAGGGCGACTTGCATTTGTAATGATGGTGGTGAGAGTGATAGGAACCCACAGGTTCTTGTACATTGTGTGTGGTGTGTTAAGAAGGTGCCAGCCACATGTGCTTGATTCGTCTACTTAAGCGAATCTGGCAAAGATTAGAGCATCCCTTGCATCAATGTGCTCGTGTGCTGCTGGAGCTGGCTCACCCGCCTCCGCAAGGTCTTCCTCCTCCTCCTCATCTGAGGAGGCTATACGTTGAGCCATTTGTTCCTCAGGCAGCCGTAAGCCACGCTGCTGTGCGATGTTGTGCAGTGCACAGCAGACCACGATAATTCTGGAGACCCTGGCTGCTGAGTACTGTAGGGCTCTACCTGATCTGTCAAGGCATCTGAATCGCATTTTGAGCAAGCCGATGGTTTGCTCGATGATGGCTCTGGTGTAAATGTGGCTGGCATTGTAGCGCTCCTCAGCTTCGTTTGATGGCCTCCTCAACGGCGTCATTAGCCACGTCTTTAGGGGATAGCCCTTGTCTCCAAGTAGCCATCCGGAAAGTTGGGTTGGTGGTATGAAGAGCTGAGGCACAGTAGACTGCCACAGGATAAACCAGTCATGGCAACTGCCAGGATACTTTGCGCAAACATGCATAATGTTCTTCCTGTGGTTACACACCAGCTGAACGTTAAGGGAGTGGAAGCCCTTGCGTTTGACAAATATAGCTGGGTTGTGATGGGGTGCCCTAATGGCCACATGTGTGCAGTCTACGATGCCCTGCAAGCCTGCCAACTTTTCAAAACCAACCGCACACACGGTTGTAGAATTCGCAATATATCGCGATTTTATAAATAAGGAGAAAACACATAGTTTCGTTCAAACAGTTTTATTTCAGCAGAATGCTGTCAGGTTTTCAAAGTGGACACAAGCAGCCTGTAAAATGGCCGCCGAGCATCGTGGCAGAAGCTTCCAGAATACAGTGGGCAGACAAGATGGCGTTCGAATAAACATTTCAGTATCAGATTGGTTAATACGCAGCAAACACTGATAAAGACAGGATGCAACCTGTCTGCATTCGACACAATAGCAAAGATATAAGTGCTGGAATCATTTTCCATGCACAAGTAAGGACCATTGTAATGGGCAATCGAAGGCCCATCCAGACACAGCAATACACATATCAGTATTCGAGAAGGCCCCAAACCCAGTCAGGGAGACTCCTAGCCGGCTCGACAATGGGGAAAACATTAACGGCTACTTGGCCAGTTTAAGGTGCTACCGAAACCCATTAAAGGAAAGAATCGCCCCATGCTGGGAGTTTTGTGCACCAGCATTTCACAAAGGACAAACATTAAGATTTGAGCGGGAGATAAGGGAACACAGCACTATAACTATAGTGAACAAATGTCCATCAAGGGCTTATTCTCTGGATTCGACTCATATCTCTGCTGACTCTTGACTCGGGCTGGACTCTTGACTGATTGATCTCGCTGATGACTGCTGAACTTTTATTCTCCTATTCTGATCCTCGGGTATCGCTCTGCTGGACGAGCAGCCATCTGTTTTTCTCTGGACTCTGTTGACTACGAGACGAGACGAGAAGAAGAGGAGAACAATCCACGTACCGCCACGGTCAGTAAACCCCGACCGCGCCCGAAAATACAAGAAAGAACTGCAGCGAAACGAGCCGAGTGCCTTACTTTAAAATTCTCCGAGTTATCACGAGTGGTGAGCATGAGTCTCGATCCTACCAGTCTAGTTTAGAATAGGTATTGATAGGGGAGGGTTTAAGTTTTAAGGATAACTGTAATGTGTGCCCCCATTTATGATGTGTCGTTCGTTCCTCGTTTCCCTGAAATTAGTTACATAACTGCGTGTAAGATTGTACTGTCATTAATCTGTGCTTATGACATGTATTTCGTAATCTTGAATAATATGCAATAAAGATTTTCCATTTCGTACCATTCAACCGAGTCTACCTGCGTTTCATCTCCATTACTGCTCTCGCATCTAAGTCCAGTGTCTAGAACCGTAAGGGCGAGTGATTCGAACCACTCACAGGTGTGTCTAGTGTTCCCAGACTGGCTGGAGACCAGAACAGGCAACAAGGCCTAAACCCGCACTGACATACAGGCTGCACAGAGCCACACGAATCTCACAGGCTGAGAGACACGCTCGCAAACCCTTACACGGTTAAACTTGCTTCATCCATGGAGAAATGGATGTAATTGTGCGCCTTTGCAAAGAGGGCATCGGTAACCTGCGTGATGCAAGTGTGTGCGGTCGACTGGGAAATGCCGCTGATGTCTGCTGATGAGCCCTGGAAGGACCCTGAAGCAAAAAAATTGAGGGCGGTGTTGACTTTGACAGCCACTGGTAAAGGGGTGTCCACCCGCTCCTCTGGGCTCCAGGTGTTGGTGCAGCATTGCGCAGATGTCACCGACTACCTCTCGCGAAAGTCTCAGCCACCTTTGGCACTGCTGCTGACTCATGTTGAGGAAACTCATCCTCGGCCTGTAAACCCTGTGTTGGGGGTATCTCCTGCGGCGAGGTGCAGCCCTGTGCTGACGCCCTCTGCCCTGTGCATCATCAGGTGGGTGAGGAGGAGGTTGGTGCTCCTGTTGTTGCTGCTGCTGTTGTGGCTGGTTCTGCTGCTGTCGCGGCTGCTCTTCCTCCGAATCTGAGGACCAGGATGACAGGGTATAAATGGTTCCCATGCTGCTAGTAGATATGTCAGTTGAGGACTAGAAGTTATAAGCGCTCAGTCAATGTGGGCAGAGGGTTTTCCCAGGAGGTCACAGTGGAGATGGATCTCAGCTTCACCACTTACAAGATCAGTAGGCCTGCAAAAAGTTTTCCAACACCTGAAAAAACAACGTTCTGCCATCTGTAAGTCAGCCATGTTAGAGGTCCGCTTTTATGCTGGAGCTGCAGCTGTCAAGAAGTCAGGCACTTCCTGAACCCGGCACAATCAGCTGGCGTGGTTTGGGAACGGTGTGGAACATGCAGAAAATATACAAAAATCGAAATACGCTGTTAAAATCGGCTGTTAACTGCCTTAAAGGCCTCTCCCGCCGCTTGGTGGAGGGACCGATCGGGACTCCCAGAGCCGGCATTTCACAAAGTGGCGTGGAGGCGGGTTGACGGCGGGATCGCAACCCGCCGTCACTCAAAAAGATTTTAATGCTTCATCCACCTCCAAACCCACCTTCTCAGTGCTGATAAAATCACAGCCTTTGTTTTTGTCTTCACAGAAGATGACGCAAAAAACTTCCCGGAAATAGTGGAGAACCAAGGGTCCAGCGAGAATGAGGAACTGAAATCAATTAGTATTAGTAAAAAAATAGTACTGGAGAAATTAATGGGACTGAAAGCCAATAAATCCCCTGGACCTGTTGGCCTACATCCTAGGGTTTTGAAAGAGGTCGCTATAGAGATAGTGGATGCATTGGTTGTCATTTTCCAAAATTCCATAGATTCTAGAATGGTTCCCGTGTAATGGAAGATAGCAAGTGTAATCTCACTATTTAAGAAAGGAGGGAGAGAGAAAACGGTGAACTACAGACCAGTTAGCCTGAAATCAGTAGTAGGGAAAATGCTAGAATCTATTATTAAGGACATGGTAACAGGGCACTTAGAAAATAATAATAGGGTTGGGCAGAGTCAACACGGATTTATGAAATGGAAATTGTGTTTGACAAATCTGTTAGAGATTTTTGAGGTTGTAACTAACAGAATAGATAAGGGGGAACCAATGGATGTGGTGTATTGGATTTTCAGCAGGAATTAGATAAGGTGCCACACAAGAGGTTATTAAACAAAATTAGGGCTCAGGATTGAGGATTCATTAATGGACAGAAAACAGAGAGTAGGAATAAACGGGTAATTTTCAGGTTGGCAGGCTATAACTAGTGGGGTACCGCAGGATCAGTGCTTGGACCTCAGCTATTCACAATCTACATCAATGATTTGGATGAGGGGATCAAATGTAATATATCCAAGTTTGCTGATGATACAAAGCTGGGTGGGAATGTAAGTTGTGAGGAGGATGCAAGGAGGCTTCAAGGTGATATAGACAAGCTAAGTGAATGGGTAAGAACATGGCAAATGGAATATAATGTGGAGAAATGTGAAGTTATCCACTTTGGTAGGAAAAATAGAAAAGCAGAGTATTTTTTAAATGGTGAGAGATTGGGAAATGTTGGTGTTCAGAGGGACCTGGGTGTCCTTGTACACGAATCACCGAAAGTTAACATGCAGATACAGCAAGCAATTAGGAAAGCAAATGGTATGTTGGCCTTTATTACAAGAGAATTTGAGTATAAGAGTAAAGATGTTTTAATGTATTGTTTGCAGTTTTGGTCTCCTTACCTAAGGAAGGATATACTTGCCATAGAGGGAGTGCAACGAAGGTTCACCAGACTGGTTCCTGGGATGCGGGGATTGTCCTATGAGGACAGATTGAGTAGACTAGGCCTATATTCTCTAGAGTTTAGAAGAATGAGAGGTGATCTCATTGAAACATACAAAATTCTTGCAGGGCTTGACAGGGTAACATAAGAACATAAGAAATAGGAGCAGGAATAGGCCACTTGGCCCCTCGAGCCTGTTCCGCCATTCAATAAGATCATGGCTGATCTAGGGCTCAAAGCCACTTCCCATCCCACTCCTCATAACCCTTCACTCCCTTATCTTGCAAAAATTTGTCTATCTCCACTTTAAATGTATTTAATGACCCAGCCTCTACAGCTCACTGGGGCAGAGAATTCCACAAATTTACGACCCTCTGAGAGAAGAAGTTCCTCCTCATCTCAGTTCTAAAAGGGCGACCCTTTATTCTAAAACTGTGCCCCCGAGTTCTAGATTTCCCCATGAGGGGAACAATCCTCTCTGCATCTACCTGTCAAGCCCCCTCAGTATCTTATATGTTTCGATAAGATCACCTCTCATTCTTCTAAATTCCAATGAGTATAGGCCCAGCCTGCTCAACCTTTCCTCATAAGTCAAACCCCTCATCTCTGGAATTAACCTAGTGAATCGTCTCTGAACTGCCTCCAATGCAAGTATATCCTTTCTTAAATAAGGTGACCAAAACTGTATGCAGTACTCAAGGTGTGGTCTCACCAATACTTTGTACAGTTGTAGCAGGACTTCCCTGCTTTTATACACGGTGGCATAGTGGTTAGCACTGTTGCCTCACAGCGCCAGGGACCCGGGTTCGAATCCGGCCTCGGGTGACTGTCTGTGTGGACTTTGCACATTCTCCCCGTGTCTGCGTGGGTTTCCTCCGGGTGCTCCGGTTTCCTCCCACAGTCCAAAGATGTGCGGGTTAGGTTGATTTGGCTATGATAAATTGACCCTTAGTGTTAGGGGGGGATTAAATACGTGGGGTTACGGGGATAGGGTGGGATATGTGTCGGTGCAGGCTCGATGGGCTGAAATGGCCTCTATCTGCACTGTGGGGATTCTGTGATACTCCAACCCCCTTGCAATAAAGGCCAAAATTCCATTTGCCTTCCTGATTACTTGCTGTACCTGCATGCTAACCTTTTGTGTTTCATACACAAGGACCCCCAGGTCCCTTGGAACTGTAGCATTTTGTAATCTCTCTCCATTTAAATAATAGTTTGTTTTTTTATTTTTCCTGCCAAAGTGAATAACCTTGCACTTTCCCACATTATACTCCATCTGCCAAATGTTTGCCCACTCACCTAGCCTGTCTCTATCCCTTTGCAGATTCTTTGAGTCCTCTGCACAACTTGCTTTCCCACCCATCTTTGTATCATCCGCAAACTTGGCTACATTACACGCGATCCCTTCATCCAAGCCATTAAGGTAGATTGTAAACAGGGTAGATGCAGGAAGGATGTTTTCCCTGGCTGGGGAGTCTAAAACCAGGGGTCACAGTCTCAGAATAAGGGGTTGGCCATTTAGGACTGAGATGAGGAGAAATTTCTTCACTCAGAGGATGGTGAATCTTTGGAATTCTCTACCCGAGGGCTGTGGAGACTCAATCGTTGAGTATATTCAAGATAGAGTTCAATAGATTTTTGAATATTAAGGGAATCAAGGGATATGGGGATTGTGCAGGAAAGTGGAGATGAGGTAAAAGATCAGCCATGATCTTATTGAATGGCAGAGCTGGCTCGAAGGTCCAAATGGCCTCCTCCTGCTCCTATTTCTTATGTTATAAACTTTCCAATCCAACTATATCCATATATGCATCCAATATTACATCAAAGAATCAATTAATCACCCTTGTGCATTCCCTTAGTTATTGTCTTGCATGTGTCTTTGGCTATCCTACTGATGTCTCGCAGTGCTACCCCAGTGGCTGCAGCATGGCTGGCGGAAGGTTGCTGACCTTCAGTGGGGGTACACTGCAGATGGCCTTGCAGGACAACCTCGAGGAACTGGTGGCTGGGCGTGCCAAATCGAGTGATGGCGTTTCTTCTACTTCTTCTTCTTCACTTTCCTCTCCCTCTTCTTGGTCAACCATTGGCTGGGCAGGCTACATTTCTTGGGTGTGTGAAATGAGGAAGGCACAAGGGTAGAGTTGTAGTGAGGAGAGGGGGGTAAAGCAAGAGGTGCATGCTTACACCATTTGCATCTTGTAAATCAGAAGAGATTGTGGGATGAGGGGGAAGTGGGATGTGAGAAGGAGGATAAAGGATGAGGATACCGGCATCTTGTATTCTTTTAGCCCCGCTGCTGGCCAAGGGCTCAGCCATGCCTCTGCCAAGAATGTCTGTCTCCTCCAAGGGGGTGAGGTGAAGCTAGGAATGGGAGGTGTGCCTCGTGTTTGGTACAGATTGTTGGTAGGTGAGTGATGGTTGGTGGGGGTGGGTGGGTGAGGGTGGTCGTGCATTGAGCAGTGTGTGAGGCTAATGGTACAGTTGGTAGGAGACGGCTTTTGAAGATGCATTCACTGACCTTGACCACTCGTCTGAGCTCATGAAACTTCTTTGGGCACTGGAGCCAGGGCCTGGAGGCAACACTGCTGGCCATGATGGCCTCGGCGATCTGGACCCACATACTTCTTTCTGCGAGACCCTGGATTCCCATTCCCTGGCCTGTAGAGCCATTTGTGTTAGTGCTGAAGCACTTTTACCAGTTTTTACATGCGGAAGGAAGTTTAGCTTTAACAGCTGAAGAATGCCTAGTTTGGAATGATTTTTTCAAAAAAATTGAGGATGCAGTTGAGCTTTAAGTGCTAGAAACTGCCTATTTTTGAATGATTTTTAATTTTTTCAGAAGGCTGTTCACCTTTAAGGGCTCAAGACTCCTTTCAAAAATGACTGCTATGCTTTAAGAGAATACAGCCTCGCTCCAGCAACGCTAAAGGAACGCAACCTTGGGCATCCTGCTGAGCGCACAGTCTAAACAATCTGTTCCATTTCCCCGCACTTCTGCTCTCACCCCTTCCCCTCCCTCCCGGAACTATGATAGGGTTCCCCTTGTCCTCACCTTTCACTCCACCAGCCTTCACATTCAATGGATCATCCTCCGCCAGTTCCGCCACCTCCAGCGGGATCCCAACACCAAACATATCTTCACCTCCCCTTTCAGCATTCCGAAGGGACCGCTTCCTCCGCAACACCCTGGTCCACTCCTCAATCACCCCCAACACCCCCTCCCCTTCCCACGGCACCTTCCCATGCAAGCGCAGGAGGTGAAACACCTGCCCTTTTACCTCCTCCCTTCCCACTGTCCAGGGCCCCAAACACTCCTTCCAGGTGAAACAGCGATTTACTTGTACTTCTTGCAATTTAGTATACTGTATTCACTGCTCACGATGCGGTCTCCTCTACACTGGGGAGACCAAATGCAGATTGGGTGATCGCTTTGCGGAACACCTCCGTTCAGTCCGCAAGCGTGACCCCGAGCTTCCGGTCGCCTGTCACTTTAATTATCCGCTCCACTCCCACTCTGACCTCTCCGTCTTCGGCCTCTGGCACTGTTCCAATGAAGCTCAACGTAAATTCAAGGAACAGCACCTCATCTTTCAATTAGGCACTTTACAGCCTTCTGCACTCAACATCGAGTTCAACAATTTCAGATCATAACCTCTGCCCCTATTTTTTCAGATGGCAGCTGTTGATTATTTTGCTATTCCCATTTACACCTCCTCTAGACCCATCTTTTATTTCTTCACTTGTCCCACTACCATTTTGTTTTGCTTTGTACAATCGTACCTTTTGTCTTTTAATCTCTCCTGCCTTCTACCCCATCACACACCTTCCCTTTTGTTCTTTCCTCCCCTCCCCACTTTCCCTGCCCCTGCACTTAATTAAAATCTGTTAAATCTCTAACCTTTTCCAGTTCTGACGAAGGGTCATTGACCTGAAATGTTAACTCTGTTTCTCTCCCCACAGATGCTGCCTGACCTGCTGAGTATTTCCAGCATTTTCTGTCGGTAAAATTATATTGGCCCAAAAATTCGTGAGGAAGCCTTCGTGCGAGGGTAAGGCTTCCCCGCGGTCTCTCACTGCGCGTTGGCTTTTTCAGTTCCAGCTCGCACGAACTTGATGTTCTGGACAGCTGCTGTGCAGTGCTTTCGTATCCCACAGGCATAGTTAATTCGTGCGAGCTGTGGGATCACGTGACTCAGTTAGAGCCAATGGCAGCACACCATCTTCCATTCATAACTTTCACATAAGTGCTGTGAAAGCTATGAATACTATAGCCCCCCAAAAGAACAGCTAAACCTCAATTAAATTTAAAAAAAAAACCATCACATTAATAAAATAAGTATAGTTAAATAAATTAACCATTTTAAATAAAAAATTTAATTTTTGAAAAAATTTAAAATCTTTTAAAAAGTTATAAAAATAAACTTACCTGTCTTTAAAGTCTCTAAAAAAGATATACCTGTTAAAAAAAATTCAAAATAATACTTAATTCACTACTTACCTTGTTAAAAGTGGGTCTTACTCCTCCTTTTTTTATGTGTAAAATCTTCCATACTTACCTGCGCGTTGAAACCACTAAGTGCACTGCATGCGCGCAGCCTGTAGCGCGCACGCGGTTCACCTAGGAACCGCCCCCTTTTCCATTCACCAAGTGCCGGTTTTCAGCGCATGCGCAGTGCATGCAGAAAACCAGCAATTGGAGACAGAATACGCGAGAGTACACAGTGCGTACTCTCGCGTATCAACACAAATTTTTGGGCCATGATATGCTCACTGAAGTTTTTCCCTCCAATTAATAGGTAGAGGGGTAAGTGGCTACCAGGTGATAATCAATTATACAATCACAGTCCACACAGGCATGTACTCTGATGGGAGTGATACAACTACCCAATCTAATAGCACAGAGGGAGGGACTTGTCTCATTGTGGTGCTGCTGTATCTATTTAGTGATATAAAATAGTCCTTCTGATCAGCACTTTTGATGAGCCAAGTGCCTCATTGCAGACAAGGGCTCTGAACATCTGCCCTATAGTCTTGAGAGAAACATATTTTTATGGTGGTCATGTATCTGGTCAATCTTTCCAATGACCTTTATCCCAGGAGGGATTTTAACCTATAATAAGGAATCCAGAAGTCCCAATGGGAGATATATTTATCTATGCTACCCAGCATAGGTGGCCAAAAGGATATACAGTACTTGATTGGTAATAGTTGAGGTAATTTTGTTTCTATCCACAATACACAGTTTTGTTTTGTAGTTATTATAACGTATTATTAAAAAATATCTACATGGATTCCAGTACTAACACGTCTCTATGTTTTCCAGGCATGGATTTTTTTTTTCTCCTTATAACTCTACTGCTTTATTGTTTGCAGAGAATATGTCAGGAATATCACAACGTATATAGTTGATGCGATATATTAATATCCTCAGTAGCATCTTAGAATAAGCAGAGAATGTACGCCTAAGGGAACCGTTCACATAATACATAGCTGAAGTCTTTGTCATGTGTCCACGAACATTTACATCAAAATCAAGCCGTAAGTCATAATCCACACATAAACTTTGGACCAGCAGATAGCACATAACCATATGGGTATAATGGAGAGGCGATTCACTCATAACATTTTTTTTTATGGTTAACTAGGTGCCAGACACGCACAAAAATCCACTATCATATTTAAGGTTCTCCAAATCAAACTACTGCGATATTTACATACACCAATAGGGTTTCCGTTTAGCCAATATGAAGAGCACATGCTCTACCAGTAGGGACACATCTCACTTACCCAAATCTAGTGAGCTTAGGCATAGGTTGGCAAAGCCAAGGTTTAGGGACTTCATAGTGCTTACAGGGATACTGTTGTAGATTAACTAGTTAAAACCTTGCAATTTAGCAGGGCTGCTTTTCACTGCTTATCCAGTTAGAGCCATCATCCCTGTTAGGATAATTGACTTGATGAGTGGGAAGAACACCAGCCACCAGTGACATTTACCACTTCAGGTTTCATTGGTGAGTTAAGATGGCTAGTCAATCATTAATATTGCTTGGAGTATTCTAGACCTGCCTAATTCTGGTATCAGATTACTGTGTCTGTCACCGGGGACTGACTTGGCTCTGAGCTTCTGGTACCTTGAAGCCACCTCAACCCCTGAGATATCCCACTTACCTTTCCCCCAAGTCATTAGTTGATCATCAGATAACTGACAAGCATGTGTTTGAGTCCTCTCTGGTGCAGAGCAGATACCAGTGGCAAGAAATTGGCTTGCCCCCAAAAGCGGGTGCGAGGATCGCAATGTGTGATCAGTCTGCGCCGGTTCAGAGGAATGTAGGCAGCACGGCAACTTTGTGCTGCCTGTTCATTTCCATGATTGTGGTGTTCAGCCCAACGCTGAACATGCTGCTGAGTGGCTGAACACTCTGCAGAGGACCCAAGTTCGTGTGAGGCTAGCACCATTTAAAGCTAGTCTGCACTACTTAAAGGCAGTCTACGCCTCTTAAAGGAGAGGTGCATTCGGCCTGCAGCAACTCATTGAACTGGCTGAGGAAGAGATTGCACAACAACTAATGATGGCACAACAGGGGAGAGAGCGTGCACCAAGGTTCTCGGATGCAGCACTGGAGGCCTTTGTGCAGGAGGTGGATCGGAGGAGAGAGGTGCTGTTTCCAAACGTGGCCAGGAGGCCCTCCAGGCAACAATGTAAAGTGCAATGGGAGCAGCTAGCCGCTGTAGTCAATGCCAGCAGTGTAGTCCCAAGGTCATGGACGCAGTGCAGGAAGAAGTTTAATGACCTCACACGAGTGGTCAAGGTCAGTGAATTCATCTTCAAATGTCATATCCCACCATCTGCACCACGAGCCTTACACATTGCTCAATGCACCATATCCCCATCACTCACCTACCAACCATCTCTAACAAACACGACTCAAACCTCACATTCATAGCTTCACCTCATTTACTTACCACTGCTGCAAGCCTCACACCCACATCTCACAGCTTGCACACACTGGCAGCTATTTAAGCATGACAGGCTTATCAACCAAACACATTGCACCACACTCACTGACACACTTCCCTTTCTCTTGCAGGAAAAGGTGGCTCACAACTGGCGCCAGCAGGACCCAACCAGCGGGGGACAGGCACGCCTGCATAACCTAACCCCCATGGAGGAGACGGTGCTGGCCATTCTTGGGAGGGGCTGAAAGAATACAAGATGCTGGTATCCTCATACGTAATTCTCCTTCTCTCATTCCACTTTCCCATCATCCCACAATCTCTTCTGATTTACAAGTTGCACACGGTGTAAGCATGCACTTCTTGCTTTCTTTCCCTCCCTTTACCACAAGCCTACCCTTGTGCCTTTCTCATTTCAGAGACCCAAGAAATCCAACCAGCCCAGCCAGTGGTACAAGAAGAAGATGAAGGGGAGAGTGATGATGAAGAAGAAACACCGTCACTCGATCTGACACTTGCAGCCACCAGCTCAGATATTGGTACTGTGCGGACTTTAGAGAGTAGCTTAGAGGCAGGATCTGCATGTGGTGAGTCACCGGGCACAAATGGGCTACAGCCAGTGCAGGGGGAAAGGGAGGGCGAGGTTACACACGGGTTCTGCTGCACAGGACTCAGATGATGACTTTGATGAGGCGGCCTACAGAAGACCATTGATGGGTATGCACAACAAAATGCTTGGTGCAGTGGCAGGCCTGCTAGAAAGCCTGAGTGCAATGTCAAGGAGCATGGAGCAGTCCAGCACTAACCTTGCACAGGGCTTTGCTCAGAGCGTGGAGCCCATCCTATCCAGCATGGAAGGGGTGGGCAGATCCATTAGCGCACTTGTGGACCCAACGATGATGCAGCATTTGATGGCCGGCATCTCAGCTTCCATTGCAGCACAAGCAGAAGCCACCCAATGTCTGAGAGCTGCAATGGAAGCTCAGATTGCTCTCATGCAAGCTCAGCTTGCTGCCATCATGGCTGCATTTACCAGTGTGGATAGCAGCTTGCAGGGTGTCACAGCATTCCAGCAATCTCTCCTCCAACAGATGGCTAGGAATGCTGAGGCGCCGCCCCGGGGGAGTGGCAGTGGCTCCGTGAAGCACGAACCTGCTGTCCTCTCTCAGGATGACAGCATTTGTCCTCTCACCACTGTCACACCGCCAATGCCCTTGCTGTTGCCTGTCAGCTAGCCAGCCCAGACTGCTGGCGCCCATGCTGAGGTGGTGCAGTCTACAGCCGGGCCTTCTAGGCCAGAGGTGCTTGAGGTCATCCTGCAAGGCCATCTGCAGTCTCCCCTACTGCAAGTCAGCAGCCTTCCAGCAGCCATGCTGCAGCCGCTGGAGCAGAGGCAGCGCTGGGGGAGCACTAGGACAGGCAAAGGCACACTGAAGACAGGCACTAAGGGAATGCACAAGGGTGACTCTTTTATGTAATATTGAATGGATTGATGTATAAAATTGGATTGGAATGTTTCTTTTGTGGTGGTTTTTATTTCAGCTTTGTGGCCAAGAGGATGCCGTGATGGTCAGTACCAGAGGGAAGGTAAGGTGTGTGACTATTGTTGAATGGAGAATGGGGTTGCGTTCACTCGTACCACAGTCGGATGAGTTGATCATGGAAAGCCTGGGCAGAAAGGGGCTGCCTGGGTTGCCTCCTCTCTTCTGCTTCCTTCTATTCCGCTTCTTCCTCTTCCGCTTCTCCTCCTCCTCCTCCTCCTCCTCCTCTTCCACTTCCTCCTCTTCCACTTCCTCCTCTTCCTCCTCTTCCTCCTCCTCCTCCTCCTCAGCTGTATGCCGTATGCCTGGTGGCAAGGGCTGTGTCCTCATGATGGCGAGGTTGTGGAGCATGCAGCAGACCACGACGAATCTTGAGATGCGCTCTGGTGAATACTGCAGAGCTCCTCTGGAGTGATCCAGGCAGCAGAAGCGTTCTTTAAGGACACCAATGGTCTGCTCTATCAGATTCCATGTGGCAGCATGGCTCGCATTGTACGCATGCTGGCCACGTGTGGTTGGGTTGCGGAATGGAGTCACGAGCCTGGTGGTCAGCGGATAGCTCTTGTCACCAGGCATATGGCATACAGCTGTAGTCACCCTCTGGTTTGTCTTGGTGGCTCAAAGACTGAGGGGACAGTAGACTAGCGCAGAATAAAAGCATCACGACTGCTGCCAGGATACCGGGCATTCACCATCATGATGTGCTGAGCATGGTCGCACACCAACTGCACATTCAGCGAGTGGTAACCTTTGCGGTTCCGGTACATCTCAGCATTTAGATGCAGCGCCCGCAAAGCCATTTATGCAGTTGATGGTGCCCTGCACCATGAGGAAGCCCGCTCTCCTGGCAAAGCCACGTGCACGCTCTGCCTGCTTCTCTCTGGTCAGAGAGAAGACAATGAAGTACCCTCTTCTGGCACAAAGAACGTCTGTCACCTCTCTTATGCAGCAGTGGATGGTGAACTGGGAGATGTTACAGATGTCACCTGCTCCAGCCTGGAAGGATCCCGACACGAGGAAATTAAGGGCCACAGTCACCTTCACAGCCACTGGCAGCACTGTCCATGTCCTGGTGTGAGGCTGCAGGTCTGGTTGCAAGAGGTCACAGAGTTCGGTGAGCACCTCCTTCGTAAAGCACAGACACCTCACACACTGCTCCTGGCTCAGGCTGAGGTAAGAGAATTGCTCTCGGAAGACCCTAGAGGGGTAAGGCCTGCTGCTGAGAGCCCTTCTCCCCCTCTTCCTCCTCCCTCTGCGAGCATCTTGTCCTCTTCTTTGCTCCATCTGTCTGTCATGATGCAGGCCAAGGGGGATGACAACTAGAGCACCCATGACTGGGAGCAGGTGGCCGGACCAGAACTCTTGAAGTCAGAACCAAGGCCTTCTCCACTTGCAGCACCACTCCCTGTCACCTCACCAACTTTAACCAACTCTAGAAAGCTCCAAACACTTCCACAAACTTGCACAGAGCCAGTAGTAATGAATCAGCAACTAACCTGTAAGTAGGTGATGATCCCTTTAAATAGCGCTGGTGTGGGGTGCTTGCTGCTTTTCAACGCTGTGTGAGGTTAACACAGGGCATTAGTTCCAGCGTTGAGGGCAAAAATGGCAGTGTGGTATCAAATCAGTGTTGCTCATTGATTGACGTCACAATCTGTCCACTCTACATACTTCTGACACACGCTCCCAGCACCGACGTTAACGCCCTCACCAAGATGGCATCTGGCGTGGCAAGCACCAGAAGTGTGCGCTCGTTGTGCGGACGCCATTTTCATCACAAAATGGCACCCGTAGCCCCGAAAAATAGAGCATTACAGAGCCGAATATTTTGTCCCAATCACGGTTAGGCATTGAACCCTGGATATGTCAACTCGTATTCTTATACGCGGCCTCCAGGTAATGCCTTCCAGCAGCAGAATTTCCTCATCAGCTATGTGAAGGACATCTGGCTTCAGCTGATGGAAGGGCCTAAACAGGGCATCTTGCCAATTACGTTGATGTTCATAGAATGGTAGAATGATACAACACAGAATGAAGCCATTCGACCCATTGTTCCTGTGCCAGCTCTTTGGTAGAGCTATCCAATTAGTCCCAATTCCCTGCTTTTTCCCCATAGCCCTGAAAATTTTTCCTTTTCAAGTATTTATCCACTTCCCTTTTGAAAGTTAATATTGAATCTGCTTCCACCATCCTTTCAGGCAGTGAATTCCAGATCATAACAACTTGCTACGTAATTTTTTTTTCCTCATGTTGTCTCTGGTGCTTTTACCAATTACCTTAAATCTGTGTCCTCTGGTTCCCGACCCTTCTGCCACTGGAAACAGTTTCTCCTTATTTACTCTATCAAAACGCTTCAAGATTTTGAACACCTCTATCAAATCTCCCCTTAGCCTTCTCTACTGGAAGGAGAACAACCCCAGTTTCTCTAGTCTCGTCACGTAACTGAAGTCTTTCGTCCCAGGTACCATTCTAGTAAATCTCCTCTGTTTAATCCACATCATTATGAGAGGAGCTTTGCCAAAGAGACGTGCCTTCCATGAGGCTAACTCCTCCTCCAGGGTACTCAGTGACAAGTCGCTGTAGGTCGGAGCCTTTCTTGCAGCCACTTCCCCTTTTTGCCGCAGATTCACACCTCATCACTTAGTATTGGATCTCTCACTTGGGCCTCAAGAAGCCCTTCTGTTGCATACCTACAAGTTCTGAACCATGGAGGCAAATTCTTTGGACACATGTCTTATATACCACAAACTTAACCTGTAGTGGGATATACTCTCCAGTATATACATGTGACTGGTTGTTATTGAAATTAATTTATTATATTTTATTCCATTTTAATTGTTGCCACCCTTTTCAGTTTATTGACATATTTACAGAAATCTGTGCACTTTGTGGAATTTTAGAAGCTTTGTTGTATATATTAATATTTAATCTGGTTAAAGCCTTCTTGTGCCTTTCTGTAATTGTGAAAACAGATTTTGAACTAAAAAGGATTTATATATTTGAGGAATTGTGTGACAAGAATAAATAATTCAATTTCTGACAGATATAATCACTTTTGCATTCTGGATTTGTACTCCACTTACTTGGCTTTGTGTATCAGCCTTCGCTCAGTGGGTAGCACTCTCACCTTTGAGTCAGAAAGTTGTGGGTTTAAATCCCACTCCAGAGACTTGAGCACATAATTTAGGCTGGCATTTCAGTGTAGTACTGAGGGAGCGCTGCACTGTCGGAGGTTCCATCTTTTAGATGAGATGTTAAACTAAGGCCCTGTCTGCCCTCTCAGATGGGCATAAAACATCCCACGGCACTATTCGAAGAAAAACACGGAAGTTCTCCTGGTGTCCTGCCCAACATTTATCTATAAACCAACACCTGAAACATATTATCTGGTCATTTATTTCATTGCTGTTTGTGGGACCTTGCTGTGTGAAAATTGGCTTCCACATTCTTTACATTACAACAGTGACTACACTTCAAAAGTACTTAATTGGCTGTAAAGCACTTTGGGATGTCCTCAGGTTGTGAAAGGCACTATATAAATGTAAGTCTTTCTTTTTGTGGCCTTTTGCTCTATTTACATTTTGCTATTCTATCCTATTTACATTTTGAATATGTACTTAGTTTGCATTTTGGTATGTACTCCATTTATATTTTAGCTTTGTATGGCATTTACATTTTGTTTTCCTACTCGATGCACATTTGGACTTTGCACTCTACTTACATTTAATTTTGTTCTCCATGTACACTTTGGGGGTAATTTCGAACCTTAGACGCCCGGCGGGAAAGGGACGGATTCGGGTTGGATGCCCATTTTTATTTTCACTCAGATAAAATGTGGTGAGACTGCAAGAGGATTCGAGAATGAGAATAAGGCCTTTAAGTTGACAGGAGGCCGGCTGTGCGAAGCAGGGGCACGGGTGACAGGGGTGCACAACTTAGTATGAGTGAGGCCTCAGAGTTCTGAATTAACTTGAGTTTGTGAAGGGTGGAGGAGTAAAAGTGAAGAGAGTATTTGAAAAATCTATTTGGTCAGCTAATGAAGGCATGGATTAGGGTTTTAGCAATGATGTGAGAGAGGTAGGAGTGCAAGTTGGGACTACTCCTGAGGTGGAATAATAGTCTTGTAACCGACCTTATAGATAATAGGAAGATTTGCTCAAAGAACATAAGAACATAAGAACATAAGAAATTGGAGCAGGAGTAGGCCAACTGGCCCCTCAAGCCTGCTCCGCCATTCAATAAGATCATGGCTGATCTGATCCTAACCGCCAATCTACTATCACAGAACCATCTCCTGAACCTAACAGAATTGGACACATGAAATAGGAGCAGGATCAGGCTACACGGTCCCTGGGCCCGCTACGCCACCCACAGGGCCATGACCAATCCGAACCTAGACTCATGTCCAAATTCCTGCCCGCTCCCCGTAACCCTTAATTCCCTTTACTTCTAGGAAACTGTCTATTTCTGTTTTAAATTTATGTAATGATGTAGCTTCTACAGCTTTTTGGGGCAGCATATTCCATGGACCTACCACCCTCTGAGTGAAGTAGTTCCTTCTCATCTCAGTTTTGAAAGAGCAGCCCCTTATTCTAAGACTATGCCCCCTAGTTCTAGTTTCACCCATCATCGGGAACATCCTCCCCGCATCCACCCGCTCCAACCCCTTCACAATCTTATATGTTTCAATAAGATCGCCTCTCATTCTTCTGAACTCCAATGAGTGGAGTCCCAATCTACCCAACCTCTCCTCATATGTCCATCCCCTCATCCCCGGGATTAATCGAGTGAACCTTCTTTGTACTGACTCGAGAGCAAGTATGTCTTTTCTTAAGTATGGACACCAAAACTGTATGCAGTATTCCAGGTGCGGTCTCACCAATACCTTGTACAACTGAAGCAATACCTCCCTATTTTTATATTCTATCCCCTTAGCAATGGAAGCCAACATTCCATTGGCCTTCTTAATCACTTGCTGCACCTGCATACTAACCTTTTGAGTTTTGTGCACCAGGACCCCCAGATCCCTTTGTACTTCAGTACTTTCCAGTTTCTTGCCATTTAGATAATAACTTGCTCTACTATTTTTCCTGCCAAAGTGCATAACCTCACACTTTCCAGTATTGTATTCCATCTGCCAAATCTCTGCCCACTTACTTAGCCTGTCTATGTCCCCTTGCAGATTTTTTATGTCCTCCTCACTCACTACATTCCCTCCCATCTTAGTATCAAAGGGTAGCAAAACACCACCAGCATTGAACTGGATGTTTCAGTTAACTGCTAGCAGATACTAGAATGAAATCTCCACTCCCAGTGGGCAACCATATGCATCATGGGAAATCATGGCCTTGCAGCCTGTGATTTTCACCCATTTAATTTTAATGGACAGAAAATCATGAGCTGTGTGTCCACAATGCATGCCATGAACATGTGGTTCCCTGTTGGGAGTGCAGGATCACAGAATTAGCCCTATTCCTTCTCAGAATATGCACTGTTAATGGCTGGGCAGTAATGTGGATGCACTTATTGCAGAATAACTGTCTAAAGTTCCTTAATTCACAAGAGCGAAAATACAATTCGCACAAATGTAAAACCAATTCATCTCCTGTCACAGTTGTGCTTCGAATACAAGTAGCACTGAGCCCAGAGATAAATGCAGGTGGCGGGGAGCGGGGGATGGTGATCGGGAGGGGGGAGCGAGGGCGGGCTGAAAGCGGCCCTCTGCTGTTTTGTGAAGCCAGGAAGGTCAATCCTGCTCCTTCTGACTCCACAAAATACTAAACATTTTCCAAATTTTGGGGCCTTTTTTAAACGGAAAATGGAACTTGCGCTTTGCAAGCTCCGACTAGGGAAAATAAATTTAAGAATACAGATCTGAAATGAACCCAGAGCCGCCTACAAAAAGACCCTGACCAATTGCGCAGTGGCCTAAACTGCCATGCAGATTGGGTGCAGTCCTCTGCACAGCTAAATTGGTTGTTGTCACACCTGTTTTAGGCCCATAAAATGGGGACAACAATGTTAAATTTAGACCCCATTGTGAGTGCAGCCTTTGCATTCAGTAAGTGCCGGTCAATATTTCACCTTAAAACCTTTTTGCAGAAATTGTTTGGCTGGAAAATATAATCGCCATCTTTATTTCGATTTTAAATTGGAGAGAAATAACATCAGAAATGTTCTCAGCTGTTTGCTTTCTTAAAAGCGGGGGCCCTGGATTGTGTTTTCCTTTTTTATGCTAAGACTTAATCCATTCTGCTCACAAAACAACTATAATTGTATTTACATTGAAGAGGGAAAGCAATCAATATAGCTATTTCAGTGTGTTCACTGTATTGATCTAGTATGCCTTATATCCTATAAAATACAATCAAAGAAGATAATTTAAAAGGTTTTGGGCAGCTGACCAAAATAGCAACTCTCATTTAATGCCTGAGGCAGTATTTTCATAAAATAGTACCCAGCTATTTCAAAGGAATCAACATCCGGAGGTGAATTAAGGCAATAGCAAGAGTAAATGTTCAGTCCAGTTTCTGGAATTAAAATTAAAATGCAGAACAAATAAAAGGATATTACCATAAAATAAATAGAATTCTGCAATCTAGCTGATTACACCTCAAGTATGCAGGAATCGTATTACTCCTCCTTGCTCTATAAATCAACTGTTTATCCAAAGAATAAATCATTCATTGAAGCAGCTACTGTGCACAACCTCCAAACAGACCTGGCATCTTTGCACTTTGAAGATTCATACTGTGATTTTCTGTAATTTTAACATATGGAAAATAGAATTATGGGCAAAACGTCTTATACTGGTGTTTAGATTTCTCATTGGTTGCAGCAAACAAGCAGAGATCCATAAGAAGGTGGATGAATGAGTCTTCATGGAGGGAACAGACCAACCCTGCACCCAACTTCCTGTTTGAGGGTTGCTGAGGTTGAGGTGGTGCTGCGTGAGATGGTTGTGAGGTTGAGGTGGTGCTGCGTGAGATAGTTGTGAGGTTGAGGTGGTGCTGCGTGAGATGGTTGCTGAGGTTGAGGTGGTGCTGCGTGAGATGGTTGTGAGGTTGAGGTGGTGCTGCGTGAGATGGTTGCTGAGGTTGAGGTGGTGCTGCGTGAGATGGTTGCTGAGGTTGAGGTGGTGCTGCGTGAGATGGTTGCTGAGGTTGAGGTGGTGCTGCGTGAGATGTTTGCTGAGGTTGAGGTGGTGCTGCGTGAGATGGTTGTGAGGATGAGGTGGTGCTGCGTGAGATGGTTGTGAGGATGATGGCTCTCTGTGCCACACCATCCTCCTAGATCATTGCAGCACTCCTGCAAGGAGGTGAAGACACGTTTCAGTCCATAGCTGACCATTGCTGTAACTGGATATGCCAGTCCTATGCTGTACGGTAGCTGCATGTGTACATCTGCCTCTCTGCTGACCCAAACACTGAGGAGACAGTTATTGCCAGCTAGATGTGCAAGGGCCAGCAGAAACAGTTTATGGTATTTTGGTATACGTTGCGAATGAGACTACATTGGTTTTTGATCACCCTGGTATGCCTTTGTTCATGCAATAGCACTGAAAGTAGAGGCTGTGATTGGGGTACTTCCAACCTTATGTTTGGCTGGGCTTTCACATATGCTAGTTGTCCCCGCTTCCTTTGGGAATAGAATCCTTCACTGACAGGGGTGATTTTGCCAGCCCTGGGGAGGCGGGTTTGGAGGCGGGACTGCCAGGAAAATGGCAGAATCTGGGGGCGGGTACCCATCCCGCCCCCAACCTGCCTCTGTGCCATCTTCCCAGGAGGCGGGTACCCGACCCGCGCCGGGTCCCATCTCCTGGAGGCGGGAAGGGGATTATAACCACTTAACTGCCTGTTATCCCCATTTGTCCAGCTGAGGTGCGGGCTTCCCGACATCAGGAAACCCCGCCAGGGTCAGCAAGGCGAGCAGTGGGTCTGCGGGGGTCGGAGGGGTCCAAAAGTGCTCTGTGGAGGTGAGTGATGGGTGCAAGTGTGGAGAGGTGAGTATGTGAGGTGAGTGAAAAGTGATAGAAAAAGTTTTCTTACCTTTGTTTCTTCCTGCAGGCTTCAATCATTGGGGATCCGGAGGCAATGGGAGAGATGACAGAATGGCTGCTGCATTCTCCGATGCAACAGCCATCTGATTTCTGCTCACAAAAGAGGTTTGGTGAGTCTTGAGTACAGGAACTCACCAAACAACAGAAAATGTCAGTGTTTGACAGCTTCTCAAAGCTGTCAAACGATGACAATTCATCTGTCAAAAATTTTTGACAGATGAAACGTTATACGCTGACGTCCTCTGTAACCGGCTTCCCCTTAATTGGCCTGCTAACCCCGCTGGGCAGGCTTAACAAAGTCAATCAAGGGAAAATAGCGTGGATTGGCCACAAGTCAATGGAGGCAGGACTAAAACCCGACAAGCAGCAGTCCCGCCTCCAATGCGCCCCCATTGACAAAATCACCCCCACAGTAACTGTTTGCAAAAATGAGTTATGTTCATCTCCACCTGCAGATGTAGATCGACACAGAGTACTTCTCTATAGCTTGACCTGTCTTTCATCCTTTCATAGGTCCTTCTCTTCTTCCAAATACATCGGATAGGACCATTCCCTTCGTGCTAGTAATGCTGCTGGGGCCAAAAAACTAAAATTTCTGCAATTGGCACAAAGACTCATGAGGCGGTAAGCCAACGAAGGACGATTTTCTGACCTCCAATCCAACCTGCATGGCCAATGAAAGTTCTAGGAGAAAATAGCAGCGGGTTAGTTGTGCTTTCACATTGGCAGGCGTTAGGACCACCCCACCACAAACCCACGAACGGGAGGAGCATCTAGGCCACTGTCTCGTTCAAATTATGTATGTAGGAGTGAAAAATCAATATCCGCTTGTCCAGTTTATCTTTCTGTGGTCTTCTGACATATTTAATACAATCAGCACAAACATGTCTTTATTTGTGTTAATGTTATGCAGTAGAAATGCTTACCAACGTCCATATTTCATTACTGGGAGAAGTAAATGATGCCTCATTTCATACTTTACAGAAGATGGATTAAGAAAGGAATGTAATTTTCATAAAGCAATAAAAATAGGCTTATAGTTAATCTATATTCAAATTTCTAGCAGCACTTTTTCTATTTAAGAGGAAACTAATAACAGTGGAGACTTTCCATTTGACTTTTCTCCGAAGGCAAGAAGAGTGCGCAGCAGGCTTTGCACCTGTTTCTGCCTCCGACCGCAAATTTTGGGCCAAAGTCAGTGTACAGTCTATTTTAACATAATAATTGCGAAGTGGAAACAAGCAATCATCTTAGTCCTTCCTAACATCATGCTTCCCCTGGGTGCCGATACATGCCTTTCTATCAGCTGTTCTACTGCTCCTTTTAAGTTCCACCTAAGGGCCTGGATTGCGGGAAGTGGTTGGCTCCTCCCACCATGCACAAGGTTCATGGGACTGGGGTGGCCCTCGTCTCATTGAAGCTGGCTGCATCTCTGGGCAGCCTGGTCTGACCTCCCATGTTCCACGTGGTGTTCTGAGGAGGTAGGCCGGAGTCTGGAGTCCGGACATGTGTGCTGTCCTGAGAGACGGAAACATCAGGCAGGTGGACTCCAGCAGTATCAATTCAATGGGCCCCGGATCTGTGCCATGGCTAGTCTATCAGATCCTGAAAGCCCTGAGATAAATTAGTCTCCACGGTCTGAAATCCACGATTCAAGCTGCTCTCCAATATGTCCTCTGTTACCTCCAGAGATGCAGTCTGTGTTTCCGTGGAAGCACACGAGTTATCCTAAAATGGATGAATTCCCCAGCTCTTGTGACGATGATATCAGTGACTTTCTATATGCAGGACCACATGGTACCCTGGGTGTTCCCCACTGCAGCTTGGAAGGAGCTATACTGAATTTGACAGCCACAGACAGAGCTGTTTGGACACTTGATCTGGGCTGCAGGTCAGCAAGCAGAATGTAGCATAGTTCTTCCAAGACATCCTTCATAAATTGGACAGTGAAGTCATCACTCATCATCATTCCCTCATAAGATCTCTGGTGCCTTTAGACCCATGGTGAGGCGGCAGTAATAACAGGTTCCCTCAACCTTCTTTGATGCTGCCTCAATATTCCATGCTTTCTTTTGTCTCCTCCTCCTCCTCCGTC
Source organism: Squalus acanthias (assembly GCA_030390025.1). Lineage (NCBI taxonomy): Eukaryota > Metazoa > Chordata > Chondrichthyes > Squaliformes > Squalidae > Squalus > Squalus acanthias. The sequence goes on from CM059426.1 coordinate 90,776,143, forward strand.
AAATTACAAATGGGAAATCCCTACAGGTAAACTCTTATGGCTCTATAGTATAGGTGAGGGTTGAAAATATGTTGGTGATCAGAGAGCCATGAACTCTGGAAATTTAAAGTACACTGCAGTAGCTCCCCAAAGCAAAAAGTAATTTCCTGAAATATGCAAAGATTTAGACAAAAGTTGTCCAGGCTATAGGCACCTTTAAATGGGGCACTTCCACCAGCCAGATCTGCTCACAAGGTTGCATGTCTTTCATCTGGTTGTGAGTTAGACAAGCCAAATGAGGGCAAAAATTATGGGAATTACAAAATCTTCACATTGTGAAGAGGAAGGGCAAAGGAAACCCCCTGCCACTCGTACTAAAGATTTCAGCAGAGCCAAAACAAAGGGTAAACCTGATGGAACCAGGTCCTGCCCCAAAATCCAACCCTATAAAATGAGATGTGTCTGCATAACACCCCTAACTTCCTGAAATCAATGGATTTTCTAAACTCACATCTACTGCATTCTCCTTATCTATCCTGGTCAATCCTTCAAAGAATTCTGTTAAATTTATCAGTCAGCCCTTGCTTTTAACAAATCTGTGCAAGCTGTCTTTCATTAACTCGTAATAAGCTCACTAAATTTATCTCAAATCATATACTGTAAGGGTTTGCCCACATCTCACCATAGACTAACTGGTCTATAGTTGCCCAATTTATCCTTTACTCCTTGCTGGAACAGAGGTGTTACATTGGCCAACCACCACTCCCTGACATAATTTGCATATCTAAAGAGAATTAAAAATTTGTAACTAGAACTTCTACTATCTCCTCTCTGACTTCCTTGAATAGCCTACTACAACAACAACTTACATTTATATAGCACCTTTGACATAGTAAAACACCCAAAAATGCTTCACATAACCGTTATCAGACAAAATTTGACACCAAACCACAAAAAGAGATAATAGGATAGGTGACCAAAACCTTGGACAAAGAGGTAGGTTTTAAGGAGCATCTGAAAGGAGGAGAGAGAGGTAGAGAGGCACAGAGGTTTAGGGAGGGAATTCCAGAGCTTAGGGCCTAGGCATCTGAAGGAACAGCCACCAATGGTGGGACAATGGAAATCGGGGAGGCACAAGAGGCCAGAATTGGAGGAACGCTAAGTTCTCAGAGTGTTTTAGGGTTGGAGGAGGTTACAGAGATAGGCAGCGATGAGGCCATGGAGGGCTTTGAACACTAGGATGAGAATTTTAAAATCAAAGCATTGCCAGATGGGGAGCCAATGTAGACCAGCGAGCACAGGGCTGATGCGTGAAAGGGACTTGGTGCGAGTTAGAATACAGGCAGCAGAATTTTGGATGAGCTGAAGTTTATGGAGGGTGCAAGGTGGGAGGCTGGTCAGGAGAGCATTGAAAACATCTGGAAGGAACAAAAGCATGAATGAGGGTTTCAGCTGCAGATGGGCTGAGGCAGGGTGGAGACAAGCAATATTATGGAGGTGGAAGTAAGCGATCTTGGTGATGGAGAGGATATGGGGTCAGAAGCTCAGCTCAGGGTCAAATAGGACGCCGAGGTTGCGAACAGTCTGGTTCAGCCTTAGACCGTGGCCAGGGAGCCAGGGTATATGCGATCAGGGCCAGTTGACGTATCCACCTTAAGTTCTTCTAATTGTTTCAGAACCAATTTCTTTTGTACAGTTATCTCTAACAATTGTTCCACATGCTCTTTCAGCACACCTATATCTTCGGGCTTCTCCTCCTCAGGGGTACCTATAAAACTACCTGTAGGAGGAGAACCTAGAGGGCAATATTTGCCATCTTTTCAGCATCTCAAAACACCTTGGCAGTAATTTTAACCCCCCCCCCCAGGATGGGTGGGACAGTGTCGCAGGGTGGGGGGTGAAATTGTTAAAAATGGGAAACCCAACCCCAACCCGCCATGAATGTGCCTACCTCCCGTTTAACTGGAGCGGGTTTGGGGTTGGACAAGTAACCCATGCCTAAGAGGTGGGTCACTAATTACAATATTTAAATGAGGCTCCATGCCTCAGATTTTCTCATCAATTTGAATTTAACGGCTGTGGGCCGGGATTCCCAGGGTTCAGGAAACCCAGCAGCTGAAGGGAGGTGGGAACCACCAGATAAGAACATAAGAACATAAGAATTAGGAGCAGGAGTAGGCTATATGGCCGCTCAAGCCTGCTCCACCATTCAATAAGATCATGGCTGATCTTCGACCTCAACTCCACTTTCCCGCTCGATCTCCATATCCCTTGATTCCCCTAGAGTCCAAAAATCTATCTATCTCTGCCTTGAATATACTCAACGACTCTGCATCCACAGCCCTTTGGGGTAGTGAATTCCAAAGATTCACAATCCTCTGAGTGAAGAAATTCCTCCTCATCTCAATCTTAAATGGCTGACCCCTTATTCTGAGACTATGACCCCTAGTTCTAGACTCTCCAGCCAGGGGAAACAACCTCTCGGCATTTACCCTGTCAACCCCCTTCAGATTCTTATATGTTTCAATGAGATCACCTCTCATTCTTCTAAACTCCAGAGAGTATAGGCCCAATCGACACAATCTCTCCTCATAGGACAATCCCCCCATCCCAAGGATCAATCTAGTGAACCTTCGTTGCACCGCCTCCAAGGCAAGTATATCCTTCCTCAGATAAGGAGTCCAAGATCCAGCAGGTAAGTACTTTTCCAGCACAGACAATGGAGTTATCTCTCATTGCGATGCTAGATCTGCCTCATTCAGTGATTAGCGACAGGCCAGATTTTGTAAAGGACCACGCAGCTACTGTGGCATTAGATTTGGCATCTGCAATTACAGGGCCATCTCATGAACCACCACAAGCAGATGCTAGACCAACTCCATCCTGAAACCCAGATTCTTTAGGTATTCAATGAATTTTAGTCAGGTTGATGACCATAATGACCAATAACCTCTATTAAGTATCACTATATTACTCTCAATTTTCAAGAGATATTTTAGTTACAGGTATAGACACAGCAATGTGACTGCACAAAATGCAAATAGAGAATCTAAAGGGATTCATGGAAAGGTCTGTGAGCAAAATGAACCTAATCAGTGAACTGAAAATGGTGAAATAAAAACAGAAAATGCTGGAAATACTCAGCAGTCAGGCAGCATCTGTGGAGAGAGAAACAGAGTTAACGTTTCAGGTCGATGACTTTGTGTCAGACCTGAAACGTTAACTCTATTTCTCTCTCCACATTTGCTGCCTGACCTGCTGAGTATTTCCAGCATTTTCTGTTTTTATTTCAGATTTCCAGCATCGGCAGTATTTTGCTTTTGTATAACTGAAAATGGTAGCCTGCCACCTTAATGGAAGTCTGCTTCAACCATACTAACCAATGCATGTAAAAGGGTATGAATTCTGTAGCGCCACTGCAACAACAGAAGTGTGGCAGGGCAGAATTTCCACCTGCTGCTTTGACCTGGCAGCAACCCTGCCCCAAACCCCAGTCACCTGAATTATAGGGGTGGGTGCCCGCCCCGTAACAGTGCAATCGGGTACCTGACCCACGGAGGCAGTGTGATCTCGGAGCAGCACTCTGAGATGGGGCGCCAGAGGATGAATCAGTCTGACGATTAAGGAGGGCCAGAATTTTTTCATTAAATGAATACAAGGTAATTGATCACTCTGGAATCGATTATCTTTGCATTTGTTACCGTTAGGGCTTCACTGGCCCAAGAACAGTACCCATGCCCGCTCTCAGCAGATGCAGGTCATATTGGGCCGAACAGAGGCACTAATACACGGTTATAACGGCTATCATGAATATGGCATAAATGTCAAAGTCTACCTGTATACTTACCTCTTTAGTTTCTACATTTGCAGTTTGTGTGGTCACATTGCCATGTCTGTCAGTGGGATTCCTGGGGTAGCCAACTGCTGATGGGTAGTAGGGGGATAGCGGGCAGAAGAAGCACCCACCCCGTCTAATTGTAATTTTCTGCGCACTTTAAATGGGGTTGATTCTGGTTGTGGGTTCTGACCCAAATTCTGACCCCTCCCCCGCCACCACAACTCCATCACAATTCCACTCGTCAGGGGTCAGAATATCTGGGCTAAAATTCCCATTATCCACTGGAAACTATTCGGTGTTTCCAAATAGAAATTAAAGTGGAAGAATAAGCTAAGGGGAATCATTTTCAGTACAAAATATACAGTGTAGTTTAGTAAAAGTTGTTTACACTACTGCATTTTATGTCAGAACAGGCCCAAGGAGATTGAGCGTTTCAAGTTGGGTGACTTCTGAGCTGAAATCAGTCAGAAGCTCAGTGATTGAACATCTGCACTGAGGCAACAGAGGTCGCCATACTTTTTCATTTTCAAACAGAAAACATAAACTCCCAAATCTCTCAATGTTCAACCACTAGAGAAATTCCCAGCCTTAGAGCAAAATGAGTCTGGGAGTAAACAGTTCACTGTGTTCTTAGGCTTTCTTTATCTAATGAATTTTTGATCACAAGCTACTCTTGTTTGTTTCTTGCAATGGATCATTGTTTATGCAGTGCAGCCCACTGTATTTGAAATGGCATCACTAATTATTCAAAATCTGGCACACAGGAAGCAGAGAATGGTTCCACATAAAATTACAAGAAGCTTTAAATAAAACTGGATGGTAAAGTGGCAGTCTTTTATGCAGTCTGCAGTGAGGCATAATGCAAAGAAACAACCAGCCCATTTGTGGGAATTGCAGCACAGAGCTAAAGAAATTCAAAGCTGAAGAAATGCCATTGACTTTTGCATTAAATCATTTCTGCTCTAAAATTTCTTTGAGCACAGTGACTGTGTAATATTCTACAGTGAAGTTCTTTTAACTTCACTTCCAATTTGCCAGCCCAAATACCAACAAAATGCAGGAAGTAGCAATAACACAGTTTCACTGCAATATGATGTAGGGGTGAAATTGTTCAACACCGGTAGCGCAAAATGGGCTAATAGCAAATCAGCAGCCCGTTTTATACTGCGCCTGATATTCTTTTCTATTTCAATGGAAAAGAAAATCGGGCAGAGTGTCAAAAGGGGCCATCGAATTTACTATCAGCCAGCTTTGGACAATCGTGCGTCTGAAGCAATTTGCCAGTCCAGGCTCTTTACCTGCAGGCTTCTTCTGTGGTCTCCAGTGGTCCCCTTAGAGTCTGAAAAAGTAGTCGGAGCTTGGGGCACTGCAAGCTCCGACTACTTTCCACCAATTTCAGAAATGGGTCCGGAAATGGGTGCAGTAGCTTCATTTCATAATTGAAATGAGCCTGCACTCCTTTCAGGCGGCAGCCAGATTCGCCTTCAAAACACAGCCCTACCAAATTTAGCAGTGGCCTAAATGCACATGCAAATTGGGTGTGGAAATTGATGCCAGCAGGCTCAGGGAGGAGAATGTGCCAGCAGAAGACTTTAAGAGTGAACGGGAAGTTGGGGGAGGGTTGGCGGAAGGGCTTAGGGTTAACTTACTGGAGGCAATGAAAGATGGGACAACAGATTGAGGAGAAGAGGAAGAGGGATAGGGGGAGGGGGAAGAAGAGGCACAAGTTAGCCTGGGGCCAGGGTGAATGTCAGTAAAAAGATTTAGGGTGCTGAGACAGAAGGTTGAGAAAAAAAGAAAAAGACATGGAAGAGGATGGCAGAGGTTGGGGATGGCATTAAATGGGAAATTAGAGATGCGTGCAATAAGGGCACAGCAGTTATCATGGGTGACTTTAATCTACATATAGATTGGGCTAACCAAATTAGTAACAATACTGTGGAGGAGGAATTCCTAGAGTGTATACGGGATGGTTTCCTGGACCAATATGTCGAGGAACCAACTAGAGATCAGGCCATCTTAGACTGGGTATAATGTAATGAGAAAGGATTAATTAGCAATCTTATTGTGCGAGGCCCCTTGGGGAGGAGCGATCATAATATGATAGAATTCTTCATTAAGATGGAGAGTGAAGTAGTTGACTCAGAGACTAGGGTCCTGAATTAAAAAAAAGGAAACTACGATGGTATGAGGCGCGAGTTGGCTAAGATAGATTGGGGAACGTTACTTAAAGGGTTGATGGTGGCTAAGCAATGGCAAACATTTAAAAATTGCATGGATGAACTACAGAATTTGTTCATCCCTGTTTGGCATAAAAATAAAACAAAAAAGGTGACTCAACCGTGGCTAACAAGGGAAATTAGGAATAGCATAAGATCCAAGGAGAGAACATATAAATTGGCCAGAAAAAGCAGCAAACCTGAGGATTGGGAACAGTTTAGGATTCAGCAAAGGAGGACAAAGGGATAAATTAAGAGGGGGAAAATAGAGTATGAGAGTAAGCTTGCAGGGAACATAAAAACTGACTGTAAAAGCTTCTATAGATATGTGAAGAGAAAAGGATTGGTGAAGTCAAGCATAGGTCCCTTGCAGTCAGAATCAGGGGAATTTATAATGGGGAACAAAGAAATGGCCGAACAATTAAATACATACTTTGGTTCTGTCTTCACAAAGGAGGACACAAATAACCTCCCAGAGATGTCGGGGAATATAGGGTCGAATGAGAGAGAGGAACTGAATGAAATCAGTATTTGTAGGGAAATGGTGTTAGAGAAATTGATGGGATTGAAGGCCGATAAATCCCCAGGGCCTGATAATCTACATCCTAGAGTACTTAAGGAAGTGGCCCTAGAAATAGTAGATGCATTGCTGGTCATCTTCCAAAATTCTATAGACTCTGGAACAGTTCCCATGGATTGGAGGGTAGTTAATGTAACCCCACTATTTAAAAAAGGTGGTAGAGAGAAAATGGGGAATTATAGACCAGTAAGCCTGACATCGGTAGTGGGGAAAATGCTAGAGTCCATTATAAAAGATGTAATAGCAGAGCACTTGGAAAACAGTGACAGGATCGGACAAAGTCAACATGGATTTACAAAAGGTAAATCATGCTTGACTAATCTACTGGAATTTTTTGAGGATGTAACTGGTAGAATAGATAAGGGAGAACCAGTGGATGTGGTGTATTTGGACTTTCAGAAGGCTTTCGATAAGGTCCCTCATAAGAGATTAGCATGCAAAGTTAAAGCACACGGGATTGGGGGGTAAGGTACTGTCTTGGATAGAAAACTGGTTGGCAGACAGGAAGCAAAGAGTTGGAATAAACGGGTCTTTTTCCGAGTGGCAGGCAGTGACTAGTGGGGTACCGCAGGGATCGGTGCTTGGACCCCAATTATTCACAATATATATTAATGATCTAGACGAGGGAACTAGATGTAATATCTCCAAGTTTGCAGATGACACAAAGCTGGGTGGGCGTGTGTGCTGTGAGGAGGTTGCAGAGAAACTCCAGTATGATTTGGACAGGTTGGGTGATTGGGCAGATGCATGGCAGATGCAGTATAATGTGGATAAATGCGAGGTTATCCACTTTGGTGGCAAAAACAGGAAGGCAGATTATTATCTGAACGGCAATAGATTGGGAAAAGGGGAAGTGCAACGAGACCTGGGTGTCCTTGTGCACCAGTCGCTGAAGGTAAGCATGCAGGTGCAGCAGGTGGTTAAGAAGACAAATGGTATGTTGGCCTTTATAGCGAGAGGATTCGAGTACAGGAGCAAGGATGTCTTGCTGCAGTTGTACAGGGCCTTGGTGAGACCACACCTTGAGTATTGTGTACAGTTTTGGTCACCTTATCTGAGGAAGGATGTTCTTGCCATGGAGAGAGTGCAGCAAAGATTCACCAGACTGATACCTGGGATGGCAGGAATGACGTATGAAGAGAGATTGGGTCGATTGGGCTTGTATTCGCTAGAGTTTAGAAGAATGAGAGGGGATCTCATTGAAACTTATAAAATTCTAACAGGACTAGACAGACTAGATGCAGGAAGGATGTTCCCGATGGTGGGGGAGTCCAGAACCAGGGGTCACAGTCTAAGGATAAGGGGTAAGCCATTTAGGACTGAGATGAGGAGGAATTTCTTCACCCAGAGAGTGGTGAACCTGTGGAATTCTCTACCACAAAAGACAGTTGAGTCCAATTCATTAAATATATTCAAGAAGGAGTTAGATATATTTCTTCAGGCTAAGGGGATCAAGGGATATGAGGAGAAAGCAGGGACAGGGTACTGAATTTGGATGATCAGCCATGATCACATTGAATGGCGGAGCAGGCTCGAGGGCCCGAATGGCCTACTCCTGCTCCTATCTTCTATATTTCTATGTTTCAGATGAGGAACATAGGGCAAGGGCAAGCAGGTAGAGAAATGGGGATGGGGAGCAGAGTAATGGGTGAACAGTGTGAAGCAAGAGATTAAAGTGGGAAGAGGGAGAGACTATATGGGAAGAGGGGTATAAATGACAATAAATGAACTGCAAGAAAGCAAAGCTTTCAGCTCAAAATTAAATAGGAATGCATTGAAAAGAATTCAATCTTTTTAGAAAGTAATGACAAGAAATGAGAAATAATGTCAATAGAAGAAGCAAATTTGGACCAGTGAATAAAAAATGAAAATTATAATTAATTTGTTTTACTTTATTCATGGTTACCCCTCTTATTTGTCCAACAAAAGTATTTTGATTTCAAAAGCCTGCAGGCAATCACCATTAGTTTATTGTAAACCTTTAAAAAATATACCCAGTTTGAAAGTCCCAAACCTGCAGCTTTCCTTCAGTTTTCCTGCTGCTCTCAATCTTTGACATCAATCACAAACTAAGCAACTGAGAAACAGCTGTTGTCTGTGATGTGTTGTGCAAACATGAGGCAAACTTTACAGAGTGAACAAAAAAACAGAACCTGCAGTTCTGAAACAGTCTTCATATAAAAATACGGAATCATTACTGGCTATGCCAAATGTGCCAGCTTTGCCATCTGTGTAAATTATGTGGACTGTGTCAGCTGCATCACTCCTCTTATTGTGCCAGTCGTATGATCTGTGCCCAACATGCCATCTTTTTACAATTCATTCTTGGGAAATGGTCATCGCTGGCAAGACTGACATTTATAGGTGGTGGTTGGCCCTCTTGAACCAGTCGATGTGGTGAAGGTGCTCCCACAATACTATTAGATGGGGAGTTTAGGATTTATGGGGTTTCAGTCTTCAAAAGACCAATGATTAAGGAGCATTGATCTCATGTGGAAGCAGTGGAGACAGTTTTCACACATGATTGAGATAATGGACAATTGGGAGGAGTCCACTGCCTTCATTTGCAACACATTGCAGGAAGTTTCCTATGACCTGCAGAACACCTTAGGGACAGTGACTGCACAAGAGATTTCTGCAGCATCAAGACACAAGCAACAGCCTCAAAGGACAGTGGCAGCTATCATTGTTTCATTAGATGTCTTGAGGGTCTGCCTGAATACACATTGCACAAGCCGCCCAAGACATTGTTGAGATTATTTGGTCTGTAATGACACCAATCAGTAGCTCTCCTTCCAGATCAGAATTTCTTGAGCAACTGAAATGGAGGGGAACCCCAGTGGACCCAGGTTCCACTCCAAATTGTAACCGCATGCCATAACAACACGGGAAATCTGCCCCTCCCAGGAGGTGGAGGATCTCCCCATCAGATTATTTTCTAACAGCTTATTTAAATAATTCATGGTAAATTATCATCTGATATTTCAGACAATTATGGGATTATGGACTAGTATTTTTTTTAATTCGTGGGATGTGGGCGTCGGTCACAAGGCCAGCATTTATTGCCAATTCCTAATTGCCCTTGAGAAGGTGGTGGTGAGCCGCCTTCTTGAACCGCTGCAGTCAGTGTGGTGAAGGTACTCCCACAGTGCTGGTAGGTAGGGAGGTAGTTCCAAGATTTTGATCCATCGGCGATGAAGAAACAGCAATATATTTCCAAGTTAGGATGGTGTGTGACTTAGAGGGGAACTTGCAGGTGGTGGTGTTCCCATGCGCCTGCTGCCCTTGTCCTTCTAGGTGGTTGTGGGTTTGGGAGGTGGTGTCGAAGAAGCCTTGGCAAGTTGCTGCAGTGCATCTTGTAGATGGTACACACTGCAGCCATGGTACGCTGGAGGTGGAGGGAGTGTATGTTTTTTAAGGTGGTCGATGGGATGCCAATCAAGCGGGCTGCTTGTAGATGGTGGTAAGGCTTTGGGGAGTCAGGAAGTGAGACATTCGCCGCAGAATACCCAGCCTCTGACCTGCTCTTGTAGCCACAGTATTTATGTGGCTGGTCCAATTAAGTTTCTGGTCAATGGTGACCCCCAGGATGTTGATGGTGGGGGATTTGGCGTTGGGAATGTCAAGGGGAGGTGGTTAGACACTTGCTTGTTGGAGATGGACATTGCCTGGCACTTGAGCAGTGCGAATGTTACTTGCCACATATCAGCCCAAACCTGAACGATGTCCAGGTCTTGCTGCATGCGGGCACGGACTGCTTCATTATCTGAGAAGTTGCGAATGGAACTGAACACTGTACAATTATCAGCGAACATCCCCACTTCTGACCTTATGATGGAGGGAAGGCCATTGATGAAGCAGCTGAAGATGGTTGGGCCTAGGATACTGCCCTGAGGAACTCCTGTAGCGATGTCCTGGGGCTGAGGTGATTGACTTCCAACAACCACAACCATCTTCCTTTGTGCTAGGTATGACTCCAGCCAGTGGAGAGTTTTCCCCCTGATTCCCATTGACTTCAATTTTACTAGGGCTCCTTGATGCCCCACTTGATCATATGCTGCCTTGATGTCAAAGGCAGTCAGTCTCACCTCACCCCTGGAATTCAGCTCTTTTGTCCATGTTTGGACCAAGGCTGTAATGAGGTCTGGAGCCGAGTGGTCCTGGTGGCACCCAAACTGGGCATCAGTGAGCAGCTTATTGGTGAGTAAATACCACTTGATAGGACTGTCAACGACACCTTCCATCACTTTGCTGATGATTAAGAGTAGACTGATGGGGCGGTAATTGGCCGGATTGGACTTGACCTGCTTCTTGTGGACAGGACATACCTAGGCAGTTTTCCATTGTCAGATAGATGCCAGTGCTGTAGCTGTACTGGAACAGCTTGGCTAGAGGCATGGCTAGTTCTGGAGCACAAGTCTTCAGCATGACAGCTAGGATGTTGTCGGGGCCCATACCATTTGCTGTATCCAGTACGCTCAACTGTTTCTTGATATCAGGTAGAGTGAATCGAATTGGTTGAAGACTGGCTTCTGTGATGGTGGGGACCTCAGGAGGAGGCTGAGATGGATCATTCACTCGGCACTTCTGGCTGAAGATGGTTGCAAACGATTCAGCCTTGTCTTTTGCATTCACGTGCTGGGCTCCGCCATCATTGAGGATGGGGATGTTCATGGAGCCTCCTCTTCCCATTAGTTGTTTAATGGTCCACCACCATTCACGACTGGATGTGGCAGGACTGCAGAGCTTTGATCTGATCTGTTGATTGTGGGATCGCTTAGCCCTGTCTATAGCATGCTGCTTCCACTTTTTAGCATGCATGTAGTCCTGTGTTGCAGCTTCCCCAGGTTGGCACCTCATTTTTAGGTACACCTGATGCTGCTCCTGGCATGCTCTTCTGCACTCCATATTGAACCAGGGTTGGTCCCCTGGCTTGATGGTAATGGTAGAGTGAGGGATATGCCGGGCCATAAGGTTACAGATTGTAGTGGAATACAATCCTGCTGCTGCTGATGGCCCACAGCACCTCATGGATGCCCAGTTCTGAGCTGCTAGATCTGTTATGAATCTATTCCATTTAGCACGGTGGTAGTGCCACACAACACGATGGAGGGTGTCCTCAGTGTGACGATGGGACTTCGTCTCCACAAGTACTGTGCGGTAGTCACTGCTGCCAATGCTGTTATTGGAAGATGATTCTGTGACAGGTAGATTCGTGAGAATGAGGTCAAATACGTTTTTCCCACGTGTTGTTTCTCTCACCACCTACCGCAGGCCCAGACTGGCAGTTATATCCTTCAGGACTCGGCCAGCTCGGTCAGTAATGTTGCTACCGAGCCAGTCTTGATGATGGACATTGAAGTCCCCCACCCAGAGTATATTCTGTGCCCTTGCTACTCTCAGTGCTTCTTCCAAGTGGCGTTCAACATGGAAGAGTACTGATTCTTCAGCTGAGGGAGGGCAGTAGGTGGTAATCAGCAGGAGTTTTCCTTTCCATGCTTGACCTGAAGCCATGAGACTTCATAGGCTCCGGAGTCAATGATGAGGACTCCCAGGGCCACTCCTTCCCGACTGTATACCAAAGTGCCGTCACTTCTGGTGGGTCTGTCCTGCTGGTGGGACAGGATATACCCAGGGATGGTGATGAAGTTGTCTGGGACATTGGCTGAAAGTTATGATTCTGTGAGTATGACTACTTTCAACGGGCGCGGGCAGATCGTGCTTCGCGATCCCCGGCCCATTTTTGGATCTTAACCAATTTAGCCATGCAACATGTATTATAACTTTAAAGGATGTTTAGTCCATGGAGGAGTTCATGTCAAGGTTACTAATTTACAATGCCTGAATAAATCAAATTCCATTTTTATTAAATGATATTCTGGGATTTTTACTCTTGCTTTGGGGATTGAACGCTATAAATTTGTTCATTGAAAGCCATAAATGAGTGCTCTTTATTATACTCTTTTAGCAATGTACAGTATTTACTTTTTATCTCATGCCAGTTTTAGGGGTGAGAATACACAGCAAGATGTAACAGGTGGAGGTGGATATTTAAGCCCCCAAATTCCTGTGGAGGGCTTTTGGGTACAGACCTGATTTAGGGCAGTCCACCCTATGGATGTGATCCTGGCCTCATCCCAAATCCCAGGTTTTGGGCATTTGTATATTGCAGCTGTGTTCCTGCGCTATTTTTGGCACATTTGGCAAATGTCGGTCAGGGGAAATAATTCACTGTGGCACCTTACATAAGTGAGTCATGGTGCTACAAGAAAATTAAAACGGTTAATGGCTACTTCTACTTTTGCCAGTTTTAGAAGTGCAATCGATTGCAAAGTGATCAATTGCATTGATGAAAGTGACCTTTAAATTTGAACCCTCCCCCACCCCCTGCTACATTAGTTTAACCCTCCCCCATAGCATTAGTTACTCTCCCAGTGAGCACACTGGCCCTGGCCCTGTTCAGTCACGGCATATCCATCCTATGCAGACCATTTTTGTCACAGAACCGGTCCTAATGTCCCAAGAACCTGAACCCTTCACTTATACAACATCTCTTGAGCCACACCTTTACCTCACTTATCTTACTATTCCGATACTGATTAACGAATGATACCACCATCAATCCTGTGGTAGCTATCCTTGTGATCCTGCTCTTTGATCTATTTCCTAAGGGGAAATGTTATCTGGAAGCGTGATTCGGGTGGCAAAACTGCATAATGTCAGCAACATGAGGCCTTGACAATTTTAATGCTCGTGCCTCGTTATAATATGATTGGCGGGCTGTCCACCCAATTGTGTCGGAAATGGTTCGGCCTCCCACTTGCAGGGCAGGATTTCTGGCAGTCCTCCCGATTAAAGCGAGAAATTCCCGGTCAAGGTTTCCACTAATTGAGGGGTCTGGAACAAGAAGACATCGATATCAGATTAAATGTCAGAGATTTAGGAAATAGAGCAGGAGAAGCTTGTTTTACAAGAGGAATGTGAGGCTGTGGAATGCACTGCCAGAGTTAGTGATTGAAGCAAAAATCACCTCAATGTTTGAGGATAGGTTAGATAGATGGTTGAAGGAAAGGGGAATAAAGGGATATGGGAACAGAGTGGGCACATGGGATTAGGACTACTGCTTGTGTGGAGGATAAACACCAACAAGGACTGGTTGGGCCAAATGGCCTGTTTCTGTATTTTAATTTCTATGTAAGTTAAGGTAATCATTTCATGATTTCTTCATCTCTAAAATTAAGACTGCCTTGTAGCTGCCTCTGCTGCAACAACCCCTCGTCTTCGCCTTGCTCCCAAACATCCTAACTCTCATCCCTCATCACTCTGCATTTTCTCCTCCAGCTTCCTCCTACCCTTTTCAATCTCATCTCTTCCATGAGACCCAACTCCCTTGATTCCCTCCCCACCCAGGTCCTTACTTCTCACCTACCCTTCCTGGTCCCCATGCTTGCCAACATTATTAACAACTCTCTTTGCTCATGTCTGTCTATCTTCTTTTCAAAACCACCATCATTACTCTCTCCTCAAGTAGCTCACACTTGACCTGTCCATCCTCCCCAATTACTGCCATCTCGGAGCTCCCTTTCCTCTTTAAGGTTTTTTGAACATATGGTTGCCTCACAAAAACCATGCCCCACGTCTCTGAAAATCCTTTGGTTTAATGCTTTAGTTGTGCTTCCACCCTGCTAACAATACTGAGACGACACTGGCCAGTGAGAAATGATATCTTCTGTGACTTTGACTGTGGTGTGTTATCCACCCTTGACCTCTTTGACCTCTCCATGGCATTTGAAAATGTGGATCATGCCATCCTCCACCAGTGCAGCTCCTCTGTTGTCCAAGTTTATAGGACTACCTCAAATGGTTCTATTCCTACCTGTCCCAATGCAAGCAGCGCATCTCCAGCAATGGCTTATCTTCTTGCCCCACCCGATCACCTCTGGAGTCTTAGAAGAATCTATCCTTTGCCCCACCCTCTTTCTCATCTACAGGCTGCCCTCTCAGTGACATCATCCATAGGTATGGGATCAGCTTTCATATATATGCTGCTGACACCCAGCTTTACCTCTCCGCCAGTTCCCTCAACCCAGGAGCATTTCTGTGTTGCCCGACTGCCAGTTTGACTTTAAGTTGTGGATGAGTCAAAATTTCCTCCAACTTAACATCAGGAAGAGTGGAGGCATCTTTTTTGACCTCTGCCATAAATGCTGTTGTTCTGAAATCCCACTGGCTTCGCAGGGCGGGCAACTCATAACAGGTGAGGGTGCCCTCCTCTATTACTCAAACAACCCTGGCCACGGAATTTGGGACAGAGATAGCGCAAGGGCAAAGAGACAGATAGAAGTCCTTCCCTGCCGCCCTTCCTGTGGCAGAACGGACTTTTCTTCAATTTCTGCACTTTATTCTTCTTCCCTTCTGTCAATGGACGTTGTTGTTATTTAATCGTGTCTAAAGTTCTGGTTTCCATTATTTTCAATCACATCCAATATAAACTTCAATGATTTTCATTCGGATACTGATCTCATCCTGTAGTTCTTGTAATTACATATGACGTGCATTTCCTTATATCCCTTAACTCTTGTATTGAATGTTGCCACATTTTCCAGTTGCCTGTCTGCATTTCACAAGGATTAGAGAATCAATCCCAGGACACCTAAAGTTTAATACACAATTTTAGCAACAACTGATGTGACCAGAATATGCCAGTTGGATTTACTAGTGTATCATTTGATGGAAAATCAGAAACACTTCTACCTTACACAAACTTAAATTGATTTTATAATTGCTGTCAGATTAATTGCTCAATGCAATTCAAAATATTGTAGTTTTTCTGATTAGTTTGAAACAGTTACATATGGTTCACTTTCATGTTGCAGGTTATTTCATTGGAATTAAATTAAAATCAATATCATAAATATCAATAACCCAGCCAATCATCACTCTTCTTTGAAGGAGCTCAACCAGTATTATTGATTGCTGTGGATCTGACATAAACAGAATCATTAGTTAAAATTTTGGTAATAACCCTGTCCAGATCAATAATTCAATTTAAGATTTCAATCAGCTTCCTCTACACATTCTTCTTCCTCTTTGCATCCTCACTTTGATGAAATCAAGATTCATCGCACCACTCCTGCTCCAACTCATTTCCCAGAATGTCAAATTGTGCCTTTCATTCCTTCTCTCAGTCTTCCCTTGTAAATCTTTGAGATTTTATTCTTAATATTTTACCCAGGTTCAGCGTTTTAGACCACTCCTGTAGGTGAACCCTTGCTTTCTACCAACCGGAGTGTGTGAGGGAGACTTTCCTTTCCAGCATATATCGGACAGGCAGTTGGCAGGAATCCCGATCAAATTTAATGGTCAGGCGTTATTTAAATTGAATTGGTGGAAATTGCACTCTTTATAGGCAGCTTGCTAATTGGCTAGGGGGGGGAGTCGGGGTCAGGAAATCTAGGGAGGGCAGCCACTGCCTAAAGACAACCAGCAGCCCCTAAAAGGGGAGGTGCACTTTTCAAAGGTGGTCAGTGGAGAGTGACTTACTGAAGTAGCAGGCAGGATGACATCGTTCAGGTGCTCCTAGAGCAAGTGAGCAACAGGAAGAAGGTCCTCTGCCCTCCATTCCCCTCCTGTATGCAGCGGGCGCAACAGAGTGAGTAGAACGATCATAGTACAGCCCAGTGGTAATGCGGGCATTGCGCCTGGCAGTGGCCTCCAGCCTGTTGGAGTTTGCAGCGTCAGTGGGATGGCAACTAATTACCATGCGACAGGCAGGAGCGTGGAGGACTGGAGTTGCCCAGATTCACCTCCCCAACTCCAGCTATGTTCCGCTCAGTGCCCTGAGCAAGGGGATTGATTTGCATTCTTTTTTTATATTTGCTTATTTTCAGGAATTCAAACCATTGGACCAAGGCCTGAAACCCACTAGTGGGGCCCACATGCACCCTTGTGGGGCCAGTATGGCTCCACTCATTCAGCGTATTGGCCTCCACTAGTACAGCAGCCTGAGGAGTGGGTTTACAAGAGACACAAGGCAACCAGGAAACTCCCAGAAGTAGCAGACATCTGGTGTAACCAGGTCTCGACTGATTTCCCGGGAGAGTTACGAGGGAGCAACGGAATCCTTGAGGAATTTCAGGACTATTCTATTTCATGCTATATTTACTGGGGTTAAAGCACTTCAGCAACATACAGAAAGCTGGTTTATCATGCAAACCTCTTGAGTTTGTATGTGTTTTAAAATAATATTTGAGCTATTTCTTCCTAACCAAATGTTAGCCCAGAAGATCATTGCCACAAATATCTGACCAAGTTTGACATCCACATTTAATTATTGTCACGGATGATTTTTTTTCTTCCACCTTTTTTCTGCAAGTTCTCTCTTACTCCTCTCTTCCCTGCAGGGACTGACTCTGTGCTGGGCATTGGTTCAACCTGCAATTTGCTAGTGCAGTACCACAACCACTACATTACTGTATCCACAAAATTGGGGCCTCCATGTGGTACTTAGTTCCTTGAACCTACAGATTGTGATCACAGGGGTGATTCTGTAATCCGGCGCTCCCAGCAGGGAACGGTTCTTGCAGGCAGCACAGATCAGGAACCAGCCGGGCTGGATCACAAAATTGTCCCTTGCAATTCATCTTGTATATTGGTGCAGTTAGAAGCAACTATAACACAGATAGACATCTCATGGATTTGCCCCCGAAGGAACACAGAAAACTTGTAGATCATTGTATCATGCTACCAATGAATAAACCACAGATTTCCTCAAGCCTAATACATGCTTCAGTAATACTGGGTTGTTTTAGAATGAGACAGGAACTTGGCACATGCCTAACAGAAGCAGTATGCATGAGGGAACAATAAGTGTTAAAAGCAAATCAGAAACACATCTGCCTGCAGGATGTGAACTATCTAGGGGGACACGCAATCATTCAATCTGAAATATTGGAACTTCAGATAAAGAAAAGGGATAAGTCCGGTTTATATGAGAAAGTAAACTAAACCTAAAATTACTGCATGAAGAGAAAAGAGAAAAGGATGAAAGCAACTCACAATTAGAAAATAAAATAGCTTTTAAAAATATTTTCAATCACTTATGACAGAAAATAATTTTTCTTTGGCTCAGCTTTGCTTTAATCAGTCATGTTCACAGGCTATTTAATGTTACTTTCTTCTTTGTTTAGCCCATCATCATGTAGTCTCCAAGCCAAGCTACTGAGAAATCCACACAGGTAATGCTTGTTTTTAACATTAGATGAGGCGAGGTTTGTTGCAAATCGATAGGCTGTCTTACTTTGTAGGAAGGTGAACATATAGAGTAACAGTTATGATCAGAGTCACTTATTTCAATTGGTAGAACTTACCTTTGTGTAATGTAAGAGATAAAGGGGGCAAAATTCATTATCACCCAGGAATGGGCGCTAACTTCGGAAAAGATTGAGATTTAGCGGCAGGCGCTAATGAATCTCGCTGCACGCAAAATTCAGTGTCATCACTCAAAGAAAGGATGGGAGCGCTAAATCAAGCGCTAATGACCGAGCTCAGTGGCGTTAGACTCAAAGCGCCAAGCAATTTCAGGTGCAGTCTAATCGCTAGTCATCATTGCCACAGGCTCTTTCCAGTTCTAAAGGGGAGGTTCAATCGTGCTGCAGAACCTCATTCTCAGCATTGCTGGTTCTGCAGCTGTCTCAGCAAGTATCAGAAGGCCAAGGAGAAGGAACCGGACCACTGAAGGAGGTGTCATTATGGCAGATCAACAGCCCAGGGAGAGAGCTCGCAGATTCTGCGACCAAGCATTGGAGACGTTGGTCTTTGTTATGGAGAGATGGAGGGCGGTGCTCTACCCGGCAAGTGGCAGGAGGCCCTCGCCGCAACTCTTCCGCACCATGTGGAGTGAGGTAGCCCAGCAGGTCTCCGGCAGCACTGTGGTCCCCAGGACCCACACACAGTGAAGGAAGAAATTTAATGACCTCACTCGGGTGGGCAGGGTGAGTCCATGGGCCAGAAATTCGGCTCTTGTCGGGTGAGTACGCGCTGTGTACTCACCCGTAAGGCCACCTGAAGTACCGGTTTCCTGCATGCACTGCGCATGCGCGGGAAACCGGAACTTCTGTTCCCCTGAAGGGAGGGGTTCAGAAGTCGAACGCGTGCGCGGGAGAGGCTGCGCGCATGCAGCGAACTTCGTTTTTTTTTTAGGTTTCTCCGGGAGGGTAAGTATGGAGAAGCTGCGCTTTTAAAAAGGAGGCGCAAGGCCTGTTTTTAACAAGGTAAGTGGTTAATTAATTATAATTTAAACATTTTTTCAACAGGTTTATCTTTTTTACATACTTTAAAGAAAGGTAAGTTTATTTTTAGCACCGTTAAAAAGTATAATTAATTTTTTGAAAAATTTAAATTTTTGTTTAAAGTAGTTAATTTATGTAACTTATAGTTATTTAAAAAATGTGATGTTTTTTAAAAAATTTATTTGAAGTTTAAGTGTGGTTTTGGGGCCGATCACTATTCATAGATTTGACAGGTCTTCCTGTCAAATCTATGAATAAAAATGCCCTGTTAGGATTGGCTCTCCATGGCCCACGTGATCCCAGGGGACGCTTCAAACTAACTGCGCCCCTGGGATACGCAAGCACTGCGCGCCGGCAGCTGGAGGAGGCCCAGGACCCGAAGTCCTCGTGGGCCCAAAGCACAACGGCAGGCGCGGTAGGCAAGTACGTGCGCGATGCTTGCACCCGCAGGAAGCCGGAAAGCCGAATTTCTGGCCCAATGCTTCTAGAAATGCGACATACCACCAGCTGAACCACAGTCTTCACACACTGCCCAAAGCACCACACCCCCTGCACTCACCCACCAACAATCTCTAACTACCAACACTCACACCCACACCTCCCACCTTGCACACAACGACAGCTATTCAACTATGGCAGGCACATCTCCCAAACACATTGCTCCACTCTCACTCACACACTTTCCTTTCTCTTGCAGGCCAAGGTCACTCACAACAGGAGGGAGCAGGAGCACACAGGCGGGGGACAACCTGGCACCCAATCACTTTCTGAGCTGGAGGAAAGAGTGCTGCAAATCATTGGGCGCCAGGTGGTGGGCGCCGTGGCCACCGGCGACGTTGACCCCCTTGGGGACAACAATGGTGTGTTCATCCCTACTCCTTCTTCTCACATCCCACTTCCCCCTCACCCCACAAACCTTTCCCACTTTCCAGCTAATCATGCTGTATGCATGCCTTTCTCCCTTCCCGCCCCTCTCCCCTCACCTTAACCTGACTCTTGTGCCTTTATGCTTTCAGATAGTGAGCAAGCACCTGAACAGCCTGTCCCTCAGGGCACTGTTGAGAGCGAGGCGGGAGAAGAGGAGGAGGAAGAACACACCGCGTCACTGCATGTCTCACCCGCAGGCACCAGCTCAGATACTGGCACTATGCATTCTTTAAAGTCTAGTATAGTAGGGGGATATGCACAGGGTGAGGCACCGGGGACGAGCGGGCTGCATCAAGGCCAGGGGGAAAGGGTAGCTCGGGGGCCTGCTCCTCAGAGGGCGAGTTCGCGCGAGTTCTGCTGCACAGGACTCAGATGAGGACTTCGATGGGGAGGCCTTTAGAAGAAGGGTGATGAGCATGCACACGGAGATGATAGGTGCAATGGCAAGGATGCCTGAGAGCCTCTCGGCAATGGTAAGGAGCGTGGAGGAGTCCACCTCCAACATTGCACAGAGCTCTGCGCACACCATGGAGCCCATCATTTCCAGTCTGCAAAGGATGGTGGACTCCCAGAGAGACCGTGGGGACCCAGACCTCATGCCGCGTGTGATGGGCGATGTCACAGCTTCCATTGCAGCACAGGTGAAAGCCACGCAACATCTTAGTGCTGTAATGCAGTCTATGCTTGGGGCCATCGATTCTCAGACTGCTCTCATGCAGTCTCAGTTTGATGCCACGCAAGCTCTGACTGCTGCCATCGTGGCTGTGTCGACCTCCATCCACCGGGGCTTTCACGGTGTTGCAGCAGGCCAGCAATCTGTGCTCCAGTAGATTGGTAGTGATGCTGGGGTGCTGCCCCAGGGGAATGGCAGAGGGTCAGTGAAGCAGGAAGCTGCTTTCCTCTCTCAGGATGACAACATTCCTGCACCCACCACTGGCACTCCACCATTGTCCTTATCGCTGCCTGTCATCCAGCCAGTCCAGACTACTGCCGCCCATGCTGAGGTGGTGCAGTCTACAGCTGGGCCTTCCAAGCCCAGAGCTGGTCAAGGGGGTCCTGCAAAGCCATCTGAAGTCTCCTGCATGGACACTCAGCAGCCTTCCACCTGCTGTGCTGCAGCCATTGGGCCAACACTTCGGAAGAGCGCTAGAGTAGGCAAAGGCACTGTAACAATGGGCACTAAGGGATTGCACAAGAGTGAATAGTTAATATTGTTGCTGTAAATATGTATTCACTGATTATTGATAAATTTATTAATTGGCTTTGGATGATTTTGTAGTGGCTCTCATTCAGCTTTGCGCTGTGAAATGGCCTGCGACAGGGATGGAATGATGGGGATGTGGTGAGCAACGGGGATCTGGGGTTTAATTTATTGGAACCGCAGTCTGATGAGATGGTCATGGACCGCCCTTCCGGAAGGCCGAGTGAGTGGCTGCCTCCTCCCTCGCTCCTGTTCCTCCTCCTCCTCCTCGTCCTCGTCTTCCTCTTCCTCCCCGTCCTCTTCCTCCTCTCCCTCTTCCTCCTCTTGAGGTGGTCCTACAATCCCTGGTGGCAAGGGCTGCGCCCTCATGATGGCCAGATTGTGGAGCATGCAGCACATCACGACGAAATGGGACACCCGCTCCGGCGAGTACTAGAGGGCTCCTCCCGAGCGATCAAAGCAGCGGAACCGTTGCTTGAGCACCCCGATGGTCTACTCAAAGATGTTCCTGGTGGCAGCATGGCTCTCATTATATGAGTGCTGAGCAGTAGTGCTGGGGTTGCGGAGGGGAGTTATGAGCCAGGTGGAGAGCGGATAACCCTTGTCTCCGACCAACCAGCCGCAAGCTTGATGTGGTGGCTGGAGGAGTGCTGGCACACCGGTCTGGCACAGGATGAAGGCGTCGTGGCTACTGCCAGGATAGTGGGCATTCACATTGAGGATTCGCTGTCTGTGGTCACACACCAACTGCAGATAAAGTGAGTGGTAGCCTTTGCGGTTATAGAAGATCTCAGGATTGTTATGCAGTGCCCGCAAAGCCACGTGGGTGCAGTCAATGGCACCCTGCACCATGGAGAATCCTGCTATCCTGGCAAAGCCAGATGCCTGTTTGTCCTGCTTCTTTCTGGTGATGGGGAAGGAAATGTAGTCCCTTCTCCTACTTTAGAGAGCCTCTGTGACCTCCTGGATACAGCGATGAATGGCGAACTGCGAGGTGTTCGATATATCTCCTGTTGCAGACTGAAAGGAACTGCTGGCGAAGAAATTGAGACCGACGGTGACCTTGACTGCCACTGAGAGAGCCGTGGTGGTCCTGATCTGAGGCTTGAGGTCTGGTTGCCGGAGGCGGCAGAGCTCTGTGACCACGTCCTTGGTGAAGCGGAGCCTTCTAATACACTGCTCCTCGCTTAATTGGAGGTAGGAGAAGTGCTCTCGGAATACCCTCAGAGGGTAAGTCCTCCTGTTGAGAGTCCTCATGGCCCTTCTCCTCCCTCTGGCCACATGTTCCAATCTTTCTCACTGCCTCCGCTCCCTCCACTGTAGATCCTGGAGGGCAAGGTCAACTGCCAGTACAGCCCCCACTAATGTAACGATGTGTCACACATTGAAATTTTGTCAGAATAAATGTAACACATTTTTAGTAGCCACAACACTCCTAATACTAAAGAACCTTTAAATGACTGAATTAAATTCTTGCATAATCGCAAACTGACAAGGAAGCAGTGAAACAGCACTAACCTGACCGCTGTGACTGATCCCTTTAATAGCGGCCCTGGAGCCGCCATCTACCTGCTTCACGCCTCCTCTTCCTGTCATTGTCTGGGCGAGGTGCTAAGGCAGGGGGCGAGAATCAATTTGGCAGATCGGGCGCTCAGTGAGCGTTGCACGCTCACTGACGTCACGATCTGCCTGGTGCTAAAGCCCCGATCGGCAGCGCTAAGGGGCAACTGGATTTGGCGTGCGACGCTGGATTCGCCTTGCCCCCGCTCTACTTCATTAGCGCCCTGTTAGTGCCCCCGCCTGGAGGTAACGGGAGGCACTAACCAACTGAATTTCTCCCTCCATGAATCGCTACTTCAGTTGGTCATCTTACATAACTCTGCTTGTATTTTACCAAACCCTATTGCATGTGCAGCCTCCTGCTTTTAAAAACCTGACTCTAATGTCAGCTTTTAATTCCCTTCTTAATATCAGAGAGCAATCCATCAGCAGAACCCTTGCTGAGTTCAAATGAACAGAATTTACGCAGCAGCATTCATGCTCTTCCAGACCCCACAATATTCTTAAAAACATTCACCAGTTTAGGCACGGACTCTAGCAGTCCCTTTAACGACTGTTAGTTTGACAGTTTTACATACAGTCCCTGTAGGTGCGTTTATGGTTCAAAATTGCATTGGAGTCCTAAGTATGTCATAGGTCCCCAATTTGCATATATTAATGAGGCTTCCATCTGCTTACAGCGGGAGCCCTGGATGTCTAGTTAAGGTAGGCTCTGTGGTTGTGATAGGCTGGGTATCAGCAGGAATGGAGTGATAAAGTCCTTCACTATGATTTTGGTCTCACTACTGACCCATTCCCATTGAAAAATGGGGTGAGAGAGAGACAAAAATTGGCCCCACTATCTTAACACTGGAGCATAAACAATTTAAATGGAGAAGTGGGTCAATCAGCATCCTTTTCGATTGAGCTGAGGAACAGCAGAGGGTCAATCAGATATTGGGAATATCTTAGACTGTTGAACTGTGGAAAGGAAATTGAAAATGAAAATTGTAATCAAATTAGAGGGCGATGTATTAATAATAGTTATCATTGTAAAATATTTAAGTTATCCAAATATAGACGGGTCTCGGGAACATGTTTTACAATGTGTTCAGGATTGCCTTCTCAGTCAATATGTTGCTACTCCAACAAGGAAGGAACCAATACTTGATCTGGTACTGAGTAATGTAGTAGAGAAAGTAGGTGTCTCAAAAGTTGGGGACCTTTGGGAAACAATGATCACAATGGCCCAGAAATTTGACTCGGAGGCTTGCCGCGGGGGTAAGAATCGCACGCGATATCACATACCGCATCTGCCGTCCTTGTTTGCCCTCGCAGGAACTTCGGGTCCTGGGCCTCTCCCTAGTGCTGGCGCGCAGTGTGTGCGTGTCCCAGGGGCGCAGTTAGTGCGATGCGACCCCTGGGATCACGTGGGCCATGGAGAGCCAATGGCAGCAGACCATCTTTCATTCATAGATTTGACAGGAGACCTGTCAAATTTGTGAATTGAAATCGGCTCCAAAAGAACAGCTAAACCTCAAATAAATTTAAAAAAACATCACATTAATAAAATAACTATAGTTAAATAAATTAACCACTTTAAACAAAAATTAAAATTTTTGAAAAAACTTAATTTTTTTTTAAAAGTTATAAAAATAAACTTACCTTTCTTTAAAGTCTCTAAAAAAGATAAACCTGTTGAAATTTGTTTTTAATTATACTTAATTAACTACTTACCTTGTTCAAAAGGGGTCTTACGCCTCCTTTTTACTTGTGTAGAATCTTCCACACTTACCCTCGCGTTGAAACCTGAAAAAAAACTAAGTGTGCTGCGTGCGCGCAGCCTCCAGTGCGCACGCGGTTCACCTAGGAACCGCCCCCTTCGCCATACCGGAAGTGCCGGTTTCTCACGCATGCGCAGTGCATGCAGGAAACCGGCACTTCGGGAACGAATACGGGTGAGTACGCACTGAGTACTCACCTGATTCCGGCCGAATTTTTGGGCCAATATAACTAGCTTCAGTGTAAAAATCGCAAAGGAATACAGAATAAAGAAAAGTCAAGCGTACTTGAATGGACTTTTTTTATGCATGATATAAAGGAAATGTCCCTGCTTAAATGGAAGGATAAATTGTCAGATATAACCATAGTTCAACAATGGGGAATACTTAAATATATGATTGAAAGGTTATAAATCACCTATGTTTGAGAAAAGAATAAAAATTGAAGGCTAGGATTTCATGGATGAATGGGATATGAGATAAAATTCGAAACTTTTAGTGCATAAGGAAAATTAAAAACTGAAACCCACGGAATTGTAAAGAATATAGGAAAGCTACAAATAGAGTGATTAAAAGGTGTAAGAGGAAGTAGGAGAGAAAAATTGCAACAAAAAAAAGCCCTGAAATTGTATGGGGGATTCTACCAGTCTCCTGCTATAACTCTGGTAGAAGAGTATTGGAACCGCCAGAGAAACAGCACAAATAGCTGTTTTGCCAAGGGTTCTGCTGGTCTCCTACTGGAGTTACAGCAGGAATCCAGTAGCACTCCTGTGGAATTCCAGGATAATAAAATGGCTTTCTATAAACCCAGTCAAGGGAAGGTTGGGAATGCTAAACGATGAAGAAGGCAACATTCTGGTGGATAATGAGGAAATATCAGAGATACTAAATACTTTTTTCTTTAATTATTTATTTCATTGCTGTTTGTGGGACCTTGCTGTGCACAAATTTGGATGCAGAGTTTTCTATAATACAACAGTGACTACTATACTTCAAGAATACTTCATTAGCTGCAAAGCACTTTAGGATGTCTTGAGGTCATGTAAGGTACTGTATAAATGCAAGTGCTTTCTTTAAAGAAGTTACTCAAACTTAAAGTAGAAAAAAATCACAGAGACCTGAGGATTTTGAGGGAAGCTAGGGAAGAAATAATTCACCTTCTCAGGGAAACTAGGCATGGGCAGCAAATGTGGCTTTGTCAGCACTGTCTACATCCTGAGAAGAAAGTTATAAAAATTATAAATGATTTGAAGGAATAACAAAGGATAGATAAACTAACTGCTCAAACTACTTCCTCTCAAGTGGGTGTCCCTGGGCTGGGTGAAATGCTATGTAACAGGAATTTCAGATCTGGAAGTGACAGCGATTGTGTATCTGGAAGTGTCCAGGTGATTGTCGGAGTTTGTTTAACTGTGAACAGAGTGACATTTTTCTTTGAAGAAATATTGGAAGTAGTGGTTAAGTGTAAGGGCATTGCATACTTTGAGAAGCAAATGAAGTTGACAGATGAGACTTTCGACTTTGCCGATTCCTATAGATTCCTCTGTCTGCCCACCTATTAGCTGCAGAGCTTCCTGTTTATGCATTCTCAGGGTTTTCAGTATTGGTGTTTCTCCCCAAGTCGTTATATTATGCAGGTGGTTTTGTGTAATCTTTTCCTTTGCATAGAGAGAGCATAATGTTAAAGAAGTATGAGTGACATGGACACTTGTTTTCCCCTGTAAGAACTCATCCATACCATGATGAGGGGTGCAGGTGCATTGTCGTTTTAAACAAACTGTCCTTCAAGACTAGCGAAACCCCCTGTGGTAGGCCATGTGAGTTGACAGTGGTTGTGAGGTAAGATGGTAATTGAGTGTTTTCAGCGACTTCCCTTCGTGTAAGCGAGTTTCCCTGAGACCCAGTTGATGACATGCACATAGTATGAGATAAGGAGGTGAGTGAAGCATCTATCATTGGCACAGGATGTGGATTCAGCAACCTCCCTGCATATGGCCTGAATCATCCTCTTGTGGGGCTACCTGACCTCAGTGCCCAGCAGTCATACCCTGTCCTTTTTATCCTTGCTTCAGCCAGCAATCCCTTCACAGATATCATGGAATCTGGGATCCACTCCTGCTACTCCTTCAGGCATTTTGTATTTCTGCTTCCTGCTTTTGAAAAAGCAAAGACCACTTTAAATAGCTACAGGCTTTTAAAGGCAGAAACAGCACTCATTTGCTCCCTCCCACCAGAGCTAAGCTAAATAAGGAACGGTATTACTGCTCCTAATCATTGATAATTATGGCCCCAGGAGGAAAAGTTCAGCGGGTTGGCAGCAGTCACATGGACCGGTGGAAATCGTGGGAAGAAAATCCAGCCCTCGCTGTCCAGGGTAACAAATGAAGAATGCTGACTCAGGTGAGAAAGAAAGTAAGACTTGCATTTATATAGCGCCTTTCACGACCACTGGACATCCCAAAGCGCTTTACAGCCAATTAAGTACTTTTTGAAGTGTAGTCACTGTAAGAAACAAGGTAGCCAATTTGTGCACAGCAAGCTTCCACAAACAGCAATGTGATAATGACCAAATATCTTTTTTTAGTGCTGTTGAAATCGGCAAGGAGCAAAAAAAAAGAAGCTGATGTTATAGCAGGCAGGCTTTAAAACAGAAGCTACATGTTCTGAGCTACATTATTAATTTGGAATTATTGGCAGTTCAAGGAAAAATGTCACTTGAAGAAATATTGGAAGTAGTGGTTAAGTGTAAGAGTAAGTTGCGTACTTACCCACCAGATACCCACTAAACATGCCAAAAAAACATTAGGGCTTGTGCATTCAGTTGTAAGTGAATTTTTAATGGCGTGATAAGTCTCAATTACTGCTGAACAATGTCTCTGGCCCTAAAAATTAACTTTTACAAGTGTGGAGTCTCATTCCTTCAGAATGTAATTATTGTTGGAGAATTTAAAAAAATGAAAAATTTTTTTTTTTTTACTTTTTCTTTCTGTCTCTTTTATATCTCTCTCTTAATCCTATCTTTTGTTCTCTCACTTTATTTCACTTTCTGTACATGATTTTACATTGAATTAAATATTCTAATTTACACTTCCTGGTTTAGACTCTGCAGGGGTGATTTTCCCCGGATACTTTAGGTGCCAAGATGGGATATTAAACTGAAACGCCAGTTTAACCTGCATTTAGCACAAGACACCATCTTGGTAAAGGAGTTGAAAATTGCACTAGGAACGGCCACCCAGAGGATCATTAAGCAGCTGATTGCCATTTAAATTGACTGCTAGCGCTCATTAAGGAGGCTGCACGGCACTTTGGTGGCTAACACTTGAACTAATGCCCTCTCGTAACAGTGACCAGCTGATTTGGAGTAAACTAGTTGTTACAGAGGATTTCGACCACTACTTAAAGGTAAATCACCTTTCACTGTTCACTTGCTGCTGGAGGTTTGAAGAGGACTTTTGAAACACATCGGGAGACTTTTTGGGACACTTTGTCAAGACTTCATCAACACTCTATCAACATTTATTCCGGAAATTCTCTGAGGACTTCAACTAAAAAGAGTAAGTGCAGTGCTACTCTACCTTGCTGGGCATCTTATAGGTGTCACCAGGAGAAAGGGAGTGCTAAGCCATCGGCATCTTGCTAGGGGTTCCGCTTGGTCTGCAGGAGGTATGGGAGGAGGACATGAGGCCAGGCAGAGCAGCACCAGCTGCTGGAGGAGAGAGGGACAGTAAGGCGAGGTATACTCCTTCCCCCTGCGGGTACAGGTCATCCCTCCTCCCCCTGTACCTCCTGTACCAGAACCTCCACTGCCGTATCCGAGAACCTGTGCATCCTCACAGTCGGTCCATGAGCCATCCTGAAACCTGCCGTTGTGTGTCAGCCAGCCCACTCTCTACCTTCAGTGGAAGTAGGGGCGTGGAATCCCCATGTACTGCTCCACAAAAATTGTGTCTAATCAGCGCTTGAGTGATAAACCTGCAGGTGTCTGTTTTAGCACCTATAGGCAGGTTCGAATTGTGGTAATCAGCAATTAGGACCAAAATTTTGTGCAAAACCAGACTTTCAAACAGGCGAGTCTTATTAGCACAGCACCCATTTAGCACCTATTTTCACCTTTTCACCAAAATAACCCCCTGGATGGCTCAGTGAGGATTCTTCAATCTGATTGGTTGAAGAGGCATGCTGTTGATTGTCCTGCTCACAGAGGTCCCAGATTCCCTGCAGATGACACCTTGCTGAAAAGGATCTCTAGCAACCGTAAATTGCCGCTCAAAAGCCCACCAAAAGTTTGTGGACAGCTTTAAGCGTAATGAACGGCGAGTGCCATTCCTTTGCCGCTGACCGGAAAATTTGGGCTATTGTGTTTAAAAGGAAAAAAACAACAAGTGATACAATAAAAGAACTGGAGCTCAGCTCACTTTCAAGCAAAGCTAATTATAATCTCCTTAAAATGTCATGGTCATTATAGTTTCAAGATATTGCATATTTTTAGTTCTCCTAACGCTGAATACTGTATCAATAATGTCTGCAATCCGGGGTTAGCAGTTGTATTATCACTGTTGCCTGAAACCTTAGCAAGCTTAAAGATACTTTTGGAAAACCATTTTGTCCTTGAGACTTTTTCTCATTTGCTGCTGATGTCAGCATCTGGTGACAGGGTCAATTGATCCTAATTATTCATCAGTCAGTGATAGGCCAGTGCTCATTCTACTGTAAAATTGGATTAAGCCCCCTTTTTACATTTGTTGCACCTTCTGACATTAAGGCAGCTCATAAACTGGCAACCGCCACCCTCCTTTTGCACAACCATGACCTTCCACATAAGTTAATTGTCTTCTGCACTACAATATTTCACTGCCCTTGGTCCTCATTATAGAGCAAATGTAAAATAGATGTATGAACAAAATTTACCAGCACTAGTAGATCTCCTGTTGCATTTCCCATGGTGAATTGGAGGTTATGGTGTTATGGAGTCGGGTGGGAAGTCGGGGGGAAGGGGTGGCGGTCATAGAAAAGATTTGGCAACAAGTTTGTGCCATGTGCTCAGAGACAATAAATTATGTGATTTTTGATTGGCTGGTTCCTGAGAAATGAAATTTAGTCATGATTTTGCCCAGGAAAGTTGAGTCATTCAGGAATATTTGTGGAATGGACACTTCATTTTGTAATGAACGAATGTTAGATGCAACACTTTTCCGTATGGATAGTGAATTTTCCATGGTACTGCTTAGGGATAACGAGGGACAAATTGGTGATTTCCTCACCCACTGCAGGTAGTTCACAAAATAAATTTGCGTCCGTCACATTTCGCAATTACATAAATAAACAAATCTATTCATGTAATATGCAGTTATTACATAAATGAACAGCCACGTATATAATTAGTTGTATTATTTAACCTGTCAATGTTACCTCATATTAAGTTCAAATTCTTCATGCTTTACTTTGCTTTGCTGCTTTTATACAAAAAATGCCCCTATCTTGAAAGGGGATTCACTTATCTTCATAATGGAGTCCCTGGGTTTAGTGCTGTCATTCACTTTCTATTGCCAGATAACCAGGAGAGGCAGGCTTACAAACTGTGGTGCTGATAATATATGGCTGGATGTGGTTGTCCAGCACATAGTGTGCTGGGGACCTTTGCACCCATATGTGAAAGTACAACACATGAATTGAGACACCGAGAGCAGCGGCGAGAGCGGACCTGTTTGGAGATGGAGTGGAGCCAGGAGAATAAAGACCGGAGGAGAGAGAGGACAAAACTCACTGAGAGCAGCAGCGAGAGCGGACCTGGTCGGGGATGGAGCGGAGCCAGGAGAATAAAGAGCGGAGGAGAGAGAGGCCCAAACTCAGTGGCAGCAGGTAGGTGATTGGTTGGTGAGTATTACAGGTATTTTTTAGTCTCTAAGCTAGCTAAGAAACTAAAATGACATCAGGAAAAATAGAAAAAAATAGGAAAAAAAAGCTAAAGGTACTATAACTGAATGCACGAAGCATTCGCAACAAAATAGATGAATTAATAGCACAGATAGAAATAAAGGGGTTTGATTTAATAGCCATTACAGAGACATGGTTGCAGATTGACCAAGGTTGGGAACTAAATATCCCTGGATATTTGACTGTTAGAAGAGACAGGCAGAATGGATAAGGATTACCCTGATAATAAAGGAGGGGATAAAGACAGTAGAGAGAAAGGATCCCGGCTCGGAAAAACAAACTGTAGAATCAGTTTGGGTGGAGCTAAGAATCAACAAGGGGCAGAAAACACGAGTGGGCATGGTTTATAGGCCCCCTAACAGTAGTTGTATTGTCAGGCAGAGTATAAATCAGGAAATTAGAGATGCATGTAATGGGGTAATACAGTAATCATGGGGGACTTTAACTTTCATATAGAATGGGCAAACCAAATTTGCAGTAATAGTGCAGAGGAAGAGTGTAAAGGAATGAGCCAAACCTATTCAGAAAAATACACCATCCTCTGAACAGAATTCTGATTTTATTAAAACATGACAAACTGGGTTTAAAAATCTAAAAGCCTCAACGTCACAAAGCTGTAAACACCATACAGGCTTTTGAGATAAAGATTGGTTATTGACACTGAGACAATGACCTGTTGGTTCCAAGGAGTTTGTAGTTTGGAACCAACATAATAGCAATGCCCAAGTAATGTGTTAAAAACTAACACGTCGAACAGAAAAACAGAACATTAAAAAACCATGTGCCTTTGTAAAAGTAACATCAAATGAAACAGAAAACACGATTATATATATAACCAATTGAAGTAGCTAAGAAATGCAAAGAACACCCTAGATGAAGTGTTTTGATTTACAAATTGTAAAAGGTACAAACAGGAGACTTTGTAAATATTACATCAATTGATGTACCAAGCAATCACATTGTTTATGTATTGAACTTGGAATACAAGGAGACGAGAAGTCTGAAATACAAGCAGTTAAGCCAATATTAAGAATTGAATTGAAGACCTTCGAAAGAATGGCATCAAAGAGATAAATCTGTAACAACTATTTTATATGATAAGTTTTTGAAACACCTATACAGAGACAGAATTCTGAAAGCTAACAGCTGAATTAACAGTAAGAATAGAAAGAAGTCAACAGAGGTATGGCTAGAGATAATTAGCTTACATCAGCAGAAAACTTCAAACGATAAACCACTAAAAAAAAGGTATAAAAATAGAGCTTTTCAGATAGAAAGTCAGAAGTCGCTGGAAAGGGGCAGAGCGATTCTTGCCTTCAGAACCACTCTGTAGGCCTACAACTCTGAGTCTCAGGTAATCAAGGTATTTGATTTTGGTGGATATTCTGGATTAAGAAATAAGTAGAAGTGTGGAAATGTAACGAAGTTAAGATTTGAGAATAAGGATCTCTGATAAGAAATGTAAGCTATTTGTATTTTGGACTGTTAAAGTTGCGATTGAAATCAACAGCTGTTAACTACATGTCGGTTCTTTAATAAATCTATATATTTTTTTAATTGTCTCAGAGTATTTCTGTATCAAACACGCAAACTCAATTTCTGTACACTCTTTTGAGAGGAGTTGCAGAATTCTGGGGGGGGTTTCCGGACCCTCATAATATCCGAAAGGTTACAGTCTAGTTAAACTTGTTAAAAGTGCTATCCGGAGGACGGTAACATCTTCAGGCCGTTCCTTTCCTTTAGGGAGAGATAGTCTGACCTTTAAACCCAATTAAGCGTTATAGGATTCGGCTACCGCTAACTTTAGTTGAAGGTGAACGTCTGGGGAATACGCCTGATCTGGGGTAGCCCGAGAAGGGCTAGGACTTGTAATTATCCCTTCAAGAGTTCATGGAATGCATTCAAGATAGTTTTCTAGATCAGTATGTTGAGGAACCTATGAGGGAATTGCTTATTTTAGGTCTAGTATTGTGCAATGAGACAAGGTTACTTAATAACCTTGTAGTAAAGGAGCTTCTGGGGAGCAGTGATCATTATATGATAGAATTTTACATTGAGTTTGAGAGTGATTTAGTTAAATCCAAAACTGGTGTCTTAAATCTGAACAAAGAAAACTACATAGGTATGAGAGGTGAGTTGGCTAAGGTAGGCTGGGAGATTATTTTAAAAGATATGACAGTAGAAAAGCAATGGCAAGCATTTAAAGAAATAATTCATAATTCGCAACGAATATACATTCCCAAAAGGAATAAAAACACCACGGGAAAAATGGTCCACCCGTGGCTAACAAGAGAAATTAAAGATAGTATTAGATTAAAGGAAGAGGCCTATAATGTTGCCAAAAAGAGTAGTAAGCCTGAGGATTGGGAGGATTTTAGAATTCAGCAAAGGAGCACCAAGAAATTGATAAAGAAAGGGAATATCGTATATGAGAGTAAACTAGTGAGAGACATAAAAACAGACTTTAAAAGCTTCTATAGACATGCAAAAAGGAAAAGATTAGCGAAAATAAATTTGGGTCCCTTACAGGCTGAGACAGGAGAAATTATAATGGGGAATAAGGAAATGGCAGAGAAATTAAAGAAATACTTTGGCCGCGATTTTGCTAGTGCTCAGAGGACGGGTTTGGAGGCGGGTCAGAGGTTAAAGTTGTTTTGATTGATGGCGGGTTCCGCACCCACCACTCATCCCACCTCCACACAACCTTCCCAAGTGTCGGGTCCCCAATTTGCGAATGGACCCGACACCAAGCGGCGGGAAATGGATTAATGGCAATTAACTGCCTATTAGCAGGTACTTGTGAGCAGTTTTCAGGGTCTTTTTCGATTTTCCAGCTTCTGGGTCGGGTTTTACGACATCCGGACAACACGCCAGATAAGTGTGGCGTGTTGTGAGTCTGGTCTGATGTTTGTGAAAAGATGACAGCTGCAGAAGTGGTGTCAAGGATGCCATGTTGCACATGGTGAGTTTCAGAGCAAAGAAAATGTTGGTTACTGCATTTTTAATACATATACAGATTTCTTTAGCTTACAAGTTTTTAAATCCAACTGTATGTCCAGTGCCACCTCATTGGGAGAAGCTCTCTCACCAGTGACTGATCGCTTCTGTCATCTCACCTGCAGCTGCCATCTATTCCAGCAACATCAGAGCCAATGAAACAATCAGACCTTGGTCCTCCGAATCCTTCCACAATTGTCCCCAACACCAACATCACCAACCTCATCACCAACCTTCGCCGCCATCACCTGCTGCTGCACTGGACACAGGGCATTAGCTCCTGACAAAATTGCTGGCCGGGAGGCCAATGATGGCATCACCATGGCCAGACTTTCTTCACTTGATGCTATGAACCCTGTCTGCCACATGATGCGCCAGGTTGACACCATCCCACACCAGCACCGTGAAGCATCCCTTTAATGTCTAGCCATTCCATGCACACACATCACTATAGCGGGGGGGGGGGGGGGGGCAGGGGGTGGAGTTATGACTGAACAATCACTGGAACTCAGTACGACACTTCTCAAGATCTGTCCAATAAGGGGCACTTTTTGAAAAAGAGATTTCACTGTATGACAACACATTAGCAGAAACTTCACATGGACATTTTCTAAACCTCTCAAGTGCCCACCCTTGTGTGTTGTTAGTTGGTATGCTTGCAGTAGAATTAGGGTGAGTGTGAGGGGTGGCTAGTGAGATATGTAAGTAATAAAGTAGATAGAGAGGGTTAGGTGGAGCTGCAAGGTAAGTTGGTGTCCTGGGGAGGTCTCTTCTGCCCTTGGAAGGGAAGAGAACCTCCCTGCATACTGTGACTCCCTCCATAAGCATATGGAGAGAGTCATTCAAGAGCCTGGGTGCAAGAGTTCACCTTTGTGCAATGATTGTCAGTGTCTTCAGTACCTCAATGCTGTCAATCACTGAAAAATCAACTCTCAAAATAAAATTGTGCATTGGTCCCTTTAAGGAAACCGGCAGATGACGCATCATCAAATGATGTTATCAGATCCGCTTCCTGTTAATTGGCCGGTAAGGCCAATCAAGGGAAAATCACGTCTGTAGAACGGAGGCAGCTGGGAGCCGGACTGGGGAATTATAGACCGGTAAGCCTGACATTGGTAGTGGGGAAAATGCTAGAGTCCATTGTAAAAGATGTAATAGCAGAGCACTTGGAAAACAGTGACAGGATCAGACAAAGTCAACATGGATTTACAAAAGGTAAATCATGCCTGACTAATTTACTGGAATTTTTTGAGGATGTAACTGGTAGAATAGATAAGGGAGAACCAGTGGATGTGGTGTATTTGGACTTTCAGAAGGCTTTCGATAAGGTCCCGCATAAGAGATTAGCGTGCAAAGTTAAAGCACATGGGATTGGGGGTAAGGTACTGATTTGGATAGAGAACTGGTTGGCAGACAGGAAGTAAAGAGTTGGAATAAACGGGTCTTTATCCGGGTGGCAGGCAGTGACTAGTAGGGTACCGCAGGGATCGGTGCTAGGACCCCAGCTATTCACAATATATATTAATGATCTAGATGATGGAACTAGATGTAATGGGGGAAAAATTCAGTCGCGCCCCATTTGGGGCGCAAATATCGTCCGGGCGCAAAGATTAGCGCCTGGCGCTAATTATCGCCACTGACTGGAAACTTCACTTTTAACGCCCCGGGAGGTGATTGGAGCGCTAAATCAGGCGCTGCACACCTGTCTTAAGGCGCAAAGGCCGAGGAGTGAGGCGCTAACTGAGAGCGCTGGCGAAGCTCATGTAATGTCAGTCAGCAATGGAACACACACACAATGGCACGGGCCAGTTCTTAAAGGGAATGGTTGATCTTGCTTTCCATCCACATCCTGCTCATTGCAGCCTTGAATCTCGGCCTGGAGAGACCTGCACATCAAATCTGCTGGAAAGAACAATGGAGTGTACCAGGCAAAGAGCTCAGAGTGCAGCCCCCAAAGTCTCTTCTAAATCGATACAAGGAATGGCAACTCAAAATGAACCTGCAAAGTGCTGCTCAGTACCCAAAACTCCTTCACACAACGTTGAATCTCTCCAGAAGTCTCTCTCACTCTCTCTCAGAATGCGTAGTTCAAAAATGGCACCAACAATAAAAGGCAGGAAGCGGTCACCTTTAAATAGCGCTCCCCCTTTCCCTTCATGACAGAAGAACGCTCCGATCAACCTGTCGTTGCTAGCGTCAGGCGGTAAGGCAGGGGGCGACACTCAATATCCGCTCCGGGGCGATACCGGGGCGTTGCACACTCGTCTGACGTCACGATCTGTCGGCGCAGGAGATCGTGGCGGTAGTGTTTAGCGCCGCCGCAAAATGTCTAGTTAATTTCGCGAGCGGCGCAAACTTCACCGCGCCCGGGCGCTAGCTGCTTTGCGCCCCATTAGCGCCCTCTTAAGGCGCTAACGGGAGGCGCAACCAACTGAATTTTTCCCCCCAATATCTCTAAGTTTGCAGACAACACAAAGCTGGGTGGGCGTGTGTGCTGTGAGGAGGATGCCGACAAACTCCAGTATGATTTGGCCAGGTTGGGTGATTGGGCAGATGCATGGCAGATGCAGTATAATGTGGATAAATGCGAGGTTATCCACTTTGGTGGCAAAAACAGGAAGACAGATTATTATCTGAACGGCAATAGATTGGGAAAAGGGGAAGTGCAACGAGATCTGGGAGTCCTTGTGCACCAGTCGCTGAAGGTAAGCATGCAGGTGCAGCAGGCGGTGAAGAAGTCAAATGGTATGTTGGCCTTCATAGCGAGAGGATTCGAGTACAGGAGCAAGGATGTCTTGCTGCAGTTGTACAAGGCCTTGGTGAGACCACACCTTGAGTATTGTGTGCAGTTTTGGTCGTCTTATCTGAGGAAGGATGTTCTTGCCATGGAGGGAGTGCAGCAAAGATTTACCAGACTGATACCTGGGATGGCAGGAATGACGTATGAAGAGAGATTGGGTCGATTAGGCTTATATTCGCTAGAGTTTAGAAGAATGAGAGGGGATCTCATTGAAACTTATAAAATTCTAACAGGACTAGACAGACTAGATGCAGGAAGGATGTTCCTGATGCCAGGGAAGTCCAGAACCAGATCTCACAGTCTAAGGTAAGCCATTTAGGACTGAGGTGAGGAGGAATTTCTTCACCCAGAGAATGGTGAACCTGTGGAATTCTCTACCACAGAAGGCAGTTGAGGCCAATTCATTAAATATATTCAAGAAGGAGATAGATATATTTCGTAAGGCTAAAGGGATCAAGGGATATGGGGAGAAAGCAGGAACAGGGTACTGAATTTGGATGATCAGCCATGATCTCATTAAATGGCGGAGTAGGCTCGAGGGACCGAATGGCCTACTCTTGCTCCTATCTTCTATGCTTCTATGCTTCTATGGAACCCGGAGCTGACCCGCCCCCATCCCAACACCGGTGAGAAAATCGTAGCCTTTGTGTCACGGAAGAAGACACAAAATAATTCCGGAAATAATGGAGAACCAAGAGTCTAGTGAGAATGAGGAACTGAAAGAAATTAGTATTAGTAAGGAAATAGTACTGGAGAAATTAATGGGACTAAAAACCAATAAATCCCCTGAATCTGATGGCCTACATCCTAGGGTTTTAAGAGAGGTGGCTATAGAGATAGTGGATTCATTGTTTGCCATCTTCCAAAATTCCATGGGGTAGAAATTAGGTCGCGCCCCATTTGGGGCGCAAATATCGTCCGCGCGCAAATATTAGCGCCTGGCGCTAATTATCGGCACTGACAGGAAACTTCACTTTTACCGCCCCGGGAGGTGAGTGGAGCGCTAAATTAGGCGCTGCACACCTCTCTTAAGGCGCAAAGGCCTAGGAGTGAGGCGCTACCTCAGCGCACGAGCGCAGCGCAGCTGCTGCCCGTTAGCGAGGGAACACAGACACACTGGCGCCGGACACTTCTTAAAGCGGGGGGGGCCACTTGCTCCCCAGCCACACCCTGCTCATTGCAGCCTTGAATCTCAGCCTGGAGAGACCTGTAATCCATTTTGCTGCCAAGCATGGAGAGGGTGAGAGAACGCGCTCATCGCTTCACCGAGCGGGCCTTGGATGCTCTGGTTGACGCAGTGGAGCGCAGACGATGCATGCTGTTCCCGGAGAGTGGCAGGAGGCCTTTGCCACGCGAGTTCAGAAGAGTGTGGAGGGAGGTGGCTCAGAGTGTCTCCTCCAGGAGCATGGTGCCCAGGACCCATGTCCAGTGCCGCAAAAAGTTCAACGACCTCACTCGGGTCGTCAGGGTGAGTGGCTTTTTCTCAATACCTCTCCATCCCTCCATCTCAACCTCACTCTATGGCCAGAGGGTCTTAAAACCCCAATGCACAACACTCATGCAACACCTATGGCCCTTTCATCAAACACACACACACATTCCACACTTTGCATACAGTAAGGGCTATTCACCTATGGGAGGCACATCAGGCAAGACCATGGCTGCATATTGTAAGGGCTATTCACCTATGGGAGGCACATCAGGCAAGACCATGGCTGCATATTGTAAGGGCTATTCACCTATGGGAGGCACATCAGGCAAGACCATGGCTGTATATTGACTCAGATGCTGTCCTTTTTCTTGCAGGCTAAGCTGGCTCATAATCGGAGACAGCAGCAACGGACGGGTGGAGGGCGGCTTCAGCTGCAACCCCTCAGCGATCTGGAGGAGCGCGTCCACAGGATTGTGGCAAGCCGGGTGATCGGTCCCGTCGCCACTGGAGACGCCGACCCCGTTGTGGACAGCAATGGTAAGGTCATCACCTTTTTGTCCTCTGTCCTTCCACTTGTCCCTCACAATACCAGCCTTTGACACTTTCAATCCAACTTGCTAACTCGCTGCACTTATTCCTCCCTTACTGCCACCCTGTCCTCACGCTAAAGCCACTCTTGTACCTCCCTGCTTTCAGATGGTGATTCACCAGCTGAGGAGATGGTCCCTGAAGCTGCCACTGGGAGTGATGCTGCAGCTGAGGAGGAAGAGGAAGCCGGAGCATCAGTGCCACCCTCTCCCGAGGAAGCCCATGGCCACACTGGGAACACGCCTTCCCCGGAGGGGAGCAGGGGGGAAGGGGCTGATGATGGTGAAGTTCCAGGACCCAGCGGGCTGCAGCAACGCCACTGGGGGGGGAGGGAAGAACGGGGGAGCAGGGGGGAAGGGGCTGATGATGGTGAAGTTCCAGGACCCAGCGGGCTGCAGCCACGCCATGGGGGGGGGAGGGAAGAACGGGAGCCTTCTCCCCAGAGGGAGAGTATGCCAGACACTCCTAATGCAATGGACGCAGAGGAGGAGCGGCTGATTGCAGAAATGAACAGCCAGGCGGTGGGCATGCACACTGAGCTCATGGGTGCAGTGGGAAGGGTGCCCGAATGCATTGAGGCACTGGCAAGGAGTGTGGAGCACTTCGCTGTAGCACAGGCGGATGCCACACTAAAGCTTACTGCTGCAATTCAGTCACTGGCTGCCAGGAATCCATCTGAGACTGCTCTCATGCAGACTCAGATTGAGGCCACGCGAGCACTGACTGCTGCCATCCTCGATGGTTCGTGCACATGTCCCCGGGGCTGTCACCGCGCCGCAGCAGGCCAGCAATCTGTTCTCCGGCAAATTGCTCCGGATGCTGAAGTGCTGCCCCGTGGGAGTGCCAGTGTGTCGGGCGAGCAGGGCGTTGATGTCCTCTCTCACGATGACAGCAGTCCTGCTGCCAACACTGTCACTTCTCCACTGCACTTGCCACCGCCTGTAGGACAGACTGCTGCCGCCCATGCAGAGTTGGTGCAGTCTGCAGCCGGGCCCTCCAGGCCCAGAAGTGGTCGAGGCCGTCCTTCAGGGGCATCTGCAGTGTCAGGGTCTGACAAGCAGCAGCCTTCCACCAGCCTTGCTGCAGCCACTGAGGTCCCATTACGGAGGAGCAGTAGGTTTAGAAGGGGGGAAGTGCGCAAGGGAAGGAGATCACCCTCGAAGGGCAAAAAGTAGGAGGTGTGACAAAATGCTGTTCATTTTTTTATTAAAGGCCGAGGTTCATGGCCCAACTTTTGTTTAGTGTTTTGGACATTATCTCCAGGTTGTGAGAACCAGTTATGTTATTGACTGTTTTTTTGTGTTTATTTCTATGAGTTTGTCATGAGGAATTGACACACACAGAGTTTGTACAATAAATAAGTTTCTGTATTCAAAATATACATGGCTGGTGGTTGGAATTATTGGTGCCTTGGCCGGCTTAGGGTTTGCGTGCTGGGTTGATTCGTGTTTGTAGCACTGGCAGGGGCCCTAGAAGCGGCTTGCTATTAGTCGTTGACGGACGGCCCTTGCAGTTTGACCATTGTGGGCCGCCCTCCTGCCTTGGTGCTGCTGCTGATCATCGTCCTCGGCCTGTTCCTCCTCTTCCTCCTCCTCCTCTTGTGGTGCTGCAAGGCCTGGTGGCATTGGCTGCGTCCTGAGGATTGCCATGTTGTGCAACATGCAGCACACCACTACGAATTTGGAAACTTGCTCAGGCGAGTACTGCAGGGCTCCTCCGGAATGGTCCAGACAGCGGAATCGTTGTTTGAGCACGCCGATTGTGCGCTCAATAATGTTCCTGGTTGCTTGTTGGCTTTCCTGGTACCGCAGCTCAGCAGGGGTGTTTGGCGCACGGAGCGGTGTCATCAGCCAGGTGCTCAATGCGTACCCCTTGTCCCCCAGAAGCCAACCAACTGGCTGATGTGGTGCCTCGAAAATTTCTGCCACAGTACTCTGGCGCAGGATGAAAGCATCGTGGCAGCTGCCCGGATAGTGGCCATTGACAGCGAGAATCACCTGTCTGTGGTCACAGACCAACTGCACATTCAAGGAATGGAACCCCTTTCTGTTCCGGAACTCCTCTGCATTCTCTCGCGGAGCACGCAAAGCCACATGCGTGCAGTCAATGGCGCCCTGCACCATGGGGAAGCCCGCTACCCTCGCAAAGCCCATAGCACGGTCATGCTGCTTGTCTGGGGTCATAGGGAAGGAGATGAAGTCTCGTCTCCTTGTGAAGAGGGCATTGGTGACCTGCCGGATGCAGCGATGCACCGCAAACTGGGAGATATTGGCGAGGTCCCCAACAGCAGCTTGGAATGAGCCAGTGGCGTAGAAGTTCAAAGCCACTGTGACCTTCACTGCCACCGACAGAGACGTCCTGGACCTCAGCTGAGGCTGCAGATCTGGCTGCAGCAGGTGGCAGAGCTCAGTGACCACCTCCTTGCTGAATCGCAGCCTTCGCAAACACAGCTCCTCGGACATGTGGATGTAGGAGAGCTGTTCACGATATACCCTGGGAGGGTAAGCTCTCCTGTACATGCGCCTGATGGCCCTCCTCCGTCTGGCCATCATTGCCACTCTCTGTCTGCGTCTCACTATCCTCCGATTGAGCTGGAGCAGGACGACGCCCCCAATCATTGCAGCCCCCATATTCTCTTTGCCAGAAAAGTAATGAGGTACAGCAACGAAAGTAGCAGCAAAGTTAGGATGAACTAGGCAAAACTACCTCACAAAGCGTTGAGTCAATGTAGAAGTCTCTCTCTCTCTCTCTCCGAATCTCTCTCTCTCTCTCAGAACGAGTGGTGCATAAATGTCGACCACAGAAAAAGACAGGAAGAGGCCCCCTTTAAATAGCGCCCCCCCCAGCCCCACACCGATTGATAACGTTCCAGTCTTCCGGTCGTTGGAAGCGCCAGGCGGTAAGGCAGGGGGCGCCACTCAATTTCCGCTCCGGGGCGCCCCAAGGGCGTTGCACCACGGAATGACGTCACAATCTGCACGCGCAGGTGGTCGCAGCGGTAAGTTTTAGCGCCGCCGCACAATCTCAAGTTAAGTTCTCGAGCGGCGCAAACAGCGCTGCGCCCGGGCGTTAGCGCCTTAATGCCCCATTAGCGCCCATTTAAGGCGCTAACGGGATGCGCAACCAACTGAATTTTTACCCCCATAGGTTCTGGAATGGTTCCCGTGGATTGGAAGGTAGCAAATGTAATCCCACTATTTAAGAAAGAAGGGAGAGAGAAAACGGGGAACTATAGACCAGTTAGCCTGACATCAGTCGTAGGGAAAATGCTAGAATCTATTATTAAGGACATTATTATGAAGGACAATTGTGTTTGACGAATCTGTTAGAGTTTTTTGAGGTTGTAGCTAGCAGGATAGATAAGGGGGAACCAGTGGATGTAGTATATTTGAATTTTCAGATGGTATTCGATAAGGTGCTACACAAGAGGTTATTAAACAAAATTGGGGCTCATGGGATTGGGGGTTGTATACTAGCATGGATTGAGGATTGGTTAACAGACAGAAAACAGAGAGTAGGAATAAATGCGTCATTTTTGGGTTGGCAGGTTGTGGGGTTCTACAAGGATCAGGGTTTGGGCCTTGGCTATTTACAATCGATATCAATGATATGCTGATGATACGAAGCTAGGTGGGAATGTAAGATGTGAGGAGGATGCAAAGAGGCTGCAAGGGGATATAGACAGGTTAAGCGAGTGGGCAAGAACATGGCAAATGGAATATAATGTGGAGAAATGTGAAGTTATCTACTTTGGTAAGAAAAATAGAAAATCAGAGTATTTTTTAAATCGTGAGAGATTGGGAAATGTTGGTGTTCAGAGGGACCTGGGTGTCCTTGTACATGAATCGCTTAAAGTTAATATGCAGGTTCAGCAAGTAATTAGGAAAGCAAATGGTATGTTGGCCCTTATTACAAAAATGATTTGAGTACAAGAGTAAAGATGTCTTACTGCAATTATATCTTCAGTCTCAGTCTTAGGCAGTCCCTCGGAACCGAGGATGACTTGCTTCCACATTAATAATGAGTTCTCAGGTGACCGATGAGTCCAATGCGGAACCTACAGTCTCTGCCACAGGTGGGGCAGACGTTGGTTGAAGGGTCGGGTGGGTGGGGTGCTTGGGTTGACATGCGCTCCTTGCGCTGCTTGCGCTTGGCTTCCGCTTGCTCCCGGCGAAGAGACTCGAGGTGTTCGGCGCCTTCCCGGATGCTTCTCCTCCACTTTGTGCAGTCTTGGGCCAGGGATTCCCAGGTGTCAGTGGGAATGTTGCACTTTTTCAAGGAGGCTTTGCGGGTGTCCTTCAAGCGTTTCCTCTGCCCACCTGGGGCTCTCTTGCCGTGTTGGAGCTCCGAGTAGAGCGCTTGTTTTGGGAGTCTCATATCGGGCATGCGGACAATGTGAGCCGTCCATCGGAGCTGATCGAGCGTGGTCAAAGCTTCGATGCTGGGGATGTTGGCCTGAGCGAGAACACTGATGTTGGTGCGCCTATCCTGTCAATGGATTTGC
The DNA here is from genome assembly GCA_030390025.1 of Squalus acanthias. Classification (NCBI taxonomy): domain Eukaryota; kingdom Metazoa; phylum Chordata; class Chondrichthyes; order Squaliformes; family Squalidae; genus Squalus; species Squalus acanthias. The sequence goes on from CM059426.1 coordinate 90,818,755, forward strand.
AGGATCTTGCGGAGGCAGCGTTGGTGGTACCTCTCCAGTGCTTTGAGGTGCCGGCTATACATGGTCCACGTCTCCGAGACATACAGCAGGGCGGGTATCAATACTGCTCTGTAGACCATGAGCTTAGTGCCGGGTTTGAGGTCCTGGTCTTCAAACACTCTCTTCCTAAGGCGACCAAAGGCTGCACTGGCACACTGAAGGCAGTGTTCAACTTCGTCATTGACATCTGCCCTTGTTGACAGTAGGCTCCCGAGGTATGGAAAGTGGTCCACGTTGTCCAAGGCCTTGTCGTGTATTTTGATAATCGGGGGGCAGTACTGTGTGGCAGGGGCAGGTTGGTACGGATGTTTAGTGTAAGGCCCATGCTCTCGTACGCTTCGGTGAAGGTGTTGACGCTGGTTTGGAGTTCGACCAATGAGTGAGCGCAGACGCAAGCGTCGTCTGCATACTGTAATTCGATGACAGAGGATGGGACGACATTAGATCTGGACTGGAGGCGACGGAGGTTGAACAGTTTCCCTGTTTGTTCTTTAAATTAGCTCCACTCCAGCGGGGAGCTTACTGAGGGTGAGATGGAGCATGGCAGCCAGGAAGATCAAGAAGAGCGTTGGTGTGATGACACAGCCTTGCTTGACCCCGGTCCATACGTGAATTGAGTCTGTGGTGGAACCGTTGGTCAGGATCACGGCTTGCATGTCGTCGTGAAGCAGGCGGAGGATGGTGACAATCTTTTGAGGGCAGCCGAATTTGAGGAGGACACTCCATAATCCCTCAGTTGACAGTGTTGAAGGCCTTTGTGAGATCAAAGAAGGCCATGTACAGCGGTTGGTGCTGTTCCCTGCATTTCTCTTGGAATTATATAGGGCCTTGGTGAGACCACACCTGGAGTATTGTGTACAGTTTTGGTCTGTTGCCTAAGGAACGATATACTTGCCATAGAGAGAGTGCAACGAAGGTTCACCAGACTGATTCCTGGGATGGGGGGATTGTCCTATGAGGAGAGATTGAGTAGACTAGACCTATATTCTCTAGAGTTTAGAAGAATGAGAGGTGATCTCATTGAAACATACAAAATTCTTACAGGGCTTGACAGGGTAGATGCAGGGAGGAGGTTTCCCCTGGCTGGGGAGTCTAGAACCAGGGGTCACAGTCTCAGAATAAGGGGTCGGCCATTTAGGACTGAGATGAGGAGAAATTGCTTCACTCAGAGGGTGGTGAATCTTTGTAATTCTCTACCCCAGAGGGCTGTGGAGGCTCAGTTATTGAGTATATTCAAGGCAGAGATCGATAGATTTTTGGATATTAAGGGAATCAAGGAAAATGGGGATAGTGCAGGAAAGTGGAGTTGAGATAAAAGATCAGCCATGATCTTATTGAATGGCAGATCAGGCTCAAAGGGCCAAATGGCCTACTCCTGCTCCTATTTCTTATGTTCTTATGTTCTTATGTAGAAGGGTGCTAGGCTTAAAGTTATCATAGATTTTCTTTTAAATCGTGTATATCACAACCTATATCTGAATTTTAAAATTTGAGCAATATTTACTATGCTGGGAATTTTAACCCCCCACCCCCCGATGGACGGGAAAGGATCGGAGAGAGTGGGGGTGGTTAAATCTTCAAATTCGGGAATCTGCTGCCAACGTGCCAGTTTCCACTTGAACCGTGTCGGGGCACCCGGGTAACCTGCTCTGGAGAGGCGGTTCTCTAATTATAATATTTAAATGAGGCTCCGATCCTCCGAAACAGGCTTTTTAGAACACAGCTTGTGGGCCAGGAAGAGCAGGAGTGCTCCCCCGGCCCTTCAAGCAAATCTTATGCCGTGATTGGCCAACCCTCCTCCCCACCCCCACCCAACCAGCCACGCAATCTCTCCGTCCCTCTCTCCCAAATGCCGGTCTGACACTCCACAACAATCCAGTGATCTTTCCCAGCAGCTGGGGACCATTCCCAATCATCCACGGCTGTGGCCTTCTATCGTTGGCTTTCCCGCCGGCAGCCGGCCAGCCTGTCCAACTGGCTCCAATGCCCAAAGAAGCTTCATGACCTCAGACCACTGGTAAAGGTCAGTGAATGCATCTTCAAAAGCCGTCTCCTACCAACTGCTGCACTAGCCTTACACACTGCTCAATGCATGACCCCCAATCACTCACCTACCAACAATCTGTAACAATCACGAGGCACATCTCCCATTCCTAGCCTCACCTCACCCCCTTGGAGGAGATGGTGCAGGTCATTCTTGGCAGGGGCATGGCTGAGACCTTGGCCAGTGGTGGGGCTGAAAGGGTAAAAGATGCTGGTATCCTCACACGTTATCCTCCTTCTAGCATGCACCTCTTGCATTACCGCCCTCCCCTGTAAAGTTTCGCAATTATCTCGATTCAAAATAACACAAGAGAACCAGATTCGTGTGATCAGCTTTATTAAACGAAATGCTGTCCTGATAATAAAGGACACAGAAGCCTGTAAAATGGCCGCCGAGCATCGTGGCAGAAGCTTCCAGAAACACAGTGGGCAGACAAGATGGCGTCGAATATACATTTAGTATAAGATTGGAACATACTCGGTAAACACTGATAAAGACAGGATGCAATCCGTTTGCATTTGAAACAATAGCAAAGATATAAGTGCTGGAATCGTTTTCCATGCACAAGTAAGGATCATTGTACTGGGCAATCAAAGGCCCATCCAGACACATCAATACGCAAATACCCTCCCGACTCTACAATAAGAGAGACATCGACGGGTGATTAAGCAAGTATTCGGGGGCCCCCAAAACCAGTCAGGGAGACGATTCATACACATCCTGGCTGGGTCAACAATGGGGAAAACATTAACGGATAGTTGGCCAGTTTCAGCTGCTACCGAAACCCGTTAAAGAGAAGAATCGCCCCATGCTGGGAGTTTTGAGCGCCAATATTACACAAAGGACAAACATTAAGATTTGAGCGGGAGATAAGGGAACACAGCACTATAACTATAGTGAACAAATGTCCATCGCTCTCTTGTTCTCTTATCTCGCTGCTGACTGCTGAACTCTTATTCGCTTGCCGCTTCATGGACTCGCTTGACTGGTGAGCTTTTGATTTTCTCTCTGGACTCTGTTGACTCTTGACTTTTAGCCGTACTGGTCGACTATTCGAATGTTGGGTGGAGCTCAATCGGAACAAGCCGCCCCGACAAGGAAAGTAACAGGGTGCACCATCCCGAGTGTCGGTAAACGGTGTCTGGACCCGGAGGCCCGAAGAGACGAGACGAGACGAGAAGAAAAGGAGAAGAATCCACGTGCCGCCATGGTCAGTAAACCCCGACCGCGCCCGAAAATATAAATAAAGAACTTTTCATTGAAGTCTACCGACAACCGGTGTCGAGCACAGGAAGACTCTTCTTTGAACCGTGTCCAAGGTCCGTCGAGTTCTTCATGACAACAGGGAGTCTAGCCTGCTTGTCGCAGCAGCAAAAATAAACAAGTGGGGTACAGAGACCCTTCCAAACACGTGACAGTCAGGCGCTGCAGCGAAACGAGCTGAGTGCCTCACTTTAAAAATCTCCGAAGTAACACAAGTGGTGAGCATGTTTTCCGATCCTACAAATCTAGATGTAGTGTAGGTATTATTAAGGGAGGGTGTTTTAATAAGGTTAAGATGTGTTCCCCTTTCTATGATGTGCCGTGTGTTCTCCATTTCCACAGACCAAGCTTTATGAATGTATGTATACTTGTACTATCGTTGATTTGCGCCTATGACATGTATTTCATGATTTTAGACGCCATGCAATAAAGATTTCCATTTCGTACTATTCAATCGGGTCTATTTGAGTTTTTCTCTGCATTACTGCTCCCTGCACCTAAGTCCAGTGTTAGAACCGTAAGGGCGAGTGGGTCGAACCACTCACAGGTGCTTATTGCAATAAGGCTGGCCGGAGACCAGAGCAAGCAATAGTATTAGGCAACGAAGGCCTAACCTCGCACCAGCACCGTCTGAGACACGCCCCCTTACACCCCTCACCGCTACTTCACCCTTGTGCCATCCTCATTTCACACACCCAAGTAATGCAGCCTGCCCAGCCAGTGGTTGACTATTAAAAGGGAGAGGAGAGTGAAGAAGAAGAAGTAGAAGAAACACCATCACTTGATTTGATACTCCCAGCCACCAGCTCCTCAAGGTCAACCAGCAAGGCCATTTGCAGTGTCCCCCACTGAAAGTCAGCAGCCTTCCACCAGCCATGCTGCAGCCATTGGGGTAGCACTGTGTGACATCACTAGGATAGGCAAAGGCACACACAAGACAGTCACAAAGAGAATGCATAAGGGTGATGTGTTTATTTCTTGATGTCATATTGGATGGATAGATATATAAAGTTGGATTGGAAAGTTTGCTTTGTGGTGGCTTTTATTTCAGCATTGCGGCCAAGAGGATGCTGTGATGGTCAGTAACAAAGGGAAGGTAAGATGTGTAAAGTTTCGCAATTATCGCGATTCAAAATAACGAAAGAGAAGCAGATTCGTTTGATCAGTTTATTTAAACAAAATGCTGTCATGATTAAAAAGGACACAGAAGCCTGTAAAATGGCCACCGCGCATCGTGGCAGAAGCTTCCAGAAGTACAGTGGGCAGACAAGATGGCGTTTCGAATAAACATTTATCGATAAACACTGATAAAGACAGGATGCAACCTGTTTGCATTTGTGACAATAGCAAAGATATGAGTGCTGGAATCGTTTTCCATGCACAAGTAAGGACCATTGTACTGGGCAATCGAAGGCCCATCCAGACACATCAATACACAAATACCCCCACGGCTCTACAATGAGAGAGACATCGACGGGTGATTAAACGAGTATTCGGGGGCCCCCAAAACCAGTCAGGGAGACGATTCATACAATCCTGGCTGGGTCAACAATGGGGAAAACATTAACGGGTAGTTGGCCAGTTTCAGGTGCAACCGAAACCCGTTAAGGAAAGAATTGCCCCATGCTGGGAGTTTCGAGCGCCAATATTATACAAAGGACAAACATTAAGATTTGGGCGGGAGATAAGGGAACACAGCACTATAACTATAGTGAACAAATGTCCATCGGTCTCTTATTCACTCGAATCGTCTCTTATTCTCTTATCTCTCGGCGAACCCTTGCTGAAGCTCTTCCTTAGGGCTGGACATTGTTGACTCTGGACTTTTAGCCGCACTGGACGGTTATTCGAATGTTGGGTGGAGCTCAAACGGAACGAGCCGCCCCGACGAGGGCAAGTGACCGGGTGCACCATCCCGAGAGTCGGTAAACGGTGTCTAGACCCGAAGGCCCGAAAAGACAAGATGGAATGACAAGAAAAGAAGAAGAATCCACGTGCCGCCACGGTCAGTAAACCCCGACCGCGCCCGAAAATACCGAACTCATTTCTTGAATTCTACGGGTTACTGCACGATCCGGTTTGGGTCCATCGAATTCCTCATAACAACAGGAAGACTTTTCTTTGAGTTCTACAACCATGCCCGAGTTCTGTCGAGTTCTTCATGACAACAGGGAGCCCGGCCTGCTTGTCGCAGCAGACAAGTGGGGTGCAGAACCCCTCCAAACACGTGACAGTCAGGCGCTGCAGCGAAATGAGCCGAGTGCCTCACTTTAAAATTCTCCGAAGTATCACGAGTGGTGAGCATGTTTCCCGATCCTACAAATCTAGACGTAGTGTAGGTATTGATAAGGGAGGGTGGTTTTATTAAGGATAAAGTATAATGTGTTCCCCTTTTTACGATGTGCCGTGCGTTCTTCATTACCATAGACCAAGCTTTATGAATGTATGTATACTTGTACTCTCGTTAATCTGCACCTATGACATGTACTTCATGATTTTGGACGCTATACAATAAAGATTTCCATTTCGTACTATTCAACTGGGTCTATCTGAGTTTTCTCTGCATTACTGCTCCTGCACCTAAGTCCAGTGTTAGAACCGTAAGGGCGAGTGGGTCGAACCACTCACAGGTGCTTATTGCTAAAAGGCTGGCCGGAGACCAGAGCAAGCAATAGTATTAGGCAACGAAGGCCTAACCTCGCACCAGCACCGTCTGGGATACAAGCACGACAAAAACCCCTTACAGGTGTGGGACAAATGTGAAAAGTGGAATTGGGGTTGTGATCACTGGTATTGCAGCGGATGATTCCATCCCGGATATCCCGGCCAGAAAGGGACTGTCTGGGTTGCATCCTTCATTCTGCTTCCTCCTCTTTGGCTTCTTCTTCTTCTGTGTCTTCCTCTTCCCTCTGCGAGTGGATGCTGTAAATCTGAAATGGCAGCATAAAATGCTGGAAATACTCAGCTGGTCGACCTGAGACATGAACTCTGTTTCTCTCTCCACGGATGTTGCCTGACCTGCTGAGTATTTACAGCATTTTCTGTCTTCCTTTACCATCTGTAGCCTTGCAAGTATCCAGCAGCACTCCCTACACACTTAAAAACTTTTACATCTATTGCAGCAAGCCAGTACTTCAATGAAATCCAAAAAAAACAGTCCAAAAGCTTAAATCCAAACTTACCTGAATGATGTGTGTGTGTCCCATTAAGAGGTGCTGACATCGCTACTGTCAACCTGCTTAAGACCCAACGCTAAATTCAGCGCTGGGGTCAAAGTTCAGAGTGGTGACGTTAATTCGGCGTTGCACGCTGATTGATGTCTGCACGCTGATTGATGTCACCACGCTGCCACTTTTTTCCAGGGCTCTGCCAGTTACCGGTAGAGCAAAGAGAGGTTGAAAATGACGGCTGCCATGGGACCCACTACCAGTTGGCGAAAGAGCGGCAGCCTCCATTTTTTCGCCATTTCATGGTGCTACAGAGTGGTGGTAAGTAAATGGATTTCTAGCCTTAGGAGTTCATTTTATCAGGTTACAAAATAGCTTTTGTGACCATCACAGCACTGATTAACCTTAGCTGAGAGTTTGGGTTTTTGGGACTGAGGCCAGAAGCACAACAGAACATGATCACAAAGTATCATCCAACATATCATGGAACACGCCTGTGGTCAGCAATGTGGTGGCCTAAAATTAGAGAACGGGGCTTGGACTTCCTGATTGGGAAGGAGCCTGACCAGAAGTGAGTCAGAGCATGATTCGTTCTTGTCTAATGTCACCACTGTTAACCCCATCATAATTTCTGGGGTCAGATTATTAGAATGTTCCAGGAAAGCTCCAGGCATCAGAAATATTGATTGGAAATAATAATTTCCTTTGCACTGACAAAATATGCGCCCTGCCTCCAACCTCAGAATATCAAATGTGGTACCAGTTTAACATTTTCCATTTCCCATGCCAGCAATGATTATGGCTCCTCTGAATGAGATTGTGAATTGTGCTGAATTGTAGGCAGTTTTGTCCTGGGAGCTTGTGTTCATTAGGAACTGAGATGAGACTGCAGGTTGTCGTTTCATACAGGACCATATAGCTGCCAGAGGGGAGACTTTCATCCCAGCAGCATGGGCTGGATTCAAATTCAGATCTCAGCCAAAAGGACAGTGGCTGACTCAACCCAATTCCATTCTTTTGAGTTTTAACAGATGCAAATGAAAATAGACATTTTATTGATGTGCAGGAAATTTATTTTAAAGCATGGCTTTAGTCTGTGAGTTTAAAAATTATAAGACACAGATCAGACTTCTGGTGCAAAGTCTATAATTAAGGATAGGTGACTGAACACCTTGAAAATTTCAGCTGATCAGAGAGAGCCAGCATAGATTTGTGAAAGGTAGGTCATGCCTGAAAAACCTGATGGAATCTTTTGAAGAGGTGACTAAAGAAGTGGACAGAAGAATGTCTATGGATGTTATTTATATGGACTTCCAGAAGGCATTTGATAAAGTCCCACATAAGAGACTGTTAACTATTGAAGCCCATGGAATTGAAGGCAAATTATTGACCTGGTTAGGAAATTGGCTGAGCGGCAGGAGACAGAGAGTAGGGATAATGGGTAGGTACTCTAATTGACAGGATGTGACTAGTGGTGTCCCGCAGGGATCTGTTTTGGGGCCTCAACTATTCACTGTATTTATTAACGACTTAGATAATGGGATAGGTTTAAGAGTTGTAGACTGCCTTTAAGTAGTGAAGGCCAACTTTAATTGGTGCTAGCCTCGCACAAACTTGGGCCCCCTGCTGAGCATTCTGCCACTCAGCAGCACGTTCAGCGCTGGGCTGAATGCCACAATCATGGTCCTCCGAACGGGCGCGAGTTGATCGCGCATTGCGAGCCCTGCGCCCGTTTTCGGGGAAAAAACAATTTCTAGGCCTAAGTGCTGTGACAGTCTACTGCTATTGATTTGAGGCCTTTGTCATGGCTGTGATTCTGTAGCTCTTCGTGCTGGGTCATGAAATGGCCCTGCAACTAGTGCTAGTATTTTGGCTTGCAAATTGACTAGCTGCTCCTGCCCTTTACTGACCACTTCTTTGGTCCTCTGAGGGGACTGGTTGGTTTGGGTATAAATGGTATCAGTGTGAGAGGTAGCACCTGTAGGAAAAAATGCCTGAACGATGCCCAGAGGTGTCGTAAAAATGGTATTTGCAACAATTCTGTTGAACTCTGGGGTAACAGCTTGAGCTAATGCCAAGAACCATGGGTCCACCAAGACAACACAATGAGGACAAAGGATTTTCGAGAAGGGCCCAGGATAATCAAAAGAAAAGCCATCTTTAGCTGGTAGTTTCTTAGGCCATGATTTGAGGCTGGAAAATGTGAAAGGAGTTTTGACAACTAGACTCGGAAATAACTTAATCCTTATCTGAATTGTCTTGCCACAATTAAACAACCAAGTAGAAGCAACATGTTTCCCTAATGTGGAAGTGTGTTTGATATTTGTGACAAAAGTAAATTTAAAAGCAACAGCACGTGTGTAAATGGGGTTTCCGCTGCACTTTCAGCAAAGTTACGGCAGCAAAGCAGGAGTAGCTTCGAAGAAATTCAGCCCCTAGAGGTTATATGTATTGGTCAGTTTCATGGGTTGTGTGAAAATTATACATCACTGCCAGCAGCTGCATATTCTGGCTACACATTTTTAATCAGCATAGGAACATAAGAACAGGGGTAGGACATTTAGTACCTCGAGCCTGTTCCGCCATTCAATGAGATCATGGCTGATCTGCGACCTAACTCAATATACCCGCCTTTGCCCCATATCTCTTGATACCTCTGGTTAACAAAAAGCTAACAATCTCAGATTTAATATTAACAATTGTTCTAGCATCAATTGCTATTTGCAGAAGAGCGTTCCAAACTTCTACCACCCTTTACGTGTAGAAGTGTTTCCTAATTTCACTCCTGAAAGGTCTGGTTCTAATTTTTAGACTTTGCCCCCTAGACCTAGAATCCCCAACCAGCGGAAACAGTTTCTCTCTATCTACCCTATCTGTTCCCCTTAATATCTTGAAAACTTCGATCAAATCACTCCTTAACCTTCTAAATTCTAGGGAATACAACCCTAGTTTGTGTAATCTCTCCTCGTAACTTAACCCCTGGAGTCCGGGTATCATTCTGGTAAACCTACGCTGCACTCCCTCCAAGGCCAATATATCCTTCCTGAGGTGTGGTGCCAAGAACTGCACACAGTACTCCAGGTGTGGTCTAACCAGGGCTTTGTACAGCTGTAGCATAACTTCTACCCACTTGTATTCTAGTCCTTTAGATATAAAGGCCAGCATTCCATTAGCCTTTTTGATTTTTTCTGTACCTGTCCATGACATTTTTTTTTATTCCTTCATGGGATGTGAGCGTCGGTGGCAAGGCCAGCATTTATTGCCCATCCCTAGTTGCCCTTGAGAAGGTGGTGGTGAGCCGCCGCCTTGAACCGCTGCTGTCCATGTGGTAAAGGTACTCCCATAGTGCTGTTAGGAAGGGAGTTCCAGGATTTTGACCCAGCGACGATGAACGATTGGCGATATACTTCCAAGTCAGGATGGTGTGTGCCTTGGAGGGGAACTTGGAAGTGGTGGTGTTCCCATGCACCTGCTGCCTTTGTCCTTCTAGGTGGTAGAGGTCGCGGGTTTGGGAGGTGCTGTCGAAGAAGCCTTGGCGAGTTGCTGCAGTGCATCTTGTAGATGGTACACACTGCAGCCACCGTACGTCAGTGGTGGAGGGAGTGAATGTTTAAGGTGGTGGAGTCCGGTGCGGCCTGAGCAGACAGCGGCCTGCAAACTCCGCAACTGTCCTCATCCCACCTCCTCCAAGTGATTTTGCCCTGATTGGGCTTGTTAAGCCCGCCCTGCGAGGTTCCCGGACAATTAAAAGGAATCGGGTCTGATGACATCATCTGATGACACGTCATCAGCCGGTTTCCTTAAAGGGGCCATGTCCAAATTGATTTTGACAGTTCTGCTGTCAGTGTTCTACAGCATTAAGGTGCTGCAAACACTGACAAGCACTGCACAAAGGTGCACGGCTGCACCCAGACTCTCCCAGAACTCCCTACATATGCTTATGGAGGGAGTCACAGCATGCAGGGAGGTTCTCTTCCCTTCCAATGGGTGGAAGAGACCGCCCCAGGACACCAATGCAACCTGGTTGCACATTGCACAGGAGGGCACAAGCAGGGATGTTGTCAGGAGGACCTGGCTGCAGTGATGCAAACCTTTCATTAATCTCAGTAGATCATGAAACGTTACTGCAAAGCCACACTCAACTTCATCCTGCTGTGTCTCTCATCACATCCCCATCACTCTGCCTTCCCTACCCTACTCCTGCACATCCTTACTCACACCAACTTACCTTGCACCTCCACCCATCCCTCTCTATCTACATTATCACTTCCCCATCTCACTAGCCACCCCTCACACTCACCCTCATCCTAGTCCAATCATACCAACTAACAACACTCAAGGGTAGGCACTTGGGTGTTTTAGCCAATGGTCGTGTAAACTTTCTGTTAATGTGTTGTCAAACATTGAAATCCTCATTGTCACCACTTTGCCTTCTTTGTCAGATTTGTGTGCACCTTTGAAAGTGTGTTAGTGAGTTCCAGTGAATGATGAGACATAACATCCGCCCCCCCTCCCCCCCACCCAATGGTGATGAGTGTGAAAGGAATTGCTTGGACATTGTAGGGAAGCTTTATGGTGCTGGTGTGGGGTGGTGCCAACCTGGTGCCTCATGTGGCAGCCAGGGTGTACAGTGTTAAGTGAAGCAAATCTGGACATGGTGAGTCCATCCCTGGTGTCAAGGCAGCAATGTGGTCAGGTGCTGATGCCCTGTGTCCAGTGCAGCATCAGTTGATTGCGGAGAAGGCTGGTGTGGATGTTAATGCTGCTGGTGTGCCCAGTGATGCTGGTGTTGGGTGTGATTGTGTTGGGATTCTGAGGACCAAGGTGAGGTTTTTTTCAAGGGCACCGATGCTGATGAAATAGATGGCAGGTGAGGTTGAGATGACAGAAGCAATCTGTCAATGGTGAGAGAGGTTGTTCCAAGGAGGTGACAGTGGATAGAGAGATTACTCCAAACACTTCAAAAGTGCATAAAGCTCAAAAGTGGGTTCCAAATCATTAATGCTCCAGCTTCTAAGATTGGGAAGTGAACAGCTGTAAAATGGTAGGTTTTTGACCACTTTTTCAGCTGTCACCTATTCACAGCAATCCACAGTCATTGAAAACCTAACATACTCACCTGACATGATAGCCACTCTCCGGGAACCTCGTTGAAAACCTGGTAAAATGGTAAGTACATGCGAAAATGGTCTTAACTACCTTTTAATAAGCTTTAGACTATCTAAATTGGCTGACCCGCCGCTTGGTGTCGGGTCTGTTCAGGAATGACAGACCCGACACTTGGGAAACTGACAAGGAGGCGGGTTTACAGCGGGATACCGACACGCTGTCAATCTTTGTGATTTTGACAACGGACCCGCCTCCAAAACCGCACTCTGAGCGCCGTCAAAATTCAGCCCAGAGTGTCAGCAGACTTTTTGACCACACCTATGTTCATCTGATATTACCACACCCTATATTTTTCAGCAGGAGTCACTGGATAGGAGTCAAGAGCAGGAATTCTGACATTCTCACTCACTGGTATAGAAATACTGGAGCCATTTGTAGCAGCTACCCCCAACTTTCTACCTGAGATCAGCTAATTAGGCACACACAAGGGATTGAACCAGTCTGACAATTTCAATCCACTGAACTACTGGTGGAACTAATTGTGTTATTTTAATATAACTTTGTAATACAAGTAACACTAGAGCCCTGATTTTAACCTCTGGGCCACATCTGCCTGCACTGGTCAGTTGCCCACTCAAAAATGGCGGAAAGCAGCAGGTGGCTGGTGGGCAGGAGCAGAATGTCAGGCCTGGGGAACGGTGTTCGGCACGCAGGTAAGTTGTGGGGATGGTGTTTCAGGAGGACCTTGTGTACAGGAAGTGGGGTGGGAGCCTGGCACAGGAAGGCCTACACTTTTTGTGGGACCTAGAGAAGCACTTCTGCTGCTGCTTGAAAGTAAGAACACATTTAAAAACTAACCTATTTAGACCTCTTCCAGCCCCAGCTCTTCTTCCTGCTAGTTTCATTGCTCAGACCACTGGTTTAATAGCAGTCCTGCCCCAATGACATCATAGGAGCCCAATCTGCCGGTTTCTGGTGGGTGTCCTTACTACCTGCTCAGAAAAGCAGGGTAAAATTCAAGATTGCAGGAATGGAGCAGGATATTAGTGAGTAAGTCTCCCAAGTGATTTTAACTAACCGCTCATCTGGTTTTCGTCAGGCGGGCAGGGTTAAAATCACGCCTTATGTCTCTGAAAGAGATTTCTAATTATAAGGTAATTTGTGATGCAAAATTTGGCAATCCTATTAATTTGATAAAGAATATAAATTTTAAATCATAACTCAAAACATAGAAACATAGAAACATAGAATCTAGGAGCAGGAGTAGGCCATTCGGCCCGTCGAGCCTGCTCCGCCATTCAATACGATCATGGCTGATCATCCAAATCCAGCACCCTGTCCCTGCCCCAATCCCCACAGTACTCACATCCCACCCTACCCCCGTAACCCCACGCATTTAATTCCCCCTAACATATCCCATCCTATCCCCATAACCCCACATATTTAATCCCCCCTAACACTAAGGGTCAATTTATCATAGCCAAATCAACCTAACCCACACAAAGTGACAAGGTACGAGAGTAACCCTAAATCCATGAAAATTATACCCTAAGTTACATTGAGCAACACATAAATCTTGTTGAACTTTGTATAATAGATGTCAAAAGTTTGCCTCTTCATAGTAATATAAACTCAGCTTAAATCAATGCAAAAATTATATAATATGATAGATAGTCTGAATAATTCAGGCTGGAGTTACTTTGTTATAGTGTGTAGTATTTAATTATTGACTGGCCAAGCCATTATTTTCTATGACCTTGTTTAAGTATATTCATTAGTAAGTCCTTTTTTTTGATAATAAATATCGAGGAGCCTTAAACCAGTTTAAAATAAAATCGAGGAAAGACAAATCTAGTTCAATGGGATGCACCTTACACAAAAGATTTTTGTGATTGTATAACTCAAATCTCAGATTTGTTTGGAGGATATATCCTTTAAACTTTAATCCAATCAACAAGCTGGCGATTTAGCCATGTACCATCTGAGCGAGCAAGTAAAGCACATTTTTGCATTGAGGGTTTGCTGCTAATTTTTGAGTGCTCATTTATTTTCCTTATACCTCTCTAAGATGGTAGTAATATTTTCTTGTAAAGTAATTAAAAAACAATAGTATAGATGTAAGTGGGTTATTTATGTTTGATTGTGAGCTCAGGATTGGAGGACATGAGTTAAGAAAAAAACAAGACTTTGTGATTATCTTTGTTTTAACCCACAAAGCAGTGTATACAAACCTCTGCGATAAAACTATTAATGGTGTGTTGATTAACAGCTTTCAGAAAGAGCTGGATGAATATCTGGTTTGGAAATGAGTTTGAGGGCTAGAAGGATATGTGTAGAAAGAACATAATGGTTTCTAAGCTGCTCGTACAATGTAAATGTCATGCTAGTCAAGTATCAATAATGTAGGATTCAAGATTAAACAGATATTCCAAAGGCTTGCTCGATTTAACTTTGTGTCAGCAAGGAACAACTTTCCAGAACCTTTCCTCAGGAGATTAAGTGGATTGGATTAAGCTCACAATAGAGTAGACTGTTCAAGATACACGAATGGAATAACTTTGATTGACTGAATGATCTTGTAGTCAATAAGATTGGGTTCTGTTATCAATAATAATAGGCCTACCTGAGGTTCATCCATAAATAGAATCCACAGCAAGACAGACAGGGACTAGGAAAATAGGAACATAGGAACTGGAGTAGGACATTCAGCCCCTCAAGCCTGTTTCGTCATTCAATTAGATCATGGCTGATCTGTCTCTTAACTCCATTTACCCTCATAGAATCATAGAATCATAGGATAGTACAGCACAGAAGCAGGCCATTCGTCCCAGCGAGTCTGCGCCAGCTCTTTCGAAGACCAATCCAGTTAGTTCCACTCCCCTGTTCTTTTCCCATATCCCTGCAATTTTTTCTCCTTCAAGTATTTATCCAATTCCCTTCTGAAGGCGACTATTGAATCTGTATCCACCACCCTATCAGGTAGTGCATTCCAAATCTTAACCACTCGTTACTTAAAGAAAGTTTTTCACATGTCACCTCTGGTTCTTTTGCCAGTCACCTTAAATCTGTACCCTCTCATTACCGACCCTTCAGCCATTGGAAACAGTTTCTCTTTATTTACTCTATCTAAATCCTTCATGATTTTAAACTCCCCTATCAAATTCCCTCTTAGCCTTCTCTGCTCCAAGGAGAATAACCCCAGCTTCTCTAGTCTATCCATGTATAGTATTCTCTCATCTCTGGAACCATTCTAGTAAAACTCTTATGTACCCTGTCCAAAGCCTTCACATCCTTCCTAAAGTGTGGTGCCAGAATTGGACAGAATACTCCAGCTGGGGCCGAACTAGTGTTTTATATAGGTTTAGCGTAACTTCCTGGCTTTTGTACTCTATACTCTATTTATAAAGCCCAGGATCCGATATGCTTTCTTACCTGCTTTGTTAAACTGTCCTGCCACCTTCAAAGATTTGTGCACAAACCTCCTTGGTTCCTCTTCTACATGAGAAAGGAGAAGTCCATCTACTGAAAGGATTATTACTAGTCCTAGCCCTTTTCGGGCTACCCCGGATCAGGCGTATTCCCCAGACGTTCACCTTCAACTAAAGTTAGAGGTAGCCGGATCCTAAAGACGCTTAATTGGGTCTAAAGGTCCAGACTATCTCTCCCTAAAGAAAAGGAATGACCTGAAGATGTTACCGTCCTCCAGATAGCACTTTTAATAAGTTTAACTAGACTATAACCTTCCGGATATTATGAGGGTATGGAAAACTCCTTCAGAATTCTGCAACTCCTCACCAAAGAGTGTACAGAGATTGAGTTTGTGAGTTTGATACAGAAGTACTATTTGAGACAATTCTAAAAAAATATAGATTTATTAAAGAACCGATATGCAGTTTACAGTTGGTGATTCAATCGCAACTTTAACAGTTTCAAAAACAAAAGCTTACAATTCTTTTATCAGAGATCTTTATTCTCAAAGCTTAACTTTGTTACATTTTTACATTTCTTACTTAGTCTTATTCCAGAATATCCACCAAAATCAAATACCTTTGATACCCGAGTCTTAAAGTGTTGAAAACTTACAGAGCTTGCCTCTGAAATCTGAGAACCGCTTTGCCCCTTCAAGCGACTTCTGTCTTCCTATTTGAAAATCCAATCTTTATACTCTTTCTCAGTGGTATATACTTTGAAGTTTTCTGCTGATGTAAGCTAATTATCTCTAGTCATTTTTCTGTTGACCCCTGCTATTCTTACAATTAGTTCCGCTGTAGCTTTCAGACTCGTGTCTCTCCTTTAGATGTTTCAAGTTCATCATAAAAAACGGTTGTAACAGATGTATCTATTTGATGCCATTCTTACGAAAGTCTTCTATTCAATTCTTAAGTCACCTCAGCTGGTTGTATTACAGACTTCGTGTCTCCTAGGTGTTCCATTTGATGTCTCCTGTGTTTCATTTGATGTCATATTTATGAAGGCATATGTTTCTTTAATTTATGTGACTCATTTCAAAGTATTGGTTTAAGACACTTTAACTGGGTATGGTATTGTCTTCTTTCTCAAGTTGCAGACTTTCTGGAAGCCTTAACCCTCTGCTTCAATGAGGCTATTGTTTCAGTGTCAACAACTTATCTTATCTCAAAAGCCTGTATTCTGTTTACAGCTTTTCCTTGTTGAGGCTTTCAGATTTCCAAGCCCAGTTTGTCATGTTTTAATAATCAAAATTCTTTCATAGGATGGTGTATTTTTTCTGAAATATGGCATATTCCTTCACATTACTGCCTCCCTACTGATTTTGGTGAATAATTCTCCAAAAAAAAGCAAGAAGAAGAATGAAATTAGTTAAGTAAGAAATCGGGGGAGAACAAAATAGAAAGGAAGAGGTGGAGATGCATGAGATAAACCACACCAAGTAACCTACAAAGTTTCCTTGGATCATCATACCTCTTGATCTTTCCCTCTCCCCTCCCCATATTCCCAATTGAGAAATCTGAACTGCATAATTTCAAAGAAAGAAAGCAATGTTAATATTTAAGTTCAAATTGTTAGGGGGAAAAATTCACTATCACCCCGTTTGGGGCGTAATTTTTTTAAAGTTTGGAAAATTGGTGCCAGGCGCTAACGATTTCAAACTTTTGAAAAATTCGCCGTTTGCGCTCCAAGAAGGAAGTGGATGCTAATGAAGCGCTCCACTTCCCTCTTGGAGTGCAATCGGCAGCAGGTGGGGCAGAGACTTCAGCAGCGCTGCACACTGGGCCTTGAAGCGCTGCCGCGTTCAAAGGCTCCTTCCCTCCCTTAAAGGGAAGGGCCATCGCTGCAGGCACTGCAATATAAAAAGTACATAGCTGGACCACCAAGGCAGCCGCGATCCTACGTGATCAGCCCAGCACTCCAGCAGAGTGCCGGGCTGATCGATCGCGGGCAGTAACCGGTGAAAAAAAGCAGAACAAGAAAGGTAAGTTTTTTTTTTTACTTACCTCGGCTACTCGCCTTTAATCATCGCCCCCAAAGCGGCCAGCTGCCCTATGCACGCCTCCACCAGCTGTCGGTGTTTTTGACCGGTGCTGCTGCAGGGGGCAGAAGTCAATTTTGGATCCAGGGCACTATTAGGGCGATGCGCACGCCGATGATGTCACGCTCTCCGGGCAAAGGAGATCGGGGCACAACACCATAGCACCGTTGGAAAACTCCCGCCGAACATTTGCGCCCAACGGGAGGGACAAAGGCACCCAATTTTGGCCCCTTAGAGTATAGCCTTGAATTTCTGCCATTTCCGCCATTTCTCCAGTGGTTCTGCTGATCTACCATGAAGTTACACAAGAAATTGGGACAAACCCACAGAAATTCAGGCCCCACCTTTCCTTATATAATTATTAATGAAAAATCTGACAACAATGCAGCTGCCAGCTTTGTAATAAGGCTAACACTCATGAGTCTGCATAGGCCACGTAGAATATATATTTCAGCATATAATTACTGTTACATTTTGTAACTGGAGTAATTGTTTTCAATATTTTGACTTAATATTTCACACATAAACATCTATAACATTCTTAAACTACTGAGTAATCGCATATTCATGCAAACAGCCTGACTGTTGTCTTATATAGATGGTAAACTGTCAGTACATCAGAATCCTTCTTCTTCCTCGACAGTCCCTCGGAACCGAGGATGACTTGCTTCCACACTAAAAATGAGTTCTCAGGTGACTGATGAGTCCAATGCGGGACCTACAGTCTCTGTCACAGGTGGGGCAGATGGTGGTTGAAGGGATGGGTGGGTGGGGTGCTTGGGTTGACGTGCACTCCTTGCGCTGCTTGCGCTTGGCTTCTGCTTGCTCCCGGCGAAGAGACTTGAGGTGATTGGTGCCTTCCCGGATGCTTCTCCTCCTCTTTGTGCGGTCTTGGGCCAGGGATTCCCAGGTGTCGGTGGGGATGTTGTAATTTTTCAAGGAGGCTTTGTGGGTGTCCTTGAAGAGTTTCCTCTGCCCACCTGGGGCTCTCGTGCCGTGCCAGAATACATCAGAATACTGTGAGTATGTTGATATCATTCGACTCAGTTTTTACTATACTTAACTATCATGCAGCACTTAATGGTGATAAGTTACTGTAGATATCTAACTTTTAGGAAATATTGATGTGACAGCTATAGTACTAAGTAAGCTAGAAATATGAACTGCATATAATTGTTGCTTGGCTTGCAAAAAACTCTTTGCTCATTCTTTAGCTGAACAAATTCAGCTGAAAGAATTGCTGGACTGGCCGTTGCTCTGTTGAAAACTTATACTCCAACTACTCCAAAGCCAGGGAGTGGGTAATGAAAAAATTCCATGTAACAGTTGCATGGAAATTTAACAAAAGACAGAACAACTTCAAAGAGATTTTGTAATTGAACAATGTGGATCACCGAGAGATACTTTGGAATTACACTCGAGTATTAAACCCAGAATGCAGGAATCATTATATTTGATTGTGAAAATGATAGCTGATGACTTTCTTTCTGTGTAATCCTTAAGTGGATCAGCTGGTATTTATACAGGTAATGAATAGCTCTGCTGCTAAAGGGCTTTCTAGAGTCCAATTAAAATGTAATTACTATTAAATAAATGGCTTCACTATCCATCTATTAGGTAACCAGACTTTTGGACTATAATAGATAGGTAACAAAAGTGAAAGAATCATTGTGATCCTATAATTGTTGCATGATATTATCATGGATATTGACTGCTGTGGGATAGATTTATGCATGATATTAGTAAGCTATTTTAATTTGCCTTCCCTGGCCCCAGAAGTGGTTACAATGCGGGCAATTTGAATCCAACCAGCCCACTGGAAAACCGATGGGATCGGGTGCAATGCTTGCTTTACACCCCGCCCGATTTTACTCTCCATTGAAGTAAATGGAGAGTAGTATTGGGCATAACGTAAAACAGGTATTCCACCCGATCCTGTGGGTTACCCGCCGGCAAGTTAGGTTAAAGTTACCCCCAGTGTCTCAGGAATCTGAAACCCTCCCTCCTACACCATCCTTCTAAACATGTGTTCACAATCCTAATCTTTCTCCTTCTGTCTGGTCCAGTGCTTGGCACTGGGAATAATCCAGAGATTTCTACCCTGGAAATTCTGCTCCTTAACTTATCATTTAACTTCTTGAAACCCCTTTCCAGAACCTCGAACCTACTCCTATCTATGTCATTGGTTCCCACATGAATTATGACCTCTGGCTGCTTGTCCTCCCATTCCAGAACCTATTGTATTCGCTCCGTGATGTTCCGAACCCTAGCAAGAGGGAAGCAGCATACCATTCAGGACTCTGGGTCACATTTACAGAAGAAGCTCTCTACCCTCTGACTATTGAATCCTCAATGACCACCACGCGCATATTCTTACTATGTGTTTCTCCCATAGCTAACTACTTGCTCCTCAGTGCCCTGTAGTCACTATTGGTTACCCTCCTCTGTGCCACACTTTTTGTCCACACCACTAGTACCTAAACAGGTATACCTATTAGACAAATCCAGCTCCACAGATTGTCCTCTTTCTATCCTAATTTCCAGTTTTTCTCCGATCTCCTGTCACGACCTCTCCATCTGGTCCATGAAACCCACTTCCTGCTCCCTTTACCCTATTCCCACTAAACTGCTGACCACCCAATTTCCTTTTCTGGCTCCCATGTTAGCTGACATTGTTAGTGATTCTCTCTCCTCAGGTACTGTCCCTCTCTCCTTAAAATTTGCCATCACCACCCCTCTCCTCAAAAAAACAACCCTTGATCCCTTCGTCCTTGCAAACTACTGTCCCATCTCCAAACTCCCTTTTCTCTTCAAAGTCCTTGAACGTATTGTCACCTCCCAAATCCATGCCCATCTTTCCCGGAACTCCATGTTTGAATCCCTCCAATCAGGTTTCCACCTCTGCCACAGTACCGAAACGGCGCTCAACAAAATCACAAATGACATCCTTTGTGACTGTGACAAAGGTAAACGCACTCCTGGCTGATCTCCCACGTTCTACCCTACGTAAACTTAAGGTCATCCAAAACTTGGCTGCCCGTGTTCTAACTCGCATCAAGTCCCATTCACCCATCACGCCTGTGCTCGCTGACCGACATTGGCTCCTGGTTAAGCAACGCCTCCATTTAAAAATTCTCAACCTTGCTTTCAAATCCCTCCATGGCCTCGCGCCTCCCTATCTCTGTAATCTCCTTCAGCCCCACAATCCCCCAAGATATCTGCACTCTTCTAATTTTGCCCTCTTGAGCATCCCTGATTATAATCACTCAACCATTGGTGGCTGTACCTTCAGCTGCCTAGGCCCTAAGCTCTGGAATTCCCTCCATAAACCTCTCCGCCTCTCTACCTCTCTTTCCTCCTTTAAGACGCTCCTTAAAACCTACCTCTTTGACCAAGCTTTTGGTCATCTGCCCTAATTTCTCCTTATGTGGCTCGGTGTCAAATTTTTTGTCTTATAACACTCCTGTGAAGCGCTTTGGGACGTTTTACTACGTTAAAGGCGCTATATAAATACAAATTGTTGTTGTTGTTCCTACCTGTCTGCCGATAGTCACCCAGTCTCCCCTACCTGCTTCACTATTTCTGGCATGGGGTGATCAATCGCAGGAATGTCAGCTCTAGAAAACGGTCTCGATCACAAATATTGCAGAGTGCGTCCAGTTGACTCTCAAACCATGCAACTTTCTGCTCGAGCAGGGCAACCTTTGTACTCTTCATGCATATATATTCACACTGCATGGTACATAAGCCCAGGCAGGTCCACATCATGCATGCCGCACCATTCAGTCTAGACTCTTATCTTGCCATATCTATTTATATATTTAACCCAGCAAGGAATCTTCTAAAGTTCTTTTCACTGAATTACTTCTATTACCTACTTTTTTTTTAGTATTATTTTTACCTACCCCCTGAAGCTATAGTAAAAACTATAAATTTGTATTTTATCTGTATAATTATAAAAACAATGCTTAACTTTTTCTGGCTGCCAACATGTCTCACTTGCTGCAGTTCTGGATCTTCCAGTCTCCATTTAAACTGTTCCCCTGCTGTTGTCCTTTTACGGCCCCGAGTCCCACCGTTCCAACTCTTGACCCCTCAGCGTTGCATCACTCTATCTTTCTCTCTTTCCAATGTGTTTGTCTCCCAATTGGACACCAGTCTCTCAATCTTTCAGTCTCCCCAGACCCCTGACGTCTCTTGCTAAAGACTTCAGGCGCGAAATTGGGCTTGGTAGCACCCATTGTTTGGGACCTATGGGTGCTGTTCGGAGACCAAAATGGCGTCGGCTGCACGCATGCACACTTCTGCTGTGAATTGCGCCAGACGCCATATTGGTGAAGCCATTAGCGCGCGGGCAGCTAACATCTGCCGGAAGTATGCAGAGCAGGCAGATCACTACGTTAATCAGTTTGCAATGCTGATTTGACACCAGCACTGCCATTTTGGAGCTCCACGCTCCAGCCGATGCTGTCTCTTAACCTCGCACAGCTGAAAGCGTGTTAAGCAGCATGAACGACCCCCCACCGTGCTATTTAAAGGGATCATCAACTACTTACAGATTAGCTATGGTTGATTTCTTCTGGCTATTGCTACAATTCTACAAGTGTTTGGTGCTTTCTATATTTGTTTCAAGTTGCAAAAGTATACAGGGAGTGGTGTGGCAGGTGCTGAAGGACTTATTGCTGTCTTCAAGGCTTCTGCACAAACCAGTTGTTCCCAGACATGTAGGCATTCCACTTGGAATGGAGCATGACAGGGAGAATGAGCAGAGACCAGGCAGAGCAGGACAAGCTGCTAGAAGAGGGAGGAGGAGGAGGGGCAGAAGGGCTCTCAGCGGGAGGCCATATCCACCCAGGGTGTTCAGGGAGCAATTCTCTTAACTGAACCGCAGCGAGGAACAATGTGCGAGATATCTGCGCTTCAGTAAGGACGTCCTTACTGAAATCTGCCACCTGCTGCAGCCACAACTGCAACCTCAGAACAGGACAAGGATCGCATTGCCAGTGGCTGTGTAAGTGACCGTGACAATGAACTTTTATGCGTCTGGCTCCTTCCAGACTGGAGCTGGAGATATTAGCAACATCTCGCAGTTTGCCATCACTGTTGCATAAGGGAGGTCACTGAGGCTCTCTATTCAAAGGGAGCTAACTTCATTTCATTCTCTCTTGCCAGAGATAAGCAGGTGTAGCAAGCATAAGGTTTGCTAGGATTGCAGGCTTCCCCGTGGTGCCATTGACTGCACGCACATTGCTTTGCGGGTGACACATGTCAACTCTGCCATGTACCTGAACCGAAAGGGGTTCCACTGCCTCAACGTCTAGCTGGTGTGTGACCAAAGTTAGCGCATCATGGAGGTCAATGCCCGGTATCCTGTCAGCATTCATGATGCCTTCATTCTGTGGCAGTCTGCTGTGCCAGCTTCATTTCAGCCAGCATGGCAAACCAAAGGTTGGCTACTGGGCGACAAGGGCTATCTGCTGACGACATGGCTCATGCCTCCAGTTCACAACCCACACACACATGCACAGCATCCATACAACGAGACCCATGAAATGTGATAGAGCAGACCATTGGCGTGCTGAAACAATGATTCTGCTACTTGGAGCGCTCTGCAGGAGCCCTGCAGTACTCGGCAGTGTGGGTGTGAAGATTCGTGGTGGTCCGCTGCATGCTGCACAACATCGCCATCATGAGGGGACAGTCCTTGCCACCACCTATCAGCTGAGGAGCAGGAGCACGAGGAGGAGGAGGAGGAGGAAGGGAGGCGCAAACCTAGACAGCCCCATTCTGCCCGGGCCCTCCGTGAAGGACTAATTTGAGTGCGATAGTAATAACCGTAATCCCTATTCCCCATTCACCAACAGTCCCACATGCCTTACTTTCCCTCTGTTGCTGACAAATACATCGTCCTCTTGGCCGCAATGCAAAAATAAAATTCACCCCAAAATAAATATTGCAAAACAATTTAATAAATGAAATTATATCATATTCCGTACACAATTAAACTAATCACCCTTGTGTATTCCATTAGTGCCTGTATTCCATGTACCTTTGCCTGTCCTAGTGCTCCTACGCAGTGCTACACCAGTGGCTGCAGCATGGCTGGTGAAGGCTGCTGACTTTCGGGGCGGTGGGGGGCGGTGGGTGGACTGTAGATGGCCTTGGAGGATGACCTCGAGTAGCTCTGGGCTGAGAAAGCCTGGCTTCAGACTGTACCATCTCGGCATGGGCAGCAGCCGTCTGGGCTGGCTGGCTGACAGGCAACAGCAAGGGCACTAGTGGAGTGGCAGGGGTGGGAGGATGAAGGCTGTCATCCTGAGAGGGGACAGCAGGTTTGTGCTCCATGGAGCCACTGCCACTCCCCCGGAGTGACTCCTCGCGATCCTAATAATCTGTTGGAGGACAGATTGCTGGACTGCTGTGACACCCTGCAAGCCCTTTTAAACACTGGTACCCGCAGCCATGATGGCAGCAGTCTGAGCTTCCGTGGCAGCAAGCTGAGCTTGCATGACTTCAGTCTGAGCTTCCATTGCAGCACTCACACGTTTGGTGGCTTCTGCTTGTGCTGTAATGGAAGCTGCGACATCAGCCATCAGACGCTGCATCATGGTTTGGTCCACAAGTGTGCGAACGGAGTTGGGCACAACTTCCATGCTGGAAATGATGAACTCCAAGCTATGTGCAAAGCCCTGTGCCAAGTTGGTGCCGGACTCCTCCATGCTCCTTGACATTGAACGCAGGCTTTCTGGCAGGCCTGCCAATGCCCCAAGCATTTCATTGTGTATACCCATCAGCCTTCTTCTGTAGCCTGCCCTATAGAAGTGCTCATCTGAGTCCTCTGAAGCAGAACTCGTGTGCGCCCTTGCCCTCTGGTGAGCTGGCACCTGTGCTATCCTTGTCCCCTGTCCTGGCTGCAGAACACTCATTCCCAGTGTCTCACCATGTGCAGGTCTCACCTTAATCTATCCTCTAAGATACGTGCAGTGTTAGTATCTGAGCTGTTGGTCGCGAATGTGAAATCAAGTGACGGTGTGTCTTCATCATCACTCTGTTATATATAAATATAAGATGTTGTTGTTGTTGTTATGTTCCTCCACTGCCTGGTTGCAGTGCTTTATCTGAAGGTAAAAGGCACAAGGGTAGGTTGTGGGGAGGGGAGGGAGGGAAAGTATGAGGTGAATCCTTATACCATCTGCAGCTTGTAAGTCAGAAGAGATTGTGGGATGAGGGGGAAGTGGGCTGTGAGAAGGAGGATTAGGTATGAGGATACCATCATCTTCAATGTTTTCAGCCCTGCCACTGACCACGGCCTCAGCAATGGTTGTTCCAATAAAGGCCAGCATCATCTCATCCATGGGGGTTAGGACATGCAGGCGTGCCTCTCCCCGTCCGGTTACTTCCTGCTGCCTCCGGTTGTGTGCCATCTTGTCTGGCAAAAGAGAGGGAAGTGTGTCAGTGAGTGTGTTGGAAACTGTTTGGTTGATGTGGCTGTTATAGTGGAATAGCTGGCAGTGTGTGTAAGTTGTGAGATGTGGGTGTGAGGTTTGCAGCAGTGCTAAGTGTGTGAGGATGCCCTGGAGCATATGAATGTTTGGTATGAGTCCTGATTGATAGAAATTGTTGGTAGGTGAGTAATGAGGGTTGTGGTGAATTGAGGAGTGTCTGATGCTAGTGGTGCAGTTGGTAGGATATGGCATTTGAAGATGCATTCACTGACATTGACCACTCATGTTGAAGGGATAATTACAAGTCCTAGCACTTTTCGGGCAACCCCAGATCAGGCGTATTCTCCAGACGTTCACCTTCAACTAAAGTTAACGGTAGCCGAATCCTTGAGACGCTTAATTGGGTCTAAAGGTTCAGACTATCTCTCCCTAAAGGAAAGGAACGGCCTGGAGATGTTACTGTCCTCTGGATAGCACTTTTAAAAAGTTTAACTAGACTGTAACCTTCCGGATATTATGAGGGTCCGGAAAACCCCCCAGAGTGTACAGAAATTGAGTACACGAGATTGATACAGAAATACTACTTGAGACAATTTTAAAAATATATAGATTTATTTAAGAGCCGACATTCAGTTAACAGCTGGTATGGCAATCGCAACTTTAACCGTTCAAAATACAAATAGCTTACATTTCTTATCAGAGATCCTTATTCTCAAATCTTAACTTCGTTACATTTCCACACTTCTACTTATTTCTTAATCCAGAATATCCACCAAAATCAAATACCTTGATTACCCGAGACTCAGAGTTGTAGGCCTACAGAGTGGTTCTGAAGGCGAGAATCGCTCTGCCCCTTCCCAGCTACTTCTGACTCTCTATCTGAAAAGCTCTATTTTTATACTTTTTTTAGTGGTATTTTCTTTGAAGTTTCCTGCTGATGTTAGCTAATTATCTCTAGTGATTCTTTATTGAATTCTTTTCTATTCTTACTATCATTTCAGCTGCCAACTTTTAGAATTCTGTCTCTACCTTTAGGTGTTTCAAAAACTTATCATTTTTATGGTTATTATTGATTTATCTATTTGATGCCATTCTTAGGAAGTCTTTCTATTGAATTCTCATTATCACTTAACTGCTTGTAAGCCAGATGTCTTGACTCCATGGTGTTCCAAGTTCAATACAAACACAATGTAATTGCTTGGTGTCATCTAGTGATATTATATTTTCAAAGCCTTCCTATTTGTACCTTTTACAACTTGTAAATCAAAAACACTTCAACCAGGGTATTTGTTTGCATTTCTTAGCTATTTCAATTGATTGCATATTTAATCGTGTTTCCTGTTTCTAAGTTTAACATAAAACTATTTTATGGCAGGTATTTCTTTTACTTGATGTCATTTTTTCAAAGGCACTTGATTTTTTTAATGTTCTGTGCACCTGTTCGACGTGTTCGATTTTGACACTTTACTTGGACATTGCTATTGTTTTGTTCCAAACTCTAGACATTCTGGAAGCACCAATGGTTTGCTTCAATAGGGGCTTAGTCTCTGTGTTTACAAACCAATTCCCATTTCAAAGCTTGTTTTCACAGCTTTGTGTTAACAAACCATCTTATCTCAGAAGCCTGTATTGTGTTTGTAGCCTGTGTCGCCGAGGCTTTCCAGACTTTTAAACTCAGTATGTCTTGTATTAATAATATCAGAAATCTGTTTATAGGATGGTGTATTTCTTGGAATATGGTTATTTCCTTCACAGTGTGAGGTCATTAAACTTCTTGCAGCACTGCATCCAGGTCCTCGGGGCATGACTCCTGGCATTGACCTCCACGGCTATCTGTACCCACTGCCTTTTGACGTGTGTCTGGAGGGCCTCCTTCTGCCCTGCGGATACAGGACATCTCTCCTCCTTTCCACCTCCTCTACCAAGACCTCCAGTGCAGCATCCGAAAACCTTGGAGCCCACACACTCCAATGTTGCGCCATTCTTTACTCTTTCCCAGGTCAGAATCTCTTCAACCACGATTCCCAGCACCTACTCCAGCAGTACAGGCGAGCATTAAGTGCTGCTAGGAAGTTTCGATTTTGGGCCCCCTGCTGATGCATGCAGCCAATGAAAAACACGGTTAGCGCTGGCTGCACGCAGAAATCATGCGGATCAGCAGACAGTACGAAGATGGTGTGCTGCCTGCATTTCAAACAACGGGTGCGGGTTAATCGCACATCGCAATTCCCTCGCTCATTTTTGGGGGCTATCCAATTTAGTCCCCTGTGCCTTTTGTTCTCCTCAGAATCCCAGTCTCAGTCTCCTTGCTCTAGCCCAATTCCTGAATATAAAAGCTCATGTGATTCGAGTAAAAGCTGCAGCTAAAGAACTAGAAGTGGAACAGGCACAATTGGCAAAATGACCTCCTTCTGTGCTGTAAATTCTATGATATTAAAACAAGAGACAGAAAGGCAGTTGCTTCATGCTGCTATTTATGATCTGGAGTTGGAGATTTATAAGTACATTCCAATTTACAAATTTTCCCTCAAACCTCAATTAAACTTATTAACTTCAAGCTATGTTTACTTACAATAATTAGATTTCGTAGTCTTAAAAACACAGGTCCATTTAACTTTACGTTGCCAGCAGAATAACGCATTGTGCATTACATGGGATAATGCTCCTGATATAAAACAGTTGTGTAAACCTGATAGAGAATGAACGATAGCAAAGTGTTCTAACGGTAGAGTACTGAGAATGAACTCAGTCTCACTATTAATCTTTCTCTTACTTTCAATGTATACAGATTGTAAAGGGAAGTTTTAGAACATTATGTGAGGTAGTTGTCAGAAACTAGCATTAATACTATGTATAACTGTCTGGTTTTAATTCTCAAGATGTGTACAACACTGGCTAGCCACATTTCTTCCTGCTTCATACCAATTGATAAACAACTAAGGAGCTTGCTAGGCTACTTAAAATGACATTAAGCCACGATTTTTCCCATCGATGTGGCTTGGGGGCGGGACAGCTGCCTTCCGGGTTCCAGTCCCGTCCCCAACGACATCAGACGCACAGACGCGATTTTGCATCAATTGGCCTTGTTAAGCCCGCCCTGCGGGCTTGCCGGCCAATTAAGAGGAAGCTGGTGTCAGATGACGTCAGTTGATGACGTGTCATCTGCCAGTTTTCTTAAAGGGGCCATGCACAATTTTTTTTTGACAGCTGATTTTTCAGTGTTTGACAGCATTGAGGTGCTGCAAACACTGACAATCACTGTACAAAGGTGAGCCCTTGCTCCCAGACTCTCCAGTGACTCCCTCCTTAGGCTAGAACAGATGGCAGCTGCAGGTGAGGTTACAGAAGCGATCTGTCACTGGTGAGAGAGGTTCTCCCAAAGAGGTGGGACTACACACACAATCCAAAACTTGTCACCTACAGAAAAGTGTAAATGCATTAAAAATGATTTTCCTAGCATTTTCTTACCTCTGAAATTCACCAGTTTACCATTGGATCCTTCACACCACTTCTGCAGCTGTCATCAATGCAGAAACATTACAGTAGACCCACAGCACGCCACACTTACCTGCCGTGGTGTCCGGACTTCGGGAAGCCCGTAGTAGACCTGCCAAAATTGCAAAAAGCCTCTTAACTGCCTGTTAACAACCTGTTAACAAGCAGTTAAGTGCCTATAATCCTCTTCCCACCGCTAGGTGTCGGGTCCATGCGCAAATCGGGGACTCAACACCTGGGAAGATTGTTTGGAGGCAGCTTGACAGCGTGTTTCCGACCCGCTGTCAATCTTTGCGATTTTGCCGGATGCCCCGCCTCCAAACCCGCCCCCTGAGTGCTGGCAAAATTCCGGCCTAAGAGTCAGCTACATAGTACAGGTCTGAACTAGGGCTGGTGTATTGCCTTCCCTGAAGGACACTTCCACAATCCAGCAGTGTTTATAATTACTCAGCCAATTTTCCAGCCATTTAAATGAATAAACAGGAAATTAGATGAATTCTGTTACACGTGTAAATGCTTCCAACCGGATTTTCATCTATGTGCTCTGTCCAAGTGAAACAGAGAAAAATCTGCCCAACTGGTGAAGGATAACCACATATATATAGTACAGTCATCACCTTCATAGGATACCTTGCACCAAAAGGCCACTTTGAAGGTCTACACTCTAAATTGTCCATTGCTGCCTGAATTGAAATGATGGTACAACAGCAAAATACCGTGGATGCTGGAAATCTGAAATAACAGAAAATGCTGGAAACACTCAGCAGGTCAGGCAGCATCCTTGGAGAGAGAAACAAAGTTCATGTTTCAGGTCTGTGACCCTTTGTCATGGTTGTAGTTTACCTTCAGTGTTGATCAGATGCCCATTCCTCTGCCTATTGTTGGCTCAGGGCTACTGCACAGGACTCAGCATAGCAAATTATATAGATCTGCAAACATGCAGTGCTGCGGGGTACAGTCTGATTTTTCCTTTTCAATTATTCCAAGTGAACTTCCCTGATGGTTATGCTTGCTCGATTTAATGTCTGGGGACCCTGGCTGTGATGGAGGTCTTATATGCAGTGTGCGCTCCAGCACTTGCATTAAATAATTGTTGTTAATACCCATGGGAATTGCAGTTCCTTTTCCAGTTTCCTCTGGTAAACAGACAGATTCTGCAACACCTAGAGATATTTTTTCATTCAATCCAATACTATATTAGGATAAAGAAATGCACATTAGTTCTATGATTTCACATTCACTGGGGAGTGGATTTCGACTGCCACAACTGAATTTACTTGTGACTGTCAACAATGATCAGCATGAGAAGACCTTTATCTCCTTCGCTTCAATGGAAATTGAATCTGGTCTCCAAAGGAGAAAGGGAATCCCTCCAACTGCTGCCTTAACTAAGTGCTCTACCAAGCCCCTTGTGACTCATTACATTTGGAATTGAAAAAAAGTGATCCATATGGAGGTACAGCTGAAAGTAACATGGGAAGGAAATATTGGAAAATCTGATAAAAGACTATCGGGTGAAATTCATCTTGGGTGGTAGAGCAAAACGGCCGATAACAAATCGGCAGCCTGTTTTAAACCCTGCCCGCTTTTATTTTCCACCCCCTATTAATACAGGAGGTTTTAGAAATCATTCAAAAAGCAAAAAGTAGATTTATGTGGCAAGTCATTTAGAATACATGTATTGCAATTAGAAAAATCTATATTTGCGAAGTGGAGGCTGCATACTTTCCAATATTTCTATATAAATAAGATATGTGAACTACAAAAATATGAACTATTTATAACAGAACAGTATACTGTGGAAATGTGCTTGAAGCAAAACTGTGCTAAAAATATTTTTGGTCCTGAGTGATTAACTTCTCTTTCAAGATGTGCAAGTGCAGTAAGCAGTTCCAGTAATTTCTTTTCCAAGAATAACCCAGTTGGATTTGAAGAGACACATCAGGCTGAGTTTTGGGAGCTCTTGCCTGGTGGAAACGAGGCGGTAGCCTCCCGAAAATGGTGGACAATGTCTGACCATCCCATTCCCAGTGTTGCTGTGGCCACGGCACGGATCCCCCCGGGGCCGGAGTGGCCTCTTGAGTCACACGGCAGGATCACTTAAAATGCAGACGTACGTTGGAGGACCCCGATTGCCAACTTTGGACTCGATTGGGCAGAGAGTGCTCCCACATGATATCAGTTGGTGGCCGAATAGGGTCCCAAAGATAAGTTGCTTTTATTTCTGTGGGGACGGGAGGAGCAGGAATGCTCCTTCAGACTCCACAACACCACCCTGAGCTGCTGCTGCTCTGGCTCCCTCGCCTCCAGGCATCGGGGCCTCCCCCACCAACCTACCTTATACGGGGCTGGGCCACATGATATTGCGGCAGCCCAGAGCTGGCGGTCTGCGCATGGCGGTCGATCTACGGCCACAGCCTGCAGCCTCTTAAAATAGACTGGGCCTCCCGCCAGCCAGTTGCCCAAAATTCGCTTGGGGGGAGGGGTATGGTCTGGAAATCCACCTCAGCATGTTTGTTTGAAAATCAAAGAGAGATTGTTTGAATTACTCTGATGTAAAATTTGCCACCACATATTTATTTTTTGTAGGGATCCTGTCATCAGAGGAGAGGAAGCCAAAGGGCAAGAAATTGGGCTCGGCAGCACCTGTTTTTTGTATGCTACAATTGCCCTTAGAGTTCCAAAATGGTGTCTGCGGTGCGTGAAGACTTGTGACGTGAAGCGCTCCGGATGCCATCTTAGTGCAGGCATTAGCGCGCGTGCAGTGAACGCCAGCCGGAAGTATACACAGCAGGCAGATAATGACGTTACGCCAACGCTGCCATTTTGGAGCTCCACGCTCCAGCCGATGCTGTCTCTTAACCTCGCACAGCTGAACACAAGTTAAGCAGCATGAAGGACCTCAAACCAGCGCTATTTAAAGGGATTGTCAACTACTTACAGGTTAGTTGCTGGTTGATTTCTTCTGGCTGTTCCTACAATTCTACACATTTTTGGTGCTTTCCATGGTATTTCAAGTTTCAAAAGTCTACAGGGAGTGGTGTGGCAGGTGCTGAAATACTTTTTGCTGACTTCACGGCTTCTGCACAAACCAGTTGCTGCCAGACAAGGCCTTCCTCTTGGAATCGAGCATGACTGGGAGAATGAGCAGAGGCCACACAGAGCAGGACAAGCTGCTAGAAGGAGGAGGAGGAGGGGAAGGGCTCTCAGCAGGAGACCATATGTGCCCAGGGTGTTCAGGGAGCAATACTCCTACCTGAACCTCAATGAGGAACAATGTGTGAAACATCTGCGCTTCACTAACGAGGTTCTCACTGAAAACTGCCACAACTCCAACCTCAAAGCAGGGCAAGGACTGCATTGTCAGTGGCTGTGAAGATGACCGTGGCTCTTGACCTTTATGCATCTGGCTCTTTCCAGGCTGGTGCTGGAGATATGAGCAACATCTTACAGTTTGCCATCCACTTTTGCAGAAGGGAGGTCACTGAGGCTCTCTATTCAAAGAGAGTTAACTTCATTTCATTCTCTCTTGCCAGAGACAAGCAGGCGAAGCGAGCATAAGGGTTTGCAAGGATTGCAGGCTGCCCCATGGTGCAGCGTGCCATTGACTGCATGCACATCGCTTTGTAAGCACCACATGTCAACTCTGCCATGTACTGGAACCCAAAGGGATTCCACTCCCTCAATGTCCAGCTGGTGTGTGACCATAAGCAGTGAATTATGCAGGTCAATTCCAAGTATCCTGGCAGCTGTCATGATGCCTTCATTTTGCGGCAATCCGCTGTGCCAGGTGCATTTGAGTCACTACGGTAAAACAAAGGGTGGCTACGGGGCGACAAGGGCTATCCGCTGACGACATGGCTCATGACTCTGGTGTGCAACCCATGCACAAGTGCGCAGCATCCATACAATGAAAGCCATGCTGCCACATGAAAGGTGATAGAGCAGACCATTGGCGTGCTGAAACAACGCTTCCACTGCCTGGACTGCTCTGGAGGAGTCCTGCAGTACTCAAGATTCGTGGTGGTATGCTGTATGCTCAACAAACCTTGCCATCATGAGGAGACAGCCTTGCCACCACCTATCAGCTGAGAAGCTGAGGAGCGGGAACATGAGGAGGAGGAGGAGGAGGAAGAGAAAGAGGGTGACGTGCAGAGGAGGAGGCAGAAGAGGGAGGAAGGTGGCAACCTAGACAGCCCCTTTCTGCCCGGGCTGTACGTGAAGAACTAATTCAAGTGAGACACCAGTAACCACAACCCAAATTCCCCATTCACCAACAGTCCCACACTCCTTACTTTGCCTCAGTCACTGAACATCACATCATGCTCTTGGCCATAATGCAAAATAAAAGCCACCACAAAATAAACATTCCAAACCAAATTTATAAATGAAATCATGCCATATTGCATTCAAAATAAACAAATCACCCTTGTGCATTCCCTTAGTGCCTGTCTTCCATGTGCCTTTGCCTGTCCTAGTGCTCCTACGTAGTGCTACCCCAGTGCCTGCAGCATGGCTGGTGAAAGGCTATTATTGACTTTCAGTAGAGGAGATCGCAGATGGCCTTGGAGGATGACCTTGAGCAGCTCTGGGCCTAGAAGACCGGCTTCAGACTGAACCATCTCGGCAAGGGTGGCTGCAGTCTGGGCTGGCTGGCTGACTGGCAACAGCAAGGGCACTGGTGGAGTGGCAGGGGTGGGAGGACCGAATGCTGTCATCCTGAGAGAGGACAGCAGGTTCGTGCTCCATGGAGCCACAGCCACTCCCCCGGGGAGACGCCTCGCAATCCTAATAATCTGTTGGAGGACAGATTGCTGGACTGCTGTGACAGCCTGCCAACACCTTTGAACACTAGTATCCGCAGCCATGACGGCAGCAGTCTGAGCTTGCATGACTTCAGTCTAAGCTTGCACTGCAGAAGTCAGACTTTTGGTGGAAGCTGCTTGTTCTGCAATGGAAGCTGAGACATCGGCCATCAGACACTGCATCATTATTGAGTCCACAAATGTGTTGGTGGAGTTGGCCACCACATTCATGCTAGAATGGATGGGCTCCAAGCTGTGCACAAAGCCCTATGTCAAGACTCCTCCATGCCCCTTGACATTGAACGCAGGCTTTCTGGCAGGCTTCCCAATGCACCAAGCATTTTGTTGTGTATACCCATCAGCCTTCTTCTTTAGCCTGCCTTTTCGAAATCTTCATCTGAGTCCTCTGCTGAAGAACTCGTGTGTTACCATGCCCTCCGGCGGGCTGGCACCTGCGCTATCCTTGCCATCTGCCCTGGCTGCATCGCACTTGTGCCCAGTGTCTCACCACATGCAGATCCCGCCTCTAATCTCTCCTCTAAGATACTGATACAGTGAGATACTAAGGTAAGAGTAGCACAGTGAGGGTATCCGAACTGTGTCTTCATCATCACTCTCTTCCTCCACTGCCTGGCCAGGTTTCACTTCTTGGGTATCTGAAAGGACAAAGCCACAAGTGTAATGTTATGGTGAGTGGACAGGGGGCGGGGGGCTGGTGGCAGGGGGGGATAGGTGGAAAAGTAAGAGGTGCATGCTTATACCATCTGCAGCTTGCAAGTCAGAAGAGATTGTGGGATGAGGAAGAAGTGGGATGTGAGAAGGGGGATTAGGTATTAGGATACCATTATCTTCACTGGTTTCAGCCCCACCGCTGCCCACGGCCTCAGCAATGGCACTTCCGATAATGGCCAGCACTGTCTCCTCTATGGGGGTTAGAGATGCATGTGTGTCTCTCCCGCTCTGGTTAGTTCCTGCTGCCTTCGGTTGTGCGCCACCATTTCCAGCAAGAGAAAGGGAAGTTTGTCAGTGGGTGTTGTGCAATATGATTGGGGAATGTAGCTATCATGGTTGAATAGCTGGCAGTGTGTAGAAGCTGTGAGATGTGGGTGTGAGGCTTGCAACAGTGCTAAGTGTATGAAGGTGAGGTGAAGCATATGCATGTAAGGTATGAGTCCTGATTGATAGAGATTGTTGGTAGGTGAGTGATGGATGTGTGATGATTTGAGAAGTAGCCATGGCTAGTGTGTGCAGTTGGTCGGATAAGGCATTTGAAGAAGCTTTCACTGACCTTGACCACAGGTGTGAGATCATTAAACTTCTTGCGGCACTGCATCCAGGTCCTCGGGGCTAGAATCCTGGCATTGACCTCTGCAGCTATCTGCTCCCACTGCCGTTTGACCATGTGTCCGGAAGGCCTCCTTGCCCCCTGCGGATACAGGACAGCTCTCCTCAGGGAGAATTATTATTTTAAGGTGCTCTGGAAGTGGGGTTGGGAGGGGGGGGGGGGGCGGCGGGGGTCTGGTAGCGCGGAGGAAACCCGGAAGTTTGGGAATCCCTGCATGCTGTGGAAATTTAACTCCACAACTAGCATCTTATATCATTGGCAGGTTCCCACCCAGATGTCAGCCTGATTGAAGGGCTTGGCTTCCAGCTGGGTGGAGAACGCTCCGAGGGACACTCCTGCAGCAGCAGCAGCGGGAGCGGCGGACCTGCGAGGGAGCAGCGGCTGTGGGAGACAATAAAGGTCGATGATTTTCAGGCCCAGTCGAGCAGTGGGAGCGGTGGCAGAATTCGAGAGTGACATCACAGTACAGAAAGTGACGCTGGCGCAGGGGAAGAAGCTGATTGGTGAGTAGTGGGTGAGTGCTTTTTTTTTCTTCAATTTTAAGTTTATTTCTTTTAAGGTAGTTCATATTTAAGGTAGTTCGGGAGAGCGAGAATCCGAGAGTTTAAATTTGAGATAAGAGTTTTTTAATTAAAAGTATGGCAGGGGACCTCAGTCCCGTGCATTGCACGGCCTGCAGCATGTGGGAATTCCTAGACACTTCTTGCAGTCAGCATGACCACATGTGCAGTAAGTGCCAACGGTTTGGCCAACTTGAGATCCGCTTTTCGGAGCTTCAGCTGGAGGCACTGCGGTGTATCCGCGAGGCTTAGAGTTACATGGATAGCATGTTTTTAGACATGGTCACCCCGCAGCTTAAGAAAGTGCAGTCCGAGAGGGAATGGGTGACCACCAGTCAGAAGAAGGGGGGCAGGCAGGTAGTCAGGAAAGCCCCAGAGTGCATCTCACTCAACAACCGTTTTTCTGTGTTGGAAAATGTTGAAAGTGACGGTTCCTCTGGGGAGTGCAGCCAGAGCCAAGTTCACGGCACTGTGGGTGGCTCAGCTGCACAAGGGGGGAGGAGTAAGAGTGGAAGGGCAATAGTGGTA
The DNA here is from genome assembly GCA_030390025.1 of Squalus acanthias. Classification (NCBI taxonomy): domain Eukaryota; kingdom Metazoa; phylum Chordata; class Chondrichthyes; order Squaliformes; family Squalidae; genus Squalus; species Squalus acanthias. The sequence continues at coordinate 90,854,064 of CM059426.1, forward strand.
GGAGACTCAATAGTGAGGGGTGCAGACAGGTGTTTCTGCGGCCGCAGACGTGACTCCAGGATGGTATGTTGCCTCCCTGGTGCCAGGGTCAAGAATGTCACTGAACGGCTGCAGGGCATTCTGAAGGGGGAGGGTGAACAGTCAGAGGTCGTGGTTCACATTGGTACCAACGACATAGTTAGAAAGAGGGATGAGGTCCTGCAACAAGAATTTAGGGAGCTAGGTAGCAGATTAAAAAGCAGGACCTCAAAGGTTGTAATCTCTGGCTTACTCCCGGTGCCACGTGCCAGTGAGTATAGGAAAAGGAGGATAGAGCAGATGAATGCGTGGCTAAAGAGTTGGTGCAGGAGGGAGGGCTTTAGTTTCCTGGATTACTGGATCTGTTTCTGGGGAAGGTGGGACCCGTACAAGTCGGACAGGTTGCACCTGAAACAGAACGGGACCAACATCCTTGCGGGGAGGTTTGCTAGTGCTGTTGGGGGGGGGGGGTTAAACTAACTTGGCAGGGGGATTCGATACAGAGTGGAGCTATAGTAGGGGGTGATGCACAGCCAAATATAGAGGAAAAAACAAGTCAGTCTGGAAGGCAGAGCAAATATGTAACGGCACAAGGGAGTATGGCAAGGCTGGATGGCATTTATTTTAATGCAAGGAGTCTTGCGAGTAAGGAAGATGAATTGAAGGTGTTGATGAACACATGGGAGTATGATATTGTTGCTATCACAGAGACATGGTTGAGGGAGGGGCAGGACTGGCAGCTCAATATTCCGGGGTATAGAATCTTCAGGCGAGACAGAGGGGGGTGTAAAAGAGGAGGGGGCGTCGCAATATTAATCAAGGAGTCAATTACTGCAGTAAGGAGGGATGATATCTTAGCAGGTTCCTCTAATGAGGCCATATGGGTAGAACTTAAAAAGAAAAAGGGGGTAAGCACTTTGCTGGGAGTGTACTATAGGCCCCCAAACAGTCAGGGGGAGATAGAGGAACAGATATGTCGGCAAATCTCAGAGAACTGTATAAATAATAGGGTAATAATAGTAGGGGATTTCAACATCCCCAATATTAACTGGGATAGTCAGAGTGTGAAAGGCTTAGAGGGTGCGGAATTCTTAAAGTGCATCCAGGCGAGCTTTCTGAGCCAGCATGTAGAAAGTCTGACAAGAGAGGGGGCGGTACTGGACCTAATTCTAGGGAATGTAGCCGGGCAAGTGGTAGAAGTGTTAGTAGGAGAGCATTTTGGTGACAGTGATCATGACTCGGTGAGATTTAAGGTAGTCATGGAAAAGGACAAAGATGGACCAGAAATAAAGGTTCTAAATTGGGGAAAGGCCGATTTTAATATGATAAGGCAGGATCTGGCCAAAGTGGACTGGGATCAGCTACTTGTAGGAAAATCCACATCAGAGCAGTGGGAGTCATTCAGAAAGGAAATAGAGAGAGTAAAGGTCAAGGGTGGGTCCAACAAGTCCAGGGTACCCTGGATGTCAAGGGATATACAAGAATGGATTAGGAAAAAAAGGGAGGATTTTGGCAGATACAAAGGACTAAAAACAGTGGAAGCCCTAGAGGAGTATAGAAAGTGCAGGGGGATACTTAAAAAAGAAATTAGGAGAGCAAAGAGGGGGCATGAAAAAACATTGGCGGGCAAAATAAAGGAAAATCCCAAGGTATTTCAAAGTATATTAAGGGCAAGAGGATAACCAGGGAAAGAGTAGGGCCCATTAGGGACCAAAGTGGCAATCTGTGTGTAGAGTCAGAAGATGTAGGTGAGGTTTTAAAATGAATATTTTGCATTTCTGTTCACTATGGAGAAGGACGATGTAGGCATAGAAATCAGACAGGGGGATTGTGATATACTTGAACAAATTAGCATTGAGAGGGAGGAGGTACTAGCGGTTTTAGCGGGCTTAAAAGTGGATAAATCCCCAGGCCCAGACGAGATGTATCCCAGGCTGCTGTGTGAGGCAAGGGAGGAGATTGCAGGGGCTCTGACACAAATTTTCAGAACCTCTCTGGCCACAGGGGAGGTGCCAGAGGACTGGAGGACAGCTAATGTAGTACCATTATTCAAGAAGGGTAGTAGGGATAAACCAGGGAATTACAGGCCAGTGAGCCTAACATCAGTGGTAGGGAAATTATTGGAAAAAGTTCTGAGGGACAGAATTAGTCTCCACTTGGAGAGGCACGGATTAATCAAGGACAGTCAGCATGGCTTTGTCAGGGGGAGATCATGTCTAACCAATTTGATTGACTTTTTCGAGAGGGTGACTAGGTGTTTGGATGAGGGTAGTGCAGTTGATGTGGTCTACATGGACTTCAGTAAGGCTTTTGACAAAGTCCTGCATGGGAGACTGGTCAAGAAGATAAGAGCCCATGGGATCCAGGGCAATTTGGCACATTGGATCCAAAATTGGCTTAGTGGCAGGAGGCAGAGGGTGATGGTCGAAGGTTGTTTTTGTGACTGGAAGCCTGTGTTCAGTGATGTACCGCAGGGATTGGTGCTGGGTCCCTTGCTGTTTGTAGTGTACATTAATGATTTAGATATGAATGTAGGAGGTATGATCGGTAAGTTCGCAGATGACACGAAAGTTGGTGGGGTGGTAAATAGCGAGGAGGGAAGCCTCAGGCTACAGGACGATATAGACGGGCTGGTCAGATGGGCAGAACAGTGGCAAATGGAATTTAACCCTGAAAAGTGTGAGGTGATGCATTTTGGGAGGACTAACAAGGCAAGGGAATACACAATGAATGGTAGGACCCTAGGAAGGACAGAGGATCAGAGGGACCTTGGTGTGCATGTACATAGATCCCTGAAGGCAGCAGGACAGGTAGATAAGGTGGTTAAGAAGGCATATGGGATACTTGCCTTCATTAGCCGAGGCATAGAATATAAGAGCAGGGAGGTTATGATGGAACTGTACAAAACGCTAGTTAGGCCACAGCTGGAATATTGTGTGCAGTTCTGGTCGCCACACTATAGGAAGGATGTGATTGCATTGGAGAGGGTGCAGAGGAGATTCACCAGGATGTTACCTGGGCTGGAGCGCTTCAGCTATGAAGAGAGACTGGACAGGCTGGGGTTGTTTTCCTTAGAGCAGAGAAGGCTGAGGGGGGACCTGATTGAGGTGTACAAAATTATGAGGGGCATAGATAGGGTAGATAGAAAGGAACATTTCCCCTTAGTGGAGGGCTCAATAACCACGGGCATAGTTTCAAGGTAAGGGGCAGGAGTTTTAGAGGGGATTTGAGGAAAAACCTTTTCACCCAGAGAGTGGTTGGAATCTGGAACTCACTGCCTGAAAGGGTGGTAGAGGCAGGAACCCTCACAACATTCAAGAAGCATTTAGGTGAGCACTTGAAATGCCATAGCATACAAGGCTACGGACCAAGTGCTGGAAAATGTGATTAGAATAGATCGGGCTTGATGGCCGGCGCAGACACGATGAGCCGAAGGGCCTCTTTCTGTGCTGTATAACTCTATGGGGTAAAAATTCAGTTGGTTGCACCTCCCGTTAGCGCCTTAAGAGGGCGCTAATGGGGCGCAAAGCCGCTAACGCCCGGGCGCAGCGATGTTTGCGCCGCTCGGGAACTTAACTAGAGATTGTGCGGCGGCGCTAAAACTTACCGCTGCGACCACCTGCGCGCGCAGATTGTGACGTCATTCCATGGTGCAACGCCCTTGTGGCGCCCCGGAGCGGAAATTGAGTTGCGCCCCCTGCCTTACTGCCTGGCGCATCCAACGACCGGAAGACTGGAACGCTATCAATCGCTGTGGGGCTGGGGGGGGCGCTATTTAAAGGGGGCCTCTTCCTGTCTTTTTCTGTGGTCGACATTTTTGCACCACTCGTTCTGAGAGAGAGAGAGAGAGATTCGGAGAGAGAGAAAGAGAGACTTCTGCATTGACTCAACGCTTTGTGAGGTAGTTTTGCCTATTGATCCTAACTTCGCTAGTACTTTAGTTGCTGTCCTTCATTACTTTGCTTGCAAAGAGACTATGGGGGCTGCACTGATTGGGGGCGTCGTCCTGCTCCAGCTGAATCGGAGGATACAGAGACGCAGAGAGAGAGTGGCAATGATGGCCAGACGGAGGAGGGCCAACAGGCGTATGTACAGGAGAGCTTACCCTCCCAGGATATATCGTGAACAGCTCTCCTGCATTCATATGTCTGAGGAGCTGTGTTTGCGAAGGCTGCGATTCAGCAAGGAGGTGGTCACTGAGCTCTGCCACCTGCTGCAGCCAGATCTGCAGCCTCAACTGAGGTCCAGGACGTCTCTGTCGGTGGCAGTGAAGGTCACAGTGGCTCTCAACTTTTACGCTACTGGCTCATTTCAAGCTGCTGCTGGGGACCTCGCCAATATCTCCCAGTTCGTGGTGCATTGCTGCATCCGGCAGGTCACAAATGCCCTCTTTAAAAGGAGACGAGAGTTCATGTCTTTCCCCATGACCCCAGACAAGCAGCGTGACCGCGCTCTGGGCTTTGCGAGGGTAGCGGGCTTCCCCATGGTGCAGGGCGCCATTGACTGCACGCATGTGGCTTTGCGTGCTCCGCATGAGAATGCCGAGGAATTCCGGAACAGAAAGGGGTTCCATTCCTTGAATGTTCAGTTGGTCTGTGACCACAGACAGCTGATACTCGCTGTCAATGCCCACTATCCTGGCAGCTGCCACGATGCTTTTATCCTGCGCCAGACTACTGTGGCAGAACTTTGAGGCACCGCATCAGCCAGTTGGTTGGCTTCTCGGGGACAAGGGGTATGCATTGAGCACCTGGCTGATGACACTGCTCCGTACGCCCAACACCCCTGCTGAGCTGCGGTACAATAAGAGCCATCAAGCTACCAGGAACATAATTGAGCGCACAATCGGCGTGCTGAAGCAATGGTTCCGCTGTCTCGACCATTCTGGAGGAGCCCTGCAGTACTCGTCTGAGCGAGTATCCAACTTCGTAGTCGTGTGCTGCATGTTGCATAACATGGCAATCCTCAGGACCCAGCCAATGCCACCAGGCCTTGGAGCACCACCAGAGGAGGAGGAGGAAGAGGAGGAAGAGGACGAGGAGGATGATCATCAGCAGCACGAAGGCGGGAGGGCGGCCCACAATGGTGAAACTGCAAGGGCCGTCCGTCAACGGCTAATAGCAAGCCGCTTCTAGGGCCCCTGCTGTGGAAATGGCTTCTGCCATTGCTAACAACATTAATGAACCCAGCACGCAACCCCTAAGCCGGCCAAGGCACCAATAATTCCAACCACCAACCATGTATATTTTGAATACAGAAACTTATTTATTTTACAAACTGTGTGTGTGTCAATTCCTCATGACAAACTCATAGAAATAAACACAAAAAAACAGTCAATAACATAACTGGTTCTCACAACCTGGAGATAATGTCCAAAACACTAAACAAAAGTTGAACCATGAACCTCGACCTTTAATAAAAAAATGACCAGCATATTGTCACACCTCCTACTTTTTGCCCTTCGAGGGTGATCTCCTTCCCTTGCGCACTTCCCCCCTTCTAACCCTACTGCTCCTCCGTAATGGGACCTCAGTGGCTGCAGCAAGGCTGGTGGAAGGCTGCTGCTCGTCAGACCCTGACACTGCAGATGCCCCTGAAGGACGGCCTCGACCAGTTCTGGGCCTGGAGGGCCCGGCTGCAGACTGCACCAACTCTGCATGGGCGGCAGCAGTCTGTCCTACAGGCGGTGGCAAGTGCAGTGGAGAAGTGACAGTGTTGGCAGCAGGAATGCTGTCATCGTGAGAGAGGACAGCAACTCCCTGCTCGCCCGACACACTGGCACTCCCACGGGGCAGCACTTCAGCATCCGGAGCAATCTGCTGGAGAACAGATTGCTGGCCTGCTGCGGCGCGGTGACAGCCCCAGGGACATGTGAACGAACCATCGAGGTTGGCAGCAGTCTGTGCTCGCGTGGCCTCAATCTGAGTCTGCATGAGAGCAGTCAGAGATGGGATCACGGCAGCCAGTGACTGAATTGCAGCACTAAGCGTTAGTGTGGCATCCGCCTGTGCTACAGCGAAGTGCTCCACACTCCTTGCCAGTGACTCAATGCATTCGGGCACCCTTCCCACTGCACCCATGAGCTCAGTGTGCATGCCCACCGCCTGGGTGTTCATTTCTGCGATCAGCCGCTCCTCCTCTGCGTCCATTGCAGTAGGAGTGTCTGGCATACTCTTCCTCTGGGGAGAAGGCCCCCGTTCTTCCCTACCCCCATGGCGTTGCTGCAGCCCGCTGGGTCCTGGAGCTTCACCCTCATCAGACCCTTCCCCCCTGCTCCCCTCCAGGGAAGGTGTGTTCCCAGTGTGGGCATGGGCTTCCTCGGGAGAGGGTGGCACTGATGCTCCGGCTTCCTCTTCCTCCTCAGCTGCAGCATCACTCCCAGTGGCAGCTTCAGGGCCCGTCTCCTCAGCTGGTGAATCACCATCTGAAAGCAGGGAGGTAAAAGAGTGGCTTTAGCGTGAGGACAGGGTGGCAGTAAGGGAGGAATAAGTGCAGCGAGTTAGCAAGTTGGATTGAAAGTGTCAAAGGCTGGTGTTGTGAGGGACAAGTGGAAGGACAGAGGACAAAAAGGTGTTGACCTTACCATTGCTGTCCAGAACGGGGTCGGCGTCTCCAGTGGCGACGGGACCGATCACCCGGCTTACCACAATCCTGTGGACGCGCTCCTCAAGATCGCTGAGGGGTTGCAGCTGAGGCCGCCCTCCACCTGTTCGTTGCTGCTGTCTCCGATTATGCGCCAGCTTGGCCTGTAAGAAAAAGGACAGCATCTGAGTAAATATACAGCCATGGTCTTGCCTGATGTGCCTCCCATAGGTGAATAGCCCTTACTGTATGCAGCCATGGTCTTGCCTGATGTGCCTCCCATAGGTGAATAGCCCTTACTGTATGCAGCCATGGTCTTGCCTGATGTGCCTCCCATAGGTGAATAGTCCTTACTGTATGCAGCCATGGTCTTGCCTGATGTGCCTCCCATAGGTGAATAGCCCTTACTGTATGCAAAGTGTGGAATGTGTGTGTGTGTTTCATGAAAGGGCCATAGGTGTTGGATGAGTGTTGTGCATTGGGGTTTTAAGACCCTCTGGCCATAGAGTGAGGTTGAGATGGAGGGATGGAGAGGTATTGAGAAAAAGCCACTCACCCTGACGACCCGAGTGAGGTCGTTGAACTTTTTGCGGCATTGAACATGGGTCCTGGGCACCATGCTCCTGGAGGAGACGCTCTGAGCCACCTCCCTCCACACTCTTCTGTACTCGCGTGGCAAAGGCCTCCTGCCACTCTCAGGGAAGAGTATACATCTTCTGCGCTCCACCGTGCCAACCAGAGCATCCAAGGCCCGCTCGGTGAAGCGATGAGCTCGTTCTCTCACCCTCTCCATCCTTGGCAGCAAAATGGATTCACAGGTCTCTCCAGGCCGAGATTCAAGGCTGCAATGAGCAGGGTGTGGCTGGGGAGCAAGTTGGCCCCCCCCGCTTTAAGAAGTGGCTGGCGCCAGTGTGTCTGTGTTCCCTCGCTAACTGGCAGCAGCTGCGCTGCGCTCGCGCGCTGAGTTAGCGCCTCACTGCTCGGCCTTTGCGCCTTAAGACAGGTGTGCAGCGCCTGATTTAGCGCTCCACTCACCTCCCGGGGCGGTAAAAGTGAAGTTTCCAGTCAGTGCCGATAATTAGCGGCAGGCGCTAATATTCGCGTCCAGACGATATTTGCGCCCCAAATGGGGCGCGACCTAATTTTTCCCCCCTATGACTCTTTGACGTCGCAGTACCAGGTATGTTTGAGCCCCGACCCCAGGGAGCGGGTCCGATAATTGACCCGGGGGGGGATCCGATTCCAAGGGGGGTTTGTTTGGGGGTGTGGCCTGATGGTAGGGAAGCTTGGGGGGATGGGATGAAGCACTCCTGCTCCTCCTGGCCTAAGCAGTGCTTCCCAAGGATGTCCTCGCCTCGCTACAGTTGTCGGGTTTCCCGAGGCCCAGGAAACCCGGCCGGCAACAGTAAAACCTGCACAGAAGGTTAAATCCGAGGCTTCACGCCTACTTAACTTATTTAAAATGCCAACCTGCCTCCTGGGAGAGGGTTGGCTGTCCTGCCAGCTCCTTATCCCGTTTGGGTAAAACAAGGAATATTTGGCCATTTAACCCTCCACCCACACCCGCTCCCACCCACTCACCCTTGTTAAAATTTCCCCCCTTGTTTCCACCTCTTCCACCAAGACCTCCAGTGCAGTGTTAGAAAAGCTGGGTGGTTGCTCTCTCCCATGTTCAGCCATACTTCTATCTTTCTCAGGTCAGATTCAGCTCACACAGGACACCCAGCACCTGCTCAAGCCACAATGCACCTTCCCTTTAAGGGGTGCAGGCTAGCTTTAAGCAGTGCAGGCTAGCTTTAAGTAGTGCGAGCAAGTATCGATTTTGTGTCCCCTGTTGATACATGCAGCCAATCAATTAGCGCTGCCTGCATGCAGAAATCATGTGATTGAGCAGGCAGCACGAAGATGCTGTGCTGCCTGCATTATAGAATCATAGAATCATAGATTGGTTACAGCATAGAAGGAGGCCATTTGGCCTATCGAGCCTGTGCGGATCTCTGCAAGAGCACTTCAGCTAGTTCCACTCCCCTGCCCTTTCCCCATAGCCCTGTAAATATTTTTCCTTCAGGTACTTATCCAACACCCTTTTGAAAGCCAAGATTGAATCTGCCTCCACCACCCTCTCAGGCAGTGATTTCCAGATCCTAACCACTCACTGCGTAAAAAAGTTTTTCCTCATGCCGCCTTTGGTTCTTCTGCCAATCACCTTAAATCTGTGTCCTCTGGTTCTTGACCCTTCCGTCAATGGGAACAGTTTCTCTTTAACTACTCTGTCTAGACCCCTCATGATTTTGAATACCTCTATCAAATCTCCTCTCAACTTTCTCTGCTCTAAGGAGAACAACCCCAGCTTCTCCAGCCTATTCATATAACTGAAGTCCCTCATCACTGGAACCATTACATCGAATGGGCACGGGTTAATTGCGCATCGCAATCCCTGCACCCATTTTCAGGGACTATCCAAAACTGGTAGTGGAAATACAATATTAAGTGTAGTTACTGAGTAGTGTAAGGGGTGTCCTGCGGCTCTGTGCTTAGCCTAGGTGCTAGTGCGAGGTTAGGCCTTGTTGCCTGTTCTGGTCTCCAGCCAGCCTGGTAACACTAGACACCTGTGAGTGGTTCGACCCACTCGCCCTTACGGTTCTGACACTGGACTTAGGTGCGAGAGCAATAATGCAGAGAAAACTCAGGTAGACCCGGTTGAATAGTGCGAAATGGAAAATCTTTATTGCATATTATTCAAGATTACGAGATACATGTCATAAGCACAGATTAATGACAGTACAATCTTACATACAGTTATGTAACTAATTTTAGGGAAACGAGGAGCGCATGACACATCGTAAAAGGGGGCACACATTACAATTATCCTTAAAACTCAAACCCTCCCCTATCAATACCTGTCCTAAACTAGATTTGTAGGATCGAGACTCATGCTCACCACTCGTGATAACTCGGAGAATTCCGAAACTCTGCTCGGATGTTTTTACCGCAGCACCTGACTATCCACGTGTTGATCAGGGGTCTCTGTACCCCACTTGTTTACTCGTCTCTGCTCCGGCTAGCAGGCTGGACCGTCTGCTGTCATGAAGATCTGTGTTGTCCTCGGAGTTCCGATACTACTCGAAGAAGAGTCTTCCTGTGCCCTCACCAGTTTGTAAAACTCAAAGAATGGTCTTCCTGGGCAAGGAAGTGTTTATTCGACTTACAGGCGCGGTCGGGGCTTACTGACCGTGGCGATACGTATTGTCGTCTTCTTCTCTTCTCATCTCATCATCTCCTCTCGGGGCTTCGGTTCCAACACCGTTTACCGACTTCTCGGGATGGTGTGCCCGTTTCAAGGCCTCACAGCCCAGTTCTACACAGATCTTCGCGGCAAGCCACGAGGTTGATCCTAGCGGATCAGAGTCCAGAGCCGTCAGGCAAGAGAATAAAAGTTCAATAGTCTTCCAGCGAGTCAGAGCAGCAAGAGGCAGGCGGCAAGAGACAAGAGCAACAAGGCAAGAGGCAAGAGAGAGATGGACGGTTGTACCTTACAGTTATAGTGCTGTAATTCCTCTTTTCCCGCCCAATCTTAATGTCTATCCTTTGTCAGGGTTTTGGCGCTCAAACTTCTTGTATAGGGTGATCTCCGTTTTTAATGGGTTTCGGTGATACTTGTAACTGTCTGAGTACCCGTTAATACTTCTCCCATTGTGTAACCGGCTAGTAGTCTCCCTGGAGGGGTTTTGGGGCTTCCAAATGCTTTCTGTAACTACCCGCAAACGGCTCTCTCATCGTAGAGTCGTGGGGATTTTGCATATTAATGTCTTTGGATGGGTCCTTGATCGCTCGGTACAATAGCCCTTATTCGCACCTGGGAGACCGATTCCAGTATTTATGTATAAAATGCAAACCCATTATGTCTTGTCAATTATCTCAAATGTGCTGAGTCCTGTACGATTTTGCACAAATGTTTATTGGAACGGCATCTTGTCTGCTCATTGAAAGTCTGGAACGTTCCGCCACGAGGCGTGGCGGCCATTTTACAGGCTGTTTGTGTCCACTTTGAAAACCTGACAGCATTCTGCTGAAATAAAGCTGTTTGTACAAAACTTTATGTCTCCTTCTTATTTTATAAAATCGCGATAATTTTGCGAATTCTACAGTAGTGCAGTGTAAAACAACTATCCCCTTTTTATGGTAAAGTGGGAACTGTTTCAATTCAGTTTGCAATTGCTATGATTCACTACTTCAATGATAGGGAAATGTTTGCACTGATCTTGTAATCAAGTTCATATAACAGTTTGATCATCACTATCACCAGGTACAGTAAGTTGCTACTTCTATCCTAAAGAATTAATAAAAAGTATAAACTATTTAACAATCTGAAGATAAAAACTACCAGAAAGATTGGAAACAAACCAATCTCAGTAAACTGTCACCTTTATGAATATAGTGTTATCAGGATGTTTTACTGATTTTACTCTGCTAATTTGACCATACATCTTGTTTCACTTGGCAAAAGATCATAAATATTCAAGTAAAAGTATCAATATCATTTTCTTTAAATCTTGTAATACAATTTTTTTCTGTCATAAAAGAACAAAATTTAAACCAAGTGAAATGGGAGGTGTATAATCTGCTTTATTCCATTAAATAAAAAAAGAGAATTATTGAATATCTTTAGAAATACAAAGTTAAGAGCACTTTTCTTTACTATTATCCTTCATATAACATTGATTTAGGTTGAGATTCAAAATTTAAGTTAATCTATTAGAAACACCGACAGCTGCAGGAGGCGTGGATCGGGCGGCCGCCTGCTTCGGGGGCGATGATTAAAGGGGAGGTGGCTGAGGTAAGTTAAAAAAAAAAATTTACTTTCTTGTTCCAGTTTTTTTCGCGGGTTCCTGCCCGCGATTGATCAGCCTGACGCTCTGCTTGAGTGCCAGGCTGATCGCGCGGGATCGCGGCTGCCTTGGTGGTTCAGGTATGTACTTTTTTTTATTGCAGAGCCTGCAGCGATGGCCCTTCCCTTTAAGGGAGGGAAGGAGCCTTTGAAGGCGGCAGTGCTGCACGGCCCAGCGTGCAGCGCTGCTGAAGTCTCCGCCCCGCCTGCTGCCGATTGCGCTCCAAGAAGGAAGTGGAGCGCAAAACCGAATTTTTTAAAAGTTTAGAAACATTAGCGCCTGGCACTAATTTTCTCAACTTTTAAAAGTTAGCGCTCCAAATGGAGCTATAATGAATTTCTCCCCCTAAAAATGCAATATAAATGGATAAGTTTATAAACCATCCTGGGCCACTGTGTTTGAAAATTGCAGCGTTTAGTGAATTGTGTCAAATAAATAGCTCAGTTGATGGTGAAAATCTAAAGTAGCTCTACAGAAATCCTTTCCTTCCATTATTATTCTGTCAGCGCTGCTCAATTTTCTTCCAACTTATTGTTGGATTTTGTCATTGTTTCAAGTCCCTGTTTCTATTTTATCCTGTCAGATATGATGAATATTCCTGCCACTTCCAGTTCTATCGATCTAGAGTCAGCATCTCATTTTTTTCTCCTTATTTGTCTGAAAGGACAAGGATTTATTGTGAAGCCTTTCTTCACGAAAAGCTGTCGTAAAGCTGTTATCAGCGAGGTGGCCCAGCGAGCTGACCCCTGGGCTTGCCATTCAAGCTGAAAGGAAATTTATTTCCTGTGAAAGTGATGACAACCCACACGCAATCAATTTGTCAGCAAGACCAGAAGAAGCTGACAATTACATCTCAATGAAGTTTTAATATAAAACAGACTAACACGAGATCTTTGAAATGATGAGTTGCTTCTTGTCTGGTCAAAGTGCAGAATTTCAGTCGCAAAACCAACTAACAACACTTCTTCAACCAACACAGGAACATCCATCATTTTAATAGTAAATGTATTTACCTAGTTATTTAAGAAGACAAGATATCTGCCTCATAATTACTCTATTTGATGGAAGGCAAGTGGCATCTGTGTCTTGCTATAGCAGGGGATGCAATGACAACAGAGTACATAAGCCCAGTACTAAATAATGAATAGTGTATATCCAAGCCAGATAGTTTAGCTGACCTAAATTTGAGCAGTTTATTCATTTTCTTTCTCCTTCCAGCATTCATGCTTCATTGGTGAGCTTACAGTATGAAAGGTACATTTTACGGAAGATAAATTTTACAGCTGCACATTCGTCACGTGGAAACTCACCTGCCAGGACCACCTATCAGCCAATGGCAGATGTTGTTCCCACTGGCCTATATGTGACTCCAGACCCACAGCAATGTGGTTGACTCTTAACTGCCCTCTGAAATGGCCCAAGCCACTCTGTTGTATCAGACCGCTGTGAAAAACAATAATAAGAATAAAACCGGACAAACCACCCGGCATCGAACTAGGCACTGGATTTGGACACGACAAAGACACACCTAGCCCAGTCGACCCTGCAAAGTCCGCCTTACTAACACTTGGGCATTGTGGCAAAATTGGGAGAGCTGTCCCACAGACTAGTCAAGCAACAGCCTGACATAGTCATACTCACAGTATCATACATTTCAGCCAACGTCCCAGACGCCTCCATTATCAACCCTGGGTATGTCCTGTCCCATCGGCAAGACAGACCGGGTGGCGGCACAGTGGTATACAGTCAGGAAGGAGTGGCCCTGGGAGTCCTCAACATTGACTCTGGACCCAATGAAGTCTCATGGCTTCAGGTCAAGCATGGGCAAGGAAACCTCCTGCTGATTACCACCTACCGCCCTCCCTCAGCTCATGAATCAGTACTCCCCCATGTTGAACACCACTTGGTAGTAGCACTGAGGGTAGAATGGGCACAGAATGTACTCTGGGTGGGGGACGTCAATGTCCATCACCAAGAGTGGCTCAGTAGCATTGCTACTTACCGAGCTGACCAAGTCCTGAAGGTTATAGCTGCCAGACTGGGCCTGCGGCAGGTGAGAGAACCAACACAAGGGAAAAACCTATTTGACCTCATCCCCACCAATCTACCTGTCACAGATACATCTGTCTATGAAAGTATTGGTAATAGTGACCACCGCACAGTCCTTGTGGAGACGAAGTCCAGTCTTCTCACTGAGGTCACCCTCCATCGTGTTGTGTGGCACTAACACCGTGCTAAATGAGATAGATTCAGAACAGATCTAGCAGCTCAAAACTGGGCATCCATGAAGTGCTGTGGGGCATCAGCAGCAGCAGAATTGTATTCCAACACAATCTGTAACCTCATGGCTCAGCATATCCCTCACTCGACCATTACCATCAAGCCAGGGGACCAACCCTGGTTCAATGAAGAGTGCAGAAGAGCATTCCAGGAGCAGCACCAGGTGTACCTAAAAATGAGGTGCCAACCTGCAACACAGAACTACATTCATGCTAAACAGCAGAAGCAGCATGCTATAGACAGAGTTAAGCGATCCCACATCTAACGGATCAGATCAAAGCTCTACAGTTCTGCCCCATCCAGTCATAACTGGTGGCAGACAATTAAGCAACTAACAGGAGGAGGAGGTTCCATGAACATCCTCATCCTCAATGATGGTGGAGCCCAGCACGAGAGTGCAGAAGACAAGGCTGATGCGTTTGCAACCATCTTCAGCCAGAAGTAGCAGGAGGAGGATACATCTCGGCCTCCTCCTGAGGTACCCACCATCACAGAAGCCAGTCTTCAGTCCATTCAATTCACTCCAATAGTGTAGTCACTATTGTAAGGTAGGAAACACGGCAGCCAATTTGCGCATAGCAATCTCCCACAAACAGCAATGTGATAATGACCAGATAATCTGATGTTGATTGATGGATAAATATTGGCCAGGACACCGGGGATAAGTCCCCTGCTCTTCTTCCAAATAGTGCCATGGGATCTTTTACGTCCACCCGAGAGAGCAGACGGGGCCTCGGTATAATGTCTCATCTGAAAGATGGTGCCTCCAACAGTGCAGCACTCCCTCACTGCACTGGAGTGTCAGCCTACATTTTTGTGCTCAAGTTTCTGGAGTGGGACCGGAACCCACAACCTTCTGACTCAGAGGCGAGGGTGCTACCATCTGAGCCATGGCTACAAGAGCAGGTCAGAGGCTGGGTATTCTGTGGCGAGTGACTCACCTCCTGACTCCCCAAAGCCTTTCCACCATCTACAAGGCACAAATCAGGAGTGTGATGGAATACTCTCCACTTGCCTCGATGAGTGCAGCTCCAACAACACTCAAGAAGCTCGACATCATCCAGGACAAAGCAGCCTGCTTGATTGGCACCCCATCCACCACCTTAAACATTCACTTCCTCCACCACCGGTGCACCATGGCTGCAGTGTGTACCATCTACAAGATGCACTGCAGCAACTCACAAAGGCTTCTTTGACAGCACCTCCCAAACCCGCAGCCTCTACCACCTAGAAGGGCAGCAGGCGCATGGCAACACCATCACCTCCAAGCTCCCCTTGAAGTCACACACCATCCTGACTTAGAAATATATCGCCGTTCCTTCATCGTCGCTAGGTCAAAATCCTGGCACTCCCTCCCTAACAGCACTGTGGGAGCACCTTCACCACACCGACTGCAGCGGTTCAAGAAGGCGGCTCACCACCACCTTCTCAAGGGCAATTAGGGATGGGCAATAAATGCTGGCCTTGCCAGCAATGCCCACATCCTGTGAATGAATATTTAAAAAAAATTACAACAGTGTCTGCACTTCAAAACTACTTCATTGGCTTTAAAGCATTTGTGAGGTAGTAGAAGGTGCTATTTAAATACAAGTTCTTTCTAACAAATGTAGATGGACAGAGGTTACCTACATTACTGCGATGTCACAGTAACAGCCGTGCCCAAATATTGTAGTTTTAGAGATCATCTTTACTCTATTTTAACTATATTGAATAAAAAAGACAAGCATCATAAACAATACCAATGCCAACATTTTACTTTTCATTATTTACGTAGATATGTTTTCAAGCCAATTCATTGCTTAATACATCTGAACTGTTTGAAACACAAAATGAAACACAACTCAGTGGTGAATACTCTCAGGCCACTGTACAGGGTGTTGCGTGAAATAATTAATGATGAATGGCGTAGGTTGGCCCTCCTGTCTCATTTTCTCAGTTGAAAGTAAGCACTCACAATTGCAAACAATTTTCTTTCTGTCATTTTCATTTTGAGAGAAAACAGTTCAATTCCAGATTATCTAGTGCCTATCTGCAAGAATACCATGCTGTAGAGCGAAAACACATTGGTATAGAAATTGGAGATATATAGAGACAATCCCTGTGCGGAACAGCTAAACCTGAGGCACATCCAATATTCAGCATCGGGCCTCATTTACATGCGACCAGCGAGCTGCAAAGGCCTGCTGGGTGTCATCAGGCGGCTCACCGGCAAAGAGGATTTCAATTTTGAGCCACTGTGTCACCGGCAGCAGCCCTCAGGTAGGCCCAGGGAATGGGGGTTAAGCTATCGGGAGAGGGGGTTGGCATCGGGAGGGGGCCGAGTGGGGGCTGGCAATGGTCTTTCGTACTCCTGCTCCTCTCAGCTCCACATTCAGGTAAGTATTTTTTTTTTAAACTTACTTTTTGGTGGCGGCCTCCAGCGGTCCCTTTAAGGATCGTTGGTTTGGTCGCTTGTCACCCAGCGCCGGCTGCCTTCAGGAAAGATCGGTTTTGCAAAAGGGGCCTCAAATATACGTTAGCAATGTTCCCGCTAAGGTGCGGCTGCAGAGTAATCTGAAAGGTCCTGCACAGGCTGCTCACCAGCTTTTACATTGTAAATACCGCGCATGCACAGACATTTAAAGGAACTGCGCATTAAAAGAAACAGGCCGTGCAGAACAAAGCGCAGCTTACAGGGAACGTTGGGTGATAGGCACCCTATTCGCATATGCAAAGGGCCTAACATCTATTTCAGGCGCTGGCATTGGATGCCCTTTTTTCTGCCTTTATCAATATGGTGAGTGGAGCGCATCTATCGCGCTTGCCCCAGCTGCCATAGTGGATGCTTAGGCATTCGTCTTGTGCCTGAAAAATGGGTGCAGCACCATCAAATTTCTAGGCCACTATTCCTTACATAAAATGATGGAGACTCTGAGTAGATGGAATGTCCTATCTCAGGAGGAGAAAAGAAAAATCAAGCTGCGAATCCTTGCCATCCTGATGCACTTTCTAGCAACCTGCTCCACAATGGCATTAACAGAGGGCTTGTAAGGGGTTTTTGTCTCGGGCTTATTTGTTGGTCAGCCAGTTATGTTTTCCTGGACTGTCCTTGCCCGCTGTGCGGTTGCGAATCGCTATCCCCTTATTAGTTCTGAGCCCAGGACTTATCGAGCGGCGATAAGGACAAACGAACAGACCCGTGGATTGGTGCGAGGAAAACCAATGTTTATTTAACAGAGATGAAACATAACATGTCAATCTTAACTTCGGTATAAACGAGGGAAATGACAGTAGAACAATACCTCACCCCTCCCAACCCCACTTTACTAGCTAAGTTAGACTCTTGAGGACCAGGGATAATGCTCACCAAACGAATCCTTTGACAGTTGAGATTTGGTTTAAAGTCCTTTTAAGTAAAAGTTTCATAAGGCCCTTGTGCCTCGAGATGTTTGATGGTCACTGGAACCGTTGCTCTGGTTTCTTGCGTGTCAGTCTGTTTCTGGAGCTGCTGGCCTTCTTTGTTGAACGGTCTTGTTTCTCTTGAACTGTGTACTGGAGAACTCCTGTGCTTCAGCTGTCCTGCTTGTGGCCTCTCTGTGTAGAACTCCTGCTTGTTCCAGCATAGGTCTCTGTAGCCCCAGGCTTGTAGAACTCGTCTCTCTAGCCCTCCGGCTTGTTCCAGTCTAGAGTTATACTGTTCGATTGTTCCTTATTTGCCAGCCAAATCTTCTTTGTTTAATTCTGGTGGGCTTGTTAAGGTAGTTAACTTTAATGGCAGGAGATGGCCTTTAACGATATTAAATATTTGTTAAGTGGAGGATGATTGCTGGTCTGATGGTTGTTCATTTGTGTTGCCTTTACTTCTTTGTATAAATGCTAAACAGTTTGATGGGGCTGGAGATAGGTCGAATATACAACATTGTCTGTAGAGGCCAGCCCTGCCTCCTTTGGCAGCCTGTACCGAGGTCTGTTTAAAAATGTTTTAAAATGTCCCTGGTCCAATATACTCAATTGGTTTTAAAATGTCCAAAGCCCTTTTTTTTTCTTAGGGTCTCTCTCTTTTCCTCTGAGTCTTTTGGGGGTCTGGGAATTTCGCAACTCTCTTACAGACCTGGGCATGTCACCTGGCCTGCTGTTTTTGCAGGGCCCTGGTTTCTGTTCAATGTCGCAGGCTTCTGCCATGAGGTCAAGAAGCCACTTTGTCCAGGGTACCCCTTATTAATAACTCTGGGGAATGTGGGAATTTTGAGAACCCTACAGCTGGGACAAAGGTTCCATTCCCATTCTCAATTGGGAGATGGTAGGTGCTGCACACAATCCAAAAAGGTGGTGAACAACAGTAATTAAAGTGATTGGTTATTATTCAATATCAAAGATTACACTGTTAATTGCAATAATATCTCATAGCTCCCAACCATATTTTATTATAATGCATAAAATGCCCTGGAGATTGTTTGAAGTAGTGTTATTCTTTTCAAATTTAGCTTTTGTCACTCAGTTGTTCTAAGTATAAATCTGTGAAGAATAAAATGCTTTCACTGATCAATGAGGCAGAATGATCTGATTCACTATATCACTCGCACACAGACTAGTCATGTACCTAATATATGCTTGTCCCTGATGCCACACTGGGTGCCTTCCACACTTGAAAAACTCTTACACTCTTTGAAGCTATTGATTGATAATAGGAGAACTTTCTCACAGTGTTGGGAACTGTACAAAGCCTTTATACATGTGAAAGATAATCAGTCAGAACTATAGGGATCAATATTCCTACTTGCTGACTTTAAGGCACTTTAGACATGTGTATGGTGGTATATAGATTCACTTACCTTCTAGGCAACATACAATACTTAATTTACAGCTTAACAAAAAGGCATCTAATCAGAAATGAACTGGAATTATTCAAATGTACTGTCTCAGCAAGTGAGAATAAGGTACTTGACCTATGCTGATGAATGCAACGTTATTCACTGCTGGTGGTAAGCTAAGCATAAGGTGCAAAGGCCACAATGCCTTACAGAGACTGAGGGGGAAAATTCGGTTGCTTTGCACCTCCCGTTAGCGCAGATATTTTTTAATTACTTCAATCATATTGATTTTAATTTTTTGACATAGATTCATACCTGGTCTAATTGTGAATTATAGCATGGTTTTGCCTTATCTGAATGCCATTGACTGCTGATGTGTGCTTACCCAGCATCAAGGGCAGTCTTTAAATTAAACAATACTACCTCTAGAGACAACATGGTCATGCTCACCAACATTTTCAAAACGTGTAAATTCTGCTGTTTGTACAATTACTTTCTCTGTTGGCTGCTAAACATATTGAGTTGGTTCAGTGAGTCAGTTAATGAGCAGTTTTGTAGTTTGTTTCTGGATGGAGGGAGTGGTATGCAAACACTCCACTGAGTGAGCAGCCTCCACTGCATTTTGCGTCATTTCCCATCTGCCGAGCTCTCAAACTGTTCCCCTTCTGTTGCAGGCTCCCACCAGGCTTATTTAACTGAGGGAGCCCCAGTGCTACAGGTTCCCAGTGGATCAATCCCAGCACTTATGCTGGGATCAAAGAGCCATGGGTTATCAGCCCCTATCTGTTATACTGGAGCTTGTACCTGGTGAATGTGTGCTTAGACCCTTTACCTTTGGTGGGATTGAAGGAATCAAAACAAGAGTATCAATTTAAGCTTTGGACATGCCACTAGATAGAATGCCTTATAGGCGTGAAGTCCATCATCTTAGATGGTGGAGAAAAAGCTGGAAGTACCAGGTTAGCCACTAACCATGAGATGACATTGACAGACAAAAAGAAATCTGCAACTCACACTGCCTTAAAATGCCTCCTGGAAAATGAGACAATGTGACAGTGGTGATCCAATGCTTGGAAAATGGGGATACCAGATCATCTTTTATAATCTCAACCATGAGTCACTTCATCATACCTCTAGCAAGCATGAGCAGATCTGACTTGGCTTCATCTCAATTAGCTTCCACACATGGCTAGTTTGATGATCCCATGAATGTTATCAGCAACAAATTTTTGTTGCTCATCTTCCATCATTACAATGCTGTTTTCCACAATGTCGAGTAAATAATAGATCAGTATTGGGCAACAAGTAGCTTCTGAAGACAGGGAGAGGCACCATTTTGATAGTAATAGTTGTAAAAACAATACGAGTATAAAACATTGAACACAGAGAAACTAGGAGAGGGCACCAAACGAAGGATGCAGAAACAGCTGATAGAAACCAATATAATTGGATAAGCCTTAGGACAGTATCCTGAGAGTTGGAAATCCAGCAGCTTATATCCTATCATAAGGTAGGATTGTGTTAAATTGACAGGTCTGCACTTCCCCATTGAGTTCTGGGGGCCCAAGTTTCATCCCTGTGCTCAAGCAGGAACAGGGTGGTAGGGTAAGGAAAGTTAGAGCAAAGAATTTATCCCCACAGTTCCATCTTGGAGGAGTCCTTGAAATGGGCATTCTAGATGCCTGCTGTAAACAGGCCTTATTAGCCCATGCAAATCTGCACGCTGTGACATCAATAGAACGTTGATGCAACTTTCAGGTACCAATGGGAAGAGCATGCACCCCGCACGCTCCTCCCACTGGTACTTGCTTGGAACGACCTAACCAGCCGGTTTTAGAGGAACCACAGCAGGCTGTTCAAACACAGATTAACTTTTGAAAATGATTTTTGTGGGGTCAGGAGAAGCACTGAAGCTGCCCGCACTGTCTGGCCCTGTGTGGCCGGCCACCAGGATCACCTGCGCTCCTCCCTATAAGTTACCTGGATTGGACCAGCTCCATGCTAGAGCAGTTGGATTTTCGTCTTTCTGCGATTGGCGAACTACTCAAAATGCTCGAGCAGTTCACCAAGGGTACGGAAATGAGGCCTAAATGTTATCACCAACTTCAAGCGAGCTGCCTCTGGAGGCACAACAGGTGCTGACAGTTCACCTATGTTATTAAAGTGAGGCTCATGGTCCAATTTCAGGTGAGCATCGGACCTCCCGCGTGTCGCCTATTTTGGGCCCAAAAACGGGCGGGAACCAACTTCTACCTGTTTGTTTTTATTAACACAAACCATTCATCAACTGTACTGAGAAGTTTCCTTTCCTTTTTTCTAATATGTGACACACACAATATAAATGATGTGCCATTTATGATCCAAGTATTTTAACAGGACCACTTCTTTTGTAACAGGTGTACTTGGGCTTTTTCAGTTCAGCTGCATAAAATGAGAAAATAATCTCAGTATATTGAAATCTTTCGAATACGAATAATCAGCACAAAAAATCACTGCAGTGATATTCAAAGCCTGACAGGTTTTAGTAATTACAAGTAAACTGAATTTTGGCAGTTTCAGCATTGCCCTTTTCATGTATTCAGATGCATTTTGATATATATTTCATTGAAAATCAATTACAGCAACATAAACTTGCAAATAGATGGGCGTTATTGTCTTAAATTCTTCTCTCCACAGATCTGCTGGCTGGCTTCACTTTCAGCTCTGCTCTCACTGTGACCTAATTGATTCACAAAACCTTCTGGGCAGTCACATATTTATACAGATGCACGCCTGTTCACAGTAGCTAGCATTGATTAAACCGCACAAACTATTCTTTTCTGTTTATTATACAATATTATACAATAATCTTTAAAACAAAAGCAAAATACTGCAGCTGCTGGAAATCTGAGATAAGACCAGAAAATGCTGGAAACATTCAGCAAGTCAGGCAGCATCTGAGGAGAGAGAAACAGTTCACGGCCCTGATAATAACTGCAAGGCAGGAAAAGGGCGGGCGGAAGATTTAGCAGCCGGGAAACCCGGAAGTACATGTTTCCTGGAGGTCCTGCCAAATTTAACAGCAGGATCTGATTTCAATTATGGCCTGGCGTTTCCGTTAGATTGCACTTTCCTTTCAGCACAATTTGACATAAATTGCCCCAACCAGGGCAAAAGATCGAGGAATTTCAAACGCAAGTTACACTCAGCACAAATCAAGTTTCTGCAATCTATTGTGCTGGTTTAAAAAACATCGTGCTGGCAGCCAGCCCCACCCACAAAACTGGCCCTGCCCCCAGATCGAATTACTCACCATGGCGACTTTCTGCTAATTGCACCCATTTGCAGGCCTTTGAGGAGGCTCTTAAAATTAAGCTTTTTTTTAAGCGCAAGGGCACTAATTTATAAAAGCTTTTAAATATTAAAAATTATTTAATTTACTAAGAAACTCCACTGTACATCAATGAAACTAGTAAATGTTTCTGTATAGTTTTTTAAGTCATTTTCAGTTATTTAAAATCAGGTTACTCACAGGTGGTGGATTGACACTCTTATTAAAAATGTTTATTTTTGTGATAAACCCATTTCCTATTCGTCTGTTGGGCGAGTAGGCCTCCAGGCCGCAGCCAGGGGTCAGACACTGGGAGAGGAGCTGACGTCAGGAGAGGGCCAGACATCAGGAGGTGGGCTGACGGGAGCTGGCATTGGGAGAGGAGCTGACATTGGGAGAGGAGCTGACATTGGGAGGGGAGCTGGCATTGGGAGAGGAGCTGAATTTGGGAGAGGAGCTGGCATTGGGAGAGGAGCTGGCATTGGGAAAGGAGCTGGCATTTGGAGGGGAGCTGACATTGGGAGAGGAGCTGACATTGGGAGAGGAGCTGACATTGGGAGAGGAGCTGACATTGGGAGAGGAGCTGACATTGGGAGGGGAGCTGACATTGGGAGAGGAGCTGACATTGGGAGAGGAGCTGACATTGGGAGAGGAGCTGACATTGGGAGAGGAGCTGACATTGGGAGAGGAGCTGGCATTGGGAGAGGAGCTGGCATTGGGAGAGGAGCTGACATTGGGAGGGGAGCTGACATTGGGAGAGGAGCTGACATTGGGAGAGGAGCTGACATTGGGAGAGGAGCTGACATTGGGAGAGGAGCTGACATTGGGAGGGGAGCTGACATTGGGAGGGGAGCTGACATTGGGAGAGGAGCTGACATTGGGAGAGGAGCTGACATCAGAAGGGAGTCGGCTGATCATAGGGGTCTGATTGTGGGGTGGTTTACCAGTAAGCTTGGTGGGTCGGGGGAAGCACTCCTGTTCCTCGTGGCCTACAAGCCTGCTGGAAAAGCACATACCTGTTCCATCCAGCTGTTCTCGCCTCCCTTCAAATGCTGGGTATCCCGAAGCCCAGGAAACCCACCGGCTAGTGTTAAATTTAAAACAGAGCTAAAATGTGAGGCAATCAGCCTCATTAAAATAATTACATTTGGGACCCACCTCCAGAGAGCAGGACCCGCTTCCGTTATAGTTGGAGGTGGTTTGGGGTCGGGTTTCCTATTTTTTATTTTGAACCCCTGCCCCACCAACCTCCCTCCCCCCCCCACCGCCCGCCCTGGCGGTTAAAAGTCCCCCCCCCCCAATGTTTCAGGTCGATGACCTTTCATCAGAACTGACCTCCCTGTCTTTGGCCTCCTACGCTATTACAATGAAGCTCAAGACAAGCTTAAGGAAAAGCACCTCATCTTTTGATTAGGCACTTTACAACCTTCTGGCCTCAACATTGAGTTCGACAATTTCAGATTATAACCACCATTTCCATTTTTTCGGGCAGCAGGTGCTGGTAATGGTTCTGCTGTTGCCATTTACACCTCCTCTGGAGCCATCTTTTGTTTCTATACTTGTCCCTTTACCGCCCTCCTTTTGCCTTGCTCCCTCATTCCTTTTGTCATTTAAGATATCTGCTGGTATCTAAAAAGATCGCCAAATCTTGCAGTTCCTAGAATCTCCATTACTAACGCTAGCAGAAACTGGAATAAAAAAGAAACACGATAGACTGACAACCCATAATTAATTAATAGGAACCAGCCATTCTCATTTCAAGGGCTTATTGTGTTTCAATCTTCAGCAGCAGCAGCTCCAAAATGGCTCCAAAAAAAATCAATGATGTATTTAAAATCACCATTAGAGAGAGTAAAACTATCCAGATAAATTATTCCTTCTTATTGATCATTTGCATAAATCATGCAGGCAATTCTGCTCTGCACAATTTTCGACCAACCTTCTTGGAAATATATATTCACACTTTACCATATTCGATGTAGCAGAGTACAACATACATATTTTGGTTGCCACAATCAAGGTACTTGTCCGAGGAATGTGTCAAGCTTTGGAAATTTTTCAAATATAAATAAAAATAGTAAAAATCCCTTTAGTATAAGAACGCTGTTGTAAAGAACGCATTGGCTGAATGGGATTAAATTATACCATCCTGTATCTTTCTCATCTTTTCATAACTAACAACCATCTGCTTCTAGACAAATGCAATCATAACTGATACCTTTTCTTTGGACTTTCATGAGAAGTTGTCTCCGTCAATGGTGTGATGTTTCACATTGCCAAATACAATAATCTGTTTCAGCAGTTAATGTAAAATTCAGACAGTAGAGTGAAGTATGGGAAATAGTAAAGCTTGAGAGTTTTGTCAGAGAAAAACTTCAGTAGTTAAAATCATTTTCATCTCATT
Organism: Squalus acanthias; assembly: GCA_030390025.1. Taxonomy (NCBI): domain Eukaryota; kingdom Metazoa; phylum Chordata; class Chondrichthyes; order Squaliformes; family Squalidae; genus Squalus; species Squalus acanthias. Next base: position 90,878,337 of record CM059426.1, read on the forward strand.
TATAAATGGAAGATTGCTATGATTGATTTTAATGTGCAATGTTAAATTGTAAAATCGGTTCACTGATAGCTACCCCCTATGTGTTTTCATTTATCTAATTATAGTGGGAGTGGAGGTACTTATGTAATAAACAAAGATGTGCTCTGGTCACAGCAAGAACAATTCGTAAAAATGCTAAACTATTACATTATGTTCTTGGATCTACAACAGTTCGTTCAGAATATTAGTGGCACTTTATAGTCATTAAATGAGAATTTTCTTTTCAGAGAATGGCTTACATAACTTCAATGATGAAAGATGTAAGAGTTTCATTTTTATCTAGAGGTAGTTTCTTTTTTAATTAGGACACCGAGCTGAACTGCAAAACATCACTACATTGCAGAACATTATCAATTTTGAAAAAAGGAGAGAAGAGGTAAATTAGGAAATAGTAATTAATTGATGATACTTTTGGGTTCTAAAATACTGTAGATTGTAGGAGGAAGAAGAATCTGAGGTAGGTAAAGTGTTCCATACTAATGGGTTCCTGGGAAAGAAAGAGTTGAATTGGAGAATGTGATAAGTCAATTTCAAAGCAGTGAGGATGCAGAGAAGTGGAAGAGCATATAGGATAGCATATTGTAAGTAAGTGTTGATCTATCAAAGACCATGATTAAAGATGGATAAACCTATCATGTGACTAGATGACAAAAAGTAACCTTACAGTGGTATAAGCTTTATTAGCAATGCATTGCTGAAGCCAAATTAAAATAATAATTTTATAATTAATTCTCGGGGTGTGGGTGCCACTGGCAAGACTGACATTTATTGCCCATCCCTACTTGCCCTTGAGAAGGTGGTGGTGGGCCTTCTTCTTGCACTGCTGCAGTCCGTGTGGTGAAGGTGCTTTCACAATGCTGTTAGATAGGGAGTTCCAGGATTTTGACCCAGCAACGATGAATGAATGGCGATATATGTCCAAGTCGGGATGGTGCGTGACTTGGAGGGGAACTTGGAAATGATGGTGTTCACATGAACTTGCTGCCCTTGTCCTTCAAGGTGGTGGAGGTCACGGCTTTCGGAGGTCCTACAGAAGAAGCCTTGGCGAGTTGCCAAGTTTATGTTCCACAAAAATATATAGTCAGTGGTCAGCTTACTTTAAATATGTAAATAAAAAACTGAATTAATAGCTCCACTTTTAACCCGGGGTAGGAGTCATGTGGGCAGGGGTCAAGGCGGACAACAATCCATCTGGATCTCGGCAGTGTTGGGCCCAGGAGATTTTAACTCTGAGGCCTTATCTGCAAAGGCCCCATCAGTCTCCTAGCAATACCGTCGGGAAGCAGTAGGTGCAAGTGGAATGCCGGGCAGCAAGAGGCCGCCAATGAAACTCCAAAGGAAGGGGCCCCAGCACTCAGGTAAGTGGTTGGTAACAGGGTTCGGGAGGACCTCGCGTTTGGGGGTCGAGTGGAAGCCCGGAGCAGGGAAGGCCTATACTTTGCTTGTGGGACCTGGAGAAGTACTTCTCTGATGTCATATTTAAAGAAGGACCCCTGCTGGCTTTTGGCGGCTGTCCCTCTCACCTGCTCAGAAGTAATATTGTACCCACGGAAGACAGCGGGACCTCGGCAGGTAAGTCTCATGGGCGGTATTAACTGCCTGTCAGACCAGACCCAGCGGGTAGGGTCAAGATGGACCCTAATATGTTCATTCTTAATGTCATAATTTGTAGTCGTTGAATATCCCAGCAGTGTAAGCACAACATTTGACAAGATTCCCTCATTCTAATATCTGCCAATCGCATGTATGTTGCTGTTTCCCAGTGAAGTGTTAACAATAATTACTGATTGTGAATATAGATGCTGGACAGACTACAAAGCTATCTTCACTAGTGCCAGTCTTGAATTGTTGCACATAAACACTATTCATAGCATGTCAATTCTTCAAGCACAGGTAACAAAGCTAAAGCTCCCCAAGTGAGGTCAACGGGGTTCATTCTAAAGCTCGCAGTCATAAAGTTTCCAAGGCTTGATAAATTACGCATCATGCTCTCTTCATCTGCTGACAAAATGGAACTGCTTTGCATATTTATGATTTTCTTTTTGTCAAGGAGGCAAAGACTTCAATGCCATGGTTAGAATGATAAGGCTGCATGTTAATTGATATATGGAAATTGGTTCTGACTTTTTGAGGTTGCTTGTTACAAAGATGCATGTGAATAGCATATAAAAAGTAGGAAATACATTCTATCAATTAATTCTTGAATATGCAGGAGGAATTAACGCACAGTAAACTTGTTTCAAAAGGCACAGCAAGAAGAAGTAGTTCAATATGTAACATGATATATTGAACACTTCACAGTCTGTTTCAAGTATTTTAAATGATTTTTCAATTTAAAAAATACAATGGTCCCAAAAGTATTCCAATTTCTCCGCAAGTCAAAAGAGTTTTCTATATAAAGACTGCACATAAAGTGTAATGTGCAAATTTCAAATCTTATTTTTGAAGGCTTATAACAAGGAGCATTAAACACTTAATAGATGAGGCTCTGTACAGCAACGATTTTCCACATGACTGTGAATACTTTACTATACTTATAACTGCATTCATATTTCTGTGTAATGGTAAACTGTAATCTGCATTCGCTTCCTGATAATACAAAGCTGCTTCTTTTTCAAAAATATAATTATCCAGTAATTTGAATGAAGATATTTAAATAAAACAGCACAGGAGCTGCTGTTCCTCAAAAAAATAATTAATAGATCATTTGAATTAAGTGGCTTTGAATTAAGAAGAGTAGTAAGCTCTAATATGAAGAAATATAAACACAATGACCTGGATTTTCCGGGGCCTACGACCACATACACAGTGCGTACGTGGCCATAAGTGCTCCACAAGTTCTGGGTTTCTGGATGTGATGCGCATGCGTGAAAACCCAGAACTTGCGATCTGTCAAGTTTCAGCTTTACAAATCCACCGCTTCCCTGGGAAATGGACATTCGCTGGTTGAGAGTCGGGCTATTTGCCCAACTACTGCCCAGCGAATGCCCACGAAACTCTTACGCCTGGTAAAAACAGGAGAAGGGCCTTCTTTTACCAGCATAAGAGTTTGAATAAAGATTAAAATAATTTTTAAAAATTATTTAAATATAAAAAAACTTTAAAATTAGTTATAGGTTATTTTAGCCCCTTTAAAACATTTAAATTTAATTTTCAAAAAATGTAATTTTTGTTTTACATGTTTAATTAAATTGTATTTTAATTCATTTTGAACATGTAATTATTTATTTTTATTTAACTGGAGTGTAATTGTGTTTTTTAGGGGATTCCTATTCATGCTTATGGGGATTCAGTACGTAAATGGAATTCCCATAAGCATAATGGGGATCCCCCTTTTTGATTGGTTGGCCTGGCCCATGTGATCCCAGGGGTGCTTGCGAACCGCCTGCGCCCCGGGATACGTGGGCCTTTACGCATGTGTACACCTGGAGGCCCAGGAGCGCGAGTCTACGAACCTCCGGGACCATCAGGTAGGCTCGTATTTTTCTTGCGGTTCGGAGGCATTCGCCCGCGGGAAGCCTCCAAACGCAAATTCAGGCCCAATAATGCATCAGCCTGAAAGTCAAGAAACATAGCTTTATTATATGTCTAAATTGACTGTAACACACTGCTCAAAAGTCTAAGCACTGGGAAGATCAAAGTGCTCCAATTTGGCTCTTGGTATAAACTTTGCACTTTAGTCTTTGATCTCACCCCACTTCCTGCTCACACAGGTTGAATCCAATGGTGTCCTGTTCAAGCTTGAGCTAAGCTTAAAACCTCACATGTGCCTATATGTGACTCCAGACCCACAGCAATGTGGTTGACTCTTAACTGCCCTCTGAAATGCCTAGCAAGCCACTCAGTTAAAACAAACCGCTACGAAACACAATAATAAGAATGAAACCGGACGGATCACCAGGCATCGATCTCGGCACCGGCTATAGACACGGCAATGGCGCACCCAGCCCAGTTGACCCTGCAAAGTCCTCCTCACCAACATCTGGGGACTTGAGCCAAAATTGGGAAAGCTGTCCCACAGACTAGTCAAGCAACAGCCTAACATAGTGATACTCACAGAATCATACCTTTCAGCCAATGTCTCAAACTCCTCCATCAGCATCCCTGGGTATGTCCTGTCCCACCGGCAGGACAGACCCACCAGGGGTGGAGGCACAGTGGTATACAGTCGGGAAGGAGTGGCCCTTGGCATCCTCAACATTGACTCCGGACCCCATGAAGTCTCATGGCTTCAGGTCAAGCATGGGCAAGGAAACCTCCTGCTGATTACCACATACCGCCCTCCCTCAGCTGATGAATCAGTACTCATCCATGTTGAACACCATTTGGAAGAAGCACTGAGAGTAGCAAGAGCACAGAATGTACTCTGGGTGGGGGACTTCAATGCCCATCCCCAAGAGTGGCTCGGTAGCACCACTACTGACCAAGCTGGCCGAGTCCTGAAGGACATAACTGCCAGTCTGGGCCTGCGACAGGTGGTGAGTGAAACAACACAAGGGAAAAACCTACTTGACCTCGTCCTCACCAACCTACCTGTCGCAGATGCATCTGTCCATGACAGTATTGGTAGCAGTGACCAGCGCACAGTTATTGTGGAGAAGAAGTCCCGTCTTCACACTGAGGACACCCTCCATCATGTTGTGTGGCACTACCACCGTGCTAAATGGGATAGATTCAGAACAGATCAAGCAGCTCAAAACTGGGCATCCATGAGGCACTGTGGGCCGTCAGCAGCAGCAGAATTGTATTCCACCACAATCTGTAACCTCATGGCCCGGCATATCCCCTCACTCTACCATTATCATCAAGCCTGTAAGGGGTTGCGACGTGCTTGTATCGCAGACGGTGCTGGTGCGGGGTTAGGCCTTCGTTGCCTAATACTACCGCTTGCTCTGGTCTCCGGCCAGCCTTGTTGCAATAAGCACCTGTGAGTGGTTCGACCCACTCGCCCTTACGGTTCTAACACTGGACTTAGGTGCGAGAGCAGTAATGCAGAGAAAAACTCAAATAGACCCGGTTGAATAGTACGAAATGGAAATCTTTATTGCATAGCGTCCAAAATCATGAAGTACATGTCATAGGCGCAAATTAACGAGAGTACAAGTATACATACATTCATAAAGCTTGGTCTATGGTAATGAAGAACGCACGGCACATCGTAAAAAGGGGAACACATTATACTTTATCCTTAATAAAACCACCCTCCCCTATCAATACCTACACTACATCTAGATTTGTAGGATCGGGAAACATGCTCACCACTCGTGATACTTCGGAGAATTTTAAAGTGAGGCACTCGGCTCGTTTCGCTGCAGCGCCTGACTGTCACGTGTTTGGAGGGGTCTCTGTACCCCACTTGTTTATCTTCGCTGCTGCGGCAAGCAGGCTGGGCTCCCCGTTGTCATGAAGAACTCGACAGCACTCGGGCCCGGCTGTAGAACTCAAAGAAAAGTCTTCCTGTACCGACACCAGTTGTCGGTAGAATTCAAAGAAGAGTCTTTGACCGGTTCGTGCAATAACCTGTAGAGTTCAAGAAATGGGTGTTATATTTTCGGGCGCGGTCGGGGTTTACTGACCACGGTGGTACGTGGATTCTTCTTCTTCTCTTGTCATGTCGTCTTGTCTTGTTGGGCCTTCGGGTCCAAACACCGTTTACCGACTCTCGGGATGGTGCACCCGGTCACTTGCCTTCGTCGAGGCGGCTCGTTCCGATTGAGCTCCACCCAACATTCGAATAACCGTCCAGTGCGGCTAAAGTCCAGAGTCAACAGAGTCCAGAGAAACAGAAGGCTGCTCGTCCAGCAGAGCGATACCCGAGGATCAGAATAGGAGAATAAGAGTTCAGCCCGAGTCAAGAGTCAGCAGAGATAAGAGACCGATGGACATTTGTTCCCTATAGTGCTGTGTTCCCTTATCTTCCGCCCAAATCTTAATGTTTGTCCTTTGTGAAATATTGGCGCTCAAAACTCCCAGCATGGGGTGATTCTTGTCTTTAACGGGTTTCGGTAGCACCTGAAACTGGCCAACTACCCGTTAATGTTTTCCTCATTGTTGAACCGGCTAGGAGCCTCCCTGGCTGGGTTTTGGGGGCCCCCGAATACTGGTTTAATCACCCGAGAATGGCTCTCTCATTGTAGAGCCGTGGGGGTATTTGTGTATTGATGTGTCTGGATGGGCCTTCGATTGCCCAGTACAATGGTCCTTACTTGTGCATGGAAAACGATTCCAGCATTCATATATTTTGCTATTGTCACAAATGCAAACAGGTTGCATCCTGTTTTTATCAGTGCTTATCGAGTATGATCCCGTCTTATATTGAAATGTTTATTCGAACGCCATCTTGTCTGCCCACTGTAATTCTGGAAGCTTCTGCCAAGATGCGCGGCGGCCATTTTACAGGCTTCTGTGTCCTTTATATCATGACAGCATTTCGTTTAAATAAACTGATCAAACGAATCTGCTTCTATCTTGTTATTTCGAATCGCGATAATTGCGAAACTTTACAAGCCAGTGGACCAACACTGGTTCAATAAGAAGTGTAGAAGAGCCATGCCAGGAGCAGCACCAGGTGTACCTAAAAATTAGGTGCCAACCTGGGGAAGCTGCAACACAGGACTACATGCATGCTAAAAAGCAGAAGCAGCATGCTATATACAGGAATAAGTGATCCCACAATCAACGGGTCAGATCCAGTCGTGAATGGTGGTGGACCATTAAACAACTAATGGGAGGAGGAGGCTCGATGAATATTCCCATCCTCAATGATGGTGGAGCCCAGCACATGAGTGCAATGGACAAGGCTGAAGCGTTTGCAACCATCTTCAGCCAGAAGTGCCGAGTCGATGATCCATATCGGCCTACTCCTGAGGTCCCCACCATCACAGAAGCCAGTCTTCAGCCAATTCGATTCACTTCATGTGATATCAAGAAACAGCAGAGCGCACTGGATGGATACAGCAAAGGCTATGGGTCCCAACAACATCCCGGCTATCGTGCTGAAGACTTGTGCTCCAGAACTAGCCGCGCCTCTAGCGATGTTGTTCCAGTACAGCTACAACACTGGCATCTATCTGACAATGTTGAAAACTGCCCAGGTATGTCCTGTCCACAAAAAGCAGGAGAAATCCAAACCGGCCAATTACCGCCCCATCAGTCTACACTCAATCATCAGCAAAGTGATGGAAGGTGGAGGCTAGGTATTCTGTGGCGAGTGTTTCGCCTCCTGACTCCCCAAAGCCTTTCCACCATCTACAAGGCACAAGTAAGGAGTGTGATGGAATACTCTCCACTTGCCTGGATGAGTGCAGCTCGAACAACACTCATAAAGCTCGACACCATCCAGGACAAAGCAGCCAGCTTGATTGGCACCCCATCCACCATCTTAAACATTCACTCCCTCCACCACAGGCGTACCGTGGCTGCAGTGTGTACCATCTACAAGATGCACTGCAGCAACTCGCCAAGGCTTCTTCGGCAGCAGCTCCCTAAAGCCACGACCTCTTCCACCTAGAAGGACAAACGCAGCAGGCACATGGGAACACCACCACCTCCAAGTTCCCCTCCAAGTCACACACCATCCTGACCTAGAAGCATATCACCGTTCCTTCATCGTCGCTGGATCAAAATCCTGGAACTCCCTCCCTAACAGCACTGTAGGAGTACCTTCACCACATGGACTGCAGCGGTCCAAGATGCTCACCACCACCTTCTGAAGGGCAATTAGGGATGGACAACAAATGCTGGCCTTGCCAGCGACGTCCACATCCCATAAATGAATTTTTAAAAAATACTTCCGCCTTTGTCAGGGATGACAACTCTGGTTGGTCATTTTCTCGCACGATCTCCCGCCTCGAACCATCGCGTCCCTACGCTCCCACCATTGGTCACCCAACACATTCATCCTCATGGCACATCACCATCCCATGCCAATTGCAATGCGAACAGACACTTTGGGCTGGAATTTTCCAACTCGGCGGATCTGTGGTGGGCGACGTTGGTTGGCGTGTGGGGACCTGGCATCTGTCTCCAACACGATATACCGATGATGGGGCTTGTTAAGCCCACCCTGCGAGGTTCCCGGCCAATTAATAGGAAGCGGGTCTGATGAAGTCATTTGATGGCGTGCCATCAGCCAGTTTCCTTAAAGGGGACATGTCCAAATTGATTTTGACAGTTCTGCCGTCAGTCTTCTGCAGCATTGAGGTGCTGCAAACACAGACAAGCACTACACAAAGGTACACGGCTGTAGCCAGGCTCTCCCATGACTCCCTCCATATGCTTATGGAGGGAGTCACAGCACGCAGGGAGATTCTCTTCCCTTCCAATGGGCGGAAGAGACCTCCCCAGGACACAAGCGCAGCCTAAGAACATAAGAACATAAGAAATAGGAGCAGGAGTAGGCCATTCGGCCCTTCGAGCCTGCTCTGCCATTCAATGAGATCATGGCTGATCTTCTGCCTCAATTCCATTCACCAGCCTTATTGCCATAATCCCTTGATGCCCTTACTAGTCAGAAATCTATTGACTTCCGTGTTGAATATACCCAATGACTGAGCCTCCACAGCCCTCTGGGGTAGAGAATTCCAAAGATTCACCACCCTCTGTGTGAAGAAATGTCTTCTCATCTCAGTCCTGAATGGCCTACCCTTTATCCTGAGGCTGTGGCCCTTGGTTCTAGACTCCCCAGCCAAGGGAAACATTTTCCTAGCATCCACCCTATTAAGCCCTGTAATAAATTTATATGCTTCAATGAGAGCCCCTCTCATTCTTCTGAATTCAAGAGAATAGAGGCCTAGTTTACTCAATCTCTTCTCATACGAAAGTCCCGCCATCCCAGGAATCAATCTCGTGAACCTTTGTTGCACTCCCTCTATGGCAAGTATATCCTTCCTTAGTTAAGGAGACCAAAATTGTACATAGTACTCCAGGTGTGGTCTCACCAAGGCCCTATATAATTGGAGTAAGACTTCTTTACTCCTGTAGTCAAATCCTCTTATAATGAAGGCCAGCATACCATTTGCCTTCCTAATGGCTTGCTGCACCTGCACATTCACTTTCAGTCACTCATGTACAAGGACACCCAGGTCTCTTTGAGCATCTGCATTCCCCAATCTTTCACCATTTAGGAAATACTCTGCCTTTCTGTTTTTTCTACCAAAGTGGATAACTTCACATTTATCCACATTATAATCCATCTGCCATGTTCTGGCCCACTCACTGAGCCTGTCGAGATCCCCTTGAAGCCTCTTCACATCCTCTTCACAACTGACATTGCCACCTAGCTTTGCGTCATCAGCAAATTTGGAAATGTTACATTTAGTCCCCTCATCCAAATCATTGATATAGATTGTGAATAGCTGAGGCCCAAGCACCAATCCTTGCGGTACCCCACTAGTCACAGCCTGCCATCCTGAAAAAGACTCGTTTATCCCTACTATTTGTTTTCTGTCTGTTAACCAATTCTCAATCCATGCCAGTATATTACCCCCAATTCCATGTGCCCTAATTTTGTTCACCAACCTCTTGTGTGGGACCTTTTCAAAGGCCTTCTGAAAATCCAAATACACCACATCTACCGGTTCCCCTTTGTCTACTCCACTAGTTACATCCTCAAAGAACTCCAGTAGGTTTGTCAAACAGGACTTCCCTTTCATAAATCCATGTTGACTCTGCCCAATCTTACTATTAGTTTCTAAGTGCCCAGTTATTGCATCATTTATAATAGATTCCAGCATTTTCCCAACTACTGATGTGAGACTAACAGGTCTGTAATTCCCCATTTTCTCTCTCCCTCCTTTCTTAAATAGCGGGCTTACATTTGCTATCCTCCAATCTGCAGGAATCGTTCCAGAATCTATAGAATTTTCGAAGATGACAACAAATGCGTCCACTATCCCAATGGCCACCTCTTTCAAAACCCTTGGATGTAGGTAATTCGGTCCTTGAGATTTACCGACTTTTAGTCCCATTAATTTTGCTAGTACTGTTTTTTTACCAATAATAATTTCTTTAAGTTCCTCATTCTTGCCAAACCCTTGGTTTTCTCGTATTTCTGGGAGGTTTTTTGTGTCTTCCACCATGAAGACAGAAACAAAGTATTTATTTAATTTCCCTGCCATTTCCTCATTCTCCATTATAAATTCTCCCGTCTCTGACTGTAAAGGACCTACATTTACCTTTGCCAGTCTTTTCCTTTTCACAAAACTGGTTGCACATTGCACAGGAGGACACAAGCAGGGATGTCGTCAGGAGGACCAGGCTGCAGTGGCGCAAACCTTTCAATAATCTCAGTAGATCACGAAACGTTACTGCAAAGCCACACTCAACCTCATTCTGCTGTGCCACTCATCACATCCCCATCATTCTGCCTTCCCTACCCTACTCCTGCACACCTTTACTCATACCAACTTACCTTGCACCTCCACCCATCCCTCCATCTACATTATCACTTCCCCATCTCACTAGCCACCCCTCACACTCACCCTCATCCTACTGCAAGCATACCAAATAACAGCACACAAGAGTTGGCACTTGGGTGGGTTAGCCAATGTTCATGTGAAGTTTCTGGTAATGTGCTGTCAAACATTGAAATCTTTATTTTCAACACTATGCGTTCTTGGTCAGATTTATGTGCACCTTTGAAAGTATCTTAGTGAGTTGCAGTGAATGGTGAGACATAATGTCCTCCCCCCGCTGCCCCCCCCCCCCCCAAAATGGTGATGAGTGTGAAAGGAATTGCTTGGACATTGTAGGCATGCTTAATGAAGCTGGTGTGGGGTGTTGCCAACCTGGTGCATCTTGTGGCAGCCAGGGTGTACAGTGTTAAGTGAAGCTAATCTGGACATGGTGAGTCCATTGCTGGCGTCCCATGCAGCAATGTACATGGGTGATGATGCCCTGTGTCCAGTGCAGCATCAGTTGATTGCGGAGAAGGCTGATGTGGATGTTGGTGCTGCTCGTGTGCCTGGTGATGCTGGTGTTGGTGCTGATCATTTTGGGATTCTGAGGACCAAGGTGAGATTTTTTCAAGAGTGCCGATGCTGATGGAATAGATGGCAGGTGAGGTTGAGATGACAGAAGTAATCTGTCAATGTTGAGATAGGTTGTTCCAAGGAGGTGACAGTGGATAGAGAAATTACTCCAAACACTTCAAAAGTGCATAAAGCTCAAAAGTGGGTTCCAAATACTGAAGCTTCTGAGATTGGAAAGTGACCAGCTGTAAAATGGTAGCTTTTATACTGTAGGTAGGTGACCCCGCACCTTCCCTCTTATACGCCAATTCCAGAATCCGACCTGAACCCGTCCGGGTGAGGTAAAATGGCCAAGGCTCACAACTCAGTATTCTTTTAACTGTTTATTGTACTACAGATAACACACAAATGCCAATGCACTGTTCCCTTTAACTTCAAACAGTACTCACATACACTGTTCTCTTTAACTCTCTTTAATTTCAAACACCACTCACCCTGGTGATCACTTGGTGATCAAACCCGTCCGCAGATCCCTTCCAAGTTCCTGAAGTTTGTCTCTAAACGCACCCTTTCTATAATACAAAGATCGCACCTGTGATAATTGATTGACGCAACCTCCGCGCCCCCCCCTCCCCGCCTTTGTTTGTGCCATCTTAATCTTGTCTGTTTCTGCAAAACTTTTTAAAAGCTCATTTAAAAGTCCTGTTGGTTCCTCGAGGCATGCTGGGATACGAAGCTTGGTCAGTTTCTTATGATTGGTCAATTTACAAAACTGCCTTTAAAGTTCAGCCGCTTAACCCTTTAATGTCGGTTTACTTTAAGTTAAGTGCATTCTTGCTGCAGGACTGGCTACAGTAGTCCACCCCCAAGTGACTGATGCACTGACTCCTCAGGGAATCAGTCGCTTTTAAACCAATTTCTCCTGTTCTTGCTGAACCAAGACCTCACGCATCAACTTTTGCTGTCTCTTCTTCTTCTGCCGCCTTTTCTCCGCCATCGCCAGACATAGCAAATAGATCACAATGATCAATTGGATTATGACCAATACATGAGACACGATTCTTATCCAAGAATTTATCTCAACTGTAGTTCCCCAATTCCATAATTGTTTCCACCATGGGATAATTTTAATGTTTTGTATGTCTTTCCCCACTTCACATTGTCTTTGTTTTAATTCCCACAATACATGCTGGGTTACATCAAGATCATTCAGTAATTTAGTTATTTTAGCCTGAACTTCGGGTTCAAGTAAATCTACATCATAGCCAAATTTACAAACAGATTCTTCCATGTTCAAATTAGAGAGTGGGCCTGATACATCAATACCAGTTTCCTTTCCTAGGTGTAAGGGTTGTAGGATCCTCTGTCCTATAGAAACATAGATAGAAACATAGAAACTAGGAGCAGGAGTAGGCCATTCGGCCCGTCGAGCCTGCTCCACCATTCAATACGATCATGGCTGATCATCCAAATCCAGTACCTTGACCCTGCTTTCTCACACAGAATCCCCATCAAGCCTGCACCGACACATATCCCACCCTATCCCCGTAACCCCACATATTTAATCCCCCCCTAACACTAAGGGTCAATTTATCATAGCCAATACCACATGAGCAGGCTCAATACAAAAGATTGGTTGTATAACTGGGCATGTCAAATTATTTCCATAAATAAAAGATTTTACAGTTGCGGTTTCATAATACATTCCATTCCCTCTATAAGCAGAGTTAACAACTCCATGTCTTTCTGATGTAGATTGCATGGTACAATTTGCCCTCTTCCCAGAGAATCCACGAGCTGATCCTTCGTGGTCATGTAGTCTATAGGGACAAATTACTGTCTCTCTCAATTGCTGACATCTCACCAGGTCTGTGGGAATCCACCTATCCGCTCCACTCGCGGAGGCGTTACAGGCTACAGAAGGAGCATTGTCCGTTGCTCCATTACTATTTGCATCCCATACAATACATGTCCAATGTTTTCTACTCTAAACAGGGGATATCCCTGATGGTTTGGAGTTATGAGAGGGAATTTAAACACTATTCCGACCACTGTATCATTAGCAGGACTATCACATTTGTGATAAACTACTTGAGCCTTAATCAACCTTCTTAATTTACATATACTCACATTAGGTGAAATTTCATAATCTGTCAATTGTGTTAAGTGTTCATTGCTAATCCAATCAGGTACATATCCCTCCTCTAATTTCACTAAATTATGGCGGGTTTGTTCTACTAACCAACTCCCATACATCATGCACACGTCATTCTGAGCTGCCTCTGTGCTAGCATTTTGATCTTCCTTGATGATCTGATCCACCTTTCTAGCAGTATCTAAAACAGGATTAGTAAGTTTTGTTAAATGGAGAGTCATTATCAGGCCCTCGTATAGTTGCTGTTGCATTAAATTATTGCTTTGCTGTAAGATACTTTTGATTTGCTGCTTAGCTTTCCTTAATTCACTATCCATTGTTACTAAATCTAATCTATTATAAGCCATTCCTGCCGCACTGACTCCTGTCACTATATCATTAATCAAACTCCTTCTCTTCCTTTTTCCTTGTGGGCTTTGGGTCATGACCACTGTAGTAGGTGGAGTAGACCACTTCTCCACTTCTTCCTAATGATTTTTCAAATCTTTGGATTCCCATGAATCTCCAGTGTCCCCCAAAAAATCTTGAACTACTTGTTGCCGCGTTTTATCTACAAGCTTTCAGGTGTCTCTTTTACACCAGCTCGGCCATCTTGCCTCGGTCAAATTCAGAATAACTGGAATTATCTGATAAAGTACGTTTTGATATAAAATCTGATTGGTTGGGATCAATACCAGGCCATTTTTGGGTCCTGGTATTTGCTTTGTACACTCTGGAGATTTTTGTTGTTTTAATTCGGGTGTTTTCTTTGGTGCCGTTTTTAACTGATACATTATTATAGTTTGATGGTTTACTTCTTCTTTACTCGCACTCTTTCCTGCTACATTATTCCCAAATGCACTATGCTCACAATAATATCTCCCTTCGTATTGCTTATTCCAATTCAGCCAACAGTAGGCTATACCGTCACTCACAGAGTGATTGGTTTCGTACAGTCTTACAGATACAGCCGGTTCTACATTTAACCTTTCCACACTAGGTCTTCCCGGTGCAGACGTGAGCAGGATTACATCTGTGGCATTACGTAATTTAGGTATTGTGTACTTGTTACCATCCCCAGGTGACTCAAAGCTACATTTTACACAAATTCGTCTCCCTTCCTTAACCTCTATAACCTCTACCAAAACTAAATTACCCTTGCATCCTGTTGCCCCTTTTTCAGAGCTGTTATTACTGTCACAAGCACATGCAAAATACAGTTCCTTCGAGTATGTTTCAGCTTCGGCCGTTTTCCCCAGGTAGGTGACCGTCGATGAGCACCAATCTACTTCGGAGCTCACACTTTCGCACCACACAATTCCCAAGAGAAGCGCTAACACACTCTTCCTCTTTTCCTCCTTTTCCCTTTTCCCCTGTAAAATAAAATAAACAAAGGTTCGCTCTGTGTTGGCTATCCAGGCTACGCAGATCCGATTGGTTAAATAAGTAACTTATTCATTTACAGAATTTACATGCGTGCCCTTGGCATTTATGACTCCTCAAGCTATATTTCGGGCCTCTCGGGCTAACGCCCTTTGGCTCTCTCCCTTTCTGTTGGCACCTCCTGTTGCCATTCTTCGAGGGGCTGGGACTGATACTGGTAGCCCTTGTGGCTGTCTCTGTGGCTGTATCACCATAGGTACACCCTCATCTTCCATGGTTCACCATTTTATCATACTCATATCAGTCCCTTCCGCTCTCTGTTGTTTCCTGTGGGGTTTGTACAGTTTCATTTGATTGATGTGGAACCATTTTACCTTCTTGGGTAGTTGTACCACATATACCAGTGGGCTAGCTTTTTCCACAATATTATATGGTCCCTTATACAGCGGTTGAAACACTCTTACCCGAGCATAAACCTTACCATCACCTGATCCCCTATGTCCCATTCCAGTGGTTTGTGTGGTTCTAAATTCATTTTATTGGTTTGATGTATTCTGCCAATATTCCCTGCAGCTTGTCTACAGAGCTCCTCCAACTGTTTCTTCAGGTCTCTCACAAATCTGTCCCGACTTACTTCCGTCTCCTGCCTTTCAGTCAGAACAGGTACCAATAATTGTACCGGTGTTCTCATAGGTCTCCCTGTCATCAACTCATGAAGTGAATTTACATGCGTCGCCAAAGGTCTTAAGACCCCTTGATACACGAGGGACTTTACTGCTACCTCTAAATCCCTCCCTGCTTCTTTGGGGAAATTATATTGCCTCTGCGGGGTTTTCATAGCTTCTCCCTCTACTACCACCTCTACTCCTGGTATTCTCCTGCAGTCGTGTTTGTGTTGGGCAAACGTCCCCTTCTCCTGCTTTATAATGGCTTTACTCCACTCTGGGCTTCTTTTCACTAATGCTTCCCAGTCGTATGCTCCCTTTCCCGAAACCACACACACCTTTCCTTGCCCATCCAACAGAACGCACTGTCCTTCACTGCGCTTCCATAAACTAGATCTATCACTAAGCCATTTGCTTCCATGCAGTCTGATCCCAATACAACTCTCTCCTCATCCCAATTCATTAATATGCACACCCACTTTGTTTTGAGTGGCCCCACTTGTATGCAAAAAGGTTTTGTAAGGGTTTCGGGAACGTGTCTCTCAGAGACGGTGCTGGTGCGAGGTTAGGCCTTCGTTGCCTAATACTATTGCTTGCTCTGGTCTCCGGCCAGCCTTATTGCAATAAGCACCTGTGAGTGGTTCGACCCACTCGCCCTTACGGTTCTAACACTGGACTTAGGTGCAGGGAGCAGTAATGCAAAGAAAAACTCAAATAGACCCGGTTGAATAGTACGAAATGGAAATCTTTATTGCATAGCGTCCAAGATCATGAAGTACATGTCATAGGTGCAAATTAACGAGAGTACAAGTATACATACATTCATAAAGCTTGGTCTATGGAAATGAAGAACGCACGGCACATCGTAAAAAGGGGAACACATTATACTTTAACCTTAATAAACCACCCTCCCTTAACAATACCTACACTACATCTAGATTTGTAGGATCGTGAAACATGCTCACCACTCGTGTTACTTCCGAGAATTTTAAAGTGAGGCACTCGGCTCGTGTCGCTGCAGCGCCTGACTGTCACGTGTTTGGAAGGGTCTCTGTACCCCACTTGTTTATTTTCGCTGCTGCGACAAGCAGGCCAGACTCCCTGTTGTCATGAAGAACTCGACAGAACTCAGAAACGTTTGTAAAATTCAAAGAAGTGTCTTCCTGTGTTCGACACCGGTTGTCAGTAGACTTCAATGAAAAGTTCTTTATTTATATTTTCGGGCGCGGTCGGGGTTTACTGACCATGGCGGCACGTAGATTCTTCTCCTCTTCTTCTCGTCTCGTCTCGTCTCTTCGGGCCTCCGGGTCCAGACTCCGTTTACCGACACTCGGGATGGTGTACCCTGTTACTTGCCCTTGTCGGGGCAGCTCGTTCCGAGTGAGCTCCACCCAACATTCGAATAACCGACCAGTACGGCTAAGAGTCAAGAGTCAACAAAGTCCAGAAAAACACAAAAGGCTGCTCGTCCAGAAGAGCGATACCCGAGGATAAGGATAAGTGAGCGATGGACATTTGTTCTCTATAGTTATAGTGCTGTGTCCCCTTATCTCCCGCTCAAATCTTAATGTTTGTCCTTTGTGTAATATTGGCGCACAAAACTCCCAGCATGGGGCGTTTGTCTTCTTTAACGGGTTTCGGTAGCACCTGAAACTGGCCAACTATCCGTTAATGTTTTCCCCATTGTTGACTCAGCCAGGATGTGTACGAATCGTCTCCCTGACTGGTTTTGGGGGCCCCTGAATACTTGCTTAATCACCCGTCGATGTCTCTCTCATTGTAGAGCCGGGGGGGTATTTGTGTATTGATGTGTCTGGATGGGCCTTCGATTGCCCAGTACAATGGTCCTTGCATGTGCATGGAAAACGATTCCAGCACTTATATCTTTGCTATTGTTCCAAATGCAAACAGGTTGCATCCTGTCTTTATCAATGTTTACCGAGTATGATCCAATTTTATATCGAATGTTTATTCGACGCCATCTTGTCTGCCCATTGTATTTCTGGAAGCTTCTGCCACGATGCTCGGTGGCCATTTTACAGGCTTCTGTGTCCTTTATTATCAGGACAGCATTTCGTTTAATAAAACTGATCAAACGAATCTGCTTCTCTTATGTTATTTTGAATCGCGATAATTGCGAAACTTTACAGTTTTGATACCGTGCTAGCCAGCGTGTTTCCCGTAAATCCTCCCAAAACGTAGGATTCACCGCTAGACCAATTGGATCTTTCTTTCCCCTTTCTTTCCTTCCACTATTAAATCCACGGTCAGTCTTCCGTGGCTGTCATAACTGAGTGGGCACAGGTGTGACAGCTGACTGTTAAAGCCCGTTCATTGCTCGGAGGGTGCGGAGGTTCCAGCTTAGGTTCCCCTCCATCTCCTCCTTTGGTGGAATTACATTTACCTCCAGCCTAGCTTACTACTTTCTCCAAGGCATGGGCCACCTGTACTAATGCATCCTGAGGCCCACCAGCCCCAGCATTCTTTCTCGCGCCTTCCCTATTCCTCGGTGCATAGCACCCCTGTTCTTTATGGCCGAGTTTCCCACATTTATAGCATTCTCTGCTATCTCTACCTGGTTGCTTACCTGCACCCATTTTTCCCACAGGTGGCCCCCTCGGCTTTGCTCCTTCATATCTCCACTGTCTCCCCTGGTCCTGTTTAGGGGCCGGGTCTGCAGTTATTCGGGGTTTCATCTCCTGTACTTTTTCTTTCTTCCCCCCTTTTATCTTGTTCCTATCCTGCTTGTCCTGTTCATGCTCCCAAAATATAATCAACTTCCTCAACACTCGAGCTTCTGTCATGCCTGGGTCTCCCAAATTAAACCCTGACATGGCTGTATTAGTAACGGGTTCTGTGCGAGCTATAGAGCTCTTAACCAATGGCAGAGACTGTCTCCTGCCAATTGAGTCCAATCCAACCCTCCTCCTTGTGTTTCATTATAAACAGACCACAATCTGCTGCATCGCTTCTGGGTGTTCCTCCTCCCCTGCATAGTTTGTGCCATGATCTTAAATGGACCACCCCTTCTGTACCCACAAGCTTCTCTAACGTGTTGCTAAGTATCATCCCAAGTCACCGCGGGTCGGTCACACTTGGTGTCTCGGGGTAGCCCAGCCAGAACCGCCCCATCCAGACTAAAAAGCAAACACCTCTTTTTCTCGGATTCGTCGAAACTCTGCATCGCAGCCATCGTTTCTAAGTGCAAAAAGTGCCCTTCCACATCTCCTCCCCGTACGAGAGTTCCTAAATCCCTTGCTGCTTCCCTTAATTGTGAGAGAGTATATGCTTCATCATACTTCGACACGACTGGGTCTCCCCCAGCCCCCGGTGTCGTTTTCGTGTGCCGTACCGGACACATCACTCCTCGCCCTATAGTACCAGCAGCTTTCTCTTCACCTTCCACAATTTCCTTTTCTGCCTTCTTCCACCATGTGTCTAACACATGCCCTTCCTCCACAGCCCCTGCCATAGCACAGAGTATACCTCTCTGTCTCTGTAGGCTGTGCTGGAGCCATTCGATCTCTTCCTCACATGCTGAATGATCAGCACACGTTTCGAGTTCCTTGTGCTGCTCTCACAGCACCCGGAATGCCGCCTTTAAGTCACTACATTCCTGAGACACTCGACTATTTTCTTCCCATTCACTATCCACTTCTTCCCGCAATTGTCCACACTGGTGTTGCCTGTACTTCTAGGTAGCTGCACCTTGTCTCCATCTTTTTCCTTTCTTCTTATCTCTCCTGTCTAGCCTCCAACAATTCTTTCATCAATCTCGCTATTATTGCATCCTTTTCCTGCAGCCTTTCATCCTTCTCCTGCAGCCTTTCTTCATATCGCTAATATCCTGCGCTAACTGTTGTGTTTTCCGCCTATATACTAACAACCACACAGGATGTACCCATTTTGGTTTTCTCTTGGCCATGGGAGTTTCCTCCCATTCCTCAACTTCTTTTAAAGGATCGGATGCAGCCACGATGACTTGCACCCATCCCTCTTTCAAAGGTAATTTCTTACCCAAATACTGCTCTACCCTATCTTCCAATTTTCCCTGTTCGGGCACCAATAAATCTGTAGGTAGGTGAACCTACACCTTCCCTCTTATACTCTAATTCCAGAATCCGAACTGAACCCGTCCGATGGTATAAAATGGTCAAGGCTCACAACTCAGTACAACTCAGTATTCTTTTAACTGTTTATTGTACTACGGATAACACACAAACGTCAATGCACTTCAAACAGTATTGACATACACTGTTCCCTTTAACTATCTTTAATTTCAAACACCACTCACTCCGGCGATCACTCAGAAGAGTATGTTCCCATCTGTACGGGTGATCAAATCCGTCCACAGTTCCCTTGCAAGTTGCTGAGGTTTGCCCCTAAACGCACCCATTTTACAATACAAAGATCATACCCATGACAATTGATTGATGCAACCCCCCCCCCCTCTTTGATTGTACCATCGTAATCTTGTCTGTTTCTGCAAATCTATAGAGTACTTGATTTGATCAATTCCCCATCCTGGGTCAGTGAATAGTCCAACATCACACAAGGAAATGTCCTCATTCTGTTCAATGTTCAACCATTATCACACAAAGGTGTTTTGATGGGGAAAAGTTCCAGGCTTATCAGCATTCTGAAAGGTTGGCGAATGGGTTTTACTCCAGCAACAATTTTGATATTGGCCCAGAAATTAATGACTGAGTGTTGACGCGGGGGTAAGGCTTCCCCGCGATCTCTCACTCCGCGTTGGCTTTTTCAGATCCAGCTCGCACGAACTTGATGTTCTAGACATCAGCTGGGCAGTGCTTGTGTATCCCACCGGCGTAGTGAATTCGTGCGAGCTGTGGGATCACGTGACTCAGTTAGAGCCAATGGCAGCACACCATCTTCCATTCATAAGTTTCACATAAGTGCTGTGAAAGCTATGAATCTTACACACCCCCAAAATAACAGCTAAACCTCAATTAATTTTTTTAAAAAACCATCACATTAATAAAATAAGTATAGTTAAATAAATTAACCATTTTAAATAAAAAATAAAATTTTTGAAAAAATGTAAAATCTTTTAAAAAGTTATAAAAATAAACTTACCTGTCTTTAAAGTCTCTAAAAAAGATATACCTGTTAAAAAAAATTCAAAATAATACTTAATTCACTACTTACCTTGTTAAAAGTGGGTCTTACTCCTCCTTTTTTCATTTCTAAAATCTTCCGTCCTTACCTGCGCGTCCAAAGCACTAAGTGCACAGCGTGCGCGCAGCCAGTAGCGCGCACGCGGTGCACCGAGGAACCGCCCCCTTTTCCAAAAACCAAGTGCCGGTTTTCAGCGCATGCGCAGTGCATGCAGAAAACCGGCAATTGGTGACAGAATACGTGAGAGTACACAGTGCGTACTCTCGCGTCGCGGGACTAATTTTTGGGCCATTAACATCTCCAAAGGATGAGGGAACCGATCTAGACTCGGTGGAGCCATGGCCGTTACCTGTTGATTTGTAAGTCTTGTTAACAGCCTGACCACAGGGGTTCAATGGACAGGACAGTCAGTTAAATTTAAACAAACACATGTCATTGTGTGGCCTGATTACTCCAGCTACTTCCTTGGCTAGCATATTCATAAAGTCAATCAATCGTGTCTGTGTCTCTGTATGAATAATCTCCTCCTGCATTCCGTTCGACTCACAGCTTTTTAAAAGTTCATTTAAAAGTTCTGTTGGTTCCTCGAGGCATGCTGGAATACAAAGCTTGGTCAATTTCTTATGATTGGTCAATTTACAAAACTGCCTTTACAGTGCAGCCGCTTAACCCTTTAATGTGGTTTACTTTAAATTAAGTGCGTTCTTGCTGCAGGACTGGCTACAATACCACCTTTGCAGCTGTGACCTAATGAAACAAATGGAGAGCTGTTCAGAACCCAACATTCTTACCTGGAGTGATACCCAAGCAACGGGAACCTCGTGGAAAACTTGGCAAAATGCTTTGTAATTGGTAAAATGGTGATTTTATTACTTTAAACACCCTCCTAACAAGCACAATTGAATGACCTGCCGCTTAGTGCCGTGTCTGCAAAGTGCAGGCAGAACCGGCACTAGGGGAAATCACAAGGAGGCGGGTTTAGAGCGGGATACTGGATTTTGACAGAAGACCCGCCTCTGAACCCGCTCTCTGAGCACCGGCAAAATTCAGCCCTTTGTTACTCAAACGGCTGATTCCCACCGCCAATATTGTTTTATACCCCTATTATCTTTCTCCCAGGTTGCTTGCAGCAGTGTCCGGAAGATTAATCTTCCATTCCTGGAGACTCCAGCACAATCCGGGAGTGTTGGAGCCATAGGCCATGATTTTGCCAGCACTCAAAGGGCGGGTTTGGAGGTGGGTCAGAGGTTAAAGTCGTTTTGATTGACGGCGGGTTCCGCACCCACCGTGAACCCACCTCCAAACAACCTTCCCAAGTGTCGGGTCCCCGATTTGCGAATGGACCCGACACCTAGCAGTGGGAAACAGATTAAAGGCAATTAACTGCCTATTACCAGGTACTTGTGAGCAGTTTTCAGGCTGTTTTTCGATTTTCCAGCTTCTGGGTCGGGTTTTACGACGTCCGGACAACACGCCAGGTAAGTGTGGCATGTTGTGAATCTGGCCTAATGTTTGTGAAAAGATGACAGCTGCAGAAGTGGTGTCAAGGATGCAATGTTGCACATGGTGAGTTTCAGAGCAAAGAAAATGTTGGTTACTGCATTTTTAATACATATACAGATTGCTTTAGCTTACAAGTTTTTAAATCCAACTGTATGTCCAGTGCTACCTCATTGGGACAACCTCTCTCACCAGTGACAGATCGCTTCTGTCATCTCACCTGCAACTGCCATCTATTCCAGCATATGGAGGGAGTCATTGGAGAGCCTGAGTGCAAGTGTTCACCTTTGTGCAGTGATTGTCAGTGTTTTCAGCACCTCAATGCTGTCAAACACTGAAAAATAACTGTCAAAATAAAATTGTGCGTGGTCCCTTTAAGGAAACCGGCAGATGACACGTCATCAAATGACGTCATCAGACCCGCTCCCTGTTAATTGGCCGGTAAGCCCGGAGGGCAGGCTTAACAAGGCCAATCAAGGGAAAATCACGTCTGTGGAGCGGAGGCAGCTGGGGGCGGGACTGGAACCCGGAAACCAGCTGACCCACCCTCATCCCGACACCAAGGTGAAAATCGCGGCCATAGTCTCTGTCACTACCTGACCCCCACCCTGCTGAAATCATCACCTTCAGGCTTCACTGCTCCAATGCCTTCCTCATTCATTAGCTTCCTGTGCTCTACCCAAATAAACTCTTAACTGATGAACTCAGTTGACCACATCCTATCCCATGCTAAATCACTCTCACCTATTACACATATAGGACACGCACATTCATACACACAAACACATCAGGTATTTCTTTCTTTTGCGAGTTTGTTCTGTTCCTTTTTAAATGCTGATCGCTATATAATCCTCTTTGTTTCTTTAAGTCTTAATACTTCTGACCATTACTTCTGAGACACCACTCCAGGCAAGATTCTTCTTTGGGTTGGTCGGGTTTGTTTAAATATATATTTTCCCTTCCCTATTAGCTGATTGTATTAATATGCCTGGCCCTCTCATTTCTCAGTTTTGAAGAAGGTCCGTACTCGAAATCTTACTTGCAGTATTGGATTTCATGCCTTAACAACAATAGGCAGAGCAAGCGTTCAAAAGCAGGAAGGAGGCTCCGGCAGTGGTATTTAAAGGGCTCAGCAGCAATCAGTTGCACCCGACGTGTTTATGCAGTTTGAGTGGCTCTGTGCTACTTTCTGCAGACCCACCAGCTTTATTAACTTCTTTGAAGGTTCTAAGATAAGAGGGAGTGTTGTTGCAAGTGCAGAATGCCTTCATTATTTTTTAAAGGCTTCTGCTCGCAACACTTGCTCACAGTCATGGGCACTGTATTGGAAGCCAACCTCACACTCCAGGATCTTCGACAGAGGAAGCGGAGGCAGCGAGGAAGACGGGAACATGTGCTCAGAGGGAGGAGGAGGAGGACCAGGAGGGCTCTCAACAGGAGGCCTTACCCACCTAGGTTCTTCCAACAGCACTTCTCCTACCTCCACTTAAATGAGGAGCAGTGTATTAGGAGGCTAAGTTTCACTAAGGAGGTGGTCACAGAACTCTGCCCCCTCCTGCAACTAGTCCTGGAGCCTGGGAGCAGGGCGATCACGGCTCTCCCAGTGGCCTTCAAGGTCACCGTGGCCTTCAATTTCTTTGCCAGTGGATCCTTCCAGTCTGCAGCAGGAGACATAGCTAACATCTCGCAGTTCACCATCCATCGCTGCATCTGGGAGGTCACTGAGGCTCCCTACACCAGGAGAAGGGACTACATTGTCTTCTCACTGAGCAGAAAGAAGTAGGACGATTGTGAATGTGGCTTTGCCAGAATAGCGGGATTCCCCATGGTGCAGGGCGTCATTGACTGAACACATGTGGCTTTGCGGGCAGCGCATCACAATCCTGAGATCTTCCATAACCGCAAGGGCTACCACTCACTTAATGTGCAGGTGGTGTGCGACCACACACAGCGATTCCTCAATGTGAATGTCCGCTCTCCTGGCAGCAGTCATGATGACTTCGTCCTGAGTCAGTCCGGTGTGCCAGCAATCTTCCAGCCACCACAGCAAGCTCGAGGGTGGCTGCTCGGAGACAAGGGCTATCCGCTCTCCACTTGGCTCATGCATCCCCTCCGCAACCCCAACACCTATGCCCAGCACTCATATAATGAGAGCCATGCTTCAACCAGGAACATCATCGAGCAAACCATCAGGAAACTGAAGCAATAGTTCCGCTGCCTAGACTGCTCAGGGGGAGCCCTCCAGTACTTGGCAGAGCGGGTGTTCCATTTCGTGGTGGTCTGCTGCATGCTCCACAACTAGGCCATCGTGAGGTGCAGCCCTTGCCACCAGGGATTGCAGGACTACCACAGGAGGAGGATGAGGAGGAGGAGGAGGAGGATGAGGAGGAAGATGAGGAGCGAGAGGAAGAGGAGGGAGGGGGAAGGAAGAGGAGGGAGGGGGAAGGGAGAGGAGGGAGGGAGGAGGCAGCCAGCCAATTTTTCTTCTGGATGGGCTGTCCATGTACAGCTCATGAGACTTCGATTCCAATGAATGAAACCCCAGAATCCCGGTTACTCACCACATCCCCATCATCCCATCATTCTGTCACGGAATATCACAGCGTCCTCCTGGGCACAAAGCTGAAATAAGAGACACCATGAAAGATTCTAAACAAAATTAATACATTTATCAAAAATCAATTCACACATATTTACATGAAAAATATTAACTAATCATCCTTGTGCAAACCCTTAGTGCCTTTCGTTCATGTGGCTTTTCCTAATCTAGTGCTCCTATGAAGGGCTCCCCCAGTGGCTGCAGCATGGCTGGTGGAAGGCTGCTGAGTTTCCATGGGGGAGACTCCAGATGGCCTTGCAGGATGACCTCAAGCAGCTCTGGAACTAGAAGGCCCGGCTGTAGGCTGCAACACCTCGGCATGGGCGGCAACAGTTTGGGCTGGTTGGCAGACAGATAGCTGCAAGGGCAATGGCAGAGTGGCTGTGGTGGGAACAGGAATGCTGTCATCCTGAGAGAGGACAGCAGGGTCCTGCTCCACTGACCCACTGCCATTCCCCCGGGGCGGGGCCTCAGCATTCCTCGTAATCTGTTGGAGCAAAGATTGCTGGGCTGCTGCGACACCCTGCAAGCCTAAGTCGACAGTGGTAAACCCAGCCACGATGGCAGCAGCCTGAACATGAATGGCATCAAGTTGAGACTGCGTGAGAGCAGCCTGAGCTTCCGCCTGTGCTGTAAAAGAAGATGCAGCATCGTCCGTATTGCACACCATCACGTCTGGGTCGACACGGTCTCTTTGGGAGTGTACCATGATTTCCAGGCTGGAAATCCTGGGCTCCATGCTCTGCGCAGAGCCCCATTTCAATGTTGGAGGTGGACTCCTCCACGCTCCGTGATATTGCCAAGGTGCCCTCTGGCTGGCATACCATTGCACCCATCAATTCGGTGTGCATGCCCATCACCATTCTTCTGAAGGCTACCCCATCGAGGACTGCATTCGAGTCCTGTGCAGCAGAACTCGTGTGGGAACTCGCCCTCCGGGGAGCTGAACCCCGAGCTACCCTCTCCCCCGGCCTTGCTGCAACCCACTCATGCCCGGTGCCTCACCCTGTGCAGTGAGAGATGCAGTGTCTTCGGCCTCCTCTGCTTCTTCTTCTTCTCACCCCTCGTTCTCTTCGATGACATCAGGGGCTGGTTGCTCAGGTGCTGTTGATTATCTGAAAGCTGAAAGGTACAAAAGTCGGGGTATGGTGACGGGAGGGGGTGGTGGTGGGTGGGGGGGGGGGGGGCGCGCGGAGCCAGAAATGCATGCAAACAGCATGAGTAGCTTGAAAGTGAGAAAAGATTGTGGGCTGAGGGGGAAGTGGGATGTGAGAAGAAGGGTTGGGAATGTTGTCCTCAAGGGGTTCAATCTCGCCGGTTGCCATGGCCTCTACCATGTGCCGCCCAATTAGCTGGAGTACTCGCTCCTCCGGCTGGCTGAAGTCCTGTGTGTCAACCTAGCCCCCGCCTGTCTGCTCCCAGTGATTATGTGCCAGCTCAGTCTGCAAGAGAAAAAGGATAGTGTGAGTGAGTGTAGTGCAATGGGTTTGGGTGATGTGTCTGCCATAGCTGAATAGCTGTCAGTGTGTGTCAGTGTGTGAGATGTGAGTGTGAGTGTTGCAGCAGTGGTAAAGTTGTGATGGTAAAGTGAAACTATGATTGTGAGGTGTGAGTGGTGAAATGTAGAGATTGTTGGTAGGTGAGTGCTGGGGGTGTGGTGCATTGAGCAGTATGTGAGGCTTGTGGTGCAGATGGTGGGATATGGCATTTTCTGAGGCCTTCACTCACCTTGACCAACCGTGTAAGGTCATCAAACTTCTTCCTGCACTGGATGATGGACCATGGCACCACAGTGCTGGCCGTTACATGGCCGTTACGCTATCTCCTGCCACATGGGACGGGACGTATAGGGCGAGGGCTTTCTGCCACTTAGGGGTTAGAGGACCGCCCGCCTCCTCTCCATGGCCACTATGAATGCCTCCAGAGCTTCATCGGAGAACCTCCTGGCTCTCTCCCTGGTGCACTGTTCTGCCATTTCTGCATGTACACAACTTGTACTTGTACTCGGGCTTGGGCTTGGGCTTGGGCTTGGGCTTGGGCTTGGGCTTGGGCTTGGGCTTGGGCTTGGGCTTGGGCTTGGGCTTGGGCTTGGGCTTGGGCTTGGGCTTGGGCTTCTGGTTGTTGGAGCAGCTGCAAATCCAAATGCCCTGACAATGAGGTGCTGTCGCATCAATGCACCTCCCCCTTTAAGTAGTGGCACACATGACTGTCAATTAGACTGGTTCACCTGTTGAGCGTTCAGCCAATGAGCAGCAGTTTTAGTGCTAAAATCATGACTATAATCATGTTAGCAAAGAGTGAACACGAATTTTGCATGCTAGCTGGACTATTTTCAGGTGGCGCAGCTTAACATTGTTTGGCCTTAACACTGCCCATTTTGTGGCTATATCCAATTTCTAGGCCAATGTGCCTTGCCTTTCTTATTCATATGTAATGCCAGAAGAGTTACAACAGCATACCTTTAAGATGAACACACCAGCAAGAATTATTGGATAATATGAATTTTAATACAGCCTCACTGGCATGAGTTACAGATTTTTTTTAAATTTAAGTGTGGAAAATGAAGGATGTCACTGGTACCTTTCCATCTTCTCTGGCAAATATTATTATGGGTTGTAGCCCAAATATTAACCATAGTTGCAAAGAGTAGATTACTGAAAAAGAATCTATGTAATATTGAAACAAAATTATAGTCAGCATAAATACTTTCCACAAGCTATATGAATGTATTGAAATGCATTTTCCTTTTACTTATTTTTTTATTGTTCACCTTCATCCATAACGTCTTCCTTTAACATAGAGATCACAGAATAAATGCAGGTGAAGGAGGCCATTGAGCCCATCCAGCTCATATTTTCTTTCGACAAAAATCTAACTGCCTCTTGAATGATTCCAGAGTTTTTGCCTCCACCTCCCCAACTGGACAACTGTTCCAGGTATTAATCACTTTTGAGTGGAGAAGTACTTCCTGACATCTATCTTGAACTTAACTTTTACCAATTTGAGAGAAAATCCTGCCCTTCTTAATGCAAAGATAATTGGCATAAAAGCCAGGGGGGAGATGAGGAGAATTTTTTTTACACAGCGAGTTGTTGTGATCTAGAATGCATTACCTGAAAGGGTGATGGAAATAGATTCAATGGTAACTTTCAACAGTGAATTGGATATATACTTGTAATGGAGAAATTTGCAGGGCTCTGGGGAAAGAGCAGGGGAGTGGGACTAATTGGATAGCTCTTTAAAGAACTGGCACAGGCGCAATGAGCCAAATGGCCTCCTTCTGTGCTGTATGATTCTATAATTAACCTGCATTTTTGTAATATTGGTGGTATGTCCTTGAATCTTGTTTCTGTCCACTTTTGTCTCCTGTCATTCTGTTCCTATCTATTATTCTTCACCTAAAACCCAAGCTCACAACTTTCTAACACCAATTTTCCAATTATCACTGACACGTTTGTCTTCAATCCAAAGAAGATGAATATACTTCCATTCATTCTGTTGTCCTTACTGCTTGCCATAGCTCTCTTGAATCACATGCCTTTGCTCTCCTGTATCTAAAAAAAATCTCTCCTTCACCACATTAAATTGATCTCTTGTGTCTATTGCTCCCCTAACCTTGATAACTCTTGAACTTTTCTGCTGTTTGTCAAGTAACATCAAATCTGTTGACTCTAACTTTCCACCTGCTGATATCACCATCGGAAATGGCTCCGATTCTCCTTTCCGCCTGATCAGGCAGCATT
Organism: Squalus acanthias; assembly: GCA_030390025.1. Taxonomy (NCBI): domain Eukaryota; kingdom Metazoa; phylum Chordata; class Chondrichthyes; order Squaliformes; family Squalidae; genus Squalus; species Squalus acanthias. Next base: position 90,906,509 of record CM059426.1, read on the forward strand.
AATGCAGAATCATTTGTTATCCTGAGTTACCTAAAGCAATTTGCCAATCAGCCCTTATCTCTGATCATGCAGGTAGCTCAGCTAATCCCCTAGACTTTTCCTCAGCTTAAATCCTAACTTCTTACAACACATCTGTTTCCTTACTGCTTGATTTTTCTGACCACTGTCTTACATCTGCAGAAAATATTGTAGCAAGACACATTCTATAAAGTATTCTATGGCAGCAAATTGGGATGCTCTTTGAGAATATTTTAATACTTTTCCCTGGCACAACTACTTTCACGATCCTGATCTGAGCCTTCTATCTGTGACAGTGAAGAAACTAATGACATTCTCGCTCACCCTTTGGGCTCGATTTTAATAGCCCTGAGGAGGCGGGTTTGGAGGCGGGTCTGTTGGGAAAATTGGGAAAAATGGCTTCAGACACCCAACCCGCCTCCATCCTGCCCCCACCCGATTTTCCTGAGTGTCTGTTTAGCTGCTCCCAAACTGACCCATCTTCAACTGGTGAGACAGGTAGTTAAGGCAGTTAACAGCCTGTTAACTGCCTTGCTAATCCTATTTTCATCGTGGTTTCCCATTTTCCTGCTTCTGACCCCTGTTTCCCGGCTTGTCAGAAATAGGCCAGGTTCAAGGAGACGAGTTGCTGGAGGACATGATTTGTATTAATTGGTGGAATGCTTTAAAAGCACCCCTAAAACATGGCTGACATTCAAATGCAACAACTTTGCTGTTGTAGGTATGGGATAACATTTTGCACATCTACTGACCTTCTGACTGTTCAAGCTGACACCCATCTGCAATGTGTCATGAATGGAATTATTTCAGGCCACTTCGACTGTGCGCTTGCAAGATTGTTACCTCAAATTAAATCTATAGCAAGGGGATGGGAAACATTTATGCCCTTTCATCCTACATAGAAACATAGAAACATAGAAGATAGGAGCAGGAGTAGGCCATTCGGCCCCTTGAGCCTGCTCCGCCATTCGATGAGATCATGGCGGATCATCCAAACTCAGTACCCTGTACCTGCCTTCTCCCCATATCCCTTGATACCTTTAGCTTTAAGAAATATATCTAACTCATTCTTGAATATATTTAATGACTTGGCCTCAACTACCTTCTGTGGTAGAGAATTCCACAGGTTCACCACTCTCTGGGTGAAGAAATTCTTCCTCATTTCTGTCCTAAATGGCTTACCCCTTATCCTTAGATTATGACCCCTGGTTCTGGACTCTCCGACCATCGGGAACATTCTTCCTGCATCTAGTTTGTCCAGATCTGTCAGAATTTTATATGTTTCGATGAGATCCCCTCTCATTCTTCTATACTCCAGCGAGTATAAGCCCAATCGACCCAATCTCTCCTCATATGTCATTCCTGCCATCCCAGGTATCAGCCTTGTGAATCTTCGCTGAACTCCTTCCATGGCAAGAACATCCTTCCTCGGATAAGGCGGCCAAAACTGCACACAGTACTCAAGGTGTGGTCTCACCAAGGCCCTGTACAACTGCAGCAGGACATCCCTGTTCCTATACTCAAACCCTTTCGTTATGAAGGCCAACATACCATTTGTCTTCTTCACCGCCTGCTGCACCTGCATGCTTACTTTCAGCGACTGGTGCACAAGGACACCCAAGTCTCCAAGGACATCCTGGTCCTCATAATCAGGGGAGTAGCAGCCACGTGGCTCACCACATATCTTCTTGGGAAGAGGAGTAGGAGGAGGACGAGGGGAGCCTTGCATGCCCTGTTGTGACCAATGCAGCATCCCTCCAGTTCACTGCTGCCCGTCAACCAGGGTATGCGCACTGCCATGCCACACTACCATAAGCTTACTCTTCGACCATAGGTGGCCACCATATGGCTCTGTAATTGCAGGCGACACTTGTCCAACGTCATACTTTATCTCTGCTAGACCTACTTATTTCCTATCACTTTTACCATCAGCATTACAAATGTAAGTCGCTCTGAGGCCTCAATGTGCTTTTGCCATTTCCCAGAACACATAGGCCACACAATCAACTGTTTGACATAATTTATCTTTAACACATGACAAAATATACCAACAACAGTCAGAAAAAAAAGAAACATCACCCAAGTGAGTCCCCTTGTGACTATAGGTGCTAAATCTTTCTCTTACACGTGCTTCTGCGTGGTGCTTCCCCTGTGGCTTCAGCAGATGTAGAGGCACCTTGCTGACTAGGATGCTGCGCCTGCTTAGACGCCTTTGGCGGGCGTCCTCTGGGTTTGGGAGCCTGGGAGAGCTCTTCAACAGTCTGCTCTTCCTGCAGCTGTGCAGGGGCTGAAATGCCCATCTCAGTTGTCTCTACAAAGTGGACCGAGGGCTCCGTAGTGGCATGGTCGTGTGAGCACTTTGAGAGGAGCCCACACTTCCTTCTGTCCTGCCAACAACATCCCTCTCATGGGTCAGCCTCACCTCAGTGATGGCAAGTGGCAGGAGAGCCCCTTGCTGCACTTCAGGGGGGCCATGAGGACCTGTATCTGCACTGGCAGTCCTCCTCAAAAGGACATCCATGAAGCTCTGGTTTCTCTGCTCAATAGCTGCCCATCGCTCCTCCAGAGATGTCATTCCATTCTGAACAGTCACCATGTTTTTCTGACTCTGATGACTTATTTCCTCCATGGCTATAGCCATCCTTTCCACTGAGATAGCCATTCTTTCCACCAAGGTTCCCATCCTATCCATGGAGGTGCGTTCTTGCGCCATTGCCTCCACCATGGCAGTGCTAATGTTAGAGATGGTCTCCTCCATTCTCTCCACACTCACACTAATCCTGGAGACAAACCCTTCCAGAGACACCTGCACTTGTTCCTGTATTTCAAGAACTGCTCTTTTTCTGGATGGCCCCAGAGGCACAGCGTCTGCATCCAGCTCAGCAGAGCTAGGAGAGTCCTGCGACCTCTGAGGAGGACTCTCCACTGCTGTCGCTGTCTCCACCATCTGCTGATGCTCACTTGTGCGCTGTGATAGACCAGGTGGCAACACTACTCTAACTCGCGATGGCCCCACCAATGTGTGCGTTGCTGCGCTGGTGCTGGGTGCACTGAGTCCTGGTGATGCTGGTCCCTCAGAGGCTTCAGGTTCCTCTGAGGAGATGTCCAGGTCTTCGTCCTGGATCGTGGGGAGGGGGGCACTCGATGGTCCTGTGGGAGAGTAAAGGCTTGAATTAGACATCTGATATTGATGTAGCAGACACATCCTTTTGAGCAGATGATACAAAGTGATTCTCTATGAACATCATATTGCATTGCTTTCTGAGAGGGATGAAACTCTATTATGTCATTAGCTTCCTCTAGTGTGCCTGTCTCTCCATCGTCCACTTCCAGGTCCTCTCCACCTCCAACAATCTCGTATGCAGCCTCCTCAGCACTGGTCAATGTTGCAAGGGAAGCTGTTCCTCCTCCAGTCATTGTTCTCTCGCTCTTATTGTGGGCTATCTTTTCCTGCAAGGAGGGACACAAGCGGTGTTTCAGCTACAGTGTGATTTATCCCTACCATAGAAGATTTGAGTGAGAAGAAGATGGGGTAAGGTGCCAAGAGGAAGGTAGCTCCCTCTGCGTTGTTAGTTGTTGTCACTGCATGACAGTGAGAGCGAGTCTAAAGGGTGCATAGGCAGGATGCTGAAGTGATTCAGTATAGAGACAGAGATGGATAGGAAAGGGTGCAAGGGAAGTAAGAGTAAGGTGGGATGTGAAGGAGGAGGCTTCCGAAGCAGAGTGCTGGTGATGAGAAGAGAAGGGAAGCAGAGTGAAGGAAAGTGAGATGGGATACTCACTTTTGATGTTCTCACTAGATCATTAAACCTTTTGCGGCACTAGATCCATGAGCGTGCATAAATGCACCTTGCGCTCACCTCCTGAACAATGCGCAGCCAGGCTGCCTTGATCTGCTGAGGAGGCTTCCTCCGGCCATTAGGAGGGAAGAGAATCTCCCTGCGCCTCTGACAGCATTGACAAGAACTTGGAAGGACTCATCACTAAACCGAGGAGCTGCCTTGCCTCTGGAAGAAGCCATAGCTTTGAAAAGAAGTGCAGGAAACCACAATAAAAAGGCTCAGGCTGGATGGCAGCTTTAAAAGCAGCTGCTATTATGACGTCAGCAGAAGCGGCCAGCCGACCCGATCCCACTCATTGGACCATCCAGCGCGGCCCATTGAAATCAACAAGGTACTTGAATAAAAATCGCAACTCTGCAGCTGTTCCCGCCGAAGTGGCTCCCGAACCCGCCCACCACGCAACCCGACTCCAACCCGCCTCAGGAATTAAAATTGAGCCTAATTTGTATCAGACCCTATACTGGATGCTGGTTCAATCAAGTCCAGTGTTCTGCCGTCTCATAAAAATTCTATAGCACTTGGTATCTGGATCAATCTGAATTATCCTGACACAACTTTATTTCTGCTTGTAACTCCTGTAAATCTGCAATTAGAACTTCTAAACACAACTTGAATGAAAGAAATTGTCAACTGCTTTCAGTAATCACTGTTTTTGATCCCTTGTCAAAGTTGCCTCTGTTAACTGCTGTAAAACTAAATTTCAGTCCTTCTTCTCTCCTGATGGTACATTTGACAGTTTTTCTAAACAGTAAACTGACGCTTTTGACTCATAGGCCTGGATTTTGATACTGGGGCGGGTTGGGGTCGTGTCATCACTTTTCGTGTTATCCACCCGACTGCAATTGGATGTGGGAGATTGATGCGATTTTCACCGAATTGGGCAATTGAGTTCCAGCATGTGGGAACCCATGAACCAATTAGTGTTTTCAGTCTGAAAGTCGCCTCTGATGATGTCATCATTGCTGCTGCATTGAAGGTCTGCAAAGACTGCCTGGTCTTTGCTGTGAGAGGACCTGGAGGCAAAATGAGCAGCAGCAGCCCTAAGTCTGCTCCCAGATATTTTTGCAGCACCACTCTCAGATATCTCTCCTCCTCATCCATCCATCCATCCATCCAGATATGTCTCCTCCTCATCCATCCATCCAGATATGTCTCCCAGCCAGCCAGCCATAGTCAGCTATCCAAATGTGCTCCCGCCAGGTTTCACATTCGTGGTTCAGAACAGGCGTGCTTCACGTAGAAAAAGGGTTAAAATCACAAAGGCCTTTCAAAATGGCATTATAGAGGCAATTTAGTGCTTGTTAAAGGCCTTAACAGCCTATCCCGCCTCTTAGAGGCAGGACGGAGTTGGGACCAGCAGACACGATTTAATGAAAATTGAGTGGAGGTGGGATGGAGGCGGGCTTGGGCCTGCCCGCCAGTTTTCACAATTTTAACCCCCCACACGCCTCCAAACCCACCTCCACGGGTCAGTGAAAATCCAGCCCATAAAGTCTCTTCCAATGCACTCTTTGGCCTACAGGTGACTCTTTTAATTCAAATTATCTGATAATTCAATGGGGTAAAAATTCAGTTGGTTGCGCCTCCCGTTAGCGCCTTAAATGGGCGCTAATGGGGCGTTAAGGCGCTAACGCCCGGGCGCAGCGCTGTTTGCGCCGCTCGAGAACTTAACTTGAGATTGTGCGGCAGCGCTAAAACTTACCGCTGCGACCACCTGCGCGCGCAGATTGTGACGTCAGTCTGTGGTCGACATTTATGCACCACTCGTTCTGAGAGAGAGAGAGAGATTCGGAGAGAGAGAGAGAGAGACTTCTACATTGACTCAACGCTTTGTGAGGTAGTTTTGCCTAGTTCATCCTAACTTTGCTGCTACTTTCGTTGCTGTACCTCATTACTTTTCTGGCAAAGAGAATATGGGGGCTGCAATGATTGGGGGCGTCGCCCTGCTCCAGCTCAATCGGAGCAGAGTGAGACGCAGACAGAGAGTGGCAATGATGGCCAGACGGAGGAGGCCCATCAGGCGCATGTACAGGAGAGCTTACCCTCCCAGGGTATATCGTGAACAGCTCTCCTACATCCACATGTCCGAGGAGCTGTGTTTGCGAAGGCTGCGATTCAGCAAGGAGGTGGTCACTGAGCTCTGCCACCTGCTGCAGCCAGATCTGCAGCCTCAGCTGAGGTCCAGGACGTCTCTGTCGGTGGCAGTGAAGGTCACAGTGGCCTTGAACTTCTACGCCACTGGCTCATTCCAAGCTGCTGTTGGGGACCTCGCCAATATCTCCCAGTTTGCGGTGCATCGCTGCATCCGGCAGGTCACCAATGCCCTCTTCACAAGGAGACGAGACTTCATCTCCTTCCCTATGACCCCAGACAAGCAGCATGACCGTGCTATGGGCTTTGCGAGGGTAGCGGGCTTCCCCATGGTGCAGGGCGCCATTGACTGCACGCATGTGGCTTTGCGTGCTCCGCGAGAGAATGCAGAGGAGTTCCGGAACAGAAAGGGGTTCCATTCCTTGAATGTGCAGTTGGTCTGTGACCACAGACAGGTGATTCTCGCTGTCAATGCCCACTATCCGGGCAGCTGCCACGATGCTTTCATCCTGCGCCAGAGTACTGTGGCAGAAATTTTCGAGGCACCGCATCAGCCAGTCGGTTGGCTTCTGGGGGACAAGGGGTACGCATTGAGCACCTGGCTGATGACACCGCTCCGTGCGCCAAACACCCCTGCTGAGCTGCGGTACCAGGAAAGCCAACAAGCAACGAGGAACATTATTGAGCGCACAATCGGCATGCTCAAACAACGATTCCGCTGTCTGGACCATTCCGGAGGAGCCCTGCAGTACTCGCCTGAGCAAGTTTCCAAATTCGTAGTGGTGTGCTGCATGTTGCACAACATGGCAATCCTCAGGACGCAGCCAATGCCACCAGGCCTTGCAGCACCACAAGAGGAGGAGGAGGAAGAGGAGGAACAGGCCGAGGACGATGATCAGCAGCAGCACCAAGGCAGGAGGGCGGCCCACAATGGTCAAACTGCAAGGGCCGTCCGTCAACGACTAATAGCAAGCCGCTTCTAGGGCCCCTGCCAGTGCTACAAACACGAATCAACCCAGCACGCAACCCCTAAGCCGGCCAAGGCACCAATAATTCCAACCACCAGCCATGTATATTTTGAATACAGAAACTTATTTATTGTACAAACTCTGTGTGTGTCAATTCCTCATGACAAACTCATAGAAATAAACACAAAAAAACAGTCAATAATATAACTGGTTCTCACAACCTGGAGATAATGTCCAAAACACTAAACAAAAGTTGGGCCATGAACCTCGGCCTTTAATAAAAAAATGACCAGCATTTTGGCACACCTCCTACTTTTTGCCCTTCGAGGGTGATCTCCTTCCCTTGCGCACTTCCCCCCTTCTAACCCTACTGCTCCTCCGTAATGGGACCTCAGTGGCTGCAGCAAGGCTGGTGGAAGGCTGCTGCTTGTCAGACCCTGACACTGCAGATGCCCCTGAAGGCCGGCCTCGACCACTTCTGGGCCTGGAGGGCCCGGCTGCAGACTGCACCAACTCTGCATGGGCGGCAGCAGTCTGTCCTACAGGCGGTGGCAAGTGCAGTGGAGAAGTGACAGTGTTGGCAGCAGGAATGCTGTCATCGTGAGAGAGGACAGCAACTCCCTGCTCGCCCGACACACTGGCACTCCCACGGGGCAGCACTTCAGCATCCGGAGCAATTTGCCTGAGAACAGATTGCTGGCCTGCTGCGGCGCGGTGACAGCCCCGGGGACATGTGCACGAACCATCGAGGATGGCAGCAGTCAGTGCTCGCGTGGCCTCAATCTGAGTCTGCATGAGAGCAGGCTCAGATGGGTTCCTGGCAGCCAGTGACTGAATTGCAGCAGTAAGCTTTAGTGTGGCATCCGCCTGTGCTACAGCGAAGTGCTCCACACTCCTTGCCAGTGCCTCAATGCATTCGGGCACCCTTCCCACTGCACCCATGAGCTCAGTGTGCATGACCACCGCATGGCTGTTCATTTCTGCAATCATCCGCTCCTCCTCTGCGTCCATTGCATTAGGAGTGTCTGGCATACTCTCCCTCTGGGGAGAAGGCTCCCGTTCTTCCCTCCCCCCCCCATGGCGTTGCTGCAGCCCGCTGGGTCCTGGAACTTCACCATCATCAGCCCCTTCCCCCCTGCTCCCCCGTTCTTCCCTCCCCCCCCCATGGCGTTGCTGCAGCCCGCTGGGTCCTGGAACTTCACCATCATCAGCCCCTTCCCCCCTGCTCCCCCGTTCTTCCCTCCCCCCCCCATGGCGTTGCTTCAGCCCGCTGGGTCCTGGAACTTCACCATCATCAGCCCCTTCCCCCCTGCTCCCCTCCGGGGAAGGCGTGTTCCCAGTGTGGCCATGGGCTTCCTCGGGAGAGGGTGGCACTGATGCTCCGGCTTCCTCTTCCTCCTCAGCTGCAGCATCACTCCCAGTGGCAGCTTCAGGGACCATCTCCTCAGCTGGTGAATCACCATCTGAAAGCAGGGAGGTACAAGAGTGGCTTTAGCGTGAGGACAGGGTGGCAGTAAGGGAGGAATAAGTGCAGCGAGTTAGCAAGTTGGATTGAAAGTGTCAAAGGCTGGTATTGTGAGGGACAAGTGGAAGGACAGAGGACAAAAAGGTGATGACCTTACCATTGCTGTCCACAACGGGGTCGGCGTCTCCAGTGGCGACGGGACCGATCACCCGGCTTGCCACAATCCTGTGGACGCGCTCCTCCAGATCGCTGAGGGGTTGCAGCTGAAGCCGCCCTCCACCCGTCCGTTGCTGCTGTCTCCGATTATGAGCCAGCTTAGCCTGCAAGAAAAAGGACAGCATCTGAGTCAATATACAGCCATGGTCTTGCCTGATGTGCCTCCCATAGGTGAATAGCCCTTACAATATGCAGCCATGGTCTTGCCTGATGTGCCTCCCATAGGTGAATAGCCCTTACTGTATGCAAAGTGTGGAATGTGTGTGTGTGTTTGATGAAAGGGCCATAGGTGTTGCATGAGTGTTGTGCATTGGGGTTTTAAGACCCTCTGGCCATAGAGTGAGGTTGAGATGGAGGGATGGAGAGGTATTGAGAAAAAGCCACTCACCCTGACGACCCGAGTGAGGTCGTTGAACTTTTTGCGGCACTGGACATGGGTCCTGGGCACCATGCTCCTGGAGGAGACGCTCTGAGCCACCTCCCTCCACACTCTTCTGAACTCGCGTGGCAAAGGCCTCCTGCCACTCTCTGGGAACAGCATGCATCGTCTGCGCTCCACTGCGTCAACCAGAGCATCCAAGGCCCGCTCGGTGAAGCGATGAGCGCGTTCTCTCACCCTCTCCATTCTTGGCAGCAAAATGGATTACAGGTCTCTCCAGGCTGAGATTCAAGGCTGCAATGAGCAGGGTGTGGCTGGGGAGCAAGTGGCCCCCCCCGCTTTAAGAAGTGTCCGGCGCCAGTGTGTCTGTGTTACCGCGCTAACTGGCAGCAGCTGCGCTGCGCTCGTGCGCTGAGTTAGCGCCTCACTCCTAGGCCTTTGCGCCTTAAGAGAGGTGTGCAGCGCCTAATTTAGCGCTCCACTCACCTCCCGGGGCGGTAAAAGTGAAGTTTCCTGTCAGTGCCGATAATTAGCGCCAGGCGCTAATATTTGCGCGCGGACGATATTTGCGCCCCAAATGGGGCGCGACCTAATTTCTACCCCAATGTCTTTAGCACCAAATTTACCATTTTGGATGGATTTGCATTGCTTACTGCAAATCATTGGACAAATTGATTCTTTAGCATAAAGAAACGACTTTGAATTATCAGTAGACTGTGTAGCCACCTATATTTTGGCTGTTGTTTTTAAATGTTAATGTGAGAAAATATCATCCGATGGATTTCCCGTCATTAATGCCTTGGCAATTCTGGGCATCCAGCATTGCTAAGGTGGTGGGGAAGAGTCGGTTTAAAATTTAAAGAGCCACCTTGTCTAATACAGTTGATCACAGAGCAATTAATTGCACTAGCCAAGGTGAAAAGATAGAAAAAAACACATTTACTTAAGTAGGCTCTTCTGGCATTTGGCAGAAGTAATGATGCTCATTGGAGTGGGTGGGGATTCGGCGTTATTGCTTCCTGTCCCATTTTCTGCCCCACCTGCCAAAATGATGAAACACTCACCCTCCAGCGTACTGAAGCAAGTCTGGACCTCCCACCATTCTATTACTCTCACTGACTTTGGCAAGCACCAGCAGAGCTACACTGATCCTGGAGGATATATATAATTGCTTGGAATATTCCGCGGGGTTTCTCCCGATCTCACACCATAACTTTGGTGGAAGATTGGTGGAAACCTATGAGAAATAAACGTCAATTCACCCCATTTTCCCAGGGTTTCAACCAATCCTCCACCAGAGTTTCGTTGGAAGATGTGTAACATATCAAAATTTGCAGATGATACAAAGATGGGAGGGAAAGTAGTGAGTGAGGAGGACATAAAAAACCTGCAATGGGACATAGACAGGCTAAGTAAGTGGGCAGAGATTTGGCAGATGGAATACAACACTGGAAAGTGTGAGGTGATGCACTTTGGCAGGAAAAATCCTAGAGCAATTTATTATCTTAATGGCAAGAAACTGGAGAGTACTGAAGTGCAAAGGGATCTGGGGGTCCTGGTGCACGAAACTCAAAAGGTTAGTATGCAGGTGCAGCAAGTGATTAAGAAGGCAAATGGAATGTTGGCTTTCATTGCTAGGGGGATAGAATATAAAAATAGGGAGGTATTGCTTCAGTTGTACAAGGTATTGGTGAGACCGCACCTGGAATACTGCATACAGTTTTGGTGTCCTTACTTAAGGAAAGACATCCTTGCTCTCGAGGCAGTGCAAAAAAGGTTCACTCGGTTAATCCCGGGGATGAGGGGGTGGTCATATGAGGAGAGGTTGGGTAGATTGGGACTCTACTCATTGGAGTTCAGAAGAATGAGAGGCGATCTTATTGAAACATATAAGGTTGTGAAGGGGTTGGATCGGGTGGATGCGAGGAGGATGTTCCCGATGACGGGTGAGACGAGAACTAGGGGACATAGTCTTAGAATAAGGGGCTGCTCTTTCAAAACTGAGATGAGGAGGAACTACTTCACTCAGAGGGTGGTAGGTCCATGGAATATGCTGCCACAAAAAGCTGTAGAAGCTACAACATTAATTAAATTTAAAACAGAAATAGACAGTTTCCTAGAAGTAAAGGGCATTAAGGGTTACGGGGAGCGGGCAGGAATTTGGACATGAGTCTAGGTTCGGATCGGTCATGGCCCTGTGGGTAGTGGAGCGGGCCCAGGGACTGTGTAGCCTGATTCTGCTCCTATTTCGTGTGTGCAATTCTGTTAGATGCAGGAGATGGTTCTGTGATAGATAGTAGATTGGCGGTTAGGATCAGATCAGCCATGATCTTATTGAATGGCGGAGCAGGCTCGAGGGGCCGATTGGCCTACTCCTGCTCCTATTTCTTATGTTCTTATGTTCTTAAGATCAGGAGAAGTCCTGCGGGAATTTCAGGTGAGTGGATTAAATGAGGGAGCACCGTGTAAATCACAATACATGTCTGAGAAAGAACAAATAATGGCAGCAGATGAGAAGCAAGCACCTGCTGCCCAGAGATACAATGGCCTGGATTTTGGGGTAAGAATAACAGTAATGCTATCAGCGCTCACCTTTATTAAGGAGTAAATCGGACAGCAACTTCCGGCGTCCACACATGCAAACGCGTAAATCAGTAAGTTGCCGTCCAAGTTGCCCTGCTTCTTCACAAGTTTTGCTATACTGGTATCTCGCCAAGAGACTCGGCATTGAAACACATGGAAGGGTGTAATGTTGCTCTACTTACCCACTAGATCTGGCACAGACTCAATGGGGGGTGCTGTACTATTTTATGTTTCTATGATAAGCACTAAGCATGCCAGAAAAAGTTAGGGCTTGTCCATTCAAGTGTAAATATATTTTTAACTTCGTGATAAATCTTAATTAGTGCCAAACAACCTCTCTGGCCCTGAAAATTAACTTTTACAAGTGTGGAGTCTCATTCCTTCAGATTTTAATTATTACTGGAAATTTAAAAAAATTAAAAAACTGAAATAATTTTTTTAACATTTTCTTCCTGTCTCTTTTATTTCTCTCTTAATCCCATCTTTCTTTCCCTCACTTTATTTTCCTTTCTGTACCTGATTTGACATTGAATTAAATATTCTAACTTACACGTCCTGGTTTATACTGCGTGCCTCAGTAAGGATTCTTCAATCTGATTGGTTGAGGAGATACACCATTGCTTGCCCTGTTCACGCAGCTCCCAGATCACCCGTAGAAGGCGCGGCACTATTTTGATTCACTAATAACCGCAAATCGCAGTGTAAAAGCCCACAGAAATTCTGTGGGCAAGTGTAAGTGTAATGAACGGTGAGTGCCGTTCATTCCCACTGACTGCAAAATCTGAGCCAATATGTTTTGTTCCTTAGCTGTAATGCCTATGATTCTAACCTCATGGGAACAACAACAGAAAACGCTGGAAAAACTCAGTAGGCCAGGCAACATCCGTGGAGAGAGAAACAGAGTTAACGTTTCAGATCGAAACCCTTCGTCAGAACTGGGAAAAAAGCAGGAAATGAAACAGATAAAAAAGCAAGTGGGAGGCTGGGGGGAGGAATAAAAGAACAAAAGGGGCGGTCTATGATAAGTAGAGACATTAAGAGATGCTCAAGGCAAGACGAGATGGTAATAGGACAGGTTAAGAAACAAAAGATGGCTCAGAAGTGTGAAGTGTGAAATGCGTAAGCGTAAGCTCGAGGAACAGCACCTCATCTTCCGATTAGGCACTTTACATCCTTCGAGTTCAACAATTTCAGATCATAACCTCGGCCCCTACCACATATATATATATATATATTTTATCCCCCCTTTTGGTTTGTGCCTTTTCCCTTTTTTTTCTCTCTCTCCCCCACGGCAGCTGTCTCTCATTCTGCCAGCATTTCACACTTCACTCTTCTGAGCCATCTTTTGTTTCTTAACCTGTCCTATTACCATCTCGTCTTGCCTTGAGCATCTCTTAATGTCTCTACTTTTCATAGACCACCCCTTTTGTTCTTTTATTCCTCCCCCCAGCCTCCCACTTGCTTTTTTATCTGTTTCATTTCCTGCTTTTTTCTCAGTTCTGACGAAAGGTCTTCGACCTGAAATGTTAACTCTGTTTCTCTCTCCACGGATGTTGCCTGGCCTGCTGAGTTTTTCCAGCATTTTCTGTTGTTGTTTCAATTTTCCAGCAGCCGCAGTATTTTGCTAACCTCATGGGACTTCCTTATAAAATATTGAAAATAGTTCCAAAATTACTTGTTGAAGTGCAGACAATTTTTGTACCTAGGATGATCTCAGTTTGTAAAATAGGCTTCATTGGACCATTTCAGCTAAAGCTTTTCATACAGGTGCATTATGATTGGCATTTGTTCTGCCATTAGCAATTTCCATTTTGTACTGAAAACTGACTGAAGTCAAATTTGGGGGCATCGCCATTATGATTGGTGCCTATTAAACATAACCCAACATACAGTCATGGGGCAAAGTATCCATGTGAGTTTTCCTGATCTCCCACCATAACTTTGCCTGAGATTGGTGGAAAACACTGGAGAAAAGAGGAAAATATATGCATTAGTATGTTCTTTACCTCTCAGTTTATATCATTTGGTAAAATTACATAGCAAAGAATGATGATACATTTTTGCCATACAGCATATTGTCATGAAATATTCTTTGCATTCAAAGTATCCCTATTAACCTTATTTGAATTTGTTGCAATTCTAACAGAATAAGCTACTGATGGTTGTGAAGACCAGCCCTGCAATGCTTCCATTCCTCAATAAAGACCCTTGAAGTATCACCTTGAACTCCAGTATAACAGGAGATGAAGAACAGAATACAAGACAACAGAAATGGCTTAAGTCTGAGCTGGTTACTCATTTCGCTCATGTGTGTTGAATTATCTATGCTGACATCACTTGGTAGTTTATTTTTCATAAGCCATAAAATTTCTTCAAGCATCCTTCCATGCTGAGGTTAGTCATTATGACACAAACCATGCAACACTATTGTGCATCGCCTACATGCTGAGATTAGTCATAGTAACTCCCACAGTTATTATGACTAATGCGAGAGGAGAACCCAGGTAGATAATTAGCAATAAAAATTGATAATTTAGATGTTGGAACTTTTTCCCAATGTCATCAATAATGTCACGGAGGAACAACATCATTCAAATAGAATAACTAACACATCACTTGAAATGTATCCATCACAGTAAATTATGTTTTTATATTAAGAATAAATCATAATAGCAATCTTATTAATATTCTCCTTGACATTGATAGAAAAATATTTTTTTTAAACTGAGTAAAGGGATACTTTGAATGCAAAGAATATTTCATGACAATATGCTGTATGGCAAAAATGTTTAATTATTCTTTGCTTTGTAATTTTACCAAATGAGATAAACTGAGAGGTAAAGAACATACTAATGCATATATTTTCCTCTTTTCTCCAGTGTTTTCCACCAATCCTCAGGCAGTTATGGTGGGAGATCAGGAAAACTCCCATGGATAATTTACCCCATGACTGTAGTTAGGTTATGTTTAATAGGCACCAATCATAATGGCGATGTCCCCAAATTTGACTGCAGTCAGTTTTCAATACAAAATGGAAATTGCTACTGGCAGAATAAACCCCAATCATAATTGAGTGCAGCGAGCACAGAGTGAACAACTGTGAGTTTGGTAAGTGTGGGAGTTTTAAGGGTTAATCTCTTTTAAAATCTACTGTTAATTGCTAGTAGCTCTTCAGTAAGATCAACTGGTAGTTAAATTTAAACTTTAAATGTTTAAGTTTCTTCAGGCTTAAGCAGAGGCAAACAAACAAGCTCTCCTGCTGGAGAGCTGCTGTAGTTAGTTAGTTAGTTAACTGGATTAAGCTGGTTCCTGAAACAGTAGCAGAGCAGTTCTGACTCATCTGTTTCAATACAGGGGCCTGTGAGTGCAGCCAGCACAGAGTGAACAACTGGGAGTTTAATAAGTGTGAGAGTTCAGTGAAGTGGGGGAAGGAGGTGCTTGCTTTTCCTAACTTCTCACGCAGAGCGGCGGTGGACCTGAGCGGGAGCAGAGCGAGGCCTGAAAGTGGGGATAAAAGCAGCAGCAGACCTGCATCAACAAGAGAAAATGGCAGTGTGACATCACAGGAAAGGCAGGTAAGTGTTTGGTAGTGACTGTGGGCTAAGTTTTAAGTTAACATATAACTAAATTTGAAAAGGAAACTTAATTTAATAAACTAAATGAGGTAAATAATTTGATTAACACTAAACTAATTAATTAAATAAAATAATGGGAGAACAGGAGATGTGTTGCTGCTGCAATATGTGGGAGCTTGTGGACATTTTTGTCCAGGGTGACTGCATCTGCGGTAAGTTTTTGCGGCTCGAGGAACTTCGGCTCCGAGTTGAGGAGCTGGAGTCCAAGCTGCAGACCTTGTGAGACATCAGGGAGGGAGAAAGTTACCTGGATCTTTTGCTCCAGGAGGCAGCCACACCCCTTAGATTAAATACTTTAGAATTGACACGTGGTCAGGGACAGAAAGGTGTGACTGCGAGTGAGGCAGGTACGGGAATGTAGGAGGTAGTATTGCAGGAGCCTCAGTCCCTGCATTTGTCCAATAGATTCGAGGTTCTTGCAACCCTTGTGGGCAAGTGCGGGGACTGCGGGAGGACGAGCAAACTGATGGCGGCACCATGGTACTGGAGGCTGTTCAAGTGGGGGGAGTAAAAAGGAAGGTGGTTGTAGTAGGCGACAGTATAGTTAGGGGGATAGACACTGTTCTCTGCAGCCAGGAGTGTGAGTCCCGAAGGCTATGTTGCCTACCCAGTGCCAGGGTAAAGGACAGCTCCTCCAGGCTGGAGAAGAACTTGGAGTGGGGGGGGGGGAGGATCCAGTTGTCATGGTCCACGTAGGTACCAACGACATAGGTAGGACAAAGAAAGAGGTTCTGCTGAGAGAGTTTGAGCAGCTAGGACTAAATTAAACAGCAGAACCACAAAGGTCATAATCTCTGGATTATCACCGGAGCCACCAGCAAATTGGCATAGGGTCAATAGGATCAGGGAGATGGATGCGTAGCTCAAAGATTGGTGTGGGAGAAGTAGGTTTCGATTCGTGGGGCACTGGCACCAGTACTGGGGAAAGAGAGAGCTGTTCCGTTGGGACGGACTACACCTGAACCATGCTGGGACCAGAGTTCTAGCGAATCGAATAACTAGGGAGGTAGATAGGGCTTCAAACTAAATAAGGGGGGGGGAGGGTCCCGGTGGAGAGAAATCTAGAATGCTAAAGATAAAAGACAAGGAAGCAGTGCAGGAAAGAGATTGGGGTGAGGATAACCAGATTGTGTCAGGAAGGAACAGAGCGTACAAACAAAGGAGTGCACTAACAAATAGGGTCCGGGAAAGAAAAAATGGTAATAAGACAAATAGGGCCATAGTACAAAAAAATGTTAAGATGTCTAAAAATGTTCAAGACAAATCTAAAGGCACTGTATCTGAATGCACGAAGCATTCGTAATAAGGTAGATGAATTAACAGAGCAAATAGATGTAAATGGATATGATATAATTGCGATTACGGAGACATGGCTGCAGGGTGACCAAGGCTGGGAGCTGAATAGCCAAGGATATTCGATATTTAGGAAGGACAGGTGAAAAGGAAAAGGAGGTGGGGTGGCCTTGTTAGTAAAGGATGAACACAGAGCAATAGTGAGAAAGGATATTGGCTCAGAAAATCAAGATGTAGAATCAGTCTGGGTGGAGCTAAGAAGCACCAAGGGGCAGAAAGCATTGGTGGGAGTTGTCTATAGGCCTCCAAACAGTAGTGGTAATGTAGGGGACAGCAACAAACAGGAAATTAGAGATGCATGTAACAAGGGTACTACAGTAATCATGGGAGACTTTAATCTACATATAGACTGGCCAAACCAAATTAGCAATAATACTGTGGAGGATGAATTACTGGAGTGTGTACGAGATGTTTTTTAGACCAGTACGTCAAGAAGCCAACTAGGGAACCGGTTATCCTAGATTGGGTATTGTGCAATGAGAAGGGGATAATTAATAATCTTGTTGTACGGGGTCCTTTAGGGAAGAGTGACCATAACATGATAGAATTCTTCATTAAGATGGAAAGTGAAGTAGTCCAATCCGAAACTAGGGTCCTAAATCTAAACAAAGGAAACTACGAAGGTATGAGGAGTCAGTTGGCTATGATAGATTGGGGAGCTTCATTAAAAGGCATGACGGTGGATAGGCAATGGCTAACATTTAAGGAATGAATGCATGAATTGCAACAGTTATACATTCCTTTCTGGCGCAAAAACACAAAAGGAAAAGCGGCCCAACCATGGCTAACAAAAGAAATTAAGGATAGTATTAGATCCAAAGAGGAGTCATATAAAGTTGCCAGAAAAAGTAGCAAGCCTGAGGATTGGGAGCAATTTAGAGTTCAGCAAAAAAGGACCAAGAGATTGATTAAGAGGGGAAAAATAGAATGAGAATAAACTTGCAAGGAACATAAAAGCAGACTGTAAAAGCTTTTACAAGTATGTAAAAAGAAAAAGATTAGTGAAGACAAATGTAGGTCCCTTACAGTCAGAAACAGTAGAATTTATAATGGGGAACAAGGAAATGGCAGAGCAATTAAACAAATACTTTGGTTCTGTCTTCCCAGAAATTCTAGGGAACCAAGGGGCTAGTGAGAAGGAGGAATTAAGGAAATTAGTATTAGTAAAAAAATAATGCTGGAGAAATTAATGGGACTGAAAGCCAATAAATCCCCAGGGCCTGATAATCTGCATCCCAGAGTACTAAAAGAGGTAGCCATGGAAATAGTGGATATTGGTTGTCACCTTCCAAAATTCGATAGATTATGGAACAGTTCCTGCAGATTGGAAGGTGGCAAATGTAACTCCACTATTTAAAAAAGGAGGGAGAGAGAAAACAGGGAACTACAGACCGGTTAGCCTAACATCAGTAGTATGGAAAATGCTAGAGTCTATTATAAAGGATGTGATAACAGGACACTTAGAAAATATCGACGGGATTAGACAAAGTCAACATGGATTTATGAAAGGGAAATCGTGTTTGACAAACCTACTGGAGTTTTTTGAGGATGTAAATAGTAGAATAGATAAGGGAGAACCAGTGGATGTGGTGTATTTGGATTTTCATAAGGCCTTTGATAAAGTCCCACATAAGAGGTTAGTGTGCAAAATTAAAGCACATGGGATTGGGGGTAATATACTGGCATGGATTGAAAATTGGTTAACAGACATGAAACAGAGAGTAGGAATAAATGGGTCTTTTTCGGGGTGGTAGGCCGTGACGAGTGGGGTACTGCAGGGATCAGTGCTTGGGCCCCAGCTATTCACAGTATATATCAATGGTTTGGATGAGGGAACCAAATGTAATATTTCCAAGTTTGCTGATGACACAAAACTAGGTGGGATTGTGAGTTGTGAGGATGATGCAAAGAGGCTTCAAGGCGATTTAAATAACTTGAGTGAGTGGGCAAATACATGGCAGATGCAGTATAACGTGGATAAATATGAAGTTATCCACTTCGGTAGGAAAAACAGAAAAGCAGAGTATTATTTAAATGGTGATAGATTGGGAAATGTTGGTGTTCAGAGGGACCTGGGTGTCCTTGTACACCAGTCACTGAAAGGAAACATGCAGGTGCAGCAAGCAGTTAGGAAGGCAAATGGTATGTTGACCTTCATTGCAAGAGGATTTGAGTACAGGAGCAAGGATATCTTACTACAGTTATACAGGGCCTTGGTGAGACCACACCTGGAGTACTGTGTGCAGTTTTGGTCTCCTTACCTATGAAAGGATATACTTACCATATAGGGAGTGCAGCGAAGGTTCACCAGACTGATTCCTGGGATGGCAGGACTGTCGTATGAGGAGAGATTGGGTCGACTAGGCCTGTATTCACTAGAGTTTAGAAGAATGAGAGGGGATCTCATTGAAACGTATAAAATTCTGACAGGGCTAGACAGACTGGATGCAGGGGGGATGTTTCCCCTGGCTGGGGGGGTCTAGAACGAGGGGTCACAGTCTCAGGATATGGGGTAGGACATTTAGGACTGAGATGAGGAGAAATTTCTTCACTCAGAGGGTGGTGAACCTGTGGAATTCTCTACCCCAGAAGGCTGTGGAGGCCAAGTCACTGAATATATTTAAGAAGGAGATAGATAGATTTCTAGACACAAAAGGCATCAAGGGGTATGGGGAGAGAGCGGGAATATGGTATTGAGATAGAGGATCAGCCATGATCATATTGAATGGTGGAGCAGGCTGGAAGGGCCGGATGGCTACTCCTGCTCCTATTTTCTATGTTTCTATGTTTCTATAATGCACCTGTATGAAAAGCTTTAGCTGAAATGGTCCAATGAAGCCTATTTTACAAACTGAGATCATCCAAATCTCTGCTGCCCGTGTCCTAACTCGCAACAAGTCCCGTTAACCCATCACCCCTGTGTTCGCTGACCTGCATTTGCTCCCAGTCTGGCAACGTTTCAATTTTAAAATTCTCATCCTTGATTTCAATTCCCTCCATGTCCTCACTCCTCGCTATCTCTGTCATCTCTTGTAGCCCTACAACGCTCTGAGATCGCTGCATTTCTCCAATTCTGGCCTCTTGCGCATCGTCGATTTATGCAGATCAGAGTATGATGACATCATTGGGACCTAACTGCAATTTTAACTGCTGACTTGAGAGGGGAAGGCATTGTGGCTTTCCCGCCAGGTGACGAGAATGGGCAGAGGATCCAGGCCTCTAATTGTTAGGTTTTAAAGCTATGAATCCAACAGATAAATAACACTGAAATTAATTAACTTGTTCCTGATTTGTAACCAAAATTGAAGGTGCAAGTGGGAACCTAGTTGGGTCTGCACTCCCAGCAGGAATTTAGTCAGAGCAGGTCTGCCAGCAGGAGTTAGATTAATAAGATGGATGCAGCCTGAACTTCTCCCTTACACCCTCATCTGATCTTTTAGCAATAAGTACTAACTGTGCTGATACATCCAAGTTTTGAGCTTCTTTCATATGGCTAACCCCATGCTTGAGTGGGAGTTGAGAAAATGATTTTAAATCTATTCCACCCTGTGCAAGTCTGCACAACTTATAATGGCTACCTTTTAACCAAATCACCATAATCCATAGTCATTAACAAACCCTTAATATGTTTTTGTGTTAATAGCCTTTTTACGTTTTTATGACAGCGCAAGCACAGAAACCTGGATTTTCTAATCATTGTTATTTTAATACCAATGTTAAGCTGTTTAAATAAATGGGTGAACACCGGAATTAAAACAACGCTGATCGGGGAATCTAGAGTAGAATAAGGCTAGATACTGACTTTTTGTTCTATTTATGTTTACTATCAGTCTACTCACCTGTTTATTTATGCTAGTATTTGTTACAGTTTATAACCAGAGGAAAACTTACCTCACGCAGACTATTTCAACCACAATATTGTTTCAGCTAATTGAAAAAAAAGCTGTGTTTTCATCGTGGCAAAAATTATTTGCCTAGAAATTGAAGTTAGCCAAGAAATGTGCATAGTTAAGACTAAATGAGGTTAAGCTGCGCCACCTGAATCATCTAGGTAGCACGCAAAATTCATGCTTACTCTTTATTAACACGAGTGTAGTCCTGATTCTAGCACTAAAACAGATGCTCATTGACTTTACACTCAACAGGTGGACCAATATCGGGCCCAGTCTAATTCACAGTCCTGATTGCCACAGGCTTTTTCCACTACTTAAAGGGGAGGTGCATTAATGCTGCAGCACCTCATTGGCAGGGTGGTAGATTGTTCAGCTGTCCCAACAGCAAAGTAAAGAAGGCTTGCGAAAAGGAACCGAAGTTACAAGTGCTCATGGCAGAACCTAGGCGGAGGGAGAGAGCCCGTAGACTCTCCGATGAAGCTCTGCAGGCATTGGTATTCGCGGTGGAGAGGAGGCGGGCGGGACTGTACCCGCAAACTGGCAGGAGGCCCTCCCAGCACACATCCCAGACCATATGGCGTGAGGTGGCAGACCACATCACAGCCAGCACTGAGGTGCCCAGGACTCACATCTAGTGCAGGAAGAAGTTTAAAGACCTCACACGACAGGTCAAAGTGAGTGAAGGCTTCAGCAAATGCCATATGCTACCATCTGCACCACAAGCCTCACACACTGCTCAATGCACCACACCCCCAGCACTCACCTACCAACAATCTCTAACTATCAACACTCACACCCACATCTCACACCTTGCACACAATGACAGCTATTCAATTGTGGCAGGCACACCACTCACACACTTCAAACAGTCCTTCAACACCTTAGCCAGCTCGAGGAGCGAGTACTCAAAAGCATTGGGCGCCACATGGTAGCGGCCGTGGCCACCGGCAAGGTTGAGCCCCTTGGGGACAACAATGGTATGTTCTTTCCTAATCCTTCTTCTCATATCCCACTTCCTCCTCAGCCCACAATCTTTTCTCACTTTCAAGCTACTCATGCTGTATGCCTTCCTGCCCCACTCCCCTCACCATAAACTGACTCTTGTGCCTTTCTGCTTTCAGATAATCAACAAACACTGGAGCAGCCTGTCCCCAAGGGCACCGCAAAGAGTGAGGGGGGCAACACTCACAGACACCAGCTCAGAAACTGGCACTGCGCCTACTTTAGAGGCTAGTGTAGAAGTGCAGGGCAGAGGAAGCATGACAATCGGCCTTCTGGACAGCCTGTCCGTGACCGGATCATCAGACTCCAATTTGCATGAATGAAACCCCAGATTCCTGTAGCTCACCACATTCCCGTCATACAATCCCTGTCTCACACCATATCACAGCATCCTCCTGGGCGCAAAGCTGAAATGAGAGACGTCACAAAAGATTACAAACACAATTAATAAATGTATCTATAATCATATCACACATATTACATGAATACTATTAACTAATCACCCTTGTGCAATCCCTTAGTGCCTGTCGTTCGTGTGCCTTTTCCTACTCTAGTGCTCCTACGCAGTGCTCCCCCAGTAGCTGCAGCATGGCTGGTGGAAGGCTGCTGACTTTCTGTGCCTGACACTTCAGTTGGCCTTGCAGAATGACCTTGACCAGCTGTAGACCTAGAAGGCCCGGCTGTAAACTGTACCACCTCAGCATGGGCGGCAGCAGTCTGGGCTGGCTGGCTGACAGGTAGCTGCAAGGGCAATAGCGGAGTGGCAGTGGTGGGGTAGGAATGCTGTCATCCTGAGAGAGGACAGCAGGTTCCTGCTCCACTGACTCACTGCCACTCCCCCGGGGCGGCGCCTCAGCATTCCTAGCAATCTGTTGGAGCACAGATTGCTGGCCTGCTGTGTCGCCGTGAAAGCCCCGGTCTACGGTGGTAAATTAAGCCACGATGGCATTAGTCTGAGCTTGGGTGGCTTCAAGCTGAGATTGCATGAGAGCAATCTGAGCTTCCGCTGCAGCACTTAGGCGTTGGGCTGCTTCCTCCTGTGCTGCAATATCACTCATCATGCGCGCCATCA
The DNA here is from genome assembly GCA_030390025.1 of Squalus acanthias. NCBI lineage: Eukaryota > Metazoa > Chordata > Chondrichthyes > Squaliformes > Squalidae > Squalus > Squalus acanthias. The sequence continues at coordinate 90,929,026 of CM059426.1, forward strand.
TGTCTGGGTCGCCATGGTCTCTCTGGGAGTGCACCGTCATTTTCAGACTGGAAATCCTCGGCTCCATGCTCTGCACAGGGCCCCATGCATGTTGGAGGCGGACTCCTCCACGCTCCTTGCCATTGCCGAGAGGCTCTCTGGCAGCCTTGCCATTGCACCTATAATTTCCGTAAGTATGCCCATAACCCCTCATCTGAAGGCCTCCTCATCGAGATCCGCATCTGAGTCCTGCACAGCAGAACTCGCGCACGAACTTGCCCTCCAGGGAGCTGGCCCTCAAGCTACCCTTTCCCTCTGGCCTTTCTGCAGCCCACTCATGCCCGGTGCCTCACCCTGTGCAGATCCCGCTACTACACTAGCCTCTAAAGAACACGTAGTGCCAGTATCTGAGCTGGCATCTGCACGTGACAGATGCAGTGACGTGGTGTCTTCTTCTTCCTCCTCCTCTTCCCTCTCGCTCTCTGCAGTCCCCTTGGATCAGGCTGCTCGTGTGCCTGGTGATTAGCTGAAAGCAGAAAGGCACAAGCGTTGGGTTATGGTGAGGGGAGGAGGGCAGGAAGGCAGAAATGCATGCATACAGCATGAGTAGCTTGAAAGTGAGAAAAGATTGTTGGCTGAGGGGGAAGTGGGATGTGAGAAGAAGGATTAGGATTGAATATACCGTTGTTGTCCTCAAGGGGGTAAATGTCGCCAGTGACCACGATACCGATGACCTGGTGCTCAATGCTCTGCAGCACTCGAGTCTCCAGCTGGCTCAGCTCTTTAATGTGAGCTTGGTCCCCGCCTGGCCGCTCCTGCCCCCAGCAATTATGCACCACCTTGGCCTGCAAGAAAAAGGGAAGTGTGTTAGTGAGTGTGGTGCAATGTATTTGGGTGATGTGCCTGCCATAGTTGAATAGCTGTCACTGTGTGCAAAGTGTGACATGTGGGTGTGAGTGTTGATAGGTGGAGATTGTTGGTGGGTGAGTGCTGGCGGTGTGGTGCGTTGAGCAGTGTGTGAAGCTTGTGGTACAAGATGGTGGTATGTGGCATTTGTTGAAGCCTTCACTCACCCTGACCACCCATGTGAGGTTGTTAAACTTCTTCCTGCATTGGGTGTGGGTCCTGGGGACCACAGTGCTGCCCATGATGTGATGTGCTACCTCCCTCCACATAGTGCAGCAGACTTGTGGTGAGGGCCTCCAGCCAGTTGATGGGTACAGGACCGCCCACCTTCTCTCCACCGCAAAAACGAATGCCTCCAGAGCTTGCTTGGAGAACCTCCAGGCTCTCTCCCTGGCGTGATGATCTGCCATCAGGAGTTGGAAAGAACTCTTCCTTATTCTTGACCTTCTTCTTATGTTTTGTTGGGGCAACTGCACACCCAACAATTCTGACAATGAGGTGCTGCAGCATCAATGAACCTCCCCTTTAAGTAGTGAAAAGAGCCTGTGGCAATCATTATTCGCAATTAGACTGTCCCCGATATTGGTTCAGCTTTTCAGTGTAACACCAATGAGCTTGAGTTTTTAGACTAGAATCATGACTACAATCATTTTAATGAGGATTGAGCATGAATTTTGCATCCTAGACGATTTTCAGGTGGTGCAGCTTAACCTTTTTTAGTCTAAATAATGCCCATTTCTTGGCTATAACGAATTTCTAGCCCTATATCCTTTTTTTGTTTCCTTAACAGGCTAAGGATTTGTCAGTTGCCCCATCCAGAACTCTTCAAATGACATGCTGATCGCAAAAAGAAGTAGTTAAGGCAAATAGTATAGCTGCATGCAAGGGGGGAAAATTCAACTCATGGCCGTTGGTATCACACCTGAAAAATGAGTGGCCAGGAGTTGAACATCAGGGGGGCATCTTGGCTATCCTACTGATACCCAAGGCCCTCTTGATGCCATATTCAGGTGCTCCTGTAAATGGGGGAGAAGCCCACCTGCCTGAAACAAGTGTACGGCTGCTTTACTATGGAAATCACGGCCCTACGCTGGTTGTAGGTCTCCGATGCAAAATTCAGGTACAATTGGGCATAGCTTGTGCCGCGCAAGCTCAGCCTATTTGTACCCAGTCTTGAGCGGCCTAACCTGTGGCCCCTAAAGTGACTGCTGGAGGCCGCTCACAAAATGGCCGCAAAACTCTTTGCTCCACAAAAGTACTGCAGGCCGCCGCCAGCCCGAGCTCTCCTCCCTTGGCTTTGCCTTTTCCATGTAGGACCTATCTGCTGGCCAGCTTGGTGTCGGGGCTGGACGGAATTCGTTAGTCTCTGACTGGCGAGCTCCAAAGGGACGCTCATTTGGCTCCTGCTGCTTGCTGTTTCCATTCATCTGAGGCCCGATGCTGAATCTGACTCTGCCCTCAGGCCAACATGGACCAGCACATGGAACAATCGCTCTGCCGAATTGCCACCTGTTTGGGTGCAAGTCGAATTATTCTCCACCTCCACCCCCACCCCCACCCCCACCCAAAGTACCTACTGGTAGGCAAAATGAGATTTTCTTTTTGAGAATTATTTTTATATTCACATAATGTGCCTGACAGTAGTTTCAGACTTCAATTGCAATGGTTATTTATGTTAAGTGGTTGATGTAAATCATGTACACAATATGATGCAACTGTTTTTAGAGAGAAAGCAAAAAAACACACTGCAAAAAGGTCACTGAATAAATTGCTACTGTTGCTATGGCAACAAGAACATACTGGCAAGAATACGCTTCTGCTCATGCCTCAGTTCTTGCTACACACAAAAATTGAACAAAATTATTTCTCGCATGCTATTAATATGAGATAATACCTGATGGAGTTAATTAAAAGAACATCTTCAATGATCCAGTTTTGCATACACAGGCATTAAAATGCAGAAAATGTATTTCATAATGTTAATTTTACTTTTTTTAAAAGAATTACACTCATTATTATACATACTTCAACAAACCACATGCACAATCCCACTCAACCAAACGTACCATGTGATATTTGTATCAAACATGTTAATGTATTCAGTAATGTAGTGGACATAAAATAATTTAATACTAATGTGCTAGTAGTGTTTATTATTTATATTGCAAGTGCAATTTTAAATGAGTCAAGCTGATTACCAAAAAAGAATTAACAATGATTATTTAATTTGTTATTCTTAATATGCATTAAAATTTTATTTATTTCATGTTGAATTACAAATTACAACAAGAAACAGTCAACAGTTGTTTTTTATTCAGTCATGGGATGTGGGCGTCGCTGGCACGCCCAGCATTTCTTGGCCATCCCTAATTGGCCTGGAGCAGGTGGTGGTGAGCCGCCTTCTTGAACCGCTGCCATCTGTGAGGTGAAGGTACTCCCACAGCAACCTTCCCACTAAGCTATGCGGCCGCACAGCTGTCTGGCGGTCCCGCACAGGCCACTTACCAGCTTTTGAATGGGAGATTTTGCGCATGCGCATTAGTTTAGAGAATTTTAAAATTTAAGGATGAGATGACTGAAAACTCTGACATAAATTGTAGGGTGGAGGATATATGAAATTACATAGAATTACATGGAATTTACAGCACAGAAACAGGCCATTCAGCCCAACTGGTCCATGCCAGTGTTTATGCTCCACATGAGACTCCTCCCACCCGACTTCACCTAACCCTATTCCTTTCTCCCTCATGTGTTTACCTAGCTTCCTCTTAAATGCAGCTATACTATTCGCCTTAACTACTCCCTGTGGGAGCGAGTTCCACATTCTAACCACTCTCTGGGTAAAGAAGTTTCTCCTGGATTTCCTGTTGGATGTTTAATGACTATCTTATATTTATGCCCCTAGTTTTGGACTCCCCACAAGTGGAAATACCTTCTCTACGTCTACCCTGTCAAACCCTTTCATAATCTTAAAGACCTCTATCAGGTCACGCCTCACCCTTCTCTTTTCTAGAGAAAAGAACCCCAGCCTGGTCAGTCTTTACTGATAGTTATAGCCTCTCAGATCTGGTATCATCCTTGTAAATCTATTTTGCACTAGGTGTTTGTTTGCACTGTTTGTGGCCTTATTAACCAGCGTTGCTACTTTTAATCATTTGTGAATCTGTACCCAAGATCCTTCTGTTCCTCTACCACATTTAGGGGGAAAAATTCAGTTGGTTGCGCCTCCCGTTAGCGCCTTAAGAGGCGCTAATGGGGCGCAAAGCATCTAGCGCCCAGGCGCGGCGATGTTTGCGCCGCTCGCGAAATTAACTCGACATTTTGCGGTGGCGCTAAACACTACCACCACTATCTCCTGCGCCGGCAGATCGTGATGTCAGTCGAGTGCGCAACGCCCCGGTATCGCCCCGGAGCAGATATTGAGTGGCGCCCCCTGCCTTACCGCCTGACGCTAGCAACGACAGGTTGAGGGGAGCGTTTTGCAGTCATGAAGGGACTGGGGGAGCGCTATTTAAAGGCGACCGCTTCCTGCCTTTTATTGTTGGTGCCATTTTTGAACCACGCATTCTGAGAGAGAGAGAGAGAGACTTCTGGAGAGATTCAACGCTGTGTGAAGTAGTTTTTGGTACTGAGCAGCACTTTGCAGGTTCATTTTGATTTGCCATTCCTTGTATCGATTTAGAAGAGATTGTGGGGGCTGCACTCTGAGCTCTTTGCCTGGTACTCTCCATTGTTCTTTCCAGCAGATTTGATGTGCAGGTCTCTCCAGGCCGACGATTCAAAGCTGCAATGAGCAGGATGTGGATGGGAAGCAAGATCAACCATCCCCTTTAAGAACTGGTCCGTGCCATTGTGTGTGTGTTCCATTGCTGACTGACATCACATGTGCTTCGCCAGCACTCTGAGGTAGCGCCTCGCTCCTCGGCCTTTGCGCCTTAAGATAGGTGTGAAGCGCCTGATTTAGCGCTCCAATCACCTCCAGGGGCGATAAAAGTCAAGTTTGCAGTCGGTGGCGATAATTAGCGCCAGGCGCTAATCTTTGCGCCCGGCCGATAATTGCGCCCCAAATGGGGCGATACTGAATTTCTCCCCCTTAGACTCTTAGGGGGAAATTTTAACCATTTGAAAAAAGGTGGGTTGGGGTCGTGTGGAAAGGTAAAGTGTTAAAAATCTGAATCCTGACCAGAACCTGCCTCCAACCCACCCACTTCCGGTTTTAGCAGAGGTGGGACGAGGGGCAGGCAGCCAACCCACTCCCAGGAGGCAAGTCATCCATTTAAATATAAATGAGGCTGGAAGCCTCTGATTTAACCGCCATTTTGAATTTAACTTTAGCTGGTTGGGTTTTGCACGCCTCATGTAACCCGCCAGTTAAAGTAAGGCAAGGACTGCTGGATCCAGAAGGTAAGTGCCTTTACACTAACTTCCTGGATCCAGCGTCCCTAAATAACCCACCCCTCCCATGATCGAAGACACCCACATGAGGCCTCCGATCCCCCCCCACTCCCCCAGGCCTCCAATCCCTCCCACAAGGCCTTCAATCCCTTCCCCCAGCTGTCCGGTCCTCCCACGAGGTCTCCCACCTCTGCACCTCCTGGACTCCCGTAATCCTCCTGGCCCTCCGATGATGCTCCAAACCCCCCCTTCTCCTCTGGCCCCCGATCTGTTGTTCCGGCTCCCAGTCGTTGCCGACACCCCCCCTCCAATCCTCCGGCCCTCCCCGTGCTCCTCCAGCCACCGATCATCCTCACCCGACACCCCACCCTCTCCCGCGCTGCTCCCGGCCACCGATCATACCTGACCTCCCCCCCCTCTCCCGCGCTGCTCCGGCCCCCAATCATACCTGACCTCCCCCCCCCCGTCTCCCATGCTGCTCCCGGCCCCCGATCATACCTGACCTCCCCCCCCACTCTCCCGCGCTGCTCCCGGCCCCTGATCATACCTGATCCCCCCCCGCCCTCCCGTACTGCTCCCGGCCCCCGATCATACCTGATCCCCCCCCCACCACCCTCTCCCGCGCTGCTCCCGGCCACCGATCATACCTGACCTCCCCCCCCTCTCCCGCGCTGCTCCCGGCCCCCGATCATACCTGACCTCCCCCCCCCCGTCTCCCATGCTGCTCCCGGCCCCCGATCATACCTGACCTCCCCCCCCACTCTCCCGCGCTGCTCCCGGCCCCTGATCATACCTGATCCCCCCCCGCCCCTCCCGTACTGCTCCCGGCCCCCGATCATACCTGATCCCCCCCCCACCACCCTCTCCCGCGCTGCTCCCGGCCACCGATCATACCTGACCTCCCCCCCCTCTCCCGCGCTGCTCCCGGCCCCCGATCATACCTGACCTCCCCCCCCCCCGTCTCCCATGCTGCTCCCGGCCCCCGATCATACCTGACCTCTCCCGCGCTGCTCCCGGCCCCTGATCATACCTGATCCCCCCCCGCCCTCCCGTACTGCTCCCGGCCCCCGATCATACCTGATCCCCACCCCCCCCTCTCTCCCGCGCTGCTCCCGGCCCCCGATCATACCTGATCCCCCCCCCCCCCTCTCCCGCGCTGCTCCCGGCCCCCGATCATACCTGATCCCCCCCCCCCTCTCTCCCGCGCTGCTCCCGGCCCCCGATCATACCTGATCCCCCCCCTCTCCCATGCTGCTCCCGGCCCCCGATCATACCTGACCTCCCCCCCCCTCTCCCGCGCTGCTCCCGGCCCCCGATCATACCTGATCCCCCCCCGCCCTCCCGTACTGCTCCCGGCCCCCGATCATACCTGATCCCCCCCCCCCCCCTCTCTCCCGCGCTGCTCCCGGCCCCCGATCATACCTGATCCCCCCCCTCTCCCATGCTGCTCCCGGCCCCTGATCATACCTGATTCCCCCCCCCTCCCCTCCCGTACTGCTCCCGGCCCCCGATCATACCTGACCCCCCCCCCCTCTCTCCCGCGCTGCTCCCGGCCCCCGATCCTACCTGATCCCCCCCCCTCTCCCGCGCTGCTCCCGGCCCCCGATCATACCTGACCTCCCCCCCCCTCTCCCGCGCTGCTCCCGGCCCCCGATCATACCTGATCCCCCCCCCCTCTCCCGTACTGCTCCCGGCCCCCGATCATACCTGATCCCCCCCCTCTCCCGTGCTGCTCCCGGCCCCCGATCATACCTGATCCCCCCCCTCTCCCGTGCTGCTCCCGGCCCCCGATCATACCTGATCCCCCCCCCCCCTTCCGTACTGCTCCCGGCCCCCGATCATACCTGATCCCCCCCCCCCCCCTCTCCCGCGCTGCTCCCGGCCCCCGATCATACCTGATCCCCCCCCACCCTCTCCCGCGCTGCTCCCGGCCCCCGATCATACCTGATCCCCCCCCCCCTCTCCCGCGCTGCTCCCGGCCCCCGATCATACCTGATCCCCCCCCCCCTCTCCCGCGCTGCTGCCAGCCCCCAATTGTTCCCAACCACCCCCCCATGATCCTACATCCCCCTCCGGCCCCCAGGCGATCCCTCCCTCCTTACTCTCTGCAGCCTATTGTCAGAGGCCCGGAGCCAGCCAGCCAGCCTCTCAATCTGTCTGACTGCAAATGGGAAACAGAGGCTTCCATGCAAATCAGGCCATGCCATTAAATTCGGTAGGGCCTGCGGGAAACCCATTCTCCCGGGTTTCCCAACCACTTCAGAGCCACCCACACGCACCCCCCCCCCCCCCCCCCCCGCCCCAACCCTCTTCCCTATTAAAATGTAGGTCTTATTTTCCAAGGACTACGTGACCTCCTTATTCCTCCTACCAAAATGCACCACCTCACACTTCTCTATATTGAAATTTATTCGCCAATTACACACCCATTCTGCAAGTTTATTAACGTCTTTTTGGATTTTGTCACAGTCCTCCTCTGTATTAACTGTACCCCTAATTTGGTGTCAGCCTGAAATTATTAAATTGTACTTCCAATTCCCGAGTCCAAATGGTGAACAATAGTGATCCCAGCACCGATCCCTGTGGAACACCATTTCCCACCTTCTGCCAGTCTGAGTAACTACTGTTAACCCCTCTTCTCTGTTTTCTGTTTTGTAGCCAGCTTGTTATCCATTCTGCTGCTTGTCCCTTGACTCCACATGCTCTGACCTTAGAAATGATTGGCACTAGTGAAAGAGCTGTGCATGCTAGCTGTGATGTAGGGCTGGAGCAGGTTGGAGAAGGAGGATGGAGCCAGGCGATGGAGAGATTGATGACAAGGATGAGAACTTTGAAGTTGATGTGTGAGGAATAGGTGGAAGACTGATAGGTGAACAGGACCTTGTATGGGATATGAGAATGAGAATTACTTTTGTTCCTAGACATGCAGTAGATCAGCATGCATCTCATAATGGCTGTGATGATAGGTCCATGTGAAACTTTTGTATGCTGAATGCATGTAAAGGATGTGAACTTAAATGCATCTAAGATTGGAGTGTAAGTGACACCGTGCAACCTAATGGGCAGTGATGGTAAGCAATTCAAGCACTTTAACGCAGTTTGAGGAAGGCATCATTGTAAGTGGCAGACATGCTTAGTACAGTGTAATTCTTGGAAGGTGTTGACTGTAATATCATGAAACTATTTTTAGTACTGAGTGGCCATGCATGGGTTGCTTGAGTTACCACTGACTGCCCTGGTCACCTTGTTCCACTGTCCCTGAGCAACTCATCTTGAGGCCCTCCATCTATCCATTCCATGAAGGGTCTCCCTTCTTGGCCTACCTTACAGTAGCTGTACTTCAGCATCTAAATTTGCCAAGACAAATGCTTCGTGCCCTGCAGCAGATCACTCTGGCATTTGGAGAATATTAAATACATTTCTTGCGGCCAAACAATGCTTATAGTCCCAGCCCCTTAAACCTGTTCCACGCATTTAATATCTGCAGCAGCACATTATTTCCTGCACTCTGATGGCAACGCTCCAATCAGGAGCCTCTCTAACACCTAGAACTCACCCAAATAAATAGAATTTGGCTCTTTTGAGAAATTACTGTGGACTGCAAGGAAAGTCAGATTACCCACCGCTGCCACCCAACCCCATCTAAAGGAATGATTAGACTTACCTGGACATCCTCGAGGAACAATGGATGTGGAGGCTATGTTTCATTAGAATCATAGAAATTCACGGCACAGAAGGAGGCCATTTGGCCCATCGTGTCTGTGCCGGTCATAAAAGAGCTATCCAGCCTAATCCCATTTTCCAGCTCTTTGTCTGTAGCTTTGCAGGTTACGGCACTTCAAGTGCATATCCAAGTACTTTTTAAATGCGATAAGGGATTCTGCCTCTACCACCCTTTCAGGCAGTGAGTTCCAGACCCCCACCACCCTCTGGGTGAAAAGATTTCTCCTCAACTCCCCTCTAATCCTTCTATCAATTAGTTTAAATCTATGCCCCCTGGTTATTGACCTCTCTGCTAAGGGAAAAATGTGCTTCTTATCCACGCTATCTAGGCACCTCATAATTTTATACACCTCAATTAAATCTCCCCTCAGCCTCCTCTGTTCCAAAGAAAACAACCCCAACCTATCCAATCTTCCCTCATAGCTAAAATTCTCCAGTCCTGGCAACATCCTCGTAAATCTCCTCTGTACCCTTTCTAGTGCAATCACATTTTTCCTGTAATGTGGCAATCAGAACTGTTTGCAGTACTCTAGCTGTGGCCTAACTGGTGTTTTATACAGTTCAAGGATAATCTCCCTGCTCTTATATTCTATACCTGGACTAATAAAGGAAAATATCCTGTATGCCTTCTTAACCACCTTATCTACCTGTCCTGCTACCTTCAGGGAACTGTGGACATGCACTCCAAGGTCTGCCTATTCCTCTACACTTCTCAGTGTCCTACCATTTATAGTGTATTCCCTTGCCTTGTTAGCCCTCCCCAAATGCATTACCTCACACTTCTCCGGATTGAATTCCATTTGCCACTTTTCTGCCCACCTGACCAGTCCATTGATATTTTCCTGCAGTCCTACAGCTATCTTCCTCACTATCAACCACACGGCCAATTTTTGTATCATCTGCAAACTTCTTAATCATTCCCCCTACATTGAAGTCTAAATCATTGATATATACCACAAAAAGCAAGGGACCTAGTACCGAGCCCTGTGGAACCCCACTGGAAACAGCCTTCCAGTCACAAAAACACCCTTCGAACATTACCCTTTGCTTCCTGCCACTGAGCCAATTTTGGATCCAACTTGCCACTTTCCTTAGATCCCATGGGCTTTTACTTTTTTGACCAACCTGCCATGTGGGACCTTGTTAAAGTCCTTGCTAAAATCCATGTAGACTACATCAAATACACTACCCTTATTGACCCTCCTCATTGCCTCCTCAAAAAATTCAATCAAGTTAGTCAGACATGACCTTCCCTTAACAAATCCATGCTGACTGTCCTTGATTAATCTGTGCCTTTCTAAATGATGATTTATATAGTCCTTCAGAATTTTTTCCAATAATTTTCCCACCACCAAGATTAGGCTGACTGGCCTATAATTACTCGGTCTATCCCTTTCTCCCTTTTTAAACAACAGCACAATGTTAGCAGTCCTCTGGCACCATGCCTGTAGCCAGAGAGGATTGGAAAATTATGGTCATAAGCTCCGCTTAAGCACCCTTGCCTCTTTTAACAGCCTGGGATACATTTCATCCGGGCCTGGTGATTTATCCACTTTCAAAATGCTAAACCTCTTAATACTTCCTCTCATCCCATCTAATATTTCACACTCCTCCTTCTTAACTACAATGTCTGCATCATCCCTCTCTTCTGTGAGGACAAAGTATTAATTAAGAACCATACCTACATCTTCCACCTCCACACAGGTTACCTTTTTGGTCTCTAATAGGCCCTACTCTTTCATTAGTTATCCTCATGCTCTTTATGTATTCATAAAACATCTTTGGGTTTTCCTTGATTTAACTTGCCAATATTTTTTCATGCCATCTCTTTGCTTTCCTAATTTATTTTTTTAATTTCACCCCTGCATTTCTATACTCCTCTAGGCTTTCTGTAGTATTGAGTTCTCGGTATCTGACAAAAACTTCACTTTTTTTCTTTATCCTACCCTGTATGCCCCTTGACATTCAGGGGGCTCTAGATTTGGGAGTCCCACCCTTTTTCTTTGCTCTGGACCCTCACTATCTCCTCCTTGAAAGCCCCCCATTGCTCTGACACTGATTTACCTTCAAGTAGCTGTTTCCAGTTCACTTTTGCTAAATAACATCTCAGCTTCGTAAAATTGGCCTAGGAAGGCTGTAATAAAGTTACGTTGCATTTCAAAAGCTGACCTGCAGCCAATCTTCAGGGCAGGCATGTCTGTCAAGGTCACTTCATCCTTGAACTTTTTTCTCTCAGGCTCATTCCAGACTTCCACAGCAACAAGCTGCACTGCACAGATGTTTTAAGCAGGTGGCTAACATGGTGTTTGCCAGAGCAAGCAACTTTATCATTTCCCTGTGGACAACCGGCAATGAGAGGAGAGAGACTTGGGTTTATCCCAAAGTCCCAGGCTTGTTTGTTGCACACATTTAACCCTATGTGCTCCTGCACACAATGGTGATGCATTCATTACCTGTGAGGGTGACCACTCCATCAATGTGCAGCTTATCTGTGACCATTGGAATAGCATCATCTCTCCTCTCTTCTTTATTCTAATTCTATTAAGAAGCTTGTTCATCTTTCTGAAGAAGGGCCCATCCCGAAACGTTGAACTGTCTTTTTTCGCCACAGATGGTGCCTGAGCTGCTATGTTTTCACCATTTTCTGTTTCTGTTTTAGGTTTCCAACATTTGCAGTTTTTATTTTTAATGTTTATTAATAAATGTTAAGTGCTATTTATACGTTTCACCTGGGAACACACATTGAAAAAGCATATGGGCACAGCCCTCGATTTTCTGTACAGGGGCTGCATCCGCTTGACTTTCTGATATTTCTTCACATGCCAGGAGTGCAGCAGCAAAAATTTACCCTTGTGCACTGCAGTCAACTAGATGTGGTGCACATTTTTTTTTCAGTACAGAAAAGGTAGGAATCAAATAAGAAACCATTATTAGGACTTCTTTCTCTCTAAGATTGAGACCATCCATTCAGCTGCCTCTGTCACTTCCCTTCCTTCCCCTAGCCCACTGGGCCAAACTTCCTCTAAGGTTCCCCCCTGCCCTAGCCCTGAACTCACATCTTTCTCAGTTTCTCTCCGATCTCTGCGCTCATCTTGACAATGAGACTCACCTCCTGCTCCCTCGACCCTATTCCCACCAAACTGCTGACCACCCAACTTCCTTTTCTGGCTCCCATGTTAGCTGATATTGTCACTGTTTCTCTCTCCTCAGATACTGTCCCCCTCTCCCTCAAATCTGCTGTCATCACCCCTCTCTTCAAAAAACCAACCCTTGATCCCTCCGTCCTTGCAAACTACCGCCCCATCTTCAAACTCCCTTTCCTCTCCAAAGTCCTTGAACGTGTTGTCGCCTCCCAAATCCATGCCCATCTTTCCCGCAATTCCATGTTTGAATCCCTCCAATCAGGTTTACGCCCTTGCCACAGTACTGAAACGGCTCTCATCAAAGTCACACGACATCCTTTGTGACTGTGACAAAGGTAACCTATCCCTCTCATCCTCTTGACTTGTCTACAGCCTTTGACATGGTTGAACACTCCATCCTTCTCCAACGCCTCTCCACCGTCGTCCAGCTGGGTGGGACTGCACTCGCCTGGTTCCATTTTTATCTATCTAATCGTAACCAGAGAATCACCTGCAACGGCTTCTCTTCCCGCTCCCGCATCGTTACCTCTGGTGTCCCCCAAGGATCTATCCTTGGCCCCCTCCTATTTCTCATCTAAATGTTGCCCCTTGGTGACATCATCCAAAAACACAGCGTCAGTTTCCACATCTACGCTGACAACACCCATCTCTACCTCACTACCTCTTCTCTCGAGCCCTCCACATTGTCTAAATATCAGACTGCTTGTCCGACATACAGTTCTGGATGAGCTAAAATTTTCTCCAATTAAATTTTGGGAAGACCGAAGCCATTGTTTTCAGTCCCCACCACAAGCTCCGTTGCCTAGCCACTGGCTCCATCCCTCTACCTAACATCTGTCTGAGGCTGAACCACAGTGTTCGCAAAATTGGTGTCATATTTGACCCTGAAATGAGCTTCCGAGCACATATCCGCAGCATAACAAAGACCGCCTACTTCCACCTCCGTAACATCGCCCGTCTCCACCCTTGCCTCAGCTCATCCGCTGCTGAAACCCTCATCCATGCCTTTGTTACCTCTAGACTTGATTATTCCAATGCACTCCTGGCTGGCCTCCCACATTCCACCCTACGTAAACTTGAGGTCATCCAAAACTCGGCTGCCCATGTATTAACTCGCACCAAGTCCCGTTCGCCCATCTCCCCTGTGCTCGCTGACCTACATTGGCTCCCGGTTAAGCAGCGCCTCGATTTCAAAATTCTCATCCTTGTTTCCAAATCCCTCCATGGCCTCGCCTCTTCCTATCTCTGTAATCTCCTTCAGCCCCACAACCCTCTGAGATATCTGCGCTCCTCTAATTCTGGCCTCTTGAGCATCCCTGATTATAATCACTCAACCTTTGGTGGCCGTGCCTTCTGTTGCCTAGGCCCTAAGCTCTGGAATTCCCTCCCTAAACCTCTCTGCCTCGCTACCTCTCTTTCCTCCTTTAAGACGCTCCTTAAAACCTACCTCTTTGACCAAGCTTTTGGTCACCTGCCCTAATTTCTCCTTACGTGGCTCAGTGTCAAATTTTTTGTCTTATAATACTGCTGTGCAGCGCCTTGGGACGTTTTACTGCATTAAAGGTGCTATAGAAATACATGTTGTTGTTTTTGTTGTTGGAAAAATTTTTTATGTTGCCTTGTAAAGTATAATTTTCCATAGCCCAGTATCAAAAGGGTATTTGATATAAATCTAAAGTACAAGCAGTTATTCTATATTATTGTCCTTAATCTTTAAGAGCACAAAATGTGCAAAGGAAAAAATAGACATGTTTTCCACAACTACATAGCTGCCATTATTTTAACCTTGCAATCCTACTGTGGAAAAGATTCATGTTGTGGTCAGCACATCATTCGACAGAGATGTAAAAGTGCATTTGCTTATTCCTCTAAATAAGTTATTTGTTGTAAATACTCCCTATAAAACATTGGTAAGAATATTAATTTTTTTTCTGGAAAAGCAATTGAAAATTGGTTTCTTTGGCAATAAAGCAAAAAAAACGCTGTCTCATATCTTGTGAGGAATTAATTAGTGGACCTCAACCAGGCATCATGTGGAACACTATGAAGTGGCAGATCAAAACAAACCTCCTGAAAGCCAGAGATTAAACAGAGAGCTGCTGTGAGAATCCTTGGAGAGAAATATCAGATGTGACTAGCATAGAGTTTGGTTGCTATCAACACTTCCCTGTCAGTCTTTTATGCTTTTAGGGGAATAATAAACAACACACTGTTCTATATTCCTTTATACATAAATACAATTCAGCAAAATTATTTTTTGTGGAATACAAAGCAATTAATTAAAAAAATAAAAAATAACAAGTGCTTTCAGGGCTGTTATGTCACATATAGTAGTGGCCATACCACTTTATGTAAGAGAGAAAGCTCTTTCATGCAAAATAAAGTATATTTCCTGTATAAATTGATAATGCTATAGTCCTATCTTCTTTTCCAGTGACCTTGGATAAAATAATGCAATATTGCAAACAAAATCGTGCCAAACTATCCAATCATCAAGTTGGGCCGAGTTTCATGGCACCCGATCCTGACCCACTTTTGTTCCCACCCCATTTTCCACCATTGTATTCGTCAACTGCAGGAAGTCCTGTCTCATTCCCAGTGCTGATCGTGCCCACTTGGATAATCAAGCCTAAAATGTCTTACACATGGCCAACACTGCTGGTTTCCAATACAGACGCAGGCCTGGATAGATCCCCAAACCATCCCAATTGGGAGTTGTTCCAGGATCTAAGTTTCCATGATCATTCCAGATTCCTTGAGTATAAGTTCTAGAGTTCACTGCTGTCAATTTGCCAAGCTTCCTGATAGGTGATTCCCTGGGCACATGCTGCAGACTTGCCCCAAGGCTGACACTCCAAACTTTCCAGGGCAATGTTTTTTGCCCCCAAAATGGATGTTCTCAGTTTACCAGATGGATTTTCTTAATCTGCACCCTGACAAAACCAAACTTTTGCCTTTCTATTTTTTCTGGTATTTTTTCTGATAGTTCGTGACAAGAACTGAGGCTTTCGCTCCGATAACCTTGCAAGATAATGGAATTGTAAATTCTTTTGAAGGTCTTTGCTCTGGGCTAACACAATCTACAGGGTAAATGTTGTCATTTCTTTTTGGCTTTGATTTGCACTCATTGCTACTTTTAGTCAACATCCTATTACATCACTTCAGTCTTCTACATCTATCTCATTATTGTTAAATAATTAAAGTCCAAAATTTCACCTAGCTTCTGTTTTACTCATTTAACATAAGCGATGTTTCATATGATATTCTATTCTGCACTTGGGGGAGGGTGAAGTAATATCACAGTAGTATTTTTTTTAATGTTTTCAGGTCCTTGTCTCATTACAAAAACATCCTTTGCTATCAAGAATATTTGGCTGTAAAATTATAATCATGTCAGGCCTTTTTTCAACATAAAGATTGGAAACCTATAAATATATCATAAGCAACATATCTATCAGTTTGCCAGATATAGGGGTAGAAATTCGACTTGGACGGTAAGGCATTGCCGCCTGTTATAAGCCCCGCCCGATATTCAGTTCCATTCACTTCAACGTGGTATTTTCTAAGCACATGGGGATCTTACAGCAGTGTGCTATATCTTACATTTTACCAGTTGTCGGTGCAATGAGGCCATAATTTGACTATCCAGTGATGTCTGTGCGAAATTATTTCACCCAGTAATTCAGCCTTTAACTGGCTGATTTCATGTTTTAATTTCCAATTTTGCCTGATTAAAACATTCTAAATGTGAGATTTATAATTTTATCACATAAATAATCAACAGAGAGAAATGATTTACATGAAAATCAATGACTTGTGATTTCAATCCACTTGTGCTTGCAGTACTCGTGAGTAATGCAGCAGCCTGATGCCATTCGATTGTTATTGTAAGACATTGCTTCTTATGATGCATTTAACGTTCAATAAAAGCTGCTGTTCTTTCTCAAACAATGAAATATCAAATGTCAGTTTGTCAAAAAAGATTTCTAAAGTTCCATCTCATGAAAGATCAATCATCTGCCAAATGTTCATTGTTTTTATGCACCTACACTGCCCTATGAAGTCCTTGTGCCCAGTTCTTTAAATATTATCTATTAACAACTTTTGCTGGGCTCCCTCTTTATTCTAAACAAATGACGCACAATTACTCAGCTCAATATTCAAATCAAGCACACAGCATTTATTTCATCCTTTATGGTCTTTAATGTCATTTGCTACAGTGATTCCCCTTTGAGCTTGTGCTTTGATTTCAACATTTGGGTCCTGAAATTCCATAAGGATTCTCACAGCCATAACTCTGGCAGAACCCCCAGAGAAACAGCATAAACAGCCATTTATACGCTCATCTCCCATTGGCGTTATCGCAGGTGATGCGTAGAACTCCCATGGAATTTCATGACTCTAATACCTAACCCACTACTTCTTCTAAGTGATTACGTTGTGGAAGGAGTAAGTGTGCCAGCTGCCTGCTGCGTTTCACAGACAGTATACTGGGATTCACATGACCCAAGACCTCCTTCTAGTGTGCTTTGTGAGAGCCCAGTTCTGTTGTGGCTCCCTTGTCCTCCCTCTGTCCCTGCTCTATTGTCACTTTTACAGGAATGCTTGCGGGCCATAATTCTCTTCCATTATGCCACCCAATTTTGAGCAGGATTGCAGCAGAGAATGACAGAAAATGCAGGTCATCAGGCCTACCTCTGCCTTACTCAATGGCCACTCCTTCCCTACCTGAAGCTGAACCAGATCGTTCACAACCTTTTGACATCCTATTTGACCCTGAGATGAGCTTCCGACCCCATATCCTCTCCATCACCAAGACCACCTACTTCCACCTCAGTAATGTCGTCCATCTTCGCCCCTGCATCAGCTCATCTGCTGCTGAGACACCTTTGTTACCTCTAGACTCGACTATTCCAATGCTCTCCTGGCTGGCTTCCCTTCTTCTACCATCCGTAAACTTAAACTCATCTAAAATTCTGCTGCCGATATCTTAACTCCCACCAAATCCCTATCACCCATCACCCCTATGCTCGCTGACCTGCATTGGTCCTGGTCTGGCAACACCTCAATTTTAAAATTCTCATCCTTGTTTTCAAAGCCCTTCATGGCCTTGCCTCGCCCTCTCGCAATCGGCCAATGGCGGACTCCATGCTATTGGCAGGACAGCAGGGGAAACAGCGCCGACCTGATTGGAGACACCAGCAGCAGCTGAACCGTCGACGATTTCCCCAAAAAACCGAAGAGTGACGTCACAGGATAGCAGGTAGCTGATTGGTTGGTGAGTATTAAGGATTTTTTTTCTCTCTAACCTAGGACAGTGGTTTAAACTAGGAGCAGGAAAATATAATGTACTATATTAAATTTATAGCTTAACTAGTTAAACTATTTAATATAACTATAAATAATCGTTGAATAAGGACTTTAACTAATTAAATAAATAAAATAAGGCTAGTCTAAGATATGGCAGGGCAGGTTGTGTGTCTGGACTGCAGTGTGTGGGAGTTTGTGGACGACGAGACTGTCCCGAGCAAACATGTCTGCAGGAGATGTCTCCGTCTCGAATCTCTCCGGCTCAGAGTCATTGGGCTGGATTTTGTCAGTGGAGGTGGGTTGGGGTCGGGTCAGGTGGTCGGCGGGTCCGGATCCCGCCTCCGATGTGAGGTGGGACAATTGAGCCATTTTGCCCTAATTGGGCATGTGGTAACACAATACAGCTTCCTGTGACTCGAACTTTATTGCATCACTTCCTGTGATTAGTCCAGGATAAATACTGGACTGAGCAGTTGGATCCTGGAGAGGCATAGAGTAAGACCTCTTTTGTATGTAGCACCTTTTTAGTTGATTAAAGCTTACTTTAAGTTCACCACGCGTAAGGCTCATTCTTACGACAATTTAATCAACTTTGAAAAACTTCGCACTCAAACTTTTTGGACGAACTCGGAACTAAGGATCCAGGGAATCACCCATCATGGAAAACATCCTTAAACCATCGCGTCTTGACTTGGACCCAAACACCCCAGCAGCCGGTAAGGTGTGGAAACACTGGTATCGCACGTTTGACAATTTTCTCGAATATTGCAAGCTGATGATGACTCAAAATTGTGGATACTCATCAACTGTGTCACCCCGAATGTATTTCAGTATGTCGAGGAATGGGGCAGTTACGAGGAGGCAATTCGGATGCTTAAAAGACTATATACTAAGACACCGAATGAGGTCTATGCCAGACATCTACTAGCTACAGCCCAACAAGGGCCGGAGGAATCCATTGATAAATTCCTCCAAGAGCTTCGCAGACTTAGTATGGACTGTAACTTTCAGGCGGCCTCAGCTGAGCTGTACCGTGAAGAAATGATCCGTGATGCTTTCATCTGCGGGCTTGCCTCCCCATTTATACGCCAGCGTCTACTGGAAAGTAAGACACTTGAGCTTCAGAGAGCTTATGACATGGCTTGCTCTCTAGATCTGGCAAAAAGAAATGCAGACCTTTATACAGTGCCCAGACCTCGGTCTGCTGCCTTAACTACAGTCAGGCAATTTAAGAGGCCACAGGTGAACTCTATTAGGGAGGACTTTATCCCTGACGATCAATCTGATGACTTCACTGATGAAGAGGATGATGACCCCACTGTGGCAGCCTCTTGGCAATCTAAGAAATGCTTCTTTTGTGGTGATGAGTTTCACCCTCGGAAATTCTGCCCTGCTCGCAATGCGTTTTGCAGTCATTGCAACAAAAAGGGTCATTTTGCAAAGGTTTGCCTATCAAGAGCCTCTACGAGGGCTTATCAAGCTAAGTCCTACCGAACTGCCCCGGTAAGGGCCTATCAAGATGTTCCGGCTAAAATCTATCGTGCTTCCTCTCGGGTTTTCTCTCGAAGAAACACACCTAGAGTTTCAGCCACTCTTTGTGCAACGACACCAATTACAGCTGCTTGTCCTCAGAACCTATTCCATGCAGCTACAAAAGCATCAATTAATGGACATACTTTAGATGCCTTAATTGACTCAGGTAGCACTGATAGTTTCATTAGGGAACAGATTGTTGCAGAGTTAAAGCTACATGTTTTCCCATCGGACCAGGCAATTGCAATGGCTCAGTCATCACTTAATACCAGAATTTCTGGCTTTTGTATGGTTGAAATAACACTTAATGGTCACAGGTATCCCTCCACCCGGCTTTCGGTGCTCAAGGACTTATGTAGTGATCTTATCTTAGGGCTAGATTTTCAAAAGCAGCATAAGAAGCTCACCATTGAGTTCGGCGGATCCAAACCTGAACTCACTATTTCTAATATACGACCTCGATTACCGTTCTGTGCATTGTCAGCAGCTTCACTGGATGAACCCTCACTGTTTACCAGTATCCCTCCTCGATGCAAACCGATTATAACAAAGTCACGACGTTTCAGTCAGGAAGACCAGTCTTTTATTGCGGCTGAGATTTCTCGGCTTTTAGCAGAGGATATCATCGAGCCTTGTTCGTCGCCATGGCGCGCGCAGGTCGTTATTGTTAAGAACCCTCTACAACCTCACAAGAAACGGCTGTGCATTGACTATTCACAGACCATCAATCAATATACGGACTTGGACGCATACCCATTGCCGCGCATCGATGATATGGTTAATAAACTGGCTGAGTACACGGTGTTCTCAACATATGATCTGAAAAGTGCCTATCATCAGGTACCCTTGAAGGTCTCAGACAAGCAGTATATGGCCTTTGAAGCCAATGGACGGCTGTATCAATTTCGTCGCCTCCCCTTTGGGGTCACTAATGGAGTGGCTGTCTTCCAGCGAGCAATGGATGACCTGGTCAAACAGGAAGACTTAAAGGATATGTTTCCTTATCTGGACAATATTACTGTCGCAGGTCGCAATCAGCGGGAACATGACGCCAATCTCCAACGATTTTGGGATGCACTCCAGCACCGTAATTTGACATTAAATGCGGCTAAATCCATTGAGTCACAACCAACCATCAACATCCTTGGCTATTGTGTGGGCAATGGCATCATTAAACCTGACCCTGAAAGGCTTCGCCCACTCCAAGAACTCCCGCCACCTAAGAATCCGGCCTCCTTGCGCCGGGCCCTCGGCCTGTTTGCATACTATGCTAAATGGATTCCTAACTTCTCGGACCGAATCCAACCTCTACTGAAGGCCAGCACATTCCCACTAGACACAACGGCTGTTGCAGCCTTTAACCTCCTGAAAAAACAGTTGGAGAAAGCGGCTCTTCACTCCATCGATGAGAGTCTTCCTTTTGTTGTTGAGTGTGATGCCTCGGAGGTGGCGATCTCGGCCACTCTGAATCAGGAAGGTCGTCCGGTGGCATTTTTGTCCAGGACTTTTCAAGGGGCTGAGCTACATTATCCTCCAGTCGAGAAAGAAGCTACAGCCATCATAGAGGCAGTACGGAAGTGGACTCATCTCCTAGCTCGCCAGCACTTTACCTTAATCACGGACCAGCGATCGGTCGCCTTCATGCTTGATAATCGAAAACGGACCAAAATTAAAAATAATAAAATCCAGCTTTGGCGGCTGGAATTGGCCTCTTTTGGTTACACCATCCACTATCGACCTGGCAAGGAGAATGTGGCTCCGGATACCCTCATACGAGCATTCTGCTCCGCCATGGCACCCTCTACGCTCGTAGACATCCATGATGGGTTGTGTCATCCGGGCGTTACTCGCATGCTACACTTCGTGCGGTCCCGAAATCTCCCATTCTCTACCGGGGATGTAAAGAAGATGTGCTCGGACTGCAGAGTCTGTGCGGAATTGAAACCTCAGTTTTTCCGCCCCTCGGGTGGTATACTCATACATGCGACCCAGCCAATGCAACGGCTTAGCATCGATTTTAAGGGGCCGTTGCCCTCTTCAACTCGCAACACTTATCTATTGACCATGGTCGATGAGTATTCCCGTTTTCCGTTTGCCTTTCCCTGCCCCAATATGCTGACGACCACGGTTATCAGCTGCCTTGAGCAGGTATTTGCTTTCTGTGGCATGGCATCCTATGTTCATTCGGATCGGGGCCCTTCTTTTATGTCAGGAGAACTCAAGGCCTATCTCTCGGAACGGGGTATTGCTGCCAGCAGAACGACGCCTTATCATCCGGTCGGGAATGGGCAAGTCGAGCGTTTTAACGCTATCATCTGGAATGCGGTACGTCTGGCTTTGAGATCTCGGGGCCTACCCAACCAGCAATGGGAAGCAGTACTTCCAGACGCATTACACTCCACACGGTCCCTCCTTTCGACCGCCACAAATACGACGCCTCATGAACGGTTCTTCCGATTTCAGCGTCGCTCATCCTATGGGATATCTCTCCCGTCGTGGCTGACTGCACCGGGACCAGTGCTACTCCGAAGATATGTTCGGGCATCTAAGAATGACCCCCTGGTAGATGAGGTTGAGCTCACTGACGTCAACCCTACCTACGCCTATATTCGGTATCCTGACGGTCGGGAATCTACCGTGTCATTGCGGGATCTGGCTCCCTGCCCGCCGAAACATAGAGGGACACCAGGGGATGATATTGTACCAGGCACATCTCTGGGCTCGCCAGGTGCCTCTCATCACGATCTGGATCTGACGCCGGCTGGTACCTCACTCCAGCGTGCCGACCTGGGGCAGACTGACTATGAGCCCGTCGGGGCTCGCACGCGCAGCCACGATCCACCCCGTACCATACGCTCGGAAACGGATCTGCCACAGCCCTGCCCGACACCCGTTCGGGCACCAGTACACAGTCAGGATCGTCCTGACCCCTCACAGAGCGGGCTGGATCACTCGGACTCTGGTCCACGGCCCGCGGCGGGTAAACGGGCATGGGGCCCTCTACCGCTACGAGAACCCAAACGGGTGCGGCTCTCCCTCGTCCAGCGGCTACGAAATGGAGGGAGAATGTGGTAACACAATACAGCTTCCTGTGACTCGAACTTCATCCCGGCCTCCTAATCTTTTGGGGGGGGAGAATGTGGTAACACAATACAGCTTCCTGTGACTCGAACTTTATTACATCACTTCCTGTGATTAGTCCAGGATAAATACTGGGCTGATCAGTGGGATCCTGGAGAGGCATAGAGTAAGACCTCTTTTGTATGTAGCACCTTTTTAGTTGATTAAAGCTTACTTTAAGTTCACCACGCGTAAGGCTCATTCTTACGACAGGGCACTTGATTTCCAGCATATAGGAATGCCTGGGCCAATAAGTCTTTTGGTCCTGAAACTCGCTTCTGATGACGTTATCTATGCAGCTGCATTTAAGGCCTGCAAGCAGCCTTGGTTCTTTTTCTGCCTTACAACTTTTGATATTTACTTCTGAGGGATTAGTTCAAAAACCATGTCAGGCACCAGACCAAAGTGTGCACCCCGCTTCGATGAGAACTCCCTCCAAGCTCTGGTGGAGGGAGCAAGAGCAAATAAGGAAGTGCTCTTTCCTTCTTCAGGGAGGAAAAAGCCTCCACAACAGACCAAAGCTGTGTGGCTGCAAGTGGCACAGGAGGTGAATGCCATTTCAATGTGCAGCAGAACCTGGCTGCAGTGCAGACAGAGGTTTCATGACCTTCTCCGCACAGGAAAATTGAGTATACCACCCCCATGACCCTCAATCTGATCCCCATCGCCTCTCATCACCAGCAATCTATTTGTCAACCTCCACCTCCACATCCCACTTGACCCTTACATCCCTGCACCCTTAACCATTCCCTCTCTCTGTATGTTCACATTCATTTAACTATTCGACTATGCAGCCCTCACACTCCCTATCACTGTGATGCAATGACAACAACTTACAACACACAGGGACGGCCCTTGGTCTTGGCACCTCACTCCATCTTTGTGTCCTTCTAAGTATCTATGCTATGGATTCTCTACACTCACTCCTTCATTCTCACTCAAACTCCACTTGTCTCCCTCATTGCAGGAAAAGAGAGCCCACAATAAGAGGGAAAGGGCGAGGACAGGAGGAGGGCCACCCTGAATAGCCAGCTCACCACTGCAGAGGAGGCAGCCCTGGAGATCGTGGGAGTGGAGGAGGATGCGCAAGTGGGGGACGGACAGACGGGCGCATCAGAGCAAGCTGGTGACAGAATAGTTTTTCATCTCTCTCATTGACATTGCATGAGTGACTGATATTGATTCTGATGCTCTAACAGATTGACTTATGATTATCTGCACAATTCCATGTGCATGCAACGTTAATCTCACATGTCTAACTCTTTCCTTTACTCCCCCACAGGACCATCGACAGCCCCCCTCCCCACTGTCCAGGAGGAACAACCTGAGCCCCCAGACCCCTCAGACCCCTCAGAGGAAGCTGCAACCTCTGAGGGCGCAGCGTCAGCAGAATTAAGCACACCCAGCACCAGCGCAGACACTCACACCTCGGTGGGACCTTCGGGAGATAGAGTAGAGTTGTCACCTGGTGTATCACAGCTCACAAGTGAGCATCAGCAGATGGTGGAGACAGGGACAGCAGTGGAGAGTCCTCATCGGAGGGCGCAGGACTCTCCCAGCTCGGCTCCGCTGCATGTTGACCCTGTGCTTCCGGGTTCATCCAGAAGGAGAGCGGTGCTGGAACTCCAGGAACAGGTGCAGGAGTCTCTGGCAGGTTTTGTCTCCAGGGTCGCTGTGAGTGTGGAGCGAATGGAGGAGTCTATCGCTAGCATGAGCAGAGCCTTTGTGGAGGCATTGGCGCATGAACGCATCACCACAGAAAGGATGGCAACCTCCGTGGAAAGGATGGCTACCTCCGTGGTAAGGCTGGCTACCGTAGAGGAGAGGATGGCTACAGTAGAGGAGAGGATGGCTACAGCCATGGAGGAGCTTAGTCGCCAGGGTCTTGAAAACATGGTCCTTGGAGATGTTGATGTAATTGTGCGCGATGGCAAAGAGGGCATCGATTACCTGCGTGATGCAATTGTGTGCGGCCGCCTGGGAGATGCCGCTGATGTCTGCTGTTGATCCCTGGAATGAGCCTGAAGCAAAAAAGTTGGGTGCGGTGGTGACTTTGACAGCCCCTGGTAAGGGGTGTCCACCCACTCCTCTGGGCTCCAGGTCTTGCTGCAGCATTGCGCAGATGTCACCTACTACCTCTCATGAAAGTCTGTGCCTCCTTTGGCACTGCTGCTCAGTCATGTTGAGGTAGCTCATCCCCTGTCTGTAGACCCTGTTTTGGGGGTATCTCCTGTGGCGACGTGCTTCCATGCGCTGGCGCCTTCTGGCCTGTGCAGCTTCAGGTGGGTGAGCAGCAGCTTGGCGCTCCTGTTGTTGGTGCTGCTGTTGCTCCGGGTGCTGCTGCTGCCGCGGCTGGTCTTCGTCCGAATCTGATGTCCAGGAGGAAAGGAAATAAATGGTTTCCATGCTTCTGGTATATACCTCAGTTGAGGAAGCGCTCAGTCAAGGTGGGGAGAGGGGTTTCCCAGGAGGTCACACTGGAGATGGGTGTCAGGCTCCAAACTTCCACAACAATGAGTAGGCCTGCAAAAAGTTCCCCCAGACCTGAGACAACA
Source organism: Squalus acanthias (assembly GCA_030390025.1). Taxonomy (NCBI): domain Eukaryota; kingdom Metazoa; phylum Chordata; class Chondrichthyes; order Squaliformes; family Squalidae; genus Squalus; species Squalus acanthias. The sequence goes on from CM059426.1 coordinate 90,953,690, forward strand.
AAGTTCTGCCACCTGCAAATGATGATTGCTGAAAACTCCTTTTTAATGGTGGAGCTGCAGCTGTTGGTAAGCCATCCACTTGTGAGCCCACCAGGATTACCTGGCGTGTTCCAGAGGAGACGTGCAGCACGGGGGAAATGTGTTAAATTCAGAAAGGCCTCTCAAAATGGGATTATAGAGGCTCTTAACTGGTTGTTAAGGGCCTTAAGGGCCTATCCCACTTCTTGGAGGTGGAATGGAAACGGGGTCTGAAACCCCGATTTTGGGAAAATTGCTCAGAGGCAGGCTGGAGGCGGGATCGGATCCGCCCGCCATTTTTTGTGATTTTAGCACCTCACCCGCCTCCAAAGCCGCCTCTTCGGGCCTGACAAAATCGAGCCCATTGAGCTGGAGTGCGATTTGGAGACACTCCAACACAAAAGGGAGGGGTAGGAATTTCTGGACAGTTTTATCCAGAATAGAGTCACAACCCAGAGGAAAGCACAGGTTCAGGAATGGGAGGGTGTGACTGTTAAGGAGATGGGTAGCAGGGATTTAGGAGAGGTTGAGAAGGAGGTCCCGCAGACACTGGTCCTGTCCAACAGGTAGGAAGTACTTGCTACCTGTGAGGACAAGGCGAAAGACTGCAGGGACGACAGCCACAATGAAGACCAAGGCACCGTGGCTCAGAAGGCTGTCCAAGGGGTGGTGGGGTGGGGGGTAGGTGGGGGGGGGCGGGCGGGGAGAGCAGAATAGAAATCTGATAGTAATAGGGGACTCTATAATTAGGGGGATAGATAGCATCCTCTGCAGCCAAGAATGCGAATCCCAAAGGGTGTGTTGTCTACCCGGTGCCAGGGAAAGGGATATCTCACGGCAGCTGGAGAGGAACTTGGAAAGGGAGGGGGTAAATCCAGTTGTCATGGTCCATGTTGGAACAAACGACATAGGTAGGTACAGGGAGGAGGTCCTGCTGAAAGAGTTTCAGGAGTAAGGCTCTAAATTAAAAGCAGGACCTTGAGGGTAATAATCTCTGGATTATTGCCCGAGCCACGTGCAAATTGGCATAGAAGCAGACAGATCAGGAGAATTAACATGTGGCTAAAGGACTGGTGTGGGAAAGAGGGGTTCCTTTTCATGGGACACTGGCACCAGTGCTGGGACAGGAAGGAGCTGTACCGATGGGACGGGCTCCACCTGAACCGGGATGGGACCCGTGTCCTAGCGGAAAGGGTAAATAGGGAGGTGGCAAAGGCTTTAAACTAGTAAGGGTGGGGGGGGGATCTACAAGAAATGTAAGCAGCCTAAATATAAACAAAACAGGAAAAGTGAGCATAGGAAAGAATAAAGTAAGGGAGGACATTGACGACAAGGGTGCAAATAGAATTATAGAACAGGAGTCTAAAAAGATGGTTAAACATAGAGTGAGAGGAAATCCTGTTAAAAATTAGTTAAACTGTCTGTACAGCAATGCACACAGTGTCCGTAATAAAACAGGGGAGCTGGAGGCAATCATGTGTTGGGAGGAACCAGACATAGTAGGGATTACTGAGACATGGCTACAGAAAAATCAGAACTGGGAATTAAACATTGCAGGGTATAACATATTTAGAAAAGATAGAGAGGGGAAAAGGGGAGGTGGAGTTGCTGTACTTATTAGGGATAACATAATGGCAGTAGAAAAAAAGGACGTAGATATCAGCAAGACAAAAATAGAATCCATATGGATAGAGATAAAAGATAATAAAGGATCAATCACACTAATAGGCATAGTCTACAGACCACCTAATAGTGGAAGGGAGGTGGAGGAAGAAATATACAGAAAAATTAGAGAAATGAGTAAAAAACATAGAATAATAATCATGGGGGATTCCAACTACCCCGATATTAATCAGACAAAAGAGGTAGGTAAAGCAGATAAGGGAATGGAGTTCCTACAATGTGTACAGGACTCCTTTCTAACCCAATATGTAAAAAGTCCAACAAGTGAGGATTTGTTATTGGAATGAGCCAGAGCAGATAAGAAAAGTAAAAGTAGGGGAACATATAGGCAATAGTGACCATAATATAATACGCTTTAAGATGATAATAGAGAAGGACATAAGTATGACAAAAACCAGGTTAATAGATTGGAGAAAAGCTGATTTTGTGGGGCTGAGAATAGAACTTGGGAAGATAAAATGGGCAACAATATTGGCAAACAACGATGTAGAATGACAATGGGAAAAATTTAAAATGGTGTTCAACAGAGTGCCGGAAAAATATATTCCGCTAAAAGAAAAGAACAAACTAAACACTAATGAGACTCCATGGATGAATAAAGACACAAGGGAACAATTGAGGGTAAGGAAAGAGGCATACATTAAGTACAATCAGACAGCAGAGGAGTGCATGATAAAAGAGAATACGAAGGGATTAGGAGAGAAGTCAAAAAAACAATTAGGAAGGCAAAGAGGAACTATGAAATTAAATTATCAAGGAACATAAAATAAAATAGTAAAATATTTTACAGGCACATCAATAAAAAAGGAAGGTTGGGATGGGAATAGGGCCATTAAGGGATAGACAGGATAATAACACAGGTAATGATAGGGAGATGGCAGAAATATTAAATCTTTATTTAGCTTCGGTGTTTACCAGGGAGATAGAACAGGTGGTCATGACATTGGATGATGAGATGAGTAATGAGATAAGTGCATTTAAAATAAAAAAGGGGATATATTAAATAAACTACTCAAACTCAAAGAAGATAAAACCCCTGGTCCGGATGGATTGCATCCACGCATTTTAAAAGAATCTAGGGAAAAGATAGAAGAGGCATTACTACACATATTTAATAACTCATTAGAAAAAGATGTAGTGCCAAAGGACTGGCAGACAGCTAACGTAATACCTATATTTAAGAAGGGGGATAGAACATGTCCAGGGAATTATAGACCAGTCAGCTTAACATTGGTGGTAGGAAAAATAATGGAATCCTTACTAAAGGAGAGAATAGAAGAACATCTAGAAACGAAAAGTATAATAATGAATAGTCAGCATGGATTTCAAAAGGGAAAATCTTGCTTGACCAAACTTATTGAATTTTTTGAAGAGGAGTAGACCATGGTAATGCAGCAGATGTAGTTTATCTAGATTTTCAAAAGGCCTTTGATAAGGTACCCCATAATAGACTAATGAATAAGGTCAGAGAATGTGGAGTCAGGGGACAAGTAGCAGAATAGATTGCTAGCTGACATCAAGACAGAAAGCAGAGAGTGGGAGTAAAGGGTAGCTATTCACAGTGGCAGAAGGTGGGTAGTAGTGTCCCACAAGGACCAGTGCTGGGACCATTGTTGTTCACAGTTTATATTAATGATTTAGACTTTGGAATCAAAAACACAATTTCTAAATTTGCGGATGATACCAAATTGGGGGGGATAGTCAATACTGAGGAGGACTGCAACAAATTACAAGAGGACATTAATAAACTTGCAGAATGGGCAAATAATTGGCAAATGAAGTTCAACACAGATAAACGTGAGGTATTACATTTTGGTAGGAAGAATAGGGAGGTCACTTGTCACTTGGAGGGTGCGAGTCTAGGTGGGGTAGAGGAACAAAGGGATCTCGGAGTACAAATACACAAATCACTAAAGGTTGCACCACAGGTTAGCAAGGCCATAAAAAAAGCAAACCAAGCACTAGGGTTTATTTTTAGAGGGATAAAATTGAAAAGTAGGGAGGTTATGCTAAACCTGTATCGAACCTTGGTTAGACCACACTTAGAATGCTGCGTGCAGTTCTGATCACCATATTATAAAAAGGATATAGAGGCACTGGAGAGGGTGCAGAGAAGATTTACAAGGATGATACCAGAAATGCGAGGGTATACATATCAGGAAAGGATGAACAGACTGGGTCTCTATTCTCTAGAAAAAAGAAGGCTGAGTGGTGACCTAATAGAGGTCTTTAAAAGTATGAAACGTTTTGATGGAGTGGGTACAGAGAGAATGTTTCCACTTGTGGGGAAGAGCACAACTAAAGGCCATCAATATAAGATAGTCACCAAGAAATCCAATAGGGAATTCAGAAGAAACTTCTTTACCCAAAGAGTGGTGAGAATGTGGAACTTGCTACCACAGGGAGTAGTTGAAGCGAATAGTATAGATGCATTTAAGGGGAGGCTGGACAAGCATATGAGGGAGAAGGGATTAGAGGGTTATGCTGATAGATTTAGATGAGGAAAGATGGGAGGAGGCTCGAGTGGAGCATAAACGGCGGCATAGACTGGTTGGGCTGAATAGCCTGTTTCTGAGCCGTATATCCTATGTAATCCTAAGTGATTACCACCACGAGCTTGCCGTGCATTCAAGATGAACTTCGACCCACGAAATTGGGCTGGTGTTCTGGTGTTTTTGGTAGGGCGGCTGGAAGTACTGCCGGTTGGTGGATATCGCCCGTCGTAATGTCAGGTTGAGAGTCAGTGAGCTGGTCCATGGCCACTTCAGACATGCCACTGCTTCTGGACACTCCTTCAACAGATTTGTCTGAGAGCCGGGGCCGAAAAATCGACGGAGCTGTTGATGTTGCAGCAACGGCAGTGAGGCAGGATCTCCGCCCACGTGAAATATGCCACTGACCATTCTGGAATTCCTGGAGTTAACTCATTATTGAAGGGTGGACAAAGAGTCCATTTCCCTTGTAACATGTGAGTGATTTGCTGGAGATAGAAGAAATTTGTTGCTGTAGGGTTTAAAAACCCTGAAGCAGCTTAAAGTGCCAGCAGCTTCCTAGAGGCACAACAGGTAAGCTCAAACTGCAGTGATTCCTTGCCAATAGATTCCTTTGTGCTTCCTCATGACTTGACTACACTGGTTGATCACAAGGAAGGTCTCTGGCAAGTGGTGGCAGAAGGGGACAACCCGGAATGTTTTTGAAATGATTCACAGATCCTTTTGGATAAGATTTGCTGGGCTCGCAGGTAAGGAGGATGCCAAAAGGCAATTACCAGAGGGAGGTGGTAGTGGCACTGGGTACCACCTCTTTCACCCCCAGGTTAACAGAAATGCCAGAAGAACCTTAATAACCGGACAAGGGCAGGCAAGGTAAGAGACCTTCCCCTTTTTACTTTGATACCATGGGATCCCCTCCACAGATCACCCTCAATTCTTGAATGGAATAACAAGTCTTTATTCACAGCACACAATGGTACAATGGCCCCCTAACTTTTTCACTTACAACCTTTTGGAACTCCACTCACAATCCCTTCTTGCATGCAACCAGTTACAACTCTAACCTCTCACATTACAGGCTTCTGCCGGTTACATCAGCTATTTGCTGCAACTTGGGAATTGTCCATAATGTTGTTAATATTGTTCCAGGTGAAACTCACACACATTACCTGGGAGAGACACTCTCGATTTCAGAGAGCTCACAACTTTTTGAGGAGCAGGCACTCAAACTGCTGTGGAGGAATCTGCATTAGCAGCGAGCCATGGCAGAGTTGGTGGGTCTGTGCCAGCTGCAGGTTAGTAGATGCAAAGTAGTAGCTGCACCTGCTACAACCGCGAAAGAGCCAACCTGTCCTTGAACTGCACAGCTGTATCTATCTCGTCACTCTCAAGGGTGCTGAATACCCAATATTCCTCGATTCCTCCTATTCCACAGGCCCAGCACAAGAGGAGGAAGATGACGATGAGAAGGAGGTGGAATAGGAAGGACATTACTACCTCTTGGTTGATGATGATGGTAATGAGGATAATGACAATGATAAATCCATCTCACTGACTAATGTTCCTGGCTCCTCCCCCTCTATTCTATTGCCTTTGTCATTTGCCTTCTCTATCTCAGCTCAGAGACTGTTACGAGGGAGGGGGTGGTTCAAGATAATGTAGATGAGGATATTGTACTAGGTGACTCAAGAGCACTGAAAAAACGGAGGAGTGAGGGTAAATGAGGACTTATTCATTCACCGGGGGAGGCTGTGAAGATGATTTTCTTTGGCTGTAGAGACAACAGACCCATATATCATGGGTCCTGCTATGAAAAGAAGGATGTCTAATACAAATCACGCCAATGTACAGACATCAGGACCATTTTCCAAGGATGTACAGTAGATGACAAGGACTAGATAGAGTCCATTGCCATCATATGCAGTAATATCATGAAAGCATTTTCCTTAGTGTACCAGGACAAGTCGGCAGCTCTTTCTCATAAGAAGCACAGACTGCAGACTTGAAGGCCCTGAGAAAACCATGCATCCTAGCTTCCAGACACTTGGGATTAGCTTGCATTAAGACACTCTCTTGAAGCTTTCAGGATTTGGTGGGGACCATTAGTTCTACCATCCTGCTGATCAGTGGCCTCGCTGAATTTGGGCCCAGTACCAGTGACATGATGCTGTTGTCTCTCAGGATAGCAACACATGTCAGGCTTCTAGTCTAGAGAGGTCTGTTGAAATAGCATACAAGATTCAGGGCCAGTCAATTACACAAAACATATAGCCCACAACAAGTCTTTCCCAGGATTCAACGATCATCAGACAAGGGCCATTTCAGTCCTCTTGTGCCAATATACCTGCCAACCATCTCTTTTGAACACTGGCTCTCAGGTGGCACCTAGATGTAGCACCAGGATAGGTGTCAGATAATGTGTTGGTGACCATAGAATCTCAAACTGGTATCAGTTTGAAGTGTACTGCAGTAGCTCACCATGCAGGCAAACCTGAAATATGGACAAAAATTGTTCAGCAGTGAACCCCTTAACCTGGTTCATTTCTGCTGCAGGAATCTTCTCCTGGCATGTTTAATTTTCTTGTAAAGTTATACCAATGGAAACAATGTCTAGTAGGGGAGGAAATGATGGGACTTCTACCATCCATCTCATTTGCTCATGTGCGCGATAAAGGGGCAGGCTGAACAAATGGTCCCTTCCACACATAGCAGCAATATCATCACAATGAAAATAGAGCGCATACCTGGAGGAAGTGGTAGCCATCCTAAAATCAGACCCTCAAATTTAAGATGCTCCAAATTTGCCAATAACAACGCAGAGTTTTGGCCCCCAGAATTTTAGGGAGCTACAAAGTCTCTGGATCTCTAGTTCAAGGTGGTTTCTATGCCAGCACATTGAAGCCAATCAAGATAGCATCTTCAAGATTGAGCCCAAGTCATTTACAGCACCAGTGTGAGCATTGAGGTGCCCATAGCTTGCGTCCTTAAGCAGTGAAGTGTAATACTACAGAAGTTACCAGGTGTGGGCGGGAGTGAAATTTCAGGAGGCAGGAGGTTGCTGGCCGGCACCAAAGGGAGCCTTGCTGACAAGGTCAATAGGTCGCCAGAAAGGGGTTTTGGGAGAGTTTCGCAGGAGGGAAGGGGGGGATAGCTTTAGTAAAAGGAGGCCTATATTTTCCCTCTGGAGCTCAAAGGAGCACTCCAGCTCCTCCTGACCCTACAAGGAAAATAAACACAATTATCTGTTTGGGCCTCTTCTGTTCCTGATTCCTGCACACACATTTTGCCATCTCCTCTCATGCCTGCTGCACCAAGCATCTTTGGTGGGAAGGGTGACCATCAATCCCATACAGCGTGTGCCCTCCTCTCTCATTCTTTCCAATAGGGCTTCTGAGTAAATTGACATTCCTTACTTAGTTGCTCTCCATTCTTTAAAATAAACAGCTACCTCAGCTTTCCCATTACTGCGTCAGCTGTTTAAATGGCTCCTTCTTGCAGTTTACATCTGATTGTCAGGATTATTGTTTCTACCACTTCATTGGATGGCTTGCAGTGTGGGCGTTAAAGCACATGTTTTTAGCACAGTCGCAGGAAAGAGTAAAAAGAATTGATCAACCAGTTCAGTAAACTGGAAAAACCCAACTAACGTTCAATTAATCCCGCAGTAGCACCAAAACAGTAATTTCCAGGCTATATTCTCTTTAATCCAGGAACCCATCTAAATTTAATTGGACAGGTACAGCAAACAAATTTAGTAATCTAAACAGTTTCAGTTTTATGACACATGCAATCAGCTCCTGTAAATATGCTCACATTTTCTCATCATGATTTGGTCCTCTTTCAGCCTATCACCATCCAACATATCAACAGCTGTCCCTCTCACCTAGCGTCCTGCACAAGCACGCATTGGTAAGCTTTCTGAAATCGTTAGGTTGTCAATAATCAAGCAAGTGTCAGTTTGCTTTAATTTTTCCTTGACCAGCATTTTGTTCCTTCATTATTGGTGACTTGGGGTGGGACTTTCATGCTGAAGTATAAGATCAAACAAATTGTACCTTTAAAAAAAAATCAAATATGCTTCCACTCACTGTCAAGCTATAACTTAATTCAATAAAGTGAAAAGGATTATGAAAAAGTATTATACAATTTGTTAGTTTTAAACATTCATTTTCGTGTATGTTAAAATAACTAAGCTAATGTTATTTAGAAATCAAGCGATGAAGGAAAGTTCATTATATATATCTCATAATTCAACCAGTGTCAAGAACCTTATATTGATCATTCTTTGGACAGTGCCTCTATCGGCCATTAGGCACTTGGATATAAAAGGATAATAATGCTATCACTGTCTATGTTTATTGCATTTATTCATACCATGGAACTAATGATTAATTTGGTGAAGCTGACCTGTGGCGACCATAAAAAGCCCAAGCTGACTCCATCGTATCATTTCCTGAATGGCTTTAAATCAATGTGTAACTTTGTTCTCTATAGGGCCACATCAGTGATCCCAGTAAAAATAGAGTTGGGATTGCTTTGCTCTAGTGACCCTTTGCACTAAGGGAGAATGGAGCTGACTGTGCTTGATTCAGCAAGGTCAGTTTATTATCATAATTTGAATGTGCTCCCTGCACCTTTTCCAACAAGCACAAGGACTGCAATGATTGGAAAAGTGCAGGGAATGAAGAGAGGAGCAATGCTTAAAGGGATAATACTCCATTTTAAGCTAACTAGTTTATTGAGCAGATCCCCGATCAAGGTTTCACTAGCAGATGTGGCAGGAAGAGGCATGGATGAGGCAGTTACCTCTCAGGCTAATATCACATCTACCCAACCCAACCAGCCCCCTCAAAGGACTGAACAAGTAGTAGATATTGGACAGGAGCAGCTAACCAGTGCAAAGGTCAAGCTGTTGGCAGAAATTGCAGGGTCACATCATTACCCAACAAAAAGAGGTACAGCACAATAGCTGTGTCAAAAGGCTGCCATTGAGGAAAGCAGAGTGCCACCAAATTTACTCCTCCCACTGAAGTTATACTTAGAAGCATCCCAAGATTAGGCAAAAACTGCAAAACATCATACATTCTCCCCAAGGAGCAGCATCCAGAAAGCTCGTAGCATGGAGCAAGTACCGAGTCAATCACCACTCGTATCTCACAATCATAGCTTTACCTCACCCTCACACACTTACCACTGCTGCAAGTCTCACACCCACTTCTCACACCTTGCATACACTGTCAGCTATTCAACCATGACAGGTGCATCACCCAAACACATTGCACCACACTCACTCTCACACTTCCCTTTCTCTTGCAGGCTAAGGTGGTGCATAACAGGAGACAGCAGCAGCTAACCTCAGGGGACAAGCACGGCTGCATAACCTGACCCAGCAGGAAGAGACTGTGCTAGATATTATTGGAGGGGCTTCACTGAGGCTGTGGCAATCAGCAAGGCTGAAACCATTGATGATGATGGTATTCTCATACCCAATCCTCCTTCTCACATCCGACTTCCCCCTCATCCCACAATCTCTTCTCACATACAAGATGCTGATGGTGTAAGCATGCACATCTTGTTTTCCCCCACCCCCTCCCCTCACCACAACCCTACCCTTGTGCCTTACTCCTTTCAGATACACAAAAACTTCAAGCTTCCTAGCCAGTGCAGGAAGAACAAGGGGAAAGTGATGGAGAAGAGACACCATCACTCGATCTGACACTGCGCAGGCATCAGCTCATAAACTGTCACTGAGCATACATTAGAGGGTAGTATAGAGGCGGGATCTGCACGTGGTGAATCACAGGGCACAAGTGGCCTGCAGCCAGGGCAGGGGGAAAGGGGAGCACAGGTGCCAGCTCCCCAAAGGGCAAGGTCGCACACGACTTCTACTGCAGATGAGAACTTTGATGGGGTGGTCTTCAGAAGATAGGTGATGGGCATCCACACAGAAATGTTTGGTGTATTGGCAGGCCTGCCAGACAGCCTGTTGTCACTGTCAAGGAACATGGAGGAGTCCGGCTCCAACCTTGCACTGGGCTTTGCGCAGAGCCTGTAGCCCATCATTTCCAGGATGGAAGTGATGGGCAACTCCATTAGAGCATTTGAAAACCCAACCATGATGCTGCGTCTGATGGCCGATGTCTCAGCTTTCATTGCAGGACAAGCAGAAGCCACCCAACGTCTGAGTGCTGCAATGGAAGCTTAGACTTCTGTCATGCAGCTCAGTTTGCTGCCACGCAAGCTTAAACTGCTGCCATCATGGCTGCATTTACCAGTGTGGAAAAGGGCTTGCAGGGTGTCACAGCAATCCAGCAATCTTTCCTCCAACAGATTACTAGGATTGATGAGGCACCGACAGTGGCTCCGGATGACAGCATTCGTCCTCTCACCAGTCCCCTTGCTGATGCCTGTCAGCAAGCCAGCCCCGACTGCTGCCGCCCATGACAAGGTGGTGCAGTCTACAGCCGGGCCCTCTAGGCCCAGAGCGGCTCGAGGTCGTACTGCAAAGCCATTTGCAGTCTCCCCCACTGAAAATCACCAGCCTTCCACCAGCCATGCTGCAGCCACTGGGGTAGCACTTCGTAGTAGCACTAGCACAGGCAAAGGCACATAGAAGACAGGCACTAAGGGAATGTACAAGGGTGATTAGTTGACCTTGTTATATAGTATTGCATTGAATCATTTATAAATTAGGTTTGGAATGTTTGTGTCATGGTAGCTTTCATTTCAGCATTGTGACCAAGTGGACGCTGTGATGTTCCATGACAGAGGGATGGTAAGGTGTGGAAGTGGTGAGCAACGAGGATCTGGGGTTTTATTCAGGGGAAGGGGAGTCTGATGATACGCTCACAGACAGCCCGTCTGGAACGTGGATTTGCAGGCAGCCTCCTCCCTTCCTCCTCCTCTTCCTCCTCCTCCTCCTGAGGTGGTCGCGGAACCCATGGTGGCAAGGGCAGCGCCCTCATGATGGCCAAGTTGTGGAGGATGCAGCAGAACACCAGGAATTGAGAGACCCGCTCCGGCAAGTATGAGAGGGCTCCTCCCTAGTGGTCAAGGCAGCAGACCCAATGCTTGAGCACCCTGATGGTCTGCTCGATGACATTCCTCGTGGCAGCATGGCTGTTATTATGAGTGCAGGCCACGGGTGGTGGAGTTGCGGAGGGGTGTCGTCAGCAAGGTGTAAAGCAGATAGCCCTTGTTGCCAAGCAGCCACCCTCAGACTCGACATGGTGACTGGAAGATTGCTGGCACACTGCACTGATGCAGGATGACGACATCATGACTGCTGCCAGGATACCAGGCATTCACCATCATGATGCACTGGGCGTGGTTGCACACCAACTGAACATTAAGCCTTTGCTGTTACGGAACATCTCACCATTGTGATGCGGCACCCGCAAAGCCACGTGTGTGCCATCGATGTCGCCCTGCACCATAGGGAAGCCCGATAGCCTGGCAAAGCTACGTGCGCGCTCCTCCTGCTTCTCTCTGTTTAGGGAGAACACAATGAAGTCCCCTCTCCTAGAGTACAGTGTCTCTGTGACCCACCGGATGCAGTGATAGACGGCGAACTGCGAGATGTTTGCTATATCACCTGTTCCAGCCTGGAAGGATTCACTGGCAAAAAAAATTCAGGGCCACGGTTACCTTGAGGGCCACTGACAGCGCCATCGTCGCCCTGCTCTGAGGCTGCAGGTCTGGTTCCAAAAGGTGGCAGAGTTCTGTGACCACCTCCTTGGTGAAGCGGAGCCGCTGAACACACTGCTCTTGGCTTAGGTGCAGGTAGGAGAAGTGCTCCCTGAAGACTCTAGCTGGGTAAGGCCTCCTGCTGAGAGCCCTTCTCTCCCTCCTCCCTCTGTGAGCAGCTTGTCTTTGTTGCCTCTGCTCCATCTCATCTGTCATGCTGCAGCGCGAGGGGGACTGCAACTAGAGCACCCATGACTGGGAGCAAGTGGTGTGCTGAGAGGCTTTACAGTTATAGCCAACTCCTTCCCAACGTCCAGCGGCACTCCCTGCACACTTTAACAATGTTTTAAAGCTCTTACATTAACCCAGTGCTCATACAAACTCTGCAAGAGTCACTACAAAAGCAATAATCAACTTACCTGCAAGTTGGATGTATCCCTTTAAGTTACGCTGGTGGGGGGGTCCCTTGTGCAGCTGAACGCATGTTCAGCTGTGTGTGTTTAGGAGAGGGCCTTGAATGGAGCAGCAACGTCGAAAATGGTAGGTCGTGCATCAAATCAACATTATACGTTGACTGATGTCATGATCTGCCTACTTTGCATACTGCCAGCGCACGGATGTGCTGCCCACGCTATCGCCGTCACCAAGATGGCGAACAGTGCAGGCCCCGCCGGAAGTGGGCGGAAGTGAGGTGGACGCCTTTATTTAAAAAATGGCTGTAATTACTGCATAAGGTGTCAAATTTTGGGGCCAACATGTTTTAAAATTGTGTTAAAGAATATCAGCCTGATTTTGAATCTGAAGGAGCTCTTTTAACACAGGTTAAATTATGTACCGTGATCCCCACCACCACTGGTCATCCCCACCCCTGTGGGCCCATTCTTGGTCACCACTACTGTCTTGGTCAGCTCTCCTTGTATTTTTATATATGCACAGACTCTTATATTATCTTTAATCTCTAAATTGGTGAGATACTGAATGCAATTGGAATCCGATTGTGACCACTCCATTCCATGAATGAGCTTTAAAGTCATTTTAAATTGAATTGATTTCTTTTCCAGTTACTTTAAATGACAAGCCATGTGTGGATGTTCCAGAGTTCCAGAGAGCACTCTGCTGTAGAAAGCATCCCCAGTGTGGAGGTGTCTGGAGCCAAATCTCCATGGATCGAGGGAGCCGCGTCTCTTTGGCCAGAAGAACAATCTATTCTGGAGAAAAAGAATGATTCACTGGAAACATGAAGGGACAGCATCATCTGTTTTAGTCTGGGAAGTTCAGAGAGAAATAAGTGCACTGCGGTGGTCCCTCAGAAATGTGGGGCCTAATCATGTGGGATTACATTTAAAAATGCATGAAGCATTGGCCCAGAAATTGATCTCGCTCTGTTCCCGCGGGGGTAAGCCTTTCCCGCGATGTCTCACCTCGCTTATGCTTTTTCTGATCCAGCTCGCACGAAATTGATGTTCCAGACATCAGCTGTGCTGGGCTTGCGTATCCCAGCGGCGTAGTTAATTCGTGCGAGCTGTGGGATCACGTGACTCAGTTAGAGCCAATGGCAGCACACCATCTTCCATTCATAAGTCTCACAGCATGGCTGAGAGACTTATGAATCTTACACCCCCCCAAAATAACAGCTAAACCTCAATTAAATTTAAAAAAAAACCCATCACATTAATAAAATAAGTATAGTTAATTAAATTAACCATTTTAAATAAAAAATTAAATTTTTGAAAAAATTTAAAATCTTTTAAAAAGTTATAAAAATAAACTTACCTGTCTTTAAAGTCTATAAAAAAGATATACCTGTAAAAAAAAATTCAAAAAAATACTTAATTCACTACTTACCTTCTTAAAAGCGGGTCTTACTCCTCCTTTTTACATTTCCAAAATCTTCAGTACTTACCTGCGCGTCCAAAGCATGAAGTGCACAGCGTGCGCGCAGCCTGTAGCGCGCACGCGATGCACTCCGGCCCCGCCCCCTTTTCGGAAGAGCAATTGCCGGTTTTCAGCGCATGCGCAGGGCATGCAGAAAACCGGCAATTGGAGTGGGAATACGCGAGAGTATGCAGTGCGTACTCTCGCGTCCCGGGATCAATTTTCGGCCCATTGTTATTTATGTCTTATTCCATTGAATAAATACTGATTCCAAAAGATCCCTGATGTGTATCTTCCATCTATATTTATAAAGCAAATTTACATGTAAACATACCTGCAAGAACACCAACTAAAACATGCAGCCCCACCCAATACTCCATTGATTAATGCACTGGAGAAGAAGAGGTTAGTCAGACATATATTCAAAGAAGGATTATTGCTCCTTAAAAGTAAGTAATCATCCCTTAAATAACCACAAACCGTAGATATCTTCCTCAAACTGGTGACTGATGGGAAGAAAAGAGAAATCTTGTTTGTGGGATCATAACTACATTCAAATATAGCTTATCCAATAGCAGGGCCATCTTTACAGTTCTAGAACTGAGTGAAGTATAATGAAGGCATGTTGCTCCCCTAAAGATATTGCAGAGTGCAGCCTGTCTGAGGTTAACCCCGGCAGTGGTTAGAACATTAATAGAATGTTTTCTGTGAGCAAGGGTGTGAGGAGGAGATTGTAATTTTTTTTATATCACTAGCTGATAACACAAATAAACACCACTGATCAGGCAATGTGATTGCTTTGTTTCATCATTGGAACAACCCTTGGTTAGATAGCCGTAGGATACAGCAGGGTGGATGTTGCTGTTCCTGGGCTTATTAGACCAGCTGGGCGCAGCTTATAGTAGAAAACTGGGTAGGCTCTCTTACAGAGCGTGCATTCCTCTCCACTTAAATTCCTTCCTTTGGCTGCACCAAGGAAATAATGTTGACTTTGTGCAGCATGCCTTCTATCCATTGACTTCAATGGAAATACAAATCGGGAGAGATGTAAAACGGGCAGCCAATTTGCTATCACCCGTTTTACACTATCGCACAAGGTCAAAATTACCCCCGATATGTCCAAGTGCCGGAACAAGAAAACCTGCACCAGCATATGTTGGACTGGTTTGCACTATGCATTGTACATAACAGAATTTTAAACCTGTTCATAAAGAATAAGTTTATGATTTTGTGACACACGGTGCACAAAGGATATTGTTCCCTTATGTGCACTCTTGACATCGAAGCTAAACATGTTCCTTCACAGTCTTTAGTTAAAGATCAAAGAATAATACTGTAATCTCCTAAACCAGATGGAACATTGACACCACTGTCAGTAAGGAAAATATGAGTGGTAGCACTGCATAATCCTCTAGCCATATAAGATCTGGTGTTTCTACCCTTGGATACAGAGCTTACTTACACATCATCAGAAATAGGCAATTTTGTACTGCAGACTCAAAGGCACTCGGAAATGTGTCATTCCATGTAGTATTCTTCCAGCTGAATCCAATTCCCAGAAAAGGACAATGTTCTAATCTACTATTATATCCAATTTCTCTCTCCTACCCTGAAGCTAGTGATTCTTATTTCAAGCCTGATAGATCATACCTAGAAATATATAGAATTCTCTCTTTAGATTCATCTACCCAGTGACTGTGGTTCAGATTGTTGAATAACAATTAGAAAACCTTCTTTCAGTATTCTGATGGCTTTAAACCTTAGTTAACCATTTTATTTTCTTGAGCCAAGAAATTGTGCAAATTTTCACACACTACAATGGTTGATGAAACATGTAAAAAGACACTTTCCTGAAAGCAGTTATAGGTGATCTTTCTTCCTCATTGTCTGCTTCTGTTCATCAAGTGCTATTAAATGTAATTGGTCAAATACCTTTAAATTGTAATATAATTTGTGATGATTTATCTATACAGATAGGAATGCTGACAAATGGCTATTTCAGTATTAGTATCAGTACAGTATTTCCAAAGGCTATCTCATCCATCCTTTATTTTATTTGACGATGTTCTCTTATAAAGATTATTGCATCTATATACATCTTATCAATTTCCCCAGGAGTAACTGCATTATGAAAACTGAACTTTTAGAATAGCCTAGACAATGGTAATACAAATCCAACTGTAGATTATAAATAGTTTTTGTCAGTATATTCTGAAGAGCACATTAATGCTATTTTATATAAAAAATATACATGTATGTACTTTTATTAAAATCTTACGCATCCATGCAGTTTCTGAATGTGCCTCTTGAATTCCCGTTCTCACCTTTTACCAATATAAATCCCTATGTCCACATTTATTATGGGTTTTGCTTATACAAACCTGTCAAGCTGCAGGTACACCTTCCAAGCACTGGTGTCACTGCAGCATGACTTCTATCCTGTTGTCCTGGTCTACACTGTAGCGCTTGCCTTCTCTGTTCTAACTGATGAACCGCAAGCTTGCCTGCTGGCCTCACTACCTTTGTCCCTCCCACTGGCCCAAAAATCAACCACGTTCAAAGATATAACATTTTTTGAAAGGTTGGCCATAGCAAAGCTGATAGATAACGTTTAAAAAAAATATATAAAGAATATCAGTCCAATTTTGAATCTGAAGGAGTTCTGTGCTGCAAGTTTATTTTAATACAGTTTAAAGTTATGGCTCTGATCCACAGCGCCAATGGTCATCCCCCACCCCTGTGGGCCCACTCTTGGCCCTACTACTGTCTTGGTCAGCTGTCCTTGCATTTTATATAAGCACAGACACTTATATTATCTCTAATCTCTGAAGTGGTGAGAATTGCTATTAATTCTATTAATGAGTTTTAAATCATATTAAATTTAGTTTATTTATTTTTCAGCTGCATTAGCTAACAAGCTCTTGGCTGGTTGGTGATCTAGAGTTGGAGAGGCCAGAGGAGCCCTCTGCTGGACTAGGGAACCCTAGTGTGGAGGTGTCTGGAGCCAAATCAAGAGGCCCAGGAGCCACATCTCTTCAGCCAGAACAAGAAGCCCAGGAGCCACATCTCTTCAGCCAGAACAAGAAGCCCAGGAGCCACATCTCTTCAGCCAAAACAAGAAGCCCAGGAGCCACATCTCTTCAGCCAGAATAAGAAGCCCAGGAGCCACATCTCTTCAGCCAGAAGAACATTCTGTCCGAAGGAAAAGAACAACTAACTGAAAGTATACAGGGACAATATAATTTGTTACAGTCTTAAAAACTCAGAGAGAAATATGGGAAAAAGGAGACCAAGTAGTTGCAGTTTCAGTAAAGAGAATTAGGGGGAAAAATTCGGTTGCTTTGCACCTCCCATTAGCACCCTAAGAGGGAGCTAATGGGTCGCAAAGCAACTAGCGCCCGGGCGCGGTGATGTTTGCGCCGCTCGCAAAATTGACCAGACATTTCCTGTGCCCGCAGATCGTGACGTCAGTCAAGCGTGCAACGCCCCGGTAGCGCCCCGGACCCGATATTGAGTGGCGCCCCCTGCCTTTCCGCCTGCCGCTAGCAACGACAAGTTGAGGGGAATGTTTTGCAGTCGGGAAGGGACTGGGAGAGCGCTATTTAAAGGCGACCGCTTCCTGCCTTTTTTTGTCGGCGACATTTTTGCACCACACATTCTGAGAGAGAGAGAGAGAGAGACTTCTGGAGAGATTCAACGCTGTGTGAAGGAGTTTTGGGTACTGAGCAGCACTTTGCAGGTTCATTTTGATTTGACCTTTCTTGCATCGATTTAGAAGAGTCTATGAGGGCTGCACTCTGAGCTCTTTCCCTGGGCCTCTCCATTGTTCTTTCCAGCAGATTTGATGTACAGATCTCTCCAGGCCAAGATTCAAGGCTGCAATGAGCAGGATGTAGATGGAGAGCAAGATTGAACCTCCCCTTTAAGAACTGGCCGGCGCCAGTGTGTCTGTGTTCCATTGCTGACTGACATCACATAAGCTTCGCCAGCGCTCTGAGGTAGCGCCTCGCTCCTCGGCGTTAGCGCCTTAAGAGAGGTGTGTAGAGCCTGATTTAGTGCTCCAATCACCTTCAGGGGCGATAGAAGCCAAGTTTGCAGTCGGAGGCAATAATTAGCGCCAGGCGCTAAACTTTGTGCCCGGCCGATAATTGCGCCCCAAACGGGGCGATACCGAATTTCTCCCCCTTACTCTCTACACAGACTAACCTTCCAATCAATGATCTTAACTTAGCCACGTACCACTATTCCTTCATTGTCATTGGTTTTCCGCGTTTAACTGCCCTCCCTGAAGTTGCTGCAGCAATTGCGCATAAATAACGGCGAGCGCTATTTGCCTCACCATTATTTTGACAGCAAATTATGGACCAATTGTGTTTAGTGCTGCTCTGAGCATTCCAGTCCCGCAAAAACAGGAAGATGAAATATCAGTACAAATTTAGAAAAAAAGTAATCTAACTTGTTAGAGCCTGGTTAAAGGCCATTAAGCAGGAACTCATGCAGCATTCTAAAGCTGTAGAGGCATATCAAAAGGTGACTATTAAATTCCAGGTCAGACCAGGCAATCAGTTATGAGTAACAACAGAGTAGTGAATACTACTGGAGCTTTTTGGCTGAGAAAGTGGGTATGTGGTCATTATCAAGCATATTGCAGTGGTGGAGTAGAGAGAGAATTAATGGGATGGCAGCTCTGTCCCTATTGGAGGGAAAGTGTCCTTTCGAGGGTTGGCTATTTTCTGCTTCAGCCGAAATAAAATCTTTCTGATCTTCAGGGCTCTTGCACCTCCTTTAATTGACCTCCTCCTCTTTAGGTGCTGTAGCCCAGGATACTCGACCAAGATCACAGTTGGGTTGGGGCAGCAGGCCTACCCAGACTCTCCTGGAGTGGATTTAGGAAAATCCAACCCTTGGGGGTAGAAATTAGGTCGCGCCCCATTTGGGGCGCAAATATCGTCCGGACGCAAATATTAGCGCCTGGCGCTAATTATCGGCACTGACGGGAAACTTCACTTTTACCGCCCCGGGAGGTGAGTGGAGCGCTAAAGCAGTCGCTGCACACCTCTCTTAAGGCGCAAAGGCCGAGCAGTGAGGCGCTAACTCGGAGCGCTGGCGAAGCTCATGTAATGTCAGTCAGCAATGGAACACACACACAATGGCACGGGCCAGTTCTTAAAGGGGATGGTTAATCTTGCTTTCCATCCACATCCTGTTCATTGCTGCCTTGAATCTTGGCCTGGAGAGACTTGCACATCAAATGTGCTGGAAAGAACAATGGAGAGCACCAGGCAAAGAGCTCAGAGTGCAGCTCCCACGGTCTCTGCTAAATCGATACAAGGAATGGCAAATCAAAATGAACCTGCAAAGTGCTGCTCAGTACCCAAAACTCCTTCACACAACGTTGAATCTCTCCAGAAGTCTCTCCCTCTCTCTCTCAGAATGCGTAGTTCAAAAATGCCACCAACAATAAAAGACAGGAAGAGGCCCCCTTTAAATAGCGCCCCCCCCAGCCCCACAGCGATTGATAGCGTTCAAGTCTTCTGGTCGTTGGAAGCGCCAGGCGGTAAGGCAGGGGGCGCCACTCAATTTCCGCTACGGGGCGCCCCAAGGGCGTTGCACCATGGAATGACGTCACAATCTGCGCGCGCAGGTGGTCGTAGCGGTAAGTTTTAGCGCCGCCGCACAATCTCAAGTTAAGTTCTCGAGCGGCGCAAACATCGCTGCGCCCGGGCGTTAGCGGCTTTGCGCCCCATTAGCGCCCTCTTAAGGCGCTAACTGTTGGCGCAACCAAGTGAATTTTTACCCCTTGGAGTATTAAAGCATTGCTTGGACCAGTCGGGGGGGTGTAGCGGTGGGCCTTGCTATATGACCCATGGAAGTGTTGCTGTACAGGAACCGCACCATGGTCACAGATAAGGTTCCATCTGAACTCTGCTCACTACTATTTTTTGCAGCATATTTGCATCACAGAATTTCTATTTGCCATCACAATTCAGTTTTTTTACAACATATTGCATATGTTTGTTTTGTTTTTGAATAACTGGTTGTAATAGCGCCACCTGGTGACTACTGATGTATATAATAATAAAGTACATGGGCAGTGCAGTTATTACCGGAAGCCATGTTGTGCAGTTGCATATATATGCTGTGTCCCAAGATATCACAGAATTGGCGGCGAGGATGGGATTTCGGATTCCCTAGCTGAAATTTTTGTTGCAGGATAATCCTGCCAACCGACGGAGAATCTGTTAGATGTTATTTGTTTTGCAGAAAAAACTTAAAAGTCCGAGGTAATTTCGAGCGTACATGGTTGAACTGTCGACGTTGCCAGAGTCCAGATGGCTGTGCCTAGGGGAATAATAGGGTGTTTGGGTGAGTTCGATCACAACCTAGAGACCTTCGGAGCGTAGGTGGAGTGGCTAGAAATGTTTTTCACCGCGAATTGTATCATCGAAGCCCCTGATGATGTAAACCGTAACCGGGCGGTTTTAGAAAGGAAACGGGCTATTTTTTTGACTGAAGTAGGCCCGAGGTGTTTGAAACCCTGAAAAATGTGCTTGTTCCCACCAAGCCGAAGGACACGCCACTGAAGGAGATCCTAACCAAGTTAGAACAGCACTACAGTCCTGAGCCCCTGGAAATTGCTGGAAATTATCATTTTGGAATACGCGATCAATTAAATGACGAGGCTATCAGTGAGTACATTGTAGCTTTAAAAAAGCTATCCCTTCACTGTCATTTCGGAAACTTTCAGGATCGAGCTTTGCGTGACCGCTTTGCTTGTGGGTTGAAAAATGAACGTATCAGAAGTAAATTGTTGACAACTCCTAACTTGACTTTTGACTTAGCTTGTCAGACAGCTATGTTGATGGATATGGCCGACCGATACTCCCGAGAGCTTCACACCATTTCCAGTCATCAGACAACCGAGGTAAATCGGCTGCAGACTAAAAGTAAAAGGCAGATGGGCCCCAAGATCTCAGCAACTGGCCAAGGTAACAGTGCATTGAAGTCGTGCTATCAGTGCCTGGGACTACACATCGCTCAAAGCTGTCCATATGTGAAGGCGGAGTGTTTCAACTGCAAGAAAACTGGGCATCTTGCGAAGGCGTGCCTACAGAAGAGTAAACCGACTGGCAATGCTAGAAGTAGAAATCGCCAGACACTACACACCATTGAAGAGAAACAGCAGGATGAGGAGTTTCTGGAGATTCACGTCATCAGAAGCACGAAGGTATCTAACAGCAATTCGCGAGGTATCGTCATCCAAGTAGATGTCACAGGAACCAGGATACCCATGGAAATCGACACTGGTGCATCCGTGAGCGTAGTACCGGAATCACTATATCGTGACAAGTTGCATGATTATCGACAAGAGAAATCGAAGGTAGAGCTGCGAGGCTACTCAAGAGAGCAAATCCCTTTTGTAGGAAGTGTCACCATAGCAGTGAAATACAAGGATCAGTGTCAGAGCTTGCCTCTCATAATAGTGGCAGGATTTTTGGGTTCCCTTTTATGTTAACCGCCATTCTACTCTCATATTCTCTCTTTGCCAATCTTATTTTCATCTTCACTTCCCCTCTCAACTTATTGTATCTGGTATGGTTCTCCCTTGAAGAATTCACCTGACATGCATCATACACCCTCTTTTTTTGTTTCATCATCTTCTCTATTTCCCTTGTCATCCAAGGTGCCCTTGCTTTGGTTCCCTTACCCTCACTCGAAGTGGGCAGAGGTGTTTCCGATGCGGATAATAACAACAAGCAAAATACTAAACAATTTGTGAAGATTATTTTCTTCATATGGTCTCCCAGAAGAAATTGTGTCAGATAATGTGCCGCAATTTTGTTCAGAAGAGTTCACACAGTTCATCAGCAGAAATTATGTGAAACATACCAAAGTTCCACCATACCACCTTGCTTCAAATGGTGCAGTAGAGGGCACAGTACAAATTGTCAAACATGCCATCATCAAGCAAATGTTAGATCCAAGTCCAAAGAAACGTCAGTTGTCGTTGGACCACAAACTGGCAAATTTTCTGATTACTTATCGGAATACTTCTCATACCACTGGTAGGAATCTAGTAGAGTTGTTTCTCAAACGACTGCCACGACCAAGGATCTCGTTGTTCAAGCTAAACTTGGCACAGTCCATAGAAGAGAAACAATCAAGGCAGAAAGAGAGTCATAATAAAGGTAGAGTTAGAGAGAGAAGTGTGAAGTTGAACCAGAAGGTTAGAGTGAAGAACCATCACCATAAGTAGTTAAAGTGGTTACCAGGAAGAGTAGTGAAGATATGTGACCTCACACATATTTGGTCAAGATACAAAAAGAAAATACTGCAGATGCTGGAAATCTGAAATAAAAACAGAAAATGCTGGAGACACTCAGCAGGCCAGGCAGCATCTGTGAGAGAGAAACAGAGTTAACGTTTCAGGTCAATGACCTTTCGTCAGAACTGGAAAAAAGCAGGAAATGGAACAGATTTTAAAGCAAGTTTAGGGGCTGGGAAATGGAAAGAACAAAAGGGAAGGTCAGTGATAGGATGGAAGGCAGGAGAATTAAAGAGACATTAAGAGATATTCAAGGCAAAAGGAGATGGTAATGGGACAGGTTAAGAAACAAAGGATGGCTCTAGATGAAGTGTGAATTGCGCTGGCAGAATGAAAGACAGCTGCCATTTGGAAGAGAAGAACAAAAGGCACAAACAAAAAGTGTGGATAAAAAATATATATATGATAGTGGCCGAGGTTATGATCTGAAATTGTTGAACTCTATGTTGAGTCCAGAGGGCTGTAAAGTGCCTAATCGAAAGATGAGGTGCTGTTCCTCGAGCTTACGCTGAGCTTCCGTGGAACAATGCAAGAGGACGAGGACAGTGAGGTCTGAGTGGGAGTGGTGCGAAGAATTAAAGTGACAAGCGACCGGAAGCTCAGGGTCCCCCTTACAGACTGAACGGAGGTGTTCCGCAAAGCAGTCACCCAATCTGCATTTGGCCTCCACAATGTAGAGGAAACCACATCGTGAGCTGCGAATACAGTATACTAAATTGCAAGAAGTACAAGTAAATCGCTGTTTCACCTGGAAGGGGTGTTTGGGGCCCTGGACAGTGGGAAGGGGGGAGGTATAAGGGCATGTGTTGCATCTCCTGCGCTTGCACGGGAAGGTGCCGGGCAAAGGGGAAGGGGTGCTGGGGGTGATAGAGGAGTGGACTAGGGTGTCGAGGAGGGAGCGGTCCCTACAGAATGCTGAAAGGGGAGGTGAGGGGAGGATGCGTTTGGTGGTGGGATCACGCTGGAGGTGGCGGAAATGGCGGAGGTTGATCCATTGAATGTGGAGGCTGGTGGGGTGAAAGGTGAGGACAAGGGGAACTCTATCGTGGTTCTGGGAGGGAGAGGCAGGGGTGAGGGCAGAAGTGCGGGAGATAGAACAGGACACGGTCGAGGGCCGTGTCAACCACTGTAGAGGGGAATCCTCGGTTGAGGAAAAGAGAAGACATGTCGGAAGCACTGGTATGGAAGGTGGCATCGTCAGAGCAGATGCGACGGAGACGGAGAAACTGGGAGAATGGAATAGAGTCCTTACAGGAGGCGGGGTGGGAGGAAGTGTAGTCCAGGTAGCTGTGGGAGTCGGTGGGCTTGTAGTGAATGTTTGTCAATAACCTATCCCCAGAGATGGAGATGGAGAAGTCGAGGAAGGGAAGGGAAGAGTCGGAGATGGACCATGTGAAGGTGAGGGAAGGGTAGAAATTGGAAGCAAAGTGAATGAAATTATCTAGTTTAGGGTGCGAGCAGGAAACAGCACCGATACAGTCATCAATGTACCGGAAAAAGAGGTGAGGGAGGGGACCTGAGTAGGACTGGAGCAAAGAGTGTTCCACATATCCCACAAAAAGGCAGGCATAGCTAGGACCCATGCGGGTTCCCATAGCAACACCTTTGATTTGGAGGAAATGAGTCGAGTCAAAGGAAAAGTTGTTCAATGTGAGAACTTACAGAACTTATCTCTTCCTATCTCGACTCTATTTTTTCTCCCCTTGTCCAGTCTCTTCCCACCTACATCTGCGACTCTACTGACGCCCTCCACCACTTTAACAGTTTCCAGTTTCCTGGCCCCAACCGCTTCCTTTTCACTATGGACGTACAATCCCTCTACACCTCCATCCCCCACCAGGGTGGCCTGAGGGCGCTCTGCTTCTTCCTTGAACAGAGGCACAACCAGTCCCCATCCACCACCACCCTCCTCCGCCTGGCTGAACTTGTTCTCACATTGAACAACTTCTCCTTTGACTCCACTCATTTCCTCCAAATCAAAGGTGTTGCTATGGGAACCCGCATGGGTCCTAGCTATGCCTGCCTTTTCGTGGGATATGTGGAACACTCTTTGTTCCAGTCCTACTCAGGTCCCCTCCCTCACCTCTTTTTCTGGTACATTGATGACTGTATCGGTGCCGTTTCCTGCTCTCGCCTTTAACTAATTTCATTCACTTTGCTTCCAATTTCCACCCTTCCCTCACCTTCACATGGTCCATCTCCGACTCTTCCCTTCCCTTCCTCGACTTCTCCGTCTCCATCTCTGGGGATAGGTTATTGACAAACATTCACTACAAGCCCACTGACTCCCACAGCTACCTGGACTACACTCCCTCCCACCCCGCCTCCTGTAAGGACTCTATTCCATTCTCCCAGTTTCTCCATCACCGCCGCATCTGCTCTGATGATGCCACCTTCCATACTAGTGCTTCCGACATGTCTTCCTTTTTCCTCAACCGAGGATTCCCCTCTACTGTGGTTGACACGGCCCTTGACCGTGTCCGTTCTATCTCCCGCACTTATGCCCTCACCCCTGCCCCTCCCTTCCTGAACCACGATAGAGTTCCCCTTGTCCTCACCTTTCACCCCACCAGCCTCCACATTCAACGGATCATCCTCCCCCATTCCGCCACCTCCAGCGTGATCCCACCACCAAACGCATCTTCCCCTCACCACCCCTTTCAGCATTCCATAGGGACCGCTCCCTCCGCGACACCCTGGTCCACTCCTCTATCACCCCCAGCACCCCTTCCCCTTCGCCCGGCACCTTCCCGTGCACGCGCAGGAGATGCAACACATGCCCTTATACCTCCCCCCTTCCCACTGTCCAGGGCCCCAAACACCCCTTCCAGGTGAAACAGCGATTTACTTGTACTTCTTGCAATTTAGTATACTGTATTCGCAGCTCACGATGTGGTTTCCTCTACATTGTGGAGGCCAAATGCAGATTGGGTGACTGCTTTGCGGAACACCTCCGTTCAGTCTGTAAGGGGGACCCTGAGCTTCCGGTCGCTTGTCACTTTAATTCTTCGCACCACTCCCACTCAGACCTCACTGTCCTCGTCCTCTTGCATTGTTCCACGGAAGCTCAGCGTAAGCTCGAGGAACAGCACCTCATCTTTCGATTAGGCACTTTATAGCCCTCTGGACTCAACATAGAGTTCAACAATTTCAGATCATAACCTCAGCCACTATCATATATATATTTTTTATCCACACTTTTTGTTTGTGCCTTCTGTTCTTCTCTCCCACATGGCAGCTGTCTTTCATTCTGCCAGCACAATTCACACTTCATCTAGAGCCATCCTTTGTTTCTTAACCTGTCCCATTACCATCTCCTTTTGCCTTGAATATCTCTTAATGTCTCTTTAATTCTCCTGCCTTCTATCCTATCACAGACCTTCCCTTTTGTTCTTTCATCCCCTCCCCCATTTCCCAGCCCTAAACTTGCTTTAAAATCTGTTCCATTTCCTGCTTTTTTCCAGTTCTGACGAAAGGTCATCGACCTGAAACGTTAACTCTGTTTCTCTCTTCACAGATGCTGCCTGACCTGCTGAGTGTCTCCAGCATTTTCTGTTTTTATTTGGTCAAGATGTTTGATCATGGAAAGGTTAGGTTTGTTCACATTAATCATATCTTACCGACAGATGTGGAAGGAGTTGAAAGCTGGGATGATCCAATTTATTCTGATGAGTCAGATAGACTTGTTACAAGTAGAGAACCAGTAGCAAAGCTTACATCAGACGTACCAGAAACAAGTCCAAGAGAAAGTCAGAATTTTGTCTGAGCCCGAGTCAGGCAGACAAACAGTCTGAAAGTGTAAAGAGTCCAAGTGTAGATCAAGGTCAGCTGTTGGAGAAAAGTTCTCCTCAGGCTCAGCCTAGAATGAGTCAAAGTCCTACAACAAGATCTGAAAGTTCTGTTCAAGGAAGAAGGTATCCTCTTCGAAACAGAAAACCCGTGGTAAAGTTTAATTTTAAAGATGGGAAATAAGTTCATATCTTTTGTTTGTGTTACAGAATTCTATAGCAGAATTTGAAAACGTAAAATGGGTTCCATTTGAGAAATATATACCAAAGGTTGTGTATACCATGCAAGTCATGAACAATAATTATTTGCTATGATTAACTTCTTTGATATGGAGGGAGAAGTGTAATAGCGCCACCTGGTGACTAATGCTGTATATAATAATAAAGCACAACGGCAGTGCCGTTATTACCAGACGCCATGTTGTGCAGTTGTATATATGTGCTGTGTCCCAAGATATCACACTGGTGCTTCACTTTCTACACGATATAGGAATGTCGGACTGCAAGATATGTTAAAAATGAATTTGCTTAGTTAAGTTGTGTATGTCAGTGGTGTATATATTCAAGATGGAGGCAAAACTCCTCACCCTCAGCAGGGTATTCCTGACTTTACTCTGCCAGCAGTGCAGCAGAGTGGCCAGGATTTGGCTGGAATAAATCCGCTGAGTCCCGGCCTTCATCTGCAAATTTCTGTGGGAACCTGTTTGGGATGGAATCTCTGGGAGTGGCAAAAAAATGAAAAACAACCTCAGGCCAATTTAGGAAGAAAAAAACTCTGGGAAATTCCTCTCCGAAACCCTGAAGGCCATCAAACAAATTTCAGAAAACCACAGTGACTGACAGACACATCGCCCAATACCCACCTATCTTCCATTGTAGTTATGTTGGCCACACTCGGGTACTCATTGCTCAGTCTGAACAAAAAGTGTTTGCAAGGAATTGGTTTCAGTTCAATTTATATAAGAAAAGTAATAGCATGTATAACATATGAAAATAATTAATAATAGACTCATTGGCTAGCAGCTTTAGCTTGTACAATCAATTTGCAAACTAAAAAAAAATGAAATCTGGTGAAATCATGAACATATTCTAAAAAGATGCATTTACAAATTAGCTCGAAATAATTGAACAGAGGAAACATCACAAGTTCATTTACAATATGGCTACACAGAGACCAGAGGAATTCTTACCTCCCACCTGCTTTGGGAGATTTAAATTATAAAGCATTTCATAAAATACCCAGGAGAGAGCTATCTGTATAGAGAACTTCCCATCCTGCAAAATACTGAGGATCTGTTGAATGGCATTTTGCTAACTTTCATGGATCTTGTCTGCCCTCAACTGGACTTGGCACCAGGCTTTCTTCAGCAAAGAATTCACTTCAACTAGTTATTCAGGTAAATCAAATTGCAATTCTTGTCACAAACATATACCATAGTAATGGCTATCTATCATACAATTAAATTCAAAGTAGTCTAAATTGGGCCACTGTTTGGACATAATTTAAAAAAGAACTGAAATTGTGTTTTTTGGATTGGATATGCCTGTCCTTTTATGGAAAAATTGGTGCATGTGCACATGAGACCTGTTTCCATATTTCTGTGTGATGCTATCCTACAGCTCATAACACCTTGCTCATCAGAAGCTGTGGACAGTGCTTAAAATTAGAATAGGTGGCATATTTTATACTCCTCTCCATACCAACCATTTTCCAAGATGGTCAAAATGGCTCAGAAGCTATATAACTAAGCTCCAGGATGACTTCCTTCTGTCAATAATAATTTAATGAAAACATTGGCACAAGTATAGAATCATAGAATTAACCGCACCAACATGAATCATTCGACTCTTCAAGCCAGTACTGGAGCCATCTACTGTAATTCCATTTACCCACCTTTCTCCACAGCATCACTAGAACTAAACACTTGATTAGTTGACAGTATAATTTCAATTCCTTTGCAGTAGTAGTGTTTTTTTTGGCTACATTTTGATATGTTGTGTGTGTGCATATTTTGATTTCCTATGGACATATTGATGAGGAAGCCCCACAAATGGTGCAAGTTGTGGAGGTTGGATGTTTTTATTGTCTGTTTTCCGATAACCAGTTTAAATCTACTTTCTCTGGTTATGAATTTAAACAAAGCATATAGATTATCTTTGTTGCAGTTACATAGCATGTAATGATTCCAGAGCATTCTTAAAGTAATAGTAATATTATACTGGTCACTGCAACATTCCTTATCTAGGTGAACACAAGAGGCTAGATTTTCCACTTTGGTGGAAGGCTGGTAGAAATATTTTATCGAATCCTTCAAGCATTAGGAATAAATAACTGAACTACAGGTTTATGTTGCTACTAAAAACCCTAAACTCATAGCCCTCACAGAAATGTGATTGAGTTTTGAGGATAGGTCTAAATTTAACATATCTTGATATAAAGAAGATATTGCATTTACATAGCATCTTTTACAACCTCATGATGTTCAAAAATGTTTCACAGCCAGTGAAGTACTTTGAAGTGTAGTCACTGTTGTAATGTAAGGAAATGCAGCAGCCAATTTGTAAACATCAAGGACCCACAAACAGCAATGAGATAAGTAATCTGATTTAGTGTCCCTGAAAGATTGTATCTCTGCAGTTTCTGTGTTTATATACTGTGTAATAATGGGCCGAAAATTGATCCCGGGACGCGAGAGTACGCACTGCATACTCTCGCGTATTCCCACTCCAATTGCCGGTTTTCTGCATGCCCTGCGCATGCGCTGAAAACCGGCAATTGCTCTTCTGAAAAGGGGGCGGGGCCTGGGTGCATCGCGTGCGCGCTACAGGCTGCGCGCACGCTGTGCACTTCATGCTTTGGACGCGCAGGTAAGTAGGGAAGATTTTGGAAATGTAAAAAGGAGGAGTAAGACCCGCTTTTAAGAAGGTAAGTAGTGAATTAAGTATTTTTTTGAATTTTTTTTTACAGGTATATCTTTTTTATAGACTTTAAAGACAGGTAAGTTTATTTTTATAACTTTTTAAAAGATTTTAAATTTTTTCAAAAATTTAATTTTTTATTTAAAATGGTTAATTTAATTAACTATACTTATTTTATTAATGTGATGGTTTTTTTTTTAAATTTAATTGAGGTTTAGCTGTTATTTTGGGGGGGTGTAAGATTCATAAGTCTCACAGCCATGAATGGAAGATGGTGTGCTGCCATTGGCTCTAACTGAGTCACGTGATCCCACAGCTCGCACGAATTCACTACGCCGCTGGGATACGCAAGCCCAGCACAGCTGATGTCTGGAACATCAAGTTCGTGCGAGCTGGATCAGAAAAAGCATAAGCGAGGTGAGACATCGCGGGGAAGGCTTACCCCCGCGGGAACAGAGCGAGATCAATTTCTGGGCCATTGTATATTCACTCATTGTACCTTTACCTGACGAAGGGGCGACAGCTCCGAAAGCTTGTAATTTTAAATAAATCTGTTGGACTATAACCTGGTGTTGTGTGACTTCTCAATTTTGTCCACCGCAGTCCAACACCGGCATCTCCGCATCATGATTTAGTGTTGTTGATAGAGTGGTAAACATTAGACAGGACACCAGTAGAATTCCCTTGCTCTTCTTTGAATAGTGCCATGGATCTTTTACATCCACTTAAGAGGGCAGATGGGGTCTCAGTTTAACATCTCATCCAAAAGACAACACCTCTGACAGTGTAGAATTCCTTCAGTTCTGCACTGAAATGTCAGCCTTGATTATGTGCTCAACTCTCTAAGTGGGCCTTAAAGACACAAACTTCAAACTCAGAGGCAAGAGTACTGCCACTGAGCCAAGACTGAAACCTATTATTTAGGAAGGGATAGGTTAGGTAGGGAGGTGAATTGGCCAATCTTGTTAGGAAAGGAATAAGTGTGGTGAAGCAAGGTGAAACTGTAAGTGGAGAAAGAAGTAGGAAAATACTTTAGTTCCAATTGGAGTTCATCAGAAATTCTGATCGTGCTTCTGTGTTATAGATCACTGAACCAAGCGAGGGATAAGGATCTGCAGCTGTGCAATCAAATCACTAAGGCAGCCAATGAAGGGATGATGGCAGTGATGGGAGAGTTTAATTATCCACTTATAAGGTGGACAAACAGGCATAAGAGATGGGTGGCATTTATTGAAGCAAACAATTAATCCTTCTTAATTCAGCACGTGAGCATTAGCACTAGAATAGATAATATCTGGGATTTAATGTTTAGTAATGAGCCACAGCTGTTAGGAAACCTAAAGCTGGGATAACACATTGTTTTTTTTAGGCCATTCCAGTATAAAGTTTGAAATACAGAATTATAGAAAGTTTAGGGATAATAGTATCCTGGTGTCACATTGTCAAAAGTCTCAAGTTTACAGAAAGGAAGAGATATGTCATGGCAGCTAAATGGGAGAGGGAGCTGGGGCGATTGATTGCAGCACCCAAAGAAAATGGGATTTAAAAAAAATTAAAAATCCTGGAAGACTACGAAGCCTCACGTGTTCTCATGTGGAGGAGTATATAATAAGGGAAGCTGCAATGGCTACATGGAAAATTAGTTTGGTAACTTGCACTCAAAAAGATATATATTAAAGCTTGCAAAATGAGTAATAGTTTTTCAAACCAGGGATAACATAGAAACCAATTACTGCTAACAAATGAAGTTTCAGGTAAACTAAAATGAATCTGGAGAGGAGGATAGCAAAATTATAGTACAGCATTATTTAAATGTATGTTAAGAGTCAGAGATCAATTAGAGAATGACTATGACCATTGCAGGGTGACTTGGGAGAATTGCAAATGATGAGAAGGGAATGGTAGAACAGTTGAATGGGTACTTTGTGTCTGCCTTTAACTGTGAGGAAGTTGGATCTGTCTCTTCATAGCAGATGAAATTGAAACTCTATCAGGTTGCTCGCACATCTCAAAGGAGCAGGCTAATTTAATAGGGCTCAAGATATAGGAAACACCAGGGTCAGATTTAATTTCTCCTAGGATTCTGAAGGAAATGGCAGAGATTGTGAGCGGTGCCCTGGTAAATATTTTCAGTAGTTCATTGAGAAGTGCCAGATGATTGGATGAAGCCACATGTGGTGACCTAATTTAACAAAAAAGATTAAAATCTCAACCTGGAAAGTATAGACCTGTGAGTTTAACCTCTGTGGTGGGGAAGTTACTGAAAATCATCATTAGCGGTGCTATTAATGATCAGTTCGAATGTTCAGGCTTGATAGGGGATTCCCAACGTGGCCTCAGAAAAGTCTGATACCTGGTGTCGGGTATCTGAGCTACAGTGAGAGGTGATAGAAGCTAAGTTTATACTAGAGAAAAGTGAGAAGGGATCTTGTTGAGATATTCAAGTTCCTTCAGAGCATTGACAAATTGGACACTGAGAAACTGTTTACTATGGTCCTGAGGATAACAGTGGGGGAGGTGTAGGGTTTTCTTTTTGTTCAGGCACAAAAGCTCATGAATCAAGTGAGACTCTAGAGGGAATATGAGATGAAGCTCAGAAGAGTGAAGTTGAATGGATAGATCAGATATAACTACTTCACACAGAAGGTGGTGAAAATTCAGAATGGGCTGCTCAGGGATGCGATTGAGACTGATAATATCAGTAATTTTAAGAGAGCCTTTGACACACGTTTGGCAAGATAATAAACTGAATGATGTAGATAGTGAACTGTATATT
Organism: Squalus acanthias; assembly: GCA_030390025.1. Classification (NCBI taxonomy): domain Eukaryota; kingdom Metazoa; phylum Chordata; class Chondrichthyes; order Squaliformes; family Squalidae; genus Squalus; species Squalus acanthias. Next base: position 90,985,253 of record CM059426.1, read on the forward strand.
CTGTTTTTGAACTCGGGCTGGTCCGATGAACTGAAATGCTTGTTTCCAGTCCTGTCATCCTGTGTTCTATTTCTTTTTGCACTTTCTCTACCCTTTTCCTTCCCACAAACTCAGATTCCATGTTAGAGAGACTGTCCACAGTGTCCTCCATAAACAAAAACAATAAAAATTAATTTGCTATCCCTGGTAACTTGACACCATGTCACCTTTGGGATCTTTCAATGGTTCTGCTGTTTGTATTTTTAGCTGCTTGCTGCAACTATATTCATAGAAATGCTTGACATTCCTGTGCCTTTTGCATAATATTTTTAAACACAATGCACTTTGATTCCATATTTTACCTCTCCAACAGTTCTAGTCAGTCAACTGTCCTTAGCTCACCCCTTACCCTCTCAAAATCTGCCTTTCTAAAGTTGAATGTTTATATTGTACTCATTCTCTTTTTCCCTCATAAGCCCAACTTTAAATTCCATCATAGTGTGGTTGCTGTTGCCAAAGTGTTCTCCAACTCTGGCTTATTCTACCATCTGATGATTGATATCAGGTCCAATAGCATCCTGCTTCTATGGGTTCCTTAACTATTTGTTCCATCTAAAAATTCAACATTGATTCCAGGATCATGATTTCACTCTTATGGCATCCTTTATAGATTTCCCAATGTATCTCTGATAAATTGAGCTCACCCATAACATCTATATCCCTTCCTGTGCATGCTTCCCTTATTTAGCTACAAAGTCCAGTCCTTCATCCTCCCCTGGTAATCTTTAGCAGGCAGCTATGATTAGTTTCCTTCCCCTCAGATCTCTCCTCTCTATCCACAAGGTTTGCAACCTTATCCACATCTGGACCAGATAGGACCATCTCTATTATAATGAAGTCTTCTTTTACATTACAAATGATACACCTTCAAGATTGTCTCTTCTATTTCTGTGAAGTTTCTGTATCCCTGTTCATTTAACCAAATGATGTTATTGTTGAACCAGGTCTCTGGATAGCTTTTCTCTCCAGTATGAACCTCTCAGTCTACAATTTTATTTGTAAGACTTTTAGCATACATATATAAAATGGGTTTCCTCACTCCCTAGACTGATGTGTCTATTTATTTTGTCATTATTTCCCTGTGTAATCACATCCTTCCACCCTGTACACTTACCACGCTTACGTGCAGGAACGGGACAGATGGCTGGTTAAAATTGCTGAAGAGTACCTAGAGGTGGCCACACTCTCCAAGGTAAACTGCAGAGTGTTGAGGCCATGCGAATAAACACCAGCAGGCTGGTAACAGACTCTTTCATACATTCAGCCACAGTGCTGAAACTCCTTGGCAGGTCTTCCATTACCTATGATGTTAGATACTCTTCCTCTGGACTTGCTTCTCTCCCTGGCATTATGTATTGTTTTGTCCTGAAGAAAGAGAGGGTGATAGTGAGTGTCTGCTAAAAAGGAAAGTGGAGATGTGTCGGGTTTGTGCATATAATGCATGTATTGAGAACTGGAAAAGAAGCAAGATGAAATGATGATAGGGAGGTGATGATTGTAAAACCAAATGTGTGGATTATGAAGTGAGGAAGGTGTGCTGGGAGGAGTTGGTGGTTCTGCTAGGATGTGAGAAGAGAATTGTGTTAATACGTGGTGTGAAAAGAACAAAGGAAGAGGTGAGTGTACAAAAGCAAAATACTGCAGATGCTGGAAATCTGAAATAAAAACAGAAAATGCTGGAAATACTCAGCAGGTCAGGCAGCATCTGTAGAGAGAGAAACAGAGTTAACGTTTCAGGTCGATGACCCTGCGTCAGAACTGGAAAAAGCTGGAGATGGAACAGGTTTTTAAGCAAGTGCAGGGGCAGGGAAAGGGGGAGGGAAGGAAAGAACAAAAGGGAAGGTCTGTGATAGGATGGAAGGCAGGAGAGATTAAGAGACATTAAGAGAGATTAAGAGATGGTGAAAGGCAAAAGGAGATGGTAATGGGACAGGTTAAGAAACAAAAGATGGCTCTAGATGAAGTGTAAATGGCACTGGCAGAATGAAAGACAACTGCCATTTGGGAGAGAGAAAAAAAAGAGAAAATAAAATAAATGGAAAAATTTTAAAAATGATATGGGCAGAGGTTATAGTCTGAAATTGTTGAACTCTATGTTGAGTCCAGAAGGTTGTAAAGTGCCTAATCGAAAGATGTGGTGCTGTTACTCGAGCTTACATTGAGCTTCATTGGAACAGTGTAAGAGGCCGAGGACGGTGAGGTCTGAGTGGGAGTGGAGTGGAGAATTAAAGTGACAGGCGACCGGAAGCTCGGGGTCACCCTTACGGACTGAACGGAGGTGTTCCGCAAAGCGGTCACCCAATCTGCATTTGGTCTCCCCAATGTAGAGGAGACCGCATCGTGAGCAGCGAATACAGTATACTAAATTGCAAGAAGTACAAGTAAATCGCTGTTTCACCTGGAAGGAGTGTTTGGGGCCCTGGACAGTGGGAAGGGTGGAGGTAAAAGGGCATGTGTTGCATCTCCTGCGCTTGCACGGGAAGGTGCCGGGCGAAGGGGAAGGGGTGTTGGGGGTGATAGATGAGTGGACCAGGGTGTCGCGGAGGGAGCGGTCCCTTCGGAATGCTGAAAGGGGAGGTGAGGGGCTGATGCGTTCGGTGGTAGGATCACGCTGGAGGTGGCGGAAATGGTGGAGGATGATTCGTTGAATGTGGAGGCTGGTGGGGTGAAAGGTGAGGACAAGGGGAACCCTATCGTGGTTCTGGGAGGGAGGGGAAGGGGTGTTAGCAGAAGTGCGGGAAATAGAACGGACACGGTCAAGGACCGTGTCAACCACAGTAGAGGGGAATCCTCGGTTGAGGAAAAAGGAAGACATGTCAGAAGCACTAGTATGGAAGGTGGCATCGTCAGAGCAGATGCGGCGGAGACGGAGAAACTGGTAGAATGGAATAGAGTCCTTACAGGAAGCGGGGTGGGAAGAAGTGTAGTCCAGGTAGCTATGGGAGCCATTGGGCTTGAAGTGAATGTTTGTCAATAGCCTATCCCCAGAGATGGAGACAGAGAAGTCGAGGAAGATGGACCATGTGAAGGTGAGGAAAGGGTGGAAATTGGAAGCAAAGTGAATGACATTTTCTAGTTCAGGGCGAGAGCAGGAAACAGCACCGATGCAGTCATCAATGTACCGGAAAAAGAGGTGAGGGAGGGGACCTGAGTAGGACTGGAACAAAGAATGTTACACATATCCCACGAAAAGGCAGGCATAGCTGGGACCCGTGCGGGTTCCCATAGCAACACATTTAATTTGGAGGAAGTGAGTGGAGTCAAAGGAGAAGTTGTTCAATGTGAGAACAAGTTCAGCCAGGTGGAGGAGGGTGGTGGTGGATGGGGACTGGTTGTGCCTCTGTTCAAGGAAGAAGCGGAGCATCCTCAGGCCATCCTGGTGGGGGATGGAGGTGTAGAGAGATTGGACGTCCATACTGAAAAGGAGACGGTTGGGGCCAGGAAACTGTTAAAGTGGTGGAGAGCGTCGGAAGAGTCACGGATGTAAGTGGGAAGAGACTGGACAAGGGGCGAAAAAATAGAGTCGAGATAGGAAGAGATAAGTTCCGTGGGGCAAGAACAGGCTGAAACGATGGGTCTACCAGGGCAATCCTGTTTGTGGATTTGGGAAGGATGTAAAAGCGGGCTGTGCGGGGTTGGGGAACTATGAGGTTGGCGGCCGTGTAGGGAACATCTCTAGAGGAGATGAGGTCAGTGATGGTCTTGGAAACAGTGGCTTGATGTTCGGTAGTGGGGTCATGGTCCAGGTGGAGGTAGGAGGAGGTGTCGGAGAGTTGCCGTTCAGCCTCCGCTAGGTAGAGGTCGGTTCACCAAACAAGAACAGCACCACCCTTGTCAGCAGGTTTAATGACAATGTCGGGGTTGGATCTGAGAGAATGGAGTGCTGCAAGTTCAGAGGGAGGTAGGTTGGAGTGAGTGAGGGGAGCAGAGAAATTGAGACGGCCGATGTCACGCCGGCAGTTTGCAATGAAAAGATCTAGAGAGGGTAAGAGGCCAGAGGGAGGGATCCAGGTAGAATGAGAATTCTGAAAACGGGAGAAAGGGTCAGCTTTGCGGAAGGAAGACTCCTGGCCAAAGAAGTGGGCATGGAGACGAAGGCATGAGTGTGTTTGTGTAAGATTCTCAAAATTCACAGATCCCTCAAAACTCGGAGAAAAACCCTAAAGAAAAGGACTCTTTTCTAACCACTTCAGGGTGATAAAATGTATTGGGCCTAACAGAGGGAGATTCAAGGTCAAAAACCAAGATTTGGTATTTTAAAAAGGCATGTTTGGGCTTGTAAAGGAAAAGGCTGCAACAGGAGATGGGGTCAACCTCTGTAATAGACGGTTTGAGTATTGGAGTTAATCAAACTGTCTGGGGAACTGTTTAATGTCACTCTGCCCCTATCAGACAATTTACATTCTAACAATAGACCCACGGAAGAGCAATCCCCACCCAAATTACAGGACCCATCCAAAACATGCATAAAACAAATCAAGTCGCCCCACTCCATAGAAATCTCAGGCCCAGTCAGGAAACTTGAAACCTGAGCACAATGACTACAATCAAGTAAGAGCTCAACAGCTCATGGAACCCTCCCGAAACCACTTCACATATTCATAAACAAGTTACTATTTACGAGCCCGCTAAAATCCTACAATAAACCGGGACTTATTTGGCGCGCAGATTAGGAGGCCCCAATTAGTATAATTGAGGGCTTGTTTTCCCAAGAAGACAGTTCAGCAGTTACATAGTTACAACAAGTTCTCTACAAGCTCGACAGTTCTCGGCAGTTCTCAGGAGTTCATTGAGTTCGAAGAAGTTCACAGTTCTGGAAGCAGGTCAACACACAAGAAGAGACCAGAGCAACAGTTCCAGTGACCATCAGACACCTCGCGGCAACAAGAGCCTTACGAAACAACCAACCGAATATCACCACCAACCAGCCGGGTAATATTGGGCCACCGCGACCAAAGAAAACCAACTCGGGAGTAAACCGAAGATTCACAAGTTTTCTACTCTGCAATCTATTCCTGACTCACCCCTGGGTAAGATTTTTACTTAAAAGACTCTAAACCCTATCTCTAACAGAAGAAAAGTGGGTACTCACCCGATAAATCCAATACGTACCCGACTGCATCAGCGGACTCGCGAAGACTGACCAGACACGTAGTCGAAGTCCTCTACCGCGTCCGGGGTACGGCAGGCACCAACCAACACACCCAGCGAACCCCGAAACCGCGAACCAGCTCAACTGTCAAGGATTCGTTTGGTGAGCATTATCCCTGGTCCTCTAGAGCCCAACTTAGCTGGTAAAGTGGGATTGGGAGGGGTGAGGTATTTTTCTACTGTAATTTCCCTCGTGTGTATCGAAGTGTTCCCCATTTTATTAGAGTGTTAAGATTGTTGTGTTGTATTTTTTCTCTTGAATAAAGATCAAAGTTTCTTGCACCAAAACCAGTTGTCTGCTGCATTTTTTGTCACAACCCCCAAATAAGTCCAAGGTCTAGAACCAAGAGAGTGGGAGCGATTCGAACCGCTCATAAGTCAGAGGTGAAGCTGACACACCCCACCACCCCCTACATTTGGAATGAGAAAGAGGTGTTGCAGTGTGCCCTTGTGATTGTATATTGAAGGATGTGATGGCGGGAGGGAATTGTTGAGAGTGGTGTGGGAGTGGGGGTGAAATAAATTTTGTCAGGTGTTGTTGAGAGAGGCTGAGAGATGAAGAGCTGTACTCACTCTTGTTGCTTTTGTGAAGTCATTGAACATCTGATTACACTGAAGCCAGACCTGGGGTGGTGCTGCTGGCACTCACCCTGCCAGCCACCTCTGTCCAGGCCCGTTCACTAGTGGCTCTAAAGAAGGTACTGCGGATGTTGGGGAACAGTAACTTCCTCCATGCCCAGACGTCCTCCACAAGGACCTCCAGGGAGGCATCAGAAAACCTGGGGGCAGTCCTGTGACTCAGTCACAGAAAGTTCAGAGGGGAAGTGAAAAAGAAGATAAGAGGGGCAAAGAGAGAGTATGAGAATTGATTGGCAGCTAACATAAAAGGGAATTCAAAAGTCTTCTATAGGCATATAAATAATAAATGGGTAGTAAGAGGAGGGGTGGGGCCGATTAGGGACCAAAAAGGAGAACTACTCTTGGAGGCAGAGGGCATGACTGCGGTACTAAATGAGTAATTTGCATCTGTCTTCACCAAGGAAGAAGATGCTGCCAAAATCATAGCAAAAGAGAAGGTAGTAGAGATACTGGATGAGATAAAAATTGATAAAGAGGAGGTACTAAAATTGATAAAGTTGATAAGTCACCAGGACCGGATGGGATGCATCCGAGGATGCTGAAGGAAGTTAAGGAGGACATTGTGGAGATACTGGCCTCCTTAGATGTGGGGGTGGTGCCAGAGGACTGGAGAATTGCAAATGTTACACGCTTGTTCAAAAAAGGTTGTAAGGATAAACCCAGCAACTACAGGCCAGTCAGTTTAACCTCGGTAGTGGGGAAGCTTTTAGAAACGATAATTAGGGATAAAGTTAACAGTCACTTGGGCAAGTGTGGATTAATTAAGGAAACCCAGCACGGATTTGTTAAAGGCAAATCGTGTTTAACTAACTTGATCGAGTTTTTTGATGAGGTAACAGAGAGGGTTGATGAGGGCAATGCAGTTGATGTGGTGTACATGGACTTCCAAAAGGCGTTTGATAAAGTGCCACATAATAGGCTGGCCAGCAAAGTTGAAGCCCATGGAATAAAAAGGACAGTGGCAGCATGGATACAAAATTGACTCAGTGGCAGGAAACCGAGAGTAGTGGTGAACGGTAGTTTTTCGGACTAGAGGAAGGTACACAGTGGTGTTCCCCAGGGGTCGGTACTAGGACCACTGCTTTTCTTGATGTATAGTAATGACTTGGACTTGGGTGTACAAGGCACAATTTCAAAATTTGCAGATGACACAAAACTTGGAAGTATAGTGAACAGTGAGGAGGATAGTGATAAACTTCAAGAAGACACAGACTGGCTGGAGAAATGGGCGGACATGTGGCAGATGAAATTTAACGCAGAAAATTGCGAAGTGATACATTTTGGGAGGAAGAACAAGGAGAGGCAATATAAACTAAAGGGTTCAATCCTAAAGGGTGTGCATGATCAGAGAGACCTGGGGGTATATGTACACAAATCGTTGAAGGTGGCTGGGCAGGTTGAGAAAGTGGTTTAAAAAGCATACGGGATCCTGGGCTTCATAAATAAAGGCATAGAGTACAAAAGCAAGGAAGTTATGATGAACCTTTATAAAACACTGGTTCGGCCTCAACTGGAGTATTGTGTCCAATTCTGGACACCGCACTTTAGGAAGGATGTGAAGGCCTTGGAGAGGGTGCAGAAAAGATTTATGAGAATGATTCCAGGGATGAGGGACTTCAGTTACGTGGATAGACTGGAGAAGCTGGGGTTGTTCTCCTTAGAGCAGAGAAGGTTGAGAGGAGACTTGATAGAGGTGTTCAAAATCATGAGGGGTCTAGACAGAGTAGATAGAGAGAAACTGTTCCCATTGGCAGAAGGGTCAAGAACCAGAAGACACAGATTTAAGGTGATTGGCAGAAGAACCAAAGGTGACATGAGGAAAACCTTTTTTACACAGCGAGTGGTTCGGATCTGGAATGCACTGCCTGAAAGGGTGGTGGAGGCAGACTCAATCGTGGCTTTCAAAAGGGAATTAGATAACTACCTGAAGAAAAAAAAAATCAGGGCTACGGGGAAAGGGCGGGGGAGTGGGACTAGCTGAAGTGCTCTTGCAGAGAGTCGGCACGGGCTCGATGGGCTGAATGGCCTCCTTCTGTGCTGTAACCATTCTATGATTCTCCTAATGGTCCTTTTCCACCAGCATAACAGTGAAATTTGGCATCAGGGAATGCAACCACAATTTAAGAGGTACATTCCCACTTTACATAGGCTTTGAGAGGGCCACTGGAATTTGCACAGAGAAAATGACTGAGCTGCCCATCAATCATCATAAAATGAGGCCTGGGTGTTGAATTCACCCAGGCATTTTAATTTTGTTTAATTCATTCATGGAATGTGGGCATCACTCGCAAGGCCAGCATTTACTGTCCATCCCTAATTACCTTGAGAAGGTGGTGGTGAGCTGCCTTCTTGAACCGCTGCAGTCCATGTGGTGAAGGTACTCCCCACTGTGCTGTTAGGGAGGGAGTTCCAGGATTTTGACCCAGCGACGATGAAGGAATGGCAATATATTTCTAAGTCAGGATGGTGTGTGACTTGGAGGGGAACTTGCAGTTGATGATGTTCCCATGCGTCAGATGCCCTTGTCCCTCTAGGTGGTAAAGGCCATGGTTTTGGGAGGTGCTGTCAAAGAAAGCCTTGGCGAGTTGCTGCAGTGCATCTTGTAGATGGTACACACTGCAGCCACAGTGCGCTCGTGGTGGAGGGAATGAATGTTTAAGGTGGTGGATGGGGTGTCAATCAAGCGGGCTGCTTTGTCCTGGATGGTGTTGAGCTTCCTGAGTGTTTTTGGAGCTGCACTCATCCAAGCAGTAGAGTATTCCATCACACTCCTGACTTGTGCCTTGCAGATAGTGGCAAGGCTTTGGGGACTTGGGAGGTGAGTCACTCACCGCAGAATACCCAGCTGCTGACCTGCTCTTATAGCCACAGTAATTAAGTGGCTCGTCCAGTTAAGTTTCTGGTCAATGGTGACCCCAAGGATGTTGATGGTGGGGGATTTGGCGATGGTAATGCCGTTGAATGTCAGGGGGAGATGGTTAGACTCTCTTGTTGGAGATGGTCATTGCCAGATACTTGTATGGCACAAATGTTACTTGCCACTTATCAACCCAAGCCTGAATGTCATCCAGGTCTTGTTGCATATGGGCACGGACTGCTTCATTATCTGAGGAGTTGCAAATAGAACTGAACGCTGTGCAATCATCAGTATCCCCACTTCTGACCTTGCGGTGAAGGGAAGCCTCTCACTAGACATTATGGGGGCTACCTGCTCATTCCTCCTACCCCCCGCCCCCTGGCCCGATATCCTCCCTGAGTAAAAAGCAGGGCTGTAATGACAGTCCCATTGCTGAGCCAAGGCTGTCAGCTGACTCAGAAGGTTGCAGATTCAAACTGCAGACTTGAGCACATAATTTGGCTAACACTCCAGTGCAATACTGAGGGGATGCTGCACTGTTGGAGATCCTGGGGGCAATTTTCCCCGGATTCTTTAGGTGCTAAAGGGCCTTCGAGGTGGCCAAGATGGGGTCTTAAGCTGAAACACCAGTTTAGCTCGCATTTAGCACAAGACACCATCTTGGTAAACGAGTTGAAGCTTGCACTAGGAATGCTACCCAGAGGATCAGAAAGGGTCTGATTGTCACTTAAATTGCCTGCACATTAAGGCGGCTGAACAGCATTTTGGTGGATAGCGCTTGACCTAACACCCTCTCCTAACAGCGACCAGCTTATTGGGAGTAAACAAGTCTTAGCAGAGGATTTTGAGCACTACTTCTAGGTATATAACCTTTTACTTTTCACTTGCTGCTGGAGGTTTGAAGAGGCCTTTTGAAACACTTCAGGAGACTTTCTGGGACACTTTGTCAAGACTTCACCAATACTCGAGCAACAATTATTCTGGAAATTCTCTGAGGACATCACCTAAGAAGAGTAAGTGCTGTGCTACTCCACCTTTATAGGAGTCACCAGGTGAAAGGTAGTGCTCGGCACCTTGCTAGGGGTCATCCTTGGTCTGCAGAAGGAATGGGAGGAGGACCTGAGGCCAGGCAGAGGAGCAGTAGCTGCTGTAGGAGAGAGGGACAGGAGGGACAGAAAGGTGAGGTGGACTCCTTCCGCACCACCCCCCCAGCCCCCGGTGGGTACAGGACATTCCTCCTCCTCTGAACCTCTTCCACCAGGATCTCCAATGCCACATCCCAGAATCGGTGTGCCCTCTCACTCGGTCCCTGAGCCATCCTGAAATGTGCTGCTGTGTGTCAGCCAGCCCACTCCCCACCTTCAGTGGAAGTGTGTGAGTGAAGCCCACATATACCGCACCATGAAAATTGCTTGAATGCTAAACCAGCAGGTGTCTGTTTCAGCACCTCCAGGCAAGTCCAAACTGTGGTAATCAGCAATTAGGACCAAAATTGCGTGCGAAAACCAGACTTTCAAACAGGCGTGTCTTATTAGCACTGCACCCATTTAGCGCCTGTTTTCACCCTTTCACCAAAATAACCCAGCTGTTTTTTGGATGAGAAGTTAAACTGAGACCTGTAAAATTCGCAATTATCGCGATTCGAAATAACGAGATAAAGCAGATTCGTTTCATCAGTTTTATTTCAACGAAATGCTGTCATGATTAAACAGGACACAGAAGCCTGTAAAATGGCCACCGCGCCTCGTGGCAGAAGCTTCCAGAATTTTTAGTGGGCAGACAAGATGGCGTTCGAATAAACATTTCAGTATAAGATTGGTTAATATGCAGCAAACACTGATAAAGACAGGATGCAACCTGTCTGCATTCGACACAATAGCAAGAGATATAAGTGCTAGAATTGTTTTCCATGCACAAGTAAGGACCATTGTACTGGGCAATTGAAGGCCCATCCAGATACATCAATACACAAATTCCCCACGGCTCTACAATGAGAGAGCCATTCTCGGGTGCTTACACAAGTATTCGGAGGCCCCCAAAACCCCACCAGGGAGGCTCCTAGCTGGTTCCACAATGGGAAAAAAACATTAACGGGTAGTTGGCCAGTCTCAGGTGCTACCGAAACCCATTACAAACAAGAATCACCCCATACTGGGAATTTTGAGCGCCAAGATTTTACAAAAGATGAACATTAAGATTTGGGCGGGAGATAAGGGAACCCAGCACTATAACTATAGACAACAAATGTCCATCGGTCTCTTATTCCCTTGATTCGTGCTCTTATCTCTGCGGACTCTTGACTCAGGCTGAATTCTGCTGGACGAGCAGCCATCTGTTGCCTCTGGACTCTAGCCGTGCTGGACGGTTACTCGAATGTTGGGTGGAGCTCAAGCAGAACGAGCCGCCCTGACGAAGGCCAGTGACCGGGTGCACCATCCCGAGCGTCGGTAAACGGTGTTTTGGACCCGAAGGCCCGGCAAGATGAGATGAGAAGAAAAGAACAAGAATCCACGTGCCGCCGCGGTCAGTAAACCCCGACCGCGCCCGTAAATATAAAGACCATCTTTGAACTCTATCAGGTTGCTGCCGAACCAGTGGAAGACTCTCTTTCGAATTCTATCGACAACCGGTGTCAATACAGGAAGACTCTTCTTTGAATTTTACCGGTTAACTGGTGTCGGTCCAGAAAGACTTTTCTTTGAGTTCTACAGCCGGGCCCGAGCACTGTCGAGTTCTTCATGACAACGGGGAGCCCAGCCTGCTAGCCGGAGCAGAGAAGATAAACAAGTGGGGTACAGAGACCCCTTCCAACACGTGACAGTCAGGTGTTGCAGCAAAACAAGCCGAGTGCCTCGTTTAAAATTCTCCGAAGTATCACGAGTGGTGAGCATGTTTCCCGATCCTACAAATCTAGATTAGTGTAGGTATTGATAGGGGAGGGTGGTTTTATTAAGGATAAATATAATGTGTTCCCCTTTTTACGATGTGCCGTGCGTTCCTCATTACCCTAGACCAAGTTTTATGAATGTATGTATACTTGTACTGTCATTAATTTCTGCCTATGACATGTACTTCATGATTTTGGACGTTATGCAATAAAGATTTCCATTTCGTACTATTCAACCGGGTCTATTTGAGTTTTCTCTGCATTACTGCTCTCGCACCTAAGTCCAGTGTTAGAACCGTAAGGGCGAGTGGGTCGAACCACTCACAGGTGCTTATTGCAACAAGGCTGGCCGGAGACCAGAGCAAGCAATAGTATTAGGCAACGAAGGCCTAACCCCGCACAAGCACCTACGACCGAACCCCTTACAGACCTTAACTGCTTGCTCAGTTGGACATATAAGATCACATGGCATATTCAAAGAAGAGCAGGGAGTTCTCTCAGTACCCTGATCAACAGTTATCTCAATGACCACCACCAAAAACAGATTATTTCATTATTCATACATTTGCTGTTTGTGGAACCTTGCTGGGTGTAAATTGGCTGCCATGTTTGCCTACATAACAGCAGTGATTAAACTTCAAAAAGAAATCATTGACTGTGGTATGTCTTGAAGGAAATTTCAAGGTGTTCTATAAATGCAAGTTCTTTCTTTTACCTGCTGTATCAGCGTTTGTGGTTTGTACTGTCCTTTACCAGCCTCGATCTGGACCATGATGTCTAGAATTACATAGAAATTACAACAGGTTCCACCCAATCAGTCCGTATTGGTATTTATCCTTCACATCTGCCTTTATTCCACTTTCCTTCAAACATTCAACTAATCTATTCTTAAAGGTTGACATGGTCTTTTTTGAAATCATTAACTTCAGTCAGGCATTCCACAGCTTCACAAACCTCTGTATACATAACATAAGAACATAAGAAATAGGAGCAGGAGGAGGCCATTTGGCCCTTCGAGCTTGCTCCGCCATTCAATAAGATCATGGCTGATCTTCTTCCTCATCTCCACTTTCTTGCACTATCCCCATATTCCTTGATTCCCTTAATTTTCAAAAATCTATCGATCTCTGTCTTGAATATACTCAACGACTGAGCCTCCACAGCCCTCTGGGGTAGAGAATTCCAAAGATTCACCACCCTCTGAGTGAAGCAATTTCTCCTCATCTCAGTCCTAAATGGCCGCCCCCTTATTCTGAGACTGTGACCCCTGGTTCTAGACTCACCAGCCAGGGGAAACATCCTCCCTGCATCTGCCCTGTGAAGCCCTGTAAGAATTTTGTATGTTTCAATGAGATCACCTCTCATTCTTCTAAACTCTAGAGAATATAGGCCTAGTCTACTCAATCTCTCCTCATAGGACAATCCCCCCATCCCAGGAACCAGTCTGGTGAACCTTCGTTGCACTCCCTCTATGGCAAGTATAACCTTCCTTAGATAAGGAGACCAAAACTGTACACAATACTCCAGATGTGGTCTCACCAGGGCCCTATATAATTACACTAAGATGTCTTTACTCTTATACTCAAATCCTCTTGTAATAAAGGCCAACATACTATTTGCTTTCCTAATTGCTTGCTGTACCTGCCTTTCAGTGATTCATGTACAAGGACATCCAGGTCCCTCTGAACACCAACATTTACCAATCTCTCACCATTTAAAAAATACTCTGCTTTTCTATTTTTACGACCAAAGTGGATAACTTCACATGTCTCCACATTATATATTTCATTTGTCATGTTCTTGCCCACTCACTTAGCCTGTCTATATCCTGTTGAAGCCTCCTTGCATTCTCCTCACAACTTACATTCCCACCTAGCTTTGTATCATCAGCAAACTTGGATATATTACATTTGGTCCCCTCATCCAAATCATTGATGTAGATTGTGAATAGCTGAGGCCCAAGCACTGATCCTTGCGGAACCCCACTAGTTACAGCCTGCCAACCTGAAAATGACCTGTTTATTCCTACTCTCTGTTTTCTGTCCGTTAACCAATCCTCAATCCATGCTAGTATATTACCCCCAATTCCATGAGCCCTAATTTTGTTTAATAACCTCTTGTGTGGCATCTTATCGAATGCCTTCTGAAATCCAAATACAGCACAACCATTGGTTCCCCCTTATCTATTCTGCTAGTTACAACCTCAAAAAAGTCTAACAGATTTGTTAAACACAGTTTCCCTTTCATAAATGCGTGTGGACTCTGCCTAATCCTATTATTATTTTCTAAGTGCCCTGTTACCACGTCCTTAATAATAGATTCTCACATTTTCCCTACGACTGATGTCAGGCTAACTGGTCTGTAATTCCCTGTTTTCTCTCTCCCTCCTTTCTTAAATAGTGGGGTTACATTTGCTACCTTCCAATTCGCGGGAACCGTTCTAGAATCTATGGAATTTTGGAAAATGACAACCAATGCATCCACTATCTCTATAGCCACCTCTTTCAAAACCCTAGGATGTAGGCCATCGGGTCCAGGGGATTTATCGGCTTTCAGTCCTATTAATTTCTCTAATACTATTTTTTTGCTAATACTAATTTCTTTCAGTTCTTCATTCTCGCTAGACCCTTGGTTTTTTGTGTCTTCTTCCGTGAAGACAGACACAAAGGGGGGAATTTTGCCAGCCCTGGGGAGGTGGGTTTGGAGGCGGGACTGCCGGGAAAATGGTAGAAACTGGGAGCAGTTACCAAACCCACTCCCAACCCGCCTCCGTGCCATCTTCCCAGGAGGCGGGTCCCCGACTCTCGCAGGGACCCGTCTCCTTGAGGCGGGAAGGGGATTACAGCCACTTAACTGCCTGTTAACAGGTAGTTAACAGGCAGTTAAGAGGATTAACACCATTTTACCAACACATTGCGGGCTTCCCGATGTCGGGAAACCCCGCCAGTGTCTGCGGGGGTCAGAGGGGTTGAAAAGTGCGCTGTGGAGGTGAATGATGGGTGCAAGTGTGGAGAGGTAAGTATGGGAGGTGAGTGAAAAGTGTTAGAAAAAGTTTCCTTAACTTTGTTTCTTCCTGCAGACTTCAACCATTGGGGTCCGGAGGCGGCTCATCTCCACGGCAGAGATGACAGAATGACTGCTGCATTCTCTGATGCATCAACCATCTGATTTCTGCTTAGGAAAGAGGTTTGGTGAGTCTTGAGTACAAGGACTCACCAAAGAACAGAGATTGTCAGTGTTTGACAGCTTCTCAAAGCTGTCGAACGATGACAATTCACATGTCAAAAAATTTTGACAGATGAAATGCCATACGCTGACATTCTCTTTCACCGACTTTCCCTTAATTGGCCTGCTAAGCCCGCAGGGTGGGCTTAACAAGGTCAATCAAGGGAAAATAGCGTGGGTTGCCGGAAGTCGTTGGGGGCGGGACTAAAACCCGACAACCATCAGTCCCGCCCCAACGTGCCCCCATTGATAAAATTCCCCGCCAAAGTATTTGTTTAATTTTTCTGCCATTTCCTTATTCCCCATTATAATTTCTCCTGTCTCAGCCTGTAAGGGACCCACATTTACTTTTGCTAATCTTTTCCTTTTTACATACCTATAGAAGCTTTTACAATCTGTTTTTATGTCTCTCGCTAGTTTACTCTCATATTCTATCTTCCCTTTCTTTATCAATTTCTTGGCCCTCCTTTCCTGAATTCTAAAATCCTCCCAATCCTCAGGCTTACTACTCTTTTTGGCAACATTATAAGCCTCTTCCTTTGATCTAATACTATTTTCAACTTCTCTTGTTAGCCACGGTTGGACCACTTTTCTTGTAGGGTTTTTGTGCCTTAAAGGAATGCACATTTGTTGTAAATTATGTATTAATTCTTTAAATGCTAGACATTGCTTGTCTACCGTCATACCTTTTAATGTAGTTTCCCAATCTACCTGAGCCAACTCGCCCCTTATACCTACGTAGTTTGCTTTGTTTAGATTTAAGACCCTCGTTTCGGATTTAACTAAATCACTTTCAAACTCAGTATAAAATTCTATCATATTATAGAAAAATTCCTCCTACTATCTGTCCTACATTCTCTTACATTTAATCTTAAAACTATGCTCCCATGTTCTATATCCTGCAATCTTTGGAAACAACAACCACTTGCATTTATATAGTGCCTTTAACGTAGTAAAGCGTCTCAAGCGTCATCAGGGAAAAATTGACACTGAACCAAAGAAGGAGATATTAGGAGGGGTGAGTAAAGGTGATTAAAATCCCTGGCACAAGTCCATCCCCTGGCAGGGCCAAGCATCAACAGAAGGGGAGAAAATTGTGTGTCGGGCCTACCTTCAAAAATGTCAAAATCATTACATACACACGTAAAATAGTGAACCAACAAAACATTTTTAAACATTGAAATCTATACTTTGGTGCGATTTTGTCAGGCACTCTAGTCTGTTTTCTTCTGATCTCTAGTTTTCCTTGCTTTCTGTGCATGCATAAACACTAGGAGATAATCACTTAAATCAGAATTGTTGCACATATCTTTACAGTTGTTGTTCACAATAATCTGTGTCATTTTCCCTGTGCAAAGAAGAACAGATTTAGAACATTTCTTGGGGAAGAGGTGATGTGAATAGTTTTTTACTTCAGACACATTATTGTTCAATTTTAAAGCAGTCTACCAGTGATGCATATTACCTCCATGAAGGTGCTCTCACCTAGTAACTTGAACAGATTCATTGCTGTGGCACTAATACATTCAGTTGAAGATGGGGCTCCCTGATTTCCAGTAAAAGACTTGCACTGATTGGAGTGCAATAAAACCTGACAAGTGAAATTGAAGCAGCTTTCTGTGCTGCTTCCTCAGAGAGGATTGCTATTCAAGCCTGCAGACGTGCAGTTTTATGGTCAGGTTTATAGGTGGAATGGATTTACAACAAGAGCATTGTATATGAATAGTGGCAATTTTTGCTTTCCTTACAATTACTGTGTAGAAACATATGTTTTAATGGATACCAATTTAGGGAACTACAGCCTAGAAATTAAGGGCTGAATTTTAATCTGCAGGAGCGTGTGGGTTTGGATGTGGATGGGGGTTAAAACTGGCAAAGCTGGAACTGGCAAAGCTCCAACCGCTGACTTCCGCATTTCACTCCAGCACATTAGGCTGCATGTGAGCAACTCCCTCAGGAGAGGTGTGTGGCCAATTAACATATGTTAATCGCTCAATTAGCGCAATATTTTAACGCACTTTTCAGTTCAACATTGGGTCCACGGGTTTCCTGGGCTTCCTGAAACTTGCCAGTGAAAGCAAGGCGAGTTCACAGTGGCAATTGAGGGGGCTGAATCAATCTCAGGGAAATATGACAGTAAATATTCAGTACTCACAGCTGCTTTCTTACCGACTTGTGGGAAAGGATTTGTTCACAGTACTTTTGCTGAGAGGTTACTTTCTATACTTTGGAGGTTTGTTCTAAGACATCAGGATGGGTGCCGCTTATGCTGCCTTAGATTGGACCTCAGATGAGGACCAAGATGACCAGCAACAGCAACTGCAGCCTGCTGGTCACAGACCTGCAGCTGCACAGAGGAGAGGGGACCAGCAGAGAGGTGCAGCCCACAGGAGGCACTATCACAAAACATGGACTACAGGCAGAGGCTCAGTTTCCTTGACATGTCTGACAGCAGTGTCTCAGGAGGCTCAGGTGGTGGCAAACATCTGCAGTCTCCTGGAAGAAGGCCTCATCCTTGCTGTACCTGGTGGCCATGCGTTACCAGTGGCTGTAAAAGTCACCACCGCCCTCAACTTTCTTGCCTCTGACCCTTCCAGGGCTCTGCCGCAGACATATCCAGGATCTCAGAGTCAGCCGGCCACAAATGTATTAAACAGGTGACTGATGGCTTGTTTCCCACCACCGGCAATTATGTCAACTTTGCCTGCAATGATGCCAGTCAGAATGAGTGGGCACTCGACTTTGTAGCTCTGGCTGGCTTCCCACTGACGCAAGGTGCTATCGACTGCACACACGTGGCAATCCGGGTACCCACAGAACAACCATCTGCTCTTGCTCACTTGTGAAGTGTGAGTTACCAGGTGAAAACCCAACTAGCTGTCTTACTGGTCCCACTGAAGTGTGAGTATCTGAGCTGGTGCATGGTCTGAATGAGTCCTGTGATGGTGCACCCTCAGAAGGACTCAGCTTCTCTGAGGACTCATTGCTTGCCATGTCCACCAACTTCTGCTGCACGCGTGCAGATGGTGGAGACAGGGACAGCAATGGAGAGTCCGCATTGGAGGGCGCAGCCCTCTCCAAGCTCTGTTCAGATGGACACAGATGCTGTACCCTGGGGGCCGTCGATGAAGAGGCGAATCATTGAGCAGCAGCAAACAATGTGCATTGAACTGACAGGCTTTCAAAGTAGACACACCACAATTGCAGAGAGATTGGAGAGTCCACCTCAAGCTTGAGGGGGGTGATGTTGCAGGCCATTGAGATGATGTTTTCTTCCATGGCGATAAAAGACATGAAACAGTCCTGGTAAGGTAAGTATGTTGCAAGTTATCATTATGAAGATGATCATATTTCACTCGCTGTTGAAACCAAGTCAATATGACTGACTGTCGTATGACATGTGGGTGGCTTTTATTTAATTGTGTCACCAGGTAGCTGGGTGCTCCCCATCTCCCCATCTCCAACAGCGAGGGTCACCATAATTCCACTTATTTCCAGTGCCTCCTCCTCTGCAGTTATGTGCTGTGTGATCTGCGGAGGGCACCCACTGGTTTGCTCTCTATCCCTGATGTTCTGTGCTCTCTTCTCCTTTCAAGGAGGGAAAGAACAGACCTATGAGTGAGTTTAATGTCATGTGTTCATCCGATGGATGGAGTGAGTTTGGTGAGGATGACTACGAGGGAGAGGCATGGCATTGCATAAGGATGAGGGTGAGTGGGAGTGGTGGATGGATAGATGGGGATGTAAGGAAGTGCATAGAAAGAGAATGATGGGTGCAATGCAAGGTAAGTGGGTGTGAGGAGTGATGTAATGGAGTTGAGAGGCAGAGTGACTGGGTGGGGTGATGCGCACAGCAGGATGTAGGTGAATGTGCCACTGTACTCACCTTACCTGACATGCTTAGGTCTTAATCCATTTCTTACAATGAATCAAGGAGTGAGGCACCCATTCCTGCTGCTGACCTACTCCACAACTTCCAACCACGCCTTCTTGGTCTCAGCTTCAGGCTTCTTCCTCCTGTTGCTAGAGAAGAGTATCTCTCTCCTACTCCTCGCAGCCCCCAGCAGCACATCCAGGGAGGCGTCCGTGAAGCGGGACGCAGCCTTTGCCCATCTGGACTCCATTCTTTACTTGCATCTGTCTACTTCCCAACTCCAAACTCCTTCAACTTGCATCTTTGTATTGTCCCTGTAAATACTGGAGTTGAGATTGCGTCATGTGAGTCCACATCACGGCCGCTGCTGCTGATTGGATGGGAAACTCGGAAGTAAAATTATAATGAGGTGGCTGAGTTATAAAGACACTGACAGACGTGCTGAACATACTTCCGGGTTTTCCGTATGCTAGCAGACCTCCCCACTCCCAGCACGTCGCAAACTTAAAATCGGTGCCAAAGTGTTTGTGATAGTGGCATATGAATGTTTAATTTTAAATAGATTATAAACTCTGTTAAAACTACAATGGAATGTCATAGGCTTATATGTTGGATAAAAAGATCTCTTACCTTAGAAATGCAATCACGCTTCTACCTCTGTAAAGTACTTTGATATTTCTTTTGCATTAAAGGCACTATAATTGTATAAATGATAACATAAAGTTAATATTAGTAAATCAACCACTATACAATGGTTACTGCCTGACTTCAACAGTTTGCTTCGTGTACTTCCTTTCTTACTAAATAAAATGTGCTCTGCAGGTACTGCACAAGGCTCATCCAAATTTCCAATCTGGGATGCAAGTATATTCAGTTACTTAACTTGGAATAACAAGCTATTGAATATAATAGGGAACAAGTTAATTTTGTTTTTAATAGCTCAAAGGATCAGAGAAAGGATCCTTCAGCCTCTCCAAGTTTTGCTTTTCCATTTCACCCCCGATTGCCATTCCGTCTGTACTTGCTAATGCTGTGAAAGCTGTGCTTGTCTCTTAAATTACCCATCACCTTGAATGTTATTGCTTAATCCATGAGTACCATTATGGCTATCAGCTTCACCATTCCACTAGTAATCATCTTGCCTATTTTATGCAACTTTAGATTTTTGATGATTCATTGTTATCCCCTTGGTCATCTCCAAAGCTTTTGACGCTTCTAAACAAATTGCCATTATTTGGTTTTCCAGCAAAGATAAATTACATAGAATTACATATAACATAGAATTGTATTGAATATACAGCACAGAAACCATCTATTTACTTCCTATATTGTATTATTCTGTGATTCTCCTTTTATCAACCCAGTGATTTCCTAGGGGCCTGTTCACTCTCCACTTTGTTCCTTACCCATATCAATAACTTGCTTCACTCATCGTCCTAACCTATCCATTCTACATTCATCAGGTCACACACCTCAACTTCCCTTCCTCTTGCAGTATAATGGCTGAATTAATGGGATAATGCAAACCTTGTTCCTTTAAATTAAATTTACAAGTATAATAGTAATCACTACATGCTGGAATTAAGAAATTTTTTTTTAAATGAAGTCATTCGGGCCATTGATTTTTCACTGTAGATTATAAACAGTAGATATACAATTTTATGCATTTGTACCTTGGTGATCTCCCTGCTACAGCTCCCTGGATGGCAAACTGTGGTGTCGCTGATGTCACCTGCAGCAGCCTGGAAACAGCCTGTTGCATAAAGATTAAAAGCCCTGGTGCGAGGTTCAAGTTGCGGCTGCAGCAGGTGACATAGCTCGGTGACAGCTTCCTTTGTGTAGTGAAGGCGCCTCAAACATTGCTCCTCAGAGAAATTGAGGTAAGAGAAGTTCTCCCTGAATACCTGCTGTGGGTATGGCCTCCTGCGCAGTGCCTCCTCCTCCCTCTTGTCCCAGCTGCTCCTGCTCTCTATGTTTTCCTGTCTGCTCCCCTCCTCCTCCAGCCCCAAAGGCAGCCCTACCAGACCACCCATGACTGCGGTACAACTGTTGTGAAGGCATACAAAACCAGTGCAGCACCAGCAAAAATCTTCTTCTCAGCAGTCAGAATTAAGATACTTATTTAAATATTTCAATTAGCATTTTTAATAGTTCTGGTGTGCGCCCAAGACACCCACGTTACCCTGCATGCTCCCTATCACCAGCCTGACATCTTTATCAATCAAAAGGGATTCCTCTTCCTCAATGTCTAGCTGGTTTGCGACCACAGGCAGTGCATCATGCAGGTCTACGCCCTTTTTCCTGGCAGCAGGCATGACTCATTCATCCTTCGCCAGCCCTCTGTGCCACCTTTATTCTAACCAGGTCATCAGGTTATAGGCTGGCTACTGGGCGATAAGGGCTATCCCCTCCAGACTTGGCTCATGACTCCCAGGCACAGGGCTGACCTATAACGAGCTGACCTACAACGAGAGCCACGCCACCACCAGAAAGGTCAGCATACAATCAATCGGCATGCTCAAGCAACGCTTCTGCAGCCCGGACCGTTCAGGGGGAGCTTTGCAGTACACCCCTGAGCAGGTATCCAGATTTGGGGCCATCTGCTGCATGCACCATAACTTTGCCATTATGAGGGACCAGCCTTCACCACCACCTGGGCAGCAAAAAATGTAGCAGGAGGAAGAGCATGAAGAGGTCGAAGAGCAGGAGCATCAACCACTAATTGCCAGATCCAATATGGTGGGCAATGCACTTTTGGCTCATAATGAATGCGCCCAAATCGCCAGTTTTGCACCTGAAAATTGGTGCAAAGAAAAATCGGGAGAGGTGTATTTTGGGCAGCCAATCCAATATCGCCTATGTTACACTATTGCCAAAAGTCAAAATTACCCCTATATAGTTATGTTTTTCAAGTAATCAGAAAATGTTAACATTGCAATTTCATTATAGAAATGCTAACCCTTGGCAAAATAAGGAGCTAAAAATTCATTATAGCCCAGGAATTGGCGGTATAATTAGAAAAGTTGGATAATTAGCACCAAGCGCTAATGCTTTAGACTGCAAGCAAAATTCATGCTCACTGCTCAAAGAAATGATTGGAGCATTAATTCAAGTCATTAAGCCCAAGCTCATTGGTGTTCCACTCAAAGGGTGGACCAATATCAGGTGCAGTCTAATTGTAAGTCATGATTAGCATAGAAGATAGGAGCAGGAGTAGGCCATTCGGCCCCTCGAGCCTGCTCCGCCATTTAATGAGATCATGGCTGATCATCCAAATTCAGTACCCTGTCCCTGCTTTCTCCCCATATCCCTTGATCCCTTTAGCCTTAAGAAATATATCTATCTCCTTCTTGAATATATTTAATGAATTGGCCTCAACTGCCTTCTGTGGTAGAGAATTCCACAGGTTCACCACTCTCTGGGTGAAGAAATTCCTCCTCATCTCAGTCCTAAATGGCTTACCCCTTATCCTTAGACTGTGACCTCTGGTTCTGGACTCCCCCGCCATCAGGAACATCCTTCCTGCATCTAGTCTGTCTAGTCCTGTTAGAATTTTATAAGTTTCAATGAGATTCCCTCTCATTCTTTGAAACTCTAGCGAATATAAGCCTAATCAACCCAATCTCTCTTCATACATCATTCCTGCCATCCCAGGTATCAGTCTGGTAAATCTTCGCTGCACTCCCTCCATGGCAAGAACAATCTTCCTGAGATAAGGCGACCAAAATTGCACACAATACTCAAGGTGTGGTCTCACCAAGGCCTTGTACAACTGCAGCAAGATATCCTTGCTCATGTACTCGAATCCTCTCGCTATGAAGGCCAACATACCATTTGCCTTCTTAAATGCCTGCTGCACCTGCATGCTTACCTTCAGCGACTGGTGCACAAGGACTCCCAGATCTTGTTGCACTTCCCCTTTTCCCAATCTATTGCCGTTCAGATATTGGCCCGAAAATTAAACCTAATACGCGAGAGTACGCACTGTGTACTCTCGCGTATTAGTTCCTGAATTGCCGGTTTCCTGCATGCACTGCGCATGCGCGGGAAACCGGCACTTCGTGAATTGCAAAGGGGACGGTTCCTAAGTGAACCGCGTGCGCGCTACAGGTTGTGTGCACGCTGTGCACTTAGGTTTTTTTTCAGCTTTGAACGCGCGGGTAAGTGGTGAAGATTTTACACATAAAGAAAGCAGGCGTAGGACCCTCTTTTAACAAGGTAAGTAGTTAATTAAGTGTTATTTTAAACTTTTTTTCAACAGGTTTATCTTTTTTAGAGACTTTAAAGAAAGGTAAGTTTATTTTTCTAACTTTTAAAAAGATTTTACATTTTTTCAAAAATTAAATTTTTTGTTTAAAGTGGTTAATTTATTTAACTATACTTATTTTATTAATGTGATGGTTTTTTTTTAATTTAATTGAGGTTTAGTTGTTCTTTTGGGGGTTTGTAGTATTCATAGCTTTGACAGCTCTTGCTGTCAAAACTATGAATGAAAGATGGTGTGCTGCCATTGGCTCTAAATGAATCACGTGATCCCAGAGCTCGCACAAACTAATTGCGCCTCTGGGATACGCACACACTGCGCGGATGCAATAAGAAGAGGCTCTGAAACTAAAGTTCGTGTGGGCCCCAAACAAAAAGGTAGGCGCGGAGTGCGATATCGCGGGGAATCCTTACCCCCGCGGGAACCATCCATGTTTAATTTCTGGGCCAATAATCTGTCTTCCTGTTTTTGCCACCAAAGTGGATAACCTCGCATTTATCCACATTATACTGCATCTGCCATGCATCTGCCCAATCACCCAACCTGTCCAAATCATACTGGAGTTTCTCTGCATCCTCCTCACAGCACACACGTCCACCCAGCTTTGTGTCGTCTGCAAACTTAGAGATAGTGGGCCAAAAATTCATCCCGCTGCGCGAGAGTACGCACTGCGTACTCTCGCGTATTCTCTCTCCAATTGCCGGTTTTCTGCATGCCCTGCGCATGTGCTGAAAACCGGCACTTGGTTTTTGGAAAAGGGGGCGGTTCCTCGGTGCATCGCGTGCGCGCTACAGGCTGCGCGCACGCTGTGCACTTAGTGCTTTGGACGCGCAGGTACGGACGGAAGATTTTAGAAATGGAAAAAGGAGGAGTAAGACCCACTTTTAACAAGGTAAGTAGTGAATTAAGTATTTTTTTGAATTTTTTTTAACAGGTATATCTTTTTTAGAGACTTTAAAGACAGGTAAGTTTATTTTTATAACTTTTTAAAAGATTTTAAATTTTTTCAAAAATTTAATTTTTTATTTAAAATGGTTAATTTATTTAACTATACTTATTTTATTAATGTGATGGGTTTTTTTTTAAATTTAATTTTGGTTTGGCTTTTATTTTGGGGGGGTGTAAGATTCATAGCTTTCACAGCACGTATGTGAAACTTATGAATGGAAGATGGTGTGCTGCCATTGGCTCTAACTGAGTCACGGGATCCCACAGCTCGCACGAATTCACTACGCCGGTGGGATACGCAAGCACTGCCCAGCTGATGTCTGGAACATCAAGTTCGTGCGAGCTGGATCTGAAAAAGCCAACGCGGAGTGAGAGATCGCGCCTGCTCCTTACCCCCGCGGGAACAGAGCGAGATCAATTTCTGGGCCATTACATCTAGTTCCCTCATCTAGATCATTAATATATATTGTGAATAGCTGGGGTGCTAGCACCGATCCCTGCGGTACCCCACTAGTCACTGCCTGCCACTCGGAAAAAGACCCGTTTATTCCAACTCTTTTCTTCCTGTCTGCCAACCAGTTCTCTATCCAAATCAGTACCTTACCCCCAATCCCATGTGCTTTAACTTTGCACGCTAATCTCTTATGCGGGACCTTATCAAAAGCCTTCTGAAAGTCCAAATACACCACATCCACTGGTTCTCCCTTATCTATTCTACCAGTTACATCCTCAAAAAATTCCAGTAGATTAGTCAGGCATGATTTACCTTTTGTAAATCCATGTTGACTTTGTCTGATCCTGTCACTGTTTTCCAGGTGCTCTGCTATTACATCTTTTATAATGGACTCTAGCATTTTGCCCACTACCAATTTCAGGCTATAATTCCCCGTTTTCTCTCTACCACCTTTTTTAAATAGTGGGGTTACAATAGCTACCCTCCAATCCATGGAACTGTTCCAGAGTCTATAGAATTTTGAAAGATGACCAGCAATGCATCTACTATTTCTAGGGCCACTTCCTTAAGTACCCTAGGATGTAGATTATCAGGCCCTGGGGATTTATCGGCCTTCAATCCCGTCAATTTCCCTAACACCATTTCCCTACAAATACTGATTTCATTCAATTCCTCCCTCTCATTAGACCCTATATTCCCCGACATCTCTGGGAGTTTATTTGTGTCCTCCTTTGTGAAGACAGAACCAAAGTATGTATTTAATTGGTCTGCCATTTCTTTGTTCCCCATTATAAATTCCCCTGATTCTGACTGCAAGGGACCTACGCTTGACTTCACCAATCTTTTTCTCTTCACATATCTATAGAAGCTTTTACAGTCAGTTTTTATGTTCCCTGCCACAGGCTTTTTCCAGTTCTTAAAGGGGAGGTTCATTGATGCTGCAGAATCTCATTCTCAGCATTGCTGGCTGTACAGTTGCATCAGGAAGCAGCAGCAGGTCAAGGAGAAGGAGCCGGAGGACTGAAGTAGCTGTACTCATGGCAGATCCATGCCTCAGGGAGTGAGCCCGCAGATTCAGCGATCAAACATTGGAAGTGTTGGTGTTCACTGTGGAGAGACCGAGGGCAGTGCTCCATCCAGTAAGTGGCAGGAGGCCCTTGCCGCAAGTCTTCCGCACCAGCTGGAGGGAGGTAGCGCAGCACGTCTTGGGCAGCACTGTGGTCCCCCACAAAGAACTTAGAAGGGAAGGTGCACCGAGAGTTTGAATTTAAATCCTTTACACAGGTGCTGAATCACTGAAGGCAGATAGTGTGGGGAAATAAAAGCAGAATTAGACAGATATTTGAGGGAATGGCCAATTCAGGGGTACTCATTTTTGGCAGCGGTCAGATGGGCTGCAGGCTTTTCCAGGCTGGTACTTTTTAATGTTACTTTAAAGATAAAGGGGGCAAAATTCATTATAGCACAGGAAGGGGCGGTAACTTCAGAAAAGTTTGAGATTTAGCGCCAGACGCTAATGAATCACGCTGCACACAAAATTAACTGTCATCGCTCAAAGAAAGGATTGGAGCGCTAAATCAAGCACTAATAGCTTAGCTCAGTGGCGCTACACTCAAAGCGCTGACCAATATCAGGTGCAGACTAATCGGAAGTCATCATTGCCACAGGCTCTTTCCAGTTCTTAAAGGGGAGGTTCAATGATGCAGAACCTCAGTCTCAGCATTGCTAGCTGTGCAGCTGCCTCAGCAAGCACAAGCAGGCCAAGCCCAAGGAGCCGGATGACTCAAGCAGGTGTCATGATGGCAGATGCACGTCCCAGGCAGAGAGCCTTCAGATTTTCGGACCAAGCATTGGAGGAGTTGGTGTCCGCTGTGGAGAGATGGAGGGCGGTGCTCTACCTGACAAGTGGCAGGAGGCCCTCGTCACAAGTCTTCCGTGCCATGTGGAGGGAGGTACCCCAGCATGTCTCAGGCAGCACTGTGGTCCCCAGGACACATACACAGTACAGGAATAAATTTAACAACCTCACTCTGGTGGTCAGGGCGAGTCAATGCCTGAAGAAATGCTACATACCACCATCTGAGCCACAGTCTGCACACACTGCCAAAGCACGACACCCCCAGCACTCACACACCAACAATCTCTAACTACCAACACTCACACCCACATCTCACACCTTGCGCACAATGACAGCTATTCAACTATGGCAGGCACATCACCCAAATACGTTGCTCCACACTCACTCACACACTTTCCTTTCTCTTGCAGGCCAAGGTGACTCACAACAGGAGGGAGCAGGAGCGCACAGACAGGGGACAAGCTGACTCCCAACCACTGTCTGAGCTGGAAAATACAGTGCTGGAGATTATTGGGCGCCAAGTGGTGGGCGCCGTGACCACCGGCGACGTTGACCCCCTTGGGCACAACAACGGTATGTTGATCCCTACTCCTTCTTCTCACATCCCACTTCCCCCTCACCCCACAAGCTTTTCGCACTTCCCAGCTAACCATGCTGTCTGCATGTATTTCTCCCTTCCTGCCCCCTCCCCTCACCTTAACCTGACTCTTGTGCCTTTATGCTTTCAGATAATCAGCAAGCAGCTGAGCAGCCTGTCCCTGAGGGAACCATTGAGAGCAATGCAGGAGAAGAGGAGGAGGAAGAACACACCGCGTCACTGCATGTCTCACCCGCAGATACCAGCTCAGATGCCCACATCCTATAAACAAATAAAAGTCTACAGCCGGGCCTTCCAGGCCCAGAGCGGGTCGAGGTCATCCTGCAAGGCCATCTGAAGTCTCCCGCACGGACACTCAGCAGCCTTGCACCAGCCCTGCTGCAGTCACTGGGCCAACACTTTGTAGGAGCACTAGAGTAGGCAAAGGCACAGTAACGAGATGCACTAAGGGATTGCACAAGGATGAATAGTTAATATTGTTGTTGCAAATATGTGTTCACAGATTATTGATAAATTTATTAATTCAGTTTGGATTATTTTGTGGTGTGTCTCATTTCAGCTTTGTGCTGTGAAATGGCCTGCGACAGGGATGGAATGATGGGGATGTGGTGAGCAACGGGGATCTGGGATTTAATTCATTGGAACAGCAGTCTGATGAGGCAGTCACGGACTGCCCTTCCAGAAGGCCAAGTGAGTGGCTGCCTCCTCCTTCGCTGCTGTTCCTCGTCCTCCACCTCATCCTCCTCCTCTCCTTCTTCCTCCTCCTGAGGTGGTCCCGCAATCCCTGCTGGCCAAGTTGTGGAGCATGCAGCAGACCACGACGAAATGGGACACACGCTCAGTCGAGTACTGGAGGGCTCCTCCCAAGTGGTCAAGGTAGCGGAATCGTTGCTTCAGCACCCCGATGGTCTGCTCAAAAATGTTCCTGGTGGTGACATGGCTCTCATTATATGAGTGCTGGGCAGGAGTGTTGGGGTTGCGGAGGGGAGTCATCAGTCAGGTGGAGAGCAGATAGCCCTTGTCTCCAACCAGCCAGCCATGAGCTTGATGTGGTGGCTGGAAGAGTGCTGGCACAGGATGAAGGCATCGTGGCTGCTGCTAGGATAACAGGCATTGACATTGAGGATTAGCTGTCTGTGGTCACACACCAACTGCACATTAAGTGAGTGGTAGCCTTTGCGGTTACAGAAGACCTCAGGATTGTTATGCGGTGCCCGCAAAGCCATGTGGGTGCAGTCAATGGCGCCCTGCACCATGGGGAATCCCACTATCCTGGCAAAGCCACATAACGCTCGTCTTGCTTTTCTCTGGTGATAGGGTAGGAAATGTAGTCACTTCTCCTACTGTAGAGAGTCTCTGTGACCTCCCGGATGCAGTGATGGAGGGCGAACTGTGAGATGTTAGCTATGTCTCCTGTTGCAGACTGGAAGGATCCACTGGCGAAGGAATTGAGGGTGACAGTGAACTTGACTGCCACTGAGAGAGTGTAGGGGGTGGTGGTTTGTGCCAACTTTACCTCTGACTTCTGAGCGGTTCGAATCGCTCCCACTCCCTTGGTTCTAGACCTTGGACGTATTTGGGGGTTGTGATACAAAAGGTGCAGCAGACAACTGAGTTTGATGAAAGAACTTCAATCTTTATTAAAAGGTAAGACACAAATAATAACACTCTTAACACTCTAAAGGTGGGTAACACTTCGGTACAAGCGAGGGAAATGACAGTAGAACAATACTTCACCCCTCCCAACCCCACTTTACTAGCTAAGTTAGGTTTTGAAGGACCAGGGATAATGCTCACCAATCCTTTGACAGTTGGGCTAAATCGCGGTTTTGGGGTTCGCTGTTTATGGCGGTTAGTGTCTGCTGTACCCCGTACGCGGTAGAGGACTTCACCTGGGTCTCTGGTCAGTCTTCGTGAGTCCGCTGATGCGGTAGGATGTCGTTATGGATTTATCTGGTGAGTACCCAATTTCTTTAGTTGAGCAGTAGGGCTTAGAGTCTTTGGGGAAAATCTTACCCAGGGGTAAGTCAGGAGTAGTTTGTAGTGTGGAAACTTTGCGATTCTTCGGGTTTTCTTCCCTGGAGTTGGTCTTTGTTGGTCACGGTGGCCTGCGATTACCCGGTCAGTTGGGGGAAATGCGCGGTTGTTGGTTTCGTGAGGCCTTTGGCTTCCGCGATGGCTTTAGGCCTTGTTTTGTGTGTCGGTCGACCTCGTGGAGCCGTCGGTGACTTGTTGCTGCTTGTTGCTCCGGGTGGCTGTGTTGGGGCCGTGGTTGGAGGTCCGTCGAGGTGGTGTTTTCGCGAGCTGGACTCAGGTGTGTCTGAGTGGTGAGCGATGCCGACTCGCTTCCAGCTCAGGCCTTCTTCTTCTTGGTCTCTTCTCCTTCTGATGACCACTGGTTGCGACTGACTGCTCGACCCAACGACCTTGAACTGTGGTGTGTCTCTTCGTGTGTGCTTGGTGGGCCTTCAATTATACAGAATTGAAGTGGCCTTATCTACCCACCAATTCTACTCGGTTCATTGTCTAGTTTTGGCGGGCTCGTAAATCGGTAACGACTTACTAGCACGTTAACTGGGTTTTTAACAGGCCTTCAATCTCACCCATTGAACATGGCCTTATCTACCCGCCAAATCTGCTCAGTTCATTGTCTGAATTTGGCGGGCCTGTTACCAGTAACTGCTCTGTACGTGTCAAATGGGTTTTGGGATGGTTTGCATCCTGTTGATCTCCTTTGCTGATTGCTGGTGATTGGTTTCGTGTTTTGGGTTTCTAGGCTGGTCTATAGCCTAGTCCTGGGTGCTCTGTATTATGCATGTTTCCTGATGGGCCCTGTAATCGGTTTGATGGGACCTGTTGTTTTGGGTGGGACTGTCTTCTCCTAGGGTCTATTGTCAAAATGTTAATGCTTGCTGGGGCTTTGAGTGAGGGCATCCCGGTTCCCCAGACATTGCAATTAACTGCAATACCCAAAAACTGCTTTTACAGAGGTTGCACCCACCTTTTGTTCCTTCACAGGCCCAGACAGAGTTTTAAAATGCCAAAACTTGGTTTTTGGTCTTACAGTCTCTTAGGTTAGGCTCAAATACAATATTATCACTCTGAGGTAGTTCCAAAGTCCTTTTTCCTTAGGTTTTGGGGATCTGTAAAATTTTGCAAACCTTACAGTCCCTCCTGCGATACTTTAATTCACTACAGTATCATTGTGGATGGAAAAAATTCCTGATCCTCGAAAACCAAGCTTCCCCCTGTATTACCTAGACTAAAACCCAAAAACATGCATTCCCCTTTTTGGTGTAGTGTTCCAATATATACAGGTAAGAATCAACAATACATACACATCCAAGCACGGAGGGGGTCCAACACCCCTACACTACTTGGGAAAAAAAACAAAATACATACATAGAAAGAAAATAACTCCACAATCACAAAACTTCTTTACTTTTAGAATCGATTTAGGCTTGTTTTATACTTGGTAAACTTTATTGTAATGTTTTTCCCAGGCTTTCTCATGCTGGGAATGGAACATTCTGTCCTTCCCCTTGCACTTTGTACACAGTAAGTAGAAGACTATCCCGAGCTGGCAAACCACTAAGATGTGGGAGGCCATCCTAATCCAAGAAGGAACCTCTATATTCTCAAAAATGTCCCACCAGGGTGGAACAGTGATGGCCAAAATCTCAGCCCCTATCTCGAGTGTCTTCTACTCTAGGGTGTAGAAATGCTTTTGTGATACCTGTACAGCTTTAAGTAAGATGGTAAGGTGTTCAGGCAGAGGGGGAATTTTATAGCCAAAGAAGGTGACATAGTTTTGCAGGTTGGTAATGTTTTCCCTTACAGTGAGGTGAACAGTTGAGGGTTCAGGAATGGGGACAATCCGTTCCTGGGCTACTTGAACTTCTGCCTCGGGTTTAAAGCAGAAACTGCTGTCACTCACCAGACACCAGAAATGCTGTCCATGCTGGTAGTGGGGCACACTTGTGGTGACACAATATGTCCCACGCCCTATGAATGCTACCTGTGGGGGAACATGGACTTGTGCCATTACCTCCATGGTACAGTTGATAGGCCGTGCGCCAGCAGCTTTAAACCCGCACTGTGTTCTAGAGTAGGTGTTCAAGTGCTGGGGACACAGTATTATGTGTGAACCCCAGCTCCGGCACCTGGAGAGGTCGGTACCTGTCATAGCGTGCTCCCACTTTATGACATAAGGTGGGACCTCTGCGAAACGGACGTGTGCATCCCTTGAATGATCCCAATGTTCTCCACCCTGTATACCGGTGCGGGTCGGGCTGTCCCACCCATGACCGGCATCCTCACTACTATCCCCATGATAGAGTGATTGGAACGTCCACAATCTACTGGGACTGGGTAGGCTTCAGAGGTTAGGCGGAGCTGACACAGGCTCAGTGAATTGCTGAATGGGTTGAGGGCTGCGAGGTGTTTGTTGCTAATCCAGGACGGGACTAAACCTTGTTTTAAATCCTCCAGGTTGCTGCGGCCCTCGCCCAGCAACCATGCCCCATATAGCACACACACCTCATTCTGTGCAGCCTGATCCGAAGCATTCCTGTCCTCCCGTATGAGGGCATTCACTGTTTTAGCATGTCTCTCCAGCTCAGGAATAATCTCTTTTAGATGGACCGTCATAGCTTGGTCCTCGTGTAGCTCTGAGCCTACCACTGTGTTCCCATCCGTTAGGATCTTCCTCAACTGGGTTTTTAAACTGTTTATCTGTGTTTTGTAGCTCTATGTCATCTAGGCTGTTTATTACTGAGGATCCTGTATTATAGGTTGTGAAAATATCGTTCCAGGTCCCCCTTCTTTGTCTCCCTGCGCCCATGGTGCGCTCAGGGTGTAATCTGTACAGTTCTGCTTTGTCCACGTTGGCAAAGTCGAATTCATAGAATTTTCTAAACATTTCCTTTAGCAGGGCCTGGTATAGCTGTTCTGTTTGCTTAGGACACCATTTAGGTAAGTGTACCTCGGTAAGGTTTAATATGACTGAAGCTACTGCATAGTGTACCCCCTGGTATAGTACCTTTTCGGTCGGTACTAGTACCAACCCATTTTCTGGTCCCTTGGTGGTGGTAGGACACCTCTCCTCTACTGTCCGTGAGGTCGTGGTCGTGGGCAGGGGTTTTCGGGGGCGGGCTACTAGTTCGGTGGCATTGATTGGGGTCGGGGAGTGTGGGAGCGCGCACACATGTAAGCTAGAATCCCACCCCTTCCCCTCCCCGGCATCTTGCCATTGTCCGGAGAAGATGATGGATATGCCTATGGGGTAGGCTTTCTCTGACCCCCACATACAAACATAGACTCCCTGTTCCAACTCCCATCACTTATCCCAACACACACTCACTCCCCCTTGGGTCCCTGTGATTGTCCGGTAGGTGTCGTTCCCTAATCTTTCCCAGTCGGCTGTATGGTCCCCTGCATCCCTGCTCAGCTTCCTGAGCCACCACCACCTATTCAGGGGAATTCGTCCCTTACAGGTAAGGCACACACGTTCCCCCTCGGTGACACTGACCCTTGTGGCAACGACCTGTACTCTGGGGCATGGGAGGGAGGCCTCCCCGTACGTGAACCTGGTCTGGCTGGAGTATTTTGTGGAGTTGGACCCCAGCCACCCTGGCCACCTTCCCTCGTGGAAGTAGATGGCGAGCTCCTCCACTCCCCGTTCGCCACCCCCTGCGGTGACGACCGGTGCTCTCTCTCCCGAGCACCCATACATGTGGGAGTCCTCCACGTCACCTCGGTCAACAATGCTCACCCCTACCAGAGCGAGCAGGAGCAGAACCCTTGTCATGCCGACTTCCTCTCTGTAGGGACACACAAAACAGACAGCCATGTCCTGAGAAGGTTCGCTGGCTTGACAGGTGATCGATTCTTGAGAACTTTAAACTTATTTACTAAAATCCTTAAAACTAGAATTCTTAAAAAATCCTAAAACTACCAAACTGTAAAACACCTAAAATCCACTAAACTCTGTACATTCGCCGCCCATCTCCGGACGGCCAGGTCAATCCCTGTATGGCCTCTGCCTTGGGCAGCTTCTGAGCAGCCTGTACGCCTGGGCGAAAGGTGGCCTGTACCGCAGGACCCTGAGAGTCCTTCTTAAAACAACTGAGGGTTTCCCTGAATCCCTGACAATCCCGGGAGTGTCCCCTCCTGTGCTACAGCACACTGCCCGCTTTGGTGTGGCTGCTGAGTCCCTGTCCTGTCCTGTGGGTTCCTCGCAGCCTGAGGCTGCAGGCTGGGGATCCCTAACTTTTAAACGCTCCCTGGCCTTGGGCACTCCCCTTTGGGTTGCAGCCCCTTTTGGGCTGACCCACTGATGTACCGGTGACCACGGCAGTTTAGGCTGTGGTGTGCGAGGAGACCTTCTCAGGACTCTGGCCACTGGGGGTGTGCCTGAGTCCCACATAATCGGTGGAGTGTACCCTCCTGTGATACAAGCCACTGTCCCCGCCGCTGCAGCCTGTGAGTCTGCCACAGCTGCTGGCTGGGGATTTCTAACTTTGGGGTGGTCCACCTTTGCTGACTGTTCCCTTTTCTCGGGTTTAAACAGCTTACACTGGTTGATGTGGAACCACTTTGTACGGTGGGGCATCTTCATGGCATAGACCATGGGGCTTGCCTTGTCCACAATGTGGTAGGGCCCCATGTACAGTGGTTCGAAACTCCCTACCCGGGCAAAATTCCTAACCATGACCTGATCCCCTATCTCCCACTCGTGGTGCTTGCGGGGTTGGAGCAGCAATCGGTTACTCCGATGCTGTTTTCCCATGTTGCTCGCAGCCTGCCAGTGGACCTGTTTAAGGTGGTCCAACAGATTCCTGACGAATCTGTCCCGGTTCACCTCTCTGAGCTGCCCTTCCGTGAGCACCGGGGCTAGCACATGGGTGGGGGTCCGCATAACCCTGCCAGTCATGAGCTCATGTGGGGAATACCCCGTGCTTTTTGACTGGCTGGCTCGGATCCCCATTAAGACCAACGGTAAGAGTTCTACCCACCTTTTGGGTGAGTCTCCCGTTTCCTTCCTTAGCCTTTCCTTAATGGTGCAGTTTAAACGCTCCACAGGACTCGATGACTGCGGGTTGTGGGCGACGTGCCATTTCCCTTCTATGCCGAGCACCCTGAGGGTCTCTTGCATAACCTGCCCAGTAAAATAACTCCCCTGGTCGGACTCCACATACTGTGGTAGTCCCTACCGTGAGAACACTTCCCTGACTAAGATCCTAGCCGTACCCAATGCAGTGGCCGTACGGCATGGGAATGCTTCTACCCACTTTGAGAACACATCCACCAGGACTAGGCAGTACTTAAAGCCTCCCTGGGCGGTGGGTAGGGGCCCGATGTAGTCGACCTGGATCGACTGCCATGGTCCCTCTACCCTCCTGATGTGTCCCATGGACACCTTCCTTTTCTGGGGGTCTGGGTTGTTAGCAGCACACACAAGGCAGCCTGCACAAAACTCGCGGACATCTTCCCTGATTCCTGGCCACCATCCTGTCTGTTCCACCCGTTGCCAGGTGGTCTCAGGTCCGGGATGCCCCACTCCTGGACCCTCATGGGCCAGTTGGAGTAATTCCCTTTGGTGCTGCTGCGACACTACCCATTGCTCCCCTCTGAACAGCATGCCTTCCTTTACAGTGATGGCTGCTGTGCCGTACGGGCTCTCTACTTTCTCCACTTTCTCAAGCCTGTTCAGGACAGTCTTGAGGACTATGTCCTGGGCTTGGGCCTGTTTTAAGTCCGGGGCCAAAGCTACACCCTGTGTGCTTCCCCTGGCCCGGACTGCTGCTACTGGACCCGCTTGGTACGGGTCCCAGAATACCCCTTCTCTGGCCCCCTGCTTGGCCAGCTCATCTGCCTTGTGGTTATTTTCCCACTTGGGCTCTTTCTTAGAGTGGGCCTTTACCTTATGGATAAAGACCTTCCCTTCCTCCCCCACTGCTGCCATGATTCTCTCCAACAGGGGTTTTATGGTGAGGGGTCTCCCATCAGCGGAGGTGTATCCGCGACAGGACCAGATGGCCAGGTACTCCGTACATGAATTGCATGTGAACATGCTGTCCGAGCAAATCGTGTATGGGGTAGGGAACTTCTCGGGGTGTGTAACCACATACACCACCGCAGACAGTTCGGCCTGCTGGACACTCATGGTGCTGGGGAGCTTAATGGCCAAGGCAATGTCCGCCTCTGGGTCATAAACTCCACACCCTGTCAGTCCTTCGCCAGCAGATACTGTGCTCGAACTGTCCAAATAGATTTTGCGGCCTGTGGGGTGTATCCCAGCCCGAAAACCTATGTTAACTTCCCATACACCTTCAATGGAACACCGGTGGGCGTTCCCTGGGTAAATCAGGTTGGCTGCGAGCCTTGGCTCGCAGAGACCTTTTACCCTTAGGTCCATCTGGGAGAGAAGCAGGGTCCAGCGGGCAATACGGGCACTGCTCACTGACCCATATTTGATTCTCCCATCTAGGAGCATCTGGCTGGGCGTGTGATGGGTGAGCAGGGTGATGGGAGATCTGCCTGTGAAGATCAATGATCTTTTCACAGCCCAGTGAGTGGCGAGGAGGTGCCTCTCATAGTTGGAGTAGCCCTTCTCCACATCAGTGAGTATCCTGGAGGAGTAGCCCACTGGTCTCAGCCTGTAATGCCTCTCTTGGAGCAGCACAGCACTTAGACTGTCCCTGTTGGCTGCCACCTCCAGGAAAAACTCTCTCTCCCCATCAATAGCCCCTAGAGCTGGTGCGGTCTGCAGATCCTACTTGAGCTTTACAAATGCTGCCTCGCAACCCTCGTCCCAAGCCCACTCTACACCCTTGTGTAGGAATCGGAACAGAGGGGCTGCTGTGGCTGCATAATCCTCAATAAAATCTCTGCAGTACCCAGTCAGTCCTAGAAAGGACCTTACCCCTGTGACTCTGTTGGGGGCTGGTAATTCCTGCACTGCTTCCCTTCTGGCTCTGTCAATGGCCCTTTCCCCTGCGCGCACAGTTAGCCCTAGGAATTTTACTTCCTGTTGGCCGATCTGTACCTTCTTAGGGTTTACCTTGAAGCCTTCTTGCCGGAGCAGCTCCAGCAGTTCAGCCAGTAGTGGACCGTGTTCCTCTCCTTCATCAGTGAACAGGAGTAGGTCATCCACATACTGTACCAACTGCCGGGGCCAGCTGATGCCCTTCAAACAATTAGCCATGCATTGGTGAAAAATGCTGGGGCTATTGTGGAAACCCTGGGGTAGGCAATTCCAGGTGTACTGTTGGCCTTTAAACGTGAAGGCGAACTTGTACTGGTCCTCCCTTCTTAAAGGGATGGACCAAAACCCATTGGAAATGTCCAGCACTGTGAAGGTGGTTGCAGATGCTGGAATACTTCCAATGAGGTCAGCAACGGCTGCCACCGTGGGTGCACAGGCGGGGATGTTACGGTTGATTACCCGATAGTCCACTGTGGCCCTCCAGGAGTTGTCCGGTTTTCTAATCGGCCACAGTGGGGAGTTTACATGGGTGGCTATCGGTCTCAGCACCCCCTGCTTTACTAAGGAGGCCATGGCTGCTTCCATGTCTGCTTCCGCCTCCCTGGGGAAGTTATACTGTTTCTGTGGTCGGGTCATGGGGTCTCCACTGACACTAACCTCGACCCCATTGACCCTCCCACAGTCATGCTTTTGAGTGGCAAATGCTGCGAGGTGTGCTCGCACAAATGCCTGGTACTCCACCGGAGTGTTACTGACAATTTGCTCGAGGTCGTAACCTTCCTTTGGTTTTAGGGTACACAAGGTCCCCTGGCCCTGTTTCCCTGGGATGACTGCCACTTCACTCTCTCTACCCACACATGCTCCCCACAGACAGTGGTCCTCAGATCCACTAAAATCCTGTGGCCTGTGATAAAGTCGGCCCCCAGGATCCCCGTCCCCTCTTTCTCCCATTTCATCAGGACACAGGTCCACTTGGTGTGGAGAGTTCCTAACTGAATGGACAGCGGGATGGAGAACGAGCCAGCCTGCTCGTTACCTGTGAATCCCACTAAACTGTACGGGACCCCGTTAGACAGAGGTGAGACTGTGGGATTCTCTGAATAGACTATGGTGCTGGAGGCTCCAGTATCGAACAGATAAGTCCCTTTCACCTTTTCCACCTCCATCCTAACAAGTGGCCTCTTCCAAGCGTCGTACTCCAGGGGACACAGGTAGACAGGCTGCGCTGGCTCTAGTCATAAGTCTGTGTTTGGTGGGGCAGATGGGGTCACTGTCCCAATGGCTGTGGCTACCTTTCCTGGGCCAGTTAACAAGGCTCGAATCGCTTCTATGACCGAGTCTAACTTGTGGGGAGAGGTTGGGGTTTCTACTTTTGGGGCAGGGGCTGGGGAATTCTTTCCTAGGTTATCCTTCCATGGATTCCTACAGTCCTTCCTCCAATGCCCACTCTTCCCGCACCCGAAACAGTTACGCTTCATGTCGGAAGGGTTACCACCTTCCTGGTGCCACTTTTTCTTACCCTGGCTGGGTTTTATCTCATGCACCTTCCCCTTGGGTGGACGCTCTTCGGCCTCCCTACCGTTTCAGTAAGCTAGGGTCAGTTGTCTGACCACTGTCTCTTCGGTGCCCCGGGGGTCCCTTGGGTCAAACCACAGCTCGGCCTTGGCTCTGATCCATGGCAAGCTGTTTGCCACCAGAATTCGGAGCCAGTGGGCCAGCTCATCCTGATTCAGGTGAGCCCTGTCGAGAACCCCATTACAGGCACTCCTGTACACAGGCCACAGTCGGTCTGCGAAAGCATGTGGGGAGCATGTGTAGTCTTCTCCACCCATGGCCTCCAGAACTCCCTCTCTGATAGCAGCGTATCCACCCTGCCATCTTTTACTCTCTGCGGAGAGGGACTGGTAGATTTTGCTGTCCAGTGAGAACAGGAGCATTTTGGCCATCTCGGCATCATCACAGTCATTGATGCCTGCTGTCTGTTCTACTTCCATGAAGTGGACTGAGGGGTCCCCTTTTTGGGTGAGCTTGCCCAGGTGGCTTATCATAGTCCTAAGCTGTTGGGTACCGTGGGGAGCCATGAATTGGCTTTCAAAGGGTCCTTGACCCCCACCACCGCCGGGTGGGCCAAACTTTTGCTGCCGGACCAGGCACATCGGCCCCGGCTCCGACCTCTCCTGCATTGGCACGCCCACCTCTGCCTGCTGCCAAACCGAGTCAAAACCCGATGCCACAGGTGGTGGTGTGCACTCCCTGCCAGCCTCACAAATCGCCCTTCCTTCCTGCTGCCCAACCGGGTCATTCCCTGGCGCCACAGGTGGCGTTCGAACAGTTTCCCCCTGCACTTCCACGTCCACTCGGGCCATACCTGGGTTTAACAGGCATACCATGCCTTTGGCTCTGGACAGAGCAAGGTTCAAACTTTCTATTTGTTTCTGGCAGGGGCCGTGCTCTCCCGCTTCATACCCCCTAGTGCTTGCTACCTTGTAAGCTGCCTGGACATCTCTTAACCTCTCCTCTAGTTCCTTTACTTGCTTGGCAAGGCAGGTGTTCTCTTCCCTCAACACTAGTTCACTGGTTTTTGCTTCCGTGAACTGACACTGAAAATACTCTTGACTGTTCCTGTGCATTTCCACTAACTGCCTCCTTTCCTGATCTCGGGCTGTTAGTTCATTCAATAAAGTTTCCCCTGCTAGGGCCCTTACTTGAGACAGCTGAGCAGACTCCTGCAGTTCTGCTTTGAGTGTCTCTACACGTTTGTCCAATAGTTGTATCTGTTTCTGGGAGCTGATCAACCAGATGGCCTTTTCCACAGATTTCCTGTGGTCTTTGCTCTCAGTCCACTTAGCTGCAGCGTCTATTGGACGTTCAGCACGTAGCAGACTGAGTACCCACTTCTTAGTTATGTTCACCTTTTCGAACACATAGGAGGAAATCCTTTCCTCCATCTTGGTTCTTTCCTCAAAAACAGTTTCAACTGCATCACATCCCTTTGCCAAGGTCCTGCCGCAGTCGCCATTCTGTAGGGGCTGGTGGTTTGTGTCAGCTTTACCTCTGACTTCTGAGCGGTTCGAATCGCTCCCACTCCCTTGGTTCTAAACCTTGGACGTATTTGGGGGTTGTGATACAAAATGTGCAGCAGACAACTGAGTTTAATGAAAGAACTTCAATCTTTATTAAAAGGTAAGACACAAATAATAACACTCTTATCACTCTAAAGGTGGGGAACACAAGCGAGGGAAATGACAGTAGAACAATACTTCACCCCTCCCAACCCCACTTTACTAGCTAAGTTAGGTTTTGAAGGACCAGGGATAATGCTCACCAATCCTTTGACAGTTGGGCTAAATCGCGGTTTTGGGGTTCGCTGTTTATGGCGGTTAGTGTCTGCCATACCCCGTACGCGGTAGAGGACTTCACCTGGGTCTCTGGTCAGTCTTCGCGAGTCCGCTGATGCGGTAGGATGTTGTTTTGGATTTATCTGGTGAGTACCCAATTTCTTTAGTTTAGCAGTAGGGTTTAGAGTCTTTGGCGAAAATCTTACCCAGTGGTAAGTCAGGAGTAGTTTGTAGTGTGGAAACTTTGCGATTCTTCGGGTTTTCTTCCCTGGAGTTGGTCTTTGTTGGTCGCGGTGGCCTGCGATTACCCGGTCAGTTGGGGGAAATGCGCGGTTGTTGGTTTCGTGAGGCCTTTGGTTTCCGCGATGGCTTTAGGCCTTGTTTTGTGTGTCGGTCGACCTCGTGGAGCCGTCGGTGACTTGTTGCTGCTTGTTGCTCCGGGTGACTGTGTTGGGACCGTTGTTGGAGGTCCGTCGAGGTGGTATCTTCGCGAGCTGGGCTCAGGTGTGTCTGAGTGGTGAGCGATGCCGACTCGCTTCCAGCTCGGGCCTTCTTCTTCTCGGTCTCTTCTCTTTCTGATGACCACCGGTTGCGACTGACTGCTCGACCCAACGACCTTGAACTGTGGTGTATCTCTTCATGTGTGCTTGGTGGGCCTTCAATTATACAGAATTGAAGTGGCCTTATCTACCCGCCAAATCTACTCGGTTCATTGTCTAGTTTTGGCGGGCTCGTAAATCGGTAACGACTTACTAGCACGTTAACTGGGTTTTTAACAGGGCTTCAATCTCACCCATTGAACATGGCCTTATCTACCCGCCAAATCTGTTCAGTTCATTGTCTGAATTTGGCGGGCCTGTTACCAGTAACTGCTCTGCAAGTGTCAAATGGGTTTTGGGATGGTTTGCATCCTGTTGATCTTCTTGGCTGATTGCTGGTGATTGGTTTTGTGTTTTGGGTTCCTAGGCTGATCTATAGCCTAGTCCTGGGTGCTCTGTATTATGCATGTTTCCTGATGGGCCCTGTAATTGGTTTGATGGGACCTGTTGTTTTGGGTGGGACTGTCTTCTCCTAGGGTCTATTGTCAAAATGTTAATGCATGCTGGGGCTTTGAGTGAGGTCATCCCAGTTCCCCAGACATTGCAATTAACTGCAATACCCAAAACTGCTTTTACAGAGGTTGAGCCCACCTTTTGTTCCTTTACAGGCCCAGACATAGTTTTAAAATGCCAAAACTTGGTTTTTGGTCTTACAGTCTCTTAGGTTAGGCTCAAATACAATATTATCACTCTGAGGTAGTTCCAAAGTCCTTTTTCCTTAGGTTTTGGGGATCTGTAAAATTTTGGAAACCTTACAAGAGGTGTGGTCAACCTGATCTGAGGCTGGAGGTCTGGTTGCAGGAGGTGGCAAAGTTCTGTGACCATCTCCTTGGTGAAGCAGAGCCTTCTAATACACTGCTCCTCACTTAATTGGAGGTAGGAGCAATGCTCTCGGAATATCCTCAGAGGGTAGGGCCTCCTGTTGAGAGCCCTGATGGCCCTCCTCCTCCCTCTGCTGTAGCAGTTTGATTTTTTTAAAGAATAAATATAGCAACTTTTTAGTTGCCACAACACTCCTGATACTAAATAACGTTGACATTAATGAATGAGCCTGTTGCACTATGTGAAACTGACAAGAAAGCACTGAAACTCCACTAACCTACAGCTGCGACTCATTACTGATGATCCCTTTAAATAACGTCCCTGGAGCCGGCTTCCTGTTGCTTCACGCCAGCTCTCCCTGTCGCTGTTTCCTCCAGGCACTAAGGTCGGTGGCGACCATCAATTTCGCAGATCAGGCAGCCAGTGAGCGTTGCACACTCACTGACTTCACAATCCACCTGGCGTTGAGGCTCCCAGCGATAACTGTTAGCGGCGGTGGGTGAGGGGAGGGATTTGCCGTGCAGTGTTGGATTCACCTCGCCCTGACGGTAATACTCTAGCGCCCCATTAGCACCATCTGCTGGCGTTAATGGGAGTTGCTAAGGTATCGAATTTTTCCCCCAAGATGTTTTATGAAAAGGTAAAAATTAAATCACCAGTGAAAAACAAAATGTGGTCAGTTTAAAGTATATTTAGTAGCTGCGATTATTGGCCAGATATTGTCAAATTGATGCAGTCACATTTAGTTTTCCTCTGACTCACTGAATAAATGAGACAGCTATTGGTTCATAATGATGGTATTGCTTAATGCTGTTGTGAACTAAAACTTAATCAGAACTGACTGATTTCAAAATATCATCACACAGGAAAGAAATGAATGTCTTAACTACCAGCAAGTTGTCACTTGCACCAAGCCAAGAATTATTAGAAACCAAATAACAGTTTTTAGTTCTATACAATAAAAAATACATATTCTAATGTTTCAGAAATGTTGGACAGCAATCAAGCTTGCCTAGTAGCTTCAATGAATTACTGTGACAGCTTGCAGAAATAGCTTGAGCTGCCACACTACAAACATTGCAGATGTTTCACAATTCATATGATGCAGTGTTAATATTAGCTGGGTGGTAAATATTCAAAGTACCATTGATTAAATGTAATATATGCTGAACCAGTAACCTTGTAATTTTGAAAGCTCATACATATTATAAAGATGTATAGATGTTAGCTGATATTGGTAGCGTTTCCCTCTCCTCAGGTACTCTCCCCCTCCACTTCAAATCTGCCGTCATCACCCGTCTCCTCAAAAAACCCACCCTTGACCCCTCTGTCCTTGCAAACTACCACCTCTATCTCCAACCTCCCTTTCCTCTCCAAAGTCCTTGAATGTGCTGTCACCTCCAAAATCTGTGCCCATCTTTCCCAGAACTCCAATCAAGAATCCCTCCAATCAGGTTTTCGCCCCTGCCACAGTACTAATACGGCCCTTATCAAAGTCACAAATGACATCCTATGTGACTGTGACCATGGTGAACTATCCCTCCTCAACTTTCTCGACCTGTCTGCAACCTTTAACAAGGTTGACCACCCCATCCGCCTGCAACATCTCTCGTCCGTCGTCCAGCTGGGTGGGACTGCCCTCGCCTGGTTCCATTCCCATCTATCCAGTCGTAGCCAAAGAATCACCTGCAATGGCTTTGCTTCCCGCTCCCGCACTGTTACATCTGGAGTCCCCCAAGGATCTATCGTTGGCCCCCTCCTATTTCTCATCTACATGCTGCCCCTCGGCAACATCATCCGAAAACACAGGGCTGGATTTTTATTGACCCGTGGAGGTGGGTTTGGAGGCGTGTGGGGGGTTAAAATTGCGAAAACTGGCGGGCAGGCACAAGCCCGCCTCCATCCCACCACCACGCAATTTTCATTAAATCGTGTCTGCTGGTCCCGACTCCGTCCCGCCTCTAAGAGACGGAATAGGCTGTTAAGGCCTTTAACAAGCACTAAATTGCCTCTATAATGCCATTTTGAAAGGCCTTTGTGATTTTAACCCTTTTTCTATGTGAAGCACGCCTGTTCTGAACCACAAATGTGAAACCTGGCGGGAGCATGGCTGGCCGGCTGGCTGGCTAGCTGGCTGGCTGGCTGGCTGGCTGATATCTGGGAGTGGTGGAGGAGACATATCTGGGAGTGGTGGAGGAGATATATCTGGGAGTGGTGGAGGAGACATATCTGGGAGTGGTCTTAGGGCTGCTGCTGCTCATTTTGCATCCAGGTCCTCTCACAGCAAAGGCCAGGCAGTCTCTGAAGACCTTCAATGCAGCAGCAATGATGACATCATCAGAGGCGACTTTCAGACTGAAACCACTAATTGGTTCATGAGTTCCCACATGCTGGAACTCAATTGCCCAATTAGGTGAAAATTGCATCAATCTCCCACATCCAATTGCAGTCGGGTGGATAACACGAAAAGTGGATGACACGACCCCAACCCGCCCCAGTATCAAAATCCAGCCCACAGTGTCAGGTTCCACATGGATGCTGATGACACCCAGCTCTACCTCACCACCACCTCTCTCGACCCCTCCCCGTCTTTAATTTGTCACACTGCTTGTCCGACATCCAGTACTGGATGAGCAGAAATTTCCTCAAACTAAATATTGGGAAGACCGAAGACAATGGCTTCGGTCCCCGCCACAAATTCTGTTCCCTAGTCACTGACTCCATCCCTCTTCCTGGCAACTGTCTGAGGCTGAACCAGACCGTTCGCAATCTTGGTGTTATATTTGACCCCAAGAAAATCTTACATATCCACTCCATCACCAAGACCACCTACTTCCACCTCCGTAACATCGCCTGACTCTGCCTCTGCCTCAGCTCGTCCGCTGCTGAAGTCCTCATCCAGGCCTTTGTTACTGCTGGACTTGACTATTCCAATGCTCTCCTGGCCGGCCTCCCATCTTCCACCCTTCATAAACTTGAGCTCATCCAAAATTCTGCTGCCCATATCCTAATTCGCACCAAATCCCGTTCACCCATCACCCCTGTACCCACTGACCTGCATTGGCAACACCTCAATTTAAAAATTCTCATCCTTGATTTCAAATCCCTCCGTGGCCTCGTCCCTCCCTATCCTCCAGTCCTACAACCCTCCGAGATATCTGCGGTCCTCCAATTCTGGCATCATGCACATCCCCGATTTTAATCGCTCCACCATTGGCAGCCGTGCTTTCAGCTGCCTAGGCTCTAAGCTCTGGAATTCACTCCCTAAATCTCTCCACCTCTCTACCTCTCTCTCCTCCTTTAAGATGCTCCTTGAAACCTACCTCTCTGACCAAGCTTTTGGTCATCTGTCCTAATATCTGTTTATGTGGCTCGTGTCAAATTTTGTTTGCTACCGTGCCTGTGAAGTGCCTTGGGATATTGTACTACATTAAAGGCTTTATATAAATGCAAATTATTGTTCTTGTTGTTGTTGTAAGAAATATTATACATACATACATAAAACAATGGACCTGATACCTTTGGAAACCATTCTTTCTGCTGTTTTATTTTAAATGGGTTAACACGGACAAGATGGGCCGAATGGCCTCCTTCTGTGCTGTAAATTTCTGTGATTCTATGATTCTATCACCATTAAATGAAGAGAGAAGAATTTCAGAGGCATGCATTAAGTGCTTATCCACTACTTTTCCACAGCGTCATTTCAGGGCAAAGATTTTATTCACACCTTAATACATTGCACATTATCAAATGATAGTGACAGTGCAGCCAATCAACAACAGTACCCAGTTGAAAGAAACCAGTCACAATACTTCATTTGCACCATAACATTTTGCCTCACAAGACCCTGCAGCTAAGGTACAAGAATATATTTGATTATATAAAAATCACATGCAAGGAGCACAGCCATTACTGAGGAAGCCATATTGCATCCCTAGTGAGTGATAGACTGAACAACCAATCCACTTTGCTTTCTGTGAGGTATAAGAAAGCACA
The DNA here is from genome assembly GCA_030390025.1 of Squalus acanthias. Classification (NCBI taxonomy): domain Eukaryota; kingdom Metazoa; phylum Chordata; class Chondrichthyes; order Squaliformes; family Squalidae; genus Squalus; species Squalus acanthias. Next base: position 91,029,791 of record CM059426.1, read on the forward strand.
AACCTGTTTTAAACAGGTTAGGAACTGAATTAAAATATGCAAAACCATTTTAGGCAAATGCATTAACCAGTGCACTATCAGAGGAAATTAAATCCAATGGTTTAGAAAATATATTTAGGATTAGTAAAGTATAATAACGATTGTTTGCTTTGATATCGAGTGTGCCCTCTATTCAAAAGTGCCTCTTGTTCTTCAGCTTTAATATTTATGCTTCCTTAATGGCCCGGTGAGTTTATCCATGAATAGATTTTCTAGCCTAGTTAATTAATAGAAAAGGTTTGGAGCGGTCTGACAGAGGAAAATGAAAAAAACAAGGCTATAAAACAGGAAAATAAAATAGAAAACTGAGGCGACAAGGACAGAATCCATTTGGTTCGAATTGAGGAGCAAAAAGGGTATGATCACGCTATTGGGGGTATTCTACAGGCCTACAAGTAGGGAGAGGGAGGTAGAGGAGCAAATCTGCAGGGGCATGCAAGAGCTATAGGGTGGTGATATTGGGGGACTTTAATTACCCAAATATCGATTGGGATAATGCTAGGGTAAAGGGAAAGGAGGGGGAGGAATTTCTGAAATGTGTTCAGGAGAATTTCCTTGGCCCAACTAGGAAGGATGCATTGCTGGATCTGGTGCTGGGGAATGAGGTGGGCCAGGTCGACCAAGTGTCTGTGGGAGAACACTTGGGTATGAGTGATCATCATATCATAAGATTTAGATTAGCAATGGAGAGCAGCAAGGAACAATCTGGAGTGGAACCTCTCAACTGGAATAGGGCTAACTTCAATGGGATGCGAAAGGATCTAGCCAGGGTAAAATGGAACCAAAGACTGACAGGTGAATCTGTAACAGAACAACGGGTTATCTTTAAGGAGGAGATGTTCCAAGTACAGGCTAGGTACATTCCAACAAGAGGGAAGGGTAAGGGAACCAAAGCAAGGGCTCCTTGATAGACAAGGGAGATAGAGAAGATGATGAAACAAAAAAAGAGGGTGTATGATGCATGTCAGGTGAATTCTTCAAGGGAGAACCAGACCAAATACAATAAGTTGAGAGGGGAAGTGAAGATGAAAATAAGATTAGCAAAGAGAGAATATGAGAGTAGAATGGCGGTTAACATAAAAGGGAACCCAAAAATCTTCTACCAGCGTGTAAACAGTAAGCGAGTAGTAAGAGGCGGGGTGGGGCCTATTAGGGACAAAGAAGGTGATATATGCTTAGAGGCGCAGGGCAAGGCTAGAATACTCAATGAGTACTTTGTATCGGTGTTTACTAAGGAGGTGGATGCTGACAAAATATCGGTAGAACTGGAAAAGGTAGAAGCAATGGAAGGGGTGAAAATTGATAGACAAGATGTACTAGAAAGACTGGATATGCTTAGAGTGGATAAGTCACCTGGTCCAGATGGCTTGCATCCCAGGTTGCTAAGGGAATTGGGGGAGGAGATAGTGGAAGGGCTTGCCATAATTTTCTAATCTTCCCTAGATGCAGGGGAGGTGCCTGAGGATTGGAGAATGGCAAATGTGACACCATTGTTTAAGAAAGGGTGTAAGGACAATCCTAGTAACTACAGGCCGGTCAGTTTAACATCAGTGGTGGGTAAAGTTTTAGAAACAATAATCAAGGATAAAAATAAAGGGCACTTGGAGAGGTTTAAGCTAATTAAGGATTTGTAAAAGGCAGATCGTGTTTGATTAATCAAATTGAATTTTTTGATGAAGTAACAGGGAGGATTGATGAAGGGAATGCAATGGATGTTGTCTACATGGATTTTCGGAAGGCATTTGACAAAGTACCACATAGAAGGCTGGTTAACAAAATTGAGGCTCATGGAATAGTGGGTCAGTGGCAGCTTGGATAAGGAATTGGCTTAAGGACAGAAAACAGAGAGTTGTGGTAAATGGCTGTTTTTCAGACTAGAGGATGGTAGACAGTGGTGTTCCCCAAGGGTCAGTGCTGGGGCCACTGCTTTTTTTGATATATATAAATGACCTGGATATTGAATACAGAGTACAACTTCTAAATTTGCCGATGACACCAAACTTGGGGGTGTGGCAAACAGTGAGGATGATACCAATCAACTGCAACAGGACATAGAAAGGCTAGCAGAATGGGCAGACAAGTGACAGATGGAATTTAATACAGAGAATTGTGAGGTGATGCATTTTGGCAGAAAGAACAGGGTAGAGGCAATATACACTTAATGGCACAGTTTTAAAGAGTGTGCAGCGACAGAGGGACCTGGGAGTTAATGTGCATAGGTCCCTGAAGGTGGCGGGACATATTGAGAGAGTGGTTAGCAAAGCATATGCGATCTTGGGCTTCATAAATAGAGGTATTGAGTACAAAAGTAGAGAAGTTATGCTGAACCTTTATAAAGTGCTGGTTAGGCCACAACTGGAGTATTGCGGCCAGTTCTGGTCACCACACTTTAGGAAGGATGTGAAGGCCCTAGAGAGGGTGCAGAGGAGATTTACCAGAATGGTTCCAGGGATGGGGGATTTCAGCTACAAGGACAGGTTGGAGAGGCTGGATTTGTTTTCATTAGAGCAAAGGAGGTTGAGGCGTGATTTGATAGAGGTGTACAAGATTATGACGGGTTTAGATGGGCTAGACGGGGAAAGGCTGTTCCCACTAGTTGATGGTACAAGGACTAGGGGACACAAATTTAAGGTTTTGGGCAAGAGATACAGGGGGGAACGTGAGGCAAAACTTTTTTATGCAGTGAGTGGTGAGGACCTGGAACTCGCTGCCAACGGAAGTGGTGGAAGCGGAGACACTCAATGTTTTCAAGAGGAGACTGGATAGGCACTTGAGGGAAATAAACTTGCAGGGCTACAGGGATAGAGCGGGGGAATGAGACTGACTGGATTGCTCTATAGAGAGCTGGCACGGACTCGATGGGCCGAATGGCCTCCTTCTGTGCCGTTATGACTCTGAGGGGGAGAAATTCAGTATCGCCCCATTTGGGGCGCAATTATCGGCCGGGCGCAAAGATTAGCGCCTGGCGCTAGTTATCGCCACTGACTGCAAACTTGACTTTTATCGCCCCTGGAGGTGATTGGAGCACTAAATCAGGTGCTTCACACCTGCCTTAAGGCGCAAAGGCCGAGGAGCGAGGCGCTACCTCAGAGCGCTGGCGAAGCTCATGTGATGTCAGTCAGCAACGGAACACACACACAATGGCACGGGTCAGTTCTTAAAGGGGATGGTTGATTTTGCTTTCCATCCACATCCTGCTCATTGCAGCCTTGAATCTCGGCCTGGAGAGACCTGCACATCAAATCTGCTGGAAAGAACAATGGAGAGTACCAGGTAAAGAGCTCAGAGTGCAGCCCCCACAGTCTCTTCTAAATCGATACAAGGAATGGCAAATCAAAATGAACCTGCAAAGTGCTGCTTAGTACCCAAAACTCCTTCACACAGCGTTGAATCTCTCCAGAAGACTCTCTCCCTCTCTCTCAGAATGCGTGGTTCAAAAATGGCACCAACAATAAAAGGCAGAAAGCGGTCGCCTTTAAATAGCGCTCCCCCAGTCCCTTCATGACTGCAAAACGCTCCCCTCAACATGTCGTTGCTAGCGTCAGGTGGTAAGGCAGGGGGCGCCACTCCAAATCCGCTCTGAGGCGATACCGGGGCGTTGCGCACTCGACTGACGTCACGATCTGCCGGCGCAGGAGATCGTGGCGGTAGTGTTTAGCGCCGTCGCAAAGTGTCTAGTTAATTTCGCGAGCAGCGCAAACATTGCCGCGCCTGGGAGCTAGATGATTTGCGCCCCATTAGCGCCCTCTTAAGGCGCTAACGGGAGGCGCAACCAACTGAATTTTTCCCCCTATGACTTTACGGGAGATAATTTTCTGAGATTGGTAGCGTGCCTGTTATTGTCCTATATGTGCAGGCTCGAGGTGAAGTTTCTTGCTATGAGAACATAAGAACATAAGAAATAGGAGCAGGAATAGGCCACTTGGCCCCTCGAGCCTGCTCCGCCATTCAATAAGATCTTGGCTGATCTTGGGCTCAAAGCCACTTCGCTGCCCACTCCCCATAACCCTTCACTCCCTTATCTTGCAAAAATCTGTCTATCTCCACCTTAAATGTATTTAATGACCCAGCCTCCACAGCTCTCTGGGGCAGAGAATTCCACAGATTTACGACCCTCTGAGAGAAGAAATTCCTCCTCATCTCAGTTCTAAAAGGGTGACCCTTTATTCTAAAACTCTGCCCCCGCGTTCTAGATTTCCCCACGAGGGGAAACATCCTCTCTGCATCTACCTTGTCGAGCCCCCTCAGTATCTTATATGTTTCAATAAGATCACCTCTCATTCTTCTAAATTCCAATGAGTATAGGCCCAGCCTGCTCAACCTTTCCTCATAAGTCAACCCCCTCATCTCTGGAATTAACCTAGTGAATCGTCTCTGAACTGCCTCCAATGCAAGTATATCCTTCCTTAAATAAGGAGACCAAAACTGTATGCAGTACTCAAGGTGTGGTCGGTCTCACCAATACCCTGTACAGTTGTAGCAGGACTTCCCTGTTTTAATACTCCAACCCCTTTGAAATAAAGGCCAACATCCCATTTGCCTTTTTGATTACTTGCTGTACCTGCATGCTAACTTTTTATGTTTCATGCACAAGGACCACCAGGTCCCTCTGAACTGTAGCATTTTGTAATCTCTCTCCATTTAAATAATAATTTACTTTTTTATTTTTCCTGCCAAAGTGGATAACCTCGCACTTTCCCACATTATACTCCATCTGCCAAATGTTTGCCCACTCACTTAGCCTGTATGTATCCCTTTGCAGGTTCTTTGAGTCCTCTGCACAACTTGCTTTCCCACCCATCTTTGTATCATCTGCAAACTTGGCTACATTACACTCGGTCCCTTCATCCAAGTTATTAATGTAGATTGTAAATAGTTGAGGCCCGAGCACTGATCCCTGTGGCACCCCACGAGTTACCTTTTGCCAACTGGAAAATGATCCATTTATCCCGACTCTCTGCTTTCTGTTAGTTAGCCAATTCTCTATCCATGCTAATATATTACCCCCAATTCTGTGAGCTCTTATCTTATGCAGTAACCTTTTATGTGGCACCTTATCGAATGCCTTCTGGAAATCCAAATACACCACATCCACTGGTTCACCTTTGTCCACCCTGCTCGTTCCCTCCTCAAAGAACTCCAGCAAATTTGTTAAACATGATTTCCCTTTCATAAAACCATGCTGACTCTGCTTGACTGCATTATGATTTTCCAAATGTCCTGCTACTGCTTCCTTAATGAAGGACTCCAGCATTTTCCCAACGACAGATGTTAGGCTAACTAGTCTATAGTTTCCTGCTTTCTGTCTCCCTCTCCCTCTATCCATTAAGACACAGCTTCTTGAAGATCCATTAATAGATTGAAAATCAAGAACGTCGACCACTTTATTGGCATCTCAAACACAAATAACGACTACTTGGGAAGGTATCAGAGGGTAAACAGACATACCCAGCAGGAAATCAATGCCTTTGGGAGAGGAGGGAAAGGAGAAAATGAGGGAGAAATAAATAAAGATTTCAAACAGTACAAAACAAATTTAGGCTCACTGCAATAATCATTATTCAAGGGGATAAACACATTATTATCGTGGGTATATTCATAAGTGTGACATCACCAAAGAATTGTAGGTTATTGACAGTAAGAGACACAAACGTTCAAAATTACTGCCATTTAGCACTGAACATGAACCAATGCAGACTTCAAATCACCTCATAGGGAGGGAAGTTATTCCTTCCCAATTCAGCCAATTAATTTTTATGAGACTCAGCTTCTTGAAAGTAAAGTTAATTAAGTCACACAGGACCAGAAAGGTTTCAAGTTACAACAGTAATGATAGTTTATGTAAGCAAGAGCATCATCTTTGGGAATAATTTAAAGAAAGGCTCATAATAAATAGAGCATAATATAATATATGCTTTCACTTTCTGATTTATTTAAAAATTAACGATGCCCAGCAAGTTAATAATAGTAATAATAATCTAGAGCATTCGTTTTGTCAGTTTTATCCAATTCTCTCCTGAGGAGTCGAAACTGTTACTGGGGTACAGCCCCATGAGTGCCAGCAGCCCTCTGCTACCTCACCCGTACGACTATTATCTTTGAGCCTAAACAGTGACTGCTAGAAATTCGGTATCGCCCCGGTTGGGGTGCTAAATTTTAAAGAGTTGGAGAATTAGCGCAAGGCACTAATCCTTCTGACCTCCCGTTAAATTGATTGTTAGCGCTCCAAGAGAGAACTGGAGCATTAAACCAAGCGCTAATCACCTAAGTTAGGGCGCTACACACAGAGAGCGGGGCACTACCCACAGAGCGATAACCAATTTCAGGTGCACTCCAATCGGGACTCAGATTCAGCACAACCTCATTCTCAACGTTGCTGGCTCTGAAGGTGACCTCCAAGCAACTCAACAGCTACACCTCTTATCCTCATGGCTGATCCCATTCCCAGGGAGAGAGCTCGCCGTTTCAACGACCAGGCATTGGAGGCATTGGTCGCAGCAGTCGAAAGAAGGAGGGCAGTGCTGCTCCCGGCCACTGGCAGGAGGCCATTGCCCCAGGTCTTCAGGGCAATGTGGAGGGAAGTGGCCCAGGACATCTCGGCCAGCAGTGTGGTCCTCAGGACCCTCACACGGTGCCATAAAAAATTCAACGACCTCACTCGGGTGGTCAGGGTGAGTACATGCTTCAATAAGTCCTACATACCAGCATCTGAACCTCAGTCTGTACACACTGCACAAACCACCACACCCCCACTACTCACCCACCAAGCATCTCCACCTACTAAAACTCACATTCACATCTCACGCCTTGCCTACAATAACAGCTATTCAACTATGGCAGGCACATCTTTTTTTTATTTGTTTATGGGATGTGGGCATCGCTGGCAAGGCCAGCATTTATTGTCCATCCCTAATTGCCCTTCAGAAGGTGGTGGCGAGCCGCCTTCTTGAACTGCTGCAGTCTGTGTGGTGAATGAAGGTACTCCCACAGTGCCGTTAGGTAGGAGTTCCAGGATTTTGACCCAGCGACGATGAAGGATCGGCGATATACTTCTAAGTCAGGATGGTGTGTGACTTGGAGCGGAACTTGGAGGTGGTGGTGTTCCCATGCACCTGCTGCCCTTGTCCTTCTAGATGGAAGAGGTCGCGGGTTTGGGAGGTGCTGCCGAAGAAGCCTTGGCGAGTTGCTGCAGTGCATCTTGTAGATGGTACACACTGCAGCCACGGTACGCCGGTGGTGGAGGGAGTGAATGTTTAAGGTGGTGGATGGGGTGCCTATCAAGCGGGCTGCTCTGTCCTGGATGTTGTCGAGCTTCTTGAGTGTTGTTGGAGCTGCACTCATCCAGGCAAGTGAGAGTATTCCATCACACTCCTAACTTGTGCTTTGTAGATGGTGGAAAGGCTTTGGGGAGTCAGGAGGTGAGACACTCGCTGCATCTCCCAAACACATAGCTGCACACTCACTCACACACTTTCCTTTCTTTTGCAGGCCATTCTGGCCCACAATAGGAGGGAGCAGCAATGAACAGGCGGGGGTGAAGCGGACATCCAACAGCTTACAGACCTGGAGGAGCGAGTGCTGAGAGTCATTGGGCGCCAGGTGGTGGGTGCTGTAGCCATCGGCGATGTCGACCCCCTTGGGGGCAACAACGGTATGTTCATCCCCTCTCCTTCTCTCATCCCACTTCCCCCTCACACCAGAAACCTTTCCCACTTTCCAGCTCATTATACTGTCTGCCCCCCTGCCCTCACCTTAACGCGAGTCTTGTGCCTTTGTGCTTTCAGGTAATCAGCAACCAGCTGACCAGCCTATCCCTGAGTCTCCCAGTGAGAGTGAGGAAGGAGAAGAGGAGGAAGAAGGAAGCACCACATCACTGCATGTCTCACCCGCACGTATCACCTCATACTGGGACCACGAGATCTTTAGTGGCAAGTTTAGTAGAGGGGACTGCACAGGGTGATGCACCGGGGATGAGCGGGCTGCAGCAATAGTTGCTGCCATTGAGTCTCAGACTGCTCTCATGCAGTCTCAGCTTGAGGCCACGCAAGCTCTGAATGCTGCCCAGCACAGTCCACCGGGTACCTCACGGAGTCGCAGCAGGCCAGCAGCAGATTGGTGGGGATACTGAGGTGCAGCCCTGGGGGAGTGGCAGTGGGTCAGTCGAAAGGGAACCTACTGTCCTCTCGCAGGAGGACAGCATTCCTGCTCCCACCACTGCCAATCTGCTATTGCCCTTGTCGCTGCCTGTCAGCCTGCCAGCCCAGACTGCCGCCGCAGGATCGAAGGGAGGAGAGAGGATCGAAGGAGGAGAGAGGATCAAAGGGGGAGAGAGGAATGAAGGGGGGAGAGAGGATCGAAGGGGAGAGAGGATCGAAGGGGGAGGGAGGATCGAAGGGGGAGAGAGGATCGAAGGGGTAGAGAGGATCGAAGGGGAGAGAGAGGATCGAAGGGGGAGAGAGATCGAAGGGGGGGAGAGAGATCGAAGGGGGGAGAGAGGATCGAAGAGGGAGAGAGGATCGAAGGGGGAGAGAGGATCGAAGGGGGAGAGAGGATCGAAGGGGGGAGAGAGGATCGAAGGGGGAGAGAGAGGAACGAAGGGGGAGAGAGGATCGAAGGGGAGAGAGAGAGGATCGAAGGGGTGAGAGAGGATCGAAGGGGGAGAGAGATCGAAGGGGAGAGAGGATCGAAGGGGGAGAGAGGATCGAAGGGGAGAGAGGATCGAAGGGGGAGAGAGGATCGAAGGGGAGGAGAGAGGATCGAAGGGGGAGAGAGGATCGAAGGGGAGAGAGAGGATCGAAGGGGAGAGAGGATTGAAGGGGGAGAGAGGATCGAAGGGGGAGAGAGGATCGAAGGGGGAGAGAGGATCGAAGGGGGAGAGAGGATCAAAGGGGGAGAGAGGAATGAAGGGGGGAGAGAGGATCGAAGGGGAGAGAGGATCGAAGGGGGAGGGAGGATCGAAGGGGGAGAGAGGATCGAAGGGGTAGAGAGGATCGAAGGGGGGAGAGAGGATCGAAGGGGGAGAGAGGATCGAAGGGGGAGAGAGGATCGAAGGGGGGAGAGAGGATTGAAGGGGGAGAGAGGATCAAAGGGGGAGAGAGAGAGGATCGAAGGGGGAGAGAGGATCGAAGGGGGGAGAGAGGATCGAAGGGGGGAGAGAGGATTGAAGGGGGAGAGAGGATCAAAGGGGGAGAGAGAGAGGATCGAAGGGGGAGAGAGGATTGAAGGGGGGGAGAGAGGATCGAAGGGGGAGAGAGGATCGAAGGGGAGAGAGAGGATCGAAGGGGAGAGAGGATTGAAGGGGGAGAGAGGATCGAAGGGGGAGAGAGGATCGAAGGGGGAGAGAGGATCGAAGGGGGAGAGAGGATCAAAGGGGGAGAGAGGAATGAAGGGGGGAGAGAGGATCGAAGGGGAGAGAGGATCGAAGGGGGAGGGAGGATCGAAGGGGGAGAGAGGATCGAAGGGGTAGAGAGGATCGAAGGGGGGAGAGAGGATCGAAGGGGGAGAGAGGAATGAAGGGGGGAGAGAGGATCGAAGGGGGGATAGAGGATCGAAGAGGGGAGAGAGGATCGAAGGGGGGAGAGAGGATTGAAGGGGGAGAGAGGATCGAAGGGGGGAGAGAGGATCGAAGGGGGGAGAGAGGATTGAAGGGGGAGAGAGGATCAAAGGGGGAGAGAGAGAGGATCGAAGGGGGAGAGAGGATCGAAGGGGGAGAGAGGATCGAAGGGGGAGAGAGGATCGAAGGGGGAGAGAGGATCGAAGGGGGAGAGAGGATCGAAGGGGGAGAGAGGATTGAAGGGGGGGAGAGAGGATCGAAGGGGGAGAGAGGATCGAAGGGGAGAGAGAGGATCGAAGGGGAGAGAGGATTGAAGGGGGAGAGAGGATCGAAGGGGGAGAGAGGATCGAAGGGGGAGAGAGGATCGAAGGGGGAGAGAGGATCGAAGGAGGAGAGAGGATCGAAGGGGGGAGAGAGAGGATTGAAGGGGGGAGAGAGGATCGAAGGGGGAGAGAGGATTGAAGGGGGGAGAGAGGATCGAAGGAGAGAGAGAGGATCGAAGGGGGAGAGAGGATCGAAGGGGAGAGAGAGGATCGAAGGGGGGAGAGAGGATCGAAGGGGGAAGAGCGGATCGAAGGGGGAGAGAGGATCGAAGGGGGGAGAGAGGATCGAAGGGGGAGAGAGGATCGAAGGGGGGCGGGAGGATCGAAGGGGGGAGAGAGGATCGAAGGGGGAGAGAGGATCGAAGGGGGAGAGAGGATCGAAGGGGGAGAGAGGATCGAAGGGGGAGAGGATCGAAGGGGGGAGAGAGGATCGAAGGGGGAGAGAGGATCGAAGGGGGGAGAGAGGATCGAAGGGGGGAGAGAGGATCGAAGGGGGAGAGAGGATCGAAGGGGGAGAGAAGATCGAAGGGGGAAGAGAGGATCAAAGGGGGAGAGAGGATCAAAGGGAAGAGAGAGGATCGAAGGGGGAGAGAGGATCGAAGGGGGAGAGAAGATCGAAGGGGGAGAGAGGATCGAAGGGGAGAGAGAGGATCGAAGGGGGGAGAGAGGATCGAAGGGGGAAGAGCGGATCGAAGGGGGAGAGAGGATCGAAGGGGGGAGAGAGGATCGAAGGGGGAGAGAGGATCGAAGGGGGGCGGGAGGATCGAAGGGGGGAGAGAGGATCGAAGGGGGAGAGAGGATCGAAGGGGGAGAGAGGATCGAAGGGGGAGAGGATCGAAGGGGGGAGAGAGGATCGAAGGGGGAGAGAGGATCGAAGGGGGGAGAGAGGATCGAAGGGGGGAGAGAGGATCGAAGGGGGAGAGAGGATCGAAGGGGGAGAGAAGATCGAAGGGGGAAGAGAGGATCAAAGGAGGAGAGAGGATCAAAGGGAAGAGAGAGGATCGAAGGGGGAGAGAGGATCGAAGGGGGAGAGAAGATCGAAGGGGGAGTGAGGATTGAAGGGGGGAGAGAGGATCGAAGGGGGGAGAGAGGATCGAAGGGGGGAGAGAGGATCGAAGGGGGGAGAGAGGATCGAAGGGGGGAGAGAGGATCGAAGGGGGAGAGAAGATCGAAGGGGGAGTGAGGATCGAAGGGGGGAGAGAGGATCGAAGGGGGGAGAGAGGATCGAAGGGGGGAGAGAGGATCGAAGGGGGGAGAGAGGATCGAAGGGGGGAGAGAGGATCGAAGGGAGAGAGAGGATCGAAGGGGGAGAGAAGATCGAAGGGGGAGAGAGGAATGAAGGGAGGAGAGAGGTTCTAAGGGGGGAGAGAGGATCTAAGGGGGGAGAGAGAGGATCGAAGGAGGAGAGAGGATCAAAGGGGAAAGAGGATTGAAGGGGGGAGAGAGGATCGAAGGGGGGAGAGAATCAAAGGGGGAGAGAGGATCGAAAGGGGGAGAGAGGATCGAAGGGGGGAGAGAGGATCGAAGGGGGGAGAGAGGATCTAAGGGGGGAGAGAGGATCGAAGGGGGGAGAGAGGATCAAAGGGGGGAGAGAAGATCGAAGGTGGGAGAGAGGATCTAAGGGGGAGAGAGCATCGAAGGAGGGGAGAGAGGATCGAAGGGGGGAGAGTGGAACGATGGGAGGGAGCGGAGCTCGGAGAGGTGCTCGTAGATGGGGGAGAGGGTCAGGAACTCCTGCGGGGGGAGAAAGTCAGAAACTCGGGGGGTTGTGTGAGGGAAGGTCATGAATTCGGGAGCGGGGGAGTAGTCCAGGTACTCGGTGGGGGGGGGGAAGGTAAGGAACTCAGGGAGAGAAGGTCAGGAACTTGTTGGGGGAGGAGCACGGTGAGAACAGTGGGGCGGGGGAAGAACGTGATCCAGGTCTAAAGGAGGGGGGCAGCGAGATAAGAGCATGAACGTGATCCAGATGGGAAGATCGATCAAGTTCTCCCGCCCTCTGTTAGACGTGGATCACGTTCTTCCACCCCAACCCCCATTACACCCACACCACGTTTTCCCTCTCTTCCCTCACCAGGCTCCCCCCCCAACCCCCACAGAGGTTCAAGAAGGCAGCTGACGAGCATCCTCTCAAGGGCAACTAAGGACGGGCAATAAATAAATACATTTCTTAAATGAGAGGGTATTCTGTGTTGGTCCTACAACATTGCATAACATTACATTTATGGGTTATTTGCCAGACTCGACTATTCCAATGTTCTCCTGGCCAGCCTCCCATCTTCCACCCTCAATGTACTTGAGCTCATCCAAAACTCTGCTGCACGTATCCTAACCTGCAGCAAGTCCCAGTCACCCATCACCCTGTGCTCGTTGACCTACATTGGCTCATGGTTCACCAACAACGTTCCCTCTAAGCCGTGTGGCCGCGCGGCTGTCTGGAGGTCCTGCGCAGGCCGCTTACCGGCGATTGATTGGGAGATTTTGTGCATGCGCGAAATTTTGAATGGACCGTGCAGCCCATTAAAGGGACCGCACAACCAAAAAACAAATTAGGGGGAACATTGTCCACCAATAGCTTGATTTTAAAATTCTCATCCTCATTTTAAAATCCCTCTATGTGAAATTCCACAGCACTGAAAAACATGCGTGGGCACCGCGATGCCCGATATGCCCGCGCCCCTTCAAGGAGCGCAGGTAGCATGTCAACTTCGTACTGCCTGCTAATTATAATGATTGCAGCGCACAGCCTACGGCTGAATGCGCTGCTGACAATTTGTGATGTTCGAACAAGACTTACTTAAAGCTAGCCTGCGCCTCTTAAAGGCAGTCTGCACCTCTTAAAGGTGAGCTGCCTTCTGCTGATAAAGAAATAGTAAAAGTGCGTCAGCACTAACCCAAATGGCTCAACAGGCCAGGGAAAGGGCACTCGGGGTCTTAGGCGCAGCACTCCAGTTTTGTGCTGGGGGTGAACACTGGAAGAGAGGTGCGCTGCCCACAGTGGGCCAAGAGGCCCTCCAGAAAGAAGGATGTGGGACCAGATCGCCGGGGCCGTCACTGCCAGCAGTGTCGCCCCCCACCACCTGGCTCCAGTGCCCAAAGAGGTTTCATGACCTCAGACTAGTGTTCAAGGTCAGTGAATGCATCTTCAAAAGTTGTCTCCTACCAACTGCACCACTAGCCGCACATACTGCTCAATGCACGACACCCACCCCCCCCCCCACCCCCTGCCATCACTCACCTATCAACAATCTCTACCAAACACGAGGCACACCTCCCATTCCTAGCTTCACCTCACCCCCTTGGAGGAGACGGTGCTGGCCATTCTTGGCAAGGGTATGGCTGAGTCCTTGGCCAGTGGTGGGGCTGAAAGAGTACAAGATGCTGGTATCTTCATACGTTATCCTCCTTCTCACATCCCACTTCCCCCTCATCCCACACTTGCTTCCTCAAGGTCATCCTACAAGGCCATCTGCAGTGTACCCCCACTGAAAGTCAGCAGCCTTCCACCAGCCATGCTGCAGCCACTGGGGTAGCATTGCGTAAGAGCACTAGGATAGGCAAAGGCACATGCAAGACACTCACTAAGGGAATGCACAAGGGTGATTAGTTCATTTTTTGATGTAATATTGGATGCATATATGGATAAAGTTGGATTGGAAAGTTTGTTTTGTGGTGGCTTTTATTTCAGCATTGTGGCCAAGAGGACACTGTGATGGTCAGTAACAGAGGGAAGGTAAGGTGTGGGACAAATGTTGAAACGGGAATTGGGGTTGTGTTCATGGGACCGCAGGCGGCTGATTTGATCCCGGATATCCCAGCCAGAAAGGGGCTGTCTGGGTTGCCTGCTTCCTTCCACTTCCTCTTCTTCTGCTTCTTCCTCTTCTGTTTCTTCCTTTTCTGCATCTTCCTCTTCGGCTTATTCCTCTTCCACCTCCTCCTCTTCCTCCTCCTCCTCTTCCTCTCCTCCCTCTGAGAGCAGCTTGTCCCTTTTGCTGCCTCTGCTCCATCTCCATATCATGCTGCAGCCCAAGGAGGACTGCAACCAGAGCCCCCAGGACTGGGAGCAAGTGGTCTTCTCAGAGGCCTTCCTTTAAAAGCCAAAGCCTTGCAAACGTCCAGCAGCACTTCCTGCACGCCCTGCACACTTTAACAGCTTATTAAGTGTCTTACACCAAGCCACTGCTCCAATAAAATGTAAATAAACTAGTACAAAAGCAAAAATCTAAACTTACCTGAAAATTGTGTGTGTCCCTTTAAGAAACACTGGTTAGGGGGCCTGTTATACAGCTGCACGCATGTTCTGCTGTGCGTGTTTTGGAGAGGGCGTTAAAAGAAGCAGCGACGTCCAAAATACCAGATCATGCGTCAATTCAGCGTTGCACGCTGATTGATGTCACGATCTGACTAATTTCCATATCTGGAGCGAGCGCAGGCAACGGCAGCACTACCAACCTGCCCAAAATGGCGGCCACCGCATTCCGCGCCGGAAGTAGGCAGAAGCCAGGTGGTCGCCATTTTTTCATCCAAACTAGCCTTATCAGTGGCTTAACAGCAAACGAGTTGAATTTCACGGTCTTCATTTTTAGATAAAAATTGTGCATTTTAAACAAATTTATACTTCACAATTGATAGATTTTAATCAGGAACAGAACCAGAAAATAAAGAGTAATATTGGTGATTTCAACAAACCACCCCGATCCAACTTCCCCAAAAGTTATCTGAACAGTCACTCTCTCTCCTTCCGCCTCACAGAGGCACTCTGCTCCCACCCTCCTTCTGGAGGCAAGAGTCCCCTCAAACCCCTTCTCCCACAGTTCACGGAGACAGTGCACCTTCTCCAACTGGCCACACCTGCACCCTGTCATCAGAAGCATTCTCCTCCCCTCCGATCCTCCCAGTTTTTCCTGGCACTCTTTCCCCTCTCACCCTTCAATTAGACCTGACATTCCTCTCACTCCTCCTGTTCATGCTGGCACTCTCCTTCTTCCTCCATTTAATCTTGCTACTCTCCTTAGCCCCTCAACTCATGAATGCTGGCATTCTCCTTGTCCCCCTTTAGTTAATGCTACGACTCTGCCCCCAGCCCCCCCAGTTAATTTAATGCTGCTGCTCTTCAACCCCCTCGCCCCCCAGTTCTCAATGAAATCTTCCAATCCGTCCCCAGTACCACTCCCAGGGGTAGAAATTAGGTCGCGCCCCATTTGGGGCGCAAATATCGTCTGGACGCAAATATTAGCGCCTGGCGCTAATTATCGCCACTGACTGGAAACTTCACTTTTACCGCCCCGGGAGGTGAGTGGAGCGCTAAATCAGGCACTGCACACCTGTCTTAAGGCGCAAAGGCCAAGGAGTGAGGCGCTAACTCAGAGCGCTGGCGAAGCTCATGTAATGTCAGTCAGCAATGGAACACACACACAATGGCACGGGCCAGTTCTTAAAGGGGATGGTTAATCTTGCTTTCCATCCACATCCTGTTCATTGCAGCCTTGAATCTCGGCCTGGAGAGACTTGCACATCAAATGTGCTGGAAAGAACAATGGAGAGTACCAGGCAAAGAGCTCAGAGTGCAGCTCCCACAGTCTCTGCTAAATCGATACAAGGAATGGCAAATCAAAATGAACCTGCAAAGTGCTGCTCAGTACCCAAAACTCCTTCACACAACGTTGAATCTCTCCAGAAGTCTCTCCCTCTCTCTCTCAGAATGCGTAGTTCAAAAATGCCACCAACAATAAAAGACAGGAAGAGGCCCCCTTTAAATAGCGCCCCCCCCAGCCCCACAGCGATTGATAGCATTCCAGTCTTCTGGTCGTTGCTAGCGTCAGGCGGTAAGGCAGGGGGCGCCACTCAATTTCCGCTCCGGGGCGCCACAAGGGCGTTGCACCATGGAATGACGTCACAATCTGCGCGCGCAGGTGGTCGCAGCGGTAAAGTTTAGCGCTGCCGCACAATGTCTAGTTAAGTTCCCGAGCGGCGCAAACATCGCTGCACCCGGGCGTTAGCGGCTTTGCGCCCCATTAGCGCCTTCTTAAGGCGCTAACGGGAGGCGCAACCAACTGAATTTTTACCCCCCAGTTTCTGCCCCGCTGCCCTCGCTGCACTCCAGGGTTTCCACCTACTGTTATTGCTGCTGGAAGTGATTGATGCCGCTGCACATTAAGTTCTCATAAGATCAGTAATTCCTGCCTACATTGTGCAGCAGTATGAACAGGAGGCAGGAGTCCACGGCAGCACCAAGGAGTGAGCAGCTCAGTCTGTTTTTATTTCTGAGATTTTTATCTGCAAACACGGCCATACAGACTGTGCCCCCAACACGCTGATGTCGACAACACACACAGATAGCTGACATGAATGCTGCTCCAACTCGGGGACAACAACGGTATGTTCATCCCTACTCTTTCTTCTCACATCCACTTCCCCCTCACCCCACAAGCCATTCCCACTTTCCAGCTAATCATGCTGTATGCCTTTCTCCCTTCCTGCCCCCCTCCCCTCACCTTAACCTGACTCTTGTGCCTTTATGCTTTCAGATAATCAGCAAGCAGCTGAGCAGCCTGTCCCTGAGGGCACCGTTGAGAGCGAGGTGGGAGAAGAGGAAGAGGAAGAACACACCGCGTCACTGCATGTCTCACCCGCAGGCACCAGATCAGATACTGGCATTATGCATTTGTTAGAGGCTAGTATAGTAGCGGGATCTGCACAGGGTGAGGCACCAGGGATGAGCGGGCTGCAGCAAAGCCAAAGGGAAAGGGTAGCTCGGGGGTCAGCACCCCGGAGAGCGAGTTCGGGCGTGAGTCCTACTGCACAGGACTCAGATGAGGACTAGAAGAAGGGTGATGGGCATGCACACGGGGATGATAGGTGCAATGGCAAGGGTGCCTGAGAGCCTCTCGGCAATGATAAGGAGCGTGGAGGAGTCCGCCTTCGACATTGCACAAGGCTCTGCGCACACCATGGAGCCCAACATTTGCAGTTTGCAAAGAATGGTGGACTCCCAGAGAGACCGTGGCGACCCCGACCTCATGCCGTGTGCGATGGGCGATGTCGCAGCTTCCATTGCAGCACAGGTGGAAGCCACGCAACGTCTTAGTGCTGTAATGCAGTCTATGCTTGGTGCCATCGATTCTCAGAATGCTCTCATGCAGTCTCAGCTTGATGCCACGCAAGCTCTGACTGCTACCATCGTCGCTGGGTCGAACACCATCGATCGGGGCTTTCACGGTGTTGCAGCAGGCCAGCAATCTGTGCTCCAGCAGATTGGTAGTGATGCTGAGGTGCTGCCCCTGGGAAGTGCCAGTGGGTCAGTGGAGCAGGAACCTGCTGTCCTCTCTCAGGATGACAGCATTCCTGCTCCCACCACTGCCACTCCGCTATTGTCCTTGTCGCTGCCTGTCATCCAGCCAGCCCAGACTGCCGCCGCCCATGCTGAGGTAGTGCAGTGCATAGCCGGGCCTTCCAGGCCCAGAGCTGGTCGAGGACGTCCTGCAAGGCCATCTGAAGTCTCCCGCCTGGACACTCGGCAGCCTCCCACCAGCCCTGCTGCAGCCACTGGGCCAACACTTCGTAGGAGCACTAGAGTAGGCAAAGACACTGTAACAAGAGGCATTAAGGGATTGCATAAGGGTGAATATTGTTGCTGTAAATATGTGTTCACTGATTATTGATAAATTTATTAATTCAGTTTGGATTATTTTGTGGTGTCTCTCATTTCAGCTTTGCGCTGTGAAATGGCCTGCGACAGGGATGGAATGATGGGGATGTGGTGAGCAACGGGGATCTGGGGTTTAATTTATTGGAACAGCAGTCTGATGAAGCGTCATGGACCGCTCTTCCGGAAGGCCGATTGAGTGGCTGCCTCCTCCTTCGCTGCTGTTCCTCCTCCTCCTCATCTTCCTCTTCCTCCTCGTCCTCCTCCTCCTCGACCTCCTCCTCCTCTTGAGGTGGTCCCGCAATCCCTGGTGGCAAGGGCTGGCCCCTCATGATGGCCAAATTGTGGAGCATGCAGCACACCATGACGAAATGGGACAGCCGCTCAGCTGAGTACTGGAGGGCTCCTCCCGAGTGGTCAAGGTAGCAGAACCATTGCTTGAGCACCCCAATGGTCTGCTCGATGATGTTCCTGATGGCAGCATGGCTCTCATTATATGAGTGCTGGGCAGGAGTGTTGGGCTTGTGGGGGGGAATCATGAGCCAGATGGAGAGCGGATACACCTTGTCTCCGACCAGCAAGCCGCGAGCGTGATGCGGCGGCTGGAAGCATGCTGGCACACCGGTCTGGCACAGGATGAAGGCATCGTGGCTGCTGCCAGGATAGCGGGCATTCAAATTGAGGATTCGCTGTCTATGGTCGCACACCACCTGCACATTAATTGAGTGGCAGCCTTTGGGGTTACGGAAGATCTCAGGATTGTTATGCGGTGCCCGCAAAGCCACGTGGGTGCAGTCAGTGGCGCCCTGCACCATGGGGAAGCCCGCTATCCTGGCAAAGCCACATGCATGCTTGTCCTGCTTCTCTCTGGTGATGGGAATGGAAATGCAGTCCCTTCTCCTATTGTAGCGAGCCTCTGTGACCTCCCAGATGCAGCGATGGATGGCGCGCTGCGAGATGTTAGCTATGTCTCCTGCTGCAGACTGGAAGGATCCACTGGCGAAGAAATTGAGGGCGATGGTGACCTTGACTGCCACTAAGAGAGCTGTGGTCACCCTGGTCTGAGGCTGGAGGTCTGGTTGCAGGAGGTAGCAGAGTTTGGTGACTACATCCTTGCTGAAGCGGACTCGTCTAATGGACTGCTCCTCACTAAATTGGAGGTAGGAGAAGTGCTCTTGGAATACCCTCGGAGGGTAAGGCCTCCTGTTGAGAGCCCTGATAGCCCTCCTCCTCCCTCTGGCCACATGTTCCAATCTTTCTCGCTGCCTCTGCTCCCTCCGCAGTAGATCCTGGAGGGCAAGATCGACTGCCAGTACAGCCCCCATTAATGTAATGATGTGTAGCACTTTGAAATTTTGTCAGAATAAATGTAACAAATTTTTAGTAGCCACAACACTCATAATACTAAAGAACTTTTAAATGACTGAATTAAACTCTTGCACAATCGCAAACTGACAAGGAAGCACTAACCTGACCGCTGCGACTGATCCCTTTAAATAGCGGCCCTGGAGCCGCCATCCGCCTGCTTCACGCCTCCTCTTCCTGTCATTGCCGGGGTGAGGCGCTAAGGCAGGGGGCGATAATCAATTTGGCAGATCGGGCGCTGAGTGAGCGTTGCACGCTCACTGACGTCACGATCTGCCTGGCGCTAAAGACCCAGGCATTAACTGTTAGCGGCAGTGTTAAGGGGTGACTGGATTTGGTGTGCAACGCTGGATTCACCTCGCCTCGGCGCTACTTCATTAGTGCCCCGTTAACGCCCCCACCATGCGCTAACGGGAGGCGCTAACCAACCGAATTTTTCCCCTAAGATCTTTCTTTTGTATACTCAAGCTAATTCAGGAAATAATGCAGGAATTGAACGTGGGACCTTCTGGGTCAATAAGGCTTAGGGGTAAAAATTCAGTTGGTTGCGCCTCCCGTTAGCGCCTTAAATGGGCGCTAATGGGGCGTTAAGGCGCTAACGCCCGGGCGCAGCGCTGTTTGCACCACTCGAGAACTTAACTTGAGATTGTGCGGCGGCGCTAAAACTTACCGCTGCGACCACCTGCGCGCGCAGATTGTGACGTCAGTCCGTGGTGCAACGCCCTTGGGGCGCCCCGGAGCGGAAATTGAGTGGCGCCCCCTGCCTTACCGCCTGGCGCTTCCAACGACCGGAAGACTGGAACGTTATCAATCGGTCTGGGGCTGGGGGGGGCGCTATTTAAAGGGGGCCTCTTCCTGTCTTTTTCTGTGGTCGACATTTATGCACCACTCGTTCTGAGAGAGAGAGAGAGATTCGGAGAGAGAGAGAGAGAGAGAGACTTCTACATTGACTCAACGCTTTGTGAGGTAGTTTTGCCTAGTTCATCCTAACTTTGCTGCTACTTTCGTTGCTGTACCTCATTACTTTTCTGGCAAAGAGAAGATGGGGGCTGCAATGATTGGGGGCGTCGTCCTGCTCCAGCTCAATCGGAGCAGAGTGAGACGCAGACAGAGAGTGGCAATGATGGCCAGACGGAGGAGGCCCATCAGGCGCATGTACAGGAGAGCTTACCCTCCCAGGGTATATCGTGAACAACTCTCCTACATCCACATGTCCGAGGAGCTGTGTTTGCAAAGGCTGCGATTCAGCAAGGAGGTGGTCACTGAGCTCTGCCACCTGCTGCAGCCAGATCTGCAGCCTCAGCTGAGGTCCAGGACGTCTCTGTCGGTGGCAGTGAAGGTCACAGTGGCCTTGAACTTCTACGCCACTGGCTCATTCCAAGCTGCTGTTGGGGACCTCGCCAATATCTCCCAGTTTGCGGTGCATCGCTGCATCCGGCAGGTCACCAATGCCCTCTTCACAAGGAGACGAGACTTCATCTCCTTCCCTATGACCCCAGACAAGCAGCATGACCGTGCTATGGGCTTTGCGAGGGTAGCAGGCTTCCCCATGGTGCAGGGCGCCATTGACTGCACGCATGTGGCTTTGCGTGCTCCGCGAGAGAATGCAGAGGAGTTCCGGAACAGAAAGGGGTTCCATTCCTTGAATGTGCAGTTGGTCTGTGACCACAGACAGGTGATTCTCGCTGTCAATGCCCACTATCCGGGCAGCTGCCACGATGCTTTCATCCTGCGCCAGAGTACTGTGGCAGAAATTTTCGAGGCACCGCATCAGCCAGTCGGTTGGCTTCTGGGGGACAAGGGGTACGCATTGAGCACCTGGCTGATGACACCGCTCCGTGCGCCAAACACCCCTGCTGAGCTGCGGTACCAGGAAAGCCAACAAGCAACGAGGAACATTATTGAGCGCACAATCGGCGTGCTCAAACAACGATTCCGCTGTCTGGACCATTCCGGAGGAGCCCTGCAGTACTCGCCTGAGCAAGTTTCCAAATTCGTAGTGGTGTGCTGCATGTTGCACAACATGGCAATCCTCAGGACGCAGCCAATGCCACCAGGCCTTGCAGCACCACAAGAGGAGGAGGAGGAAGAGGAGGAACAGGCCGAGGACGATGATCAGCAGCAGCACCAAGGCAGGAGGGCGGCCCACAATGGTCAAACTGCAAGGGCCGTCCGTCAACGACTAATAGCAAGCCGCTTCTAGGACCCCTGCCAGTGCTACAAACACGAATCAACCCAGCACGCAACCCCTAAGCCGGCCAAGGCACCAATAATTCCAACCACCAGCCATGTATATTTTGAATACAGAAACTTATTTATTGTACAAACTCTGTGTGTGTCAATTCCTCATGACAAACTCATAGAAATAAACACAAAAAAACAGTCAATAACATAACTGGTTCTCACAACCTGGAGATAATGTCCAAAACACTAAACAAAAGTTGGGCCATGAACCTCGGCCTTTAATAAAAAAATGACCAGCATTTTGGCACACCTCCTACTTTTTGCCCTTCGAGGGTGATCTCCTTCCCTTGCGCACTTCCCCCCTTCTAACCCTACTGCTCCTCCGTAATGGGACCTCAGTGGCTGCAGCAAGGCTGGTGGAAGGCTGCTGCTTGTCAGACCCTGACACTGCAGATGCCCCTGAAGGACGGCCTCGACCACTTCTGGGCCTGGAGGGCCCGGCTGCAGACTGCACCAACTCTGCATGGGCGGCAGCAGTCTGTCCTACAGGCGGTGGCAAGTGCAGTGGAGAAGTGACAGTGTTGGCAGCAGGAATGCTGTCATCGTGAGAGAGGACAGCAACTCCCTGCTCGCCCGACACACTGGCACTCCCACGGGGCAGCACTTCAGCATCCGGAGCAATTTGCCTGAGAACAGATTGCTGGCCTGCTGCGGCGCGGGGACATGTGCACGAACCATCGAGGATGGCAGCAGTCAGTGCTCGCGTGGCCTCAATCTGAGTCTGCATGAGAGCAGGCTCAGATGGGTTCCTGGCAGCCAGTGACTGAATTGCAGCAGTAAGCTTTAGTGTGGCATCCGCCTGTGCTACAGCGAAGTGCTCCACACTCCTTGCCAGTGCCTCAATGCATTCGGGCACCCTTCCCACTGCACCCATGAGCTCAGTGTGCATGACCACCGCCTGGCTGTTCATTTCTGCAATCAGCCGCTCCTCCTCTGCGTCCATTGCATTAGGAGTGTCTGGCATACTCTCCCTCTGGGGAGAAGGCTCCCGTTCTTCCCTCCCCCCCCCATGGCGTTGCTGCAGCCCGCTGGGTCCTGGAACTTCACCATCATCAGCCCCTTCCCCCCTGCTCCCCCGTTCTTCCCTCCCCCCCCCATGGCGTTGCTGCAGCCCGCTGGGTCCTGGAACTTCACCATCATCAGCCCCTTCCCCCCTGCTCCCCTCCGGGGAAGGCGTGTTCCCAGTGTGGCCATGGGCTTCCTCGGGAGAGGGTGGCACTGATGCTCCGGCTTCCTCTTCCTCCTCAGCTGCAGCATCACTCCCAGTGGCAGCTTCAGGGACCATCTCCTCAGCTGGTGAATCACCATCTGAAAGCAGGGAGGTACAAGAGTGGCTTTAGCGTGAGGACAGGGTGGCAGTAAGGGAGGAATAAGTGCAGCGAGTTAGCAAGTTGGATTGAAAGTGTCAAAGGCTGGTATTGTGAGGGACAAGTGGAAGGACAGAGGACAAAAAGGTGATGACCTTACCATTGCTGTCCACAACGGGGTCGGCGTCTCCAGTGGCGACGGGACCGATCACCCGGCTTGCCACAATCCTGTGGACGCGCTCCTCCAGATCGCTGAGGGGTTGCAGCTGAAGCCGCCCTCCACCCGTCCGTTGCTGCTGTCTCCGATTATGAGCCAGCTTAGCCTGCAAGAAAAAGGACAGCATCTGAGTCAATATAGAGCCATGGTCTTGCCTGATGTGCCTCCCATAGGTGAATAGCCCTTACAATATGCAGCCATGGTCTTGCCTGATGTGCCTCCCATAGGTGAATAGCCCTTACTGTATGCAGCCATGGTCTTGCCTGATGTGCCTCCCATAGGTGAATAGCCCTTACTGTATGCAAAGTGTGGAATGTGTGTGTGTGTTTCATGAAAGGGCCATAGGTGTTGGATGCGTGTTGTGCATTGGGGTTTTAAGACCCTCTGGCCATAGAGTGAGGTTGAGATGGAGGGATGGAGAGGTATTGAGAAAAAGCCACTCACCCTGACGACCCGAGTGAGGTCGTTGAACTTTTTGCGGCACTGGACATGGGTCCTGGGCACCATGCTCCTGGAGGAGACGCTCTGAGCCACCTCCCTCCACACTCTTCTGAACTCGCGTGGCAAAGGCCTCCTGCCACTCTCTGGGAACAGCATGCATCGTCTGCGCTCCACTGCGTCAACCAGAGCATCCAAGGCCCGCTCGGTGAAGCGATGAGCGCGTTCTCTCACCCTCTCCATGCTTGGCAGCAAAATGGATTACAGGTCTCTCCAGGCTGAGATTCAAGGCTGCAATGAGCAGGGTGTGGCTGGGGAGCAAGTGGCCCCCCCCGCTTTAAGAAGTGTCCGGCGCCAGTGTGTCTGTGTTCCATCGCTAACTGGCAGCAGCTGCGCTGCGCTCGTGCGCTGAGTTAGCGCCTCACTCCTAGGCCTTTGCGCCTTAAGAGAGGTGTGCAGCGCCTAATTTAGCGCTCCACTCACCTCCCGGGGCGGTAAAAGTGAAGTTTCCTGTCAGTGCCGATAATATTTGCGCGCGGACGATATTTGCGCCCCAAATGGGGCGCGACCTAATTTCTACCCCATAGAAATAAACACAAAAAAACAGTCAATAACATAACTGGTTCTCACAACCTGGAGATAATGTCCAAAACACTAAACAAAAGTTGGGCCATGAACCTCGGCCTTTAATAAAAAAATGACCAGCATTTTGGCACACCTCCTACTTTTTGCCCTTCGAGGGTGATCTCCTTCCCTTGCGCACTTCCCCCCTTCTAACCCTACTGCTCCTCCGTAATGGGACCTCAGTGGCTGCAGCAAGGCTGGTGGAAGGCTGCTGCTTGTCAGACCCTGACACTGCAGATGCCCCTGAAGGACGGCCTCGACCACTTCTGGGCCTGGAGGGCCCGGCTGCAGACTGCACCAACTCTGCATGGGCGGCAGCAGTCTGTCCTACAGGCGGTGGCAAGTGCAGTGGAGAAGTGACAGTGTTGGCAGCAGGAATGCTGTCATCGTGAGAGAGGACAGCAACTCCCTGCTCGCCCGACACACTGGCACTCCCACGGGGCAGCACTTCAGCATCCGGAGCAATTTGCCTGAGAACAGATTGCTGGCCTGCTGCGGCGCGGTGACAGCCCCGGGGACATGTGCACGAACCATCGAGGATGGCAGCAGTCAGTGCTCGCGTGGCCTCAATCTGAGTCTGCATGAGAGCAGGCTCAGATGGGTTCCTGGCAGCCAGTGACTGAATTGCAGCAGTAAGCTTTAGTGTGGCATCCGCCTGTGCTACAGCGAAGTGCTCCACACTCCTTGCCAGTGCCTCAATGCATTCGGGCACCCTTCCCACTGCACCCATGAGCTCAGTGTGCATGACCACCGCCTGGCTGTTCATTTCTGCAATCAGCCGCTCCTCCTCTGCGTCCATTGCATTAGGAGTGTCTGGCATACTCTCCCTCTGGGGAGAAGGCTCCCATTCTTCCCTCCCCCCCCCATGGCGTTGCTGCAGCCCGCTGGGTCCTGGAACTTCACCATCATCAGCCCCTTCCCCCCTGCTCCCCCGTTCTTCCCTCCCCCCCCCATGGCGTTGCTGCAGCCCGCTGGGTCCTGGAACTTCACCATCATCAGCCCCTTCCCCCCTGCTCCCCCGTTCTTCCCTCCCTCCCCCATGGCGTTGCTGCAGCCCGTTGGGTCCTGGAACTTCACCATCATCAGCCCCTTCCCCCCTGCTCCCCTCCGGGGAAGGCGTGTTCCCAGTGTGGCCATGGGCTTCCTCGGGAGAGGGTGGCACTGATGCTCCGGCTTCCTCTTCCTCCTCAGCTGCAGCATCACTCCCAGTGGCAGCTTCAGGGACCATCTCCTCAGCTGGTGAATCACCATCTGAAAGCAGGGAGGTACAAGAGTGGCTTTAGCGTGAGGACAGGGTGGCAGTAAGGGAGGAATAAGTGCAGCGAGTTAGCAAGTTGGATTGAAAGTGTCAAAGGCTGGTATTCTGAGGGACAAGTGGAAGGACAGAGGACAAAAAGGTGATGACCTTACCATTGCTGTCCACAACGGGGTCGGCGTCTCCAGTGGCGACGGGACCGATCACCCGGCTTGCCACAATCCTGTGGACGCGCTCCTCCAGATCGCTGAGGGGTTGCAGCTGAAGCCGCCCTCCACCCGTCCGTTGCTGCTGTCTCCGATTATGAGCCAGCTTAGCCTGCAAGAAAAAGGACAGCATCTGAGTCAATATACAGCCATGGTCTTGCCTGATGTGCCTCCCATAGGTGAATAGCCCTTACAATATGCAGCCATGGTCTTGCCTGATGTGCCTCCCATAGGTGAATAGCCCTTACTGTATGCAAAGTGTGGAATGTGTGTGTGTGTTTGATGAAAGGGCCATAGGTGTTGGATGAGTGTTGTGCATTGGGGTTTTAAGACCCTCTGGCCATAGAGTGAGGTTGAGATGGAGGGATGGAGAGGTATTGAGAAAAAGCCACTCACCCTGACGACCCGAGTGAGGTCGTTGAACTTTTTGCGGCACTGGACATGGGTCCTGGGCACCATGCTCCTGGAGGAGACGCTCTGAGCCACCTCCCTCCACACTCTTCTGAACTCGCGTGGCAAAGGCCTCCTGCCACTCTCTGGGAACAGCATGCATCGTCTGCGCTCCACTGCGTCAACCAGAGCATCCAAGGCCCGCTCGGTGAAGCGATGAGCGCGTTCTCTCACCCTCTCCATGCTTGGCAGCAAAATGGATTACAGGTCTCTCCAGGCTGAGATTCAAGGCTGCAATGAGCAGGGTGTGGCTGGGGAGCAAGTGGCCCCCCCCGCTTTAAGAAGTGTCCGGCGCCAGTGTGTCTGTGCTCCCTCGCTAACTGGCAGCAGCTGCGCTGCGCTCGTGCGCTGAGTTAGCGCCTCACTCCTAGGCCTTTGCGCCTTAAGAGAGGTGTGCAGCGCCTAATTTAGCGCTCCACTCACCTCCCGGGGCGGTAAAAGTGAAGTTTCCTGTCAGTGCCGATAATTAGCGCCAGGCGCTAATATTTGCGCGCGGACTATATTTGCGCCCCAAATGGGGCGCGACCTAATTTCTACCCCTTAGTGTTGTTACAGGTCGTGCCTTCAGAGTAAATTTAGTTCAGTTGAGAGTCTTCTCCATTGTTGCCCATTTCCTTCCTCAATCTCTAATACTGCTTCACTGCAAAAACTAGCCATTCCAGCAACCACCTCTGCACTGATGTCAAGTGTGATGGCAGGACAAGGCAGAAGAAGTACAACTGTATTTTTTGTTCATGCAATATGGACGATGCTGCCCAGCCAACATTAACCCTAGTTCAAAAGCAAAATACTGCGGATGTTGGAAATCTGAAATAAAAACAGAAAATGCTGGAAATACTCAGCAGGTCAGGCAGCATCTGGAGAGAGAGAAACAGAGTTAACGTTTCAGGTCGATGACCCTTCGTCAGAACTGGAAAAAGTTGGAGATATAACAGGTTTTTAAGCAAGTGTAGGGAAGGTCTGTGATAGGATGGAAGGCAGGAGAGATTAAGAGACAAAAGGGATGATGGTGCAAGGCAAAAGGAAATGGTAATGGGATAAGTTAAGAAACAAAAGATGACTCTAGATAGAAACATAGAAACATAGAATCTAGGAGCAGGAGTAGGCCATTCGGCCCGTCGAGCTTGCTCCGCCATTCAATACGATCATGGCTGATCATCCAAATCCAGTACCCTGTCCCTGCTTTAATCCCCACAGTACACATATCCCACCCAACCCCCGTAACCCCACGTATTTAATTCCACCTAACATATCCCATCCTATCCCCATAACCCCACATATTTAATCCCCCCTAACACTAAGGGTCAATTTATCATAGCCAAATCAACCTAACCCACACATTTTTGGACTGTGGGAGGAAACCGGAGCACCCGGAGGAAACCCGCGCAGACATGGGGAGAATGTGCAAACTCCACACAGACAGTCACCCGAGGTCAGATTCGAACCCAGGTCTCTGGCGCTATGAGGCACCAGTGCTAACCACTATGCCACCGTGTTGCCCTATGAAGTGTAAATGGCAATGGCAGGATCATCAACAGCTGCCATGTGAGAGAGAAAAAAATGATAGGGGCAGAGGTTATGGTCTGAAATTGTTGACCTCTCCGTCCTCGGCCTCTTACACTGTTCCAATGAAGCTCAATGTAAGCTCGAGGAACAGCACCTCATCTTTTGATTAGGCACTTTACAACCTTGTGGAATCACCATCGAGTTCATAGAATGTACAGCACAGAAACAGGCCATTCAGCCCAACTGGTCCATGCCGGTGTTTATGCTCCACACGAACCTCCTCCCACCCCACCTCATCTAACTCTATCAGCATATCCTTCTATTCCTTTCTCCCTCATGTGTTTATCTAACATCCCCTTAAATGCCTTTATGCTATTTGCCTCAACTACTCTCTACGGTAAGGAGTTTCACATTCTAACCACACGCTTGATAAAAAGTTTCTTCCGAAATCCCTATTGGATTTATTAGTGACTATCTTATATTTATGGTCTCTAGTTTTGATCTCCCCACAAGTGGAAAAATCTTCTCTATGTCGACCCTATCAAACCCTTTCATAATCTTAAAAACCTCTATCAGGTCACCCCACCATCTTCTCTTTTCTAGAGAAAGAAGTCCCAGCCTGTTCAACCTTTCCTGATAGGTATAACCTCTCAATTCTAGTATCATCCTTGTAAATCTTGTTTGTACCTTCTGCAATGCCTCTATAACCTTTTTATAATATGATAATATAATATTTAGAGGAATTGTGAATGGAGCTAAACACTGTGGACTCACTGTGAACAGCCCCACTTCTGATCTTATTTTGAAGGAAAGGTTATTAATGATGCAACTGAAGATAGTTGGGCTGAGGACGCTGTCCTGAGGAACTCCTGCTGCGAGGTCCTGGATTGAATTGATTGTCAGGTATGACTGCAGCCACTGGAAGATTTTTCCTTTGACCTCCATTGACCTCGGTTTTACTAGGGCTTTTTGGTGCCGTACTCATGCCGAATACTGCCTTGATATTGAAGACAGATGCTTTCACTGCTTCTCTGACATTCACCTCTTGTGTCCATGCCTGAATCAAGGCTGTAATTAGGTGTGGAGCTGAGTGAAAAAGTGATCTGCAGAATCTCATAGACCAGCTCTCTCAGGACAGAGCATGACTATGTTTTTCATTACCAAGTTTGGATGAAGTCCAGAACACAGCCGGATAAAACCAGTTGAGGCTGGTTATCATGAATACAGCAAGTCACATGGCATGCTGGAAGCAATTCCAACAATACACATAATTAGGCCATTTCAGGAGACTCCATTCTACTTACAGTGGACCCAGAGTAACTTTAATCAAAGAAATACTTTTTTCCCCGTGCACAGTAACAGCTGAGTTGCTGGCAGGATTGTTCCAGAACTACACATTACTGAATCTGCTAACAATACAAATGCTCTTACTATATGGTAACAGCTAGAGAAATATTTTTTTAAATCATGCCAAGAAATTGGTGTGTTTGCCTGACTAACTTCTTTGTTAAATCCCATCAAAAATAAGAGCGTTTTCCAGCTCCAGTCCAGTTAAAATATGAAGGCTATCTTGCAAGATGTCAATCAGTATGGCCCAAAAGATGCTTTCATCTCCCATGAGTCCTTCCAAAGTCTAATATTGTATTGATGAAGAGGGGATTCAGGAATCATCAATCTGCAATGGTTGGACATCATCTTAATCTCACTGTAGATGATAGGATTTCTTCATTGTCTCTATGCATTGCTAATGGGCTACTGAAAACCTTATTGGCCCAGAAATTTGACTCGGAGGCTTACCGCGGGGGTAAGGATCGCGCGCGATATCACATACAGCGTCTGCCGTCCTTGTTTGCCCCCGCAGGAACTTCGGGTCCTGGGCCTCTCCCTAGTGCCGGCGCGCAGTGCTTGCGTGTCCCAGGGGCGCAGTTAGTGCGATGTGACCCCTGGGATCACGTGGGCCATGGAGAGCCAATGGCAGCAGACCATCTTTCATTCATAGATTTGACAGGAGACCTGTCAAATCTGTGAATTGAAATCGGCCCCAAAAGAACAGCTAAACCTCAAATAATTTTAAAAAAAACCATCACATTAATAAAATAACTATAGTTAAATAAATTAACCACATTAAACAAAAAGTTAAATTTTTGAAAAAATTTTAAAAATTTAAAAGTTATAAAAATAAACTTACCTTTCTTTAAAGTCTCTAAAAAAGATAAACCTGTTGAAAAAATTTAAAATTATACTTAATTAACTACTTACCTTATTCAAAAGCAGTCTTACGCCTCCTTTTTACTTGTGTAGAATCTTCCATACTTACCCTCGCATAGAAACCTGAAAAAAAACCTAAGTGTGCTGCGTGCGCGCAGCCTCTAGTGCGCATGTGGTTCACCTAGGAACCGCCCCCTTCGCCATACCAGAAGTGCCGGTTTCCCACGCATGCGCAGTGCATGCAGGAAACCGGCACTTCGGGAACGAATACGGGTGAGTATGCACTGAGTACTCACCCGTTCTCGGCCGAATTTTTGGGCCATTAAATACTTGGCATTTCTTCATCAATAAGTTCTCATACTAGTCCCAGTCAAGAACAATAAGTTTGCCAACTTTTCAAAATTGAATACTTAACTAATTGAAGTTGTTCTATTGCTATTCACATGTACTATTGTTATAATTCCATAAGAAGTAAGAGACTGATCAGATGAAATTTGAGCAGTGCTTTTTGCAGTACTGTGCACTTTTCTTGTGGCAAGTGGTGGTGAACAGAGTCAGTGCAGTTTCCCATGATCATAGATCGTGGGAGCAACTGTGTAAAAATGTTCTCAGGACTTTTGCAACTTGCAGCTGAATGTGTGCTCTGCTGGATTATAAGCATTCTTGGTAAACATTTAAAGAACTGTAAGGTATAACCCTTCATACGAATAGGTTCTGATGAAGGCCAATGCCTGAAACACTAACTTGTCGTTGCTCTCCACAGATGCTGTGCCTGACTTACTGAGTGTTTGCTGCATTTTCTGCTTTTGTTTCAGATTTCCAGCATCTTTAGGAAGGATGTGAAGGCCCTTGAGAGGGTGCAGAGGAGATTTACCAGAATGGTTCCGGGGATGGGGGATCTTAGCTACAAGGACAGGTTGGAAAAGCTGGATTTGTTTTCATTAGAGCAAAGGAGGTTGAGGGGTGATTTGATAGAGGTGTACATGATTATGACAGGTTTGGATAGGCTAGACAGGGAAAGGCTGTTCCCACTAGTTGATGGTACAAGGACTAGGGGACACAAATTTAAGGTTTTGGGCAAGAGATACAGGGGGGATGTGAGGAAAAAACATTTTTACGCAGCGAGTGGTAAGGACGTGGAACTCGCTGCCAATGGAAGTGGTGGAAGCGGAGACATTCAATGTTTTCAAGGGGAGACTGGATAGGCACTTGAGGGAAATAAACTTGCAGGGCTATGGGGATAGAGCGGGGGAATGGGACTGACTGGATTGCTCTACAGAGAGCCGACATGGACTCGATGGGCCGAATGGCCTCCTTCTGTGCCGTTATGACTCTATCACTATTTTGTTTTTTGAAAGAGCCTAATGGCTAGCAGTAAACATGTATCAGGTTGACCTTTCAGCATGTATACTTAGGCTTTTACCTGGTATGTGATACTGCTTGGGAGCTGCATCATGGCGGCAACTTTCTTAAGGTCTGCCATTTTCTTTCACAGCAGTTCACAGATCCTTCAGATACTGTCTAGGGCATTGACCCTGATTGTCATCTCCTCCTAGACATGTTGAGCTGCCGGGGAGGGTGCCCTGGTATGCTCAACAGAGAACGTCTCCTTGCATGCAGCTTATACAGAGGCACTTCCACTTCTTCATCCATCAAACAAGGGGTTCAGGTGCTGCATTTCTCCCTTACTTGCCATAG
The DNA here is from genome assembly GCA_030390025.1 of Squalus acanthias. Classification (NCBI taxonomy): domain Eukaryota; kingdom Metazoa; phylum Chordata; class Chondrichthyes; order Squaliformes; family Squalidae; genus Squalus; species Squalus acanthias. The sequence continues at coordinate 91,060,866 of CM059426.1, forward strand.
ATTCTGTTTTCTACCTCCACATTTGGTTTGCCATCTATTGTTTTCTCCGCACATTTAGTTTCACCCACAGAGCCTTTGGACAGGAAGAAAAAATAGCAAATGCTGTCTGACGTTTTATAAATGGACCATTTATAAAACCAGCAGGAAGGTACAATTTGTTACAAGGTATTCTCTATTTCAGGACTGTAGTGCTATTGGATGTGCACTGCAACACATTCTCTGCCAGCTACTGCAAGCGGCTCACAGCCTCAAAGGATATAGCAATTGCCTTTGGTTCCAGCACCAACTGGCTCCTGAAGGCAGATCCAGTAAAATGCCGGTCCTTTGCTCATGCATTTGACATATGCAATGAGCAGATCTTGCTTCTTCTTTGCCCGTGATCTGCACTTGCTTTTCCTCACTTGGGATTTGTGCATCACCAGACTTGCAACTGCTATGGGGAAGGTATTAGAGAGCCCACTGTAATTGTGTTATTGTTGTGCTCTTCACCTTCTGTTGTATGGACGAGTGCAGTGAAAAGGGGTAATTGTTCTCTGCATGATCTCTCCCTGAGGGTACGGCAGAGATACTTTTCCCTGGGGCCATGCCTTCGATAGACAAAGAGTAGACATGTATGCAAAGGTAGGTGGATGTACCTTGCTGCTTCTCCAGATGCCAAAAAATATTCTCCTAATTCTTATCACAGTTATGAGAGACCTGCAGGGCTGCATTCATTTTTAGGGCCACTTCCACCCTGACAGTTTGCACTTCTGTTTTCACAGGGCAGTGGCCTCCTACTCCAAAAAGGCACACCCTCCTTTGCTATGCTGCCTACAACAGGATCTCCAAGGCACCATTTCTGCCAGGAGCTATGGTTTTCTTCCCAGCACTTAAATTTGCCTGCCCTTTAAGGCAAGCAGCAGCCCTTTAAGAGCAACTACCAGGCCATATTTTGCAACTCCCAGTGCTGCTGGCCTGAATCCCTGTGCATATTTCTCATGAGCAGTCAGCTTATTCAAAGTGAGGAGAGGGACTCACCTCACAAAATTTGGAGAGGTCAGCTCTCCCTACTGTTGGTGCCGGTACGTCTGGTCCACAGACAATCACTGGCCGATTTTGTTGTCGTCACAATAGTGGGACTCTACACTGTGCCAACTGTTGAGGAATCCACCAGCAACACAATGGCCCGTATTTTCCGATCGCAGGCCTCCCATGGGCGGAGGCCTGCGATCTGGAAAAATCTGCGCCCTTACCTGAGGGCTCCCGGGACGCGCACAATTTCGATGCTGGGCCTCTCCAAACTGCAAGTGTGCAGGTAGTTCGCAGCGTCCCTGGGATCACGTGGGCCATGGGGAGCCAATCACAGAAGGGAATCTCCCTTCATACATTTGACAGGAAGACCTGTCAAATATATGAATGGAGATCAATGAAAAAACATAGTAAAACTTTAAATACATTTTTTTTTAAATCACATTTTTAAAATGACTTGAAATTACAATAAATTAAGTATTTTAAACAAAAATTTAATTTTTTGAAAACAAAAATTTAAGTATTTTATGGGGCTAAAAATAAACTTACCTTTTTTAAAGTATTTTTAAATGATAAATCAGTGAAATTTTTTTTTTTTTAAACTTTTTTCTACTCTTATCCTGGTAAAAGCAGGTCTTACGCCAGGCGTAAGAATTGTAAGGGTTTTCTGCGGGCGGAGGGTCTCCAAAAAGCGGAACTATCCGCCCACAGAGGCCCTTCTCCAGGGCAGCCGGAGGATTTGTCAAGAGGATTCTTGACAGATCGGAAATGCCAGTTTTTAGCGCATGCACTGTGCATGCCTGAAACTGGCATTTCCGATGTCCCTACGGTTGGGTGCACAGTGCGTACCCACCTGTAGGGATCGGAAGATCCGGCCCATTGTGTTGATGTTAATCAATTGAATTTCCCATGAATTTCAAAAAGAAACTATTATGGGACAACCAAAATTAAAATTGAAATGTTACTGCAACTGAGACCAAAGGTTAATTTTACAAGTCCGCATTGCCTGAGGGTGAGACTGCCCATCGGCAGTATGGATTCATAAAATGACCCTTTAAACCTTTGGAACATTTTCATCAGAATATGGCCAGCCATTCAATCCCCGCTTCATAAATTTTCAATATACTTAAAACTTAATCTAGCGCAAAGTTTTGTGGTGTACGTTATCATAGTACAGAGTGTGAGAACATATTTTTACCATTGGAAAGTGGACCAGAACGTCACAAAGTTCAGAATCTGAATCAAGGAAGATCACTGCAGTAGTCAATGACAAATGAGGACTGTGGACAGATAGAGTTGAGTTTTATCATTTCCCTTGTTCAAAATTATCTTAGATAATTGCTTTATACAAGGTTTTTGCTGAACAACCAAAATTAAGCTTGATGCATGATGAATAATTGCCCTGGAATAGATGATGCTATCATAATGGTAAATTCTGTTGATCAAGTAAGATTTATTGTAGCAGCATTAATGAGGGCAGTGTCAGAATAAGGACTTGAGGGTAGTGCCAAAAGAACAATTTGCATTAACAGAGTAATAAGCAAGCCACCAATTTAATACATAGGTGCAGTGGAGCAAGATAATTATAGAGTGGTAGAGGAAATCACATTCCTTGGTCCGACATTCATCCAAAATTTTCCAGCTGTAAAAAGGTGTTTTGGCTAACTAATGGTTCAACTTAGGGCTTAAGACTACTTAGGTACAGAATTAAGAGTATAGCATGTTAGTGTCAGCAACAGATGCTCATATACAGTAAAATATGTGGCTCTCATTCAAAGACAATTAGAAGCAGTATATTCTATCAAGTTTTAGCTGAATACTTAGATTCACCTAGGCATCTTCGACAGCACCTCCAAAACCTGCGATCTCTACCATCCAGAAGGACAAGGGCAGCAGGCACATGGGAACACCATCACCTCCAAGTTCCCCTCCAAGTCACACACCATCCTGACTTGGAAATATATCGCCATTCTTTCATCGTCGCTGGGTCAAAATCCTGGAACTCACTCCCTAACAGCACTGTGGGGGTACCTTCACCAAACAGACTGCAGCAATTCAAGGCGGCGGCTCACCACCACCTTCTCAAGGGCAATTAGGGATGGGCAATAAATGCTGGCCTTGCCAGCGATGCCCACATCCCGTGAATATATCTAACAAAGATATCTGTGAAATTACTATTTGACAGCTGTGTTGAAAGCTCAGTATTGAAAGCATTAAAATGAATTCTGAACCAAATGTGACCCTATTCTCCACTAGTTCCAGTTACTTTTCTCAATATCTAAATTTAATCCAATTCAGACACTGTGGATTCAGATGTACTTACTGCTTTCTCCATGAGGGTGATTTTCCGAGTCACATAGGATTACATAGGATATATGGCACAGAAACAGGCCATTCGGTCCAACCAGTCCATGCCGGCGTTTATGCTCCACACGAGCCTCCTCCTGTCTTTCCTCATCTAAATCTATCAGCATAATCCTCTATTCCCTTTTCCCTTATATGCTTGTCTAGCCTCCCCTTAAATGCATCTATACGATTCGCTTTAACCACTCCCTGTGGTAGCGAGTTCCACATTCTCACCACTCTTTGGGTAAAGAAGTTTCTTCTGAATTCCCTATTTGATTTCTTGGTGACTATCTTATATTGATGGCCTCTAGTTATGCTCTTCCCCACAAGTGGAAACATTCTCTCTGTATCCACTCTATCAAAATTTTTCATAATTTTAAAGGCCTCTATTAGGTCACCCCTCAGCCTTCTTTTTTCAAGAGAAAAGAGATCCAGCCTGTTCATCCTTTCCCGATATGTATACCCTCGCATTTCTGGTATCATCCTTGTAAATCTTCTCTGCACCCTCTCCAGTGCCTCTATATCTTTTTTATAATATGGCGACCAGAACTGTACGCAGTACTCCAAGTGTGGTCTAACCAAGGTTCAATACAGGTTTAGCATAGCTTCCCTACTTTTCAATTCTATCCCTCTAGAAATAAACCCTAGTGCTTGGTTTGCTTTTGTTATGGCCTTGCTAACCTGTGTCGCAACTTTTAGTGATTTGTGTATTTGTACTTCGAGATCCCTTTGTTCCTCTACCCCACCTAGACTCGCACCCTCCAAGTGATAAGTGACCACCCTATTCTTCCTACCAAAATGTAATACCTCACATTTATCTATGTTGAACTTAATTTGCCAATTATATGCCCATTCTGCAAGTTTATTAAGGTCCTCCTGCAACTTGTTGCAGTCCTCCTCAGTATTGACTATTCCCCCCCAATTTGGTGTCATCTGCAAATTTAGAAATTGTGTTTTTGATTCCTAAGTCTAAATTGTTAATTTAAATTGTGAACAGCAGTGATCCCAGCACTGATCATTGTGGAACACCACTACCCACCTTCTGCCATTATGAATAGCTACCCTTTACTCTGACTCTCTGCTTTCTGTCCTGAAGCCAACCAGCAATCCATTCTGCTATTTGTCCCCTGACTCTGCATTCTCTGACCTTGTTCTATTATCCACGACAAGGCATTGGACAACGTGGACCACTTTCCATACCTCGGGAGCCTACTGTCAACAAAGGCAGACGTCGATGACGAAGTCCAACACCGCCTTCAGTGTGCCAGTGCAGCCTTCGGTCGCCTGAGGAAGAGAGTGTTTGAAGACCAGGACCTCAAACCCAGCACCAAGCTCATGGTCTACAGAGCAGTAGTGATACCCGCCCTCCTGTATGCCTCAGAGACATGGACCATGTACAGCAGGCATCTCAAAGTACTGGAGAGGTACCACCAACGCTGCCTCTGCAAGATCCTGCAAATCCATTGGCAGGATAGGTGCACTAACGTCAGTGTTCTTGCTCAGGCCAACATCCCCAGCATCGAAGCTTTGACCACGCTCGATCAGCTCCGATGGACGGGCCACATTGTCCGCATGCCCGATACGAGACTCCTAAAACAAGCGCTCTACTCGGATCTGCGACACGGCAAGAGAGCCCCAGGTGGGCAGAGGAAACGTTTCAAGGACACCCTCAAAGCCTCTTTGAAAAAATGCAACATCCCCACCGACACCTGGGAATCCCTGGCCCAAGACTGCAAAAAGTGGAGGAGAAGCATCCGGGAAGGTGGCGAACAGCTCGAGTCTCTTCACCGGGAGCAAGCGGAAGCCAAGCGCAAGCAGCGCAAGGAGCGCACGTCAACCCAAGCACCCCACCCACCTGCCCCCTCAACCACCGTCTGCCCCACCTGTGACAGAGACTGTAGGTCCCACATTGGACTCATTAGTCACCTGAGAACTCATTTTTAATGTGGAAGCAAGTCATCCTCGGTTCCGAGGGACTGCCTAAGAAGGATTATGGGGTACCTTATTGAAGGCCTTTTGAAAATCCAGATAAATTACATCTACTGCATTACCATCATCTACTCTCTCTATTACCTCTTCAAAAAATTCAGTAAGGTTGGTCAAGCAAGACTTTCCCTTTTGAAATCCATGTTGACTATTCATTATTATATTTTTGGTTTGTAGATGTTCTTCTATTTTCTCCTTTAGTAGGGATTCCATTATTTTTCCTACCACCGATCTTAAGCTGACTGGTCTATAATTCCCTGGACATGTTCTATCCCCCTTCTTAAATATCGGTATTACATTATCTATCCACCAGTCCTCTGGCACTACACCTTTTTCTAATGAATGATTAAATATGTGTAGTAATGCCTCTGCTATCTCTTCCCTAGATTCTTTTAAAATGCTTGCATGCAATCCATCCGGATCAGAGGTTTTATCCTCTTTGAGTTTGATTAATTTATTTAATATATCCCCTTTTTTTATATATCCTTTTTTTTTTGTAGAGGAGCTATCCCTCACCCTGGCACCGGTAGGCAACACACCCTTCGGGATTCTCATTCTTGGCTGCAGAAGACGCTATCTATCCCCCTAATTATATAGTTCCCTATCACTACTACATTTCTATTCTGCTCTTCCCCCCCCCCCCCCTTGGACAGCCTCTGAGCCATGGTGCCTTGGTCTGCATTGTGGCTGTCCTCCCTGCAGTCTTTCTCATTGTCCTCACAGGTAGTGAGTACATCGTACCTGTTGGACAGGACCAGTGTTTGCGGGACCTCCTTCTTAACCTTTCCTAAATCCCCACTACCCGTCTCCCTAACAGTCACACCCTGCCTTTCCTGAACCTTTGCTTTCCTCTGGGGTGTGACTAAAAGGGTAGGCTAATTTATGTAGTATAAAATCTGTTGGTTAATAAGTAGCCATTGGTGATTTGAAATCAGCTTGCTTTCTAATTGTTAAGCTTACTTTTTACTATTAATAACTTTTTGTCTCTCACTAAATAATTAAAGTTCTATCTCAGCGGAATCATTAGACTTTTCTCATGGTCTGTACATATTTGATAAATTGCAACCAAACCTGACACTAATGAGTTCAGCAATTTAATTGCCTGACTTAAATCAGATGATAAAAGTGTCGAAGTTTGAAAGTCCCTACTCATCTGTTAGACAAACTGATAATAGCGCTTTAAGTTTTTTAATATGCAGAATGATAGATGCTTGGGGCAAAAATAATTTATACAAACCAGATCAAATTACTACCAAAGCATTCTTACATGGATAACTTTAAAATTGATCATTATACAATGCAGTGATTTTCAAAAATCATGATTTCTATAATTATGTTTATATCATTTTATTAATTGAAGCTAAAATCTCAAAAGCTCTAATGTGTGTACAATAGATATGCATAACAAATTATCAATAGTTTATTTGCTCTATTACGCTAAGTGTTCTAATAATATCCTGACATATTATGGAGAAATCAAGCTTGTAACAGCATTTTCACAAATGAAGAATATTGTGCTTTCTTCTCCATGCAATGCATTCTGGATAGAAAAGAATGGCACCTTGATGGACATGTTCTTGATAGAAATGGCATGCAGTACCTTTTAATATCCACATCAGTACTGGCAATAGACATGTACTATATAGAATCATAGGCCACAAAATTTGGCTCAGCCACACCCATTGTTTGGGCGCTACAGTGCTGTTTATGTTCCAGAATGGTGTCCGCAGGGCGCATGCACACTTCTGGTATGGGTCGCGTCAGATGCCATCTTGGGCAGGTCGTTAACGCTTGTGCAGGGAACGTGCACTGGAAGTGTGAAAAGTAGGCAGATTGTGACGTCAATCAGCGTGTAACACTGATTTGACGCCAGCGCTGCCATTTTGGAGCTAAACACTCCAGCTAACGGCCTCTCTTAAGCTCGCACAGCTGAACACGCCTTCAGCAGCAGGAAGGACCCCCCCACCAGCGCTATTTAAAGGGTTCATCAACGACTAGCAGGTTAGTTGCTGATTGATTTCTACTGGTTGTTGCTGAGTTTGTTGAAGTGTTTGGTGGTTTGAACAGTTACTTCAAGTTGCTAAAGTCTCCAGGGAGTGGTGTGGCAGGTGCTGAAGGACTTTGTCCTGAATTCAAGGATTTTACACAGACCACTTGCTCCAAGACATGGGTGCACTAGTAGGCATTTCACTTGGCCTACAGCATGACAGGGAGAATGAGCAGAGGCAACACAGAGCAGGGCAAGCTGTGTGAAGAGGGAGGAGGAGGAGGGGGAGAAGGGCTCTCAGCAGGAGGCCATATCACTCAGGGTGTTCAGGGAGCAATTCTCTTACCTGAACCTCAGCGAGGAACAGTGTGTCAGACGTCTGCGCTTCATCAAGGGCGTCCTCACAGAAATCTGCCACCTGCTGCAACCACAACTACAACCTCAGAGCAGGGCGAGGACCACATTGCCAGTGGCTGTGAAGGTCACGGTGGCCATGCTCTTTTATGCACGGGCTCCTTCCAGGCTGGAGCAGAAGATATTTGCAACATCTCCCAGTTTGCCATCCACTGTTGCACAAGAGAGGTAACTGAGGCTCTGTATTTGCATAGAGCCGAATACATTTCCTTCTCTCTGGCCAGAGAACAGCAGGCGGGGCGAGCACATGGCTTTATGAGGATTGCAGGCTTCCTCATGGTGCAGGGTGCCATTGACTGCACCCATGTTGCTTTGCGGGTGCTGCATGTCAACTCTGAAATGAACCGCAACCGAAAGGGATTCCACTCCCTCAATGTCCAGCTGGCGTGCGACTATACTCAACAGATCACGCAGGTCAATGCCCGATATCCTTGCAGTAGACATGATGTCTTCATTCTGCGACAGTCCGCTGTCCCACCTGCATTTGAGCCACCAGGACATACCAGGGGGTGGCTACTCGGAGACAAGGGGCTTTACGTTAACAACATGGTTCATGACTCCGGTGCGCAACCCATGCACATGTGGGCAGCATTCATACAAGGAAAGCCATGCTGCCACACAAAATATGATTGAGCAGACAGTTGACGTGCTGAACCAATGCCTCTGCTGGGAGGACGAATGCTGTCATCCTGAGAGAGGACAGCAGGTTTGTGCTCCATGGAGCCACTGCCACTCTCCCGGGGTGGCGCCTCAGCAATCCTAGTAATCTGCAGGAGGACGGCTTGCTGGGCTGCTGTGACACCCTGCAAGACCCTTTGAACACTGGTCAGTGCAGCTACGATGGCAGCAGTTTGAGCTTGTGTGCCAGCAGTCTGAGCTTGTGTGCCAGCAGTCTGAGCTTGTGTGGCAGCAGTCTGAGCTTCCACTGCAGCACTCAGACGTTGGGTGGCTTCTGCCTGTGCTGCAATGGAAGCTGAGACATCGGCCATCAGACGCAGCATCCTGGTTGGGTCCGCAAGTGTGCGAATGGAGTTGGCCACCACTTCCGTGCTGGAAAGGATGGGCTTCAAGCTCTGCGCAAAACCTTGTGCCAAGTTGGTGCTGGACTCCTTCACGCTTCTTGACATTGTGCGCAGGCTTTCTGGCAGGCCTGCCAATGCACCAAACATTATTTGTGTATGCCCATCAGCCTTCTTCTGTAGCCTGCCCCATTGAAGTATTCATCTGAGTCCTCTGCAGCAGAACTTGTGTGCGACCTCGCCCTCCGGGGAACTGGCACCTGCGCAACCCTTTCCCCCTGCCCTGGCTGCAGACCACTCATGGCCGGTGTCTCACCACATGCAGATCCCGTGTCTAAGCTATCTTCTAAAGTATGCGGAGTGTCAGTATCTGAGCTGATGGCTGCGAGTGCGAAATCGAGTGACAGTGCTGTGTGTTCAGCATCACTGCCTTCTTCCTCTTCCAGGTCTTGCTCCTCCACTACTGCCTGGCCAGGTTGCAGTTCTTCGGTATCTGAAAGGAGAAAGGCACAAGGGTAAGGTTGTGGTGAGGAGACGGGGGGGAAAGCAAGAGGTGCATGATTTCACCATCAGCAGCTTGTAAATCAGAAGAGATTGTGGGATAAGGGGAAGTGAGATGTGAGAAGGAGGATTAGGTATGAGGATATCGTCATCTTCGATTGCTTTAGCGCTGCCACTGGTCATGGGTTCAGCGATGGCCGCTCCAGTGATGGCAACTACTGTTTCCTCCATTGGGGTAAGGTCATGCAGCAGTGCCTGTATCCCACCATGTAACTCCTGATGCCGTCGGCAATGCACCAACTTCTCTTGCAAGAGAGAAGTGTGTCAGTGAGTGTGGTGCAATGTGTTTGGGTGAAGTGTGTCAGTGAGTGTGGTGCAATGTGTTTGGGTGAAGTGTGTCAGTGAGTGTGGTGCAATGTGTTTGGATGAAGTGTGTCAGTGAGTGTGGTGCAATGTGTTTGGGTGAAGTGTGTCAGTGAGTGTGGTGCAATGTGTTTGTGTGAAGTGTATCAGTGAGTGTGGTGCAATGTGTTTGGGTGAAGAGTGTCAGAGAGTGTGGTGCAATGTGTTTTGATGAAGTGTGTCAGTGAGTGTGGTGCAATGTGTTTTGATGAAGTGTGTCAGTGAGTGTGGTGCAGTGTGTTTGGGTGAAGTGTGTCAGTGAGTGTGGTGCAATGTCTCTGGGTGAAGTGTGTCAGTGAGTGTGGTGCAATGTGTTTGGGTGAAGTGTGTCAGTGAGTGTGGTGCAGTGTGTTTGGGTGAAGTGTGTCAGTGAGTGTGGTGCAATGTGTTTGGGTGAAGAGTGTCAGAGAGTGTGGTGCAATGTGTTTTGATGAAGTGTGTCAGTGAGTGTGGTGCAATGTGTTTTGATGAAGTGTGTCAGTGAGTGTGGTGCAATGTGTTTTGATGAAGTGTGTCAGTGAGTGTGGTGCAGTGTGTTTGGGTGAAGTGTGTCAGTGAGTGTGGTGCAATGTGTTTGGGTGAAGTGTGTCAGTGAGTGGGGTGCAATGTGTTTTGATGAAGTGTGTCAGTGAGTCTGGAGCAATGTCTCTGGGTGAAGTGTGTCAGTGAGTGTGGTGCAAAGTGTTTGGGTGAAGTGTGTCAGTGAGCGTGGTGCAATGTGTTTGGGTGAAGTGTGTGTCAGTGAGTGTGGTGCAATGTGTTTGGATGAAGTGTGTCAGTGAGTGTGGTGCAGTGTGTTTGGGTAAAGTGTGTCAGTGAGTGTGGTGCAGTGTGTTTGGGTGAAGTGTGTGTCAGTGAGTGTGGTGCAATGTGTTTGGGTGAAGTGTGTCAGTGAGTGTGGTGCAGTGTGTTTGTGTGAAGTGTGTCAGTGAGTGTGGTGCAATGTGTTTGGGTGCAGTGCGTCAGTGAGTGTGGTGCAATGTGTTTGGGTGAAGTGTGTCAGTGAGTGTGGTGCAATGTGCCTGGGTGAAGTGTGTCAGTGAGTGTGTTGCAGTGTGTTTGGGTGAAGTGTGTCAGTGAGCGAGGTGTAATGTGTTTAGGTGAAGTGTGTCAGTGAGCGAGGTGTAATGTGTTTGGGTGAAGTGTGTGTCCGTGAGTGTGGTGCAATGTGTTTGGGTGAAGTGTGTCAGTGAGTGTGGTGCAATGTGTTTGGGTGAAGTGTGTCAGTGAGCGAGGTGTAATGTGTTTGGGTGAAGTGTGTCAGTGAATGTGGTTCAATGTGTTTGGGTGAAGTGTGTCAGTGAGTGTGGTGCAGTGTGTTTGGGTGAAGTGTGTCAGTGAGTGTGGTGCAATGTGTTTGGGTGAAGTGTGTCAGTGAGTGTGGTGCAATGTGTTTGGGTGAAGTGTGTCAGTGAGTGTGGTGCAGTGTGTTTGGGTGAAGTGTGTCAGTGAGTGTGGTGCAATGTGTTTGGGTGATGTGTGTCAGTGAGTGTGGTGCAGTGTGTTTGGGTGAAGTGTGTCAGTGAGTGTGGTGCAATGTGTTTGGGTGAAGTGTGTCAGTGAGTGTGGTGCAATGTGTTTGGGTGATGTGTGTCAGTGAGTGTGGTGCAGTGTGTTTGGGTGAAGTGTGTCAGTGAGTGTGGTGCAATGTCTCTGGGTGAAGTGTGTCAGTGAGTGTGGTGCAATGTGTCTGAGTGAAGTGTGTCAGTGAGTGTGGTGCAATGTGTTTGGGTGAAGTATGTGTAAAGTTTCGCAATTATCGCGATTCGAAATAACGAGATAGAAGCAGATTCGTTTGATCAGTTTATTTAAACAAAATGCTGTCATGATTAAACAGGACACAGAAGCCTGTAAAATGGCCGCCGCGCATCGTGGCAGAAGTTTCCAGAAGTACAGTGGGCAGACAAGATGGCGTTCGAATAAACATTTTCGATAAGCACTGATAAAGACAGGATGCAACCTGTTTGCATTTGTGACAATAGCAAAAGATATGAGTGCTGGAATCGTTTACCATGCACAAGTAAGGACCATTGTACTGGGCAATCGAAGGCCCATCCAGACATATCAATACACAAATACCCCCACGGCTCTACAATGAGAGAGCCATTCTCGGGTGATTAAACAAGTATTCGGGGGCCCCCAAAACCCAGCAAAGGAGGCTCCGAGCCGGTTCAACAATGGGGAAAACATTAACGGGTAGTTGGCCAGTCTTAGGTGCTACCGAAACCCGTTAAAGACAAGAATCACCCCATGCTGGGAGTTTTGAGTGCCAATATTTCACAAAGGACAAACATTAAGATTTGGGCGGGAGATAAGGGAACACAGCACTATAACTATAGACAACAAATGTCCATCGCTCTGTTATTTTTCTCTTATCTCGGCTGATGCTCTTGATTCGACCCTTATTCGCTTGATTCGTGCTCTTGTTCCTCTGGACTGTTGACTCTGGACTTTTAGCCGCACTGGACGGTTATTCGAATGTTGGGTGGAGCTCAATTGGGACGAGCCGCCTCGACGAAGGGCGAGTAACCGGGTGCACCATCCCGAGTGTCGGTAAACGGTGTTTTGGACCCGAAGGCCCGAAGAGATGAGACGAGACGAGATGAGAAGAGAAGAAGAAGAATCCACGTGCCGCCGCGGTCAGTAAACCCCGACCGCGCCGAATTTATACAAACTCTATCAGTTACTACCGGCAACTGGTGTCGGTCCAGGAAGACTTTTCTTTGAGTTCTACAGCCGGGCCCGAGCACTGTCGAGTTCTTCATGACAACGGGGAGCCCAGCTTGCTTGTCGCAGCAGCGAAAATAAACAAGTGGGGTACAGAGACCCCTCAAAACACGTGACAGTCAGGCGCTGCAGCGAAACGAGCCAAGCGCCTCACTTTAAAATTCTCCGAAGTATCACGAGTGGTGAGCATGTTTCCCGATCCTACAAATCTAGATGTAGTGTAGGTATTGATAGGGGAGGGTGGTTTTATTAAGGATAAAGTATAATGTGTTCCCCTTTTTACGGTGTGCCGTGCGTTCTTCATTACCATAGACCAAGCTTTATGAATGTATGTATACTTGTACTATCGTTAATTTGTGCCTATGACATGTACTTCATGATTTTGGACGCTATGCAATAAAGATTTCCATTTCGTACTATTCAACCGGGTCTATTTGAGTTTTCTCTGCATTACTGCTCTCGCACCTAAGTCCAGTGTTAGAACCGTAAGGGCGAGTGGGTCGAACCACTCACAGGTGCTTATTGCAACAAGGCTGGCCGGAGACCAGAGCAAGCAATAGTATTAGGCAACGAAGGCCTAACCCCGCACCAGCACCGTCTGCGATACAAGCACGACACAAAACGCCTTACAGAAAATGGCGACCGCGGCAGAACTCTGGCAGCGAGAGAGTAATATTTTAGACCCTGGTGTGAATAGGCGAAATGTGATGGATGAGAGGGTAGCCGACTATGTGTTTGGGAAGGTTAACTTAACCAAAAGGTGGATAAGTGACCTACTGATGGATAAGCGTCCGCTAGACGCAGCCATCAAATGGACAGGCAGTAAAGAGCATAAGAAGTCGGTAGAGAAAGCGGTCTGGCTGATGTGCTACAAGAAGCAAGTCCAATTTTCGGACCAGGTCATTGTGGCACAGGCAGCTCAGATCAGGGATTTGGAGGTTGAGATGGAGGAAAAGATCGCGGGAGGACAGAAACTCATTGCATCCTTGAATGCGTTACATCAGGAACGCCAGATAGTAGCCAACCACCATGAGGCTAAAATTGATTACCTAGTGTGTCAGGTCACGGAAGCGAAATTAAACGAGGGTAGGATTAGAGAACGGTGTGCCCGCCTAGCTAACCAGATAAAAGCCCAAGAAGAAAGCTTGAAGGGAGTTAGGGCGGCATATAAGATGGCCCTCGAGGATAGGCATGAGGGAGCCGACCACAGTGTTTGTCAGAAGGAGATAGGGAACCTAAGAAAGGCCCTGAATAAGGCAAACGGCTTGGTGTTCCTCATCAGCCCGTCAGCAAACCAGCCACAGGTGGGTGGGGAATTCCCAAAATCCCTACCAAACAAAGCAGAGGAGGTATTTGCCACTGCGCCCTCCGTGCCACCCAGCTATTCGGCAACCTGGGAAAGGGAGGAAGTGGTGGAAATAGAGACGGAGGTTCCCGAGGTAGGACAATCCCCAGAGGTAGAGTCGAAACCGGGACCGATGTGTCCGCTCCGAGGTCACAAGAGAGGCCCGAATGGGGAAAATGGGGAGGACGGGGATGTCCTGAACCAGCTGGTATTGCCCCACAGCTCACACCAGCTGAGAGCAATGATTAGCCATGTACGGAAGCTGTCCGAATCAGATGACCCTTCCGTACACTTTAGGGAGGTAGAACAGACCGCAGCAATTAATGGCTGCGACGATGTGGAAAAGACCAAAATGTTGCTGTTCTCGTTAGATAGCTCGATCCTTCAGTGTCTCTCAGACGAGAGCAAGAAGGGGAATAAAACTTATGAGGAGTTACGGGACGAGGTCCTAGAAGTGTTAGGGGCGGATGACGAAGGTCGGTTCGTCAGATTGAGTCAAACCATACAGATGGAGGGAGAACCCCCGAAGGTTTTCGCCGACAGGCTGTGGCCAGTATACCAGCATAGCTGCCCAGGTGCGCCAATGCGCCACCGCCTGGATGGTGCCGGTTTAACTCATTGGCTCAGGTGTTTAGTAGCCAACAGTTTGCCAGCCGTCAGGGAGCAGGCCAAAGCGTGGTTTGATCCCACTAACCCTGCCACAACAGAGGAGTTGGTCCTAAATCGACTCACCATAGGGTATCGTAACACTAGGAGCACGGGAGCGCGTCCCCTTAAGGGAAAGGTGCATGAGGCACGGCCCGCGGCCCCGGCTCAAAAGGAGTGGCATCAGGAGGGAAACCGCGCCCCACAAGCCAGTGGTGCTTGTTACGGGTGCGGGAAGACAGGTCACTGGCGTAAGAACTGTAGGAACCCCTGGAAGGACGCCAGGGATAAAAATCCCGCAGCCCGAACACAAGCGCCTGTCTCTGAGAGAGGAGCTGGTGTGCCTATCCATCCCGATGCGATAGAATCAATGTTGGGAGCTATGCGGTCCCTTATGATTTCGCAAGGAAGGGTGGCAGTCGCTACCGGCCTCACAGAGGCCACAACCCCGTCCACCGGTACCCAATGACTAGAGCCCGCGCAGCCCGTTTACCTGTGTCCGCTCAGCTATGATGCATGGAAAAGACCCCTGGTTGAGATGGAGGTAGAGAAGCAGAAGGGTAGTTATTTGTTGGACACGGGAGCTTCATGCACCGTGTATCATACGGATAGCCCCTTTGACTCACCGCTGTCTACCAAGGTCCCATACACATTAGCGGGGTTCACGGGAAAAGAGTAGGCTGGCGCGTTCTCCATTCCGCTCTCCATTCATTTAGGAGCACTCCACACCACATGGAAGTGCATACTGATGAAATTGCAAGAGGCGGGTGGCAGAGGCATCCTCGGATCGGATCTCCTATCGGAACACGGGATCCTCATGGACCTTAGGAATCACTGTCTCTGGGGAGCCAAGGGTGGGAAAGGCAAGGTAGTTGTAATCCCGGGGAAGGAAGGTAAAGGGGCCCTGTGTACCATGAAGCCATCCGGAGGTTACGACCTCGGGCTTATGGTCGCGGATGTCCCAACGGACATGCAAGCGTACGTGTCAGATAATATGCACGCGTTTGCAACCCACAAGCACGATTGTGGGAGAGTTACCGGGTTTGAGGTCAGCGTAGACGGGGACCCCATGACCCAGCCCCAAAAGCAGTATAACTTCCCCAAAGAAGCAGAACCCGATATGGAGACAGCAATGTCCTCATTGGTGCAGCAGGGCGTGTTGAGGCCGATAGCCACACACGTGAACTCCCCATTATGGCCGGTAAGAAAGCCGGATAATTCGTGGAGGGCCACGGTGGACTACAGAGTCCTTAACAGTAACATCCTCGCCTGCGCGCCCACAGTAGCAGCAGTTGCTGACCTAATAGGGAGTATCCCAGCGTCCGTGACCACGTTCACGGTGCTGGATATCTCGAACGGTTTTTGGTCCATCCCGCTGCGGCGAGAGGACCAGTACAAGTTTGCCTTTACTTTTAAAGGACAACAGTACACATGGAACTGTTTGCCACAGGGTTTCCACAACAGCCCCAGTATTTTCCATCAGTGTATGGCAGGAAGTTTAAAGGAGTTTAGTCAGCCCAATCAGATAGTGCAGTACGTGGATGATTTGCTCCTGTTCACGGACTCAAGGGAGGAGCATGGACCACTGCTAGCCGAGTTATTGGAGCTGCTAGCGAGAAAGGGTTTTAAAGTTAACCCTAAGAAAGCACGTATCGGTCAGCAGGAAGTAAAATTCCTGGGTCTGACCATTCGCGCTGGGGAAAGAGCCATAGATAAGGCTAGGAGGGAGTCGGTGCAGGAGTTACCGATTCCCAACACCATAACGGGTGTGAGGTCCTTTCTGGGACTGACCGGATACTGTAGAGACTTCATCGAGGACTATGCGGCCACAGCAGCTCCGCTGCTCCGACTCCTCCATAAGGGAGTGGAGTGGTCTTGGGACGAGGGTTGCCAGGCTGCATTCGAGAAGTTAAAAAGGGATTTACAGACCGCGCCAGCTTTAGGGGCCATAGATGGGGGGAAGGAGTTTTTCCTGGAGGTAGCTGCCAGCGGAGACAGCTTGAGCGCTGTGCTGCTCCAAGAGCGTCACGGCAAGCTGAGGCCGGTTGTCTATTCGTCCAGGGTGTTAACGGATGTGGAGAGGAGTTTCTCCAATTGCGAAAGGCATCTTTTAGCCACGCATTGGGCTGTGAAAAGATCAGCGATCTTCACAGGGCTCTCTCCCATCACTCTCCTCACCCATCACACGCCAACTAAGATGCTTCTAGATGGGAGGATTAAGGATGGGACCGTAAGCAGCGCTCGTATTGCGCGCTGGACCCTTCTCCTTTCCCAGATGGATCTTAGAGTTAAAGGTCTTTGCGAGCCCAGGCTTGCGGCCAACTTGGTATACCCTGGAACAGCCCACCGGTGTTCGGTGGAAGGGGTGTGGGAGGTCAACATAGGTTTATGGGCCGGGATACATCCCACAGGTCGCGAGATTTATGTTGATGGTTCCAGCACAGTGTCCGCTGGCGAACGACTCACAGGGTGTGGGGTTTATGACCCTGCGGCAGACCTTGCCCTGGCAATTAAACTCCCCAGCACCATGAGCGCGCAGCAGGCTGAGCTGTCTGCGGTGGCGTACGTCGTTACCCACCCAGAAATTTTCCCAACCCCATACACGATTTGTTCGGACAGTATGTTTACGTGCAATTCGTGTACGGAATACCTGGCCATTTGGTCCCGCCGTGGATACACCTCCGCGGACGGGCGACCTTTAACGGTGAAGCCCTTGCTGGAAAAGATCCAAGCAGCAGTAGGGGAGGAAGGGGAAATTTTCATCCATAAGGTGAAAGCTCACTCCTGCACAGAGCCCCGCGGGGAGGGCAACCAGCAGGCGGATGCGCTAGCCAGGGAGGGTGCCCGCAACGGCATTTTCTGGGACCCCTATGGACCCGGACCCGTGGCAGCGATCCAAGGCAGGGAAGGGAATCCCGGGAACACCAGGATAGCACTGCCCCTAGACCTTAAGACCGTCCAGAAACAGGATCCCGCCCTAAAAGCAGTTCTCAGGACGATTACTGAGGGCAAGCAGGTAGAGAGCCCGTACAGTACGGCAACCCTCTCCGTTAAAGAAGGCATGCTGTTCCGCGAGGAACAGTGGGTTGTGCCGCAGCAGCACAGGAGGGAATTCCTCCAGTTGGCTCATGAGGGGCCGGGGGCAGGACACCCCGGGCCCGAGGTTACCTGGCAACGGGTAGAGCAGGCGGGATGGTGGCCGGGACTCAGGGAGCAGGTCCGCGAGTTCTGTGCAAACTGTCTTGCGTGCGCTGCAAACAACCCAGACCCCCAGAAAAGGAAAGTGCACATGGGGCACATCAGGAGGGTGGAGGGACCATGGCAGTCGATACAGATCGATTACATAGGGCCCCTGCCCACCACCCAGGGAGGCTACAAATACTGCCTCGTCTTGGTGGATGTGTTTTCCAAATGGGTAGAAGCCTTCCCCTGTAGAACAGCTACGGCGCTGGGTACTGCTAAGATCTTGGTCCGGGAAGTGTTCTCGCGGTGGGTACTCCCCCGTTTCGTGCAGTCAGACCAAGGGAGTCATTTCACCGGCCAGGTGATGCAGAACACCCTCATGCTTTTGGGCATTGAAGGGAAGTGGCACGTAGCGCACAATCCCCAGTCATCAGGGATTGTTGAACGCATGAACCGGACCCTAAAGGAGAAGCTGAGGAAAGAGACTATGAACTCGCCCCAAAAATGGGCGGAGGTTCTGCCTCTAGTCCTCATGGGGATCCGGGCCAGTCAGTCGAAAAGTACGGGGTACTCCACATAAGAGGTGATGACTGGTAGGATCATGCGAACCCCCACCCATGTACTAGCCCCGGTGCTCACTGAGGGTCAGCTCCAAGAGGTGAAAAGGGACAAGTTTGTCCAGACCCTCTTGGAGCGCTTGAAGCAGGTTTACGAGCAGGCAGCTGGGAACATGGGAAGACAGCATCAGGGCAATCGCCTGTTGCTGGAACCCCGCAAGAAGCAGGAGTGGGAAGTCGGAGATCAGGTCATGGTTAGGAACTATGCCAGAGTAGGGAGTTTGGAACCACTGTATATGGGACCCTACAGTATTGTAGATAAAGCGAGTCCCATGGTGTACGTCGTAAAGGTACCTCGGCGCACGAAATGGTTCCACATTAACCAGTGCAAGCTGTATAAGCCGGGTGCACAGGGGCCAACCACAGGGGCCAAAACTGTGAGTGGGGACTCGCAGCCCCGGGTAGGACCACAGGGCAGACAGACCGGTAAAGCAGCCTGCGTGAGGGGAGAGGACATTCTAGAAAAGTGTAGGATCTTTTCTTGGGGTTGGGATTCAGATGAGGAAGAGCTCGAGGAGCTCGACCAAGGTAGTGACCCGATCGGAGAGGTGCTGGGGTCGGAGGACGAAAGTTTCGTCCTCGACCCAAGCTCAGGGGAGATAGGGGCTGCGAGTGGAGATCCACATAGGGTGGAATCAGAAACTGCAAATCCCGAGCCCAGGGGGGCGGGGCCAGGGGAGACGGAGCCAGCGGCTGTGGTAGGACCACAGGTCGTGATGGTGGAAGTCTCGGTACCCGGTCCGTCGGCCCTGGAAGTCTTGCCCTTGGGGGAGGTAGGGATTGCGAGTGGAGGACCACATACTGGGCCAAGTAGGGTGGAACCAGAAACTGCAAATCCCGAGTTCATGGGGGCGGAGCCAGGGGAGACGGAGCCAGCGACTGTGGTGGGACCACAGGCCGTGACGGTGGAAGTCTTGGTTCCTGGTCCGTCGGCCCTGGAAATCTTGCCCAAAGTAGCCCTCCGTAGGTCAAGTCGGACACCCCAGCCCAGGAAGTCGTGGTCAAGTCCCCCGTATGCCCCCAGGCGTAAGTTCAAAGTCAAGGCAGCCCAGGGAGATCCCAGTCCCAGCGCAGCAGCGACAGGCTGCGGCAGATCAAAGGAAGGGGTCAGTGCCCTCCCACCACTGGGAAAAGCTCGTGGCAGCCTTCACAGAATTTAGGTAGGCCGCCCTGGGAACGGGCGGCGCTGTACAGTTTAAGTTTAGGATAAGTTTATAAGTTTAAGTTTAAGTTTGTAAGTTTGGTAAGTTTGTAGTTTAATTTTAAAAGTAAATGGTAAAGTGATGGGAGTTAGTGATAGGAATAGTTAAAGTCTATCCAGCATACATGTCTTTTTACGTGAGACGAGGTCAAGGGACCCGCTCACCCTTCACAAAAGCCAGAGACTCTTGGGAGGCTGGCTACATCATTTTATCTGATCACAGGAACCAGGAAAGATGGAAAGGATTCTGATAGTGCTCGCAACGATCGGATATGGATTGGCCTATCGGGGCCTCACCAAGGATGTCGTTGTGTTTGGTTGCTCCGGGGACACGGCCCCCATCGCGACGGATGGGACCGGGGAGCGAAAGGCTGAGGAGACCGCCACTTATTTCCAAAGGGAAGGTGGCCGGGATGGCTGGGAACGAATTCAACGGAATACTCCAGAGCATCCGGATTTGCCTATAAAGAGACTTCTTTACGGTGCCCCAGAGTGAGGATCATTGCACCCAGAATCAGCGTCACCGTAGGCAAAAGGATTTGTTTGACATGCAATGGGAAGGTCCCACTGAGCCGATGGTGGTGGTTACGGAAGTTAAGCAAGACTATGAGAAATTCTTCGGTTGAGTGGGAGCGATTGGGTAACAATACCCATCGGACAATTACAGGGACTAACGGACAATTGAAAGTCTGTTGGGACAAATGGTGGGAACCGGATGAGGGAATATATGTTTGTATGTGGGGATCGAAATACGTTTGCCCCAAGGGTATATCCATATTTTTCGTACACCAGTGGCAGGATAACGGGAAAGGGATGAGGTGGGATGTCAGCACAAAGGGGTGCGGAGCTCCATTCTCCCCGATCCCGGTAAATGCCACTGAACTCATCACGCGCCCACGCAAGGCTCCACCCACGATTCCGGTGGTTTTGGCTCAGGAGGAAGGGTGCCCTAAAACCACTAAGGGGCCCGGGAATGGTTTGGTACTGGTCCCAACAGACCAGATACTATTTCAGGGGGTACATTACGCGGTGGCCTCGGTGATTCTAAATCTCACCGAGGTGCGTTTACCAGAGTGGTGCCCCAAAGAGATGGAACAATTGTACCAGGTCCTGTTGACAAACATGTTCAGACAATTCTACGAGTTTGATTTTGCAGAGATTGACAAAACAAGCTTGTACACCACACCACACGAAGTTTTGGGTCAGGTGGGGAGACAAAGAAGGGGTATTGTGAACGATATGTTCACCGCCTTTAATACAGGAACATCTGTGGTCAACGCTCTAGACAACGTGGAGCTGCAGACCCAGATCAATGGTTTAAAAACACAATTAAAAAACATCCTCACGAGCGAAAACAAGGTAGTAGGGTCTGAGTTACATGAGGACCAGGCCATGACACTACACTTAAAAGAGATTATAGCAGAGCTGGAGAAGCATGCGAGAACGGTAAATGCCCTGATTAGGGAAGATCGGAATGCATCCAATCAAGCTGCGCAGAACGAGGTGTGCGTACTATACGGGGCGTGGTTACTGGGCGAGGGCCGCAGTAATTTGGAGGATTTAAAACAACGTTTGGTCCCATCCTGGATAAGTAATAAACACCTGCAGGCGCTCCACCCTTTTCAGAACGCATTAAGCCCGTGCCAGCTCAGGCTAGCCTCAGAGGCATACCCAGTCCCCGTGGACTGCGGACGGTCAAATCATACCATCATGGGTATAGTACTACGTATGCCAGTTTTGGGCGACACAGCAAAGCCCGCCCCGGTGTATCGGGTAGAGAACATGGGTGTCATTCAGGGGGGAGCCCACATTCGCTACGCAGCGGTCCCACCTTACGTCATCCGCTGGGAGCAAACGATGACAGGTACCGACCTTTCGGGTTGTCGTGGCCGGGGAGCACACATAATACTGTGTCCCCAGCACTTGAATGCCTTTTTAACACCACAATGCGGGTTCAGAACGGCTGGCGCCAAGCCCATGAATTGCACCATGAAAGCAATGACACAAGATCATGTGCCTCCGCAGGTGGCATACATAGGGGTTGGAACATATTGCGTTACCACTGCAGCGCAACACTACCAGCATGGAAACCACAGCCGGTGTCCGGTGAGTGACAGCAGTTTCTGTTTTAAACCCAGGGCTGAAGTTCAAGTGGCACAACAGCGAATTGTTCCGATCCCTGAACCATCCACTGTTCATCTCACAGTAAAAGAGAATTTCACCGACTTGCAGCGATTCGTCGCGCATTTCGGATACATCATTCCCCCTCTCCCTGAACACCTCACCAAGCTTTTGAAAGCCGTAGCGGTATCACAAAAACATTTTTAAACCCTGGAATAAAAGACTGTAGAAATAGGGACAGTAATTTTGGACATAGTAATCCCACCGTGGTGGGACCTGTTCACTAATATTGAAGTTCCTTCATGGATCAGGATAGCCTCCCACATTTTAGTAGTGTGCCAAGTTATAATAGTAGTGTACCTATTGGTCATGCACTGCAAAAGAGGCAAGCGCCTCACAAAGCAGGAGAACACAGGAGAGTGGAGAGAACGTTACGTGCGCGTGAACGAGGAAAGTACCGCGTAAACGGCCAGGATGACGCCGCTCCATTTTACCATGTGTGTTTTTGTAATTGATTGTTAGTTATGAATATGTGTAACTAAGTTTGGAACTTTGTATTTTTAAAATGGTTGTTTGATTATTTTTTCCTTGTATAATAAAAACATGCATATACAGGTGGTGTGAGAGGCATCGGCCTGTTGCACCTGGAAGGCATATACGCAATGTAAGTTTAAAGGCAATACTGCCTACGGTTTGTCCAAGTCCAAACAATGTAATTTCCCTGGGAAATGAGGACGGCATGGAGGCCATAGATAGTTTAAGTTAAGGGAGTGTTTGGATGTGGAGAATCGGGATAATTTTGCTCACCACCACTTTTAATTGATACGATAAGCGGAGTTATTCGCATCAACAGGAGGGACTGTAAAGTTTCGCAATTATCGCGATTCGAAATAACGAGATACAAGCAGATTCATTTGATCAGTTTATTTAAACGAAATGCTGGCATGATTAAACAGGACACAGAAGCCTGTAAAATGGCCGCCGTGCATCGTGGCAGAAGTTTCCAGAAGTACAGTGGGCAGACAAGATGGCGTTCGAATAAACATTTTCGATAAGCACTGATAAAGACAGGATGCAACCTGTTTGCATTTGTGACAATAGCAAAAGATATGAGTGCTGGAATCATTTTCCATGCACAAGTAAGGACCATTGTACTGGGCAATCGAAGGCCCATCCAGACACATCAATACACAAATACCCCCACGGCTCTACAATGAGAGAGCCATTCTCGGGTGATTAAACAAGTATTCAGGGGCCCCCAAAACCCAGCCAGGGAGGCTCCGAGCCGGTTCAACAATGGGGAAAACATTAACGGGTAGTTGGCCAGTCTTAGGTGCTACCGAAACTCGTTAAAGACAAGAATCACCCCATGCTGGGAGTTTTGAGCGCCAATATTTCACAAAGGACAAACATTAAGATTTGGGCGGGAGATAAGGGAACACAGCACTATAACTATAGACAACAAATGTCCATCACTCTGTTATTTTTCTCTTATCTCGGCTGATGCTCTTGATTCGACCCTTATTCGCTTGATTCGTGCTCTTGTTCCTCTGGACTGTTGACTCTGGACTTTTAGCCGCACTGGACGGTTATTCGAATGTTGGGTGGAGCTCAATCGGGACGAGCCGCCTCGACGAAGGGCGAGTAACCGGGTGCACCATCCCGAGTGTCGGTAAACGGTGTTTTGGACCCGAAGGCCCAAAGAGACGAGACGAGACGAGATGAGAAGAGAAGAAGAAGAATCCACGTGCCGCCGCGGTCAGTAAACCCCGACCGTGCCGAATTTATACGAACTCTATCAGTTACTACCGGCAACTGGTGTCGGTCCAGGAAGACTTTTCTTTGAGTTCTACAGCCGGGCCCGAGCACTGTCGAGTTCTTCATGACAACGGGGAGCCCAGCCTGCTTGTCGCAGCAGCGAAAATAAACAAGTGGGGTACAGAGACCCCTCAAAACACATGACAGTCAGGCGCTGCAGCGAAACGAGCCGAGTGCCTCACTTTAAAATTCTCCGAAGTATCACGAGTGGTGAGCATGTTTCCCGATCCTACAAATCTAGATGTAGTGTAGGTATTGATAGGGGAGGGTGGTTTTATTAAGGATAAAGTATAATGTGTTCCCCTTTTTACGGTGTGCCGTGCGTTCTTCATTACCATAGACCAAGCTTTATGAATGTATGTATACTTGTACTATCGTTAATTTGTGCCTATGACATGTACTTCATGATTTTGGACGCTATGCAATAAAGATTTCCATTTCGTACTATTCAACCGGGTCTATTTGAGTTTTCTCTGCATTACTGCTCTCGCACCTAAGTCCAGTGTTAGAACCGTAAGGGCGAGTGGGTCGAACCACTCACAGGTGCTTATTGCAACAAGGCTGGCCGGAGACCAGAGCAAGCAATAGTATTAGGCAACGAAGGCCTAACCCCGCACCAGCACCGTCTGCGATACAAGCACGACACAAAACCCCTTACATATGTCAATGAGTGTGGTGCAATGTGTTTGGGTGAAGTGTGTCAGTGAGTGTGGTGCAATGTGTTTGGATGATGTGTGTCAGTGAGTGTGGTGCAATGTGTTTGGGTGAAGTGTGTCAGTGAGTGTGGTGCAATTCATTTGCATGAAGGGTGCCAGTGAGTGTGGTGCAATGTGTTTGGGTGAAGTGTGTCAGTGAGTGTGGTGCAATGTGTCTGGGTGAATTGTGTCAGTGAGTGTGTTGTAATGTGTTTGGGTGAAGTGTGTCAGTGAGAGTGGTGCAATGCGTTTGGGTGAAGTGTGTCAGTGAGTGTGGTGCAATGTGTCTGGGTGATGTGTGTGTCAGTGAGTGTGGTGCAATGTGTTTGGGTGAATTGTGTCAGTGAGAGTGGTGCAATGTGTTTGGGTGAAGTGTGTCAGTGAGTGTGGTGCAATGTGTTTGGGTGATGTGTGTGTCAGTGAGTGTGGTGCAATGTGTTTGGGTGAATTGTGTCAGTGAGTGTGGTGCAATGTATTTAGATGATGTGTGTGTCAGTGAGTGTGGTGCAATGTGTTTGGGTGATTTGTGTCAATGAGTGTGGTGCAATGTGTCTGGGTGATGTGTGTGTCAGTGAGTGTGGTACAATGTGTTTGGGTGAAGTGTGTCAGTGAGTGCGGTACAATGTGTTTGGGTGAAGTGTGTCAGTGAGTGTGGTGCAATGTATTTAGATGATGTGTGTGTCAGTGAGTGTGGTGCAATGTGTTTGGATCATGTGCATGTCGTGTTTGAATAGCTGACAGTGTGTGCAAGCTGTGAGATGTGGGTGTGAGGCTTGCACACACTGTGTAAGTGTGTGAGGGTGAAGTGAAACTACGAATGTTAGGTATGAGTCCTGTTTGCTAGAGATTGTTGGTAGGTGAGTGATGGGGATTTGATGCATTGAGTATTGTATGTGGCTAGTGGTGCAGTTGGTGGGATATGGCATTTGAAGATTAATTCACTGATCTTGACTACTCGTGTGAGTTCATTGAAGTTTTTGCTGCACTGCATCCAGGTCCTTGGGGCTTGACTCCTGGCATTGATGACCAATGGCTATCTGCTGCAATTGCCTTGGCAGAGTTTGTCTGGAGGGCCTCCTGACCCACTGTGGATAGAGGTCCACTCTCCTCCTCTCCACCTCCTCTCCACCTCCTCCACCAAGGCCTCCAGTGCAGCATCTGACAACTTTGGAGCATGCTCTATCCCCTGTTGCACCTTAATTCTGTGTACTTCCAGCACCTGCTCCAGCCAGAATGCACCTCTCTTTGAAGAGATAGAGGCTGGCTTTAAGTAGTGTAGGCTAGCTTTAACTGGTGCTAGCCTGTCACAAAACTGGCCCCCTGCTCAGGATGCAGACACTCAGCAGCACGTTTATAGAATCATA
This sequence comes from Squalus acanthias, assembly GCA_030390025.1. Classification (NCBI taxonomy): domain Eukaryota; kingdom Metazoa; phylum Chordata; class Chondrichthyes; order Squaliformes; family Squalidae; genus Squalus; species Squalus acanthias. The sequence goes on from CM059426.1 coordinate 91,086,245, forward strand.
GAATCATAGAAAGTTAAAGCACGGAAGGGGGCCATTTCAGCCCATCGTGTCCGCGCCGGCTAACAAAGAGCTATCCAGCCTAATTCCACTTCCCAGCTCTTGGTCCATAGCCCTGCAGGTTAGAGCATCCCAAGTGCACATCCAAGTACTTTTTCAATGTGGTTAGGATTCCTGCCTCTACCACCCTTTCAGGCAGTGAGTTCCAGACCCCCACAACCCTCTGGGTGAAGAGATTTCCTCTCAAATCCCCTCTAAACCTTCCCCCAATTACTTTAAATCTGTGCCCCTGGTTTTTGACTCCTCTGCTAAGGGAAATAGGTCCTTTCTATCCACTTAATCAATGCCCCTCATAATTTTATACACCTCAATAATGTCTCCCCTCAGCCTCTTCTGTTCCAAGGAAAACAGACCCAGCCTATCCAGTCTTTCCTCATAGCTAAGATTCTCTACTCCCGGCAACATCATTGTAAACCTCCTCTGTACCCTCTCTAGTGCAATCACATCTTTCCTGTAATGTGGTGACCAGAACTGCACGCAGTACTCTAGCTGAGGCCTAACTAGTGTTTTATACAGTTGATGCATAACCCCCCTGCTCTTGTATTCTATGCCACGGCTAATAAAGGCAAGCATTCCGTATGCCTTCTTAACCACCTTATCTACTTGGCCTGCTACCTTCAGGGATCTGTGGACATGCACTCCAAGGTCCCTTTGTTCCTCTACACTACTCAGTGTCCTACCATTTAATGTGTATTCCCTTTCCTTGTTAGCCCTCCCCAAATGCATTACCTCACACTTCTCCGGATTGAATTCCATTTGTCACTGTTCTGCCCACCTGACCAATTTATTGATATCTTCCTGCAGTCTACAGCTTCCTTCTTCAGTATCAACCACACAGCCGATTTTAGTATCAACTGCAAACTTCTTAATCATACCCCCTTTATTCAAGTCAAGATCATTGATATATACCACAAAAAGCAAGGGACCTAGTACTGAGCCCTGCGGAACCCCACTGGAAACAGCCTTCCAGTCATAAAAACACCCATCAACCATTACCCTCTGCTTCCTGTCTCCGAGCCAGCTTTGAATTCAACTTGACACTTTGCCTTGGATCCCATGGCCTTTTAACTTTGTGACCAGTCTGCCATGTGGAACCTTATCAAAAGCCTTGCTAAAGTCCATATACACTACATCAAACGCACTACCCTCATCTACCCTCCTTGTTACCTCCTCAAAAAATTCAATCAAGTTTGTCAGACACGACCTTCCCTTAACAAATCCGTGCTGACTCTCCTTGATTAATCTGTGTCTTTCTAAATGAAGATTTATCCTGTCCTTCAGAATTCTTTCCAATAATTTTCCCACCACCGAGGTTAGGCTGACTGGCCTGTAATTATTCGGTCTATCCTTTTCTTCCTTTTTAAACAAGGGTACCACATTAGCAGTCCTCCAGTCCTCCGGCACCACACCTGAAGCCAGAAAGGATTGAAAAATGATGGTCAGGGCCTCTGCTATTTCCTCTTTTGCTTCGCTTAACAGCCTGGGATACATTTCATCCGGGCCTGGGGATTTATCCACTTTTAAAGCTGCTAAACCCTTTAATACTTCCTCTCTTACTATGTTTATTTCATCTAATATTTCACACTACTCCCCCCCCCCCCCCGATAGCAATGTCTGTTTCGCCCCTCTCCTTTGTGAAAACAGATGCAAAGTATTCATTAAGAACCCTACCGATGTCTCCCGCCTCCACACACAGATTACCCTCATGATCTCTAATAGGCCCTACCCTTTCTTTAGTTATCCTCTTACTCTTAATATATTTATAAAACATCTTTGGGTTTTCCTGGATTTTACTTGCCAAGAATGTTTCATGCTCTCTCTTTGCTTTCCTAATATCCTTTTTAATTGCACCCCTGCACTTTCTGTACTCCTCTTAAGATTCTGGAGTATTTAGCCCTCGGTACCTGTCATACGCCTCCCTTTTTTTCATTATCCTACCCTGTATGTCTCTAGACATCCAGGGGGCTCTAAGTTTGTTAAGAACATAAGAACATAAGAAATAGGAACAGGAGTAGGCCATTCGGCCCTTCGAGCCTGCTCCGCCATTCAATGTCCCACCTTTTTTCTTTAAGGGCACATATTTGGTCTGAACCTCCGGATCTCCTTCTTGAATGTCTCCCACTGCTCTGACACTGATTTACCTTCAAGTAGCTGTTTCCAGTCCACTATGGCTAAATCCCCTCTGAGCTTAGCAAAATTTGCTTTTCCCCAATTTAGAATTTTTATTTAGCGGTGCACGCTAAAATCAGTGAAATTATCAGGCAGCACACAGTTTGCGTGCTGCCTGCATTGGACTCAACGGGCACGGGCTAATTGCGCATCACGATACCCACGCCTGTTTTCGGAGGCTATCAAATTTAGCCCCTATCAGAATCATAGAATAGTACAGCACAGAAGGAGGCCATTCGGCCCATCGAGTCTGCGCCGGCTCTTTCAAACAGCAATCCAGTTAGTCCCACTTCCCTACTCTTTCCCCATATCCCTGCAATATAGTTCTGGAAAATGAAATGGAATTTTCATTAAGTCCAAAAAAGAAATCTTAATATGTGCATTCTATTTAGTGCATGTTACATATGGGGCTAACAAATTCTACAATAGCAGACAAATAACTTCCATAACCGTACAAGCAATTAATTGCACCTACATTCAGATCATTAATTCCACATAAAATGATTGAACATGAAGCATCATTCTATACTTGGGATGTGTGGATTCAATGCTTAAATCAGGTATGCATTTGGAATCAATTGTTCATTATGGGTCATTAATTGTTGTATCATAGTGATCAATTTGTATGGTAGTTCTTTATAAAATGGACACTAATGAATGAAACTCATTAGAAATCACTTGGATTAGATAGAATCTGATAACACAAATGGTTTACAATCATGAGCAAGTGCAGCTGCAGGACAAGGAAAATTTATAATTCGTCATATCTTTAATTATTTTTGAGTGCATTTTTTTTGTATTCGTTCATGGGATGTGGGCATCGCTGGCAAGGCCAGCATTTATTGCCCATCCCTAATTGCCCTTGAGAAGGTGATGGTGAGCCGCCTTCTTGAACTGCTGCAGTCCGTGTGGTGAAGGTACTCCCACAGTGCTGTTAGGGAGGCAGTGCCAGGATTTTGACCCAGTGACGATGAAGGAACGGCGATATACTTCCAAGTCAGGATGGTGTGTGACTTGGAGGGGATCTTGCAAGTGATGGTGTTTCCATGCACCTGCTGCCCTTGTCCTTCTAGGTGGTAGAGGTCACGGGTTTGGGAGGTGAAAGAAAATACTGAAATGTGAGATCCTGTTTTATTTCCCAGAACAGTGAGAATTCAGTAATTGGAGACTTCATTCTCAGAAATCTTACCATCCAATGAGGCTCTTCGGTGCATTTACTTTACCCATCCAAGGTCCACATAGAGCTGTTACAGTTTCAGGTTATTTCCAGTGCTCTTTGCTGCAGAACCACAAGAAAGTGAGTTTTCATTCAATAAGTAAAGGAATTCAAGTGTAGCAAAAAAATGTGTTATGGGTTAAAACTTCCTTTGCTTTTCACCAAGTTTTAGAGTCAAAATCAGCGATCCACTCATCAATTTCACATGCGACGTCCCGCGCCGGAAGTGTGCACAAAAACGGCGACTGCCATATTGGTTAAGGCATCATCAGGCGTCCCTGGCAGCAGCCTGAAATGAATGCTAGCCTTATTAAAATATGTAAATTGGGGTCCTATGCTTGTATCAGGACCGCTCTGGGAAATTGATGCCTGGGAGCGTTGGATTCATTCATTCTTAAACCCACCCAGTAAAGTATGACGCAAACACTCAGAAAGCAGGCTGAAGGAACGATATTTAAAGGGTTCTCCATTAAGGTAAATCTCTGGATAGTCGTTTTTGGCTGCTGGAGTTTACTGGAACCATTTATTGGCTGCTTTGTCTGAGTTTTGGCAGTTTCTGATACATCTGAGCTGTTGGAGAGCTGACAGCATCCCTGTTTGATTTCATTGGCTGCAAGAGTTCCAGAAAAGATAGGAATGTTGCTGGGATTGCCATTGAGGCTGCCACAGCAGCGGTAACAGCAGCAGCAGCAGCAGCAGCAGACCTGTGGAGGCTCAAAGAAGATGGCGAAGGAGGCAAGGGCAAAGAATGCGGGTCTTCTGGAACAGGATGTCTTTCCTCAACATGACAGAGGCACGAGGAGGCTGCACCTCAGCAGGCAGGCAGTCACTGACCTATGTCACCTGTTGCAGCAGGAATTGGAGCCAAACACCATGACACACACAGCACTGCCTGTGGCTGTGAAGGGTACGGTGGCCCTCAACTTCTATGTCCCAGACTCATTCCAGGCTGTAACAAGTGACATCAGCAACATCAGTCAGGTTGCTGTCCATACGGCCATCAAGCAGGTGATGGATGCTTTCTTCGCAAGTGAGACAGCAATACATCACTTTCCCAGGCTGCTGATCAGGAAGAGAGAGGTCTTGAATTCGCCCGCATTGCTGGCTTTCCACAGGTGCAAAGAATCATTGACTGCACACATGTTGTCCTCGTCAAGAACCTGGCATGTTTCATAGCAGGCAGCGTTCTGCTCCCAGAATGTGCATCTGCTCTGTGACCACAGGCAGTAATAATGTAGGCCTGTGCAAAAAAAAACCCTCTTTATTTCACATTATGCACATTGTGGGTTTAACAACTTTTCCTTCTCTTAATAATGAAATTCTGCAATCTTTTAGTGCCGGACCTCTGTGCTCGTTTACCTAATCTAGTGCTCCTATAAGATGGAGCCCCTGTTGCAGGTGCCTAGAGGTGGGAATCTGCCAATCATCCAGTGAGGGCACTTGAAATGCCTGTGTCGGGTGAACTTGAGGGACCGACTGCAGACTGCTGTGTCTTGCCATCGGACGGGCAGTTCGAGCCAGTTGGCTGTGTGGAACTAACAAAGGCCCTGAGCCAGAAGCTGGCAGAGGAGCAGGTGCACTGTCATCCTGAGAAAGAATTAACAGGGTTTATAGAGCAGAGCCTTTCGGGAGAGTCAGAGTGGCAGATTCCAGACAAACAGGGAAGAACTCAAAAAGTGACATCATAGCCAGGAGCAGGGTATTAGGAGGCTCCGCTTCACCAATGAGGTGGTAACAGAACTCTGCCACCTCCTGGAACCAGACCTGCAGCCTCAGAGCAGGGAGACGACAGCACTGCCAGCAGCCCTAAAGGTCACCGTGGCCTTGAATTTTTTCGTCACTGGATCCTTCCAGGCTGGAGCAGGAGACTGCTGAGTAGTGGCTGTGACTCCCACCTGGGGTCCAGGCCTGGGTTGTGGTCTGGAGCCCCAAAGAGAGGGAACATCTTTAACTTCAATTTTGGCTCCTTTACAACAGGGCCTGAGGGAGCACCTCTCTCTTCATTCCGGCGGAGGGGAGAGGAAAGGGCCCCAGCCCTCACCAGAACTCCCAACTAGCCCTGCAGTTTGCAGGCCTCATCAGTGAGTGGGCATTCCAGATACACCCCTTGTGGAATGGGTGCCTGCCATTAGGATCCCCTGGACTCCGGGGTTGGTGGTGAAGATTCCCACTGGGCCCAACCCCGCACTTACACCAGGATGTGGCCACTATGGATATTCAACCCCCTTTTCTTTAAATCACTGAAAATTTTCAATCAAGCCCGTTTTCACTTGGCTGAACATTTTTCTTTGCTCCTTTATACGGCCGGAGCCATGCATCCACAATGGAATATCAGATACAGGATTCGTCACATGCACCAACACAATGCTGAAATATACAATAAAATACATTTTCAAAACTGGCCCTGCATGTTGTATAAATAAAAACAATTACAGCTACAAGAAGCCAAAAAGTTCAATGTTTTTCCTAATATATATGAAATCAGAATCAAATTCATGTTTTCTTGCAATCAATTTCTGCAGGGAGCATTGGGGGTAAATATATTGTTTGCTCTTGAATGTGATTTTTAGAGTCTGCTTGTGATTCCTTAAGTGTACCATTATGATCCACCAGTCTCTGGAGTATGCAGCTGGAACACTTAAGATTATAAGACTCATTGCTTAGTAATTACAGGAATTGTTATGGGTTGTCATAAACAAAGTGAATATTTTTTCTGCCTAATCTGAGAAATAAGTTTTGGAATGAAATAGTAGCATAATTACATTAGATTTAGCAATGTTACATGTGCAGATTCTTTAAAATTATTAAACTAAAACTCCAGTTCAATTGTGAGTTTTATCTGTGATATGTAGAGATGGGCCCGGAATTTCCTCGGAGCTGTTTCCACACCGCCACCGTAACTTCGCCGTAAGTTGGTGGAAGCATAATTTACACGAGCAGCTCCAAGGAAATTTTGGGCCATGGTGAGGGCTGTTCTTTTCAAGGCTCCAGTCAAAAATGGCAGTGACATCGATGGGAACGGGGCAGTGTGTGCTGTGCCGCTATTTTAATCACACTACCGACCCTTTCCCACCCGGCAGAAGGAAGGAAAATCAGCCCATTCTGGCAGGTCTTATAGTGGTGGAAACTTCACACGTAAAGATGAATGCCAGATATTTCCATGGGATTCTTCCAATCGGCCAATGTAACTTCGGTGGAAGATTGGCGGAAATCCCGAATGAACCGCTTAAATTCACTATATTTCGTGCCCCTTCCCGAATAATGGCCCCACCATAAAAAATGGTTGGGCCATCATCGGGAATGCAGCAGGCTCGCTCAGCCAACCTCTGCCTGAAGGAAACAGTCATACGAAAATCCATCCTCCAAGGCACAATTTCTGTGTCCAACCATACTTGCATAATGGTTCACAACTGCAGGTGCAAACTCCATTGTTTGTACTTTGGTTGAAGATAAAAATTATGTGTAAATCAAATTTAAAGGAATGGGGGCAATTAAAGGGGGTTCACAAGGAGGGGCAAAAACATTTTGAAAGCTTCTGGAGAGCATTAAAAGGCACCTCAACCCATCAACAATCTTTGCCAAGGTTGAAGGGGAAGGGGAATGGGATTAAGAAGTGGCAGGGCAGGATGAATGAAAAGGGACCCCTAGGTGCAGGCACGAGTCTGCAGTATTGCCAACTCTCACAATTCCATCACGAAAGACACGATTTCAGAGTGAAATAAAGCATCACTCGCAATCTCTCAAGGGAACGCCTAAATCTCTGGATTTTTTTTTTAATTTTCGCACGCGCAGGGAAACAAAATACGCCGATTTGCACATGAGTGAGAAAAAAATACGAGTGGTGTCCTGGATGGTCGTGTTGTTTTCTGGAGGTAAATTTCCCAATGTGAGTCTCCCTTCTGTGATCTGACCATCTGGGCTCTTTTTTATTTGCACATCAAAATTAATACTATAACCAGGAAGGGAGCGTACTGCAAAAAAAAAACAAGGAGGTAAGATTTTTTTAAAAAGCAGAAAAAAAGCACAAGATGCATTTTTCAAAAGGGATCGGTGCAAAAGGATAAGAAACACAGCAAGACTGCATTAAAGTGATCTGGAAGGTGGGAATGTGTGAGAGAGAGAGAGAGAGAGAGCGAGGAAAGGAGCTGCAAAGTGTGTGTGTGAGAGAGAGAGAGAAAGGGAGAGAGAGAGAGCGCCTATTGCATTTCATTGGCAGCCATCTCAGCACGGTGTAACTGCATGTTTTTTTTACAGAGATAGGGGGGGAATGGGAGAGAGAGTTAAATGTATTAATGTGCATCGGATCGATGTGCGTTTCCTCCTGAGCCGCTTTTAACATAAATCAGCACCATCACATTTATATTACAACAGCAGCATCACCATCGTGGCCTGAGGACATTCACTGCAAAAGAAACAGGCTAGATCCGAAGCTAACAAGCAAGCAAAAAAATGCATGGTAATTATTATTGATCATTTATAACTAGAGGGCTGAGTAACTGTTTTGGGAAATTAGATCCACACCCTATTAGTGCAGAAATCCTTATTTTCCTTTTTGTGATCAGAAGTGCATGACGCCTATTTCTTATGTGCTAATGTCAGTAACTGGTTAGTGACGGCCGAATGCGCTTCCTATCCAGGAACATAGGTTGCTGAATGCTCTTCCTGTCTGGGAGCAAAGGTCAGCGAGGGGTTGGGTTGGGGAAAAAATAGCAACTCATGATTTCTATACCAAATCTCATGATTTTTAAGATTTTGTCTCATGATTTAGGAGATGGTGGGGTTGGCATTACTGAGTCTGCAGACAAGTGACAATACAGCCCTGTACCTGGCTTCATCTTTGATGGCTGCTGAAGTTGAGTTGGTGCTGCGTCAGATCCTTGCAAGGAAGTTTTTCCCCTACTGTTTTTTCTTTTCATCTCATAGGTCAGCACTGCAGTATGTCTGCAATTAGGTGCAGTCAAGTTTCAGGCCACAGCTGACCTGCACATGTGCGAGCTCTGTGCTTCATGGTCGCCGCTGGTGTCCTTGCAGCAGCTGGCAGAGCTTGAAATCTTCTTCCCCTCTGCTGATCCAGACTCTGAGAAGGCAGGTTACCACAGTCATTCTCAGTTGGGTTTCCATGAGCCCTCAGAAATGGTCAGTGGCATATTGACAGGAAATTCTGTCTCTTGATCACCCTGCCATGCCCTCGTTAATGGAAGACCATGTAAAACATGAATGTTGTGATTGGGAGACTACTGAAGAACCTTCACAGCATAAGGGTTAGACAGGCCTTCACATCTCATTGTGATGCCACTTGGGGTCTGCTGGCACAACGTCATTGGGAAGAAGAGCCTCCACCACCACCATCTGCCAAAGTAAGGTATGCTACATTGTTTTGGGGTGTGGTGTAGGTGACAGCAGGAGGGCTACAAAATCTACAAGAAGGGCCTTTAACAGGTCTAATCCACTTACCGTGAATGTGTAAGGGCCTTTCAAATGCCCTCCTGTTTGTAGGTCCTGTCCACCACCAGGTTTCACTGGTGCACTGAAGCGCTCTGCTGGGGCCAATACTGGCGTGGAGCCTTTCCCTGCCCCCGGTTAATACAATAATGGAGCTCCCATCTGTTTCTGACTGGAGCTTCAGATGCCTGTCCCAGGCCTGACTCAAATATCGAGCATGACTGTAACTGAGCAGGACTGAGTTATGCCCGATTTTCTTTCCTCTTCTCTCTCACTTCCCACCCTAAATCGGAGAGGTTGCAAGCTGAAAATCCACCATTTTCACACAATGATATTAATGTCCGTCAACTAGTGTCATTCTCACAATTGTTTGAGGTAAATTAATTGTCACAATTTATTGTGCGTACCAAATTCCATTTATTTCAGTGTGTGCCAATGCCAACATGTGCTGTGCACCAATAAGAATGCAATGTGCCTTGTTCCACAGTATAGTGATTGACATGAGCTGAATTCTATTTTTGAGACGGATATTTACATGGATGTGGCGGATGTGTTTCACAGCTCCTCTAGGTATTCTTTTGTCTGCTCTATTCAGTGACACAAAGCATTGGTTTGAGCCATTGAACGGAATAATTGTAATTTATTTCTGGAAAGCTTTTGTTTCTGTTGAACAGAATTCTTGATGATCATTGGGAGGAAATGAGTTTCAATGGCACTTGTCAAACACTGAGGCTATTTTCTCCCTATGAGAAAATTTTAACAAATGGGTGTTACTTTACTCAAGTTTTTTCCATTCCATGAGTGTCATTCAAACCAAGCTGCGCTGAATCAAGGAGCAGACAAAAGTGAACATAAATTGGCAAGAAATGACTTACATTTCCCCACCCTCGGACTCAGAAGAAATCAATGGTGCATCTGGGAGCAATAATGAGTGAATGACTGTGAGACAGACAAAGCCCTGATCTGTGACGGGGTATTTTCCAATTTCCCATTCTGAGTGGCAGTGTTCCTTTTGCGGTGAGTCATGACTGCCGAAAGCCAGCCCTGTAGAAGCAAGCAAGGAAGGTGCAGAGCCTTCTATCAGACCACATACAACTTGCACTATAATGGTCTATTCCCAATTTATTGAATCTCCTGAGGGAGTTGAAAGAGCACAGGAAAAAGGTTTAATAACTTAACATTAAGGGAATCATTTCATGAGTCCGCGCTTCCAATGGGGACCTTCGCCTACCCCAAACAAAGTCTCCTGTGGGCATGGCTGGGGGAGGGGACTCCCAGATCTGGAATTTCCTTATCCCTGGCATAAGATCCCTGGGTATAGCAGATGAGAGGAGATTTACCAGCCTGCCAGTTGGCAGAGGTAGGGCCTTCCTGGGATTGGAGGTGTGGGCTTTGGCCTGGATCCCTGAAGACAAAGGCTACCAATATTAAAAAACAGAAAAATCTGGGAATACTCAGCAGGTCAGGCAGCATCAGTGGAGAGAGAAACAGAGTTAACGTTTCAGGTCAATGACTTTTCATCAGAACTGGGAAAAGTTAGAGATGTAATAGCTTTTAAGCAAGTACAGAGGCAGGGAAAGGGGAAGGGGAAGAAAGAACAGAAGGGAAGTTTTGTGATAGGGTGGAAGGCAGGAGAAATTAAATTACAGAAGGGATGATGGTGCATGGCGAAAGGAGATGATAATAGGACTAGTAAAGAAACAAAAGATGGATCTAGAGGAGGTGTAAATGGGAATATCAGAATCATCAGCAACAGTTGTCATCCGAAAAAATGGGGACAGAGGTTATGATCTGAAGTTGTTGAACTCAATGTTGTTAAAAACAGACCCTTTCACAAAAGCTTCTGGAGCTGGAAGCTGCTAGCATATATGCCAGTGGATCACCTCTGCATGTCACAGCAGGTGTACAGATCAACAACAACAACAACTTGCTTTTATATAGCGCCTTTAACATAGTAAAACGTCCCATGGTGCTTCACAGGAGCATCATCAGACAAAAATTGACACCGAGCCACATAAGGAGATATTAGGTCAGGTGACCAAAAGCTTGGTCAAAGATGTAGGTTTTAAGAAGCAACTTCATTGCAGAGAATGCGGTAGAGAGGCGGAGAGGTTTAGGGAGGGAATTCCAGAACTTAGGGCCTAGGCAGCTGAAGGTACAACTGCCAATGGTGGAGTGATGAAAATTGGGGTGTGCAAGAGGCCAAAATTGGAGGTCCGCAGAGATCTCGGAAGGTTGTAAGGCTGGAGGAGATTACAGAGAAAGAAAGAAAAAGAAAGACTCGCATTTATATAGCGCCTTTCATGACCACCGAACGTCGCAAAGTGCTTTACAGCCAACGAAGTACTTTTGAAGTGTAGTCACTGTTGTAATGTGGGAAACGCGGCAGCCAATTTGCGCACAGCAAGCTCCCACAAGCAGCAATGTGATAATGACCAGATAATCTGTTTTTGTTATGTTGGTTGAGGGAGAAATAGTGGCCAGAGATAGGAAGGAGCGAGGCCAGGGAGGCATTTGAACACAAGGATGAGAATTTTAAATTCGAGGTGTTGCCGGACTGGGAGCCAGTGTAGGTTAACAAGCACAGGGTGAACAGGACCTAGTGCGAGTTAGGATACGGGCAACAGTGTTTGGATCCTAGATCTTCCACTGGGATCAAAATCCAGCAGATGTTGCGACTCAAGGTGAATGTTTTCCTATTAAAGTTTAATTTAGGCTTTGTTTTTAACATTTTTGTAATTTTTTTCCATCAGTATATTATTACAGTTGAAAGTGGCCAATTACATTGTGCTGGAAATTATTAAGAGCCGTTTTATGTCAACAGAGGAGGTGTATGATAAAATCAATATGAACAAGTTCATTAGAAAACTCAATAGAGTGGATCAAAGTTAAACCACTGACAGCTGTATAGATAGACAGTCGTGCTCATGCAATATATTTATAGTCATACGAACAAGGCAAGTGAAACAAGGGAAATCATTGGAAGCTCAACTCATGTCCCTGATTACACAGCTAGGTTGATAACCTTTTCCAAAACATATTGTAAACATTGGAAAACCAGGAACTGACTTCAAAATCATTCCATTGGTGCAGTAATTGAAAAGAAAGATAAATCTATGATACTCAGACAATAGCAGCAAGTCACGGGTATTTTCAAAATGATTGCAGGTAAACAAGTCAAGGCACACGGAAATCAGGAAGAACTATTAAGATCGCACTAATAGCCTCTGGTCCAAAAGATTTATTAAACCTGATTCCTGTGGATAAATCTCCAACAGGACCCTGTTGTACCTCTTTGAATGCCAATTTCACTCTCTGAAAGACTGAAACTCGATGGAAATCTAACTCACATCAAGTCCAGGCATTGCTAATGAGTCTGTGGCCTACTGGAATTGATGTTTTATTCAGAATGAAAGTCACTTCTGAGCTGCTGCTCTGTTTACGCTGGTACACTTCAGGGAATTTCAGGATAGAAGAGTCTATTATAAATTACCACAGATTATAGCAGAAAGGAAACTGCCTTGTCTGTCCAAATCTTTTCTCTTGAGATCTACTAAAGAAATCAGAACACACTAAAAGTGATTTCAAATGATATGTGATATGATATTTCATTCTGAATTATTGCCAGCACAGGAAAGATTACAGCACCTTTAATGCTCACCTTATTGAACAGAAGGTTGTAGACTGAACTATTTATCCAACACAATAAAATTGTCAGTAACAGCAGATATCATGAGGGTGAATCTCTTGGGGCTTCCATCACCTTAACTTCAATGGTAGGTACCGATTAAACCCCTTTGGTAAGGACACCAGTCCCTCTAGCATCATTTTCTAGGGGCCGTACTTTGAAATTACAACTTATGTTCGATCTCCATATATGTGTTACAGTCTTTCGGTATTCCGACCAAATTTATATCATTAATCAGAGAGTTTTGTGTTCATGCAAGCAGTCGGGCCTGTATTGACAAAAAGTTGTCTGAGCTTCTAGAGTTTAATAACGGATACATCAGGGCTCTGTTCTTCCTACCTTATTCTTGTCAGGTGTTGACTACATCATGAAGTCAACAACAGAAAGAAGTGGATATGGGATCAGCCTGGGCAAAGACTATATGTATCCAGATCTGGATTTTGTGGACACCTTCGCCAAAGCCCGAGGAATCTTTGACAAAGGGGCATCTAACCTTGCTCTTCAGGTCAGCTGGAACAACATACAAGTGCAATCGCTCGGACAGGATATCATTTCAGCGAGCTTCATAATAGATGATGAACCATACAAGACAGTGGAATCAGTGACACAATTCACCTCACTTAAGTAGCATCATTTCCTCCAATTGGGACAGTTTTCCTGACTCCCTCTATCCCTATATCCAAATCATTGATACACACAGTGAACAGAAGCAGCCCGAGAACTGAACCCTGTGGGATACCACTACCCACTTTCAAACACTCCCAGAACTGCACTTAACTCCTATCCTCTGTTTTCTTGTTTCTAAGCAGTTTTTATTCTAGCTTGATAACCTCCCCTGAATTTCAAAGCCTTTAATCTTCTTTGGTAATCTTCTATGTGGTATGTACGGCCCCTCGTTCTCGACCCCTCAATTACTGGAAATAATCTGCTTTTTTCTACCCTTTCCTTCTCTTTCATGATTTTAAACACTTCTATCATCTCATCTCATAATATGCATTGTTCTAACAAAAAGGATCCAATTATTCAAGTCTTTCTTCATGTTTGTACGATGAAAAGTGAAATTATTTTTTTTGCGATTCTTTAATAAGTATGTGAAGGGAGTAAATTCAAAACTAATCTGCGGAAACAATGGCCGGAATTTTGCCTACCTGGGCGGGTCCGGTGCGGGCGGTGGCCTTGGTGGGTCGCGACCCCACTGCTGGCTCCATCCTGCTGCTGAAAATGACTTTCCCTTAATGGGGCCTATTAGGCCCATCCTGTGCGTTACCCGCCCCAATTAAATGGTGTGGGTCTGGTGACGTCATTGATGATGCATTTTCAGCCAGGATCTTTAAAGGGGCCATGGCCACATTGGATTTGAATTTAATCTAACATAGTGCTGTCAGTGCACTACAGCATTGGAGTGCTGCAAACACTGACAATGACTGCACAGAGGCAGAGAGCTGCACCCAGGTTCTCCGATATGCTATGGAGGGAGTCAGAGCACGCAGGGAGGTCCTCTTCCCTTCCAATGGGCAGAAGAGACTTCCCCAGGACACCAAACCAGCCTGGTTGGAGATTGCAGAGGAGGTCACCAGCAGGGATGTGGTCAGGAGGACCTGGGTGCAGTACCGCAAACATTTCAATGATCTCATTAGATCAGGAAACGTTAGTACAAAGCCACACTCACCTTCATCCTGCTGTGCCTCTCATCACATCCCCATCACTTTGCCTTCCCAAGCCTGCCCCCGCACATCCTTACTCACATCAACATACCTTGCACGTCCACCCACCCCTCTCTATCTACATTATCACATCCCCATCTCACTAGCCACCCCTCACACTCACCCTCATCCTAGTGCAATCATACCAACTAACAACACACAAGGAAGCCACTTGGCTTTGGCGCCTCACTCCATTATAGTCACCCTCTAAAGATCCAACCCATCCATTCCTTACACTCATTCCATCAGTCTCACTCAACCTTCTCTTCTTTCCCTCCTTGCAGGAAAAGAGAGCCCAAAATAGGAGGGAGAGGGGGAGAACTGGGGGTGGCCCTCCATCATTTACAAATCTTACAACAGCAGAGGAGGCTGCTTTAGAAATATCTGGTGTCGCCGAGCAGCTCAAGATGGGAGACGGAGAGAGGGGGACATCTCAGCAACCTGGTGACAGAATGACATATCATACAGCGACATGGCATACATCAGTCACTCATATGGACACTGATGTCAGCAGCCATTGAATGGTCATCATGTGCATAATGGTATCTGTACCCATTCTTCATATGACATATCTAACTCATCTCTTTACTCTCTCACAGGTCCATCAAGAGGACCACCCCCCCCCCCCCCCCAACTGTCCAGGAGCAAGAGGAAGATGACTCCTCAGAGGAGTCTCCAGCCTCTGAGGGCGCACCATCACCAGACATAAGTGCACCCAGCACCAGCGCAGATACGTACACCTCGGTGATTGCCACGCGAGATAGAGTAGTGTTGTCACCTGGGGCCTCACAACTCACAAGTGAGCAAGAGCAGATGGTGGAGACAGGGACAGCAGTGGAAACACCTCGCTGGAGGGTGCAGGACACTCCCAGCTCTGCTCAGCTGCATGCAGATGCTGAGCCTCAGGGGCCATCCAGAAAGAGGGCGATCCTGGAGTTGCAGCAAGAAGTGCAGGAGGCTCTGACAGGTTTTGCGAGTGCGATGTCTGCAAATGTGCAGAGAATGGAGGTGTCCATCTCCAACAGGAGCACCTCCGTGTCGCAGGCGATGGCGACTGTAGGCTCCTCCATGGATAGGATGGCCATCTACATGGAGCACCTAATGCACCACTCACAGGAGCACATGTTCTCTATGGAGAATAGATGGTTATCTATGGAGAATAGATGGCAGAGACTCATAAACCTCTTCTCTAGGAGGAATGTCAGCATAGACAGGGGTTCTCATGGCCCCACTAATGTGCATGAACTCCAGCTCCTTGGCAGCAGGGAAGTGAGCAGGCTGCCTCTAACTCTGCTGAAGCCACAGGGCTGGCACCTCATAGAAACGTGGAAGAGAAAAATGACACACAAGTAGATTCACAAGGGTAGCCACTTGGATGTTTTATCCAATGTTTATGTAAAGTTTCCGTTAATGCGCTGTCAAGCATAAAAATCTATATTTCGACACTTTCCGGTGTTGGACAGAGATGGGTATACAGCATCAGGTGAAGTAAATCTGGCCATGATGAGGCCATCCCTGGCCTCCTGGGCAGCAATGTGGTCGAGTGCTGATGCCCTCTGTCCTGTGCAGCATCAGGTGATTACAGAGAATGTTGGTGGTGTTATTGTTGGTGCTGCTGGTGTGCCTGGTGCTGCTGGTGTTGGCGCTCATCGTGGTCTGATTCTGTGGACCAAGGTGAGACAGTATAACAGTATCCATGCTGATGGAATAGATGGCAGGTGAAGTAGAGTTAACAGAAGCACTCTGTCAATGGTGAGAGAGGTTCTTCCAATGAGGTGACACTGGGTGGAGACTTTGCTGGAAAGACTGCAGCCTGCAGAATCTGTGCTGGGAATGCAGTGAGAAACAGCTTCTGCTGAGGAAAGTGATCATCTGTCAGGTGGGAGCTTTTATAGTACATTTGATGCTGTCAAAAAATCAGCTGGAGCAATGGCCACTGAACTCCAGCCTCAGGTTAACAGATGTGGTTCCCAAGCAGCGTGTTTCCCATGACCATTCAAGTTATATTAAAAGGTAACGTTAAAACCACTCTTCAGGGTTGACAACTAGCTACTAATAATTTAAATTGGGTTGCCCGCCTCTGCCGGTCGGGTCAGGTTAGCGCTGACAGACGTGCCTGGGGGAAAGGCATGTGGGGGCGGGATGACAGCGGGTTCCCGATCTGCTCCCAAAAATAACAACTTTCACACCCAACCCGCCTCCGATCACGCCCGCTACCATACCAGAAAATTCCGGCCATTATTTCAGTGAGCGAGTGCTCAATCTATGGAAAAGGCTCCCTTGGGTGATGGTGGAAGCAGATAGTACTGATTCAATGCAAATTAGATTTCTTTCAGAAAGTAATTTTTTGGAATGTAGTCTGTGAGTCATTTGAGACATGTCGGGCTAAACTTCTGGTGCGGGCCGGGCTGGGCCAGATGCCATTTTGGTGAGGGCGCTGGGAGCGTGTGCCATAAGTAGGCAGAGTATGCAGATCATGATGTCAATCAGCGTGTAACGGTGATTTGACGCCAGCTGTGTTTGCAGAAGTGATTGGTGGTTTCTAGACTTCTTTAAAGTTGCCTAAAGTATACAAGGAGTGGTGTGGCATGTGCTCAAGGTACTGACTTGCAAGGGGCCTGCTCAGACCAGTTGCTCCCAGACATGGGTGCAGTTGTTTGTATCCCTCTTGGACTGCAGCATGACAGGGAGAATGAGCAGAGGCGACACAGAGCAGGACAAGCTGCTAGAAGAGGGAGGAGGAGGAGGTGGGGGAGAAGGGCTCTCAGCAGGAGGCCATATCACCCAGGGTCTTCAGGGAGCAATTCTCCTACCTCAACCTCAGCGACGAACAGTGCATGAAACGTCTCCATTTTACTAAGGAGGTGCTCACTGAAATCTGCCACCTGCTGCAGGCAGACCTGCCGCCTCAGTCCAGGGCGAGGACAGCATTGCCAGTGGATGTAAAGGTGACCGTGGCCTTGAACCTCTTCACGTCGGGCTCCTTCCAGGCTGGAGCAGGCGACATCTGTAACATCTCCCAGTTCACCGTCCACTCCTGTATAAGGGAGGCGAGTGAGGCTCTGTATGTAAGGACAGCTGAATACATTTCATTCTCTCAGGCGAGAGACAAGCAGGCAGAGCAAGCATGCAGCCATCTCCATGGTGCAGGGTGCCATTGACTGCACACACGTCACGTTGCGGGCGTTGCATCTCAATTCGGAGATGTACCGCAACTGGAAGGGATGCCACTCCCTCAATGTCCAGCTGGTGTGTGACTATACACATCATGCAAGTCAGTGCTCGGTATCCTGGCAGCAGCCATGATCCCTTCATTCTGCGGCAATCCGCTGTACCATCAGCATTTGAACCACCACGACAAACCAGAGGATGGCTACTGGGTGACAATGGCTATCCGCTGACCATCTGCTGCACAACCCACGCAAACATGGACAGCGTGCATAACGAAAGCAGTGCTGCCACACAGAATCTGATAGAGCATCCTGAAACAACGTTTCCGCTGCCTGGACCGCCTTGGAGGAGCTTGCAGTACTCACCCAGAGCGCGTCTCAAGATTTGTCGTGGTCTGCTGCATGCCCAGCCCTTGCCACCAGGCATACGGCGACCAGCTGAGGAGGAGGAAGAGGGGGAGGAGGAAGAGAAGGAGGAAGCGGAAGAGAAGGAGGAGGAAGTGGAAGAGGAGGAAGTGGAAGGGAGGAGGCAACCTAGACAGCCCATCTCTGCCCAGGTTGTCTGGGATCGACTCATCTGACTGCGATACCCATGAACGCAACCCCAATTCCACATTCAACAATAGTCCCACACCTTCCCTTCCCTCTGTTACTGACCCTCAAAGTATCCTTTTGGCCACAATGCTACAATAAAAGCTACCACAAAACAAACATTCTAAACCAATTTTATAAATCAAATCATTACAGTATTTCATTGAAAAGTCAACTAATCACCCTTGTGCATTCCCTTAGTGTCTGTCTTCATTCTGCCTTTGTCTGTCTTAGTGTGCCTACGCAGTGCTACCCCATTGGCTGCAGCATGGCTGGTGGAAGGCTGCTGACTTTCAGTGGGGGAGACTGCAGATGGCCTTGCAGGACGAGCTCAAGCAGCTCTTGGCCGACAAGGCCCGGCTGCAGACTGCACCATCCTGGTATGGGCGGCAGCAGTCTGGGCTGGCTGGCTGACAGGCAACAGCAAGGGCACAGGTGGAGTGGCAGGGGTGGGAGGACGAATGCTCTCGTCCAGAGAGAGGACAGCAGGTTTGTGCTCCATGGAGCCACTGCCACTCTCCCTGGGTGGGACCTCAGCAATCCTAATAATCTGTTGGAAGACAGATTGCTGGACTGCTGTGACACCTGCAAGCTTCTTTCAACACTGCTAAACCCAGCCATGATGGCAGCAAGCTGAGCTTGCATGACTTCAGTTTGAACTTCCATTGCAGCACTCAGATGGTTGGTGGCTTCTGCCTGTGCTTCAGTGGAAACTGAGCCATCAGCCATCAGACGCTGCATGATGGTTGGGTCCACAATGCGCTAATGGATCTGCTCACCCCTTCCACGCTGGAAAGGATGGGCTCCACGCTGTGTGCAATGCACAGTGCAAGGTTGGAGCTGGACTCATCCACGCTCCTTGACATTGTATTCAGGCTTTCTGGCAGGCCTGACAATGCACCAAGCATTTTGTTGTGCATACCCATCAGCGTTCTCCTGTAGGCCGCTCCATCAATGTCCTCATCTGAGTCCTGTGCATCAGAACTTGTGTACGACCTTGCCCTCTGGTGAACTGGCACCGAACCAACCCTTTCCTCCTGCCCTGGCTGCAGCCCACTCATGCCCTGTGACTCACCACGTGCAGATTCTGCCTCTAAGCTATCCTCTAAAGTCCACACAGTGCCAGTATCTGAACTGGTGGCTGCGACTGTCAGATTGAGTGACATTGCTTCTTCTTCATCATCACTCTCCTCTCCCTCTTGCATGACTGCCTGGCCAGGTTGAATTTCTTGGGTCTCTGAAATGAGAAAGGCACAAGGGTAAGGTTGTGGTGAGGGGGAGATGGAGATGGGGGTAAAGCAAGAGGTGCATGCTTACCCCATCTGCAGCTTGTACATCACAACAGATTGTGGGATGAGGGGAAAGCTGGATGTGAGAAGGAGGATTAGGTATGAAGATACCATCATCTTCAATGGTTTCAGCGCTGCTGCTGGCACGGCCTCAGTCACAGCCGCTCCATTTATGGCGAGCAGGGTCAGGGTATGGAGGCATGCCTGTCCCCCTATAGTTAGTTGCAGCTGCCTGCGATTGTGCACTATCTTGCTTTGCAAAAGAGAGGAAAGTGTGTCAGTGAGTGTGGTTCACTGAGTTAGGCTAATGTGACTGTTTGAATAGCTGGCAGTGTGGGCAAGCTGTGGGATGTGGGTGTGAGGCTTGCAGCAGTGGTAAGTGTGTGAGGTGAGATAGAGCATATGAATGTGAGGTATGAGTCGTGATTGATAGAGATTGTTGGTAGGTGAGTAATGGGGTGCAATGAATTGAGCAGTGTGTGAGGCTAATGGTGCCATTTGTGGGATAAGTCATTTGAAGATGAATTCACTAACCTTGACCACTCATGCAAGGTCATTAAAAATCTTCCTGCACTGCATCCATGTCCTCGGGGCTACGCTGTTTGCATTGACAGCAACAGCTGCCTGCTCCCATTCCCTTATCAGCATCTGTCTGTGGGGCCTCCTGGCCCCCTGTGGATACAAGGCATCTCTCCTCCTGTGCAGCTCCTACACCAAGGACTTTGAGTGCTGCATCCAAAAATCTGGGAGCCCTCTCTCTGCCAGACTTGAACGGATATGGCGGACAACTGGTTTAGCCATTCACCGCCAAATCTGGCTGGACCAATTCTTTTGAAACAATTTGGAATAAGTTTATTAAACACACAAACTCATGCAAGTTTATTAAACACACACTCATGCACATCAAAACAATAGCCTACTAGTATTTATGGACTCTACTCGATTACAACACATAAGGTTAGGGTTAGATTTACACAGACTGGTACTTCCCTGAGTCAAGCAATGCACGTGGCCTTTTTCCTTGCTTCTTGGTCTGGTCTGTAGAGGGAGGGCATCTTGCTTTTCCGCGTGGTCATCCAGAGAGAGAGAGAGAGCCTTTGGGTTCCTTGTTTTATATCTTTTTAAGTCCATTGGGGTAAAAATTCAGTTGGTTGCGCCTCCCGTTAGCGCCTTAAATGGGCGCTAATGGGGCGTTAAGGCGCTAACGCCCGGGCGCAGCGCTGTTTGCGCCGCTCGAGAACTTAACTTGAGATTGTGCGGCGGCGCTAAAACTTACCGCTGCGACCACCTGCGCGCGCAGATTGTGACGTCATTCCGTGGTGCAACGCCCTTGGGGCGCCCCGGAGCGGAAATTGAGTGGCGCCCCCTGCCTTACCGCCTGGCGCTTCCAACGACCGGAAGACTGGAACGTTATCAATCGGTGTGGGGCTGGGGGGGGCGCTATTTAAAGGGGGCCTCTTCCTGTCTTTTTCTGTGGTCGACATTTATGCACCACTCGTTCTGAGAGAGAGAGAGAGATTCGGAGAGAGAGAGAGAGAGACTTCTACATTGACTCAACGCTTTGTGAGGTAGTTTTGCCTAGTTCATCCTAACTTTGCTGCTACTTTCGTTGCTGTACCTCATTACTTTTCTGGCAAAGAGAATATGGGGGCTGCAATGATTGGGGGCGTCGTCCTGCTCCAGCTCAATCGGAGGAGAGTGAGACGCAGACAGAGAGTGGCAATGATGGCCAGACGGAGGAGGGCCATCAGGCGCATGTACAGGAGAGCTTACCCTCCCAGGGTATATCGTGACCAGCTCTCCTACATCCACATGTCCGAGGAGCTGTGTTTGCGAAGGCTGCGATTCAGCAAGGAGGTGGTCACTGAGCTCTGCCACCTGCTGCAGCCAGATCTGCAGCCTCAGCTGAGGTCCAGGACGTCTCTGTCGGTGGCAGTGAAGGTCACAGTGGCTTTGAACTTCTACGCCACTGGCTCATTCCAAGCTGCTGTTGGGGACCTCGCCAATATCTCCCAGTTTGCGGTGCATTGCTGCATCCGGCAGGTCACCAATGCCCTCTTCACAAGGAGACGAGACTTCATCTCCTTCCCTATGACCCCAGACAAGCAGCATGACCGTGCTATGGGCTTTGCGAGGGTAGCGGGCTTCCCCATGGTGCAGGGCGCCATTGACTGCACGCATGTGGCTTTGCGTGCTCCGCGAGAGAATGCAGAGGAGTTCCGGAACAGAAAGGGGTTCCATTCCTTGAATGTGCAGTTGGTCTGTGACCACAGACAGGTGATTCTCGCTGTCAATGCCCACTATCCGGGCAGCTGCCACGATGCTTTCATCCTGCGCCAGAGTACTGTGGCAGAAATTTTTGAGGCACCGCATCAGCCAGTTGGTTGGCTTCTGGGGGACAAGGGGTACGCATTGAGCACCTGGCTGATGACACCGCTCCGTGCGCCAAACACCCCTGCTGAGCTGCGGTACCAGGAAAGCCAACAAGCAACGAGGAACATTATTGAGCGCACAATCGGCGTGCTCAAACAACGATTCCGCTGTCTGGACCATTCCGGAGGAGCCCTGCAGTACTCGCCTGAGCAAGTTTCCAAATTCGTAGTGGTGTGCTGCATGTTGCACAACATGGCAATCCTCAGGACGCAGCCAATGCCACCAGGCCTTGCAGCACCACAAGAGGAGGAGGAGGAAGAGGAGGAACAGGCCGAGGACGATGATCAGCAGCAGCACCAAGGCAGGAGGGCGGCCCACAATGGTCAAACTGCAAGGGCCGTCCGTCAACGACTAATAGCAAGCCGCTTCTAGGGCCCCTGCCAGTGCTACAAACACGAATCAACCCAGCACGCAACCCCTAAGCCGGCCAAGGCACCAATAATTCCAACCACCAGCCATGTATATTTTGAATACAGAAACTTATTTATTGTACAAACTCTGTGTGTGTCAATTCCTCATGACAAACTCATAGAAATAAACACAAAAAAACAGTCAATAACATAACTGGTTCTCACAACCTGGAGATAATGTCCAAAACACTAAACAAAAGTTGGGCCATGAACCTCGGCCTTTAATAAAAAAATGACCAGCATTTTGGCACACCTCCTACTTTTTGCCCTTCGAGGGTGATCTCCTTCCCTTGCGCACTTCCCCCCTTCTAACCCTACTGCTCCTCCGTAATGGGACCTCAGTGGCTGCAGCAAGGCTGGTGGAAGGCTGCTGCTTGTCAGACCCTGACACTGCAGATGCCCCTGAAGGACGGCCTCGACCACTTCTGGGCCTGGAGGGCCCGGCTGCAGACTGCACCAACTCTGCATGGGCGGCAGCAGTCTGTCCTACAGGCGGTGGCAAGTGCAGTGGAGAAGTGACAGTGTTGGCAGCAGGAATGCTGTCATCATGAGAGAGGACAGCAACTCCCTGCTCGCCCGACACACTGGCACTCCCACGGGGCAGCACTTCAGCATCCGGAGCAATTTGCCGGAGAACAGATTGCTGGCCTGCTGCGGCGCGGTGACAGCCCCGGGGACATGTGCACGAACCATCGAGGATGGCAGCAGTCAGTGCTCGCGTGGCCTCAATCTGAGTCTGCATGAGAGCAGTCTCAGATGGGTTCCTGGCAGCCAGTGACTGAATTGCAGCAGTAAGCTTTAGTGTGGCATCCGCCTGTGCTACAGCGAAGTGCTCCACACTCCTTGCCAGTGCCTCAATGCATTCGGGCACCCTTCCCACTGCACCCATGAGCTCAGTGTGCATGCCCACCGCCTGGCTGTTCATTTCTGCAATCAGCTGCTCCTCCTCTGCGTCCATTGCATTAGGAGTGTCTGGCATACTCTCCCTCTGGGGAGAAGGCTCCCGTTCTTCCCTCCCCCCCCATGGCGTGGCTGCAGCCCGCTGGGGCCTGGAACTTCACCATCATCAGCCCCTTCCCCCCTGCTCCCCCGTTCTTCCCTCCCCCCCCAATGGCGTTGCTGCAGCCCGCTGGGTCCTGGAACTTCACCATCATCAGCCCCTTCCCCCCTGCTCCCCTCCGGGGAAGGCGTGTTCCCAGTGTGGCCATGGGCTTCCTCGGGAGAGGGTGGCACTGATGCTCCGGCTTCCTCTTCCTCCTCAGCTGCAGCATCACTCCCAGTGGCAGCTTCAGGGACCATCTCCTCAGCTGGTGAATCACCATCTGAAAGCAGGGAGGTACAAGAGTGGCTTTAGCGTGAGGACAGGGTGGCAGTAAGGGAGGAATAAGTGCAGCGAGTTAGCAAGTTGGATTGAAAGTGTCAAAGGCTGGTATTGTGAGGGACAAGTGGAAGGACAGAGGACAAAAAGGTGATGACCTTACCATTGCTGTCCACAACGGGGTCGGCATCTCCAGTGGCGACGGGACCGATCACCCGGCTTGCCACAATCCTGTGGACGCGCTCCTCCAGATCGCTGAGGGGTTACAGCTGAAGCCGCCCTCCACCCGTCCGTTGCTGCTGTCTCCGATTATGAGCCAGCTTAGCCTGCAAGAAAAAGGACAGCATCTGAGTCAATATACAGCCATGGTCTTGCCTGATGTGCCTCCCATAGGTGAATAGCCCTTACTGTATGCAGCCATGGTCTTGCCTGATGTGCCTCCCATAGGTGAATAGCCCTTACTGTATGCAGCCATGGTCTTGCCTGATGTGCCTCCCATAGGTGAATAGCCCTTACAATATGCAGCCATGGTCTTGCCTGATGTGCCTCCCATAGGTGAATAGCCCTTACTGTATGCAAAGTGTGGAATGTGTGTGTGTGTTTGATGAAAGGGCCATAGGTGTTGCATGAGTGTTGTGCATTGGGGTTTTAAGACCCTCTGGCCATAGAGTGAGGTTGAGATGGAGGGATGGAGAGGTATTGAGAAAAAGCCACTCACCCTGACGACCCGAGTGAGGTCGTTGAACTTTTTGCGGCACTGGACATGGGTCCTGGGCACCATGCTCCTGGAGGAGACGCTCTGAGCCACCTCCCTCCACACTCTTCTGAACTCGCGTGGCAAAGGCCTCCTGCCACTCTCCGGGAACAGCATGCATCGTCTGCGCTCCACTGCGTCAACCAGAGCATCCAAGGCCCGCTCGGTGAAGCGATGAGCGCGTTCTCTCACCCTCTCCATGCTTGGCAGCAAAATGGATTACAGGTCTCTCCAGGCTGAGATTCAAGGCTGCAATGAGCAGGGTGTGGCTGGGGAGCAAGTGGCCCCCCCCGCTTTAAGAAGTGTCCGGCGCCAGTGTGTCTGTGTTCCCTCGCTAACTGGCAGCAGCTGCGCTGCGCTCGTGCGCTGAGGTAGCGCCTCACTCCTAGGCCTTTGCGCCTTAAGAGAGGTGTGCAGCGCCTAATTTAGCGCTCCACTCACCTCCCGGGGCGGTAAAAGTGAAGTTTCCTGTCAGTGCCGATAATTAGCGCCAGGCGCTAATATTTGCGCGCGGACGATATTTGCGCCCCAAATGGGGCGCGACCTAATTTCTACCCCATTGTCTCTAGTCTAAATTGCTAAGACCCCAGGATTGGGTCTTAGATTCATGGCAGTTCTTGATTGGCTTTCCTTTGAACATGTGTCTGTCAGCAGTGGCTGGTGCCATTTCTTGCTTAAGTTAATTGTTTGTTGACACCTTTTAATGGCTCTTGAGTTTCGATGGTGAGTTTCGATGGTGTCTCTGTGGGGGGTTATCTTGTTATGCAGGTTTCCTTTGTTAAGTTTCACGCCGTTGCCTTATCCAGGGGGGATCCATACACATCAAATTTACCTTTATTACATACATCTTATATTAATAGTCTCGAGTCCATCACACATACAAAACATAGATTTTTGTTCTTACAGATTACCTGCCTTAAGGGGAAATATCCTTATTGACCCCTCATTTGGTTTATCTCCTCAGGGCTCGCATATGGTGGTTCAGTTTCCTAAGGAGTTTTCTCAGGTAGCAGATCATGATGATCCCCACCACTATAATTATGGCTTGTGCCAATATCATAAGCATTGAGAGGGTTCTGAGCCAGGGGTGTTGTCCTACATTGTACTTTGTTTCCCACCCTGGGCTGGCTCCTAGCTTTTGTATAGCTCTGCTGTTTATGGCATTGTTCTGTGTCATCTATATTAAATGTCTGTGTGAGGTGGATGACCGCTGTAGTATCGTCCCGACAATCATAAGGATCCGTATCATGGTCCTGTGGGAAACAAGATCAGTATAGTATTTACTCTTTGGCAGGTTTTAACTGATTAATATGATACAATTTCTTGTACTTAACGCCCTTTTTCCCCGGTAACTGAATCAAATAAACCGCGGGGTTCAATTGGTCTATAATTGTATGCGGTCCCCACCACCTGGGCTCAAAGGCATGCTTCTTTTTCCAATAATTTGGAATCATTACGGTGTCCCCCACCTGATACTCAAAGGGACGTACTTCCCTGTCAAAGTACCTTTGAATTTGTCTTTTTGACTTCCCCAATTTCGTGGCCACAAATCGGTTCACCTGATCGGTGTGATCTACCACTTGTTCCAGCCACTTGGAACTACATGGTTCCATTGTCAAGGGGCTCATCCCCGTTAGTGTAAGCTGGCCTGGAGTTCCCATGAGTCTCCCCGTCATGGCCTGATATGGGGAGACTCCTGTTGTTTTATGAGGTGTGGATCTCATTGCCATTAAGCACATTAGCAGCATGTTAGCCCATTGAGTGAGGTGGACCACACACAATTTTTTTAACATTAACTTGAGGGTCCTGTTCCCCCTATCAACCCCTCCAGATGACTGGGGGTGGTGAGCAATATGTAGTTTGTGTTTTACCCCCTACATTTCCTGCAGGTGGGTAAAAATCTTACTGGTAAAGTGCAAACCTTGATCACTGTCCAATTGTACCGGTACTCCCCACCTACAAAACACATGATTTAATAGTGTTTTTGCTGCCGTGATTGCGGTGTTGGAGCGGCAGGGGAATGCTTCGATCCAGTTAGTGAATTGATCCACCACCACTAGGGCATGCTGAAAATTGCCTTGCGCCTGTGGAAGTGGCCCAATGAAGACTATCTGGAGGTGAGTCCATGGCCCTTGAGGTGGGGGCGCGCTTTGAAGCAAGGCTCGGTTAGTGCACGTGGGAGGATTGTGCTGCAGGAACGGTAGGCATCGTGCCACATATAGGTTGATTGTTTCCCTCATGGAAGGCCACCAAGCTGTGGATGCTACCTTATAGAAGGTTACCAGGGCCGAATAGTGCCCTGCCATGGGGTGGGAGTGAAAGAGGGAGAGCAGTTCCTGACCCACCGCTGGTGGAACACACACCACCGGGCAGGCGTATGGCTTTCTTTTGAACATCAGCAACTGCTCCGCTGAGTCAGGGGCAGTGGCTAGTCTGGTATTGGGGGCCCAGGCTGTCGGTTGAGGAAGGGTCTGCCTTCCTCGTGCCAGGCGCTTACAATGGCATATGGCCAGTATTGCTGCTGCAGGGATTTTAAATCTAGGTGATCTATTGGGGAGCCCTTGCTAACAGTATTGCAGGGCTCAACAACTATATCCTCTATCTCCCCATCAATCACAGCGTCCTTGGCTGCTCTGTTTGCTCTGGAATTTCCCTCACTATGTGGACCCACTTTTCGATGGGCTGCTACCTTTCCTATGAAGCAGGGCTGGGATCGCTGTTTAAGGTATGACCAGAGCAGGCGTAACCAGGGCCCATGGACCAGGGCCTTACCGTCTATTGTACGGTAGTCATTTTTGTGGTATAGGGGCAAGGAGGGCATGGTGTTTATAGCATAGGCACTATCGGACCAAATATTCACAGGTCTATCTGAGGTTTCTTTCACGGCGGTTAGAAGTGTGGCGATTTCTGCATATTGTGAGGACTGTCGGTTGTATCATCGCTGGATGGTTCTCTCTGGCAATACCACAGCATACCCGGTGTGGGGGGACCCCTCGATGTGATATGAGGACCCATCGATGTAGACATCTGGGTCTCCCTGCATGGGCTCTTTCTGCACAGGATGGGTCTCAAAGTTAATCAGGGGTAGCGGACATTCATGCGGTTCCCCCTCATAAACCAGAAATTGTGGCAGCAATGTGGTGGGTTTGGAAATGATACCAATGTCTCTTTCCATAAATTCCAATGTCCATTTGCTGAGGTACTGTGAGGAAACCATCGAATCTCCAGGTTTCATCAGTAGGTTTAGAGGCGTGTGAGCGCTGTGAAGGATGGTCGCTTGTAGCCCAGAAATAAAGGTCAAGTGATGTACCGCCCAGAAGACGGCCAGCAGGTGGCGCTCGCACGTGGTATACGTCTTTTCTGCCCCCTGCAGGATTCGAGATGCATATGCAATGGGCTGGAGTCGATTAGCTCGCGTTTGGCACAAAACTGCGGCGAGGCTTTGTTCTGTGGCCCCGACCTCCAAATGGAAGGGCTACGTGGGATCTGGAGGAATCAAGCATGCGGCCTGTATCACTGCAGTTTTTAATTTGGCCATGGACTGGGTGTGAGCATCAGTCCATGCCGGGCGTATGTCATCACCCTGCAGTTTTATCAAATCATACAGGGGCTTTGCGCACTCTGCAAAGCCTGGGATAAAGTTCTTTTGGTACCCCACCAAACCCAAGAATGATCGTAGGGCTGTTTTGGAAGTGGGTAATGGTAGTCGCTGTATTATCTCCACCTTGTGGGAGTCGGGGGACGATCCCTCTGGAGAAATGGACACTCCCAGAAAGGTGACCTGTTCTTTTACCAACTGAGCCTTACGGGGATTCACCTTTAGTCCCGCCTGAGCCAACAATGTCAACAGTTCGTGCAAAAGGGACAGATGCTCCTCCATGTTATCGGTTGCCAGCAGTAGATCGTCTACGTACTGTAGCAAGCAGGTAGGGTGGGAAAAGTCTTTTAAAACTGCAGCCATTATTTGTGGAAGATCATGGGGGCATTGTGGAACCCCTGAGGCAGGCATGTCCAGGTGTAGCTCTGGTCCTCAAATGTGAATGCGAATTTGTACTGGTCCTCCCTTTTAACAGGATACTCCAGAATCCATTGGCGATGTCGAGGGTCAAGAAGTACTTGGAACCAGCAGGGATTTGAAATAATATGGTTGGAGCTTCTCTTACTACCGGTGAGCAGGCTGGCGTTACAGAATTTAACTTTCTGTAATCAATAGTCAGTTGCCAGCTGCTATCAGGCTTTTTAACCGGCCATGTGGGTGAATTGGTTGTGAAAGTGCCTGTCCTAACAACACCCTGCTCGACTAGGGATTTTATGGTGTCTCGGATGTAAGGGTGACTCTCCCTTGGGATGGGGTACTGTTTGGTGAATGAGTGGGGGGGTCCCTCAATAGACTCTTCGTCTGCCATTTTTCCACAATTGTGCTTGCACGTGGCAAACACCGCGAGGTGTTCCTGAAATAGTTTTGCCACAGCTTCATTTTCGCTCCCCAGAGGGTCATACTCAGATGGCTTTTTAATAGCAAAAACAGAGTGAGCATCTGAAATTTCTATCACTTTTGCATTATTTCTCAATCCCATCCAAACACAGTCCCGATTGTAATCTATTAGCGCGCCATACTGATCCAACACATCAATCCCGAAAATACCCCTTCCGTCGGGGGTGGTCATCAGCATCGGTGCTGGGACCTTACAGGTGAGGCCTCCCAACTGAAGTTCAGAGGCCTTCCCTGTATACGTGGTGGTTGTATCACCACTAAACCCTTTAAGGGCCATACAGCCCTTGCCCGCCGCTGCATGGCGTTCAGGGTATGGGGTGTGGATGATGGTAACGACTGAGCCAGTGTCTATAAGCATAGTCTGCTGCCGGCCCCCTTTTAAGACAAGGACTACTGGTCTCCCACTACCATCACGTCAGAACCCCACTTCCGACCAATCTTTGGGGGCCAAACCCCGTCATAGGGTGGATCCTTGGAGGGGTCCCTCCAATGGGTGTGCATTGACAATAGGATTTTGCATTCCCAATGGGTGTGCATTGGCGATTGCGTGCACCGGTAAATGATTTTGCACCCCCCCTGTGACAATTTGGGCTTTCATGTGGGTTATCAACTGGTCCAATTGTTGATCCGTTCCAGAGGGCTTGGATTCGTCCTTTTTTAGAAGGGTAACTAACTGAGCCAATTGTTGTTCCATCCCAGAGAGTTTGGGTTCGTCCCTCGTTGCATCGTGGTCCGGTGCCTCTCTGGGTCTCCTGCAGTGTTTTGCTAGGTGACCTTCCTTCTTACAATTAAAGCACTGTCCCCTAAAGGGGTAGTACCTAGATCCCTCCACCGCTGACACTGGTTTCTTTGCGGTGGGTGGTGACTTCACCTTTAACTGGTCTTTTACCATCTCCCAGGCTCTTTGAATGTTAGCCTCTATATCTGTCCACTGATCGGCTGGCCTCGCGGCTATGCCCAGGGTGGTTTTAACTAAAGAGTGGAGCTGGGTTGTGAACATCGTTTTGAATTGTTCCTGATTCTTTCCTGCTGCAGCATGTGTGGGTGCCTGGTCCTGGGGACGTTCACAGATATCGTACAGGCGATTACTGAAGGCTCTAGGGGTCTCATCTGGGCGCTGTTTGGTCTGACTAAGCATAGCCACTAAGTTTAAGTTTTGGATCCCTAAATGGTTTAGGATCTCGGTCACGACTGCATCGGTCGCTGTGCCACGCTGGAGGATCGCGTCTGGCAGATTATTCTTTAAAGAAGTGGAACAGGCCAACAGGAGGACTCGTGTTAAGTCTCCCTCTTCTAACTCGGGGTGACCCCTCCTGAAATCTTCCCACCTCCTACTAACTAACAGTGGGTCGTCCCCATCATTAATGGGCCCCAACTCGTGGCTTCACGCCGTGGCGTCAGCACCAGATATGGGCCGTGAGTCGGTATGGTTCCTAGTGATGTGACCATGCACATTACGCCGTAAAGAGGTGGTCACTACTGCTACGGTTGGCCCTTTCGTCTCCAATGTATCCCATCCTTCACCGCCCTCCTGGGGATTATACTGACTGCCTTCCTCTTCCCAATCTGTCTCCCCCTCATCCCCTTCTGTTGTCTCTGTTATGGCTCCCCGTGTTACTGCGGATACTAGAGCCTGTTGCTGCCCTAATTTACTCTTTAGCTGCGCTATTTCTAGGTAGCATCGGGAGTGGTCTGCCTCCCTATGTGGCTTCTTAATTGCTTCCCTTAATGCTCCCCTAATGCCTTCTACTTCGTGGCGGAGCCCCAGGTTTTCCAATTTATATTTCTTGAGCTCTAATCTTGTTTCATTTGCTGCTGCGACAGCTGCTCCTGCATTTAAATTTTAGAGGCTTTGTTGCTATAGCAACGAAGCTGCCTGCTCGGCTCCTCTTTCTAGTTGTCTGATACAGTGGCCTAATCGATCGATTTCTTATCTCAAATGCTGGATTTCTCCCTCCTTTAACTGCCTAACAAGCTGGATGCCCTTTTCTTTCTGTTCTTTCACACTTCGAATCTCTTTTTCTTTTAGTTCAATCTCTTTGACTTTTAGTTCTTTTAAATCTTGTATCTCTCCCTTTAAATCTCGAATCTCTTTTGCATCCTGCCTCATTAATTCCTCATCTCTCTGAGCACAGTAATGTGCCCCAAACGCCAAGAGACCGTTTGCCTGTTTGGGCCTTAGCTTTCCCTCATCTACCCTCTCCTGGATAAATGCCACGAGCTCCCCAAAGGACGCATGTTGGCCCTTACAGATGCATCGTGCCTGTAACTCTTATAAGTCCCTTATGGACACCTTTTTGTATATTTTTTCATGGTAGGCTACAGCTACGTCTTTTGCTAGCTTTTTATATGCCCCCGATCCCTTCATCCTGTGTCTTTTGAATTTACTTTTAAACTTCGCACCACAGGTTAAAATCACAACTCCGAAATTTCCAATTGTTTAAAAGAATGATCTAAAGCTGTCTCGCCAGATCCCAGACGAGCCCCCAATTATGTAAGCTTTTTATTTCGACTGGCATTAAATTGACAGCAAGACCAATTCTTTTGAAACAATTTGGAATAAGTTTATTAAACACACAAACTCATGCAAGTTTATTAAACACACGCACTTATGCACATCAAAACAATAGCCTACTAGCATTTATGGACTCTACTCGATTACAACACGTAAGGTAATGGGTTAGATTTACACAAACTGGTACTTCCCTGAGTCAAGCAATGCACGTGGCCTTTTCCTTGCTTCTTGGTCTGGTCTGTAGGGGGAGGGCTTCTTGCTTTTCTGCGTGGTCGTCCAGAGAGAGAGAGAGAGCCTTTGGGTTCCTTGTTTTATATCTTTTTAAGTCTATTGGGGGAAAAATTCAGTATCGCCCCGTTTGGGGCGCAATTATCGGCCATGCGCAAAGTTTAGCACCTGGTGGTAATTATAGCCTCCGACTGCAAACTTGACTTTTATCGCCCCTGGAGGTGATTGGAGCGCTAAATCAGGCGCTACACATCTGTCTTAAGGCGCAAAGGCCGAGGAGCGAGGCGTTAACTCAGAGCTCTGGCGAAGCTCATGTGATGTCAGTCAGCAATGGAACACACACACAATGGCACGGGCCAGTTCTTAAAGGGGAGGGTCGATCTTGCTCTACATCCACACCCTGCTCATTGCAGCCTTGAATCTCGGCCAGGAGAGACCTGTACATCAAATCTGCTGGAAAGAATAATGGAGAGACCAGGGAAAGAGCTCAGACTGCAGCCCCCATATTCTCTTTTAAAGCGATGCAAGGAAGATCAAACCAGAAAGAACCTGCAAAGTGCTGCTCTCTACCCAAATCTCCTTCACACAGCATTGAATCTCTCCAGAAGTCTCTCTCTCACTCAGAATGTGTGATTCAAAAATTTCGCCGACAGAAAAAGGTAGGAAGCGGTCGCCTTTAAATAGCGCTCCCCCAGTCCCTTCCTGACTGCAAAATGCTCCCCTCAACCTGTTGTTGCTAGCGGCAGGCGGTAAGACAGAGGGCGCCACTCAATATCCGGTCCGGGGCGCAACCGGGGGGTTGCACTCTCGACTGACGTCACGATCGGCCAGCGCAGGAGATCGTGGCGGTAGTGTATAACGCTGCCGCAAAATGTCTAGTTAATTTCGTGAGCGGCGCAAATATCGGCGCGTACTGGCGCTAGTTGCTTTGCGCCCTCTTAAGGCGCTAATGGGAGGTGCAATCCAACTGAATTTTTCCCCCATTGTCTCTAGTCTAAATTGCTCAGACCCCAGGATTGGGTCTCAGATTCATGGCAGTTCTTGATTGGCTTTCCTTTGAACATGTGTCTGTCTGCAGTGGCTGGTGCCATTTCTTGTTTAAGTTAATTGTTTATTGACACCTTTTAATGGCTCTTCAGTTTCGATGGTGAGTTTCGATGGTGTTTCTGTGGGGGGTTATCCTGTTATGCAGGTTTCCTTTGTTAAGTTTCACGTTGTTGCCTTACCCAGGGGAGATCCATACACATCAAATTTATCTTTATTACATACATCTTATATTAATGGTCTCGAGTCCATCACACATACAAAACATAGATTTTTATTCTTACACAGCTCAGACAACTCAAGCCGAACATTGGAGGAATGCCCCTCACAGCCCCTGCATGAGGGAAATTTGCTGAGAAGAACAAAAACTGTATAAAAGACAGTGACTAAAAGATATCAGCACTGCAGTCGGAAGGAGGTGGCGTGGCCAGTCATCTCGCCTACGAGGACCTACAATCAACGCTGAACTGATCATCTGTGGGTGCATGTATGATCTCTTGTAACATTATTGGTGTACTGCTCGAATTCATAGCAATAGTGATAGGGTTTTTGAATCTGTTTGAAGGACAATAAAATCTTAAAGACGGAACCCATGTGTCTCGTGTAATTTCTCGTAAACCTCAAGTACGAATCAGTACCCTGTAGATCTCAGGAGTGAGGTCTTACAGAGGCCCTGGAGATCTCTGGAGTTGCGGAGCTGCTGATGGTGGGAGATGGAGAGACCGGGACCTCCCAGAAACCTGGTGACAGAATCACATCTCATACAACCACATGGCATCCAGCAGTCACTCATATGGTGACTGATGGGCAACACGGTGGCATAGTGGTTAGCACTGGTGCCTCACAGCGCCAGAGACCCGGGTTCGAATCTGACCTCGGGTGACTGTCTGTGTGGAGTTTGCACATTCTCCCCGTGTCTGCGTGGGTTTCCTCCGGGTGCTCCGGTTTCCTCCCACTGTCCAAAAATGTGCGGGTTAGGTTGATTTGGCTATGATAAATTGACCCTTAGTGTTAGGGGGGGATTAAATATGTGGGGGGATGGGATATGTTAGGGGGAATTAAATACGTGGGGTTACGGGGGTCGGGTGGGATATGTGTACTGTGGGGATTAAAGCAGGGACAGGGTACTGGATTTGAATGATCAGCCATGATCGTATTGAATGGTGTTGCAGGCTCGATGGGCCGAATGGCCTACTCCTGCTCCTAGATTCTATGTTTCTATGTTTCTATGTTTCTATGATGTCAGCAGCCAGTGAAATTTCATCATGTGCATAATGGTAACGTTACCATTCTTAATATAGCACTTCCAAATCATCTCTTTACTCTCCCACAGGTCCATCAATTGCCTCCCACCCGCCCCCGTCCCTCCCCCTCCCACTGTCCAGCTGGAGGAGGAAGACGATTCATCAAAGGAAGCTCCAGCCTCTGAGGGTGCAGCATCAGCAGACCCAAGCGCACCCAGCACCAGCGCACATATGTCATCTGGTGTCTCACTCTGCACAAGTGAACAAGAGCAAATGGTGTTGACAGGGACAACAGTGGAGACTCCTCGCTGGAGGGCGCAGGATGCTCCAAGCTCTGCCATCGAGAAAGAGGGTGATCTTGGAGGGGCAGCAACAATTACATGAGGCGCTGGCAGCTTTTGCTGCCACAATGTCTTCAAATGTGAAGAGAATGGAGGAGTCCATCTCCAACATGAGCACCACCAAGTCACAGGCGATGGCAATGATGTCCTGTTCCATGGAAAGGATGGCCACCTGCATGGAGCAGCAAATGCACCAGTCACACGAGAACATGCTAGCTGTGGACACAGATGGCAGACGTTCATAGACCTCATCTCGAGGAGGGATATAAACATAGACTTGGGCCTTCATCGCCACACTGCTGTGCAGCAAAGTGTTCTCCAGCTCCTTGCTAGCAGGGAAGTGCGGGTGGCCCATGAGAGGGATGATGGTGAGAGGAGACATGGAAATGGGGCCTCTTCTCAAAGCGCTCCCACTTTCCCCCATTGTCTCCCCCTCAGGCAGAGCCCCACATGCTTCCTTGAATCCTGATGGCCGAGGCTGCCCCTGCACAGTTGCAGGAAGAGCAGTCTTTGGTGAGGCCCTCACATGCTCCAAAACCCAGAAGGTGTCCACCAAAAGTGTCTAAGCAGTCACAGCAGGGAAGTGAGCAGCCTCCCTCTATGTCTGCTGAAGCCACAGGGGTTGCACCTCGTAGAAGCACTCGGAAAAGAAAAAAGACACAATCCTAGATGCACAAGGGTATGCACATGAGTATGAACAAATGTTAATGATAGATGAATGTATTTCGTTGCACCACTTTCCGGTCTTGTCCATTTTTGCCTGCTGCCTTGGAAGTGTCTTTGTCACTTGGAGTGAATGGTGAGATATTACTTAACCTCAAACAATGGGGGTTTGGGTGAGAGGAATGGCTTGGTCATTGTAGGGATGCTTTATGGTGTTGTTGGGTGGGGGGGGGGGGGGATCTTAGTACAGCATGTGGCAGTCATATGGGTGCATTGGAGCAAGTTAAGTAAATCTGGCCATTATGAGGCCATCCCGGGACTCCTGGGCAGCAATGTGCACCACTGCTGGTGCCATCTCCACCTCAGATTTGTCCTCCTCCTCTGAAGAGGCTGTGCGCTCTGCACCTTGCTCCTCCTGCAGCTCCAATCCTTGCTGCTGCACTATGTTGTGCAGCGCGCAGCAAACGACGATGATTATGGAGACCCTGGCTGCTGCGTACTGAAGGGCTCCTCCAGATCTGTCAAGACACCTGAAGTGCATCTTCAGCATGCCTATTACTTGCTCTATGACACATCTGGTGGACATGTGACTCTCATTATAACACTCCTGGGCCTCAGTACTTGGCCTCTTCAACGGTGCCATGAGCCACATCTTCAGTAGATGGCCCTTTTCTCCAAGCAACCAGCCGGTAAGTCTGTTTGGAGGTGCAAAGAGCTGAGGGAGGGGGACTGGCGCAGCACAAAAGAGTCATGACAGCTCCCTGGGAACCTGGCGCACACATGCATGATGATCTTTTTATGGTTGCAGACAAGCTGCACATTGAGGGACTGGAAGCCCTTGCAGTTCACAAACACTCCTGGGTGATCTGGGGGTGCTTTAATGGCCACATGTGTGGAGTCGATGATGCCCTGCACCTGTGGGAAGCCAGCCAGTGCTGCAAAGCCGAGCTCCCGCTCAGTAACATTGGCTTCCTCAGTGGCAAAGTTGACATAATTGGCTGGTTTGTCAAACATGGTATCAATCACCTGGGTGATGGATCTGTGGGCGGCCGACTGCGAGATCCTACAAATGTCTGCTGTAGATCCCTGGAAGGAGCCTGAGGCAAAGAAGTTGAGGGGCATGGTCACTTTGACAGCCACTGGTAAGCCATGTCCATCAGGTCCTCTGGTCAGCAGGTCTTGTACCAGCAAGCTACAAATGCCTGCGATGATGTGGCACGATAGCCTGAGCCTCCTGAAGCACTGCTGCTCAGTCATGTCCAGGAAGCTCATTCTCTGCCTGTATACCCGGTGTTGGGGTATCACCTCTAGCGCAGTGCAGCCCTGTGCAGACCCCCTCTCTCCTGTGCAGCATCAGGTCATTGTGGAGAAGGTTGCTGTTGTGATTGCTGTTGCTGCTGATGTTGTAGCTGCTGCTGCTGGTGTGGCTGGTGTTGTTGGTGGGGCTCATCTTGGTCTGATTCTGAGGTCCAAGGTGAGACAGCACAAGCGGCACCATGCTGATGTAACAGATGGCAGGTAAAGTGGAGATCAGAGGGCCAATCCCTCAATGTTGTGATAGTGACTAGCAATGTGGTGAGAGTGGCTTCCGCGGTGCTCAATCATACCCCCACCACCCCCTTTGATGCCCTAGTCCCTATTAAAACAATTACTCTCTCTCACCCTGGCCGTTCCCCCTGGTATGGCCCTCATCTTCGCTCCCTTAAGTCCAAGGGACGCAGACATGAACAGATATGGCGGACAACCGGTTTAGCCATTCACCGCCAGATCTAGCTGGATCACATAAAGCATTATCGGGTCCTGCTCTCGTCTGACGAAATTTCTCACTATTCCAGAATCATTCTGGAATGCAAAGATAAACCCCGGCTTCTATTCTCCACTGCTAACTGTCTTCTTAAACCCCTCTCCCCTGTCTCTTCCACCCTCACCTCCGACAACAAGTCTGAGGATCTCATGGACTTCTTTGTCTCTAAGATTGATACCATCCATTCAGCTGCCTCTGCCACTTCCCTTCCTTCCCCTAGCCCACCAGGCCAAACTACCTTTAAGGTTCCCCCCTGCTCTAGCCCTGAACTCACATCTTTCTCCAGTTTCTCTCCAATCTCCCCTCATGGCCACTCCGCGCTCATCTTGTACAGGTGACCCACTTCCTGCTCCCTCGACCCTATTCCCACCAAACTGCTGACCACTCAACTTCCTTTTCTGGCTCCCATGTTCGCTGATATTGTTAACGGTTCTCTCTTCTCAGGCATTGTCCCCCTCTCCCTCAAATCTGCCATCATCACCCCTCTCCTCAAAAAAAACAACCCTTGACCCTTCCATTCTTGCAAACTACTGCCCCATCTCCAACCTCCCTTTCCTCTCCAAATTCCTTGAATGTGTTGTCGCTTCCCAAATCCGTGCCAATCTTTCCCACAACTCTATGTTTGAATCCCTCCAATCAGGTTTCCGCCCCTGCCACAGCACCGAACCAGCTCTCATCAAAGTCACAAATGACATCCTTTGTGACTGTGACAAAGGTAAACTATCCCTCCTTGTCCTTCTTGACTTGTCTGCAGCCTTTGACACGGTTGACCACTCCATCCTTCTCCAATGCCTCTCTGCTGTCGTCCAGCTGGGTGGGACTGCACTCGCCTGGTTCCATTCTTATCTATCTAATTATAGCCAGAGAATCACCTGCAATGGCTTCTCTTCCCGCTCCTGCATCGTTACCTCTGGCGTCCCCCAAGGATCTATCCTTGGCCCCCT
The DNA here is from genome assembly GCA_030390025.1 of Squalus acanthias. Taxonomy (NCBI): domain Eukaryota; kingdom Metazoa; phylum Chordata; class Chondrichthyes; order Squaliformes; family Squalidae; genus Squalus; species Squalus acanthias. The sequence continues at coordinate 91,123,763 of CM059426.1, forward strand.
CCTATTTCTCATCTACATGCTGCCCCATGGTGGCATCATCTGAAAACACAGCGTCAGTTTCCACATCTACTCTGATGACACCCAGCTCTACCTCACTGACACTCCAGTGCTAGTGTTGAGGGAGTGCTGCACTGTCGGAGGTGCCGTCTTTCGGATGAGATGTTAAACTGAGGCCCCGTCTGCTCTCTCAGGTGGATGTAAAAGATCCCGTGGCACTATTTTGAAGAAGAGCAGGGGAGTTATCCCCGGTGTCCGGGCCAATATTTATCCCTCAATCAACATAACAAAAACAGATTATCTGGTCATTATCACATTGCTGCTTGTGGGAGCTTGTTGTGCGCAAATTGGCTGCCACGTTTCCCACATTACAACAGTGACTTTACTTCAAAAGTACTTGATTGGCTGTAAAGGCAGCCTTAGCCTCTTGTTTCTCTTTGAGGACTCTGATGGACCTGCTGTGCATTTCAGCATTTCCTTTTATTTTTATTTCTTAATATTTGATTGGCTAAAAATTTCCAGCAACACCGCAAAACATTGTCCCCAATACCGAAAACTCCTTATCCAACTAATTTACTGAGTTTACTGTATCCTCCAGGCAAACCTCCTCCTTCTGTTTGATCATTTAAATAAAGAGCACACATTACATTTAAGCCTTAAAATCAGAAGGCTCTGCTCCCAATATGGACAGCAAATCATAAACTCTAGCACAGAGGTCAGTGATCCAATTCACTGGCCATTTAGATTTCTGGCCATTAGAACATGTGGACAGGAAAACAAGGGCCCAACTTCCTGACATGCATTCCCGGCAGGTAAGGCTCCCCGCCAGGAGAGCATTTCAATATTCCAACCCCAGTGAGATAAAGGTCAATATTCCATTAGGATTTTCAATTGCTTTTTGTACCTGTGCACTACCTTTTTGTGATTTGTATACATGGACATCTAAATCCCTTTGCTCCACCACAGCTCCAGTCTCTCACCATTAAGAAAATATTCCAATTTCTCTTTCCCAGATCTAAAGTGGATGATCTCACACTTGCCCACATTGAACTCCATGGGTCAGATTTTGCTGTCAAAATAATGGTTCGGCTAATGGCACTAACCATTATTTATGCATAAATGGTACAGCAACTTCAGGCGAGGAGCCGATGCACGGTTAAATGTGAATATCGAAAAGTTGCTGTCCAAGTTGCATCTCCCTGCCGTTAGCTTCATGAAAATGGCTTCTCGCTGTTTGCCTCACCGTTGACTTGCTTTGAACAGCATGAAGCTGCTGTGGTGTGAATATCCGAGCTAAGCCCACCCCAGATATTTAGGGCTAGTAATCACAAGCATAAGAACCCTTACAACGACATGCTGAGTGCTAATTACTGCCAATCAACCTCTCTGACGCAGAAAATCAACTATTACAAGTGTGGAATCTCATTCCTTCAGGTGTTGAATTTTTTGGGGAGATTTATAAAATGTTAAATATTAAATTATTATTTTTTCTTACTTTTCCTTCTGTCTCTTTCTTCTCTCTCTCTCTCGCAAACCAATCTTTCTTTCCTTCATTTTATTTCTCTTTCTTTACCTGATTTGACATTGAATTCACCCCCTTTAATTCACCCTCCTTCTCAGTCCTTCCTGTGTTTATTTCCCAATCCTTAAATCTCATTGGTTAAGGAGATACCCTGTTCACTCAGGTCCCAGATGCCCTGTTTCCCTCACTGCACCATTATCAGCTCGCACTTTCAGCAACTTTGTGGGCAAAATTTGTTAAGCTGAAGGGTGCAGGGGCAAGTCTAACTAATGGCAGACACTATTAGATTCCCTGCTACAGCAAAATCTGGCCCCATGTGCCACAGTTTTGTCCACTTACTTAATCTATCTTTCACAAATCCATGCTGACTCTCTGATCAGCTCATGCTTGTCCAAATGCTCAATCACTCTGTGGCTGATGATAGATTCCAGTTACTTCCCGGCAACAAATAAACTGAATGGTCTGTAGTTATATGGTTTCCCTCTCCCTCCCTGCTTAAATAATGTATAGTACTTTGGTCAGACCACACCTCGAGTACTGTGTTCATTTTTGGTCATCAAGACATAGTGAAAACATTCACATGATGGAGATAATGCAGAAAAGTTATGAGGCTGATCCCTTTCACGAGAGGTTCCTAGCATTAGAGGTCTGATTTGTAAGAAAACAACTGGAGAAAATTGGGCTATTCATCCTTGAAAGGAGACATTTAAGAGCTGATCTTATTGAAGTATATAATAGGAAAAGTTACATTTGGAAAATTACTTTAAACTAAATTGTAGGAGCAGGACATATGTCAACCTGATAAATAGCAAATTTAGAACTGATATCAGGAAGCTCTTCTTCACACAAAGAGTGATCAACACATGTGATGGACTTCTGCTGGAGCAGTGGAGGTGAAAACCCTGGAATTACTTAAGAGACAACTGGATACTGCAATGGATATAATCTATGGTCTTTCTGGATGGATGAACCAACTGGGCCAAATGGGCTTCCTCATCCAATAACCCCTTGTGATTTTGTAAACTAATTTATGCATCTGGAATGGACTGCCCAGGGAGGTAGATAGTATGGAAAAATTGTAAAGGAGAGTTAAATAAGTATTTGAGGGAGTGGGTAATTAAGAGGTAATAGTTTTGGGGACCAGTGAGATGAACTTCAGAGTCTTTTCTGCTCCTGTTCTTCCTATGTGCCCTCTAAAGTCAGTGAGACTACAAATTCTCAAGATGTCCATGAGGACCAGAGAATCACAAAATCATCTGGAATGCAAGCCAAAATAGAATTAAGCAACATTTTTCCCAGCAAAGAATGTCACTACATAAAATTCCTGAAAAAAAATAGTCCAGTATCAAAACCATTGCCCGAAATTATATCAACTAATTCCTTCCAAAAAACTGAATGGGGCATAAAGTTGATTTTTATGTTGGAATAGTCTTAGAATAGAATATGAATTCTGCTTGCTGTCTGTTTTTTTTTGTAGATGATTGAAAGTGAAATGTACAGTATTTCAATTTTGAATGCAGTATGTGCAATGGATCAGTCTCCCAAGAGTACTTTTATTAGCAGACAGATCTTGTTAATGTGCCACGAGGGCCAGAGACTGCAAGTTTGTGTTAAGTGAAATACCAGAAACACTAAAGGGCATGGAGAAAGGAGTCTAATTTCTATTACTTAAGAACGTCTACTGTATACATAAAATATGTTGGCTGTTACTTCAGTTACATCTTGTCCAATTAATTAGAGCACCAATACACACTACCACAGAATAGTGAAACGCAGGATTTTATTTTTCCACTCTGAATAGTTCCCAAACTCAGCTATACCAGTGCGGGAGAAACAATAAGGCAGCCAAGAGCTTCCCTGCAAAGGATAAAGGAGTTAGGTAATTGGATGAGTGATCTCGTTTAGACAATTCTTGCGTAGGTTTTGTTGGATGATTAGGATTGGCATTAGCAAAGGAGGGGGAGACAGGCTGCCCACCCTATCCTCTTGAATGCAAGGGTTTTATAACCTACTTGGGAGACTAGTGAAAAAAAAATTCAGAGTTAAAAGATAGCAGGGAAGGTCTTTCCCTTTGAACTCGGTTTGATGGAGTTATAAAGTATGTGCCGTTTACCATACTGTTTGGGTGCTGTTACCCATTCAGGTATAAGCAGGAATGACAAGCGCTAGAATTGTATTGATTTTTCAAGTCCAGCCTATACAGTTTAGGAGTACTGTAATCCCCAATTTTCATCACTTCACCATTGGCGGCCGTGCCTTCAACTATTTAGGCCCTAAGCTCTGGAACTCCCTCCGATCATTTCCACAGACGAGAGCCAAAAAACCCAGTCAAGTTAAGTTTGATATTATCCACAAAAATGATCAAGGTTGCTGTCGCCCTGGAACCCCTCCCTCCGTGATCAAGACCCACCTTGTGGACCTCTCAAACAGAATAATTTGATGTACTTCTAAAAGTTTTAAGACTAGATAACAATAAGAGCATGAGAAAATATGCAGCAAGAAAAAGCCATTTCTCTAGACACCCTGCTCCTTCCTATAGACAGCATCCAACCTCAACTGTCATTAATGTTTCCCCCAGGAGAGCGGAATAACTGCAAGTTCTTCCAGCCCTCAAAATAATCCAGTAAAGATTTCAGGGTATGAGTCGAACATTAAAGCCCACTTTATTCACTCCTAAACAGATGCATTTCAGAGATGCCAATCGTATCAGTGCCAATGGGACACAATCCCATAAGGAGACAATTTCCTCTGTTCACTATTTATAGCAAAATTCTAAATGTGTTATTTATACATGTACTTATGACCCTGCTGCATATAGAACATAGAAGGATTCTTTCACCATTGTGTTCTGCAGAATATTTAATTTCATCATTGTGTTTATCGTTAGATTCTTCAATCCTGATCTAAATTACACATTCATTCAACTCCTTTTTAAAGGGATTAATCAACGCAGCATCAGTGAGTTTTCCTACAGCCTGTCTTTTGGTTCTCTGATTATAGCAAAGTAAAATAAACTATTTAGGTTTACATTTTCTGTACCCTACTAACATTTTAGACACCTGAGTCACCTTTCTTCCCATTTGTATTTTCTGTTCAATATTGAATTTGTCCAGCTCTCTTAAGTGCTATTAATCTCACACTCGTCATCTAGCCATATAGCTTGGGCAAGTTTTATATTACTGAAAGTGTTTCATATTGTTCATGATTAGATTAATATCAGGGAACCTAGAATAGATTCATGTGTAAGTCCAAAAGTCAGTGCTTCACAGAATCTTCTCCATTTGTTTAACTTCTGCTTTTGACTCCCAAACCAGGTTTCAATCCAGCGAGCTTGATTTGCATTCATAAATTTTGCCTTAATCTTCTTTAAATGCCTTCTGAAAATCTAAGTCATTTATATCCACTGGATAGCCCACAGGGAGTTAGGAGGTAAATTAAAAAATAGGACCTCAAAGGTAGTAATCTCAGGATTGCTATCAGTGCCACGTGCTAGTCAGAGTAGAAATAGGAGGATATTTCAAATGAATACGTGGCTAGAGGAATGGTGCAAGGGGGAGGGATTCAAATTCCTTGGACATTGGAATTGGTTCTGGGGGAGGTGGGAGCAGTACAAATGGGACGGTCTGCACCTGGGCAAGGCCGGGACCGATGTCCGAGTGCTGTTGGGGAGAGTTTAAACTAAAGTGGCAGGGGGTTGGGAACCTGAGCAGGGAGACAGAGGAAAGGGAAACAAGGATAAAAGCAAAAGACAGGAAGGAGAAAAACAAAAGTAGAAGGCAAAGAACTCAATGGTTTAAATCAAACATGGTCACAGTAAATAATAATTCATATAGGTCTGAGAGCGTTAAAAAAACAAGCCTGAAGGCTTTGTGTCTTAATGCAAGGAGCATTCGGAACAAGGTGGATGAATTAGCTGCACAAATAGAGGTAAATGAATATGATTTGATTGGGATTACAGAAACATGGCTCCAGGGTGGCCAAGGCTGGGAACTCAACATCCAGGGTTATTCCATATTTAGGAAAGATAGGCAAAAAAGAAAGGGAGGTGGGGCAGCATTGCTGGTTAAAGAGGGGATTAACACAATTGAATGGAAAGGATATTAGCTCTAATGATGCGGAATCTGTATGGGTAGAACTGAGAAATAACAAAGGGCAGAAAACGTTAGTGGGAGTGGTATATAGACCTCCAAACAGTAATACGGAGGTTGGGGACGGCATTAAAAGGGAAATTAGAGAAGCATGCAGTAAGGGCACAGCAGTCATCATGGGTGACTTTAATTTACATATAGATTGGGCTAACCAAATTAGTAAAAATACTGTGGAGGAGGAATTCCTAGAATGTTGACGGGATGGTTTTCTGGAACAATATGTCGAGGAACCAACCACAGATCAAGCTATCTTAGACTGGGTATTATGTAACGAGAAAGGATTAATTAGCAATCTTGTTGTACAAGGCCCCTTGGGTCAGAATGATCATAATATGATAGAATTCTTCATTAGGATGGAGAGTGAAGTAGTTGAATCAGAGACTAGGGTCCTGAATTTAAATAAAGGAAACTATGATGGTATGAGGCATGAATTGGGTAGGATTGATTGGGGAATGTCACTCAAAGGGTTGACGGTGCATAGGCAATGGCAAACATTCACAGACTGCATGGATGAACTACAGAATTTGTTCATCCCAGTGTGGTATAAGAATAAAACAAAAAGGGTGACTCAACCATGGCTAACAAGGGAAATTAGGGATAGCATAAGATACAAGGAGAGGGCATATAAATTGGCCAGAAAAAGCGGTAACCCTGAGGATTGGGAGCAGTTTAGGATTCAACAAAGGAGGAAAAAGGGATTAATTAAGAAGGGGAAAATAGAATATGAAAGTAAGCTTTCAGGGAACGTAAAAACTGACTGTAAGAGCTTTTATAGATATGTGAAGAGAAAAAGATTAGTGAAATCAAGTGTAGGTCCCTTGCAGTCAGAAGCGGGGGAAGTTATAATGGGGAACAAAGAAATGGCAGACCAATTAAATGCATATTTTGGTTCTGTCTTCACAAAGGAGGACACAAATAAACTCCCAGAGATGTTGGAGAACATAGGGTCTGATGAAAGGGAGGAACTGAAAGAAATCAGTATTTGCAGGGAAAACGTGTTAGGGAAATTGACGGGATTGAAGGCCGATAAATCCCCAGGGTCTGATAATCTACATATAGGGTACTTAAGGAAGTGGCCCTAGAAATAGTAGATGCATTGCTGATCATCTTCCAACATTCGATGGAATCTGGAACGGTACCCATGGATTGGAGGGTAGCTTATGTCACCCCACTATTCAAAAAGGGTGGTAGAGAGAAAGCGGGGAATTACAGACTGGTAAGCCTGACATCGGTAGTGGGGAAAATGCTAGAGTCCATTATAAAGGATGTAATAGCTGAGCACTTGAAAAACAGTGACAGGATCGGACAAAGTCAACATGGATTTACAAAAAGTAAATCGTGCTTGACTAATCTATTGGAATTTTTTGAGGATGTGACTGGGAAAATAGATAAGGGAGAACCAGTAGATGTGGTGTATTTGGACTTTCAAAAGGCTTTCGATAAGGTCCTGCATAAGAGATTAGCGTGTAAAGTTAAGGCACATGGGATTGGGGGCAAGGTATTGACTTGGATAGAGAACTGGTTGCCGGACAGAAAGCAGAGAGTAGGAATTGATGGGTCTTTATCCGAGTGGTAGGCAGAGACTAGTGGGGTACCGCAGGGATCGGTCCTTGGACCCCAGCTATTCACAATATACATTAATGATCTAGATAAGGGAACTAAATGTAATATCTCCAAGTTTGCAGATGACACAAAGCTGGGTGGGCGTGTGTGCTGCGAGGAGGATAGCGAGAAACTCCAGGATGATTTGGACAGGTTGGGTGAGTGGGCAGAAGTGTGGCAGATGCAATATAACGTGGATAAATGCGAGGTTATCCACTTTGGTGTCAAAAACAGAAAGTCAGACTATTATCTGAATGGCAATAGATTGGGAGAAGGGGAAGTGCAACGAGACCTGGGTGTCCTTGTGCACCAGTCGCTGAAGGTAAGCATGCAGGTGCAGCAGGCAGTGAAGAAGGCAAATGGTATGTTGGCCTTCATAGCGAAAGGGTTTGAGTATAGGAACAGGGATGTCCTACTGCAGTTGTACAGGGCCTTGGTGAGACCACACCTTGAGTACTGTGTGCAGTTTTGGTCGCCTTATCTGAGGAAGGATGTTCTTGCCATGGAAGGAGTTCAACGAAGACTCACAAGGCTGATACCTGGGATGGCAGGAATGACATATGAGGAGAGATTGGGTCGATTGGGCTTATACTCGCTGGAGTATAGAAGAATGAGAGGGGATCTCATCGAAACATATAAAATTCTGACAGGTCTGGACAAACTAGATGCAGGAAGAATGTTCCCGATGGTCGGAGAGTCTAGAACCAGGGGTCATAATCTAAGGATAAGGGGTAAGCCATTTAGGACAGAAATGAGGAAGAATTTCTTCACCCAGAGAGTGGTGAACCTATGGAATTCTCTACCACAGAAGGTAGTTGAGGCCAAGTCATTAAATATATTCAAGAATGAGTTAGATATATTTCTTGAAGCTAAAGGCATCAAGGGATATGGGGAGAAGGCAGGTACAGGGTACTGAGTTTGGATGATCAGCCATGATCTCATCGAATGGCGGAGCAGGCTTGAGGGGCCGAATGGCCTACTCCTGCTCCTATCTTCTATGTTTCTATGTTTCTATCCACTAATTTAGTGACCTCCATGAAGAGGGAGTTTTTCTGTTGGGACGGGCTTCACTTAAACCATGCTGGGTCCAGTGACCTGGTGAATCGAATAACTAGGGCTGTAGATAGGGCTTTAAACTAAATAGTGGGGTTCAGGTGAGGGGAAATTTAAAAAGTCAAAGAGAAAGCAGAAGGCAATAGTGCAGGGTAGTGATAGGGGTAATAATAACCAGAGTGTGACAGGAAGGGACAGAATGTATAAGCATAAGAGTGCATCAGAAAGTAGAGTCAGAGTAGGGAAAAATGGTAAAAAGACAAAAGTAAAAGCTCTTTATCTGAATGCACGCTGTATTCGTAACAAGATAGATGAGTTGACGGCACAAATATAAATAAATGGGTATGATCAGATAGCAATTATAGAGACGTGGTTGCAAGGTGACCAAGGCTGGGAACTGAATATTCAGGGGTATTTGACATTTAGGAAGAATAGGCAGAAAGGAAAAGGAGGTGGGGTAGCTCTGTTAATAAAGGATGAGATCAGTGCAGTGGTGAGAAATGATATTGGCTCAGAAGATCAAGATGTAGAATCAGTTTGGGTGGAGATAAGAAATAATAAGGGAAAGAAGTCACTGGTGGGAGTAGTCTTTCGGCCCCCTAACAGTAGCTACACTGTAGGACAGAGTATAAATCAAGAAATAATGGGGGCTTGTAAGAAAGCTACCGCAATAACCATGGGCGATTTTAATCTTCATATAGATTGGACAAATCAAATTGGCAAAGGTAGCCTTGAGGACGAGTTCATAGCGTGTATTCGGGGTGGTTTCTTAGAACAATACAATTTGGAACCAACCAGGGAGCAGGCTATTTTAGATCTGGTAATGTGTAATGAGATAGGATTAATTAATGATCTCATAGTAAAGGATCCTCTAGGGAAGAGTGATCATAGCATGTTCGAATTTCAAATTCAGTTTGAGGGTGAGAAACTTGGGTCTCAAATTAGTGTTGTGAACTTAAATAAAGGTAATTACAAAGGTATGAAGACAGAGTTGGCTAAAGTGGACTGGGAAAATATATTAAAGGGTAAGACGGTAGATAAGCAGTAGCAGACATTTAACGAGATATTTCATAACTCTCAGCAAAGATATATTCCAGTGAGAAGGAAAGACTCTAAGAGAAGAATGAAGCATTCGTGGCTAACTAAGGAAGTTAAGGATGGTATTAAATTGAAAACAAAGGCATACGATGATGCAAAAATTAATGGTAGGCCAGAGGATTGGGAAAGTTTTAGCAACCAGCAAAGGACGACTAAAAAAAATAAAGAGAGAGAAGATAGATTATGAAAGTAAACTAGCAAGAAATATAAAAACAGACAGTAAGAGCTTCTACAGGTATATAAAAAGGAAGAGAGTAACTAAAGTAAACATTGGTCCCTTATAGGATGAGACTGGGGAATTAATAATGGGAAACAGGGAAATGGCTGAGACTTTGAACACGGTGGCATAGTGGTTAGCACTGTTGCCTCACAGCGCCAGGGACCCGGGTTCGAATCCGGCCTAGGGTGACTGTCTGTGTGGAGTTTGCACATTCTCCCCGTGTCTGCGTGGGTTTCCTCCGGGTGCTCCGGTTTCCTCCCACAGTCCAAAGATGTGCGGGTTAGGTTGATTTGGCTATGATAAATTGACCCTTACTGTTAGGGGGATTAAATATGTGGGGTTACGGGGATAGGGTGGGATATGTGTCGGTGCAGTCTCGATGGGCCGAAATGGCCTCTATCTGCACTGTGGGGATTCTGTGATTCTGTGATATTTTATATCGGTCTTCACGGTAGAAGACACTAAAAGCATCCCAATAATAATAGATAATCAAGGGGCTATCGGAAGGGGGGAACTTAAAACAATCACTATCACTAGAGAAAAAGTACTCGGCAAACATATGAGACTAAAGGTGGACAAGTCCCCTAGACCTGATGGCCTGCATCCCAAGGTCTTAAAAGAAGTGGCTGCAGAGATAGTGGATGCATTGGTTGTAATCTACCAAAATTCCTTGGATTCTGGTGAGGTCCCAGCAGATTGGAAAACCGCAAATGTAACACCCCTATTCAAGAAAGGAGGGAGAAAGAAAGCAGGAAACTATAGACCAGTTAGCCTAACATCTGTCATTGGGAAAATGCTGGAGTCCATTATTAAGGAAGTAGTAGCAGGACATTTTGAAAATCATAATACAGTCAAGCAGAGTCAGCATGGTTTTATGAAAGGGAAATCATGTTTGACAAATTTGCTAGAGTTCTTTGAGGATGTAACGAGCAGGGTGGATAAAGGGGAACCAGTAGATGTAGTGTATTTGGATTTCCAGAAGGCATTCGATAAGGTGCCACATAAAAGGTTACTGCACAAGATAAGAGCTCATGGGGTTGGGGGTAATATGTTAGATTGGATAGAGGATTGGCTAACTAACAGGAAACAGAGAGTCGGGATAAATGGGTCATTTTCAGGTTGGCAAACTGTAACTTATGGGGTGCCACAGGGATCGGTGCTGGGGCCTCAGCTGTTTACAATCTATATTAATGACTTGGATGAACAGGCCGAGTATAATGTAACCAAATTTGCTGCTGATACAAAGATAGGTGGGAAAGCAAGTTGTGAAGAGGACACAAAGAATCTGCAAAGGGATATAGACAGGCTAAGTGAGTGGGCAAAAATTTGGCAGATGGAGTATAATGTGGGAAAATGTGAGGTTATCTGCTTTGGTAGGAAGAATAAAAAAGCTAATTATTATTTAAATGGAGAGAGACTACAAAATGCTGCGGTACAGAGGGATCTGAGGGTCCTTGTACATGAAACACAAAAAGTTAGCATGCAGGTACAGCAAGTAATTAGGAAGGCAAATGGACTGTTATCCTTTATTGCAAGGGGGATGGAGTATAAAAGTAGGGAAGTCTTGCTACTACTGTACAGGGTGCTGGTGAGACCACACCTGGAGTACTGCGTACAGTTTTGGTCTCCTTATTTAATGAGGGATACACTTGCATTGGAGGCAGTTCAGAGAAGGTTCACTAGGTTGATTCCTGAGTTGAAGGGGTTGTCTTATGAAGAAAGGTTGAACAGGTTGGGCCTATACTCATTGGAGTTTAGAAGAATGGTGATCTTATTGAAACATATAAGATGCTGCGGGGGCTTGACAGGGTAGATGCAGAGAGGATGTTTCCCCTCGTGGGGGAATCTAGAACTAGGGGGCATAGTTTCAGAATAAGGGGTCACCTATTTAAAACGGAGATGAGGAGAAATTTCTTCTCTCAGAGTGTCATGAATCTTTGGAATTCTCTACCCCAGAGAGCTGGGGAGGCTCAGTCATTGAATATATTTAAGGTGGAGATAAACAATTTTTGAAAGGTAAGGGAGTCAAGGGTTATGGGGAACGGGCAGGAAAGAGGAGTTGAGGCCAAGACCAGATCAGCCATGATCTTATTGAATGGCGGAGCAGACTCGAGGAGCCAAATCGCCTACTCCTGCTCTTATTTCTTATGTAATTCTAGCAGATTAGTGGGACATGACTGTAAGGGGTTCGGGTGGCTCTGTGCTTAGCCTGGGTACTAGTGCGGGGTTAGGTCTTGTTGCCTGTTCTGGTCTCCAGCCAGCCTGGTAGCACTAGACACCTGTGAGTGGTTCGACCCACTCGCCCTTACGCTTCTGACACTGGACTTAGGTGTGAGAGCAGTAATGCAGAGAAAAACTCAGGTAGACCCGGTTGAATAGTACGAAATGGAAAATCTTTATTGCATATTGTTCAAGATTACGAAATACATGTCATAAGCACAGATTAATGACAGTACAAGCTTACATACATTTATGCAACTAGGTTTAGGGAAACGAGGAGCGCACGACACATCGTAAAAGGGGACACACATTATAACTATCCTTAAAACAAAACCCTCCCCTATTAATACCTGTCCTAATCTAGATCTGTAGGATTGAGAACCATGCTCACCACTCGTGATAACTCGGAGAATTCTAAAACGATGCTCGGATGTTTTCGCCACAGCACCTGACTATTCATGTGTTGATCAGGGGTCTCTGTACCCCACTTGTTTACTCGCTCTGCTGCTGCAAGCAGGCTGGGCTCCCCGTTGTCATGAAGAACTCAACAGTGCTTGGGCCCGGCTGTAGAACTCAAAGAAAAGTCTTTCTGGATCGACACCAGTTCGATAGAATTTGAAGAAAAGTCTTCCTGTGTCAGTTCGTGCAGTAACCTATAGAGTTCAAAAATGGTCTATATATTTTCGGGCGCGGTCGGGGTTTACTGACCGCGGCGGCACGTGGATTCTTCTTCTTCTCTTCTCATCTCATCTCATCTCATCTCCTCGGGCCTTCGGGTCCAGACACCGTTTACCGACCTTCGGGATGGTGCACCCGATTTCGCAGCACGCCACGAGGTCGACCCCAAAAGGGATCAGCGGAACAAGAGAGAGTAACGGTCGTCCGGGAGAATAGCCAAGAGACGATTCCAAGCGAATGAAAAGGATAAGAGAGTGATGGGCGCTTGGACACTACAGTTATAGTACTGTAATTCATTATCTCCCGCCCAAACTTAATGTTCATCTTTTGTCATGTTTTGGCGCTCAAACTTCTTGTATGGGGTGGTTCTTGTCGTTAATGGGTTTCGGTGATACTTGTAACTGTCTAAGTACCCGTTAATATTTCTCCCATTGTGGAACCGGCTAGGAGTCTCCCTGGAGGGGTTTTGGGGGCCTCCGAATTCTTGTTGTGAGTACCTGCGAACGGCTCTCTCATCGTAGAGCCGCGGGGAATTTGCGTATCAATGTCTTTGATGGTCCCTTAATTGCCCAGTACAATAGCCCCCGTTTGTGTATGGAAAACCGATTCCAGCACTTATATTTCTTGCTTCGGTGTTAGAAATGCAAAACAATCGCGTCTTGTCTTATATCAATATGCTGAGCACTGTCCGATCTTGCTGAAATGTTTATTGAAACGCCATCTTGTCTGCCTACTGAGAAATCTGGAACCTTCTGCCACGAGGCGCGGTGGCCATTTTACAGGCTTCTTGTGTCCGTTTTTGAACCTGACAGCATTTTTCTGAAATAAAGCTGTTTTTACGAAACTGTATGTCTCTTTCTCATTATTTTGAAATCGCGATAATTTGCGAATCCTACATGACCTATTGCTTCTAAACTCATGCCAACTACTCCTTATGGTCTGTGTGTGCTTTGAATGACTACTGATAGAATCCTGTAAAATGCTCTCGAGCACTTTAACACCTGCAAACAGTAAGCGAGATGAGTTAGAATTCCTTTATTCATACCTCCCATTTGAATATCAGGATCACATTCACTATCCTGTAGGGTTCCTGAACATACTAATCAGCTCGAATCCTCCAATCACTGAATGATACAAATGGTTACAACTCAGACTGTCGCACCTTTTGAGCTGAATTTATTTTGATGGCAGTGACTTATTGCCTAAAATTAATGAAAGGAATAATATTTTCGAACTAATAGATGTATTGGTAGAATGAGACAAAACAACTGGATGGAGAAGACTAATGCAATTTAATGCTGTCTAACATTTGATGAAATCTATTCCTTTTATATAATTGATATAATTGCTCCTGTTAAGGTTGATTAAGCTCGTGTGATAGATCTCAGTATTATTATTTAATTTCCCTATGATTAAACTCTATGGGCCAAAAATTGATGCCGCTACGCGAGAGTACGCACTGTGTACTCTCGCGTATTCTCTCTCCAATTGCCGGTTTTCTGCATGCACTGCGCATGCGCTGAAAACCGGCACTTGGTTTTTGGAAAAGGGGGCGGTTCCTCGGTGCACCGCGTGCGCGCTACAGGCTGCGCGCACGCTGTGCACTTAGTGCTTTGGACGCGCAGGTAAGGACGGAAGATTTTAGAAATGAAAAAAGGAGGAGTAAGACCCACTTTTAACAAGGTAAGTAGTGAATTAAGTATTATTTTGAATTTTTTTTAACAGGTATATCTTTTTTAGAGACTTTAAAGACAGGTAAGTTTATTTTTATAACTTTTTAAAAGATTTAAATTTTTTCAAAAATTTAATTTTTTATTTAAAATGGTTAATTTATTTAACTATACTTATTTTATTAATGTGATGGATTTTTTTAAAATTTAATTGAGGTTTAGCTGTTATTTTGGGGGTGTGTAAGATTCATAGCTTTCACTGCACGTATGTGAAACTTATGAATGGAAGATGGTGTGCTGCCATTGGCTCTAACTGAGTCACGTGATCCCACAGCTCGCACGAATTCACTACGCCGGTGCGATACGCAAGCACTGCCCAGCTGATGTCTAGAACATCAAGTTCGTGCGAGCTGGATCTGAAAAAGCCAACGCGGAGTGAGAGATCGCGCCTGCTCCTTACCCCCGCGGGAACAGAGCGAGATCAATTTCTGGGCCTATATTTGAGTCTAATTTTGATAGAGAAAAATACAGTATATAATATTTGCACATAAATGGCAGAAGAAAATTTCCTGTTTTATACTTTTGTTACTGATTGTTAATTTACAAGCAATTGTTGAGTATTGATCGGGTCTGCGGTGAAAATTGGTCAGACTTTATGTAGAATAATTAGTCCTCTAACTGGAGCTGTTAAATGCCACAAATGATTGTGACTGCTAACACAGTCCTCACTAGAATATTTAGATAATTGAATTAAATATAAGACAAGACATGTTTTGGAGCATTGGATTTAATTAAAACCACTGAGCTGTTTTAATTTGTATTTCACAATATATTTCCAAACCTTCGGTCATTCTAAGCCACCGAATTCCTTCATTGCCTATTTCTTCCCCTTGTAAAGTGTTCTGAGACATTCAGCTATGTGAGGAGTACTACATAAATGTACCTTGCTGTGGTTAATTTCCACTTTGAAAGATACGGAGTTTAATTTTTTTTAACTTCCAACTTCTGAGCCCGTAATTTGCGGTCCACAGTGAAGCAAAGGCATGCGCCGCTGGCCCCGAAGAAAGTTTCCCAAACAGATCTAGCAATCTCTGTGGCGTGAAGTTCGGCTTTTCCGACATTCAATTGAGATCAGTGCAGTGGGGTGGGAAATCCATAGCGCGAGCTGCTGTGACATCAACAAGCTGTCTAAACAACCAATCACAATGCAGAATTCTCACAGACAGGGAACCAGGAAGTGAAGGAACGCCTTTGATTCTAACTTTTGAAAAATGTTATAAAAAGCGAAACAAAGATTGGGGCGCTCACATGGGGAAAAGGCAAAGGCGAAATAAAGATGAACAAACTTTAAAAAAAAATTTAAGTAAAGTTTCTTAAAAATTCTGAAGTTGCGGTCAGTTTCAAAGGGGTAACAACAGCAAACGCTGTTCATTTGCTGTTATTACCCACCGCAAATTCAGGGCCCTTATTTATTTAAATATGCCTGCTCACACAAAAGGGGTAATTTTAACTTCCTCTGTCCGTGAAAACTGCGCAGAACGAGAGTTCAAATTCAAGCAGTACACTCACCGCTCTTTAACTGCCCCGCGGACATTTAGCACCTTTGTTTTCATGGGCGATTCAGGCAGAAGCCTCGTGAATAAATTTAAATTTAAATTAAGGCCCTATGATGTCTTTAGGTCCTCAATACACTTTGAGCGGCCTACTGAGCAGAGTGTGCTCCGCAGACGCTACTCTTGGTAAATCCTGACTGACACCCAACGGAGGAAGGGTCATCGACCTGAAAGGTTAACTCTGTTTCTCTCTCCACAGATGATGCCTGACCTACTAAGTATTTCCAGCATTTTCTGTTTTTATTCCTGTCAGCTTATGTTTAAAACTTACCTTTACGAGGCGAGGTGGGCTCCTCCGGGCCCCACAAAGAAAATTTGGGTCACTGCCACCTTGGGCTCCCCCCTTCCAACCCATGAAACCCTCCCAAGCAATGTTCCTGTTAAGCCCGCGTAGGCCGCTCACCGGCTTTTATATGGGAAAAACAGCGCATGAATGAATTTGAATGGGCCGCGCAGCCAGTTAAAGGGTCCGCACACTGAAAAAAACCCAAGAGGGAACATTGTTCCAAAGCCCCCTCCTTTCCCCCGATGACTTACCTGAGTACTGGGCTGGAGGCCACGCGGTGTTCGCATACCACAAGTCGACGAGCTGACTCAGGATACCCGTTTTGGGCGGACAACTAACTGCTGGAATGTTAATAAGGCCAGGCCATTAAAATTGACTGGGCCTCCCACCAATGTCCCCTCTAATTTTTTTTGTACTGAGCGGGCCGCAAACTCATTTGAGCGCGACCTTTTCGTCCGTGAGCAAATTTTTTAAAACAACAACGTCTTTCACAAAAACAACAGCAACAGCCACCGCTTAAAAGCATATATACAGTAATGCCATATTGCCACCCCACTGTCTCAAATCATGAGACAATCAGACAAGGTTCTATACAAGTTTCACAAAACTTCTCTGCTTTTGAATTCTATTCCTCGAGAAATGAACCCCAGTGCTTTATTTGCACTTTTATGGCTTTTTTAACCTGCGTTGCTACTTTTAATGACTTGTGAATCCATATCCCTAGATCCCTTTGCACCTCTACTCCATTTAAACTCTTAGGCCGCGATGTCGCTTTCCGAGGTGGGTCCGGTGCGGCCGGGGTCGGTGGCGGGGTGCAACTACACTGCTGGCTCCATCCCGCTCTGTGAAAAGAATTTTACCCTGATTGGGCTTGTTAAGCCCGGACAGCGTGTTTGCTGGCCAATTGAAGGAAGTAGGTCTGATGACGCCACTTAATAATGCGTCATCAGCCGGTCTCCTTAAAGGGACCATGCACAAATTGATTTTGACAGTTCTGCTGTCAGTGTTCTGCAGTATTGAGGTGCTGCAAACACTGACAAGCACTGCACAGAGGTGCACGGCTGCACCTAGGCTCTCCTATGACTCCCTTCATATGCTTATGGAGGGAGTCACAGTACACAGGAAGGTCCTCTTCCCTTCCTATGGGCGGAAGAGATCTCCCCAGGTGATCAACACAGCTTGGTTGCATATTGCACAGGAGGGCACAAGCAGGGATGTCGTCAGGAGGACCAGGCTGCAGTGGCGCAAACCTTTCAATGATCTTAGTAGATCACGAAACGTTATTGCAAAACCACACTCAACCTCATCCTGCTGTGCCACTCATCACATCTCCATCACTCTGCCTTCCCTACCCTACTCCTGCACATCCTTACTCACACCAACTTACCTTGCACCTCCACCCATCCCTCTCTATCTACATTATCACTTCCCCATCTCACTAGCCACCCCTCACATTCACCCTCATCCTAGTGCAATCATACCAACTAACAGCACACAAGGGTAGGCACTTGGGTGTTTTAGCCAATGTTCATTTAAAGTTTCTGGTAATGTGCTGTCAAACACTGAAATCTTTATTTTCAACACTTTGCGTTCTTGAACAGATTTGTGCGCACCTTTGGAAGTGGCTTAGTGAATTGCAGTAAATGGTGAGACATAACGGTACCCCCCGCAATGGTGATGAGTGTGAAAGGAATGGCTTGGGCGTTGTAGGGATGCTTTATGGTGTTGGTGTGGGGTGGTGCCAACCTGACGCACCATGTGGCAGCCAAGGGTGTACAGCGTCAAGTGAAGTAAATTTGGCTATGGTGAGGCCATCCCTGGCGTCCCGGGCAGCAATGTGGTCGGGTGTTGATGCCGTGTCCTGTGCATCAGTTGCTTGCGGAGAAGGTTGGTGTTGTTGTTGGTGCTGCTGGTGTGCCTGATGCTGCTGGTATTGGGGCTGATTGTGGTGGGATTCTGAGGACCAAGGTGAGATTTTTTCAAGGGCAACGATGCTGATAGGATAGATGGCAGGTGAGGTTGAGATGGCAGAAGTGATCTGTCAATGGTGAGAAAGGTTTTTTCAATGAGGTGACACTGGATAGAGAGTTAGCTCCAAACACTTGCAACCTGCATAAAGCTCAATCTGTCTTCCAAATGCAGTAAGCAACAGTTTCTGAGCTTGGAAAGTGAACAGCTGTGAGATGGGAGCTTTTATAGATCATTTGCAGCTGTCAAGTAAAGAAATCATCCCGTGCTGACACAATATCCGACCTCCTTACCTGACGTGATCCCCACACAATGGGGAAGCCGTTGGCGAACTCTAAAATCTAAAGGTAAGCAGAAAATACTTGTTAATTGCCTCTTAACAATCTCTCTAATGATGTAAATTGCCTCCCCCGCCGTTTGGTGTCGGGTTTATTCAACGCTGACAGACCCGACATCTGGGAGACTAGAGTGGAGGCGGGTTGACAGCGGGTTCCCTACCCGCTGTAAAAAAAAAACATTTTCCCAACCGACCCTCCTCCAAATGCCCCCGCTGACCCCCCGAAAAATTCCCCCCTTATTTTCCAAGAAGTAGGTAGCCTCCTTATTCCTCCTACCAAAATGCACCACCTCACACTTATCTATATTGAAATTTTTTGTCATTCACATGCCCATTCTACAAGTTTGTTTATGGTAGAATTAATTAAAAGCTTTTAGTTCATCATGTACAAACTCTATTTTTTTTAAATTACTTGTCAGAAATGACTAGGATATAAAAGAACTGCATAATAATGCATTAACACTTTAGAAACATCACTCAGTTACACGGATATGCATTGACCAACAATCCAAAAGCCCAAGGTGAGCCAAAAGAGGCATATCTATTCGTGCAATTTGTATTCATTTTAAAGTGTTCAACGTATTAGCCCATCCATCATGTCACTTTAGCAATGGCTGCACAAGCAGCAGGAGCAGCGGATTTCCTATGGCGTTGACATGCTGTACGTCCACATAAGTTATTGGAATATTCATCGCAATACAACCAGACAACCAACAAATATGAAGTGCTGTAGTCTTTAGTTCACAGTATTAAAAAGAACTGAACAAAAACAGGTATGTGTATTTTCAACTTCAATCACTTCCATTAATAAAGGTGGTCTTCTTGAACCAGCACACCCCCATGTAACATGTCAGAAATGCAGCACTTATTTCTGTGCTGTCACCATTCTATGATTCTATGTGGTACTAGCTGAAGTGCTCTTGCAGAGAGCCGGCACGGGCTCGACGGGCCGAATGGCCTACTTCTGTGCTGTAACCATTCTATGATTCTATTCACAAGTGCAGAAAAACACATACACAATTTGTGTCACTGAATTAAAAACAAAAAAAAGCTATGATTTAACAGAAATAAACATTAATCTTTCTTGCTGGACAGGAGAACCAATCAGACTGACTTGGAAATGTTTTCTAATATGTTGACGTGAAGATGTTAATTTACAAATTTCGCTTCTTATGTTTTTTCTCTCAAACATTCTCCATAATATTAATCCCTGCTCTTATCACAAAAAGTGTTGAATTATTTTAGGTACTTCCCAATTAAATAGTGGGAAACAAACTTCATTGTACTCTCAATTTTAAATCTCCTATTTCAAACATTTATTCCAAGTCAAAATTGTACATTATCAGTTTAATCAAAGTACTTTCTGTGTCTTTCTCAATAAACAAATAGTAGTTTCTTCTAAAGTAGCTTCCTGCAATTTTTATACATCATTACATAACTCGGTTTCTATTAACACTCCATTAAACGTTTAAGAGGAAATCTATATTTACATTATTCCTGGGACTTGTTAACACTTTGGAACGACAGACAAAATAAAATGGTTTGTGTTTTTTCCCTTTTTTGGTTCTCTTCCTAAATGTCTTAATGATATTTTTTTTAAGTCAATAAAATGTAATATGTAACTCCGACAAATCCTCCCCACCCTTCCCCTCCTCAACAGCATGGTTGCATGCTTGTGTAAAGCTACTCACTTCAGTCGATCGTTCAAAATCAAACATTGAGAAATTTCAATTTTAAAATGTTTTAAGCATTTCAGACCCTCTTTAAAAGCATTTGGACTTCAAGACCTGGTTGAAACTTGTTTCGATGAGGGGAAAATTGATTTTTGTTTCTGTTTCTTCCAAAATCATATTCGAAACTTAGGGGGAAAGAAGTATTTTTAACACTCATTTTTTGTGAAAAGTTCATTAATAATCTTTAAATTCTTTCAAGTCTCATTGCAGCTTTGACAGAAGAAGTTGCTCCAAGTTTCTCTTTCCCTCTTCAATGCTGTCATTAAACATACAACAAAAAATAATAAAATAAACTCTAATTCCAAACGGAGCTCAAATAAGAAAGTGAATAAAGTGGTTAAACTGCCTAAGAAGGCGGTGAGGTTATCAATCCCCAGCCTCGACGATGAGTTGGGATCAGTTTTGGAGAAGTTGTTTCCTCTTTTTCTGCTGCCGTTTCCTCTGTCTCCCATAAACTCTGAGGTACAAACGGGGGCACAAACTTTTTCCCCTCTCTCATAACATGATTTAAATAACCCTGATAGACTCTTTCAAAAAGGGGACAACACCTGGCAAAATTTAACTGGAACTTACTGCGGGACATTCAACATTCATTTTTTTCCGGCTTTAAGCAATTTTCTGAAATGTTTTTAAATTCTCATTTTTGTTTCACCGGGGGCCTAAAACTTGTCTGCTTTAGCCTCCTTCAGCAACTATTGTACAAATGCTGCACCTCCACCTGTGTTGTTCCAAAGTGCGGCTGCCACTCAGTCCCCGGGAACGGACTACAAGCGTCTGGACTCTCACCCCTCTCTCTTTTCCTCTCTCTCTCGCTGTCCCTTTCTCCCTCTGTTTCTCTCTCTATCTCTCTCTGTCCCTGTCTCTCCCCCAGGCTCTCTCTCTCTCACCCAGTCTCTCTCTCTCTCTCTCTCTCCCCAGTCTCTCTCTTTCCCCCTACATAAAAACATAAGAAATAGGAGCAGGAGTAGGCCATTCGGCCCCTCGAGCCTGCCCCACCATTCAACAAGATCATGGCTGATCTGATCTTGGCCTCAATGCCACTTGCCCGCCCGCTCCCCATAACCCTTGACTCCCCTGTTGCTCAAATATATGTCAATCTTCGCCTTGAATATATTCAATGACTGAGCCTTCACAGCTCTCTGGGGTAGAGAATTCCAAAGATTCACGACCCTCTGAGAGAAGAAATTCCTCCTCATCTCCGTTTTAAATGGGCGACCCCTTATCCTGAAACTGTGCCCCCTAGTTCTAGATTCCCCCACGTGGGGAAACATCCTGTCTGTATCTACCCTGTCAAGCCCCCTCAGAATCTTATATGTTTCAATAAGATCACCTTTCATCCTTCTAAGCTCCAATGAGTATAGGCCCAACCTGCTCAACCTTTCTTCATAAGACAACCCCTTCATCTCAGGAATCAACCTAGTGAACCTTCTCTGAACTGCCTCCGATGCAAGTATATCCCCAAAAATAAGTGCGAGGATCGCGATGCGCGATTAACCCATGCCGGTTGAGTGGAATGCAATCAGCACACTATCTTTGCACTGCCTGCTAATTATAATGATTTCTACGTGCAGCCAGCGCTGCCCACGCTGTTTATTGGCTGCATGCATCAGCAGCAGGCCCAATATCGTTACTAACTTGCACTAACTGAATCTAGCCTGCACTACTTAAAGCTAGCCTGCACCTCTTAACGGGGAGGTGCATTGTGGGTGGAGTAGGTGCTGGGAGTTGTTCTGCAATTGAATCTTACCTGGGAAAGAGAGAAGAATGGCTGACCATGGCACTGCACTGGAGGTCTTGGTGCAGGAGGTGGAAAGGAGGAGAGCCATCCTGTATCCTCAGGGGAGCAGGAGGCCCTCCACACACACGTTTAGAAGGCAGTGGGAACAGATAGCCACAGAGGTCAATGCCAGGTGTTTAACCCCAAGGACCTGTATGCAGTGCCGCAAGAAGTTTAATGACCTCACACGAGTGGGCAAGGTCAGTGAATGCATCATCAAATGCCATATCCTACTGACTGCACCAATAGGCTCAGCCACTCCTCAATTCACCACACCCCCATCAATCATAAGAACATAAGAAATAGGAGCAGGAATAGGCCATTCAGCCCTTCGAGCCTGCTCCGCCATTCAATGAGATCAAGACTGATCTTCTGCATCAATTCCATTCACCGGCCCTATCACCATATCCCTTGACGCCCTTACTAGTCAGAAATCTATCGACTTCTGTTTTGAATATACCCAATGACTGAGCCTCCACAGCCCTCTGGGGTAGAGAATTCCAAAGATTCACCACCCTCTGTGTGAAGAAATTTCTTCTCATCTCAGTCCTAAATGGTCTACCCTTTATCCTGAGGCTGTGGTCCCTGGTTCTAGACTCCCCAGCCAAGGGAAACACCTACCAACAATTTCTATCAATAAGGGTTCATAGCTAACATTCATATCCTTCACCTCACCCTCACACACTTACCATTGCTGCAAGCCTCATACCCACATCTCACAGCTTACACACACTGGCAGCTATTCAACCATGGCAGCCACATCACCCAAACATATTGCACGACACTCACTGACACTTTTCCCTCTCTCTTGCAGGAGAAGGTAGCGCACAACCGGAGGCAGCAGAAACTAACCGGAGGGGAGAGGCGCGCCTGCATGTTCTAACCCCCATGGAGGAGACAGTGCTGGCCATTATGGGAAGGGCCATTGCTGAGGTGGGGCTGAATCCATTGAAGATGATGGTATCCTCATACCTAATCCTCCTTCTCACATCCCACTTCTCCTTCATCCCTAACTCTCTTCTGATTTAAGCAGCAGATGGTGTAAGCATGCACTTCTTACTTTCTCCTCTCCCCTCAACACAACCCAACCCTTGTCCCTTTTTCATTTCAGATATCAAGAACTGCCACCTGTCCAGACAGTGGTGGAAGAGCAAGAAGACAGTGAAGATGAAGGCACACCATCACTCGATTTCACACTCGCAGCCACCAGCTCAGATACTGACTCTCCGTGTAATTTAGAGGAGAGCATAGAGGCGGGATCTGCACGTGGTGAGACCTCGGGCAAAACAGCCCCAGGGCAGGGGGAAAGGAGAGTGCAGGTGCCAGCTCGCCAGAGGGCAAGGTCACACACTAGCTCTGCTGCAGAGAACTTAGATGAAGACTTCAATGGGCCAGGCTAAAGAAAAAGGCTGATAGGTGTACACAATGAAATGCTTGGTGTATTGGAAAGCCTGCCAGAAAGCCTGTGCTCAATGTCAAGGAACATGGAGAAGTCTGGCACCATATTGGCACAGGGCTTTGCGCAAAGCTTGGAGCCCATCCTTTCCCACATGGAACAGGCGGCCAACTCCTTCAATACACTTGTGGACCCAACCATGATGCAACGCCTGATGGCCGATGTCTCAGCTTCCATTGCAGCACAAGCAGCAGCGACCCAACGTCTGAGTGCTGCAGTGGAAGCTCAGACTACTGTTATCATGACTCTGGACACCAGTGTACAAAGGGACTTCCAGGATGTCACAGCTGTCTAGCAATCTGTTCTCCAACAGATTACTAGGATTGCTAAGGCGCCGCCCCAGGGGAGTGGCAGTGGCTCCATGGAGCACTAGCCTGCTGTCCTCTTTCAGGATGACAGCATTTGTACTCTCTCCTCTGCCACTCGCCAATGCCCTTGCTGTTGCCTGTTAGCCAGCCATCTCAGACTGCTACCGCCCATGTTGAGGTGGTGTAGTCTAAAGCCGGTCCTTCTAGGCCCAGAGCTACTTGAGGTCATCCTCCAAGGCTATCTGCAGTCTGCTCCACTGAAAGTCAGCAGCCTTCCACCAGCCATGCTGCAACCACTGGGGTAGCACCTTGTAAGAGCCATTGAACAGGCAAAGGCACACAGAAGACAGGCACTAAGGGAATGTACAAGGGGGATTAGTTTATTTTTGCATGCAATATGACATGATTTCATTTATAAATTTGGATTGGAATGTGTATTTTGTGTTGCCTTTTATTTTTGCATTGTGGACAAGAGGACGATGTGATGGTCAGTGGCAGAGGGAAGGGAAGGAGTGTGGGTCTGTAGGTGAATGGGGAATTGGGGTTGAAGTTACTGGTATCACTCTTGAATTAGTTGTTCTCCTACAGCCCGGGCAGAAAGGGGCTGTCTAGGTTGCAGCCTCCCTTTCTCTCCTCTTCTTCTTCCTCCTCCTCTTCCTACACCACCTCCTCCTCCGTCCCCCCCTCCTCGTGCTCTTGCTCCTCAGCTTTTCGCCTGATAGGTGGTGGCAAGGGCTGTTCCCTCATAGCATAGAAGCATGGAAGATAGGAGCAGGAGTAGGCCATTTGGTCCCTCGAGCCTGCTCCGCCATTTAATGAGATCATGGCTGATCATCCAAATTCAGTACCCTGTCCCTGCTTTCTCCCCATATCCCTTGATCCCTTTAGCCTTCAGAAATATATCTATCTCCTTCTTGAATATATTTAATGAATTGGCCTCAACTGCCTTCTGTGGTAGAGAATTCCACAGGTTCACCACTCTCTGGGTGAAGAAATTCCTCCTCATCTCAGTCCTAAATGGCTTACACCTTATCCTTAGACTGTGACCCCTGGTTCTGGACTCCCCCGCCATCGGGAACATCCTTCCTGCATCTAGTCTGTCTAGTCCTGTTAGAATTTTATAAGTTTCAATGAGATCCTCTCTCATTCTTCTAAACTCTAGCGAATATAAGCCTAATCGACCCAATCTCTCTTCATACGTCATTCCTGCCATCCCAGGTATCAGTCTGGTAAATCTTCGCTGCACTCCCTCCATGGCAAGAACATCCTTCCTCAGATAAGGTGACCAAAACTGCACACAATACTCAAGGTGTGGTCTCACCAAGGCCTTGTACAACTGCAGCAAGACATCCTTGTTCCTGTACTCGAATCCTCTCGCTATGAAGGCCAACATACCATTTGCCTTCTTAACCGCCTGCTGCACCTACATGCTTACCTTTTAGCGAGTGGTGCACAAGGACTCCCAGATCTCATTGCACTTCCCCTTTTCCCAATCTATTGCTGTTCAGATAATAATCTGTCTTCCTGTTTTTGCCACCAAAGTGGATAACCTCGCATTTATCCACATTATACTGCATCTGCCATGCATCTGCCCAATCACCCAACCTGTCCAAATCATACTGGAGTTTCTCTGCATCCTCCTCACAGCACACACGCCCACCCACCTTTGTGTCGTCTGCAAACTTAGAGATATTACATCTAGTTCCCTCGTCTAGATCATTAATATATATTGTGAATAGCTGGGGTGCTAGCACCGATCCCTGCGGTACCCCACTAGTACCCTGCCACTCGGAAAAAGACCCATTTATTCCAACTCTTTGCTTCCTGTCTGCCAATGTTCTCTATCCAAATTAGTACCTTACGCCCAATCCCATGTGCTTTAACTTTGCACGCTAATCTCTTATGTGGGACCTTATCAAAAGCCTTCTGAAAGTCCAAATACACCACATCCACTGGTTCTCCCTTATCTATTCTATCAGTTACATCCTCAAAAAATTCCAGTAGATTAGTCAAGCATGATTTACATTTTGTAAATCCATGTTGACTTTGTCCGATCCTGTCACTGTTTTCCAAGTGCTCTGCTATTACATCTTTTATAATGGACTCTAGCATTTTGCCCACTACCGATGTCAGGCTTACCGGTCTATAATTCCCCGTTTTTTCTCTACCACCCTTTTTTAAATAGAGGGGTTACATTAGCTACCCTCCAATCCATGGGAACTGTTCCAGAGTCTATAGAATTTTGAAAGATGACCAGCAATGCATCTACTATTTCTAGGGCCACTTCCTTAAGTACCCTAGGATGTAGATTATCAGGCGCTGGGGATTTATTGGCCTTATATCCCATCAATTTCCCTAACACCTTTTCCCTGCAAATACTGATTTCATTCAATTCCTCTCTCTCATTAGACCCTATGTTCCCCGACATCTCTGGGAGTTTATTTGTGTCCTCCTTTGTGAAGACAGAACCAAAGTATGTATTTAATTGGTCTGCCATTTCTTTGTTCCCCATTATAAATTCCCCTGATTCTGACTGCAAGGGACCTATGCTTGACTTCACCAATCTTTTTCTCTTCACATATCTATGGAAGCTTTTACAGTCAGTTTTTATGTTCCCTGCAAGCTTACTCTCATATTCTATTTTCCCCCTCTTAATTAATCCCTTTGTCCTCCTTTGCTGAATCCTAAACTGCTCCCAATCCTTAGGTTTGCTGCTTTTTCTGGCCAATTTATATGTCCTCTCCTTGGATCTTATGCTATCCCTAATTTCCCTTGTTAGCCACGGTTGAGTCATCTTTTTTGTTTTATTTTTATGCCAAACAGGGATGAACAAATTCTGCAGTTCATTCATGCAATCTTTAAATGTTTGCCATTGCCTATCCACCGTCAACCCTTTAAGTAATGCTCCCCAATCCATCCTAGCCAACTCGCGCCTCATACCATCATAGTTTCCTTTATTTAAATTCAGGACCCTAGTCTTTGAGTCAACTACTTCACTCACCATCTTAATGAAGAATTCTATCATATTATGATTGCTCCTCCCCAAGGGGCCTCGCACAACAAGATTGCTAATTAATCCTTTCTCATTACATAATACCCAGTCTAAGATGGCCTGATCTCCAGTTGGTTCCTCGACATATTGGTCCAGGAAACCATCCCGTATACACTCTAGGAATTCCTCCTCCACAGTATTGTTACTAATTTGGTTAGCCCAATCTATATGTAGATTAAAGTCACCCATGATAACTGCTGTGCCCTTATTGCATGCGTCTCTAATTTATTCGTTTAATGCCATCCCCAACCTCAGCATTACTATTTGGGGGTCTGTATACAACTCCCACTAACGTTTTCTGCCCCTTGGCATTTCTCAGCTCTACCCATACAGATTCCACATCATCAGAGCTAATATCCTTCCTTACTATTGCGTTAATCTCCTCTTTAATCAGCAATGCTACCCCACCTCCTTTTCCTTTTTGTCTGTCCTTCCTGAATATTGAATACCCCTGGATGTTGAATTCCCAGCCTTGGTCACCCTGGAGCCATGTCTCCGTAATCCCAATTCTATCATATCCGTTTACATCTATTTGCGCAGCTAATTCATCCACCTTATTACGAATGCTCCTCGCATTAAGACACAAAGCCTTCAGGCTTGTTTTTTTAACACTCTTAGTCCTTTTAGAATTATTATTTACTGTAGCCCTGTTTGATTTACACCCTTGATTTCTCTGCCTTCCACTTTTGCTTTTCTCCTTCCTGTCTTTTGCTTCTATCCTTGCTTCCCTTTCCTCTGTTTCCCTGCACAGGTTCCCAACCCCCTGCCATTTTAGTTTAAACCCTCCCCAACAGCACTAGCAAACACTCCCCCTAGGTCATCGGTCCCAGTCCTGCCCAGGTGCAAACCGTCCAGTTTGTACTGGTCCCACCTCCCCCAGAACCGGTTCCAATGTCCCAGGAATTTGAATCCCTCCCCCTTGCACCATTTCTCTAGCCACGTATTCATCTGAAATATCCTTCTATTTCTACTCTGACTAGCACGTGGCACCGGTAGCAATCCTGAGATTACTACCTTTGAGGTCCTATTTTTTAATTTACCTCCTAACTCCCTATATTCAGCTTTTAGGACCTCATCCCGTTTTTTACCTATATCGTTGGTACCTATATGCACCACGACAACTGGCTGTTCACCCTCCCCCTCCAGAATGCACTGCAGCCGCTCCGAGACATCCTTGACCCTTGCACCAAGGAGGCAACATACCAACCTGGAGTCTCGTTTTCGGCCGCAGAAACGCCTATCTATTCCCCTTACAATAGAATCCCCTATCACTATAGCTCTCCCGTTCTTTTTCCTCCCGTCCTGTGCAGCAGAACCACCCATGGTGCCAGGAAGTTGGCTGCTGCTGCCTTCCCCCGATAAGCCATCTCCCTCAACAATATCCAAAGTGGTATATCTGTTTGAGAGGGGGATGTCCACAGGGGACCCCTGCACTACCTGCCTGCACCTACTACTCTGCCTGGTGGTCACCCATTCCCTTCCTGCCTGTGCAGCTTTTACCTGCAGTGTGACCAACTCCCTAAACGTGCTAGCCACGATGTCCTCAGCATCGCGAATGCTCCAGCATGCATCCATTCGCAGCTCCAGCGCCGCAATGCGGTCTGCCAGTAGCTGCAGCTGGATACACTTCCCGCACACATGGTCAACAGGGACACAGGAAGTGTCCCTGATTTCCCACATAGTGCAGGAGGAGCATGCCACAGGGCTGAGCTGTGCTGCCATGACTTACCCTTTAATTAATTTAAATTAACTCAAATCAATACCACAAATTACACTACAATTAAATGATATACTCAAGGGCCCTTGTATACTAGCTCTCCCTGCTACACAACAGAGACCTTAGAAACTATAACCACAAAAATTAGAACCTTCTAAACTCTATAAACTATTAACCTTAACTGTCAAACTATAGAGTAGTATAAATACTCACCTGGCCCTACTCACTCAATCAGCTGCTTCCTCTTGTCCGCATCACTTTTTGAATTGTGACGTGGCTCTGGAACGCCGCCGCTGGTCTGTGAGACTGGTAAGCCTCTGAAAAAAAGCCCGCGAAAGTGAGTTTAAATACTCACTGTGCTGCTGCTCTCTCCGCTCCCGACACTGGCCTCTGAAAAAAGCCCGTGAAAGTGAGTTTAAATACTCACTGTGCTGCTGCTCTCTCCGCTCCCGACACTGGCCTCATGATGGCGAGGTTATGCAGCATGCAGCATACCATCACAAATCTTGAGACTCGCTCAGCTGAGTACAGCAGGGCTCCTCCAGGCAGCAGACTCATTGGGGGGAATTTTGCCAGCCCTGGGGAGGCGGGTTTGGCGGCGGTACTGCTGGAAAATGGCAGAATCTGGGGGCGGGTGCCCATCCCCCAACCTGCCTCCGTGCCATCTTGCCAGGAGGCGGGTAGCCGACCCGCGCTGTGAGCCGCCTCCCCGAGGCGGGAAGGGGATTACAGCCACTTAACTGCCTGTTAACAGGTAGTTAACAGGCAGTTAAGAGGATTATCCCCATTTTACCCCTGCAAGTGCGGGCTTCCCGACATCGGGAAACCCCGCCAGGGTCAGCGAGGCGAGCAGAGGGTCTGCGGGGGTTGGAGGGGTCCAAAAATGCGCTGTGGAGGTGAGTGATGGGTACAAGTGTGGAGAGGTGAATATGTGAGGTGAGTGAAAAGTGATAGGAAATGTTTACTTACCTTTGTTTCTTCCTGCAGGCTTCAACAGTTGGGGAACTGGAGACTCTCGCATCTCATCGGCAGAGATGACAGATGGCTGCTGCATTCTCCGATTTCTGCTCACAAAGGAGGTTTGATGAGTCTTGAATACAAGGACTCATCAAACAACAGAGAATGTCAGTGTTTGACAGCTTCACAGAGCTGTCAAACAATGACAATTCATCTGTCAAAATTTTTTGACAGATGAAACGTCATACGCTGATGTTCTCTGTCACCGGCTTTCCCTTAATTGGCCTGCTAAACCCGCTGGACGGGCTTAACAAGGTCAATCAAGGGAAAATAGCGTGGGTTGGCCAGAAGTCGATGGAGCCGGGACTAAAACCCGACAAGTGGGAGTCCCGCCTCCAAAAGCTCCCCATTGGCAAAATCCAGCCCATTGTTTCAGGATGCCAATGGTCTGCTCTATCAGATTTCTTGTGGCAAAATAGCTCATGTTGTTTGCCTGCTGCGCACGTGCGTGGGTTGTGCACCAGGGTCATGAGCCATGTCGTCAGTGGATAGCCCTTGTCACCCAGTAGCCACCCTTTGGTTTGCCGTGATGGTTAAAATACAGCTGGCAAAGAGGACTCCCACAGAATGAATGCATCGTGACTGCTGCCAGGATACAGGGCATTGATGCGCAGTCAATGCTCACACACCAGCTGCACTTTGAGGGAGTGGAATACCTTTTGGTTCAGTTACATGGCAGAGTTGACATGAGGCACACGCAAAGCAATATGCATTCAGCCAATGACACCATTCACCATGGGGAAGCTTGCAATCCTTGCAAACCCTCATGCTCGCTCCGTTTACTTCTCTGGCAAGAGGGAATGAGATGAGCCTCAGTGACCTCTCCTATGCAGCAGAGCAATGCAAACTGCGAGATGTTGCTAATATCTCCAGCTTCAGCCTGGAAGGAGCCAAGCGCATAAAAGTTCATCGTCATGGTCACCTTCACAGCCACTGGCAATGCAGTCCTCGCCCTGCTCTGAGGTTGCAGTTGTGGCTCCAACAGGTGGCAGATTTCAGTGAGGACGTCCTTATTGAAGTGCAGACATCTCACACATTGTTCCTCACTGAGGTTGAGGTAGGAGAATTTCTCCCTGAACACCCTGGGTGGATATGGCCTCCTACTGAGAGCCCTTCTCCCCCTCCTTCTCCCCCCCCTCTTCTAGCAGCTTGCCCTGCTCAGTGTGCCCTCTGTTCATTCTCCAAGTCATGCTATATTCCAAGGAGAATGCCTACTCGTGCACCCATGTCTGTCAGCAAGTGTGATGTGGAGATGCCGGTGTTGGACTGGGGTGGACAAATGTGAGAAGTCGCACAACACCAGGTTATAGTCCAACAGTTTTATTTGAAATCACAAGCTTTCGGAGCGGCTGCTCCTTCGTCAGGTGAAGTGCTCCTTCGTCAGACTTCACCTGACGAAGGAGCAGCGCTCCGAAAGCTTGTGATTTCAGTACAAAGAAGGTTCACTCGGTTAATCCCGGGGATGAGGGGATGGACATATGAGGAGAGGTTGGGTAGATTGGGACTCTACTCATTGGAGTTCAGAAGAATGAGAGGCGATCTTATTGAAACATATA
Source organism: Squalus acanthias (assembly GCA_030390025.1). Classification (NCBI taxonomy): domain Eukaryota; kingdom Metazoa; phylum Chordata; class Chondrichthyes; order Squaliformes; family Squalidae; genus Squalus; species Squalus acanthias. The sequence continues at coordinate 91,154,791 of CM059426.1, forward strand.
AGATTGTGAAGGGGTTGGATCGGGTGGATGCGGGGAGGATGTTCCCGATGATGGGTGAAACTAGAACTAGGGGGCATAGTCTTAGAATAAGGGGCTGCTCTTTCAAAACTGAGATGAGAAGGAACTACTTCACTCAGAGGGTGGTAGGTCCATGGAATATGCTGCCTCAAAAAGCTGTAGAAGCTACATCATTACATAAATTTAAAACAGAAATAGACAGTTTCCTAGAAGTAAAGGGAATTAAGGATTACGGGGAGCGGGCAGGAATTTGGACATGAGTCTAGGTTCGGATCGGTCATGGCCCTGTGGGTAGCGTAGCGGGCCCAGAGGCCGTGTAGCCTGATCCTGCTCCTATTTCGTGTGTCCAATTCTGTTAGGTTCAGGAGATGGTTCTGTGATAGTAGATTGGCAGTTAGGATCAGATCAGCCATGATCTTATTGAATGGCCTACTCCTGCTCCTATTTCTTATGTTCTTATGTTCTTATAAATAAAACTGTTGGACTATAACCTGGTTTTGTGCGACTTCTCACATTTGTCAGCAAGTGGTTTGTGCAGAAGCCTTGAAGTCAGGAAAACATCTTCAGCACACCTGCCACACTACTCCCTGTAGACTTTAGCAACTTTAAACAACTATAGAAAGCACCAAACACTTGTAGAATCATAGCAACAGCTTCTACAAACTCAGCAACAGCTACTAAAATTAAAATAGCAACTAACCTATAAGTAGTTGATTATCCCTTTAAATAGCGGTGGTGGGGGTCCTTCCTGCTGCTGAAAGCTTGTTCAAAGCTAGGTTAAGAGAGGGCGTTAGCTGGAGTGTTGAAATCCAAAATGGCACCGCTGGCTTCAAATCAGTGTTGCACGCTGATTGATGTCATCATCTGCCAACTCTACATACTGCCAGTGGACATTCACTCTGCACATGGTAACACCCTCACCAATATGGCGTCTGGCATGTGTGCCTCAGGCACAATTTTGGAGCCAAATGGCATTCGTAGCACTGAAAAAAACGGGCGCTAAGGTTCTGAATTTTGCACCCCTTTCCTGTAAGAAAGTGAAGTAGTATTTTAATGCCTGCGTGGTTCTGTAAATAACAGAAAGATAAATTGGGGCTGATTTTCTCTGTGCACTGTCTAACAAAGTCATAAATAACAGGCCTGGGTATATTTTCCAACTACCATTGTTCTTGTATGAACTATTAACTCATTCATATTAAGTCCCTTTGTGCACTTCTAAACACAGGCATTAGCTAGTTCATTTTATTTTTTTTCTATTTGGAAAATACGCCTCTTGTGTAACAAACTCATAAACCAGTTCTTTCTGAATGGGTTTATGATTTTGTTACACAAAAGTATTTCCCCTACTTATCGATCCCATTGTTTTCAGAACCACACAGATGATAAAAAATAACTACTTCATGGGGTGGAAATTTGTTTTGGCCCGTTTTCGTGCCTGAGACAGGAGGTGCGCTGGGACCGTAGGGCAGAAGCCCGAGGCATCAGCATATTGCCGGCGAGTTATGATCGACAATCGGGTGTCCAGAAGCAGCTCGCCAGTTCCACGAGGACAAAGATGGGCCGGCTGATTCCTCGGCAGTGGCCCTCAGGTAGGTTCTGTGAGGAGGAGAGGAAGGCAATCCAGAAGGAGGGAGGCAATTGGGAGCGGCCGACAACTGCAAGTATATTTTTAAAAGCTTCCCCTTTTGGTAGTGGCCTCCAGCGGTCTCTTTAAGGAATGCCAGTTAGCCTGTATGTAGACTTGGTTATCCTGAATGCAGCTGGCCTGGTGCATTGGGAAGGGGACCTCCCTCCTTCTGGATTGCCTTCCTCTCCTCAAAGAGAGGATAGGGGTGGGAGCCCCTTGGTGTTAATCTCCAATTCACTGCTTGGATGCTGAGGAGTCTTGTCAGGCCTTGGAATTTAGAGCTGAAAACGATGCTACTTTGTGGTGCTGCAGCCACCAGCAAACTAGGATGATTGTGTCAGGGCTCTGAACATACAAATGCATCACATAAAGGGGCTCATTACCCGAGGTGCCATGTACTCTCCTGAGAACCATATCAAAAACCTAAGGCCAATTAGGGGGAAAACATATTGGGAGAAAACCTCTCCGATTCCTCTAAGCAATCAAAACTATTCCAGGAAACCACATTGACCATGACTTATATTATTTGGTACCTACCTCTTGTAAGATGTGATCTCTGCTCCAGCCAGTTCAGGACGACATTCAGGCTTGGGCCGATAAGTGGCAAGTAACATTCGCGCCACACAAGTGCCAGGCAATGACTATCTCCAACAAGAGAGAGTCTAACCACCGCCCCTTGACATTCAACAGCATTATCATCGCTGAATCCCCCACCATCAACATCCTGGGGATCACCATTGACCAGAAACTCAACTGGACCAGCCACATAAATACTACAAGGCACAAGTAAGGAGTGTGATGGAATACTCTCCACTTGCCTGGATGAGTGCAGCTCCAACAACACTCAAGAAGCTTGACACCATCCAGGACAAAGCAGCCCACTTGATTGGCACCCCATCCACCACCTTAAACATTCACTCCCTCCACCACCGGGGCACCGTGGCTGCAGTGTGTACCATCTATAAGATGCACTGCAGCAATTCGCCAAGACTTCTTCGACAGCACCTCCCAAACCCGCGACCTCTACCACCTAGAATGACAAGGGCAGCAGGCGCATGGGAGCAAGTTCCCTTCCAAGTTACACACCATCCTGATTTGGAAATATATCGCCGTTCCTTCATTGTCGCTGGGTCAAAATCCTGGAACTCCTTCCCTAACAGCACTGTGGGAGTACCTTCACCACACAGACTGCAGCGGTTCAAGAAGGTGGCTCACCACCACCTTCTCAAGTGCAATTAGGGATGGGTAATAAATGCTGGCCTTGCTAGTGACACCCACATCCCAGGAATGAATTTAAAAAATGTTAAATGCCAGTTGTCAAATGTAGGCTCATTGACAACATATCGAGATCTGCTTGCAGTTATTTAGTCTCCTCCACAGTCCTAACACCTGCATAAATCTTTGTATCATCTGAAAACTTATGGATTAGTCCCCCAACACCTTCATCTATATCATTAATGTAGTTAGTAAAAAGAAAGGCCCCAACACTGGTCCCTACAGGACACCATTGGTAAATAGTCTCTAAGCAGATCTACAGCTATTGATAACAACTTTCTGCCTGTGGGCATGCAGCCAATTCTTGATCCATTTTATTAGCTTCTCACTAATTCCATTATGGAGTAACCTATTGTGAGGTATCTTATCAAAGGCTTTCTGAAAATCCAGGTAGGCTATCGTCATCCACTAACCTGGTAACTTCTTCAAAGAATTCAATCAAATTAGTAAGACACAACTTTCTTTTCCAGAAGGTGCATTGGGTGTCCCTGACAACTCCTTCGCTGTCACAGCTAGTACAGCTGTGCTGTTTCCTACAGTGGGTAATAGGGAAATGATGCTGAAAGGTTTGTGGCCAACACAGGAAAAGGGTGCTAAAACATTTCGGAAAACACGCCAAGTGGGAGGGGAAGGTGGAAATGAGTCCCACTGGCATTAATGACACTCCACCAGCGATTATAGTGATTGGAGCAAGGAGCAAGATTATAGCCAGGAATCGGAATGATACAGCTATGGTCACTGTAGGGTGATTTTTCTTGGCTTAACAATAAAATAATAATTCAATTCATCAAGAAAGCTACCTTTTGTCCCCATATTGGGATCTGAAGATAAGAGTTACCACGTCCCAGTGACTCTGTGCTGGAACAGCATGCTGATTCTGGGGATGAGAACACAGTACCAGTAAAGGACAGGTATTTAATACTGTAACTATCAATAACAGTACCTCCCACCTGTAACAGGTTTTGCAAGTTAATATTGATACTTTTAAAATGGGTATTTTTTTTTTATTCATGGGATGTGGGCATCACTGGCAAGGCCAGTATTCATTGCCCATCCCTAATTGCCCTTGAGAAGGTGGTGGTGAGCCGCCTTCTTGAACCGCTGCAATCCGTGAGGCGATGGTTTTCCTGGCGGTTTGATACTGAGTGGCTTGCTAGGCCATTTCAGAGGGCAGTTAAGAGTCAACCACATTGCTGTGGATCTGGAGTCACATATAGGCCAGGCCAGGTAAGGATGGCAGATTTCCTTCCCTGAAGGACATTAGTGAAGCAGATGGGTTTTTACGACAATCTGGTAGTTACATGGTCACCATTACTGATACTAGCTTTTTATTCCAAATTTATTGAATTAACGGTATATAAATTCCCAGCTCCCATGGTGGGATTTGAACTCATGTCTCTAGGGTGATTAGTCCAGTCCTCTGGATTATTAGTCTAGTAACATAACCGCTATGCTACCATTCCCAAACATTCCCATTTCTATTGATAAAGCCCAACATAGGAGTTTTCAATGTATTTTGAGGTGGAATGTTGTGTCAGAATTTCCGATATGCACTCTTGGAGCGCAAGGTTGGAAAATGATTTCTTACATAATCAATGTAGTTAATCAATATATACGTTTTCAAGGAAATCTACAAATGTTTGTAAAAGATACAGTGAATGCTGGGAATGAACTGGGGGCGGGCAGGTTACATAGATACATAGATACATAGAAGATAGGAGCAGGAGTAGGCCATCCGGCCCTTCGAGCCTGCTCCGCCATTTAATGAGATCATGGCTGATCCTCCAATTCAGTATCCCGTCCCCGCCTTCTCTCTGTAACCCTTAACCCCTTTTGCCTGTAGAAATATATCTAATTCCCTCTTAAATATATTTAATGAGCTGGCGTACACTGCCCTCTGTGGCAATGTGTTCCACAGGTTCACCACCCTCTGAGTGAAGAAATTCCCCCTCATTTCTGTCCTAAATGGTTTAGCCCTTATCCTTAAATTATTTCCTCTAGTTCTGTTCTCACCCGCCAAGGGAAACATTCCTTCTGCATCTAGTCTGTCTAGACCTGTCAGAATTTTATACACTTCTATGAGGTCCCCTCTCAATCTTCTAAACTCCAGTGTGTACATCCCTAAACTACATAGTCTCTCCTCATAGGTCAATCCCGCCATTCCTGGTATCAGCCTGGTGAATCGCCGCTGCACCCCCTCCATGACAAGAACATCTTTCCTCAGATGAGGCGACCAAAACTGTACACAGTACTCGAGGTGTGGTCTCACCAGTGCCCTGTACAGCTGCAGCAAGGTATCCCTGTTCCTGTATTCCAACCCTTTTGCTATGAAGGCCAGCATACCATTTGCCTTCTTGACCGCCTGTTGCATCTGCATGCTCGCCTTCAGTGACTGGTGTACAAGAACACCCAGGTCTCTCTGTACTTCCCCCTCTCCCAATTTATTGCCATTTAAATAATAATTTGCCCTCCCGTTCCTGCACCCAAGGTGGATAACTTCGCACTTGTCCACATTATAGTGCATCTGCCATTTATCCGCCCAATCACCCAGTCTGTCCAAATCGCTCTGGAGCTTCCTGGTCTCCTCCTCTGAGCCCACCCCCCCTCCTAGTTTAGTGTCGTCTGCAAATTTGGAAATGCTGCATCCGACTCCCTGATCCAGGTCATTAATGTAAATTGTGAACAGCTGGGGACCCAGGACAGATCCCTGTGGTACCCCACTTGTTACTGCCTGCCATTCAGAAAATGAGCCGTTTATTCCAACTCTCTGTTTTCTATCTGACAGCCAGTTCTCTATCCACGTCAATACTTTCCCCTTTATCCCATGAGCTTCAATTTTCCATGCTAATCTTTTATGTGGGACCTTGTCGAAGGCCTTTTGGAAGTCCAGGTACACCACATCTACTGGCTCTCCCCCATCTATTTTACCAGTTACTCCCTCAAAAAATTCCAATAGATTAGTCAAGCACGATTTACCCTTTGTAAATCCATGTTGACTCTGTCCTATCCTGTCCCCATTTGCTAAGTGCTCCGCTATTTCATCCTTAATGATGGACTCCAGCATTTTGCCCACAACTGATGTAAGGCTTACAGGTCTGTAATTACCTGCTTTTTCCCTACCCCCCTTTTTGAATAGTGGGGTAACGTTAGCTACCCTCCAATCCATGGGCACTGTTCCCGAGTCTAATGAATTCTGAAAAATCATACTTAGTGCATCCGCTATCTCTAGGGCCACCTCCTTCAGTACCCTAGGATGCATGTTATCAGGCCCTGGGGATTTGTCCGCCTTCAATCCCTTTAGCTTCCTTAACACCATATCCTTAGAGATATTGATTTGCGTCAGTTCCTCCTTTGCCAATGTCCCTATTTTTCCCGATATCCCAGGGAGGTTTTTTGTGTCTTCCTTCGTAAAGACTGACCCAAAGTATGCATTTAGTTGGTCTGCCATTTCCTTATTTCCCGTTATATATTCCCCCGTATCTGACTGCAATGGACCAACTTTGGTTTTCACCAGTCTTTTCCTCTTGATATACTTATAAAAGCTTTTGGAGTTAGTTTTTATATTTTCCGCCAGCTTGCTTTCGTAAGCTATTTTTCCCCTCTTGATTAAGCCCTTTGTCCTCCTTTGCTCTATCTTAAACTGTTCCCAATCTTCCGCTCTGGCGCTTTTTTTGGCTATTTTATACGCCCTATCTTTGGATTTTATGCTGTCTCTAATTTCCCCTGTTATCCACGGTTGAGTCACCTTTTTAGATTTCCTTTTATGCCAGATTGGTATAAACAATTTTTGCAATTTTGTCATTCTATCTTTAAATGCTTGCCATTGTTTATCTACCTCCCGTCCTCCCAGGAACGTTGTCCAATCAGACCTACTCAGTTCCCGTCTAATGGCATCATAATTCCCCTTGTTTAAATTCAGGACCTTAGTCTCTGAGTCAATTTCTTCGCTCTCCATTTCGAGTGAGAAATCGATCATGTTATGATCGCTCTGACCCAAGGGTCCCCGTACAACAAGATTACTAATTAGTCCCTTCTCATTGCACAGTACCCAGTCCAATATAGCCTGTTCCCGAGTTGGTTCCTCGACATATTGATCCAGATAACCATCCCTTAAACACTCAAGGAATTCCTCCTCCTCATTATTTTTACTGATTAGGCTAGTCCAATCTATATGTAAGTTAAAGTCACCTATGATGACAGCTGTGCTCTTATTGCACGCTTCTCTAATTTCCCTCGTGATGCCCTCCCCAACCTCTATTTTACTATTTGGAGGCCTATATACCACTCCTATTAATGTTTTTTGCCCCTCGCTATTTCTTAGCTCCACCCATATAGATTCTGTATTAACTGAGTTAATATCCTTCCTTTCAATTGCATTTATCCCCTCTTTTACCAGCAATGCTACCCCTCCTCCCTTTCTTTTTTGTCGATCCTTCCTAAATACTGAATACCCCTGTATGTTAAGCTCCCAGCCCTGCTCACCCTGCAACCATGTTTCCGTAATCCCAATTAGATCATAATTATTAACCTCTATTTCCACAGCTAATTCATCTACCTTGTTCCTGATGCTTCTCGTATTAAGGTATAAAACCCTCAGGCTTTTTTTATGCTCACATTTTTTATGAATTAGTTTGGCCCTTTGTTTTTTGTTCCTCACCCTTTTACCATTTATTTCTGTCTGCCTTTCACTTTCCTCTATTTCACTACATAGGTTTCTAGCCCCCTGCCATACTAGTTTAAATGCTCCCGAACTGCTTTATCAAAAATTACCCCGAGAACATCAGTTCCATCTTTGCACAGGTGTAGACCGTCCCTTTTGTATAGGTCACACCTACCACAAAACTGGTTCCAATGCCTCAAAAATTTAAAACCCTCCCTCTTACACCACTGCTCAAGCCACGTATTTAGCCTAACTATCCTGTTCTCTGTTAATATTCAATTTACCACAAGAGCATAAAATTGACATTGGTCTGTTATAGAAACCACCTGATTTTCCTTTCCATTGAGTTAAGTTTTATGTTTCAGTGTAAGTTGAAAATTAACCTCAGAAAGTTTTCAATATGATTTTTCAAACATCATCAAGAAATTTGTCTTTCACTGTATCAAATAACGTCAGAATCCTAAAGTGAGTGAGTGGGGATGTGCTGTGCCTTTTGAGAGTGTGGACTCTGCTCCAGTAGGATTACAGCTGCCAGATTAGTTTATTTTTACTTACCAGCCTTGGTAAACAGCTGGCCTTCACCATCTGGACTAAGATGACATTTTAAAGCTGGGCCACAGTGACAAAAAATACAATCATACATCTTTACCCTCTGAAGAATAGGATCAAAGTTTTGTGTAAGTGTGAATTTTCAACACTCCAAGATATCTGTCAACAAATGAAATTTTGCCATTGTGTTTCTACCTAACTTAGACCGTAAAACACGTTAGAACAAATCTCTCGGTGTATTTAACTACTTCCAGTTACTTTATCATCTGGTTAAAAATCATTGGAAAAATCAAGTAATATACTCACCTGGAAATCTGTGGTAAGAATTCTTGGATTAAAAAGGATAATTATATCCTCTCTCGATGTGGAAAAACAGGTTACTATTAATAAAGGAAGAAAAAGATTTAAAAACTGGGTAAATTGGTTGTTGAAAAATTACATGAATGATAATGAGATGAAATTTCCTCTTCTTGGTTTTACATTATTAATCTCTTAAACTGTATGTTAACAGGATCCTGTTTTCATCATGGGGGAGGAGAAAACTCTGAATTTCATTTTTGTTGTGATGATGTCACAAGCAACGAATTCCTTGATGTTTCAATGGTTTGGTGAAGGGACTTGACACAAATTACATCATCAAGTCAAGAATTTGGAAAAAAGAAAAATCGTTCACCAAACATTATCTAATAAAGACCACCAGTATTTCATAGTACAGGACTTAGCTTGTTATTGCTTTGGCTACAATCGTACTATACTGATAATCTGTAGAATGCAAAGTGCAACTGGCAACATCATAGAATTCTAGAATCATAGAATGGTTACAGCACGAGAATGGTTACAGTAGCGAGAAAGGATCTCAACTCGGAAGATCAGGAAGTAGAATCAGTATGGGTGGAGATAAGGAATAACAAGGGGCAGAAAACATTGGTCGGAGTAGTATATAGGCCCCCTAACAGTAGCTATACCAATGGACAGAATATTAATCAAGAAATAGTAGGAGCTTGCAACAAAGGTAATGCAATAATCTTGGGGGACTTTAATCTTCATATAGACTGGACAAATCAAATTGGCAAAGATAATCTGGAGGACGAGTTCATGGAATGCATTCGGGACAGTTTCCTAGAACAATATGTCATGGAATCAACCAGGGAACAGACTATTTTAGACCTTGTACTGTGTAATAAGTCAGGGTTAATTAGCAATCTCTTAGTAAAGGATCCTCTGGGGCAAAGTGATCATAATATGATAGAATTTCACGTTAATTTTGAGAGTGACTTGCTGAAGTCCGAAACTAGAGTCTTAAACTTAAATAAAGCCAATTACATAGGTATGAGGGGCAAGTTGGCTAAGGTAGATTGGAAACATAGATTAAAAGGTATGGCGGTAGATAAGCAGTGGCGAGCATTTAAAGAAATATTTCATAATTCTCAACAAAAATACATTCCACTGAGAAACAAAAACTCCACGGGAAAAGTGATCCAACCGTGGCTAACTAAAGAAGTTAAGGATAGCATTAGATTGAAAGAAGAAGCTTATAATGTTGCAAATAATAATAGTAAGCCTGAGGATTGGGAGAGTTTCAGAAACCAGCAAAGGTTGACCAAAAAAATGATAAAAAGGGAAAAAATTGAATATGAGAAAAAACTAGCAAGAAATATAAAAGCAGATTGTTAGAGTTTCTACAAGTATGTAAAAAGGAAAAGAATAGCAAAAGTAAATGTTGGTCCCTTAGAGGCTGAGACAGGAGAAATTATTATGGGAATAAGGAAATGGCAGAAACATTAAACAAATATTTTGTATCTGGCTTCACAGTAGAAGACAGAAAAAGCATACCAAAAATGGTGGGGATCCAAGGGTCTAATGAGGGTGAGGAACTTAACATAATTAATATAAGTAGAGAAAAAGTACTAGAGAACTAATGGGACTAAAAGCCGACAAATCCCCTGGACCTGACGGCCTACATCCTAGGATTCTAAAAGAGGTGGCTGAAGAGATAGTGGATGCATTGGGTTTGATCTTCCAAAATTCCCTAGATTCTGGAATGGTCCCAGCGGATTGGAAGATCGCAAATGTAACACCGCTATTCAAGAAAGGAGGGAGAGAAAAAACGAGGAACTACAGGCCAGTTAGCCTGACATCAGTCATCAGGAAAAGGCTGCAATCCATTGTTAAGGAAGTGGTATCAAGTCACTTAGAAAATCATAACATAATTAGGCAGAGTCAACATGGTTTTATGAAAGGGAAATCGTGTTTGACAAATTTATTAGAGTTTTTTAAGGATGTAACTAACAGGGTAGATAAAGGGGAACCAGTGGATTTAGTATATTTGGATTTCCAAAAGACATTCGATAAGGTGCCATATAAAAGGTTATTACACAAGATTAGGGCTCATGGGGTTGGGAGTAATATAGTAGCATGGATAGAGGATTGGTTAACGGACAGAAAACAGAGAGTAGGGATAAATTGATCTTTGTCAGGTTGACAGAGTGTAACTAGTGGGGTGCCGCAAGGATCAGTGTTGGGGCCTCAGCTATTTGCAATCTATATTAATGATCTAGATGAAGGGACCCAGTGTAATGTATCCAAGTTTGCTGATGATACAAAGCTAGGTGGGACAGTAAGCTGTGAGGAGAACACAAAGAGTCTGCAAAGGGATATAGATAGACTAAGTGAGTGGGCAGTAAGGTGGCAGATGGAGTATAATGTAGGGAAATGTGAGGTTATTCACTTTGGTAGGAAGAATAGAAAAACAGAATATTTTTTAAATGGTGCGAAACTTTCAAATGTTGGTGTACAGAGAGATTTGGGTGTCCTCGTGCAAGAAACACAGAAAGCTAGCATGCAGGTACAGCAACCAATAAGGAAGGCAAATGGCCTTTATTGCAAGGGGGTTGGAGTATAAGAGTAAGGAAGTCTTGCAACAATTGTACAGGGCCTTGGTGAGACCACACCTGGAGTACTGTGCACAGTTTTGGTTTCCTTATTTAAGGAAGGATATACTTGCCTTGGAGGCGGTGCAATGAAGGGGCAACACGGTGGCATAGTGGTTAGCACTGGTGCCTCACAGCGCCAGAGACCCGGGTTCGAATCTGACCTCGCGTGACTGTCTGTGTGGAGTTTGCACATTCTCCCCGTGTCTGCGTGGGTTTCCTCCGGGTGCTCCGGTTTCCTCCCACAGTCCAAAAATGTGTGGGTTAGGTTGATTTGGCTATGATAAATTGACCCTTAGTGTTAGGGGGGATTAAATATGTGGGGTTATGGGGATAGGATGGGATATGTTAGGGGGAATTAAATACGTGGGGTTACGGGGGTAGGGTGGGATATGTGTACTGTGGGGATTAAAGCAGGGACAGGGTACTGGATTTGGATGATCAGCCATGATCGTATTGAATGGCGGAGCAGGCTCGACGGGCCGAATGGCCTACTCCTGCTCCTAGATTCTATGTTTCTATGTTACATTGATTCCTGGGATGAGAGGGCTGTCCTATGATGAGAAGTTGCGTAAAATGGGCCTATACTCTCTGGAGTTTAGAAGAATGAGAGGTGATCGCATTGAAACATACAAGATTCTGAAGGGGATTGACAGGGTAAATGCTGAGAGGTTGTTTCCGCTGGCTGGAGGGTCTAGAACTAGGGGGCATAGTCTCAGGATAAGGGGTAGGCCATTTAAGACTGAGAATGAGGAAGAATTTTTTCACTCAGAGGGTTGTGAATCTTTGGGATTCTCTGCCCCAGAGGGCTGTGAATGCTGAGTCTTTGAGTATATTCAAGGCTGAGATAGATAGATTTTTGGACTCTAGGGGAATCAAGGGATATGGAGATCGGGCAGGAAAGTGGAGTTGAGGTCGATGATCAGCCATGATCTTATTGAATGGCGGAGCAGACTCGAGGGGCCGTATGGCCTACTCCTGCTCCTAATTCTTATGTTCTTATGTTAAGATGGCCATTTGGCCCATGGAGCCCATGCCGACTCTTAGCTAGTCCCACTCTCCTGGCCATTCCCCGTAGCCCTGCAAATTTTTATCCTTCAGATACTTATCCAACTCCCTTTTGAAAGATAAGATTGAGTCTGCCTCCACCACCCTTTCAGGCAGTGCATTCCAGATCTTAACCACTCGCTGCGTAAAAAAGCTTTTTCTTACATCACCTTTGGTTCTTTTGCCAATCACCTTAAATCTGTATCCTCTGGTTCTCGACCCTTTAGTTTCTCTCGAACTACTCTGTCCAGGCCCCTCATGATTTTGAACACCTCTGTCAAATCTTTTTCACTTCTCCTCTGACCTTTCTATATATAGCCTGATTATCAGATGTATTTGCAACCTGACATCTGTCATATGTGCTCTTTTTCTGCTTCATCATATTCTCTAGCTCTTTCATCACCCAGGGAGCCCTGACTTTAGTTGCCCTGCCTTTCCCCCAAGTGGGAATGTACCTCAACTGTACCTGAACTATTTCCTCTTTAAAGGTAGCCCATTGTTCCATTACAGTTTTGCCTGCCAATCTTTGATTCCAATTTACCTGGGCCAGATCCATTCTCATCCCACTGAAATTGGCCTTCCTCCAATTAATTATTTTTATTCTAGATTGCTCCCTGTCCTTTTCCATAGCTAATCTAAACCTTATGATACTATGATCACTGTTCCCTAAATGTTCACTTACTGACACGTGCTCCACTTGACCCACCTCACTCCCCAAAACCAAATCCAGGAATGCTTCCTCCCTCGTCGGGCCGGAAACATACTGATCAAGAAAGTTCTCCTGAACACACTTCAGAAATTCTTCCCCTTCTCTGCCCTTTACACTATTATGATCCCAGTCTATATTAGGATAGTTGAAGTCCCCCATTATTGCTACTCTATAGTTCTTGCACCTCTCTGTAATTTCTCTGCAAATTTGCTCCTCCATAACTTTCCCACTATTTGGAGGTCTATAGAATATACCTAGTAGTGTAATGGCACCTCTATTATTTCTTAACTCTAGGCATATAGATTCTGTCTTTTACCCCTCCAGGACATCCTCCCTCTCCAGCACTGTAACATTCTCCTTAACCAATACTGCCACACTACCTCCGATCTTTCCTTTCCTATCTTTCCTGAATAGCTTAAAACCAGGAATATTTAATACCCAATCCTGCCCTTGTTTGAGCCAGGTCTCAGTTATTGCCACAACATCATATTCCCATGTGGCTATTTATGCCTATAGCTCACTTACCTTGTCTACTACGCTTCGTGCATTCACATACATATATTGTAAACCTATCTTAGACCATCCTGCATTCTCTCTTAGTTTGACCCCACCTAATAACTTACTATTTCTTACTTTAGTGCTCTCTGCCTCTCCCAATCCTTTGAGCACTTTATTTCCACTTTCTAATGTTACATCCTGGTGCCTATCCCCCTGCCAAATTAGTTTAAACCTTCCCCAACAGCACTAGCAAACCTCCCCTGGAGTCACGTCTGCGGCTGCAGAAACGCCTGTCTGCTCCCCTAACTATCGAATCCCCTACCACTATTGATATCCCACGCTTTTTCCTCCCGCCTTGTACAGCTGAGCTACCCGAGGTGCCGCAGACTTGGCTCTGGCTGTACTCTCCAGAAGAACCATCGCCCTCACCAGTACTCATGACCGAATACTGGTTGGAGAGCGAGATGCACACAGGCGACACCTGCACTATCTGCCTGGTCCTCCTCTTCTGTCCGGTGGTCACCCATTCCCTCTCTGCCTGCGCACTCCTTAGCTGCGGGGTGACCACCTCCTAAAGCGTGCTATCCACGAAGTTCCTAGTGTCACGGATGCACCGCAGTGACGCCAGCTGCTGCTCAAGCTCTGAAACCCGGAGCTCGAGATCCTCCAGCTGATGACACTTCCTGCACACGTGGTTGTCCAGGACACGGGAAGCGTCCTGGATTTCTCACTTGGCACAGGATGTGCATTCCGTGGGATTGAGCTGCCCTGCTGTGCCTCTATTTAATAGACTATTAACTAACTTACAGAAATGAACTTAAGACTAAGGGGGGAAAATTTGGTTATTTGCACCTCCTGTTAGCGCCCCGGGGTGCAAAACACCTAGCGCCCGGGCGCGGCGCCGCTAACGCCTCCCGCGAAATTCAGAGCATGCACAAACAGAGCTCCACTTCCCAGCCTGAAATTTTCTTTAAATTTTGAAAGCATGCACTTTTGCAATAAAAAGGCTCTGCGGTAATTTAATCACGTGCCCAGAAGGTCCAATAGATCTCTTCTCAAACCTGATTTCACACCCCAGATGGTTCCGAGCACAAGTGGTGTAAGGTGGCGTTGCTCTGATCCCACCAGGAGTCTCAGAGGAATAATGGCAACCCATTCAGTATGAACTTTTGTGTGTTTAGGATGATTATTAATAATTCCCAAGATGAGATCAAGGGGTTATTATCCGAGTACGGCACCTCACCCACTACCAGAGTGCACTCGGAAACTTTAGCGCCTGAGACAATGGCAAATACAGTAGATTCCATTCAAAGCCACCCCTAGAAGATAAAATCCTGTTTGAGATTAACTTTTTCAATACATCTTGGAACATGGGCTGATTCATTTTGGTCTTTCTTTTCCATGGGGCCTTTTTGGTTACAAGTCAAACTTTTATCAAAGTCACTATGGGCTAGCATGCCCTGCATGGGGTCATTGCCAAATTCTGTCTTAGTCTTGGCAATCTACAATAATCTAGCCAGACTAATAAACATCCAACATGTTTTGAATGTTTTGTTCTTACTTTTGAATTTTCATACATGGGCCTTATTTGATATATGAAAATGTGGATTTGCAATGAAAAACTTAAATATCAAATTTGGGCGGGGATTCTCCTGCTCATCCTCTGGAACTGTGGCGGAAGAGCTGCAGAAACTGCAGCAAAATGGTATAAATGTAAAAACATGTGCACACATGGAAATAACAGGATCCTATTCTATACAGGATATCATGCAAAACCACACCCAAACAGACAATGCATTAGACTGCATAATCACTGCTTCAATGAAATTCGGACTCATGTGGTCAACATGTACAGTTGGTAAGTAACTTTATTTTCATTTTACTGTTACTACAGTAATTTAAATAAAGTAAACTTAAAGAAATGGAGGACTTGCCTTATATTAAAGCAGATCATCAAGAAAGAATATGTAATTCTCACATTTTCACTTGAATAATTTTAATTTTTAACAGGGAAAACATGTCTCATCCACAGCAAGATTAAGTACTCTTATAATTTTTTGCCAATAAGTGAGAATACCATGATAAACCTTTGTGCTAATAATCATTGTTAAAGTTCTGTAACATTAAACATTGGGCGCAGATTGCATTTTACACTTCATACAGCTGCTCCCTTTAATTGCTTTGGCTCTCCAAGGGCTAGATTTATTTAATGCGATTATGCTCAGTCACATCTGTGCATTAACTGTCATTAGACACTATCAACAGCAATCCGATCATAATATACTCTAGTGTTAATACATTTGTGGTAGCTAGCTTTCCCATCTCCATGTTAATGCCTATTCAACTCTATTCTGAAGGCATTTAAATACAAATATGGTATGTTAATGTTCACTGTATCCATGTGAAGTATGTCATTTGGGAAAGATGAAAAACAAGTTAGGATTGGCAGAATGGCCTCAGTTTGGTGCTTTGACTTATTTTGAGCTAAAAAAAAGCCAGAATTTTCAAAGCCAATACCAATCGATCGTTTTTAATAGCTCTTCCACCGCTGCCATTATTTAAAATATCTTACACCCATGTAATTTTAGTGCTTCTTCTATTGTAACACAGACATCTGAGCTAGTCTAAACTACAGGCCCTAAACTTCTACCTTACTAAGTGTTCACCCCATTTTGTGCTATGTTCATTTTGATGGAATTTGCTCCAAAGACATCAAATCCAAAAGCAAAACTAAACACTAATATGCGTCCTTGTAATGCTATCACTAGTTACAATGATTTATATTCTAGAAAACTGGTTTGAATATAATTATAATTACAAATAAACAGTATGAAGGAAAGGTTTCCATTTATAAAAGACCTGATCACATCTCTCACAGACATGCTAAACACATAATGAAATGTTTCTGAAATGAAATGACGGCTGCTATGTAGGCAAACACAAAGTACAATGAGATAAATGTTTTTTTTTCATAAGTGTTTATTTGTAATTATAATTATATTCAAACCAGCTTTCTAGAATATCAATCATTCTAACTAGTGATAGCATTACAAGGATGTATATTAATACTTAGTTTGTTTTTGGATTTGGACCACGGTTGAAGAAGGAATGTTTGTCTGGACACCATGAGAACTCCATGCTCATTTTCAAATAGTACCATGGGATCTTTCACATCACCCGAAACACAGGAACAGGCAGATAGGGCTTTGTTTTAAAATCTCATCTGAAGGACAGCAACTTGAACAATGCAACCAGGACTGCACTGGAGTGTCAGCCTGGATTATGTGCTCAAGTAAAAACAGAAAATGCTGGAAACACTTGGCAGTTCAGGCAGCAACTGTGGAGAGGCGAAGGTCAAGTTAACATTTCAGGTAGTTGACTTTGCGTCAGAACCGGGAGATATTACAGATGAACAGGTAATAAGGAGGAAAGTTGTTCATCTGTAATATATACTGGTTCTGATGATAGTTTTTTTTTATTCGTTCATGGGATGTGGGTGTCGCTGCAAGGCCAGCATTTATTGCCCATCCCTAGTTGCCCTTGCAGAAGGTGGTGGTGAGCTGCCCTCTTGAACTGCTGCAATCCATGTGGTGAAGGTACTCCCAGAGTGCTGTTAGGGAGGGAGTTCCAGGATTTTGACCCAGCCACAATGAAGGATCGGCGATAAACTTCCAAGTCAGGATGATGTGTGACTTGGAGGGGGAACTTGGAGGTGGTGGTGTTCCCATGCACCTGCTGCCCTTGTCCTTCTAGGTGGTAGAGGTCACGGGTTTGGGAGGTGCTGCGAAGAAGCCTTTGCAAGTTGCTGCAGTGCATCTTGTAGATGGTACACACTGCAGCCACGGTACGCCGGTGGTGGAGGGAGTGAATGTTCAAGGTGGTGGATGGGGTGCCAATCAAGCGGGCTGCTTTGTCTTGGATGGTGTCGAGCTTCTTGAGTGTTGTTGGAGCTGCACTCATCCAGGCAAGTGGAGAGAATTCCATCACACTCCTGACTTGTGACTTGTAGATGGTGGAAAGGCTTTGGGGAGTCAGGAGGTGAGACACTCACCACAGAATACCCAGACTCTGACCTGCTCTTGTTCCCACAGTATTTATGTGGCTGGTCCAGTTAAGTTTCTGGTCAATGGTGAACCCCAGAATATTGATGGTGGGGGATTCGGCGATGGTAATGCTGTTGAATATCAAGGGGCGGTGGTTAGAAGGTCGCTTTTTGAAGATAATCATTGCCTGGCACTTGTGTGGCGTGAATGTTACCTGCCACTTATCAGCCCAAGCCTGAATGTTGTCCAGTTCTTGCTGCATGCGGGCCTGGACTGCTTCATGATCTGAGGAGTTGCAAATGGCACTGAACACTGTGCAGTCATCAACGAACATCCCCACTTCTGACCTTATGATGGAGGGAAGGTCACTGATGAAGCAGCTGAAGATGGTTGGGCCTAGGACACTACCCTGAGGAACTCCTGCAGCGATGTCCTGGGGCTGTGATGATTGACCTTCAATCACCACAACCATCTTCCTTTGTGCTGGGTATGACTCCAGCCAGTGGAGAGTTTTCCCCCTGATTCCCATTGACTTCAGTTTTACTAGGGCTCCTTGATGCCACACTCGGTCAAATGCTGCCTTGATGTCAAGGGCAGTCACTCTCACCTCACCTCTGGAATTCAGCTCTTTTGTCCATGTTTGGACAAAGGCTGTAATGAGGTCGGGAGCCGAGTGGTCCTGGCAGAACCCAAACTGGGCATCAGTGAGCAGGTTATTGGTGAGTAAGAGTTGCTTGATAGCACTGTCGACGACACCTTCCATCACTTTGCTGCTGATTGAGATTAGGCTGATGGGGTGGTAATTGGCCGGATTGGATTTGTCCTGCTTTTTGTCGACAGAACATAGCTAGGCAGTTTTCCACATTGTCGGATAGATGCCAGTGTTGTAGCTGTACTGGAACAGCTTGGCTAGAGATGTGGCTAGTTCTGGAGCACCCGTCTTCAGCATGGTAGCCAGTCTGTTGTCGGGGCCTTCTAATGTGAATCTGCCGTCCTTACCTGCTCTGGCCTATATGTGACTCCAGATCCACAGCAATGTGGTTGACTCTTAACTGCCTTCTGAAATGGCCTAGCAAGCCACTCAGTTGTAACTAACCGCTACGAAAAACAATAAAAAGAATGAAACCGGACGGACCACGTGGCATCGACCTCGGCACCGGCTACGAACACGGCAACAGCACACCCAGCTCAGTCAACCCTACAAAGTCCTCCTCACCAACATCTGGGGACTAGTGCCAAAATTGGGACAGCTGTCCCACAGACTAGTCAAGCAACAGACTGACACAATCAAAATCACAGAATCATACCTTTGAGCCAATGTCCCAAACTCCTCCATCACCATCAGACCCACCAGGGGTGGCGGCACAGTGGTATACAGTCAGGAAGGAGTGGTCCTGGGACTCATATAGGCCAGAACAGGTAAGGACGGCAGATTCACATTAGAGGGCCCCGACAACAGACCGGCTACCGTGCTGAAGACGGGTGCTCCAGAACTAGCCGCGCCTCTAGCCAAGCTGTTCCAGTACAGCTACAACACTGGCATCTATCTGACAATGTGGAAAACTGCACAGGTATGTCCTGTCCACAAAAAGCAGGACAAATCCAATCCGGCCAATTACCGCCCCATCAGTCTACTCTCAATCATCAGCAAAGTGATGTAAGGTGTCATCGACAGTGCTAACAAGTGGCATTTACTCACCAGTAACCTGCTCACTGATGCCCAGTTTGGGTTCCGCCAAGACCACTCGGCTGCCGACCTCAGTACAGCCTTGGTCCAAACATGGACAAAGGAGTTGAATTCTAGAGGTGAGGTGAGAGTGACTGCCCTTGACATCAAGGCAGCATTCGACCGAGTGTGGCATGAAGGAGCCCTAGTAAAACTGAAGTCAATTGGAATCGGGGGGAAAACTCTCCACTGGCTGGAGTCATACCTATCACAAATGAAGATGGTTGTCGTGATATGAAGGTCAATCATCACAGCCCCAGGACATCATTGCAGGAGTTCCTCAGTGTAGTGTCCTAGGCCCAACCATCTTCAGCTGCTTCATCAATGACCTTCCCTCCAACATAAGGTCAGAAATGGGGATGTTCGCTGATGACTGCACAGTGTTCGGCACCATTCACAACTCCTCAGATAATGAAGCAGTCCATGACCACATGCAACAAGACCTGGACGACGTTCAGGCTTGGGCTGATAAGTGCAAGGTAACATTTGCGCCACAGAAGTGCCAGGCAATGACTATCTCCAACAAACGAGAGTCTAACCACCGCCCCTTGACATTCAATGGCATTATCATCGCCGAATCCCCACCATCAACATCCTGGGGGTCACCATTGACCAGAAACTTAATTGGACCAGCCACATAAATACTGTGGCAACAAGAGCAGGTCAGAGGCTAGGTATTCTGCGGCGAGTGTCTCACTTCCTGACTCCCCAAAGCCTTTCCACCATCTACAAGGCACAAGTAAAGAGTGTGATGGCATACTCTCCACTTGCCTGGATGAGTGCAGCTCCAACAACACTCAAGAAGCTCGACACCATCCAGGACAAAGCAGCCCGCTTGATTAGCACCCCATCTACCACCTTGAACATTCACTCCCTCCACCACCGGCGTACCGTGGCTGCAGTGTGTACCATCTACAAGATGCACTGCAGCAACTTGCCAAGGCTTCTTCGGCAGCACCTCCCAAACCCGCGACCTCTTCCGCCTAGAAGGACAAGGGCAGCTGACGCATGGGAACACCACCACCTCCAAGTTCCCCTCCAAGTCACACACCATCCTGACTTGGAAGTATATCGCCGTTCCTTCATCATCGCTGGGTCAAAATCCTGGAACTCCCTCCCTAACAGCACTGTGGGAGTACCTTCACCACACGGACTGCAGCGGTTCAAGAAGACGGCTCACCACCACCTTCTCAAGGGCAATTAGGGATGGGCAATAAATGCTGGCCTATCCAGCGACGCCCACATCCCATAAACAAATTTAAAAAAACCTGCTAAGTGTTTTCAGAATTTTCTGTTTTTATTGCTGATTTCCAGCCTCTTCAGTAATTTCCTTTAGTTTTATTATGCTCAAGTCTTCTCCTGCTCCGCCTCCGTAACTTCGGTAGAAATCCCAGTTCCGCTGGTCTTCCACCGGCACAATGGAAGAATCCTCGAGGAATTTCCTGGCGCTGGAATGGGGCTTGAACTCACATTTTTCTAACTCAGAGCCCCACTGCAGGACCTCAGCACATCATCTAGGCTGACACTTTGAATAAGGTGTTAAACTAAGGCCCCATCTGCTTAGGTGGATGTAAAAGATCTCATGGCACTATTCAAACAAGAGCAGGGGAGTTTTCTCAGTGTCCTTGCCAACATTTATCCCTCGACCAACATCAGTAAAACAGATTATTTGGTCATTCATCTCCTTGCTGTGCTCAAATTGGCTGCCACGTTTGCCCACTAAACATCAGTGACTACACATCAAAAGTAATTCAGTGGCTATGAAGTGCTTTGGAACATCCTGGGGTCATGAAAGGCTTTTTCTAAGGGCAAGTGTGCTACCAACTGAGCCAATCAGACAGTAATAATGCATGCTCTGCTGAAACCATATGAAATGTATTTGGTCAGAGTTGCAATTAATTGTGGTTCAGAGTGTTGCTGGATTACCTTCAGGCTGGGTTCCAGAAGACATTTCTCAGAGCTTTTTCTTCTTGCCTGTGGTTGGGTTGCATCCCTTAGGAGCCTAAGTGTACCACATAAAGCCCATGGTATGCCTAATTATATATGGCCGATGGAGCAGATAGACTTGAATGACCTTTTCTCATAAGAACACAGCATTAATTCCAAGTGCAGAAAACGTATGTTTTCTCTGTTTTAAAGGGGAAGATGCTTGCAATGAGAGAAGCTGGGCTAAAGCCACCTAAGCCAATCTGCGGCCGCCATTTTTCCATCGGATCGCGGCAGTAACTCATGGTGGTAAGTGGCCCAATTTCTAGGCTAATATTTTTTTAATGTTTGATTCAGCATTTTTTCTCATCATTTTTATATTTCAGTAACTGATACACAGAGTAAGGGTTCTCTTACAATTCCCGGGTTATGTAATGAATAATTAGATAATGGATAGAAAGTGCTTACAGTAACAGATTTCTGATAACTTCTTCCTGATATCCATCTGTGTCTTTGTGGTACAGCCTTTCAATGATTTCTCCCATGCCTGCTGCACCTGGTGCTTCTGGTGTCTATCTATCCCATAGAGTTCCTCCCTCAGGCAGGACTTCTATAATCTTTCTCTCTTTCTCTCTCTACAGATGCTGCCTGACCTGCTGAGTATTTCCAGCATTTTCTGTTTTTATTTCAGATTTCCAGCATCCGCAGTATTTTGCTCTTCTATAATCTTATTTTTTTTTTTATTCGTTTATGGGATGTGGACGTCGCTGGCAAGGCCAGCATTTATTGCCCATCCCTAATTGCCCTTCAGAAGGTGGTGGTGAGCTACCTTCTTGAACCGCTGCAGTCTGTGTGGTGAAGGTACTCCCACAGTGCTATTAGGGAGGGAGTTCCAGGATTTTGACCCAGCGACGGTGAAGGATCGGTGATATATTTCTAAGTCAGGATGGTGTGTGACTTGGAGGGGAACTTGGAGGTGGTGGTGTTCCCATGCGCCTGCTGCCCTTGTCCTTCTAGGTGGTAGAGGTCGCGGGTTTGGGAGGTGCTGCCGAAGAAGCCTTGACGAGTTGCTGCAGTGCATCTTGTAGATGGTACACACTGCAGCCACAGTACCCCGGTGGTGGAGGGAGTGAATGTTTTTTAAGGTGGTGGATGGGCTGCCAATCAAGCGGGCTGCTTTGTCCTGGATGGTGTCGACCTTCTTGAGTGTTGGAGCTGCACTCATCCAGGCAAGTGGAGAGTATTCCATCACACTCCTTACTTGTGCCTTGTAGATAGTGGAAAGGATTTGGGGAGTCTTATCTGTGGATCTGGCTCTCCACTACTTGGATTCCTCAGCAAAATTGCTGCAGTAGCAGCTGGCCTGGGTCCTCTGCACCATTTCAAGACTTATATAACTGATCATTGCACTTAATAAGTGCCACTTTCCATTAATTAATGTGATTTCACATTAAATGGCCTGCTGTGCAGCATTAAAGCTCACGCTTCAGCACGCTATTATCAGTAAAATCGGGCATTAAACAGCTTACCTTGTAACACTTAAAAATCTCAAGTTAACCCTTGATTACAGCACCAATAGCAATTTCTAGTCTATCATGTTAAATTCATCAATTAGAATAAACCAAATGGGGGTGAAATTTGATTGGGCCTGAAAGTGGGTGCGGGGATCATGAAACGCAATCTACCCGCGCTTGTTCAAAGTGGTGCAGGCAAAATTCATGCTGCCTGCTCATTATAATGATTGGAGCGCTGAGTTCAGCAGTAAACGCGCTGCTGGTTGGCTCAGCGCTCGGGGTGGGGCGGCAGGGGGCGGGGGGAATTGGGTGCAGTCTACTGGCAAATAAAATTTTGCCTAGGCTCTCTGCACTTCTTAAAGGGGAGATGTTATGTTGCAGAAGCACCTCATTGTCATAGTGGATGCAGCCACGTCACAGCAGGGAAGAGAAAGGGTAAGGCGCTTCTCAGATGCAGCACTGAGGCCTTGGTCCTGGGTGAAGATAGGTTCTCTACCCACAGGAGGACAGGAGGCATTCCATACAGAAGGCCAGAAGGCAGTGGGAGTAGATAGCCCAAGCCGTCAGTGCCACCAGTGTTGCCCCAAGGATCTGGATCCAGTTCCGCAAGAACTTTAATGACCTCACACGAGTGATCAAGGTGAGTGAATAAGAATATAAGAACATAAGAAATAGGAGCAGGAGAAGGCCATTTGGCCCCTCAAGTCTGCTCCGCCATTCAATAAGATCATGGCTGATCTGATCTTGGCCTCAACTCCACCTCCCTGACCGCTCCCCCTAACCCTTGGCTCCCTTATTGTTCAAAAATCTGTCTATCTCCACCTTAAATATATTCAATGACCCAGCCTCCACAGCTCTCTGAGGTAGAGAATTCCAAAGATTCAAGACACTCTGAGAGAAGAAAATCCTCCTCATCTCCGTTTTAAATGGGCGACCACTTATTCTGAAATTGTGCCCCCTAGTTCTAGATTCCTCCACGAGGGGAAACATCCTCTCTGCATCTACCTTGTCAAGCCCCCTCAGCATCTTATATGTTTCAATAAGATCACCTCTCATTCTTCTAAACTCCAATGAGTAAAGGCTCAACCTGCTCAACCTTTCTTCATAAGACAACCCCTTCATCTCAGGAATCAACCTAGTGAACATTCTTTGAACTGCTTCCAATGCAAGTATATCCTTACTTAAATAAGGAAACCAAAACTGTACGCAGTATTCCAGGTGTGGTCTCACCAATAGCCTGTACAGTTGTAGCAGGACTTCCCTACTTTTATACTCCATCCCCTTTGCAATAAAGGCCAACATTCCATTTGCCTTCCTAATTACTTGCTGTACCTGCATGCTAACTTTTTGTGTTTCATGTACAAGTACCCCCAGATCCCTTTGTACTACAGCATTTTGTAATCTCTCTCCATTTAAATAATAATTTGCTTTATTATTTTTCCTACCAAAGTGGATAATCTCACATTTTCCCACATATTACTCCATCTGCCAAATTTTTTTCCCATTCACTTAGCCTATCTGTATCCCTTTGCAGATTATTTGTGTCCTCTTCACAACTTGCTTTCCCACCTATCTTTGTCATGATGCGGAGATGCTGGTGTTGGACTGGGGTGGACAAAAATGAGAAGTCGCACAACACCAGGTTATAGTCCAACAGTTTTATTTGAAATCACAAGCTTTCGGAGCTGTTGCTCCTTCGTCGGGTGACTTCACCCGATGAAGGAGCAACAGCTCCGAAAGCTTGTGATTTCAAATAAAACTGTTGGACTATAACCTGGTGTTGTGCGACCTATCTTTGTATCAGCAGCAAATTTGGCTACATTACACTCGGTCCCTTCATCCAAGTCATTAATATAGATTGTAAATAGTTGAGGCCCAGCTCTGATCCCTGTGGCACTCCACTAGTTACAGTTTGCCAACCAGAAAATGACCCATTTATCCCGACTCTCTGTTTTCTGCTAGTTAGCCAATCCTCTATCCATGCTAATATGTTACCCCCAACCCCGTGAGCTCTTATCTTGTGTAGTAACATTTTATGTGGCACCTTATCGAATGCCTTCTGGAAATCCAAATACACGACATCTACTGGTTCCCCTTTATCCACCCTGCTTGTTACATCCTCAATGAACTCCAGCAAATTTGTCAAACATGATTTCCCTTTCCTAAAACCATGCTGACTCTGCTTGACTATATTATGATGACCAATCAGAGGAGAAGAGCGATGGAGAAGAAGACACCATCACTCGATCTGACACTCCCAGGCACCAGCTCAGAAAAAGGCACTGCACGAACTTTAAAGGGTAGCATAGAGGCGGGATCTGCACGTGGTGAGTCACTGGGCATGAGTAGGCGACAGCCAGGGCAGGGGGAAAGGGTAGCTTGGGTGTCAGCTCACTGGAGGGTGAGTTCATACAAGAGTTTTGTTGCACAGGACTCAGATGAGGACTTTGATGGGGCAGCCTTCAGAAGAAGGGTGATGGGCATGCACACAGAAATGCTTGGTGCAATGACAGGCCTGCCAGAGAGCCTCTTGTCGGAGTCTGGCTCTAACGTTGCACGGGGCTTTGCACAGAGCTTGGAGCCCATGATTTCCAGGATGGAAGTGATGGGCAACTCCATTAAAGCACTTGTGGACCCAACCATGGTGCTGGGTGTGATGGGTGATGTCGAAGCTTCCATTGCAGCACAAGCGGAGGCGACACAAAGAGTGAGTGCTGCAGTGGAAGCTCAGACTGCTCTCATGCAGGCTCAGTTTGCTGCCACGCAAGCTCAGACTGTTGCCATCATGGCTGGGTTTATGAGTGTCGAAAGGGGCTGGCAGGGTGTTGCAGGAGGTCAGTAATCTGTGCTCCAACAGATGGCTAGGAATGCTGAGGCACCGCCCCGGGGGAGTGGCAGGGGCTCTGTGGAGCACAAGCCTGCTGTCCTTTCTCAGGATGACAGCATTTGTCCTCTCACCACCGCCACTCCACCAGTGCCCTTGCGCCCTTGCGCCCTTGCTGCTGCCTGTCAGCCAGCCAGCCCAGATTGTTGCTGCCCATGCCGAGATGATGCAGTCTGCAGCCGGGCCTTCTAGGCTCAGAGCTGCTCGAGGTCACCATGCAAGGCCATCTGCAGTCTCACCAACTGAAAGTCAGCAGCCTTCCACCAGCCATGCTGCAGCTACTGGGGTAGCACTAGAATAGGCAAAGGAATATGAAAATCAGATACTAAGGAATGCACAAGGGTGATTAGTTGACTTTGTTATGTAGTATTGCATTGAATCATTTATAAATTATGTTTGCATGTTTGTTTTGTGGTGGCTCTCATTTCAGCTTTGTGCCCAAGAGGACGCTGTGATCTTCCATGACAGAGGGATGGTAAGGTGGGGAAGTGTTGAGCAACGGGGTTCTGGGGTTTTATTCATTGGAACCCGAGTCTGATGAGGCGCTCATGGACAGCCCGTCCAGAATGGAGATCTACTGCCTGCCTCCTCCCTTCCTCCTCCTCTTCCTCCTCCTCCTGAGGTGGTCACGGAACCCGTGGTGGCAAGGGCTGCGTCCACATGAAGGCCAAGTTGTGGAGGATGCAGCAGACCACCACAAAATGGGCGTGTACTGGAGGGACTCCTCCAGAGCGGTCAATGCAGCGGAACAGTTGCTTTAGCACCCCGATGTTCTGCTCGATGACGATTGTCATGGCAGCGTGGATAGCCCTTGTCTCTGAGCAGCCATCCTCAGGTTCGACATGGTGGCTGGAAGATTGCTGGCACACCAGACTGGCGCAGGATGAATGCATCATGACTGCTGCCAGGATACTTGGCGTTCACCATCATGATGTGCTGGGTGAGGTCACACAGCAACTGCACATTAAGTGAGTGGTAGTCTTTGCGGTTACGGTACATCTCAGGATTGATATGCAGTGCCGCAATGCCACGCGTATGCAGTCGATGGTGCCCTGTACCATGGAGAAGCCTGATATCCTGGCAAACCCACATGCACGCTCCTCCTGCTTTTCTCTCTTTAGAGAGAAGACAATGAAGTCCCTTCTCCTGGAATACTGAGCTTCTGTGACCTCTCGGATGCAGCGATGGACAGCAAGCTGGCTTAAGTGCAGGTAGGAAAAGTGCTCTCGGAACACCCTCGGTGGGTAAGTCCTCCTGCTGAGAGCCCTTCTCCCCCTCCTCCTCGTCGCTCTGCAAGCAGCTTGTCCTCTTCTTTGCTCCATTTCCCTGTCATGCTGCAGTGCGAGGGGGACTGCAAGTAGAGCCCCCATGACTGGGTGGTCTGCAAGTGGTCTGAGCAGAACTCTTGAATTCAGAAGCAAGGCCTTCTCCACTTGCAGCACCACTCCCTGTCACTCCACCAATTTTAAATAACTGTAGAAAGCCCAACAGTTGCACAAACTTACACAGAGCTAGTAGAAATCAAAAAACAAGTCACCTGAAAGTTGTTGATGATCGCTTTAAATACCGCTGAAGGCTGGTCACTCGTGCAGCTGAATGCATGTTTTGGAGAGGGTGTGCAGTCGAGCGGCGACGTCCAAAATAGCAGGTCGTGTGTCAAATCAGCGTTGCATGCTGAATGACGTCATGATGTGCCTCATTAGCATTCTTTTGGCGAACGCAGGCAACGGCTGCGCTACTGACCTGCCCAAAATGGTGGCTGCCGCGGCCCACACTGGAAGTGGGCAGAAGCGAGACAGCCACCATTTTTTTTGCTGAAACCGGCCTTAACAGCCAGCGCTAAGGTGTCGAATTTCACGGTCTCTATGTCCTTTAATATTATTGGTGGCTGGTATAACACCAAGAAATACTAGGTTTTTTTAACTAAGTATAATAATTGAAAAATGTAATTGTTTCATGAGAGACAGATTTACAACTCTACTACATAAACAATCAGAAAGTATTGGATAAAAGAATTGTGTTTCATTACTATCATAAAACCTAAAACTGTAAAAGCTAAAACTCTGAAATACAGATTTTCTGCATTATTTGCCTGCCCAAAATAACCAAAGCATAATTTAAGATCCAAGAAATGTTCTCCACTTTTAACATTACATCACAAACAACTGGAGTCATGAGCTTCAAATAGAAATTTCATTTATCGGATTAATCCATTATGAGTCACAAACAGTAGTCAGAGGTTTATGTTAGAAATCTTTAAGTAAAAGCAAAATTACCCACTGAGATAGAAACACAAAAAACCACAAGCATCTACTAGGTAGGAGGCAACATTGGCCCTATCAGGTACTCTGGAATTTACCTCTGAACAATACAAAAGATATTGCATAAATGTTTTCGATCAGCACTAGGATTTTGAATTGCAGACAATACCACATGATAAGCACCTACAATGTAAAGAAAGAACTTGCATTTATATGGCACATTTCACATCCTCAGGATGTACCAAAGCACTTCACAGCCAATGAATTACTTTAGTCACTGTTGTAATGAAGGCAAGCAAAAGAGGAACTTTGCACACAGCAAGGTCCCACAAACAGCGATGAGATGAATGACCAGCTAATTTGGTTTTGGTGGTGTTGGTGAGAAGGAGGAATGTTGGTCAGGGCATTAGGAGAACCTATTTTTCTTTCAATAATTCCATGAAAACCTTCACATTTAGCTGTGTTTCAGTTGGTAGCATCCTCGCCACTGAGTCAGAAGGTTGTGGGTTCAAGTCCCACTCCAGAGACTTGAGCACAAAAATGTAGGCTGACACTCCAGTGCAGTGCTGAGGGAGGGCTGCACTGTTGGAGGTGCCGTCGTTTGGATGAGACACTAAACCGAGGCCCCGTCTGTTCTTTTAGGTGGATGTAAAAGATCCCACGGCATTATTTCGAAGAAGAGCAGGGGAGTTCTCCCCAGTGTCCTGGCCAATATTTATCCCTCAATCAACATCACTAAAACAGATTATCTGCTCATTATTACATTGCTGTTTGTGAGAGCTTGCTGCGCACATATTGGCCGCCACGTTTCCTACATTACAACATTGACTACACTTCAAAAAGTACTTCATTGGCTGTAAAGCGCTTTGGGACGCCCGGTGGTTGTGAAAGGCGCTATATAAATGCAAGTCTTTCTTTTCTTTTTCGAACAGACGGACGGGGCTTTTGTTTAATGTCTCAAATAAAAGACAGCATATCTGCAGCACTCCCTCAAAATATAGCTGAAATGTTAACATAGATTACATGCTTTAAACCCTGCAGTGGGGCTTTGGCCCTTAACTTCTAACTCAGTAGTCTGAGTGCTAGCAACTGAGCCAAGCTGACACTTCTACCTTTTTTTAATAAGTTCATTTTTAGCTAGCAATTTTATTTTTAAAATTTTTTTGCTAGTTTCATCCCTTTCCTTCTCTCGTCTCCTGAAGTATGATTCCACAAGGATCCTCCCAGAACCACACTCAAGTGTCCGTTCTTCATGTGTGAGCCTTGACAGTGAGTGATGGCAAACTACTCGACAGTTACAGTAGTCTGTGTCTCATGTGTAATACCTGGGGCCTGAAATTCCGCAGAGATTCTCCTGGTCTCCCACCATAACTCCAGCGGGATCCAGTGAAACTCCAGGGAAACAGTGAAAGTGGCTACAAATAGCCATTTACGTCAGTTCTCTCGAGGTTCTGCTGGTCTCCCGCCAAGTGTTACAGCGGGAAACTGGAGGAACTCCTGTGGAATATCAGAGCCGTGGAATCTACCCTGGATAATGATTAAAACTATTGCCGACTGTGTGGAACAGCCCCCATATTTATCTGTATTGTATATCATCACTTCACTCCAAGACAATGACAGAAAATATCAGCCTTGGCTCAGTGGCAGACTCTTGCCTTTGAGTCAGAAGACTGTCAGTTCAAGCCCCACTCCATTGGATTGAGCACTTAATCTAGGCTGACACTGGAGTGCAGTACCGAGGGAGTGCTGAAAGTCAGAGTTGACGTCTTTTGGGTGAGATGTTAAACCGAGGCCCCAACTGCCCTCTTAGTTGGACATAAAAGATCCCATGGTGCTATTTGAAGAACAGCAGGGGAGTTCTCCTGTTTTCCTGTCACGCATAATTCCCTCAACCAACATCACTATAACAACAACAACACAACAACAACAACTTGTATTTATATAGCACCTTTAACGTAGTAAAACATCCCAAGACACTTCACAGGAGTATTATAAGACAAAAAATTTACACCGAGCCACATAAGAAATTAGGGCAGATGACCAAAAGCTTGATCAAAGAGGTAGGTTTTAAGGAGCGTCTTAAAGGGGAAAAGAGAGGTAGAGAGGTGGAGAGATTTAAGGAGGGAATTCCAGAGCTTAGGGCCCAGGCAGCTGAAGGCATGGCTGCCAATGGTTGAGCGATTATAATCAGGGATGCTCAAGAGGACAGAATTTGGGGAGCGCAAATATCTCTGGGGGTTGTGGGGATGGAGGAGGTTACAGAAATAGGGAGGGGCGAGACCATGGAGGGATTTGAAAACAAGGATGAGAATTTTGAAATCGAGGCGTTGCTTAACCGGGAGCCAATGCAGGTCAGTGAGCACAGGGGTGATGGGTGAACGGGACTTGGTGCGAGTTAGGACACGGGCAGCCGAGTTTTGGATGACCTCAAGTTTATGTAGGGTTTACTGCTGTTTGTGCAAATATGTTGTGTGCAAACTGGCTGCTATGGTTCCCTACATTAGAAGTGACTACACTTCAAAAGTACTTAATTGACTGTGAAGTACTTTGGGACATCCCAGGATGTGAAAAATACGATATAAATGCAAGTTTGGCACTTTATAACATCAGAAGTCGCATTACTCTTAGTAATTAAATGACATAGTGCGCAGCTATATAAAATGTGAAATAAAAATAGAAAATGCTAGAAGCACTCAGCAGGTCAAGCAGCATCTGTAGAGAGAGAAACAGAAGTAACGGGGGCAATTTTAACGTAACCCTGCATCAGGAAACTGACGGGATCAGGTGCAATACTGATTTTTACACCCCGCCCGATTTCACCATCCACTAAAGGCAATGGAGAGTAATATTGGATGTGTGTAAAACGGGCATTCCACCCGATCCCATGGGTTTCCTGCCCAGCGAGTCAAAATTACTCCCAACATTTTAGGTTGATGACCTTTCATCAGAACTGGAAGATGTTAGAGATGAAATCTGGAATAAAAAGCTAGTATCAGTAATGGTGACCATGAAACTATCGGATTGTCGTAAAAACCCATTTGGCTCACTAATGTCCCTTAGGGAAGGAAATCTGCCGTCCTTACCTGGTCTGGCCTATATGTGACTTCAGACCCACAGCAATGTAGTTGACTCTTAATTGCCCTCTGAAATGGCCTAGCAAGCCAGTCAGCTGTAACAAACCGCTACAAAACACGATAATAAGAATAAAACCAGATGGACCACCCAGTATTGACCTCGGCACCGGCTACGGACACGACAACGGCACACCCAGCCCAGTCAACCCTGCAAAGTCCTCCTCACCAACATCTGGGGACTTGCGCCAAAATTGGGAGAGCTGTTCCACAGACTAGTCAAGCAACAGCCTGACATAGTCATTCTCACAGAATCATACCTTTCAGCCAATGTCTCAAACTCCTCCATCACCATCCCTGGGTATGTCCTGGCCCACCGGCAGGACAGACCCACCAGGGGTGGTGGCACAGTGGAATACAGTCGGGAAGGAGTGGCCCTGGGAGCCGGAAAATTGAATCCGGACCCCATGAAGTTTCATTGCTTCAGGTCAAGCAGGGGCAAAGAAACATCCTGCTGATTACCACCTACCGCCCTCCCTCAGCTGATGAATCAGTACTCCTCCATGTTGAACACCACTTGGAAGAAGCACTGAGAGCAGCAAGGGCACACAATGTACTCTGAATGCGGGACTTCAATGTCCATCACCAAGAGTGGCTCGGTAGCACCACTACTGACCAAGCTGGCCGAGTCCTGAAGGACATAACTGTCAGTCTGGGCCTGCGACAGGTGGTGAGAGAACCAACATGAGGGACAAACCTACTTGACCTCGTCCTCACCAATCTACCTGTCGCAGATGCATCTGTCCATGACAGCATTGGTAGCAGTGACCACCGCACAGTCATTGTGGAGACGAAGTCCCATCTTCACACTGAGGACACCCTCCATCATGTAGTGTGGCACTACCACCGTGCTAAATGGAATAGATTCAAAACAGATCTAGCAGCTCAAAACTGGGCATCCATGAGGCGCTGTGGGCAATCAGCAGCAGCAGAATTGTATTCCACCACAATCTGTAACCTCATGGCCCGGCATATCCCTCACTCTACCATTACCATCAAGCCAGGGGACCAGCCCTGGTTCAATAAGGAGTGCAGAAGAGCATGCCAGGAGCAGCACCAGGCGTATCTAAAAATGAAGTGCTAACCTGGGGAAGCTGCAACACAGGACTACATGTATGCTAAAAAGCGGAAGGGTTAAGCGATCCCACAATCAACGGATCAGATCAAAGCTCTGCAGTCCTGCCACATCCAGTTGTGAATGGTGGTGGAACATTAAACAACTAACGGGAGGAGGAGGCTCGATGAATATCCGCATCCTCAATGATTGTGGAGCCTAGCACGTGAGTGCAAAAGACAAGGCTGAAGCGTTTGCAACCATCTTCAGCCAGAAGTGCTGAGTGGATGATCCATATCGGTGACTTCAACTTTCGAAATATTGATTGGAACCTTTATAGGTCAAACAGTTCGGATGGGATAGTTTTTGCACAGTGTGTGCAGGAGGGTTTCCTGACACAATATGTGGATAGGCCGACAAGAGCTGGGGCCACGTTGGATTTGGTACTGGGTAATGAACCGGGCCAAGTGTTTGATTTGTATGTGGGAGAGCACTTTGGAGATAGTGACCACAATTCGGTAACTTTCACTATTGCAATGGAGAGGGATAGGGCCATACGGCAGGGCAGGGTTTATAATTGGGGGAGGGGTAATTATGATGCGATTAGGCAAGAATTAGGGAGTATAAGATGGGAACAGAAACTATCAGGGAAAGGCACAAACGAAAAGTGGAGCTTTTTCATGGAGCAATTACTGTGTGTCCTTGATAGGTATGTCCCTGTCAGGCAGGGAGGAAATGGCCGAGTGAGAGAACCATGGTTCACAAAAGAGGTTGAATGTCTAGTCAAGAGGAAAAAGGAAGCGTATGTAAGGATGAGAAAACAAGGTTCAGTTGGGTTGATTGAGGGGTACAAGGTAGCAAGGAATGAGCTAAAAAAAGAGCTTAGGAGAACTAGGAGGGGGCATGAGAAGTCCTTGGCGGGTCGGATCAAGAAAAACCCCAAGGCCTTTTACTCTTATGTGAGAAATAAAAGAATGACCAGGGTGAGGGTAGGGCCGGTCAAGGACAGTAGTGGGAACTTGTGCATGGAGTCAGAAGAGATAGGAGAGGTGATGAATGAATACTTTTCGTCAGTGTTCACCGAGGAGAGGGGCCATGTTCTTGAGGATGAGAGTGTGATAAAGGTGGATAGGCTGGAGGTGGTAGATGTTCTGAGGGAAGATGTTTTAGCAATTTTGAAGAACCTGAGGGTCGATAAGTCCCCTGGGCCAGATGGGATATATCCTAGGATTCTTTGGGAGGCAAGGGAGGAGATTGCAGAGCCTCTGACTTTGATCTTTGGGTCCTCACTGTCCACGGGAATGGTGCCAGAGGACTGGAGAGTGGCGAATGTTGTTCCTCTCTTCAAGAAAGGAAATAGGAATGACCCTGGTAATTATAGGCCGGTTAGTCTTACTTCGGTGGTTGGTAAGATAATGGAAAAGGTCCTGAGGGATAGGATTTATGACCATTTGGAAAGGGGCAACTTAATCAGGGATAGTCAACACGGATTCGTGAAGGGTAAGTCTTGCCTAACAAATTTGATTGAATTCTTTGAGGAGGTAACTAAGTGTGTAGATGAAGGTAGAGCAGTTGATGTCGTATACATGGATTTTAGTAAGGCGTTTGATAAGGTTCCCCATGGTCGGCTCATGAAGAAAGTAAGGAGTTGTGGGATAGAGGGAAATTTGGCCGATTGGATAAGTAACTGGCTATCTCATAGAAGGCAGAGGGTGGTGGTGGATGGAACATTTTCGGACTGGAGACCAGTTACCAGCGGTGTGCCACAGGGGTCGGTGCTGGGTCCTCTGCAGTTTGTGATTTTTATCAATGACTTGGAGGAGGGGACTGAAGGGTGGATCAGTAAATTTGCTGATGACACCAAGATTGGTGGAGCAGTGGATGAGGTGGAGGGCTGTTGTAGGCTGCAAAGAGACATTGATAGGATGCAGAGCTGGGCCGAAAAATGGCAGATGGAATTTAACCCTGATAAGTGCGAGGTGATTCATTTTGGTAGGGCAAATTTGAATAAGGATTACAGGGTCAACGGCAGGGTTCTGAGGAACGTGGAGGAGCAGAGGGATCTGGGGGTTCATATCCACAGATCTCTGAAGGTTGCCACTCAAGTGGATAGAGCAGTAAAGAAGGCCTATGGTGTGTTGGCGTTTATTAACAGAGAGTTTGAGTTTAAGAACCGTGAGGTTATGCTGCAACTGTACAGGACCTTGGTGAGACCACATTTGGAATATTGTGTGCAGTTCTGGTCACCTCACTATAGGAAGGACGTGGAAGCATTGGAAAGAGTGCAAAGGAGATTTACCAGGATGCTGCCTGGTTTGGGGGGGAGGTCTTATGAGGAAAGATTGAGGGAGTTGGGGCTTTTCTCTTTAGAGCGGAGGAGGATGAGAGGCGACTTAATAGAGGTTTATAAGATGATGAGGGGGATAGATAGAGTGGATGTTCAGAGACTATTTCCTCGGGTAGAGGCAGCTGTTACAAGGGGGCATAACTATAAGGTGCATGGGGGGAGATATAGAAGGGATGTCCGAGGTAGATTCTTTACTCAGAGAGTGGTTGGGGTGTGGAATGGACTGCCTGCTGTGATAGTGGAGTCGGACACTTTAGGAACTTTCAAGCGGTTATTGGATAAGCACATGGAGCACACCAGAGTGATAGGGAGTGTGATAGCTTGATCTTGGTCTCGGACAATGCTCGGCACAACATCAAGGGCCGAAGGGCCTGTACTGTGCTGTACTGTTCTATGTTTCTATGTTTCTATCGGCCTCCTGCTGAGGTCCCCACTATCAGAGAAGCCAGTCTTCAGCCAATTCGATTCACTCCGCATGATATCAAGAAACGGCTGAGCGCACTGGATACAGCAAAGGCTATGGGTCCCGACAACATCCCGGCTGTCGTGCTGAAGACTTGTGCTCCAGAACTAGCCGCGTCTCTAGCCAAGCTATTCCAGTACAGCTACAACACTGGCATCTATCCGACAATGTGGAAAACTGCCCAGGTGTGTCCTGTCCACAAAAAGCAGGACAAATCCAATCCAGCCAATTACCGCCCCATCAGTTTACTCTCAATCATCAGCAAAGTGATGGAAGGTGTCATTGACAGTGCTATCAAGCGGCACTTACTCACCAATAACCTGCTCACTGATGCCCAGTTTGGGTTCCGCCAATACAACTCAGATCCCAACCTCATAACAGCCTTCGTCCAAACATGGACAAAGGAGCTGAATTCCAGAGGTGAAGTGAAAGTGACTGCCCTTGATATCGTGTGAAAAGGAAAAGACTGGCGATGGTAAATGTAGGTCCTTTACAGTCAGAGACGGGAGAATTTATAATGGGGAATGAGGAAATGGCTGAGAAATTAAATTAATACTTTGTTTCTGTCTTCACGGAGGAAGACACAAAAAACCTCCCAGAAATACAAGAAAACCAAGGGTGTGGCGAGAATGAGGAACTTAAAGAAATTATTATTAGTAAAAAAACAGTACTAGCAAAATTAATGGGACTAAAAGTCGATAAATCTCAAGGACCGGATGACCTACATCCTAGGGTTTTGAAAGAGGTGGCCATTGGAATAGTGGACGCATTGGTTGTCATCTTCCAAAATTCTATAGATTCTGGAATGGTTCCTGCAGATTGGAGGATAGCAAATGTAACCCCGCTATTTAAGAAAGCAGGGAGAGAGAAAACGGGGAACTACAGACATGTTAGCCTCACATCAGTAGTTGGGAAAATGCTGGAATCTATTATAAAGGATGCAATAACTGGGCACTTAGAAACTAATAGTAAGATTGGGCAGAGTCAACATGGATTTATGAAAGGGAAATCCTGTTTGACAAACCTATTGGAGTTCTTTGAGGATGTAACTAGTGGAGTAGACAAAGGGAAACTGGTAGATGTGGTGTATCTGGATTTTCAGAAGGCCTTCGATAAGGTCCCACACAAGAGGTTGGTGAACAAAATTAGGGCACATGGAATTGGGGGTAATATACGAGCATGGATTGAGAATTGGTTAACCGACAGAAAAAAAAGAGTAGGGATAAAAGCGTCTTTTTTAGGATGGCAGGCTGTGACTAGTGGGGTACCGCAAGGATCGGTGCTTGGGCCCCAGCTATTCACAATCTATATCAATGATTTGGATGAGGGGACTAAATGTAACATTTCCAAATTTGCTGATGATATAAAGCTAGGTGGCAGTGTCAGTTGTGAAGAGGATGTGAAGAGGCTTCAAGGGCATCTCGACAGGCTCAGTGAGTGGGTGAGAACATGGCAGATGGAATATAATGTGGATAAATGTGAAGTTATCCACTTTGGTAGAAAAAACAGAAAGGCAGAGTATTTCCTAAATGGTGAAAGATTAGGGAATGCAGATGCTCAAAGGGACCTGGGTGTTCTTGTACATGAGTCACTGAAAGTGAATGTGCAGGTGCAATATGCCATTAGGAAGGCAAATGGTATGCTGGCCTTCATTACAAGAGGATTTGAGTACAGGAGTAAAGAAGTCTTACTCCAATTATATAGGGCCTTGGTGAGACCACACCTGGAGTACTGTGTACAATTTTGGTCTCCTTACCTAAGGAAGGATATACTTGCCATAGAGGGTGTGCAACGAAGGTTCACGAGATTGATTACTGGGATGGCGGGACTGTTCTATGAGAAGAGATGGAGTAAACTAGGCCTGTATTCTCTTGAATTCAGAAGAATGAGAGGGATCTTATTGAAGCATACAAAATTATTACAGGGCTTGATAGGGTGGATGCTGGGAGAATGTTTCCCTTGGCTGGGGAGTCTAGAAGCAGGTGCCACAGCCTCAGGATAAAGGGTAGGCCATTCAGGACTGAGATGAGAAGAAATTTCTTCACACAGAGGGTGGTGAATCTTTGGAATTCTCTACCCCAGAGGGCTGTGGAGGCTCAGTCATTGGGTATATTCAAAGCAGAAGTCGATAGTAAAGGCATCAAGGGATATGGTGATAGGGCCGGTGAATGGAGTTGAGGTAGAAGATCAGCCATGATCTCATTGAATGGTGGAACAGGCTCGAAGGGCCGAATGGCCTACTCCTGCTCCTATTTCTTATGTGCTTATTTGACTGAGTGTAGCATCAAGGAGCCCTAATAAAACCGAAGTCAATGGGAACCGGGGGGAAAACTCTCCAATGGCTGAAGTCATACCTAGCACAAAGGAAGATGGTTGTGGTGTTTGAAGGTCAATCATCACAGTCCCAGGACATCATTGCAGGTGTTCCTCAGGGCAGTGTCCTAGGCCCAATCATCTTCAGCTGCTTCATCAATGACCTTCCCTTCAACATAAGATCAGAAATTGGGATGTTCACTGATGATTGCACAGAGTTCAGCGCCATTCACAACTCCTCAGATAATGAAGCAGTCCATGCCCGCATGCAACAAGACCTGGACAACGTTCAGGCTTGGGCTGATAAGTGGCAGGTAACATTCACGCCACACAAGTGCCAGGCAATGACTATCTCCAACAAGCGAGAGTCAACCCACCGCCCCTTGACATTCAATGGCATTACCATCGTTGAATCCCCCACCATTAACATTCTGGTGGTCACCACTGACCAGAAACTTAACTGGACCAGCCACATATACTATACGGTGGCAACAAGTGCAGTTAAGAGGCTAGGCATTCTGCAGTGAGTGTATCACCTCATGACTCCCCAAAGCCTTTCCACCATCTACAAGGCACAAGTAAGGAGTGTGATACAATACTTTCCACTTGCCTGGATGAGTGCAGCTCCAACAACACTCAAGAAGCTCGACACCATCCTGGACAAAGCAGCCCGCTTGATTGGCACCCTATCCACCACCTTAAACATTCACTCCCTCCACCACCGGCGTACCGTGGCTGCAGTGTGTACCAGTTACAAGATGCACTGCAGTAACTCGCCAAGGCCTCTTCTGCAGCACCTTCCAAACCTGCGACCTCTGCCACTTTGAAGGACAAGGGCAGCAGGTGCATGGGAACACCACCACCTCCAAGTTCCCCTCCAATTCACACACCATCCTGACTTGGAAGTATATCGCCAAACCTTCATCGTCGCTGGGTCAAAATCCAGGAACTCCCTTCCTAACAGCACTGTGGGAGTACCTTCATCACACGGACTGCAGCGGGTCAAGAAGGCGGCTCACCACCACCTTCTCAAGGGCAATTAGGGATGGGCAATAAATGCTGGCCTTACCAACGACACCCAGATCCCATGAACGAATAAAAAACAACACAGCGTTTTAGCAAGTACAGAGCCAAGGAAAAGGAGACAGGAAAAGAACAAAAGAGAGAGATCTGGGATAGGGTGGATGGTAGGAATGATTAAATGATGAAAGTGACGATGAAGCAAGGTAAAATGAGGTGATAATGAGA
The DNA here is from genome assembly GCA_030390025.1 of Squalus acanthias. NCBI lineage: Eukaryota > Metazoa > Chordata > Chondrichthyes > Squaliformes > Squalidae > Squalus > Squalus acanthias. The sequence goes on from CM059426.1 coordinate 91,193,014, forward strand.
TCCAGAGGTTTAAATGGTTACAGCAGAATAGCAGAGGAGGAGAGAAGCATAGCAAAGATAGGAAGGCTCCCGTGGCCCAGGAGTATGTCGTAAAAAAGGCAGGTAGACCCCAGGGGTCACAACTACCCCACCGGCCGTGTACTGATTGAGGATCCCCACCCTAAGCAGCAGTCCAAACCTGCTCCACTCCCACCACCAGCACCTGTTGTCTGAGAGAAAATGGGAATGGTGGTTAAGATCTAAAGTTGTTAAATTCAATGTTAAGGCAGGAAGGCTGTAAAGTGCCTACTAGTAAGATGAGATGCTGTTCCCCAAGCTTGCGCTAAGGTTCATTGGTACAGTGTAGGAGGCCTAGGACAGAGAGGTCAGAGTTGGAGTGGGATGGAGAATTTAATTGGCATGTGACCAGAAGCTCAGGGTCACACTTGTGGACTAAACGGAGGTGTTCAACAAAACAATCTCCCCAGTGTCGTGGAAACCACATTGTGAGCAGTGAATACAGTGTACTAAGTTGATAGAAGTACAAGTAAATTGCTGTTTCACCTGGAAGGAGTGTTTGGGGCTCTGGATGGTGGGAATAGAGGGGGTAAAAGGGCATGTGTTGCATCTCCTGTGCTTGCACGGGACGTGCCTTGGGATGGGGAGCAGGTGTTGGGGTGATGGGAGAGTGTACCAGGGTGCCACGGAGGGAATGGTTCCCTCGGAATGCTAAAAGGGGAGGGGAGAGGAAGATGTGTTTCATGGTGGCATCACGCTGGAGTTAGTGGAAATGGCAGAGGATGATCCATTGAGGAGGCTGATAGGGTGGAACGTGTGGACAAGAAGGATCCTATCATGGTTCTCAAATGGAGGAGAAGAGTGAGGGCGGAAGTGCGAGAAATGGGACGGACACGGTCAAGCGTTCTGTCAGCCACAGTGGAGGGGACTCCTCAGCTGAAGAAAAAAGAAGACATTTCAGAAGCTCTGGTATGGAAGGTGACATCGTCAGAACAGATGCGACAGAGACCGAGAAACTGGGAGATGGAATAGAGTCCTTTCAAGAAGCAGAGTGGGAGGAAGTATAATCAAGGTAGCTGTGGGAGTCGGTGGGCTTGTAGTAGATATTGATGGACAGTCTACCCCCAAAAATGAAGATAGAGGAAGGGAAGAGTCAGAGATGGATCATGTGAAGATAAGGGAGGGGTGGAAGCTAAAAGCAAAGTTGATGACATTTTCCAGTTCAGAGCAGGAGCAGGAAGTGGCACTGACACAGTTACCAAAAGAGGTCAACGAGGGGACCTGTGCAAGACTGGAACAAAGAATGTTCCACATATCCCACGAAAAGGCAGGCATAGCTAGGACCCATATGGGTTCCCATAGCAGCACCTTTTATTTGGAGGAAGTGAGTGGAGTCAAAGGAGAAGTTGATCAATGTAAGAACAAGTTCAGCCAGGTGGAGGAGGGTGGTGGTAGATGGGAATTGGTTGGGCCCTCGTTCAAGGAAGAAGCGGAGGGCACACCGGCTTTCCTGGTGGGGGATGGAAGTGTAGAGGGACTGGACGTCCATGGCGAAAAGAAGACGGTTAGGGCCAGGAAATTGAAAACGGTTAAAATGGCGGACGCTTTGGAAGAGTGACGGATGTAGGTCAGAAGAGACTGGACAAGGGGAGAAAAAATAGTGTTGAGGGAAGAAAAACAAGTTCCATGGGGAAGGAACAAGCTGAAACGATAGGTCTACCAGTACAGTCCTGTTTATGGATCTTGGGAAGGAAGTAAAAGCGGGCTGTGTGAGTTTGGGGGACTATGAGGTTGGAGGTGGTGCGGGGGAGGGGGTGATGCTGGGTGAAGATCTTCAGAGGAGATGAGGTCAGTGACAGTCTGAGAAACGATGGCTTGATGTTCGGTATGGTCAGATATAATGTGATATTTGTATTCAATAGGCTAAGAAAAAGGTTTAGCTGAGTTGCTATTAGGCCATATAAAACAGGCCCATGTATTTCCCTTTGCTAAAGGTGATAGTCACTAATGATTGTGTGCTATGCAATGATTGATTATTCCCATAAAATACGGTGTAGGCATCACACCCTCAAGTCAATAGGTCATAAAAACTTGTGCAGAGCTATAGCTCAAATTCATTGAGCTCTCCGTGAATCATGTTAAATTTATGCAATGTTAGTACAGAAGCCACAAACACAGTGTTCAGTACAAACAAGCGTATAAACTGTACAATTTTAATGCTGTTCCCTTGGCCTTCCGCAATTACAATAGCAATTTACTTTGAGAAAGAGATCACTAAAACCTTTGCTTAAAGCAATAAAGAATGGTTTTACATATTATGTTGAAATTTTTACGTTCAACCTCAGGTAAATAGAGAAAATTCTCTAATGCATTCTCAATTAAATTGGAGAATCCACAAACAGCAAGGTTAATTTTTTTTACAGCTTATATATTATCGCTGTAGGAATTAGAAATGATAATGCTTTTTTGAGTTGTCACTTCTTAATTAGTGCTTCATTTTTCAGATACACTCAAGCTATTTACAGTGTTTGTGGGTGTCCCACTAAATGTTCCATCAAATACAATGGAAGCACAAGTCAGCAAATGTTAGCAATCACAATTACTGTCCAGGGATTTAAGAGTGAAGGAAAATAAAGTATTTCTATGGTAATCATGCCAGTGGACTATGCACTGCACAACTTATTAGATCTGGTTTCTACAGTAACAAGAAGGACTATAATATCTAATGTGGTGAAGAAATCATGTTCCAGTGAAGTTTCAATTAAACAAAACCTTTTGGACTATGCCACAGAGACAAAACAAGAGATTCTGAATATATGTAAACAGTGCAACCATAGATCCAATTATAAACTAGTCTTGGTATTGTTTTACTTTTTAAGCCATGTAGTTCCAATAAAGGAAATTGCTGTTGACCTTGAAACTATCCCCTATGGGAGATGTACAGGTTCTGCTGATTTTGCCATGGTGTATATTTTACAGTCAGTGATTCTCTGGGTTGTGTCAGCTCAATGGATATACTGTTTACTTGGCTTTCTGATAGCTTGTACTCTACTCACATTAGGATAGTCAGATTATACAGTAGGTTTTTTGGTATTGTCTACATAATCTTTTACATGGTAATTTACTTTTTGTTCACACACTCTGCTAGAGGTGTTAGTCACTAATGTTTGTGACCAAAATGGCACGGCTGTCAAGCATATTAGGACACAGTGATGATAAACATTTATTTACATCCCAAATGAATGTCACTTAGCAATTAAATCTTTAGAAATAGAGATTTGCCTTGGCACCGTTCTCCCATCAGATGGAAACAGAACCTCCTTTGTCTTATTGACCTACTTCGTAAGGACATCCACAGCGTTGGCCTGAAACCTTGGGGTCTTTGCAGTATTCATTCTGACTGTATTCTTCACATTTAAGCACAGAAAAATGTAGTACCGGCAAATCGCACCTACCCTTTCAGAGATGCAGGCTGTTTTTAAATCATAGAATCATAGAAATTTATGGCATAGAGGAGGCCATTTTGGCCCATCATGTCTATGCCGGCCGAAAAAGAGCTATCTAGCTTAATCCCACTTTCCAGCTTTTGGTCTGTAGCCCTGTAGGTTACGGCACTTCAAGTGTATATCCAAAAGGGTTTCTGCCTCTACCATCCTTTCAGGCAGTGAGTTCCAGACCCACACCACCCTCTGCGTGACAAAATTTCTCCTCAACTCGCTGATAATCTTTCTACCAAATACTTTAAATCTATACCCCCTGGTTTTGACCTCTCTGCTAAGGGAAATAGGTCCTTCCTATCCATTCTATCTAGGCCCCTCATAATTTTATACACCTCAATTAAGTCTCCCCTCAGCCTCCTCTGTTCCAAAGAAAACAACCCCAACCTATCCAATCTTTCCTCATAGCTAAAATTCTCATGTCCTATCCTCATAAATCTCCTCTGTTCCCTTTCTAGTGCAATCACATCTTTCCTGTAATGTGGTGACCAGAACTGCACGTAGTACAGTAGCTGTGGCCTAAATAGTGTTTTATACAGTTCTAGCATATGCTTCGGCTAATAAAGGCAAGTATCCCGTATGCTTTATTAACCACCTTATCTACCTGTCCTGCTACCTTCAGGGATCTGTGGACATTCACTCCAAGGTCCCTCTGTTCTTCCAGACTTCTCAGTATCCTATCATTTATTGTGTATTTCCTTGCCTTGTTAGCCCTCCCCAAATGCATTGCCTCAACTTCTTCGGATTGAATTCCATTTGCCATTTTTCTGCCCACTTGACCAGTCCATTGATATTTTCCTGCAGTCTACTGCTATTTTCCTCACTATCAACCACACGGCCAATTCTTGTATCATCTGCAAACTTTTTAATCATGCCCCCTATATTGAAGTCTAAATCATTGATATATGCCACAAAAAACAAGGGACCTAGTACTGAGCCCTGCAGAACCCCACTGGAAACAGCCTTCCAATCACAAAAACACCCGTCGAACATTACCCTTTGCTTCCTGTCACTGAGCCAATTTTGGATCCAACTTGCCACTTTCCCTTGGACCCCATGGGCTTTTACCTTTCTGACCAGTCTGCCATGTGGGACCTTGTCAAAATCCTTGCTAAAATCCATGTAGACTACATCAAATGTGCTGCCTTCATAACTCTCCTTGTTACCTCCTCAAAAAATTCAATCAAGTTAGTCAGACACGACCTACCCTTAACAAATCCATGCTGACTGTCCTTGATTAATCCGTGCCTTTCTAAATGACGATTAATACAGTTGACCACAATTTTTTCCATTAATTTGCCCACCACCGAGGGTAGGGTGACTGGCCTGTAATTATTCGGTCTATCCCTTTCCTCCTTTACAAACAATGATAGAACATTATCAGTCCTCCAGTCCTCCGACACCATGCCTGCAGCCAGAGAGGTTTGGAAAATGATGGTCAGACCTCCACTATTTCCTCCCTTGCTTCTCTTAACAACCTGGGATATATTTCATCCAGGCCTGGCGATTTATCTACTTTCAAAGATGCTAAACCCCTTCATATTTTCTCTCTCACTATGTTTATATCATCTAATATTTCACACTCTTCCTCCTTAACTGCAACGTCTGCATCGTCCCTCTCTTTTGTGAAGTGTAGAATTCGCAAAATTATCACGATTTTATAAAATAAGAAGGAGACATATAGTTTCGTACAAACAGCTTTATTTCAGCAGAATGCTGTCAGGTTTTCAAAGTGGACACAAACAGCCTGTAAAATGGCCGTCACGCCTCGTGGCAGAACGTTCTAGACTTTCAATGAGCAGACAAGATGGCGTTCCAATAAACATTTGTGCGAGATCGTACAGGACTCAGCACATTTGAGATAATTGACAAGACATAATGGGTTTGCATTTTATACATAAATACTGGAATCGGTCTCCCAGGTGCGAATAAGGGCTATTGTACCGAGCGATCAAGAACCCATCCAAAGACATTAATATGCAAAATCCCCACGACTCTACGATGAGAGAGCCGTTTGCGGGTAGTTACAGAAAGCATTTGGAAGCCCCAAAACCCCTCCAGGGAGACTACTGGCCGGTTCCACAATGGGAGAAGTATTAACGGGTACTCAGACAGTTACAAGTATCACCGAAACCCATTAAAAACGGAGATCACCCTATACAAGAAGTTTGAGCGCCAAAACCCTGACAAAGGATAGACATTAAGATTGGGCGGGAAAAGAAGAATTACAGCACTATAACTGTAAGGTACAACCGTCCATCTGCCTCTTGCCTCTTGTTTCTCTTGCCTCTTGTCTTGTTGCTCTTGTCTCTTGCCGCCTGCCTCTTGCTGCTCTTGCTGTTTTGACTCGCTGGAAGACTATTGAACTTTTATTCTCTTGCCTGACGGCTCTGGACTCTGATCCGCTAGGATCAACCTCGTGGCTTGCCGCGAAGATCTGTGTAGAACTGGGCTGTGAGGCCTTGAAACGGGCATACCATCCCGAGAAGTCGGTAAACGGTGTTGGAACCGAAGCCCCGAGAGGAGATGAGATGAGATGAGATGAGAAGAGAAGAAGACGACAATACGTATCGCCACGGTCAGTAAGCCCCGACCGCGCCTGTAAGTCGAATAAACACTTTCCTTGCCCAGGAAGATCATTCTTCGAATTTTATCGAACCGGTGTGAGGGCACAGGAAGACTCTTCTTTGAGTAGTGTCGGAACTCCGAGGACAACACAGATCTTCATGACAGCAGACGGTCCAGCCTGCTAGCCGGAGCAGAAACGAGTAAACAAGTCGGGTACAGAGACCCCTGATCAACACGTGGATAGTCAGGTGCTGCGGGAAAAACATCCGAGCAGAGTTTCGGAATTCTCCGAGTTATCACGAGTGGTGAGCATGAGTCTCGATCCTACAAATCTAGTTTAGGACAGGTATTGATAGGGGAGGGTTTAAGTTTTAAGGATAATTGTAATGTGTGCCCCCTTTTACGATGTGTCATGCGCTCCTCGTTTCCCTAAAATTAGTTACATAACTGTGTGTAAGATTGTACTGTCATTAATCTGTGCTTATGACATGTATCTCGTAATCTTGAATAATATGCAATAAAGATTTTCCATTTCGCACTATTCAACCGGGTCTACCTGAGTTTTTCTCTGCATTATTGCTCTCGCACCTAAGTCCAGTGTCAGAACCGTAAGGGCGAGTGGGTCGAACCACTCACAGGTGTCTAGTGTTATCAGGCTGGCTGGAGACCAGAACAGGCAATAAGGCCTAACCTCGCACTAGCACCTAGGCTAAGCACAGAGCCGCAGGTCACCCCTTACAGAAGACAGACGCAAAGTATTCATTAAGAGCCATGCCCACATTTTCCGTCTCTACACATAGGTTACTTTTTTGGTCTCTAATAAGCCCTACTGTTTCTTTAGTTATCCTTTTGCTCTTTAGGTACTTATAAAACATCTTTGGGTTTTCCTTGATTATACTTGCCAATATTTTTTCATGCCCTCTCTTTGCTTTCCTAATTTCCTTTTTAATTTCACCCCTGCACTTTCTATACTCCTCGAGACTTTCTGCAGTATTTAGTCTCCATATCTGTTTCGTGCACACTTCAGCCTACCCAGCTTCATTCCCTAAAACTCAGTCCAGAATCGCACCTTTTCTTGTTGGGCTTACTACGTACTGGCTAAAAAAAATTCTGAATTCATTTTAAGAACTCTGTGCCCTCTATGCCTTTTACACTGATTCTATCCCAGTTAATATTAGGGTATTTGAAATCCCCTACTATTATTGCCCTATTGTTTTTGCATCTCTCAGAAACCTGCCTACATATTTGCTCTTCTATCTCTCTCTGACAGTGTGATTGCCCCATTTTTGTTCCTCAGTTCAACCCATATGGCCTCATTTGATGATCCTTCTAACATATTATCCCTCCTCACAGCTGTTTCTTTAACCAATATTGCGACCCCCCCTCCATTTATCCACCTCTCTATCTCGTCTGAAACCCTGTAACCAGGAATGTTGAGCTGCCATTCCTGTCCTTCTTTCAGCCATGTCTCAGTAATAGCTATAATATCATACTTCCACGTGTCTCTCTGTGCCCTCAGCTCACCTGCCTTATTCACTAGACTCCTTGCATTGAAGTATATACCATTAAGCACTGCCAAACCCCTTTGTTGTCTATTTTCTAGCCTTTGTTTCCTCTGCCTTCCAAACTCACTTACTAATTTACTGCCTTCCATTTCCAGCTTTGCTTCTTGCCCTTCTGAATTTATGCTCAGATTCCCATCCCCCTGCCAAGCTAATTTAAACCCTCCCCAACAGTTCCGCAGTAGTTTCAGTCTAACTGCATGTCATAGGAATAAACACAGGGTTGTTTTTGAATTGTTAGCTTTTTTGAAGCTGTTGATTTGGTTTTTGCTCATTCTCTGGGTTTGACGTGTATGCACCTCTTAGTTAATACCATCTGTCCCCAGATTCCTCCTGCTGTTCTTTCAATGCTGTGGTCTAATATAACCTTTGAGCTGCATTTTTTACAGTGTCAGTTTGGCTCTTCTGGCCTTCCCTGAGAGACTTAGCTGACGCACTGGACTTCAGATAATTGCAGCTGGGGAAATGTACTTTCTGCCAAGTGTAATTAAATCTTTCCATCAGTGGAGTCCCTGCTGTCTAAAACATGATTGCCAAAGGTTCCCCCAATAATGTTTTCTGGTTTTGGGTAACTGCTTCACTTTAGTGCCTAGCCCTGGGCTCTAAAAGCAGGAACCCTGCTTAGTACTTAAAATTAACTTAAATGGAATTTGGAGACTGTGAACCTTCTCTTCTCATCAAGACTTTAAATCCTTGCAGATGGAATCAATTCATGCATAGAATTACATAGAATATACAACACAGAAACAGGCCATTCCGTCCTGGGTTTAGATTTTCACCATTTAGAAAGTACCCTGTTCAATCCTTTTTATTTCCAAAGTGGATGACCTCACATTTGCCTACATTGAAATCAATTTGCCACAGTTTTGCCCATTCACTTCACTTTTCAATACCTCTTTGTAATTTTATGCCTTCATCTACACTGCTTACAATGCCGCCAATCTTTGTGTCATTAACATATTTGGATATGTGCCTTTCTATCCCATCATCTAAGTCGTTACTAAATACAGTGAATAGTTGAACATAAGAAATGGGAGCAGGAGTAGGCCATTTGGCCCTTCGAGCCTGCTCCACTATTCAATAAGATCATGGCTGATCTTCTACCTCATTTCCACTTTCCTGCACTATCCCCATGTCCCTTGATTCCTTTAATATTCAAAAATCTATCAAACTCTGTCTTGAATATACTCAACGACTGAGCCTCCACAACCCTCTGGGATAGAGAATTCCAAAGATTCACCACCCTCTGAGTGAAGAAATTTCTCCTCATCTCAGTCCTAACTAGCCAACCCCTTATTCTGAGACTGTGATCCCTGGTTCCAGACTCCCCAGCCAGGGGAAACATCTTCCCTGCATCTACCCTGTCAAGTCCTGTAAGAATTTTGTATGTTTCAATGCGATCACCTCTCATTCTTCCAAACTCTAGGCAATATAGGCCTAGTCTACTCAATCTCTCCTCATAGGACAATCCCCCCATGCCAAGAACCAGTTTGGTGAACCCTTGTTGCACTCCCTCTATGGCAAGTATATCCTTCCTTAGGTAAGGAGACCAAAACTGTACACAATACTCCAGGTGTGGTCTCACCAGGGCCCTATATAATTGCAGTAAGACGTCTTTACTCTTATACTCAAATCTCTTGTAATAAAGGCCAACATACCATTTGCTTTCCTATTTGCTTGCTGTACCTGCATGTTAACTTTCAGTGATTTGTGTACAAGACACCCAGGTCCCTCCGAACACCAACATTTCCCGATCTCTCACCATTTAAAAAATACCCTGCTTTTCTATTTTTCCTACCAAAGTGGATAACTTCACATTTCTCCACATTATATTCCATTTGCCATGTTCTTGCCCACTCACTTAGCCTGTCTATATCCCCTTGAAACGTCCTTGCATCCTCCTCACAACTTACATTCCCACCCAGCTTTGTATCATCAGCAAACTTGAATATATTACATTTGGTACCTCATCCAAATCATTGATGTAGATTGTGAATAGCTGAGGCCCAAGTACTGATCCTTGCGGTACCCCACTAGTTACAGCCTGCCAACCCGAAAATGACTCATTTATTCCTACTCTCTATTTTCTGTCGGTTAACCAATCCTCAATCCATGCTAGTATGTTACCCCCAATCCCATGAGCCCTAATTTTGTTTAATAACCTCTTGTGTGGCACCTTATCAAATGCCTTCTGAAAATCCAAATACACCACATCCACTGGTTCCCCCTTATTTATTCTGGTAGTTACAAACTCAAAAAACTCTAACAGATTTGTCAAACACGATTTCCCTTTAAACTTTAAACTCGGTTTCACAGCCACATTACTTTCCTCAGCAACTGTCTCCGGTTCCGACTTATCCCACGTGGATTCCAACTAAACTTCCACCCTTCGTGTTTCGGATCCACCCAGGATTACAAATATCTCCAAGATATTCATCGTTCCTCGAACTACTGCTCTCGCCGCATCTTGAGATCCACGCTCAATGCCATGCGGCGCCACATGAACACTCTCGACATCTCTCTTCAGCAGCACCGACGCACTCTATCTCAAAGCTGTCCGGGTCCACAGTTCCATTTCATCCTTAGACTCATCCGACGCTTCAACAAAAAACTTTTCTTCTTCCTTTCCGATGTCAAGGATCGCAAGCTTCAACAACTCTTGGACACTAAAGCCCCTCCGGAACCTTCTTCCCCTTCACTTTCCTCTGACCCCCCTTCTCCCAATCTCACCCCCTGCCGCGTTTTCACTATCCCCTCTGACCTTCCCCTCTCTGACTCCGAACGATCAGTCCTCAGCAAAGGCCTGAGCTTCATCCCCTTACGCCCCCATCTCAATGAATTTCGAGCTCGGCACGATGCTGAGCTCTTTTTCCGCCGCCTCCGTCTCCGTGCCCACTTCTCTGGCCAGGAGTCTTCCCCCCGCACGGCTGACCCTTTCTCCCGCTTTCAGAATTCTCGTTCCACCTGGACCCCTCCCTCTGGCCTCTTACCCTCTCTTGATCTTTTCATTGCTAACTGCCGCCGTGACATCGGCCAGCTCAATTTCTCTGCTCCCCTCACTCACTCCAACCTACCTCCCTCTGAACTTGCAGCACTCCATTCTCTCCGATCCAACCCTGACATTGTCATTAAACCTGCTGACAAGGGTGGCGCTGTTGTTGTTTGGCGTACCGACCTCTACCTAGCGGAAGTTGAACGCCAACTCTCTGACACCTCCTCCTACCTCCACCTGGACCATGACCCCACTACCGAACATCAAGCCACCGTGTCCAAGACTGTCACTGACCTCATCTCCTCTGGAGATCTTCCCCCCACGGCCGCCAACCTCATAGTTCCCCAACCCCGCACAGCCCGCTTCTACCTCCTTCCCAAGATCCACAAACAGGACTGCCCCGGTAGACCCATCGTTTCAGCCTGTTCTTGCCCCACGGAACTTATCTCTTCCTATCTCGACTCTATTTTTTCTCCCCTTGTCCAGTCTCTTCCCACCTACATCCGCGACTCTTCCGATGCCCTCCGCCATTTTAACAGTTTCCAGTTTCCCGGCCCCAACCGTCTCCTCTTCACTATGGACGTACAATCCCTCTACACCTCCATTCCCCACCAGGATGGCCTGAGGGCGCTCCGCTTCTTCCTTGAACAGAGGCCCAACCAGTCCCCATCCACCACCACCCTCCTCCGCCTGGCTGAACTTGTTCTCACATTGAACAACTTCTCCTTTGACTCTACCCATTTCCTCCAAATTAAAGGTGTTGCTATGGGTACCCGCATGGGTCCTAGCTATGCCTGCCTTTTCGTGGGATATGTGGAACACTCTTTGTTCCAGTCCTACTCGGGTCCCCTCCCTCACCTCTTTTTCCGGTACATTGATGACTGTATCGGTGCCGTCTCCTGCTCTCGCCCTGAACTAGAACATTTCATTCACTATGCTTCCAATTTCCACCCTTCCCTCACCTTCACATGGTCCATCTCCGACTCTTCCCTTCCCTTCCTCGACTTCTCCATCTCCATCTCTGGGGATAGGTTATTGACTAACATTCACTACAAGCCCACCGACTCCCACAGCTACCTGGACTACACTTCCTCCCACCCCGCCTCCTGTAAGGACTCTATTCCATTCTCCCAGTTTCTCCGTCTCCGCCGCATCTGCTCTGATGATGCCACCTTCCATACCAGTGCTTCCGACATGTCTTCCTTTTTCCTCAACCGAGGATTCCCCTCTACCGTGGTCGACACGGCCCTCGACCGTGTCCGTTCTATCTCCCGCACATCTGCCCTCACCCCTGCCCCTCCCTCCCGGAACCACGATAGGGTTCCCCTTGTCCTCACCTTTCACCCCACCAGCCTCCACATTCAACGGATCATCCTCCGCCATTTCCGCCACCTCCAGCGTGATCCCACCACCAAACACATCTTCCCCTCACCTCCCCTTTCAGCATTCCGCAGGGACCGCTCCCTCCGCGACACCCTAGTCCACTCCTCTACCACCCCCAGCACCCCTTCCCCTTCGCCCGGCACCTTCCCGTGCACGCGCAGGAGATGCAACACATGCCCTTATACCTCCCCTCTTCCCACTGTCCAGGGCCCCAAACACCCCTTCCAGGTGAAACAGCGATTTACTTGTACTTCCTGCAATTTAGTATACTGTATTCGCTGCTCACGATGTGGACTCCTCTACATTGGGGAGACCAAACGCAGATTGGGTGACCGCTTTGCGGAACACCTCCGTTCAGTCCGTAAGGGGGACCCCGAGCTCCCGGTGGCCTGTCACTTTAATTCACCGCTTCACTCCCACTCTGACCTCACCGTCCTCGGCCTATTACACTGTTCCACGGAAGCTCAGCGTAAGCTCGAGGAACAGCACCTCATCTTTCGTTTAGGCACGCTACAGCCCTCTGGACTCAATATCGAGTTCAACAATTTTAGATCATAACCTCAGCTCCAATCACATTTATATTTTATTTTATCCACCCTTTTATTTGTCCCCCCCACCTTTTTTTTCCTCCTAGAAGCTGGCAGCTGTCCTTCATTCTGCCAGTGGATTTCACACTTCATTCAGCCTTAATCTGTCACATTAACACCACCTCTAGCCTTGCATATCTCTTAATGTCTCTTAATGTCTCTTCATCTCCTCCTTTGTTCCTTTATCCCCTCCCCCTTTTCCCAGCTTTACCCTGGCCTTAAATCTATTTGATTTCCAGCTCTTCCCAGTTCTGATGAAAGGTCATCGACCTGAAACGTCAACTCTCTTTCTCTCTCCACGGATGCTGCCTGGCCTGCTGAGTTTTTCCAGCGTTTTCTGTTGTTATTTCCCTTTAATAAATCTGTGTTGACTCTGCCCAATCCTATTATTATTTTCGAAGTGCCCTGTTACCACGTCCTTAATAATAGATTCTAGCATTTTCCCTACTACTGATGTCAGGCTAACTGGTCTGTAGTTCCCCGTTTTCTCTCTCCCTCCTTTCTTAAATAGTGGGGTTACATTTGCTACCTTCCAATCTGTGGGAACCGTTCTCGAATCTATGGAATTTGGGAAAATGGCAAACAATGCATCCACTATCTCTATAGCCAAGTCTTTCAAAACCGTAGGATGCAGGTCATCAGATCCAGGATATTTATCGGCTTTCAGTCCCATTAATTTCTCCAGTACTATATTTTACAAATACCAATTTCTTTCAGTTCCACATTCTCGCTTGACCCTTGGTTCTCCACTATTTCCAGGAAGTTTTTTGCATTTTGTTCCGTAAAGACAGACACAAAGGTCACGATTTTGCCAGCGCTCAGAGGGCGGGTTTGGAAGTGGGACACAAGTTAAAATCAAAATGAATGACAGCGGGATGCCATCCCGCCTCCACGCAACTTTACAAAGTGTTGGGTCTGCGAGTTCCAATCAAACCCGACACCAAGCGACAGGGAGAGCCACTTAAGGCAGTTAACAGCTTGTTAACTGACTGGATAATCCTATTTTAAGAGGCTGTTCCCATTTTACTACATTTTTAGCATGTTGCACGTCGTGCGACAAACACGCAGCTGATTGTGTCGGGTTCAGCAACTCGCTGAATAGTTGACAGCTGCTCCTGCAGCATAATAGCGGACCTGTAACATGGCTGACTTTCAGATGCCAGAACTTTCTTTTTGAGGTGTTGGAACACATTTTGCAGGTCTATTGAGCTTGTAAGTGTTTAAGCTGAGATCCATATGCACTGTGACCTCCTTGGAAAACCCTCTCCCCGCATTGACTGAGCACTTATAACATCTTTTCCTCAACTGAGATATATACCACCAGAATGGGAACCATTTATATCCTCTCATCCTGGTCCTCAGAATCGGAGGATGAACAGCCGTGGCAACAGCAGAACTGGCACAACAGCAGCAGCAACAACAGGAGCGCCAACCTTCTCCTCACCGACCTGATGTTCACAGGGCACAAGCGCCGCGCCACAGGAGATACCCCCAACACAGGGTTTACAGGCCGAGGATGAGTTTCCTCAACATGACTGAGCAGCAGTGCCAAAGGAGGCTGAGACTTTTGCATGAGGAAGTCACTGACATCTGCACAATGCTGCACCAATACCTGGAGCCCAGAGGAGCGGGTGGACACTCCTTACCAGTGGCTGTCAAATTCACCACCGCACTCAACTTCTTTGCTTCAGGGTCCTTCCAGGGTTCAGCAGCAGACATAAGCGGCATCTCCCAGTCGGCCGCCCACAGTTGCATCACGCAGGTTACCGATGCCCTCTTTGCAAAGTCGCACAATTACATTCACTTCTCCACGGATGAAGCAAGTGTAACCGCATATGCGGTTGGCTTTACAAATATGGCAGGCTTCCCAAGGGTGCAGGGCGTCGTAGACTGCACACATGTGGCTATTAGGGCACCCCATCACAACCCAGCTATATTTGTCAACCGCAAGGGCTTCCACTCCCTTAACATTCAGCTGGTGTGTAACCACAGGAAGAAAATTATGCATGTTTGCGCCAAGTTCCCTAGCAGTTGCCATGACTCGTTCATCCTGCAACAGTCTATGTGCCTCAGCTCTTCAATCCGCCAACACAACTTTCTGGATGGCTATTGGAGACAAGAGCTATCCCCTGAAGACGTGGCTAATGATGCCGTTGAGGAGCCCATCAAACGAAGCTGAGGAGCGCTATAATGTGAGCCACATTTCCACCAGAAGCATCATAGAGCAAACCATCGGCTTGCTCAAAATGTGATTCAGATGCCTCAACAGAGCTGGTAAAGCCCTACAGTACGCACCAGCCAGGGTCTCCAGAATTATCGTGGTCTGAGGAATAAGTGGCTCAGCGCACAGCCTCCTCAGAAGAGGAGGAGGAGGAGGAGGAGGAGGAGGCAGCAGATGAGGAAGACCTTGTGGAGGCAGGTATGCCAGTTCCACCAGCACAGCAAGCACATTGCTGGCTGTGAGGCAAGGGATACACTACTAATCCATGCCAGATTCTCGTAAGTTTATGCAGCAAACACATGTGGTTGGCACATGGAAATGAGTGTCTGCCCGACCTCCTTAACACACATCTGTACAATAAACTGTGGTTTCCTATCATTCTCACCACCATCATTACAGATGAAAGGCACCCTGACCCCTCACTGTGCAACTTCCATTTCTGAGCACACATAGGCCAACTTTGAATCTTTGACATCACATTTCTTTAATACAATTGAAATAACAATGAGAAACGTAACATTGTATTAGATCCAAACACCCAAGTGACTACACTTGTGACTATTTGTGTGTTAACTTTCTCTTGCGCGTGCTTCTACGTGGTGCTTCCCCTGTGGCTTCAGCAGATGTAGAGGCAGCTTGCTCACTTCTATGCTGCACCTGCTTAGACGCCTTTGGCGGGCGTCCTCTGGGTTTGGGAGCCTGGGAGAGCTGCGCAACAGTCTGCTCCTCCTGCGGCTGTGCAGGAGCTGAGACGGCCATCTCAGTTGGGTGAGGAATCTGGGGCTCTGACCAAGGGCTCCGCAGTGGCATGGGAGTGTGAGCACTTGGAGAGGAGCCCACACTTCCTTGTTGTCGACCACCAACATCCCTCTCATGGGTCGCCCGCACTTCACTGCTAGCAAATAGCTGGAGAGCACCTTGCTGCACATCAGTGGGGCCATGACGACCCACCTCTCTACTGACAGTACTCATAACGGGGACGTCCATGTACCTTTGGTTCCTCTCCTCAATAGACGCGCATCTATCCTCCATAGCTGACCATCTATTTAGAAGAGTCACCATGTTCTGTTGAGTCTGGTGATTTATGTCCTCCATGGAGGTTGCCATCATTTCCATAGCGGCACCTACATTCGCCATTGCGTGCACCACGGCATTGCTCATGTTTGAGATGGACTCCTCCATTCTCTGCACACTCACAGTTACCACAGTGACAAACCCTGTCAGAGACTCCTGCACTTGTTCCTGAAGTTCCAGCACTGCTCTCTTTCTGGATGGCCCCAGAGGCACTGGGTCTGCATGCAGCTGAGCAGAGCTAGGAGTGTCCAGCGGCCTCCAACGAGGACTCTCCTCTGCTGTCCCTGTCTCCACCATCTGCTGATGCTCACTTCTGAGCTGTGATACACCAGGTGACAACACTACTCTATCTCGCAAATGACCCACCGAGGTGTGCGTCTCTGCGCTGGTGCTGGGTGCGCTCATCTCTGCTGACGCTGTTCCCTCAGAGGCTGCAGGTTCCTCTGAGGAGTCTTCCAGCTCTTCCTCCTGGACAGTGGAGAGGGGGGCGCTTGATGGTCCTGTGGGGGAGTAAAGGCATGAGTTAGACATGTGATATTAATGTAGCAGACACATCCCATTGTGCAGATGATCAGAACTCAATCTGTATGAACATCAGATGCCATATCAGACACTCATGAAATCTAAATGAGAGGGTTGCAAATCTATTCTGTCAACAGCTTGCTCTACTGCGCCCGTCTCTCCGTCCCCCACTGTCAGCTCCTCTGCAGCTCCGACTATCTCGATAGCAGCCTCCTCAACGGTGGTTAAATGCACCATGGAAGGTGGCCCTCCTCCTATCCTCCCCCTCTCCCTCTTGTTTTGGTCTCTCTTTTCCTGCAATGTGGAAGATAATTGGACTTTGAGCGAGAATGTTTGAGTGAGTGTAGAGAATCCATAGCACAGATGGGAGACAAAGATGGAGTAAGGTGCCAATACCAAGGGCCCTCCCTGTGCGTTGTTAGTTGTTGCCATTGCATAATAGTGATAGCGAGTGTGAGGGGTGCATAGTAGAATGGTGGAGTGAGTCTGTACATAGAGAGAGAGGGATGGTTAAGGGTGCAAGGGATGTAAGGGTATGTTGGGATGTGCAGGAGTAGGTTGACAATGCAGAGTGCTGGTGATGAGAAGAGACGGGGAGCAGATTGAAGGTAAGTGTGATGTTATACTCACTTTTGCTGAGCGTAGCAGGTCATTGAACCTTTTCCTGCACTGAACCCAGGTGCGTGAGCACAAAGACCTGGCGCTAACCTCCTCAGCAATTTGCAGCCAGGCTGCCTTGGTTTGCTGAGGAGGCTTCCTCCGTCCATTTGAGGGAAACAGAACCTCTTGGTGCCCTCTCACTCCCTCCACAAGAGCATGGAGGGAGTTATCATCAAATCTGGGAGAAGCCTTGGCTCTTGAAGCAGTCATCTCTCTATCTGCCACACTGAGAAGCATCAAAATGTGAATGAAACCCAAGGCTGCATGGGCCCCTTAAATGCAGCTGAATCGAAGACATCAGCAGAGGCGAGCAGCAGACCAGAACCCACTGACTGAGCTGGGTAACGCGCACGGCAGGCTTAATAAGCCCAGTTACATCAAAATTGTTATTTCAGTGCGGCTGAAACTGGCAGCGGGACCGGAACTTGGGGGGGGGGGTAATTTTCACTTTTGCAAAAACTAGCCATAATAGATCAGCCGCCCGTAATACACCTCACTTGATTTTTAGGGAAATCAGGCGGGGTATATAACGGACGGCCGATTCACTACCACCGGTTTTCCGCCACCACCAAATGTGAAAATTGGCCCTTGATACGCGATATGATATGGACAGCAGAGTTTTTGATGAACTAAAGTTTGCAGAGGGCAGTGGGTCAGAGGCTGGTCAGGAGAGCATTGGAATAGTTGAGTCTGAAAATGACAAAGGCACAGATGAGGGTCTCAGTAGCAGATGGACTGAGGCAAGGGCAATGGCCGGTGATGTTGTGGAGATGGAAGTAGGCAGTCTCTATGATAGGGAGGATATGGGATCGGAAGCTCAGATCAAGGTCAAATTGGACGCCAAAGGTCGCCAACAGTCTGGTTCAGACTGTGGCAATGGCCAGGGAGGGGGGATGGAAACAGTGCTGAGGGTACAGAGTTTGTGGCATGGATCATAGCTTTCTCTTATGCATTGTTCATGGCTAGTGTTTATTATGTCTTCATTCTGGGAAAGTAAACAACAAAATAATGACTTGCCTCTCTCTTGTAAAGCAAAAGTACTACTAATGCGGTTAACTCCCCTGTGTTGATCTACATCCAAATCTAAAATTTGTAATTCCTGAGACATTACCATGCATAGGTAAGTACTGCATGTACAGTTTGGGAAAAGTAACACTCTAATAAGCTCCAGAGAAATTATTATTTTCTCATGCAAATCGAGATTTGAAACACAATTTTATTTTCAATCAGTATTAAATGATTCAGTACCTCAACCGTTTAAAACTGTCACAAATATCAATTTCTGAGATATATCATTTTAAAGGTTTTAGAAATGATAATTTAGCTTTAACCCTATAACTCATATTTTGATTCAAACCCAGTGAGTCTGAACCTCACGACTTCTTTTCCTAGACCCATATCTTATTTCTTTCCTTTAATTTCTTGTGTTAGGCAAGGGTATCTTTTAGAGAACGGAAAAGGTGTTTCAACAAATATTTTTTTTAAATTTAATTTAATGACATTTTACTCCCTATTCTATCACAATTTTACTTTTAAACATGAATAATCCTCCCATGGAGGTAGAAATTAATCTGGGCGAAGGCAGCACACACCCAAAGCAAGAGGCCAGAGGATCGATAGAAGTTGGTCCTCGGGCCTCATCTGAGTAAATGGTCACGCCTCCACAGGCAGTTCGCCCGACGGGAGATATTTCAGGCCGCCCGGCGGAAATGCTCAAAAGGCACTTTCAGCCACTGACAACCTTTACCAATGCTCAAGAGCAAGAAGGCCAAGAAATAACAGGCACAATGAAGGGAAAGGAAACCCAATGTGGAGACATGAGTCTGCAAGGAAGTGACAGAACTGCCAAGCATCCAACCTCCTGTGGAATGGTCCACCACCAAATTTTCCGATCCATCTCTCCACAAACTGCCGCACAAAAGATATACCTGGAAAAAAAATCACTCCCTCGATATCTAAGTTACTCAAGAAATGCCAATGCTGACATAATGTGCCCCTGCCCAGTCATACGTACATGGTACTTTTATCCGATCAATTATCATAACAAACAATATGACCTGCTTTCTGCAGACACCATGGGCCAGGATTTTAACCCCACTCATCCAGCGAGAAAGGTGCATGGGAGGGGTTAAAATAAATAAAAAATTAGCTCCTGGCTCCAACCTGCCACATTCCCGGCTGCTGTAATTTTTATGACAGCAATTCATGCCGTCAACTAGGTTCCCGCTAAATGCAGGCGAGGGCCTACTTAACATTCAAAAGACACAGCCCGACGTCGGTGCTGCGACGTAATATTAACTGTACATCAGGGGGAGTCTCGAACTGTCTTCAGCCCTCAGTTCTAAGCTCGTGGTCTCAAGAGGAAAGACATCCTTCATTGAAACACTAGCCATAATTTTTCAGGGTAATCTCATTGGCATACTTTTTCTCAAAGTGCGATTTTGGAAAGACAACTTTCATCTGAACACTAGGCAGATCAGGAAACTCATTTATCTATTCCTTATATACTTAATAAAGAATGGAGCAAGAAATATACATCATAATTGAACTCTGTCACAATTACATAATTCAGTAACAGCACACATTAATAAAGAATCCATAGGAACCAAATTCTTTACAAAATTGACCCTCAAAAGCAGTCTCACAAAGAGTCAGTCAGAAGGTTTGTCGCAACAACAACAACTTATATTTATATATCGCCTTTAATGTCATAAAACATCCCAAGGCACTTCACAAGAGCGTTCTAAAAAAATAAATTTGACACCAAGCCATATAAGATGTTAGGACAGATGATCAAAAGCTTGTTCGAAGAGGTAGGTTTTAAGGAACGTTTTAAAGGAGGAAAGTGGAGAGGCAGAGAGAGATTTAGGGAGGGAATTCCAGAGCTTAGGACCTAGGCAGCTGAAGGCACATCCACCAATGTTGGAGCATTTAAAATCGGGGATGTTCAAAAGGTCAGAATAGGCGGAGCGCAGAGGGCAAAGGGGATGATAAGGCTGGAGGAGATTACAGAGCTAGGGAGGGGCGAGGCCATAGAGGGATTTGAAAACAAGGATGAGAATTTTAAAATCTAGGCATTGCTTAACTGGGAGCCAATGGAGGTCAGCAAGCACAGGGGAGATGGATGAGCGGGACTTGGTGCGAATTAGGACACGGGCAGCAGAGTTTTGGATGACCTCAAGTTTATGGAGGGTAGAGCGAGGTAGCCCGGCCAGGAGTGCATTGGAATAGTCAAGTCTAGAGGTGATAAAGGCATGGATGAGGATTTCAGCAGCAGATAAGTTGAGGTAAGGGCGGAGAAGGACGATATTACAAAGGTGGAAATGGGCGGTCTTACTGATAGAATGGATATGAGGTAGGAAGCTCAATTCATGATCAAATATAACACCAATGTTGCGAACAAACTTGGTCAGCCTGAGACAGTTGCCGGGGAGAGAGATCGAATCAGTGGAAAGGGAACGGAGTTTGTGGTGTGAACTAAAGACAATGGCTTCGGTCCTCCCGCTATTTAATTGGAGGAAATTTCTACTCATCCAGTGCTGGATGTCGGACAAGCAGTCTGATAGTATAGAGACAGTGGAGGGGTTGAGAGAGGTGGAGGAGAGGTAGAGCTGGGTACCTTCAGCATACATGTGAAAACTCACATTGTGTCACCGGATGATGTCATTGAGGGGCAGCATGTAGGTGAGAAATAGGAGGGGGCCAAGGATAGATCCTTGGGGGACACCAGAGGTGATGGTGCGGGATCAGGAAGAGAAGCCATTGCAGGTGATTCTATGGTTGCGGCTGGAAAGATAGAAATGAAACCAGGCGAGTGCAGTCCCACCCAACTGGATGACAGTGGAGAGGCCTTGGAGCAGAATTCTGTGGTCAACCATGTCTAAGGCTGCAGACAGGTCCAGAAGGACAAGAAGGGATAGTTTACCTTTCTCACAGTCAATTAGGATGTCATTTGTGACCTTGGTAAGAGCAGTTTCAGCACTGTGGTGGGGGCGGAAGCCTGATTGGTGGGATTCAAACAAGGTGTTCTGGGAAAGATGGGCACGGATTTGGGAGGCGACAATATGTTCAAGTACTTTGGAGAGGAAAGGGAGGTCTCAGCAAAAATGTCCTTGTGCATGGACTGGTGGTTGCTTTGCTCTAACATATTTATTCTACTTTTGTATGTTACTATGCAGTATTACATGTCTTCCTATTTAAAGTGGATCATAATGAAATCAGTTAATATGGGGTTAATGTTTTGAACTTGCGCTCCCAGTATGGAACTTTGCCTGCTGGGAGAACATACTGAGAATGCCCCACCATCTTCGGGCCATTAAAATTAACCCTTTATTCCAATCTCCTTACGTAGTGGATTCAATATTAAATATTTGAGAAATAATAGAGGAGAATATTACACTTCAGCATTCCTGGCAAAATCATTTTAATGGACAGAAAAGTTGGAGTTAAGCAATTTGTCGATATATGCTCGCGGAGTATGCCGAGAGAATCGAAGCAGAAAATCCCCCCATGTGATTTCATATTAAACCCTTAAATACCCTTGCAGTTCTGATGAAAGGTCATCGACCTAAAACATTAACTCTGTTTCTCTCTCCACAAATGCTGCCTGATCTGTTGAGTGCTGAGTGTTTCCTGCATTTTCTGTTTTTATTTCAGATTTC
The DNA here is from genome assembly GCA_030390025.1 of Squalus acanthias. NCBI lineage: Eukaryota > Metazoa > Chordata > Chondrichthyes > Squaliformes > Squalidae > Squalus > Squalus acanthias. Next base: position 91,214,738 of record CM059426.1, read on the forward strand.
CAGCATCTGTAGTACTTTGCTTTTGTTTTACTTTAAATACCCATAATGGTTCAAAACATCCATTAATTCTCACCAAAAATAATAGATATCCTCAAAATGTCTGGGTAGGAATAGATTGTACACCAGAATGTCTGATAATTACAGTAGTAGTAAAGCAGAAATTGTTTTACTGAGTTGTAAGTATGGAATCCATGTAAACTAGTTGTTAGATTGGAATAAATAATACTGTCAAAATTGTAACACTACATATTTCATCAAATCTTTCATTTTCTCCTCTTTCCATGCCATTTTTCATCTCTCTGCTACATTTTTTCCCCTGGCTCTTTACTTCCATTGTTTGTGTCACACACCACAAATTCAATCAGTAATGCTGTGCTTCCTGTCTGTGTATGAAATATTCAATCTGAAGTTGATAGGCTTGCATTCATGATGAAAGGACTCACTGCTATCTCTCTGCATCATGTTCAACATTACTAGCAGTTGCTGCTGGAGAACTCCAATATTTAACTTCAGACAAGTAGGGAGACAAAGAAATGTGTTGTTTTATGATGACGGGGTCATTTTCAACATGGCTGCCTGGGCAGGAAGTTGGTGGACCAGATCGCCCGGCAGATTTAGAATGCAGCCAATGTTCATTCCATTGAAATCCATGGAACAAAAATCAGGCGGGTTCTTCAGCGGGTGAGTGAATCGAACTGCCCGGTTATCACCCAAGCGACGAAGCTAAAAATTACCCCAAGGATGTTAACAGCAGAAGTAATTTTCCTACCTAATTGGTTCATTACCTTTTTTTTTATATTGAAAGACTCGTGCTCTGAAATTCCATCAGGAGAGCAATAGATCCTCGGGAAAATGGTGGAATCCCAGCGTAACTGGCTGGAGAAAAGTGGAAGCATAAACACAATGGTAAAGCTACAAAAGCGGACTGAGAGAAGCCCCACAGAATTTCAGAGCCAAGGCATTTTCTAAGAATTCTGTGTCACGGAGAGAGCCATAAACAATCAATGCTATTTCAGAAGGTTTTGTATTCATTTATGTAGTTGCAAACTATTTCCATTCTCACTGGATTAGGTGCTATGACAAAAACATCACTAGTGCACAGATGCATAGGTATATATATATTTCCACAGGGGTTCCCCAATCTACTGCCTTAACTTCAGCAGAAGATTGGCAGAAACACTCAAGGAACAGCATTAACGTCCATTTGTACCATTTCTCTGGGATTTTCACCAAAGTTATAGCAGGACATTAGAGACCCACTGCAGAAATTCAATGCCCATGGGGTCTATTTTGAATTTTGGACAAATGACTGGTAGAGCGCACTGGTCGGCTGCCCATTCCGACGGCGAAGCTGCCTTCGAGATTAGGTCGGGGGTGGGGGGCACTTTGGATACCCGATGGAAGGTCCCTTTCAAAATGGAGCCGGCCACATCGCCGTGTCAAAAGGGCAGTCTGAGCGATAGATGATGTATGTTGACAACAATGTCTAGACTTACCTTAACAACCTTGTGAGGTCATTGGACTTTTTCCTGCACTTGTAGTGGTAGAGTTTGCACTTACTACCTCTTGCCTTCAGCACCCAACAATCCATTAACTGGGACAAGAGTACTACCAACTAAACATGTGTGTATATATAGAGAGAGCGCCAACACAAGGACAGGGCATGATTTTGGCTTTTTGCAGCCATAAATGAACTTGTTGCGTGAATAGAATCGCCCACGGGGACCTGCTTATAAAGCATGAAAATAAAATGATTTTGCTTCAGAGGTGTGTTTATGAAGCTGCCTGAACATAGTGTACAGAAGTGGGCACACTTTGATGTTGGAACAAAATCTATAAATCTGTTCATCAAAGCAATATGCTATTATAACCTCATAATAGCATATTGCTTTTGTGAATAGATGTATAGCTCTGTCAAACCATTGTGCTGTCATAAGCAAAAATAAATTGATGCATCATAATTAAAATTACAATCGACATATTTTCGCGTGACAGGCTTATATTTTTGGTGACTGACCTGTTCACAGGCTGCTTTACTGGACAAATTCGAATTGGCTCTTCTTCTTAGCTAATAAAGTCAGGCAAGGGTCACTGTTTAATCACAATTTGTTACAAACGCCAATAAAAGCTAAATAAGTTTCAGCCAATCTTTAAAAGTACAAATAAGTTTTAGCAGAAAGACCAACAGTCATTTGATTTTCCTTGTCATGTTGAATGTTTTCATAAAAATGTGATAATCATTGTAACTTAGGATATACAATAGGAGGGTCTGTTCCATGGTAGAATCCTATTTGAGTTCTGGCAACTCCTTGGACGTGTCATATTGGTGTGTGTATGTAGCTCGGTATATTGAAATCAAGGATTAAAGTAAATGAAAGCAGCAGTGTGTGATTGTCAGGGTGGGGAAGAAGGTTAGATTGGGTGAACTGGAGCCCTGAGATTACTACTGGGCCTACACCGCAGAATATGATTTAACATAAATGTGATTGCTTCAGGAAATGATAGACTCAAAATTAAAGGGGCTGCAATCCTGGCACTCTTGATTGTGCTCATCAGAGTGTGGAGGATCAAGGTGAGGGTATCTAATTAGCAATGGGCCAGTCGGTGCCCACAGCATTATAGGCACATCTCAGGTACATGCCTGCTCCGAACTGGCAGAAAATCAAGGGCTGGAAGTTTGCCTACCTGGGTGGGTCCGGAGCGGGCAGTGTCCGTAGCGAGTCGCGACCCCGCTGCTGGCTCCATCCCACTGTTGAAAATGAACTTACCTTAATGGGACCTATGAAGCCCGCCCAGCACGTTACCTGGCCCAATGAGATGGAGCGGGTCTGGTGATGTAATTCATGACGCGTTTTCAGCTGGGATCTTTAAAGGGACCATGGCTACATTACAACTAAAGTTTAATATAACAAAATGGGTCTTGAATCTTTACTCTACAATAATATAATAAAAGTTGCCTATGAGTGACGAAGAAATATTTAAATAATATCATTAAGTAATATGACGCCATCTACAAATACGATCAAGAACATAATTTAAAAAGTACATTAATTGGAAAGTTATTGGTGCATGAGTCACAAATCTATAGAGTTTTGTATCAGTACCTGGTACAAATAAAAGATGTGTGTGTATAGGTAACATAAAAAAATAAGCAGATTTTAAATGTAATTGTAAAGGGGTGGATTTACAATCTTATGCAATTTCAGTGGAGCAGCTGTGGAATCCCTGACAAACAGTGTAAGTGGTGCTTATAATGTGTTTCTGGGATTTCTGTAGCTCTTCCGTTGAAGTTAACAATGGACAAGTGAGAGAACCTCCGCAGAAATACACCCACAAAGTCTCAGACTGAAAAATTAAATTAGCTTTATTCAGGGACTAAAAGCAAATTGAACCAGTGGAATGAGAGATGAAAATGAAATTGTTACAGTTGATGACTTGATTTAATGTGTACCTGGACAATCACAGTATACTGTGAGAAAAACCTGACCAGAAACAACACAAAAATGTATTTAAATGGTATAGTGCAGATCAATTCACTGCAATTACTGTTGAGTCGGAAGGCAACAGTCGAGAATGGCCAGTGAAAAATGTATTTCCCACACCAGCCAGGGTAGGAGGGGAGCCTTCAGCACTCACATCCCTTCAGGAATTTCTGAATTAACATTTACCAGTAGCTTATCAAGTAGAACAGAATCTCCATCAATCTGTTAGCTGATGTAATCAACATGTTTTTATATTGATTTGTTTTCCATGCTGTCAAGTAATCAGTAATGGCCACGGAACTCACGCCTTAGGTTGACAGACGTGCTTCCCGAGCTGCATGAATCCCGTGGCCATGCAGGGAAATTTTAAAAATGATGGGGAAAAGGCTCTTAAGTGCCTGTAAACTACCTGATAATTATTTCAATTGGGTCCCCCGCCCCTGCCGGTCGGGTCGGCTCCGCGATGACAGACACGCCTGGGGGAAAGATGTGTGGGAGCGAGACGACAGCGGGTCCCCGACCCACTGTCAAAAATAACAACTTTCCCACCCGACCTGCCACTGGTCTCGCCCGCTACCACCCCGGAAAATGCAGCCCAAGGCCGGAATTTTCTGGGATCCGTGCAGGTGCGATCGGAGGTGGGTTGGTTGGGAAATTTGAAATATGTTGGAGCAAGTAGGGAACCCACCGCCATTACGCCTCTACGTGCCTTTCCCTCGGGCACGTTTGCCGGTGCGGCAGCGACCCAAATGGCAGAGGCGCGCGACCTAATTCAAATCATTAACAGGTACTTGTCAGATCCTTAAGAGACTTTTTAACCCTACCTTTCAAATTTACCTGGATGCCCACGGGAAACACGTAGCTTGGGAACCACGTCTGTCAACCTGAGGCGGGAGTTGAGTGGCCATTGCTCCAGCTGATTAGTTGACAGCATGAAATGTACTATAATAGGTCCCACTTGACAGCTGACCACATTCCTCAGGCAGAAGCTGCTGTTGACTGCATTCCAAGCACAGATGTAGCTTTCTGCAGGCTGCAAATCTTTTCAGCAAAGTCTCCATCCAGTGTCACCTCATTGGAAGAACCTCTCTCACCATTGACAGATTGCTTCTCTGATCTCTACTTCACCTGCCATCAATTCCGTCAGCATGGACGCCATTTATACTGTCTCACCTTGGCCCACAGAATCTGACCACGATGAGCCCCAACACCAGCAGCACCAGGCACACCATCAGCACCAACAACAACACCACCAACCTTCTCCTCAACCACCTGATGCTGCACAGGACAGAGGGCATCAGCGCAGGGCTGCACCGCACCAGAGGCGATACCCCCAACACAGGGTATACAGGCAGAGGATGAGCTTCCTCAACATGACTGAGCAGCAGTGACAAAGGAGGCTCAGGCTATCGCGCCAGGTCGTCGCAGACATTTACAGATTGCTGGAGCAAGACCTGCAGCCCAAGAGGAGCGGGTGGACATGCATTACCAGTGGCTGTCAAAGTCACGACCGCCCTCAACTTTTTTGCCTCAGGCTCCTTCCAGCTCTGCAGCAGACATTTGTGGCATCTCGCAGTCGGCCGCCCACAGATGCATCATAGATGTCACCGATGCCCTCTTTGACAAGTCAGCCAATTATGTCAACTTTGCCATTGATGAAGCCTGTGTTACTGAACGGGCGCTCGGCTTTGCCAAGCTGGCTGGCTTCCCATGGGTGCAAGGCGTCATTGACTGCAGAAATGTGGCCATCAGGGCACCCGATCATCACCCAGGAGTCTTTGTCAACCGGAAGGACTTCCACTCCCTCAATGTGCATCTCGTCTGCAACCAAAAGAAGATCATCATCCATGTGTGCACCAAATTCCCTGGCAGCTGCCATGACTCTTACATCCTTCACCAGTCCACCGTCTATCAGCTCTTCGCTCCTTCAAACAGACTTTCCAGCTGGCTGCTTGGAGACAAAGGTTATCCACTGAAGACATGGCTCATGACACCCTTGAGGAGGCCAAGTACTGAGGCTCAGGAGAGATATAATGAAAGCCACATTTCCACCAGGTGTGTCATAGAGCAGACAATAGGCAGGCTCAAAATGCGCTTCAGATGCCTTGACAGATCTGGAGGAGCCCTTCAGTACGCACCTGCCAGGGTCTCCAGAATCGTTATGGTCTGCTGCGCCCTGCACAACATAGCGCAGCAGAAAGGATTAGTGCTGCATGAGGAGCAAGGCTCTGAGCGCACAGCCTCTTCAGAGGAGGAGGAGCAGGAGGAGGAGGAGCATTAAATGGAAGACAAGGAGAAACAGGAGCTGGAGGAACCTACGGGCCAGATCCCACCAGCACCCAAACTAATTGCTGCCCAGGAGGCCAGGGATGGCCTCATCATGGCCAGAATTACATAACTTTACGCAGTACACCCATGTGGCTGCCACATGATGTGCCAGGTTAGCAACACCCCACAGCAACACCATAAAGCATCCCTACAATGACCGAGTCATTCCTTTCACAGTCACCACCATTGCTGGAGGTACCGTTATGTCTCACCATTCACTGCAACTCACTAAGCCACTTCCAAAGGTGCACACAAATCTGTCCAAGAACGCAAAGTGTTGAAAATAAAGATTTTAATGGTTGACAATACATTAACGGAAACTTGCCATTAACATTAACTAAAACTCCCAAGTGGCTACCCTTGTGTGTCATCTTTCTCTTCCACGTGCTTCTACGTGGTGCTACCCATGTGGCTTCAGCAGAGGTAGAGGCAGCCTGCTCACTTCCCTGCTGCAACTGCTTAGACACTCTGGGTTTTGGAGCCTGTGATGGCCCCACCAAAGTCAGCTCCTCCTGCGACTGTGCAGGGGCAGACTTGACCACCGCTGTCTGAGGAGGCATCTGGGGCTCTGACTGAGGGGATGGCAATGGGGGAGAAGTGTGAGCATTTTGAGAGGAGCCCCCACTTCCATGTACCCTCTCACCATCACCACGCGTAAGGCTCATTCTTACGACAATTTAATCAACTTTGGAAAACTTCGCACTCAAACTTTTTGGACGAACTCGGAACTAAGGATCCAGGGAATCACCCATCATGGAAAACATCCTTAAACCATCGCGTCTTGACTTGGACCCAAACACCCCAGCAGCCGGTAAGGTGTGGAAACACTGGTATCGCACGTTTGACAATTTTCTCGAATATTGCAAGGCTGATGATGACACAAAGTTGCGGATACTCATCAACTGTGTCACTCCGAATGTATTTCAGTATGTTGAGGAATGGGGCAGTTACGAGGAGGCAATTCGGACGCTTAAAAGACTATATACTAAGACACCGAATGAGGTCTATGCCAGACATCTACTAGCTACAGCCCAACAAGGGCCGGAGGAATCCATTGATAAATTCCTCCAAGAGCTTCGCAGACTTAGTATGGACTGTAACTTTCAGGCGGCCTCAGCTGAGCTGTACCGTGAAGAAATGATCCGTGATGCTTTCATCTGCGGGCTTGCCTCCCCATTTATACGCCAGCGTCTACTGGAAAGTAAGACACTTGAGCTTCAGAGAGCTTATGATATGGCTTGCTCTCTAGATCTGGCAAAAAGAAATGCAGACCTTTATACAGTGCCCAGACCTCGGTCTGCTGCCTTAACTACAGTCAGGCAATTTAAGAGGCCACAGGTGAACTCTATTAGGGAGGACTTTATCCCTGACGATCAATCTGATGACTTCACTGATGAAGAGGATGATGACCCCACTGTGGCAGCCTCTTGGCAATCTAAGAAATGCTTCTTTTGTGGTGATGAGTTTCACCCTCGGAAATTCTGCCCTGCTCGCAATGCGTTTTGCAGTCATTGCAACAAAAAGGGTCATTTTGCAAAGGTTTGCCTATCAAGAGCCTCTACGAGGGCTTATCAAGCTAAGTCCTACCGAACTGCCCCGGTAAGGGCCTATCAAGATGTTCCGGCTAAAATCTATCGTGCTTCCTCTCGGGTTTTCTCTCGAAGAAACACACCTAGAGTTTCAGCCACTCTTTGTGCAACGACACCAATTACAGCTGCTTGTCCTCAGAACCTATTCCATGCAGCTACAAAAGCATCAATTAATGGACATACTTTAGATGCCTTAATTGACTCAGGTAGCACTGATAGTTTCATTAGGGAACAGATTGTTGCAGAGTTAAAGCTACATGTTTTCCCATCGGACCAGGCAGTTGCGATGGCTCAGTCATCACTTAATACCAGAATTTCTGGCTTTTGTATGGTTGAAATAACACTTAATGGTCACAGGTATCCCTCCACCCGGCTTTCGGTGCTCAAGGACTTATGTAGTGATCTTATCTTAGGGCTGGATTTTCAAAAGCAGCATAAGAAGCTCACCATTGAGTTCGGCGGATCCAAACCTGAACTCACTATTTCTAATATACGACCTCGATTACCGTTCTGTGCATTGTCAGCAGCTTCACTGGATGAACCCTCACTGTTTACCAGTATCCCTCCTCGATGCAAACCGATTATAACAAAGTCACGACGTTTCAGTCAGGAAGACCAGTCTTTTATTGCGGCTGAGATTTCTCGGCTTTTAGCAGAGGATATCATCGAGCCTTGTTCGTCGCCATGGCGCGCCCAGGTCGTTATTGTTAAGAACCCTCTACAACCTCACAAGAAACGGCTGTGCATTGACTATTCACAGACCATCAATCAATATACGGACTTGGACGCATACCCATTGCCGCGCATCGATGATATGGTTAATAAACTGGCTGAGTACACGGTGTTCTCAACATATGATCTGAAAAGTGCCTATCATCAGGTACCCTTGAAGGTCTCAGACAAGCAGTATACGGCCTTTGAAGCCAATGGACGGCTGTATCAATTTTGTCGCCTCCCCTTTGGGGTCACTAATGGAGTAGCTGTCTTCCAGCGAGCAATGGATGACCTGGTCAAACAGGAAGACTTGAAGGATACGTTTCCTTATCTGGACAATATTACTGTCGCAGGTCGCAATCAGCGGGAACATGACGCCAATCTCCAACGATTTTGGGATGCACTCCAGCACCGTAATTTGACATTAAATGCGGCTAAATCCATTGAGTCACAACCAACCATCAACATCCTTGGCTATTGTGTGGGCAATGGCATCATTAAACCTGACCCTGAAAGGCTTCGCCCACTCCAAGAACTCCCGCCACCTAAGAATCCGGCCTCCTTGCGCCGGGCCCTCGGCCTGTTTGCATACTATGCTAAATGGATTCCTAACTTCTCGGACCGAATCCAACCTCTACTGAAGGCCAGCACATTCCCACTAGACACAGCGGCTGTTGCAGCCTTTAACCTCCTGAAAAAACAGTTGGAGAAAGCGGCTCTTCACTCCATCGATGAGAGTCTTCCTTTTGTTGTTGAGTGTGATGCCTCGGAGGTGGCGATCTCGGCCACTCTGAATCAGGAAGGTCGTCCGGTGGCATTTTTGTCCAGGACTTTTCAAGGGGCTGAGCTATATTATCCTCCAGTCGAGAAAGAAGCTACAGCCATCATAGAGGCAGTACGGAAGTGGACTCATCTCCTAGCTCGCCAGCACTTTACCTTAATCACGGACCAGCGATCGGTCGCCTTCATGCTCGATAATCGAAAACGGACCAAAATTAAAAATAATAAAATCCAGCTTTGGCGGCTGGAATTGGCCTCCTTTGGTTACACCATCCACTATCGACCTGGCAAGGAGAATGTGGCTCCGGATACCCTCACACGAGCATTCTGCTCCGCCATGGCACCCTCTACGCTCGTAGACATCCATGATGGGTTGTGTCATCCGGGCGTTACTCGCATGCTACACTTCGTGCGGTCCCGAAATCTCCCATTCTCTACCGGGGATGTAAAGAAGATGTGCTCGGACTGCAGAGTCTGTGCGGAATTGAAACCTCAGTTTTTCCGCCCCTCGGGTGGTATACTCATACATGCGACCCAGCCAATGCAACGGCTTAGCATCGATTTTAAGGGGCCGTTGCCCTCTTCAACTCGCAACACTTATCTATTGACCATGGTCGATGAGTATTCCCATTTTCCGTTTGCCTTTCCCTGCCCCAATATGCTGACGACCACGGTTATCAGCTGCCTTGAGCAGGTATTTGCTTTCTGTGGCATGGCATCCTATGTTCATTCGGATCGGGGCCCTTCTTTTATGTCAGGAGAACTCAAGGCCTATCTCTCGGAACGGGGTATTGCTGCCAGCAGAACGACGCCTTATCATCCGGTCGGGAATGGGCAAGTCGAGCGTTTTAACGCTATCATCTGGAATGCGGTACGTCTGGCTTTGAGATCTCGGGGCCTACCCAACCAGCAATGGGAAGCAGTACTTCCAGACGCATTACACTCCACACGGTCCCTCCTTTCGACCGCCACAAATACGACGCCTCATGAACGGTTCTTCCGATTTCAGCGTCGCTCATCCTATGGGATATCTCTCCCGTCGTGGCTGACTGCACCGGGACCAGTGCTACTCCGAAGATATGTTCGGGCGTCTAAGAATGACCCCCTGGTAGATGAGGTTGAGCTCACTGACGTCAACCCTACCTACGCCTATATTCGGTATCCTGACGGTCGGGAATCTACCGTGTCATTGCGGGATCTGGCTCCCTGCCCGCCGAAACATAGAGGGACACCAGGGGATGATATTGTACCAGGCACATCTCTGGGCTCGCCAGGTACCTCTCATCACGATCTGGATCTGACGCCGGCTGGTACCTCACTCCAGCGTGCCGACCTGGGGCAGACTGACTATGAGCCCGTCGGGGCTCGCACGCGCAGCCACGATCCACCCCGTACCATACGCTCGGAAACGGATCTGCCACAGCCCTGCCCGACACCCGTTCGGACACCAGTACACAGTCAGGATCGTCCTGACCCCTCACAGAGCGGGCTGGATCACTCGGACTCTGGTCCACGGCCCGCGGCGGGTAAACGGGCTAGGGGCCCTCTACCGCTACGAGAACCCAAATGGGTGCGGCTCTCCCTCGTCCGGCGGCTACGAAATGGAGGGAGCATCCCGGCCTCCTAATCTTTTGGGGGGGGAGAATGTGGTAACACAATACAGCTTCCTGTGACTCGAACTTTATTGCATCACTTCCTGTGATTAGTCCAGGATAAATACTGGACTGAGCAGTTGGATCCTGGAGAGGCATAGAGTAAGACCTCTTTTGTATGTAGCACCTTTTTAGTTGATTAAAGCTTACTTTAAGTTCACCACGCGTAAGGCTCATTCTTACGACAAAATGATTTCATGTATTCACGCCAATAGTGCTTCTCCGCCATGCTTTAGTGCCTCGGCGGGGATTCCATCTGCTCCTGAGGCCTTGTTGTTCTTCAGTTGTCAGATGGCCTTTTCAACCTCATGCCGGGCTGGGGTTGTGCTGAGGTTTGTGGTGGGTAGCATGCTGCGGGATGGAGTTGAGGACACTCGCGTCGAAGACAGAGTCTCGGTTAAGGAGATCTTCGAAGTGCACCTTCCAGCGGGCACTGACTGCCTCTCTGTCCTTGATGAGTAGCTCTCCGTTCTTGGCCCGCAGTGGGGTAGGGCCTTGGGTGCTTGGGCCGTAGATGGTCTTGACTGCGCTAAAGAATCCACACATGTCGTGGTTGTCGGCTAGCTGCTGGATCTCCTGCGCTTTCTCCACCCACCATCTGTTCTTTAGGTCGTGAGTTTTTTGTTGGACTTCGTCCTTCCGTAGAGCTGCTTTCTTGCTCTCAAGTTGTGTTGCTGTTTCCAGATCAGGAATGCCTTGGGCTTGCGGCTTATTAGCTCCTGGATCTCCTGATCATTCTCATCGAGCCAGTCTTGGTGCTTCCTGGTCGAGTAACCGAGCGTCTCTTCACAGTTGCTGATTATGGAGGCCTTAAGTGCAGACCAGGTGCTGTGGATACTCTGTGTCTCTGCATCACTGGGAGTCGTCAGGTTGTTTGTGAGGCGCAGGCTGAATAGGGCTTTCTTAGCCGGGTCTTTGAGTGCTCCAGCGTTGATTTTCCTGCGGCATTGTTTCTGTTGCTGCCGCTGTTTTGGGGCTACATTGATGGAGATGACAGAGTGATGGTCTGTCCAGCAGTCATCAACTCCTGTCATGGCGCGGGTGATGTGGACGTCCTTGCGGTCCCTCGCTCGGACAATGACGTAGTCCAGCAGATGCCAGTGCTTGGAGTGAGGGTGTTGCCATGAAGCCTTGTACTTGTCTCTCTGACGGAACAAGGTGTTGATTATGACAAGGCCATGTTCTAAGCATTTCGTCAGGAGGAGGGTAGCATTGGAGTTGGCTTTCCCTACCCCCTCGCTGCCGATCACACCTCCCCAGAGGTCTGAGTCCTTTCCAACTCTGGCGTTAAAGCCGCCAAAAGGTTCAGCTTGTCGCCCGTTGGGACTCGGGACAGGGATTATTCGAAGCTGGAGTAGAATTCCTCTTTGGTCTTGTCTGTGGCTTCCAGTGTTGGGGCATACGCATTGATGACCGTAGCGCACTGATTCTGGGCTAGGGTGAGCCGAAGAGTCATGAGGCGTTCGTTTATTCCGCAAGGGGAGTCTCTGAGACATCGAACTAGCTCATTTTTATAGCGAAGCCTACCCCATGGAGGCAGCGTTCTTCTTCAGTTTTGCCTTTCCAGAAGAAGGTGTAACTACCACCTTGCTCCTTGAGCTGGCCTTCCCCTGCCTGCCAGGTCTCACTTAGGGCGGCGATGTCTATGTCGAAATGTCTGAGCTCCTGGGCAACGATAGCAATACGGCATTCCAGTCTGTCGCTGTTGGGGTTGTCCATGAGGGTCCTGACATTCCAGGTCCCGAACTTCATTTTAAAGGGTGGAAGATGCCTGTGCATGAATTCTTTTATCGTGGAGTGGCCGTTGCATACCAGCTACCACATGGGCTTGACAGAGCAAGGTATTGGTCCAATGGCAAGGGGATCCAAGACAATTGGAGACCAGGCTCTGCTACATCGGCCTAGCACACACACACAAACATATTCCTACTGTCCTCCTCCTCCTTCCCGCAGGTCCAGCTAGCAAGGAGATGGAGAGCACCTTGCTACACATCAGTGGGGCCATGAGGACCCATGTCTATGCTGACATCCCTCCTAGAGAGGAGGTCTATGAGCTTCTGCCATCCGTTCTCCAGAGATAGCATGTGCTCATGTGAGTGGCGCATTAGCTGCCATGCAGGTGGCCATACTTTCCATGGAGGAGCCTATAGTCGCCATCGCCTGCGACACAGTGGTGCTCATGTTGGGGATGGACTCCTCCATTCTCTGAACATTTGCAGACATTGCACTCGCAAAAACTGTCAGAGCCTCCTGCACTTCTTGCTGCCCCTCCAGGATCACCCTCTTTCTCGATGGCCCCCGAGGCTCAGTGTCTCCATGCAGCTGAGCAGAGCTGGGAGTGCCCTGCGCCCTCCGGCGAGGAGTCTCCACTGCTGTCCCTGTCTCCACCATCTGCTCTTGCTCACTTGTGAGTTGTAAGTCACCAGGTGACAACACTACTCTATGTTGCGTGGGACCTACCGAGGAGTATCTGCGCTGCTCCTGGGTGCGCTTATATCTGGTGACGATGCGCCCTCAGAGGCTGGAGTCTCATTTGAGGAGTCATCTTCCTCTTGCTCCTGGACAGTGGGGGGGGGGGGCTCTTGGTGAACCTGTGGGAGAGTAAAGAGATGAGTTAGATATGTCATATGAAGAATGGGTACAGATACCATTATGTACATGATGATCATTCAATGGCTGCTGACATCAGTCCCCATATGAGGGACTGATGTATGCCATGTAGCTGTATGATATGTAATTCTGTCACCAGGTTGCTGAGATGTCCCCTCTCTTCGTCTCCCACCTCCAGCTGCTCAGTGACTCCAGGTATTGCTAAAGCAGCCTCCTCTGCTGTTGTAAGGTTTGCAAATGATGGAGGGCCACCCCCGGTTCTCTCCCTCTCCCTCTTATTGTGTGCTCTTTTTTCCTGCAAGGAGGGAAGGAAGAGAAGGTTGAGTGAGAGTAATGGAATGAGTGTAAGGAATGGATGGGTTAGATCTTTAGTGGGTGACTATAATGGAGTGGAATGCCAAAGCCAAGTGGCCTCCTTGTGTTGTTGGTTGGTATGATTGCACTAGGATGAGGGTGAGTGTAAGGGGTGGCTATTGAGATGGGGATGTGATAATGTAGATAGAGAGGGATGGGTGGACATGCAAGGTATGTTGGTGTGAGTAAAGATGTGCAGGAGTAGGGTAGGGAAGGCAGAGTGATGGAGATGTGATGAGAGGCACAGCAGGATGAAGTTGAGTGTGGCTTTGCACTCACCTTTCCTGATCTAATGAGATCATTGAAATGTTTGCGGCACTGCACCCAGGTCCTCCTGACCACATTCCTGCTGCTGACCTCCTCTGCTATCTCCAACCAGGTTGTGTTGGTCTCCTGGAGAGGTCTCTTCTGCCATTGGAAGGGAAGAGGACCTCCCTGGCATGCTCTGACTCCCTCCATAAGCATATGGAGGGAGTCATCGGAGAACTTGGGTGAAGCCCTCTGCCTCTGTGCAGTCATTTACAAAGTGTTTGCAGCACTCCAATGCTATACTGCACTGACTGCACTATCCTAGATGAACCTTCAAATGCAATGTGGCCTTGGCTCCTTTGACTATCCCGGCTGAAAACACGTCATCAATGATGTCATCAGATCCGCACCATTTAATTGAGCAGGGTAACGCGCAGGACGGCTTTAATACACCCCATTGACGCAAAGTCGTTTTCTGGAGTTGGGTGGAAGCAGCAATGGGGTCGCGACCCGCCCAGGTAAGGAAAATTCCAGCCCAAATCCCTGACTGCCACGCCTCAAGGAGATGTCTCACACCCTCACCCTTGGAAGCCCCAAATTTGTTTTGTAAGGAGGCCAGATTAAACACTTCAAAAGTCACCTTGTGGAATTCTGCAGAGATCCAGTACGCTTCCCTGGCCTGGACCTCTTCACCAATGGGGTCTACATAATGCCCTTCATGGGGCAGGTATGCCTCTTTTTATTTGGCATAATGAACTCCAAAGTTATGCCAGGTCCTTGTGAGGCCAAGGAGGTAGGAACTTGCAAAGTAGGGAGTCCCTGCAATGGGCCCATCCCCTCTGATGCAAGTGTGCTTTTATGGGGTGGCGGGCAGTGGGTGGACAGCGGTTGTAGTGGGATTGCGCTGTGAAATTTCATGCCTGGTCTGTACACGAATGCAAGCAGATTAAGAATCTTCAGAAAGGACAGGGATATTGGGAGAAGAGGAGGAGAGTAGCAATATTGATAAAAGACATAATTGCAGCAGTAGATAGAAAGGACTTCAGTGAGGGTGAACAGGCCGTGGCAAAGGTATGGGTAAAACTAAGGAACAGTAAAAGATGCAACACTGATGGAAATTGTCTACAGACGTCCTTACAGTAGTGATGTAGTGGGAGGATGTATAAATACAAAGATCGGGGAAGCATGTAGCAAAAACAACGGTCGCGATTTCCCTAACCTCGGTGGGTCCTGTGTGGGCGACATCGGTGGCGGGTCCCAACCACGCTGCTGGCTTCAGCCCACTGTGCAGAATAATTTAACATTGATTGGGCTGGTTTAGCCTGCTCAATGCGTTTGCCAGCCAATTGAAGTGGGTCTGATGACATCATTTGATGACGCATCATCAGCCGGTTTCCTTAAAGGGACCATGCGCAAATTTATTTTGACAGTTGTGCTGTCAGTGTTCTACAGCATTGAGGTGCTGCAAACACTGACAAGCACTGCACAGAGGTGCAGGGCTGCACCCAGGCTCTCCCATAACTCCCTCTATATGCTTATGGAGGGAGTCACAGCATGCAGGGAGGTTCTCTTCTCTTCCAATGGGCGGAAGAGACCTCCCTAGGAGACCAACGCAGCCTGGCTGCACATTGCACAGGAGGGCACAAGCAGGGATATCATCAGTAGGATCAGGCTGCAGTGGCACAAACCTTTCAATGATCTCCGTAGATCATGAAACGTTACTGTAAAGCCACACTCAACCTCATCTTGCCGTGCCACTCATCACAGCCCCATCACTCTGCCTTCCCTACCCTTCTCCTGCACATCCTTACTCACACCAACTTACCTTGCACCTCCACCCATCCCTCTCTATCTACATTATCACTTCCCCGTATCAGTAGTCACCCCTCACACTCACTCTCATCCTAGTCCAATCATACCAACTAACAACACACAAGGGTAGGCACTTATGTGGTTTAGCCAATGTTCATGTAAAGTTTCTGTTAATGTGGTGTCAAACATTGAAACCTTTATTTTCAACACTTTGCATTCTTGGCCATATCTGTGTGCACCTTTGGAAGTGGCTTAGTGAGTTGCAGTGAATTGTGAGACATAACGGTACCCACCGCAATGGTGATGAGTGTGAAAGGAATGGCTTGGGCATTGTAGGGATGCTTTATGGCATTGGTGTGGGGCTGCACCAAGGCTCTCCCATTACTCCCTGGTGTATCATATGGCAGCCAGGGTGTACAGCGTCAAGTGAACTAAATCTGGCAATGGCGAGGCCATCCCTGGCATCCCGGGTAGCAATGAGGTCGGGTGCTGATGCCCGGGGAGCAGCATCAGTTGTTTGCGGAGAAGGTTGGTGTTGTTGTTGGTGCTGCTGGTGTGCCTGGTGCTGCTGGTGTTGGGGTTGATTGTGGTGGGATTCTGAGGACCAAGGTGAGATAGTTTCAAGGGCACTGATGCTGATGGGATAGATGGCAGGTGAATTTAAGATGACAGGAGCGATCTGTCAATGGTGAGAGAGGTTGTTCCCAGGAGGTGACACTGGATAGAGAGTTTGCTCCAAACACTTGAAAACTGCAGAAAGCTCAATCTGTCTTCCAAATACAGTAAGCAACAGCTTCTGAGCTTGGAAAGTGAACAGCTGTGAGATGGGAGATTTTCATAGAATCATACAATCATAGAGTCATAAAATGGAAGAAGGCCATTTGGCCCATTGAGTCCGTGCTGGCTCTCTGCAAGAGCGCTTTTTTTAGATTAGTTTTTATGGGATGTGGGCGTCGCTGACAAGGTCAGAATTTATTGCCCATCCCTAATTGCCCTTGAGAAGGTGATGGTGAGCCATTTTCCTGAACTGCTGCAGTCTATGTGGTGAAGGTACTCCCACAGTGCTGTTACGTAGGGAGTTCCAGGATTTTGACCCAGCAACGATGATGATTGGCGATATACTTCTAAGTCAGGATGATGTATGACTTGGAGGGGAACTTGGAGGTGATGGTGTTCCCATGCATCTGCTGCCCTTGTCCTTCTAGGTGGAAGAGGTCGCGGGTTTGGGAGGTGCAGCTGAAGAAGCCTTGGTGAGTTGCTGCCGTGCATCTTGTAGATGGTACACACTGCAGCAACGGTACGCCGGTGGTGGAGGAAGTGGATGTTTAAGGTGGTAGAGGGAGTGCCAATCAAGCGGGTTGCTTTGTCCTGGATGGTGTCGAGCTTCTTGACTGTTGTTGGAGCTGCACTCATCCAGGCAAGTGGAGAGTATTCCATCACACTCCTTACTTGTGCCTTGTAGATGGTAGAAAGGCTTTGGGGAGTCAGAAGGTGAGACACTCACCGCAGAATACCTAGCCTCTGACCTGCTCTTGTTGCCACAGTATTTATGTGGCTGGTCCAGTTCAGTTTCTGGTCAATGGTGTCCCCCAGGATGTTGATGGTGGGGGATTCGGTGAAGGGAGTGCCATTGAATATCAAGGGGCGGTGTTTAGACTCTTGCTTGTTGGAGATAGTCATTGCCTGGCACTTCTGTGGCATGGATGTTACCTGCCACTTTTCAGCCCAAGCCTGAACGTCGTCCAAGTCTTGTTGCATGTGGGCATGGACTGCTTCATTATCTGAGGAGTTGTGAATGGCACTGAACACTGTGCAGTCATCAGCGAACATCCCCATTTCTGACCTTATGTTAGAGGGAAGGTCATTGATGAAGCAGCTGAAGATGGTTGGGCCTAGGACACTGCACTGAGGAACTCCTGCAGTGATGTCCTGGGGCTGTGATGATTGACCTTCAATCACCACAACCATCTTCCTTTGTGCTAGGTATGACTCCAGCCCGTGGAGAGTTTTCCCCCCGATTCCCATTGACTTCAGTTTTACTATGGCTCCTTCATGCCACACTCGGTCGAATGCTGCCTTGATGTCAAGGGCAGTCACTCTCACCTCACCTCTGGAATTCAGCTCCTTTGTCCATGTTTGGACCAAGGCTGTAATGAGGTCGGCAGCCGAGTGGTCTTGGCGGAACTCAAGCTGGGCAGCAGTGAGCAGGTTATTGGTGAGTAAGTGCCACTTGATAGCACTGTCGATGTCACCTTCCATCACTTTGCTGATGATTGAGAGTAGACTGATGGGGCGGTAATTGGCTGGATTGGATTTGTCCTGCTTTTTGTGGACAGGACACACCTGGGCAGCTTTCCACATTGTCGGATAGATGCCAGTGTTGTAGCTGTCCTGGCTAGAGGCACGGCTAGTTCTGGAGCACAAGTCTTCAGCACGACAGCCGGGATGTTGTCGGGGCCCATAGCCTTTGCTGTATGCAGTGCGCTAAGCCATTTCTTGATATCACGTGGAGTGAATCGAATTGGCTGAAGACTGGCTTCTGTGATGGTGGGCACTGCAGGAGGAGGCTGATATGGATCATCCACTCGTCACTTCTGGCTGAAGATGGTTGCAAACGCTTCAGCCTTGTTTTTTGCACTCACGTGCTGGGCTCCACCATCATTGAGGATGGGGATATTCATGGAGCCTCCTCCTCCCATTAGTTGTTTAATGGTCCACCACCATTCACGACTGGATGTGGCAGGACTGCAGAGCTTTGATCTGATCTGTTGATTGTAGAATCGCTTAGCCCTATCTGTAGCATGCTGCTTCTGCTTTTTAGCATGCATGTAATCCTGTGTTGCAGCTTCCCCAGGTTGGCACCTCATTTTTAGGTACGCCCGGTGCTGCTCCTGGCATGCTCTTCTACTCTCCTTATTGAACCAGGGTTGGCCCCCTGACTTGATGGTAGTGGTAGAGTGAGGGATATGCCAGGCCATGAGGTTACAGATTGTGGTGGAATACAATACTGCTGCTGCTGATGGCCCACAGCACCTAATGGATGCCCAGTTTTGAGCTGCTAGATCTGTTCTGAATCTATCCCATTTAGCACGGTGGTAGTGCCACACAACACGATGGAGGGTGTCCTCAGTGTGAAGATGGGACTTCGTCTCCACAATGACTATGCGGTGGTCACTGCTACCAATGCTGTCATGGACAGATGCATCTGCGACAGGTAGATTGGTGAGGACGAGGTCAAGTAGGTTTTCCCCTCGTGTTGGTTCTCTCACCACCTGTCGCAGGCCCAGACTGGCAGTTATGTCCTTCAGGACTCGGCCAGCTCGGTCAGTAGTGGTGCTACCGAGCTACTCTTGGTGATGGACATTGAAGTCCCCCACCCAGAGTACATTCTGTGCCCTTGCTACTCTCAGTGCTTCTTCCAAGTGGTGTTCAACATGGAGGAGCACTGATTCATCAGCTGAGGGAGGGCGGTAGGTGGTAATCAGCAGGAGGTTTCCTTGCCCATGCTTGACCTGAATCCATGAGATTTCATGGGGTCAGTAGTCAATGTTGAGGACTCCCAGGGCCACTCCTTCCCGACTGTATACCACTGTGCTGCCTCCCCTGGTGGGTCTGTCCTGCCGGTGGGACAGGACATACCCAGGGATGGTGATGGTAGAGTTTGGGACATTGAGCTAGTTCTCCTCACTGTTCACTATACTTCCATGTTTTGTGTCATCTGCAAATTTTGAAATTGTGCCCTGTACACCCATATCCAAGTCATTAATATATATCAAGAGAAGCAGTGGTCCTAGAATTGACTCCTGGGGAACACCACTGTATAGCACATTTGCAGCTGTCAAGTAATGAGATGATTCCATGGTCATACATCTCCTGACCTCCTTACCTGACATGATTCCCAAGCAGCATGGACCCCATGGGCGACCTCGTAAAATGTTAAGGTGAGCTCAAAATACTTTTTAATGGGCTGTTAACAAAGTCATAATGACCTGAATTGCCTCCCCCGCCGCTGTGTGTCGGGTCTGTTCAGCCTTGACAGACCCAACATCTGGGAATGTCGTGTGGTGGCAAGATGAAAGCATGGTCCTGTCCCGCTGTCAAAAAAAAAACATTTCCCACCCAACCCACCACTGAACACTCCCGCTGACCCCCCGAAAAATTCCCCCCAACATGTTTATAATAGGAGATTTTAATTTTCACATCGGCTTGAAGAAGTAGAATAGCTCAATTACTGAATGCAATGAATTCCAGAATGTATTCAGGACTGTTTCCTGGAGCAATATCTTTTAGAACCCACAAGGGAACAGGCCATACTAGATTTACTGATGAGTAATGAACCAAAAATAGTTAAAACATCTTGTGAATAGTGACCATAATATGATTGGATTTGATAATGAGTTTGAGAGGCAGAAGCAAGAGTTTCAAACCAATATTTTAAATTTAAGTAATACAAAAGGGATCAAGTTTGGAAGATTATGATTAGGCAGAGTCAACATGGTTTTATGAAAGGGAAATCATGTTTAACAAATTTATTTGAGTTTTTGAGGATGTAGCTAGCAGGGTAGATAAAAGGAAAGCAGTGGATGTAGTATATTTGGATTTCCAAAAGGCATTCAATAAGGTGCCACATAAAAGGGTGCTATGCAAGATAAGGGCTCATGGGGTTGGGGGTAATATATTAGCGTGGATAGAGCATTGGTTAATGGATAGAAAACAGAGAGTAGGGATAAATGGGTCATTTTCAGATTGACAGGCTTTAACTAGTAGGGTGCCGCAAGGATCAGTGCTTGGGCCTCAGCTATTTACAATCTATATTAATGACTTAGATGAAGAGGCCAAGTGTAATGTATCCAAGTTTGCTGATGATATAAAGCTAAGTGAGAAAGTAAGCTGTGAGGAGGACACAAAGAGCTTGTAAAGGGATACAGACAGGTTAATGAGTGGGTAATAAGGTGGCAGATGGAGTATAATGTGGGGAAATGTGAGGTTATTCACTTTGGTAGGAAGAATAGAAAAACAGAATATTTATTAAATGGTGAGAAACTATTAAATGATGGTGTTCAGGGAGATTTAGGTGTCCTCATCCAGGAATCACAGAGAGTTAGCATATAGTTACAGCAAGCAATTAGGAAGGCAAATGGCATGTTGTCCTTTATTACAAGGGGTTTGGAGTAGAACTGTAAGGAAGTCTTGCTACAATTGTACAGGGCTTTTGTGAGACCACACCTGGAGTACTGTGCACAGTTTTGGTCTCCTTATCTGAGGGAGGATATACTTGCCTTAGAGGCGGTGCAACAAAGGTTCATTAGATTGTTTCCTGGGAATACAGGGTTGTCCTATGAGGAAAGATTGAGTAGATTGGACCATAGTCTCAGGATAAGGGGTTAGCCATTTAAGACTGAGGTGAGGAGGAATTTCTTCAATCGGAGGGTTGTGAATCTTTGGAATTCTCTACCCCAAAGGATGTTGAATCGTTGATTATATTCAAGGCTGAGATAGATAGATTTTTGAACTCTAGGGGAATCAAGGTATATGGAGATCGGGCGGGAAAGTGGAGTTGAGGTCAAAGATCAGCCATGATCTTATTTAATGGCGAAGCAGGCTCGAGAGGCCATATGGTCTACTCCTGCTCCTAATTCTTATGTTCTTATGAGAAATAAACTGACCACTGTAAACTGAGCTGAGCTGTTAATGGGTAAATCTATAAACAGGGGAAAGCTTTCAAGACATTTTTGGTATGATACAAAACTAGTATATACCTCATAAATGCAAAAGCTCCACTTGTGCAGTTAAGCAATCGTGGTCAATAAACAAGCTAAGAAACAGTATTGAGCTAAAAAGAAAAGGCTTATAGAAATGCAAGGATAAATGGAAATTCAGCAGACTGGGAGAGCTATCAAAAAGAACAAAGGGATATAAAGGAAGTAATAAGAGGTGCAAAAAGGGAGTATGAACAAAAACTTGCAAGAGATATCAAAGCTAACAGTAAAACTTCTTATGAATACATTAAGAGAAAGATAATGGTAAGGGAGAATGTGGACCTAAAAAAAACAGATGCAAATGATACAATAATGGATAATAAGGACTTGTTAAATTAATACTTTATATCAGTTTTCACAGTAGAGGAAGAGGACAAAATACCAGCAGTACAAGGGATCTTAAAAATAAGGCAAGGGGAGGAATTTATTATATTTAATATGAGTAAAAAAATGGTAATAGAGAAAGGAGTGGGACTTAAGATAAACAAATCTGTAGGACCTGCTGGTTTCCACCCCATCGTATTGAAAGAAACAGGTAGAGAAATTGTAGATCAGTTAGTCATAATTCACCAAAGCTCTCTAGATTTGGGAATTGTGCCTTGAATTAGAAAAATTGCAATGTCACTCAATTATTTCACACAGAACGAAGGGAGAAACCAGAAAACTACAGGCCTGTAAGTTTTATATCAGTTGTGGGGAAGTTACAAGAATCTATTATCAGAGACAGATTGATTGAGCATTTGAACAAGTATGAGCTAATCACAGAGAGTCAGCAAGGAGTTGTGATGGGTAGGTCATGTCTGACGAAACTAGTTACATTTTTTGAGCAGGTCACTGACATGGTGGACAGCCGAATGACCAACGTCAGTGTTCTCGCTCAGGCCAACTTCCCCAGCATCGAAGCTTTGACCACGCTCGATCAGCTCCAATGGACAGGTCACATCATCCGCTTGCCTGATACGAGACTCCCAAAACAAGCGCTCTACTCGGAGATCCAACATGGCAAGAGAGCCCCAGGTGGGCAGAGGAAACGCTTCAAGGACACCCTCAAAGCCTCCTTGAAAAAGTGCAACATCCCCACTGACACCTGGGAATCCCTGGCCCAAGACTGCACAAAGTGGAGGAGAAGCATCCGGGAAGGCGCCAAACACCTCGAGTCTATTCGCCGGGAGCAAACGGAAGCCAAACGCAATCAGCGCAAGGAGCGCACATCAACCCAAGCACCCCACCCACCCACCCCTTCAACCTCTGTCTGCCCCACCTGTGACAGAGACTGTAGGTCCCGCATTGGACTCATCAGTCACCTGAGAACTCATTTTTAATGTGGAAGCAAGTCATCCTCGGTTCTGAGGGACTGCCTAAGAGAGGACGGGCGAATGTCTATGGATGTTGTCTATGTGGATTGCCAGAAGGCATCTGATAAGGTTTCACATGAAATTATTAGCAAAAATGAGAGCGCACCAAACTTAAAACGAAATCTTGTGACCTGGGTTAGTAATTGGTTGGAACGTAGGAGTCAGAGAATAGGGATAAAGGGAAAGTTCTCTGATTGGCGGGATGTGCCAAGTTGTGTTCCCCAAGGATTGGTACTGGGACTCAGCTTTTCACCATTTCTATCAATGATTTGGATGATGGAATAGAGAGTTGAATATCCAAGTTTGCAGATGAAACTAAGTTAGGAGGCACAGTAAGTTGTGTGGATGGGAGCAGGAAGTTACAAAGACAGATTAAGTGAGTGGGCAAAACTGACAGATGAAGTTCATTATGGGGAAGTCTGAGGTCATCCACTTTGGATCCAAGAAAGACAAATTGGATTATTTTCTTAATGGCTAGTGATTAGGTGCAGAGGAGGAGCAAAGGGATTTGGATGTTCAGGTACAAAATCACTAGAAGTTAGTGCACAGGTACAAAAAGTAATTAAACAGGCTAATAGAATGTTGGCTTTTATCTCAAGTGGGTTGAAATACAAAGGTGATGCTTCAATTGTACAGAGGCTTGGCCGGACCCCATCTGGAGTACTGTGTTCAGTTTCGTGCACCACACCTCAGGAAAGATACAGGAAAAGCTTAGATGAGTATAGAAAGTGCAGGGTGAAATTAATAAGGAAATAGGAAAGCAAAGAGAGGGCATGAAAAAATATTGGCAAGTAAAATCAAGGAAAACCCAAAGATATTGTAGAAAAAAGAAAAAAAAAGAAAAACTTGCATTTATATAGCGCCTTTCACGACCACCGGACGCCCCAAAGCGCTTTACAGCCAATGAAGTACTTTTTGAAGTGTAGTCGCTGTTATAATGTAGGAAATATGGCAGCCAATTGTGCACAGCAAGCTCCTACAATGTGATGATGACCAGATAATTTGTTTTACTGATATTGATTGAGGGATAAATATTGGCTAGGACAGCGAGGATAACTCCCCTACTCATCTTCAAAATAGTGCCATAGGATCTGTTACGTCCACCTGAGAGGATAGACAGGGCCTCGGTTCAACGTCTCATCCGAAAGACGGCACCCCTAATAATGCAACACTCCATTGGTACTGCACTGGAGTGTCAGCCTGGATTTTTGTGCCAAAGTCCCTGGAAAGGGACTTGAACACACAATCTTCTGACTCAGAGGCAAGGGTGCTACCAACTGAGCCACAGCTGTTAAGAGAAGCAACGGAGGGAATAGTGAAGGCTCTAACCACCATTTTCCAATCCTCTCTGGCTACAGGCATGGTGTCGGAGGACTGGAGGACTGCTAACGTTCTACCGTTGTTTAAAAAGGGAGAAAGGGATAGACCGAGTAATTACAGGCCAGTTAGCCTAACCTTGGTGGTGGGCAAATTATTGGAAAAAATTGTGGTCAACTGTATTAATTGTCATTTAGAAAGGCATGGATTAATCAAGGACAGTCAGCATGGATTTGTTAAGGGAAGGTCGTGTCTGAATAACTTGGTTGAATTTTTGAGGGTCGATGTAGTCTACATGGATTTTAGCAAGGCTTTTGACAAGGTCCCACGTGGCAGGCTGGTCAGAAAGATAAAAGCCCATGGGATCCAAGGGAAAGTGGCAAGTTGGATCCAAAATTGGCTCAGTGGCAGGAAGCAAAGGGTAATGTTCGACGGGTGTTTTTGTGACTGCAAGGCTGTTTCCAGTGGTGTTCCGCAGGGCTCAGTACTAGGTCCCTTGCTTTTTGTGGTATACATCAATAATTTAGACTTCAATGTAGGGGGCATGATTAAGAAGTTTGCAGATAATACAAAAATTGGCTGTGTGGTTGATAGTGAGGAAGAAAGCTGTAGACTGTAGGAAAATATCAATGGACTGGTCAGGTGAGTAGAAAAGTGGGAAATGGAATTCAATCCGGAGAAGTGTGAGGTAATGCATTTGGGGAGAGCTAACAAGGCAAGGGAATACACAATAAATGGTAGGACACTGAGAAGTCTGGACGAACAGAGGGACCTTGGAGTGCATGTCCACAGATCCCTGAAGGTGGCAGGACAGGTAAATAAGGTGGTTAAGAAGGCATATGGGATACTTTCTTTTATTAGCCGAAGCATAGAATATAAGAGCAGGGAGGTTAGGCTAGAACTGTATAAAACACTAGTTAGGCCACAACTACTGTACTGTGTACAGTCCTGGTCACCAAATTATAGGAAAGATGTGATTGCACTAGAGGGGGTACAGAGGAGAGTTACGAGGATGTTGCCAGGTCTGGAGAATTTTAGCTATGAGAAAAGATTGGATAGGCTGGGGTTGTTTTCTGTGGAACAGAGGAGGCTGAAGGGAGATTTATTTGAGGTGTAAACAATTATGAGGGGCCTAGATAGAGTGGATAGGAAGGACCTATTTCCCTTAGCAGAGAGGTCACTAACTAGGGGGCATAGATTTAAAGTAATTGGTAGAAGGATTAGAGGAGAGTTGAGGAGAACCTTTTTCACCCAGAGGGTGGTGGGGGTCTGGAACTCACTCCCTGAAAGGGTGGTAGAGGCAGAAACCCTCATCACATTTAAAAAGTACTTGGATGTGAACTTGAAGTGCTGTAACCTACAAGGCTATGGACCAAGAGCTGGAAAGTGGGATTAGGCTGGATAGCTCTTTTTCGGCCGGCACAGACATGGTGGGCCGAATGGCCTCCTTCTGTGCCATAAACGTCTATGATTCTATGATTCTATGAAGCTATTTCCTCTTGTGGTTAATCCAGAACAAGGGGGAAAATCTTAAAATTAGAGCTAGGCCATTGAAGAGTGAATCAGGAAGCACTTTCTCACACAAAGGTTCGTGGAAATCTGGAATTCCATCCCCCAAAAGGTTGCGGATGCTGGGTCAATTGAAACTTTCAAGACTGAGAGCAACAGATTTTTATTAGGGAAGGGTATCAAGGGATATGGGGCAAAGGTGGGTAAATGGAGATGAGCTACTGATGAGCCATGATCTAATTGAATGGTGGAATAGGCTTAAGGGGCAAAATAGCCTACTCCTGTTCCCATGTTCCAATGGACATCAGTGAAACAAAGCCGATGAGTGTGTGTGGGACTTTGTGTTGGGTAGGGTATAGACTGTAGAGTTCTGGATGAGCTGACCTAGGTTGGAGATGGGGAAGATAGCAAAAGAGTGTTGATGATATTCAGCATTGAGGGAATGAAGGCGGGATGTGGGCTCCAGTAACGGGAGTCAGGTAGAGACAGGGCGAACTGCCAAATGGGAAATTAGGGGATCTCCAAAGTGCCCCGTGAATGGTTGCATAGTGCTGTCTTATTGGCACCCCTTCTTTTCTGTGGAAATCCCAAAGAATTCCATGACCTTTTGGGAGAGCCAGTCCGCCCGAGTAGAAGCGAAGAAGGCTAGTTTACTGGATAAGGTGTAGGTAGTCTTAGTGATGAACTGGATGTGAGGTTCAAAGCTCAGCTCAGATTAGCCAAAGCACTGAAGTTGCACACTTGTAGATTCAATCTGAATGATTGATAACATAACCGTCAAGGCTATATTGATTCTTTAAGGGGACATAATTTGCTA
Organism: Squalus acanthias; assembly: GCA_030390025.1. NCBI lineage: Eukaryota > Metazoa > Chordata > Chondrichthyes > Squaliformes > Squalidae > Squalus > Squalus acanthias. The sequence goes on from CM059426.1 coordinate 91,241,065, forward strand.
CTTTTAACTATTTTATTTTTCTCAGGCAAAAACAAATATTAAAGAGGGACCCTTGCACTTACAAGCCCTGAAAGCAATCAAGCTGCTAAAAAGAACGATGATGATCTATAACATTTTCTTGTTCTGCTTTGCTGGTGACCTCATTGCAGAAAATATCGTGAAGGAGTTACTGAACCAAGCAGTGAGTGGGAATTGGATTAGCACACACATGCACACACACAGTCAAAACAGCAAATTCAATGAAGCACCCTAGCTATTGATTATATTTACTCATTTTATTCCAGCTCACCAAATGACTAAACTCAGTCATTCGCCAAAGCCATTTTCTTCCGAGCATTCACTGTTTAATAACAAGTTGAAAAAATGAAGACAGAAATGAGCAAGAAAATATTAAAGCAAACTCAAGTCTTAATAACTGCTTCTGCCTTGAAACCACTGGTGAGATTCCCTAAAATAACATACTTGTTAAGGAAAATTCTTCTGAAAATATCGGTAGTTTAAAAAACAATCAGGTACTTCTTTTTCTTTTCTTCCAGCTCTCTCATCATAGGTATGCAGATGGAGCAGCATTTGCAGCTTACTATCATCTACATTTCCATTATCACAGACCAGTGTGCAAGCATAGCTCTGCATGCCAACAATCTGCACTGTGCGTGGGAGTTAATTTGGGAAAGGATCACATTACAAAAGCAGTTTCTCTGATTTTGTGTGTCCACTCACGCTCTGCAGGAGAAAAAGCACAGAAATCCTGTGACAATGTTCATTAGTAATGTAGGGATGATCATACTGAGCTGAGAAGCACAAAGTTTCATGTCGTGGGTTTACAAAGTATTCTTAACAGTTGCAATATTTGGGCTAGCTTCTTGCTGATCATCGCCAGGGCAGAGCGCAGAGAGGCAAAGCAGGTGAGAGAATCATGTATCCATGACAGAGCCCAGCCAATTTTCCTTCAATTATCACAGTAATCATAATGTAGGTTTTAAGACATTTATCACCTTTTTCTGTGATTAGAGTTACTACTTTATAGAAAATTGGGTATTGAATCAGCACTCCTTTAAAATATGTATTAATATTCAGCCCACATTGGGGTTTACAATTCAACGTCGGCAGGGAGAAAAATCGGCAGTAGCAGATTGGCCGCTCATTAAAGTCAATTAAAAGAAAAATTGGAGTGGGTGTATAGCAGGCAGCCAATCTATAACCATTTGTTTTATACCACCACCAAAGCTGAATTTTACCCCCATTCTGTGCTACAAGCTTGTGGACAATGTTTGGCCTGTGTGTTACATCCTGGACATGCTTTTCCAGCACAACTCGCCCCAAATCGGCTAAACCAGCGCAAAAGATCAAGGAATTTCAAGCACATATTAAGTCTAGTGCAAATCGCGTTTCCGTGATCTTTTGCGGTTTTAAAAAACATCGCGCTGGAAACTGGCCCCGCCCACAAAACTGGCCCTGCCCCCAGATCGAATTAATCACTATGGCAAGTTTCTGCTAATTCTGCCCGTTTGCGGGCCTTCGAGGAGGCTCTTAAAATTAAGCTTTTTTTTTAGGCACCTGTAAGGTTTCCAAAATTTGCAGATCCCCAAAACCTAAGGAAAAAGGACTTTGGAAATACCTCAGAGTGATAAAAATGCATTTGGGCCTAACCTAAGGAATTTAAGACCAAAAACCAAGTTTTGGCATTTTAAAACTATGTCTGGGCCTGTAAAGGGACAAGGAGGTGGGTTCGAGCTCTGTAAAAGCAGTTTGGTTATTGCAGTTAATTGCACTGTCTGAGGAACCGGGATGACCTCACTCAAGCCCCAGCAGACATTAACATTTAAACAATAGACCCTGGGAGAAGGCAGTCCCACCCAAAATACAGGCCCCATCAAAACCGATTACAGGGCCCATCAGAAACATGCATAATAAAACCCACTCAGGACCATTCTATAGAAAGACTGAGTCCAGCCTAGAAACCCAAAACACAAAATCAATCACCAGTGATCTACCAAGGAGATCGACAGGATGCAAGCCATCCCAAAAGCCATTTGACACTTACAGAGCAGTTACTGGTAACAGACCCGCCAAAATCAGACAATGAACTGAGCAAGATTTGGCGGGTAGATAAGGCCATGTTCAATGGGTGAGATTGAAGGCCTGTTAAAAAACCAATTAACACACTAGTAAGTCGTTACCAATTTACGAGCCCGCCAAAACCAGACAATGAACTGAATAGATTTGGCGGGCAGATAAAGCCACTTCAATTCCGTATAATTGAAGGCCGTTAAGCAGTTCAAGGCCTGTGGTCATCAGAAGAAGAAACCAGGAAGAAGACAAGCCGAGCTGGAAGCGAGTCGGCATGGCTCACCACTCAGACACACCTGAGTCCAGCCCGTGAAGATACCACCTCGACGGACCTCCAACAACGGTCCCAACACAGTCACCCAGAGCAACAAGCAGCAACAAGTCACCGACGGCTCCACAAGGTCGACCGACACACTAGACAAGGCCTAAAACCATCGCGGAAACCAAAGGCCTCAAGAAACCAACAATCGCATATTACCCCCAACTGACCGGGTAATAGCAGGCCACCGCGACCAACAAAGACCAACTCAAGGGAAGAAAAACCCGAAGAACCGCAAAGTTTCCACTCTACAATCTACTCCTGACTTACCCCTGGGTAAGATTTCCCCAAAGACGCTAAACCCTACTGCTAAACCAAAGAAATTGGGTACTCACCAGATAGATCCAAAACGACACCCTACCGCATCAGCGGACTCGCGAAGACTGACCAGATATGCAGGTGAAGTCCTCTACCGCGTATGGGGTACGGCAGACACTAACCACCATAAACAACGAACCCCAAAACCGCAATTTAGTCCAACTGTCAAAGGATTGGTGAGCATTATCCCCGGTCCTTCAAAACCTAACTTAGCTAGTAAAGTGGGGTTGGGAGGGGTGAAGTATTGTTCTACTGTCATTTCCCTCGCTTGTACCGAAGTGTTCCCCACCTTTAGAGTATTAAGAGTGTTATTATTTGTGTCTTACCTTTTAATAAAGATTGAAGTTCTTTCATCAAACTCAGTTGTCTGCTGCACCTTTTGTCACAACCCCCAAATAAGTCCAAGGTCTAGAACCAAGGGAGTGGGAGCGATTCGAACCGCTCAGAAGTCAGAGGTGAAGCTGGCACAAAACCACCACCCCCTACAGACCTGTAAAAAGCTTTTAAATATTTTGTTTTAATTTACTACTCTACATTAATGTAACTAACAAATGATGCTGTATATTTTTTTCAAAGTCATTTTCAGTTATTTAAAATCGGGTTACTCAGAGTAGGTGGACTAGACATTCTGATTAAAATGCTTATTTTTTGTGATAAACCCATTTTCAGCTGTATTAATAAAGCTGCACCAGATTACCACTCTTAAATATAGGAAGGAATATCTTTATTGCAATAAATTATTGTATTTAAATTACGTTCTAAAACACTGCCTGATTGCACTGATTCATGGAAGATGTTTGGCAATACATAATTGAGTTTGAGCGAAAACTTGATTTCGGTTCAAAACTCATTTGCGCCGGAAAAAAAGAGGCTTGGGGTATTTTAACTCCTGGGCCTTGTTTAAATGTCGCCGGTCGACTCACCACCTGTTCGGGATGGCAGTACAGCTGGAAGTGGTGTAAATTCGTACGGCCCAGAGGCCACCCACCTAGACAAGGTAAGTCCGTGGGATCAGCTGCTGAGTGGGGGAGCGGGTGCAATTGTGGCAGGTAGGCCTAAGATTTCCTTGTAGGGCCCGTGGGTACACTCTTGCTTCTCCTAGCCCCACGAAGAAATTAAAAGAAAACTGAACTTATCTTTTGAGGCCTCTACTGGCCCTGATCTTGGTCCTCGCTGGGTTGACCCGGCAGGAAAGTCACAGATGTTTCTCGCTCAGGCCGACTGGTAAAAATTGCAGTCGGGTCCCAATGACGGAGCAAGTAAAAATTGTGGCTCATCAGCTCTCGGCAGCTCCAGGACAGGTAAGTGACTCTGCTGCTCGTATCCTAACTCACACCCGTTCACCCATTACCCCTGTGCTCGTTGACCTATATTGGCTCCCGGTCCGGCAACATCTAGAATTACATAGAATTACATAGAATATACAGCACAGAATCAGGCCATTCAGCCCAACCAGTCCATGCGGCATTTATGCTTCACTTTGTAACCTCCTCCAGCCCGAGATATCTGTGCTCCTCCAATTCTGGCCTCTTGCGCATCCTCGATTTTAATCACTCCACCATTGGAGGCCATGCCTTCAGCTGCCTAGGCCCTGATCGCTGGAATTCTCTCCTTAAATCTCTCTGCCTCTCTACCTCTCTCTCCTCCTTCAAGATGCTCCCTAAGACCTGCCACTGACCAAGTCATCTATCCTAATATCTCCTTATGAGAATCAGGGGGTGATTTTCTCAATGGGAAGCTTTTGGAGGTGGGACTCCCACTTGTCGGGTTTCAGTCCTGCTTCCATCAGCTTCTGGCCAACCAGCGGGATTTTCCCCTGCTTGACCTTGTTAAGCCCACCTGGCGGGCTTAGCAGGCCAATTAGGGGGAAGCCGGTTGCAAAGCATGTCAACGTATGACGTGTCATCTGTCAAGAATTTTTGAAAGAAGAAATGTCATCGTTTGACAGCTCTGTGAAGCTGTCAAACACTGACATTCTCTGTAGTTTGATGAGGTCTTGCATACAAGACCTCATCAACCTTCTTTCTTTTACAGAAATGAGATGTTTGTTGCATATGAGAATGCAACGGACATCTCTCATCTGCAACACGGAGGTGCGAGACTTTCCGTATAGAAACCGACTGAAGCCTGCAGGAAGAAACAAAGGTAAGTGAATTAAGAAAACTACTAGGCACTTGGTCTAAGCGTTAAACAAAGCTTTAATCAACTGTTTTTCAACATGGAGGTCTAGTTGTGTCCTTCACTAGATCCTGTTAAGGAATGTCCTGAGCAAGCTGGGCCCATGCCCGAGTATTCATACTCTCCCTGGACAGCGCCACCAGCAGGCCGCCCAGTATTACTTCATAAGTCATTTCCACATGAATGACAAGATTCATGTCAGTAAGTACACTTTTAAAAACACTTAGAACATACCTCAGATACTCACCTCTACACTCCTGCACCCATCACTTACCTTCACACCATACTTTTGCGCCCCCCCCCCCGGCCCCCGCAGACCCACTACTCACCTCGCTGAGCTAGCGTGTTTTGGAGCCTTCGGGATGTTCGCACTTGTTAGGGCAAAAACGGGATAATCCTATTTTCTGCCTGTTAACTACCTGTTAACAGGCAGTTAATAGGCTTTAATCCCTTCCCGCCTCCAAGGAGACGGGACCCGGCGCGGGACGGCAATCCGCCTCGAGGGAAGATGGCATGGAGGTAGGTTGGGGGCGGGTGTGCCACCCGCCCCCAAATTCTGCCATTTTCCCAGCAGTCCCGCCTCCATACCCGCCTCCTCGGGGCTGAGAAAATCGCCCCCTCAGTGTCAAATTTTGATTGATAATGCACCTGTGAAGCGCCTTGGGATGTTTTATTATATTAAAGACACTATATAAATGCAAATGTTTGTGGTTGTTGGTATTTTAATTGCTCACCTTCCCACTTTCCACCAGGCAGGTAGGGTTAAAATCACCCTCAGGAAGTAATTAAAGCTGAGGCTGAATGTATAAAGTATGAAAAAATTCCATTACTCAACACCAAAATTTCGCACTTTAATCAGGAAAAATACGTACCTGCAATAAATAAATAAAAATTCATGGCCTGGACATTAGTTTGTGCAAAAAGGAATGAAGAAAATAACAGATACGAGCAGCATTCACATAATTATGCATACACTTCCACTGATTCAGTCCACAAGCTGTAAAAGCAACTAAAGAGTCACAATTACTTTCTAAAAACACAGCTGTAAATTGCACTTGTGTTTATTTTCCTTTTATATATCTGGCTCATAGTTAAGAGAAAGTAAATTACTTTCTATAGATGGTGAAGAGATTTCATTGAAACAATAGAAACCTGACAATTCTTCTCAGTAATTTCAAAGTTATATTCCTCCCTGGGTGACTCACTGCTCATAGCTTATCAGCTTGATTCTATATATGGAGTCAGAGCAACTGTAGGGACTGCAGAATGACAGAAGTGACTCAGCTTCAAACAATCACACAAAACATCTATTTTTAGATTGGAAAATCAGGATTAACTTTCACGTAATGAATATAATAAATACACGAACCAATCAAAATGCGGATTTCAGCAGGTTTAACTGAAGTTAAGTTTAACCCTTATAGAAATAAGGAAAGGAAAAATAAACTCAAACTGTAATCCCACAACTGGAGCTGTTGTTATCACATTTTGGGGGACAAACTGGTGTCACCGGCAACTCGAGTTAATAGCCACTTAAAATGGCCCCAGTGCTACCGTTGAAAAGTTCACGCTGGGGGTTGGCGATGTGGAGCGCAGAGCTAAATTACCATGCAACGCCCTCCTGGTGGCGATAATGGAGGCCTCCGACCCGAAGTTCCCGTCCACAGTCGGCGTTGCATCTTCTTACAGCCTGTTGGAGCGAGGCTGTGGAGTTCGCAAGGCATTGTGGGCAATTAAAGGGGCTATTAATTAAAGGGGCAATGCATTCAATGCTGAACTCAGCGCTAGGGTCGATGTTCGCAGTGGTGACGTTAAATCGGCGTGTGATGTCACCACTTTTTTTCAGGGCGTTACTTTGGAACAGCTCGCTATCAGGAAGTCGAAAATGACGGACGCCGGGGTACCGGCCACCAGCTGGCGGAAGAGCCGCTTTCTTCACTTAAGGCCATGCTAACGGGTGGCGCTAAGGTAGGGAATTTCTCCCCTTTCATTTTTTTAGTTCCTAAATAAAGGAAGCACTTTATATCAAAAGTGCCCACGACACATTCTTTCTCTTTTAAAGCTATATTTAACATGAGAACAGTGTAGTTAACCTGTTGCAAAACTCAAATTGAGCTCAAAGTGATTCATCCAGGGAGGAACATAACTTTGAAATTACAGCAGGGGAGCAGGAGAACCTCCAGGGAAATTCACTACCTTTAATCACTTGATTTAGCTCATTGCCTAAGCTCCCTCATGAAGTATAGTCACTTGGGCAAGATACTAAATGATTGTCAGACCCCATGGAACCAAACCTGGACATGAATCATCAACTTCCCAAGAGAGATGGAGAGAAATGGGAAGAACATTGGCAGAAAACAAAGAAAAAATTTGCATCATATTTTTTTTAAATTTCCTATATCAGCTGTGTGGCGACCTAAAATGGTAGAGCTCCACATGGAGGGGAAAGATCAAAGCATAGATACCACTTTCCTTTTCTTTTAAGATCATTCTTTAACAAGATAAAATAAAACTTTCTCAGGTAAAAATCCAATGGCACTGTTACACAATGCCATTATTCAAGACTAAGCAATTGCTTTGCCCAGAGGACAGTTCCCTGGTACTAATAGCACAAACTGATGAGATGTTTTGGCACCCTGGCCAGTATGAACTGGGAAATAGACTCCATGAACAAATTCTCTGTGCCCCATCAACAAGGCTGTTGCCTGGCCATTATAATCCTCCTGTTCTTCTCTATAGCTTTTCTTTATGATCGGAACATAGGAACAGATGCAGGTCATTCAGCCCCTTGAGCCTATTTCAACATTCAACATTCAACATTCTATTAGACCATGGCTGATCTGTACCTCAACTCCACTTACCCACCTTGCTCCATATCCCTTGATACTCTTATGTAAAAATCTATCGATCTCAGTCTTGGAAATATCAATTGACCCAGCATCCAAAGCCTTTTGGGATAGAGAGTTCCCGATTTCTAATACCCTTTGTGTGAATCAACCAATTCAACACATTATTTGTATGCTTCTTCAAAAATACTTCACTAAATTTATACAAAAGCTTGAATGTATAAGACATCATAAAAATGTAAAAATAATGGTTATGACAACGAAGATGGAACATTTTTCTAACATGCCAAAAGTGCATCCTGATTTTACTCCTGAATGGCCTAGCTCTAATTTTCAGATTATGCCCCTTGTTCTGAATTCCCCCACCAGAGGAAATAAATGTCTCCATATCTACTCTATCAAATTACTTTAGCATATTAAACACCTCAATTATATCACCCCTCAACCTTCTAAACCCAGGGGAATACAAGCCAAATTTATACAACCTATCCTCATAATATAACCCGTTAAGCCCTGGTATCAGTCTGGTGAATATACACTGCGGGGTGAATTTTAACATGGTGGGGTGCATGGGTTTTGGTGCGGGTTGGGGGTAAAAACCAGGGAAATTGACAGCGTGTCAGGAACCATGAAGGGGATTGACAGGGTAGATGCTGGGAGATTGTTTCCCCTGGCTGGAGAGTCTAGAACTAGGGGGCATAGTCTCAGGATAAGGGGTCGGCCATTTAAGACTGAGATAAGAAAAAATTTCTTCACTCAGAGGGTTGTGAATCTTTGGAATTCTTTGCCCCAAAGGGCTGTGGATGCTGAGTCTTTGAGTATATTCAAGGCTGAGATAGATAGATTTTTAGACTCTAGGGGATCAAGGGATATGGAGATTGGGCGGGAAAGTGGAGTTGAGGTCGAAGATCAGCCATGATCTTATTGAATGGTGGAGCAGGCTCGAGGGGCCATATGGCCTACTCCTGCTCATAATTCTTATGTTCTTATTAAGTCGGTTCTAACCTGATGATTTCCAGGTTTCACTACAACGCGTTAGGCTGCGTGCACGCAAGCCCCTCAGGAGAGGCGAGTTGCCAATTAACATATGTGAATCACTCAATTACAGCGATATTTACACAGACTCTTGAGTTTAACGTCAGGTCCACGGGATTCCCGGGCTTCCTGAAACTTGCCAGTGAAAGCAAGGTGAGTATGTAAAATTTCCTTGACAGGTCTGAACAGCAGTGTCTCAGGAGGCTCAGGTTGTTGCATCAGGTGGTGGAAGACATCTGCAGCCTCCTGGAAGAAGACCTGCTGCCTGCTGGACCTGGTGGCCATGCGTTACCACTGGCTGTCACATATCCAGGATCTCCCAGTCAGCAGCCCACAAATGCAGTGGGCAGGTGACTGATGGCTTGTTTGCCAGGGCTGGCAATTATGTCAACTTTGCCTGCAATGATGCTAGTCAGAATGAGCGGACACTCGGGTTTGTGGCTCTGGCTGGATTCCCACAGGTGCAGGGCGTCATTGACTGCACACACGTGCAGCTGGTATGCAACCACAAAAAAATCTTTATGCAGGTATGTGCATGATTCCCAGGCAGCTGCCATAATGCTTTTGTCCAGCGGCAGCCTAAGCTCCCTAATGTCTTTGGACCTGTAAAGGGGTGGCTGCTAGGCGACAAGGGATACCCACTTCAAACTGGGCTCATGATACTCGTCAGAAACCCAACCCTGAAGCCCAACAGCGCTACATTGAATGCCATATCACCACCAGATGTGTGACTGAACAGGCCATCGGCATGCTGAAGATGCACCTCAGGTGCCTATACAGATCTGGAGGCGCCCTTCAGTAAACACCAGCCAGGGTCTCCAGAATGACTGTGATTTGCTGCGCTCTGCACAACATTGTGCAGCAGCGATGTTTGGACCTGCAGGAGGAATAAGGCGAACAGCTTAAATCCTCCTTGGACGATTCGAAGGGGGAGGATGAAGAAGAGGAGGAGGAGGAGGGTGATGAGGGCAATGCACCACAAGCTGCTCACATTGCTGCCCGGGATGCCAGCGATGCCCTTATTAATGCAAGGTTCACTTAGGTTCCACCGGTGGACCCATGTCACCAGGAAATGTAATGGCCACTCTTCCTGCTGAAATGCTCTTGGCCGACAACCTCTGGGGTTTGGAATCCGTGGGAGCCCCGCCAAAGACTGCTCCACCTGCACCTATACAGGGGCAGACTCGGCCATGGGAGATAAGGTAGCATGTGGGCTACAGACTGAGAGGGGGGCAGTGGATAAGAAATGGAAGCGCTTTGAGTGGAGTCCCCACTTCCATGTCCCCTTTTGCCATTATCCCTCTCATGGCCTAGCCGCATTTCACTGCTACCACAGTGCAGATCAGTGCGGCGCTGTAAGGCCAAGGCTAAGGTATCTGTCAACTTATTTAAGGTGGCAGACATGTTGGCATCCAGAGTCTGTATGACCGTGGTCAAGGCCTGCATCAACTCATTTGATTGGAGTGTTTGATGTTCCACGGCATTGGCCATTCTATCCATGGAAGAACACATCATCTCATTGGCCTGCAACATCAACCCACTCATGCTTGAGGCAGACGCCTCCATACTCTCTGTAATCGTGGTGCGTCTATTTTGAAGGCCTGTCACTGCATCATACATTATCTGCTGCTGCTCAATGATTCTAATTTTCATCGATGGCCACCGGGGTACAGCATCTGTGTCCAGCTGAGCAGAGCTTGGAGAGGGCTGCGCCCTCTGACGCAGACTCTCCATTGCTGTTCCTGTCTCCACCATCTGCTCTTGCTCACTTGTGAAGTGTGAGTCACCAGGTGAAAACCCAACTATCTGCCGTACTGGTCCCCCCAAAGTGCGAGTTTCTGAGCTGGTGCATGCGAAGCATAAGTCCTGTGACGGTGCACCCTCAAAAGGATTCAGTTCCTCTGATGAATCGTGGGCGGCGACCTCCATTGAATTCTGCTGCATGTGTGAAGGCCCTGTCAGAGATAAAAGACAAGAATTAGTCCAGGCAAGGTAAGAATATATTGCAAGTTATCTTTATAAAGATGATCATATTTCACTTGCTGTTGAAACCAAGTCAACATGACTGAGTGCCGTATGACATGTGGGTGGCTTTTATTTATTGTGTCACCAGGTAGTTGGGAGCTACCCATCTCCCCATCTCTGACAGCCAGGGATGCCGAAACTTCACTGATTTCGAGCACCTCCTCCTCTGCAGTTGTCAATTGGGAAATCTGTGGAAGGCCACATTCAGTTCTCTCCCTCTCCCTGGTGTTCTGTGCTTGCTTCTCCTGCAAGGAGGGAAAGAACAGACCTATAAGCCTATAAGAGACTGTAATGGCGTGTGTTCAGCCGATGGATGGAGTCCATTTGTTGAGGGTGACTATGAGGGAGAGACATGAAATTGCATAAGGATGAGGGTGAGTGGGAGTGGTGGATGGATAGATGGGGATGTGAGGAAGTGCATAAACAAAGAAAGATGGGTGCATCTGCAAGGTAAGTGGGTGTGATAAGTGATGTGATGGAGTAGGCTTGAGAAGGCAGAGTGAGGGTGGGGAGGGGGTGGGGCTGGTGGTGTGGTGGTACTGAGCACAGCAGGATGTAGGTGAATGTGCAACTGTACTCACCTTTCCTGACCTGCTTATGTCTTTAAACCGCTTCCTGCACTGCATCCAGGAGAGTGGCACAATGCTCCTGCTGCTGACCTCCTCTGCCACCTCCAACCACGCCTTCTTGGTTTCAGCTGCAGGCTTCTTCCTCCCATTGTGAGGGAAGAGTATCTCACTCCAGGTCCTCACAGGCCCCAGCAGCACACCAAAGGAGGCATCAGTAAAGCGGTGCGCAGCCTTTGAGCGTCCAGACTCCATTGTGAAACTTCCTCTTCTCTTCCTGCCAACTCCAACTCCTCCAATTTCTATCTTTGGATTGTCCCTTTAAATACTTGGGTTGAGATCGCGTCATGCAGGTCCACATCACACCCACTGCCGCTGATTGGACAGGAAACCCTGAAGTAAAATGATAATGGGGTGGCTGCGTTAAAAAGCCACTGACAGATGTGGTGAACATAATTCCAGGTTTCCCACGCGATATTGGATCCCCCGTTCTCAGCACGTCTCCCCGTTAATATCAGGCCTGTATCTCTTCCAAGCCCAATATATCCTTCTTGAGGTGCGGTTCCCAAAACGCAGTGCTCCAGATGAGGTCTTAACAAGGCTCTATACACCTGAAGCTTCCTCCTTTTTGTATTCCAACCCCATTGAGATAAAGGCCAGAACTCCATTAGTTTTTTTGATTACTTTTTGTATATGTGTACATAGACAGCCAAATCCCTTTGCTGCTCCACAGCTCCTAGTCTCTCACCATTAAGAAAATATTTCAATTTGTCTTGCTCAGATCCAAAGTGGATGAGCGCACATTGGATCAACTGGATCATTTGCCATTGGAATTTTTTAATGTAGCGTACATGCGGCCCAGAATGACACCTAATCCTGCTCTATGGGCCTAGCAGAGGGCTAACTGCTGTGATTCCCGTGGTAGCCTGGAAAAATGTCCCCAAACTGCTGTCAGGGCATGGGTGGGTGGCAGAAGAATCGATCGGAATTTCCCTTTTCTTTGTGAGGCAAGTGGAAATGAAAGTGGGTTTCATCCAAAATTCCAATGTTGCCCCCGAATCTGCCCCAGAATTCGACCCCTAGAAGGAGCGGAAATTCTGGGCTTCTGTATTTAATTACGAAAATTGATTGGTGCTAAATATTTTGTATACAATAAAATGATGTACTGTGACACAGGGGGTCACTGGGAATGGTAGCAAAGTGGTTATGTTACTGGACTAATGATCCAGACACGTGAATTCAAATCCCACCACAGTAGCTGGGGTATTTAAATTCAGTTAATGAAATAAATCTGGAATAAAAAGCTAGTATCAGTAATGGTAACCATGAAACTATCGGATTGTTGTAAAAACCCATCTGGTTCACTAATGTCCTTTAGGGAGGGAAATCTCCCGTCCTTACCTGGTCTGGTCTATATGTGACTCCAGACCCGCAGCAATGTGGTTGACCCTTAACCATCCTCTGAAATGGCCTAGCAAGCCACTCAGGTGTAACAAACCACTACGATAAAACAATAATAAGAATAAAACCGGACGGACCACCCGGCATCGACCTAGGCACTGGCTTCGGACATGACAGCAGCACACCCAGCCCAGTCAACCCTGCTAAGTCCTCCTCACTAACATCTGGGGACTTGTGCCAAAATTGGGAGAGCTGTTCCACAGACTAGTCAAGCAACAACCTGACATAGTCATACTCACAGAATCATACCTTTCAGCCAATGTCCCAGACTCAACCATCACCATTTCTGGGTATGTCCTGTCCCACCAGCAGGGCAGACCCACCAGGGGTGGCGGCACAGTGGTATACAGTCAGGAGGGAGCGGCCCTGGGAGTCCTCAACATTGACTCTGGACCCCATGAAGTCTCATGGCTTCAGGTCAAGCATGGGCAAGGAAACCTCCTGCTGATTACCACCTACCGCCCTCCTTCAGCTGATGAATCAGTACTCCTCCATGTTGAACACCACTTGGAAGAAGCACTGAGGGTAGCAAGGGCACAGAATGTACTCTGGGTGGGGGACTTCAATGTCCATCACCAAGAGTGGCTTGGTGGTGAGAGAACCAACATGAGGGAAAAACCTGATTGACCTCGTCCTTACCAATCTACCTGTCGCAGATGCATCTGTCCATGACAGTATTGGTAGCAGTGAACACCGCACAGTCCTTGTGGAGACAAAGTCCCGTGTTCACACAAAGGACACCTTCTCGCTCACTGTGACCACCATCTCGCTCCCGCAGACTCTCATCTCGCCCAGCATCTCCCCCTCGACCACCATCTCTCCCCCCGACAACTGTCTCGCCCTCCCTGACCACACTCTTCTCCCCGACCACCATCTTGCTCACCCTGACCACTATCTTGCCCCACCCCCGACCACCATCTTCCCCTCGACCACCATCTCGCCAACCCCCCCCCTTTGCTACCATCTCGTCCCCTGACCACGCTGTACCCCCCGACCACCATCTCGCACCCCCTGATCACCATCTCGCCCCCGACCACCACCTTGCCCTCCCCCCCACCATCTCAACCCCGCATAATCTCTCCACTCCCCGACCACCTTGAGAAACCGCCCCCCGCCCTCCACCCCCGATCGTGATCTCTCACTGCCTCCTTACCTACTCTTTGCTCCGCTGCGAACTTGTGCTGCAGGCTTTACTGCCTGACAGGCAGTCAGACTGTCCACCAGAGTGACTGTCGGGCAGGAAACCTGCAGAAATTTTTTTTAAATGTCCTGCAGTTTTTAACTCCTCCACCACCACCACCCCCCACCACCCACCCCCGCCCACCCCCCCCCCGCCCACCGAACGCACGGCTCAGTAAATTTTGGGATTACACTGTTGCATATCATGCCTATCATTGTTTATTCTGAAAGTGTGCTTTTTCTCTATCTGACCTCTTGGTGACCTTACCAATCTGTGGTGGCATTTCTCTGGCTATTGGTGGTACATGCTTCGGGTCTGCACTGAGCATGCTCAGCAGTATATACTTTGGACTTAAGCTGAGAGGAGAGAAAGTAAAGGAATGGAGAGTAAAAAGGGAAAGAAAACAAAATAAACAGAAATTTAAAACTTAACAAATAAACAATACTACAGTTGAAGGGGAATCTTACAATATTAATGACAAACTATTTAGAGACAGGATATTCCTTGAAAGTTTTTTTTAAAAGAGGAAGTCTACTTTTTTTTAAAATGGAAAGGTTTTTGAGCAATTAATCAAAAAACACTGGAATATGTGGCAAGTTCATTTGTTGTTTAAATAGTTGAAACACTTTTTTAGCATTATATATTTCACTCACAATCATTATATTAATTTCTGAGTAGTTTCTTGTAAACTCTCAAAAAATAAAATTACATTTTCACATGAGTTCGTTGCTGTGCAAAAGGTTCAAGTAAACCCAATCGAATGATGGATACTTGTCAGTGAGTTGCAAAGCTATAACCGATTAGTAATGGCAGAAACTGTCAGGGACTTACCTTCTGGTGTCTTTTATTTCACATTATCAAGAGTCGTGACTGAAGCCCCAATTATTTGGCTCACAGGAGGACATTTTGAGAAGACAACCACAAGATAGAGGCTATTGCCCTCTGTGCATCATCACAAAATTTCACACAGCAATCTGTCAGTTAAATACTTCACAGTTTTTGTGAGATAGTTACGGTTTCCTATGATTTTCACTAGTGCTTCAGACTTTCAAGGGACCAGTGCTAAGTGATGTTATTAGAATACCATAACATTATCACTAGCAGAAAGTAATTTCAGTCAGTTTCAAAAAAATCCACTTATAGCATTGGCACAAATACAAAAGCAAAATACTGCGGATGCTGGAAACCTGAAATAAAAACAGAAAATGCTGGAAATACTCAGCAGGTCAGGTAGCTTGCTGCCTGACCTGCTGAGTATTTCCAGCATTTTCTGTCTTTATTATTAATATAATGGCGATATATCTGAACATTGGATCCAGTGATTTAAAATGATATGGTTCTTTTTATGGCTTTCTTTTAATAATTTTAACCTGTTAGAGAACAAGTGGAGCATAATCCCTTTTAATTGGTCACTTCCACTCCATGAAAGATAAACCTTCTTAACTGGTGTACTCAGAGCATAATTTATACCTCTTAAAAATTAGAATGACATTTTAAAATGCAAAAGGAAGTGCATCGTTTAGGTTAGCAGCAATTGAATATTCTGGTATTGCAATTGAATATCTTGGTCCAGTAATTGAATATTCTGCTGAGCACTGTTATAATTAATTGAATATTCAGCCGGATAAAGCCATCGTAAAAATGGCACAGCTTCTTGATTTAAATATGTGTTCAGCATCTCGTGTTTATTAACATCATATTTATTTTTCCTCACCATGCAATGCATCAACTGAAGAACAAAACAGACGTCTCCCTGTTTGTTTATCCCACCATTAAATCTGTGGTGTTCTAAAGAGCAGGATGCGAAGAACTAGAAGGAATATACTGTCTCCAAACCAGCTGGCTTGATAATATGGGAATCAATCATCAATATTTGTGTCATGTAAAATTATTGCTTCTCAATAATAGTTTAATATAAACAATAAATTTGTTTCCACAGAGCTCTGTTTGAAGAGTTAAGACTTTGCAAAGCATTAAATCAAATTGGTGGCTGGCTTCTGCAGCACTCCTGTTAGTTGATTGAATTAGATTTCGCTGAGAAGTGCCTCAACTTATTCTACCACCACTGGCATTAGTAGCAAACCTTTTAAAAAATCTCCTGCTGGGTACTCAAAAAATAAATGGGTCAACATTTGTCTTTCTTTTCCTTTAAAATGAATTCAATGCATCAGCATGACATGCATTATCTGCTGCCCACTCGGCACAGTTTAAGCATGCTTTTGTATTTAATCAGATAACCAGTAAGCAATATAAGTATGCAATGCAATAGGAAACTGTCACTTGACTCAGCTCACAGTGCGAATGTGATCTTTAGTCATGAGACAGGTCTCCAATAGTCTATTGGATCACACAGTACAATTTTCTATTTAACTGTTACAATATAATTTTCAACACTTTCAGAATCAGTACAAATATAACACTGTAGGGTGTCTAAATCCTTCTGCCATCCTCTCTATTATCCTTTCTAAATCCTTCTGCCATCCTCAGCGATAGATGGTAATTATCCCAGACTTGTGAGGAAGACTCAAAAAGTGAAGAAGTTACTGGAACCTATCAGCAGGGATAGAGTGGCCTAGAAATTGGATGGCGCCAGCAGGCTGGTGCAAACTGGGCGCAGGGAGCGATTTATATGAGGCTGATGAGCTGCAGATACCTGCTGGGCATCCCCAGGCAGTTCACTGGTGCAGATTTCAATTTCAGGCCTCAGGTAGGTCGTGGCAGTGGGGGGTGGGGGAGGGGGGGCGTGGTGGGAAATGATCAGCAGGGAGGGGGCAGACCAGAAGGGTGAGGAGGAGAAGTAATCAAGAGGGAGGCGGGCGATCGAGAGGAAGGGTGGGACTGAGCGGGAGAGAGGGGGTGGCAGCGATTGGGGCAGGGAGGGGCGATCGCGTAGGGGCCGAGCAGGGGCCAGCAACGGTCTTTGGCACTGCAGTGGAGTCAGGTCGAGCATTCCAGCATCTCCAGGCTCCACACTCAGGTAAGTATTTTCTTTTAAAAAGAAAAAGAAATACAAAAGAAAAATACTGCAGGTACTGGAAATCTGAAATAAAAACAGAAAATGCTGGAAATACTCAGCAGGTCAGGCAGCATCTGTGGAGAGAGAAACAGAGTTAACGTTTTAGGTCGATGACCTTCCGTCAGAACGTTCTCGGATGCGACACTGGAGCTCCTGGTGGAGGAGGTCCGGAGGAGGAGGGATGTCCTGTACCCACAGCGTAGAAGGAGTCCACCTCGCCCTCTTTTCCCTCACTCCTGCAGCAGTTGCTGCTGCTCTGCCTGGCCTCATGTCCTCCTCCCATTCCTCCTGTAGACCAAGCGGAACCCCTAACAAGATGCCAATGGCCAAGCACTCCCTTTCTCCTGGTGACTCCTGTAAGTTGCCCAGCAAGGTAGAGGAGCACTGCATTTACTCTTTTTAGGTGAAGTCCTCAGAGATTTTCTGGAATAAATGTTGATAGAGTGTTGGTGAAGTCTTGACAAAGTTTCCCAGAAAGTCTCCCGATGTGTTTCAAAAGTCCTCTTTAAACCTCCAGCAGGAAGTGAACAGTAAAAGGTGATATACCTTTAAGTAGCGCTCGAAATCCTCTGCAACGACTAGTTTACTCCAAATCAGCTGGTTGCTGTTAGGAGAGGACGTTAGGTAACGTACTATCCACAAAATGCCATGCAGCCTCCTTAATGAGCACTAGCAGTCAATTTAAGTGGCAATCAGCTCATTAACGATCCTCCGGGCAGCCGTTCCTAGCGCAAGCTTCAACTCCTTTACCAAGATGGCATCTTGCGCTAAGAGTGGGCTAAACCAGTTTTTCAGCTTAAGACCCCATATTGGTCAGCTCGGAGGCTCTTTTGTGCCTAAAGTATCTGGGGAAAATTGCCCCCAGTATCTTTAGATTGGAAACAAGCCAATGTGGTGCCTGTATTTAGGCTATCACTTCATGGTACTGGTATCCCAAGCAGTTTGAATTATTCAGAAATTATTTGGCAGTGTTAATGTGTCCAAAATATTTGTCATTGATACACTCAAAAAAAAAAGTTTAGAGTAAAGTTTTTAACTTGATAACAAATTTGGTTCAGGTAATTCATTTTAAGTTCACCTGTTTTAGAAGAGGGCACTAATCTGAATCCGTAAGTAATGTAATTTTAAAGGTCAGTAGCTGGATAGCCTTTAGTTGCTAATGCTGAAAGTCACTTATCTCTTGGCTTTCCTACTACATGGAAAACCCATTATGATTTGTACAATTACCCACCAGTTGAACATCTTCCTAAAAGAAATATAGAGTATAAAAGTTCAGGAACTGCAGGGAACATTAAATAAGTTACAAGTCGTAGGCTAGAAATTACTAATATTAATGAATTAATGCTTTGTCTGCTGGTTATGGGGAGGAATTTACCCATTTCAAATTGTTAATACTGTACCTACATTAATATAGCAGAATGAGGAGTACTATGCAAACACATTAGGCTGAATTTTAATGGAGAAGGTGGGTTGGGGGCAGTGGGCTCCGAGGTGGTTGGGAAACTCGGGAGAACGGGTTTCTCGCAGGCCCTGCTGACTTTAACGGCAAGGCCTGATTTGCATCTGAAGCCTCTGTTTCCTACTCTCAGATTGAAAGGCTGGCTGGCTGCGGGCGGATATGGCCTGCAGCACTGAGCCGCACAGAGGTGGAAGGGAGGGATCGCGTGGGGACGGGGCCGGGAAGATGGGGGGGTCCAGAGAGTCGGGGACTGGAGGAGGATGGGGGGTCCGAAGAGGATCGGGAGCCAGAGGAGAAGGGGGAATCGGAGGCGTGGGGCGTTGGGGGAGGCCTCATGGAGCCATCGGGGGCTTGGGAAGGGTGGTGGAGAGGCCTGAGGAGGGGGGATCGGAGGCCTCATGGGGGGGGGTCTCCAATCACGGGGGGGGAGTTGGGTTAGGCAGGAATCCTGGATCCAGGAGGTAGGTGTAAAGGTACTTACCTCCTGGATGCAGCAGTCCTTGCCTTGCATTAGCTGGCAAGTTTTACGAAGGCCGCAAATTTAATTGCGCTGAGGGGGTGGGTTTGGAGGCGGGTCGGTCACGAAAATCGGAGAAATTGGGGGCGAGCTGCGAACCCACCTCCATCCCGCCTCCACGCGACTTTGGGAAGTGTCGGGTCAGCCGCTCCCAAACTGACCCGACACCAAACGGCAGAACAGGTTGTTGAGGCAGTTAACAGGTCGCTAACTGCCTGGATAATCCTATTTTAAAGGGCTGATCTGATTTTGGAGGTTTTTCAACATGCTGCCCGCCTTCAGAAAAACACGGCAGGTGAATCGAGCCAGGTTGTTGGCAACTCCTCGAGCAGCTCAAAAGCGGACCTGCAATCTCTCATTCTTTCACATGCCACAACTTAGTGGTTTGAGGTTTGGGAGACATTTTGAAGCTCAACTAATCTTGTGAGTGTTGAGTCTGAAATCAATCTGCTGTGTGAGCTCCTTGGAATACCCTCTGGCCACTTTGTCTGAGCGCAAACAACCTCCATTCATTGACTGAGATATACACCAGCGGAATGGGAACCATTTATATCCTCTCATCCTGGTTGTCGGATTCGGAGGAAGAGCAGCCGCGGCAGCAGCAGAACCAGGCACAACAGCAGCACTAACAGCAGGAGCACCAACCTTCTCCTCAGCCTCCTGATGTTGCACAGGGCAGAGGGCATCAGCGCAGGCCTGCACCTCGACGCAGGAGACACCCCCAACACAGGGTTTACAGGCAGAGGATGAGGTTCCTCATCATGTGTGAGCAGCAGTGCCAAAGGAGGCTGAGACTTCCGCGAGACGTAGTCGCTGACATCTGCACAATGCTGCACCAACACCTGGAGCCCAGAGGAGCGGGTGGACACTCCTTACCAGTGGCTGTCAAAGTCACCACCGCACTCATCTTTGCTTCGGGCTTCTTCCAGGGATCACCTGCAGACATCAGCGGCATCTCCCAGTTGGCCGCACACACTTGCATTACGCAGGTTACCGATGCCCTCTTTGCAAAGGAGCCCATATATATCCACTTCTCACACGGTGGTATAGTGGTTAGCACTGTTGCCTCACAGCGCCAGGGACCCGGGTTCGAATCCGGCCTCGGGTGACTGTCTGTGTGGAGTTTGCACATTCTCCCCGTGTCTGCGTGGGGGTGCTCCGGTTTCCTCCCACAGTCCAAAGATGTGCGGGTTAGGTTGATTTGGCTATGATAAATTGACCCTTAGTGTTAGGGGGATTAAATACGTGAGGTTACGGGGATAGAGTGGGATATGTGTCGGTGCAGGCTCGATGGGCCGAAATGGCCTTTATCTGCACTGTGGGGATTCTGTGATTCTCCACGGATGAAGCAAGTGTAACCGCGTGTGCGGTTAGTTTTGTAAATATGGCAGGCTTGCCAAGGGTGCAGGGTGTCGTAGACTGCACACAGGTGGCCATTAGGGCACCCCATCACAACCCAGCTATATTTGTCAACCGCAAGGGCTTCCACTCCCTTCACATCCAGCTGGTGTGTAACCACAGGAACATTATTATGCATGTTTGCGCCAAGTACTCTGGCAGTTGCCACAACTCCTTCATCCTGCGGCAGTCTACTGTGTCTCAGCTCTTCAATCGGCCAACCCAACTTCCGGATGGCTACTTGGCGACAAGGGCTATCCCCTGAAAAAGTGGCTCATGACACCGATGAGGAGGCCATCAAGCGAGGCTGAGGAGTGATACAATGTGAGCCACATTTCCACCAGAAGCATGATAGAGCAAACCATCAGCTTTCTCAAAAAGCCTCGACAGATCTGGTGGAGCCCTGCAGTACGCACCAGCCATGGTGTCCAGAATCATCGTTGTCTGCTGTGCCCTGCACAACATCGCACAGCAGCGTGGCTTAGCGCTCCCTGAGGAACAAGTGGCTCAGCGCAGAGCATCCTTGGAAGAAGAGGAGGAGGATGAGGAGGACGAAGAGGACGAGGAGGATGAGGTGGAGGCGCGCCTTGCGGGTCCAGATGTGACCAATGCAGCAGCCCTCGAGCTCATTGATGCACTCATCCATGCCAGATTCACGTAAGCTTACTCTTCAACCACAGGTGCCTACCATATGGCTATGAATGTGTAGGTGACCTGCCTACAACGCCATACATCATCTCTGCAATAAACGGTTGTTTCCTATCACTTTCACCATCATAATTGCAAATGCAAGTTGCACTGAGCCCTCAGTGTGCAACTTCCATTTCCCAGAACATGGGCCAGAACTTCAACAGTTTGTCATCACTTTTGTTTACTACATTCACAAAAGCATGACAATGCAAAATATTAAACAGAAACAAAAACAACAGAACAAAACACTCAAGTGACTCCCCTTGTGACTATTTGTGCTTTATCTTCCTCTTACGCATGCTTCTACATGGTGCTTCCCCTGTGGCTTCAGCAGATGTAGAGGCACATTGCTGACTTTGATGCTGCGCCTGCTTAGACACCTTTGGTGGGCATCCTCTGGGTTTGGGAGCCTGGGAGGGCTCTGCAACAGTCTGCTCTTCCTGCGGCTGTGCAGGGGCTGAAACGACCATCTCAGTTGGGTGTGCAATATGGGTCTCTGAGCAAGGGCTCCACAGTGGCATGGTCATGTGAGTGCTTGGAGAGGAGCCCACACTTCTGTGTAGCCTGTCACCAACATCTCTCTCATGGGTCAGCCACACTTCAGTGCTAGCAAGTGACTGGAGAGCACCTTGCTGCACATCAGGGGGGCCATGAGGACCCGTATCTGTACTGGCAGTCCTCATAACAAGGACGTCCATGAAGCTTTGGTGTTCCTCCTCAATAGATGCCCATCTCCCCTCCATAGCAGACAATCTATTTTGAAGAGTCACCATGTTTTCGTTAGTCTGGTGAATTATGTCATCCATGGCGGTTGCCACCCTCTCCATGGCGGAACGTTCATGCGCCATTGCCTCCACAAAGGCAGTGCTCATGTTGGAGATAGACTCCTCCATTCTCTGCACACTCGCAGTTACCGTGGATGCAAACCCTCTCCGAGACTCCTGCACTTGTTCCTGGAGTTCCAGAATTGCTCTCTTTCTGGATGGCCCCAAAGGCACAGGGTCTACATGCAGCTGAGCAGAGCTAGGAGAGTCCTGCGACCTCCAATGAGGACTGTCCACTGCTGTCGCTGTCTTCACCATCTGCTGATGCTCACTTGTGAGCTGTGATACACCAGGTGACAACACTACTCTATGTCGCGAAGGACCCACCGAGGTGTGCATTTCTGCACTGGTGCTGGGTGCGCTGAGTCCTGGTGACGCTGCTCCCTCAGAGGCTACAGGTTCCTCTGAGGAGCCGTCCGGCTCTTCCTCCTGGACAGTGGGGAGGGGGGCTCTCGATGGTCCTGTGGGAGAGTAAAGCCATGAGTTAGACATCTGATTTTGACGCAGCAGACACATGCTTTTGTGCAGATGATACAAAGCGAATCTCGATGAACATCATATGCCATTGCAGTCAATCATTAAATCTAAATGAGAGGGATGAAACTCTATTCTGTCACCAGCTTCGTCTAGTGCCCCTGTCTCTCTCTCCCACTTCCAGCTCCTCGCCACCTCAAACGATCTCGTGCGCAGCCTCCTCAGCACTTGTCAATGTAGTGAGGGATGGTGTGACTCCTCCTGTCTGTGCTCTCCCTCATATTGTGGGCTATCTTTTCCTGCAAGGAGGGACACAAGTCGAGTTTCAGCGAGATTGATGGTGTGACTGAAGAATCCATAACATAGAAGGTTAGAGGGAGACGAGGATGGAGTGAGGTGCCAAGAGGAAGCTAGCTCCCTGTGTATTGTTAGTTGTTGTCAATGCATAACAGTGAGAGCGAGTGTGAGGGGTGCATAGTAGGATGGTGAGGTGATTCAGTACAGAGAGAGCGATGGATAGGTAAGGGTGCAAGGGAAGTAAGGGCAAGATGGGATGTGGAGGAGCAGGCTTACAAAGCAGAGTGCTGGTGATGAGAAGAGAAGGGAAGCATTTGAAGGTAAGTGTGATGTGATACTCACTTTTGCTGATCGCAGAAGATCATTGAACATGACTCGGCACTGGACCCAGGTGCGTGAACATATGGACCTTGCGCTGACCACCTCAGCAATGTGCAGCCAGGCTGCCTTGGTTTGCTGAGAAGGCTTCCTCCGGCTATCGGGAGGGAACAGAACCTCCCTGCGCCCTCTAACTCCCTCCACAAGAGCTTGGAGGGAGTCCTCAGTGAAGCGTGGAGCAGCATTCGGTTTGGAAGCACTCATGGTGGCCTTGCCACATTCAGACACCAGCAGAATCAAGAAATGAAAGGCTGAGGCTGCATGGGACCCTTAAGATCTGCACTAATGACGTCATCAGAGGCGACTAACAGAACCAATCTCAGCCATTGGACCGGTCAGCACGCACCACGGCACTTAAGGGACCAATTAAATTAAACTTTGCAACTCGGGAGCGGATGCAGCCGGCAGCGGGTCCGGACCCCGCCCACCAGGCAACCCGACTCAATTAAATTTGCGGCCGAAGTGTGCAAAACCTGACCAGCTAAAGTTAAAGACAAAATGGAGGCTAAAGCAGAGGCTTCCAGCCTCATTACAATATTTATATAGACGGCCTGCCTCCTGGGAGCGAGTTGGCTGCCCGCCCCCATCCCGCCTCCATTAAAATCGGAAGCCGACGGGCTGGAGGTGGGTTCAGGTCAGGATTCACATTTTTTACTCCCCCCTCGCTCCCAACCCACCCGATTTTTCAGCTTAGAATTCCCTCCATTAAATCCCAGAATTTCTTCAGAGATGCTCCCATTCCACCCTGTGACTTCTCCAGAATTACGATGGACATCCCGTTTACACATATACATGGGGGTTCCTCCACACTTCTGGTGAAGTTACAATGGCAGAGCGGGAACTGCTCCGAGGAAATTCCTGCCTTAAGTGTTTGACTCGCAATATTGCCGACAATCATTTCTAGGCTTCTAAGTCACTCAGCGTGTGAAAGTAATTTCTTTACTTCTGAAATCTCAGTGCAATAATTTATATTTATTATTACTTTAATTTGTTATACATGAATTTAAAATATTAAACTAAATTGGTAGAAGTTCTTTCCTAATAGCATGACAGACCTATGAGGTTTGTATATAACAAATATGCACTCCTAGCATTTAGCTCCACCCACTGAGACTGCATCTCAGGAATTCAAGATCAGCGAGAGCCACATGAGCTTGTGTCCATTCAATTCATCCATGCTGGATGCGCAAATTAGAAAAAAAAAAGCTAGAGGATACATTAACATTTTACAGAAATGGTGCAAAAATGGGAAAATGCATTGGCGATCTGGAAAGTGTTATGAACACAATTACAAATAATTTCCGGGGATATATGCCAGTCAGCTCTAAAACAGCTGGTTAATTGACAGAGCTGAGTAGTTGTGGCTCATCCTGTAAACCATAGTAATGCCTCACTAATGTTTGATGGGTTGTGGCAAACTGAAGAAAAATCTCTGGAAAACATTCTGGATAATGTATGTGCAGCTAACAAAAACACAATGGCAATTTTATTCATGTTTTAAAATCGCCAGTGATGTTTCAAGCATTCATATATTTTTTCAGCAATGAGCACTAGTGAGGGTTCACAGCACCCGATGAAGCAGAGTCTGCAGCACAGCATGTGAACACAGACATAATGGGGCAGATTTTTCACTCATTATGCCTGGGTGCAAAGCATTGCCAGGCACTGTGCATAGAGAAACATCATGTGGGCCCACCTGCTTGTCCGTTCATTAAATAGATACAAAATCATGCCGTCTCCCCACCCAATCCTCTATCCGCTGTGCCCAAATGATTCCTTACGGTCATGTGCAAGAGATGATTTGCCCTGGTATCTTTCAGGTGTTGTGTTACTGCTTTAACATTTTCCAGAGAATTGCATTGTATGTTAATTTTACAGTTTCGATATGCAGTGAGGAGATGTTGATATTTTAAATATATATGCTGGATATATATTGATTTCCATTTTAATATCCTAGCTTTTAGTTTTTGCAGTATTGACAATCTATGAATGAAATTTCAATGCAAATCTAATAAAATTTATAGAGTAATGATTCATACCATAGATTGATAGGTGTAATATATTGTAGGGGGCACTTTCAAGAATGAATATATTCCAGCTTGTGTTTCTATGGCTAGTTAATGCCATTTTATTTTGAAAAAGGAATGATGGAAGAAATTGAAAGTATGTGCTTTATTTTTAACATGTACTTTTTTTTCATACATATTGTCTTAAGCACTTCTCTAAGCTTTGCAACACCAGGTCCTCCAGGAGACGTCCTGAATATTGGTCCTGGTGACAATGTCCAAAAAGGTCTGAGGAAAGGGTAATGGCATCTAACAAAATGTTCAAAAATAAAAAGGATGTAACTAGCCTGAGGAACCAACCCTTACCACCACCTGGGCAGCAAGAGGTGGAAGAGGAGGAGGAGGAAGAACAGCACAAAGAGGAGGAAGAGCAGCAGCAGCATTGACCTGGCTGGCCGAGCTCTCAGAGAGCAACTCATCCAAGAGCGTTTCACCTGAACCATCCCTCCCATCCCCATACACCATGTAAGGGTTTTGACTTGTGTGGCTCTGTGCTCAGCCTGGGTGCTAGTGCGAGGTTAGGCCTTGTTGCCTGCTCTGGTCTCCAGCCAGTCTGGGAGCACTAGACACCTGTGAGTGGTTCGACCCACTCGCCCTTACGGTTCTGACACTGGACTTAGATGCGAGAGCAATAATGGAGAGAAAACTCAGGTAGACCCGGTTGAATGGTACGAAATGGAAAATCTTTATTGCATATTATTCAAGATTACGAAATACATGTCATAAGCACAGATTAATGACAGTACAATCTTACACGCAGTTATGTAACTAATTTCCGGGAAACGAGGAACGAACGACACATCGTAAATGGGGGCACACATTACAGTTATCCTTAAAACTTAAACCCTCCCCTATCAATACCTGCTCTAAACTAGATTTGTAGGATCGAGACTCATGCTCACCACTCGTGATAACTCGGAGAATTCCGAAAACTCTGCTCGGATGTTTTTACCGCAGCACCTGATCACCCACGTGTTGATCAGGGGTCTCTGTACCCCACTTGTTTACTCGTTTCTGCTCCGGCTAGCAGGCTGGACCGTCTGCTGTCATAAAGATCTGTGTTGTCCTCGGATTTCCGACACTACTCAAAAAAGAGTCTTCCTGTGCCCTCGCACTGATGCGATAAAATGCAAAGAATAGTCTTCCGATGCCAGTTCTGTAGAACTCAAAGATGGTCTTCCTGGGCAAGGAAAGTGTCTATTCGACCTACAGGCGCGGTCGGGGCTTACTGACCGTGGCGATACGTATGGTCGTCTTCTTCTCTTCTCATCTCATCTCATCTCGGGCCTTCGATTCCAACACCGTTTACCGACTTCTCGGGATGGTGTGCCCGTTTCAAGGCTCCACAGCCCGGTTCCACACAGATCTTCGCGGCAAGCCACGAGGCTGATCCTGGCGGATCGGAAAGTTCAACAGTCTTTAAGAGCTGCAAGCGGCAAGAGGCAGGAACAAGAGAATAAGAGAGAGATGGACGGTTGCAGCTTACAGTTATAGTGCGAAAACTCTTCTTTTCCCGCCCAACCTTAATGTCTTTTCTTTTGTTAGGGTTTTGGCGCTCAAATTTCTTGTATAGGGTGATCTCCGTTTTAATGGGTTTCGGGGATACTCGTAACTGTCTGAGTACCTGTTAATATTTTCCAATGTGTAACCGGTCGGTATTCTCCCTGGAGGGGTTTTGGGGCTTCCAAATGTTTTCTGTAACTACCCGCAAACGGCTCTCTCATCGTAGAGTCGTGGGGATTTTGCATATTAATGTCTTTGGATGGGTTCTTGATCGCTTGGTACAATAGCCCTTATTCGCACCTGGGAGACCGATTTCAGTATTTATGTGTACACTGCAAACCCATAATGTCTCGTGTATTATCTCAAATGTGCTGAGTCTTGATCGATCTCGCACAAATGTTTATTGGAACGCCATCTTGTCTGCTTATCGAAAAGTCTAGAATGTTCTGCCACGAGGCGTGGCGGCCATTTTACAGGCTGCTTGTGTCCACTTTGAAAACCTGACAGCATTCTGCTGAAATAAAGCTGTTTGAACGAAACTATGTGTTTTCTCCTTATTTATAAAATCGCGATTATATTGCGAATTCGACAACCACATTCCTTATCACCACCGTCTTTGCTACCAACATCCGATTGCTGTCCTTCAGTCCAGTCTCATATGTTTTGCTGCCTACAAATATTAACACCAGCACCAAATGCAGAAAACAGAACAACTCCCTTCAGATTTAGTGCATATTCTGAGAATATCAATGCAGAGCATCTCCAGTATTAAGGAAGGAATTCAGTGAACCGCTGGGCCACTTGCATGTGCCTCTGTATGTAATTAATTAGTGCAAATTAATAACCAGATTGGAAAGTGGTTAACCAACCTTCTTGCGTACCAATGCGTGAATGCTTCCCACAACACAGATATAAATTGAGCTCTCGTTGGATGGTAGAGCTTTGATGTGATCAGGTATTTTATTTATCGATCAGATCACGTAACAGAAGTGGGTGGTCCATTTAACATTAAGACATTAATGACCATTTCTAAGTTGTTTGTAATATCATTTCTTCATAACCTAATTGTGTTTTTGTTGATCTGATATTCCAGTTGTTAGAAAATTGTCTTGTTGCTTTCACATTTCCACACACCTATCAAAAGCTTACATTTCAGCACTATAGCCATTGAGCTGGCCATGTGGCTTAGGGGTTGGTATCTGTTTTGTGGGGTATTGAGAACAGCATGCTTGTTCCTTTATACTACAGCATCGCTTTGATCTGGTAGCACACTGTTCGGGCCTGGAAGCAGATGTTTTTATTTCAGTTTCACCATTTCATTGTATTCCATGGTTGTACTGCAGGACACAGGGGTGGGTCAAGAGATGATGGACGCTAATGCACAGAAATAAAACCACACAATTTGAACCTTGAACTTAATCTGATGATAGCTTACCCATTTCTGCAAAAACATACCTCTCTTACAATATATTTTTTATCAAACATATATTTAATGATACATTTTGGTAGGAAGAACAAGGAGAGGCAATATAAAATAAAGGGTACAATCCTAAAGGGGGTGCATGAACAGAGAGACCTAGGGGTGTATGTGCACAAATCGTTGAAGGTGGCAGGGCAGGCTGAGAAAGCAGTTAAAAAAGCATACGGATTCCTAGGCTTCATAAATAGAATTGAGAGGTCGCACAACACCAGGTTATAGTCCAACAGTTTTATTTGAAATCACAAGCTTTCGGAGCTATCGATCGCCCCTTCCTCAGGTGAAGTAGAGAAATACAGACTCGACAAAGCATATATAGATAGAGAACAATGCATGTGTACCTTACAATTGCAGACAACTAAATTAAATCATCCTGACTATCTGCCGAGGTGTGATAAAGTTAATCAGGTCAGCCAGGAAGGTACCACATCAAAGACATAGCAAGATACAACTGAGACAATGAGGTGGAGTCGCAGGGGGTCTAACGTGTCAAAAGCTGCCGTCTGTATGTAAAACGATAAGCTGTAAAATTTTACTTTTTTACTGGGAAAATTTTTACTTTTTTACTGGGAATCACATCTGTGAACAAGCCAACGACGACTCGAGTCCGGATCACGTCATGCATTGTTCTCTATCTATATATGCTTTGTCGAGTCTGTATTTCTCTACTTCACCTAAGGAAGGGGCGATCGATAGCTCCGAAAGCTTGTGATTTCAAATAAAACTGTTGGACTTTAACCTGGTGTTGTGCGACCTCTCAATTTTGTCCACCCCAGTCCAACACCGGCATCTCCGCTTCATAAATAGAGGCATAGGCCGCGAATTTAATGGAGGAGGCGGGACAGCTGGTTTCCTGCAGTCGTGACTTTCTATTGATTGGCTTGTTAAGCCCGCCCTGCAGGCTTACCGGCCAATTAACAGGAAGCGGGTCTGATGACGTCATTTGATGACTCGTCATCAGCCGGTTTCCTTAAAGGGACTACGTCCACATGGAGTTTGACAGTTGTTCTGTCAGTGTTTGACAGCATTGAGGTGCTGCAAACACTGACAATCACTGCACAAAGGTGAACGCTTGCACCCAGTCTCTCCAATGACTCCCTCCATATGCTTATAGAGGGAGTCACAGTACGCAGGGAGGTTCTCTTCCTTTCCAAGGGTGAAAGAGACCTCCCCAGGCCACCAACTTACCTTGCACCTCCACCCAACCCTCTCTATCTACTTTATCACTGCCCCAGCTCACTAGCCACCCCTCACACTCACCCTCATCCTACTGCAAGCATACCAACTAACAACACACAAGGGTAGGCACTTGAGAGGTTTAGCCAATGTCCATGTGAAGTTCTTGTAATGTGTTGTCATACAGTGAAATCTCTATTTCTAAAGGTGCCCCTTATTGGACAGATCTGAGCGCACCTTGAGAAGTGTCTTACTGGGTTCCAGTGATTGTTCTGTCATAACCAACATTTTCTGCACTCTGAAACTCACCATCTGTAACATGGCATTCTTTACACCACTTCTGCAGCTGTCAGCTTTTCACAAACATCAGAGCAGACTCAAAACATGCCAGGTTGAGCTTGGCGTGTTCCCTGAACAGCGGGTAACCTGTGGGGGAGAAGGTAAAATTAGAAGTAAGCCTCAAAATACTCTTAAATTGGCTCTTAACAAGCCATTTAAGTAGTTGAATTGTATCCCCGCTTGGTGTTGGGTCAGTTCTCTGCTGACAGACCCGACACCTGGGAGACTCGCGTGGAGGCAGGTTGACAGCGGGTTTTCTACTCGCTGTCAATCTTTGCTTTTTTGACAGCGGACCCGCCTCCAAATCCGCCCCCTCAGCACTATTAAATCAGCGGCCATAGAGTACAAAAGCAAGGAAGTTATGATCAACCTTGAAAAACACTGGTTCGGCCTCATTTGGAGTATTGTGTTCAATTCTGGGCACCGCACTTTAGGAAGGATGTAAAGGCCTTGGAGAGGGTGCAGAAAAGATTTACAAGAATGGTTCCAGGGATGAGGGACTTCAGTTATGTTGATAGATTGGAGAAGCTGGGGTTGATCCCCTTAGAGCAGAGAAGGTTGAGAGGAGATTTGATAGAGGTGTTCAAAATCATAAGGGGTCTAGACAGAGTAGATAGAGATAAACTGTTCCCATTGACGGAAGGGTTGA
Source organism: Squalus acanthias (assembly GCA_030390025.1). Classification (NCBI taxonomy): domain Eukaryota; kingdom Metazoa; phylum Chordata; class Chondrichthyes; order Squaliformes; family Squalidae; genus Squalus; species Squalus acanthias. Next base: position 91,271,326 of record CM059426.1, read on the forward strand.
GAACAGAGGACAGAGATTTAAGATGATTGGCAGAAGAACCAAAGGCAACATGAGGTAAAACTTTTTTACGCAGCGAGTGGTTAGGATCTGGAATGCAATGCCTGAAAGGGTGGTGGAGGCAGACTCAATCATGGCTTTCAAAAGGGAATTGGATAAGTACCTGAAGGAAAACATTTGCAGGGCTACGGGGAAAGGAGTGGGGGAGTGGGACTAGCTGAAATGCTCTTGCAGAGAGCTGGCACAGGCTCGACGGGCCGAATAGCCTCCTTCTGTGCTGTTACCATTCTATGATTCTATAGTTCTATAATGTTGTGCTACAACCAACAATGGTAGCTATCTGCTGCCATAATACTGGAATACTTGTGGAAGAAGTAAAATTGTCATGCTCTGTAGAAGTGTTTGGTGGTAGATTTTTTCTTACTGAGACCGATCAAAGAAATTTCCAGTCATTATCATTGACTTGCAGATTATGCATCCCATGTCATTTAGTAGTTTTTCAATAAGGTATTAGTATATATCCTCTATATATAAACTACTTGCTTCTCTGCTACAGGTTGATATTAAAGCTAGCAGAAAAGATAGGGAAGGAAAAAAGGGAGGTGGGGGTGGCAGTGCTCATTAAGGAAGATGCACAACACCAAGTTATAGTCCAACAGTTTTATTTGAAATCACAAGCTTTCGGAGCGGCTGCTCCTTCGTCAGGTGAAGTCTGACGAAGGAGCAGCCGCTCCGAAAGCTTGTGATTTCAAATAAAACTGTTGGACTATAACCTGGTGTTGTGCGACTTCTCACTTTTGTCCACCCCAGTCCAACACCGGCATCTCCACATCATGCTCATTAAGGAAGACATTGTAGTGTTGGAAAGGGAGGATGTTCTTGAGGGGACAAGGACAGAGTCCATTTGATTAGAGTTGGGGAGCAAAAAGGGTATGATCACGCTATTGGGGGTATTCTATAGGCCTCCAAATAGTGAGAGGGAGGTAGAAGAGCAAATCTGCAGGGAAATCACAGACATATGCAAGAGCTATAGAGTGGTGATATTGAGGGAATTTAATTACCCAAATATCGATTGGGATAATGCTAGGTTAAAGGGAAAGGAGGGGGAGGAATTTCTGAAATGTGTTCAGGAGAATTTCCTTGACCAGTATGTTCTTGGCCCAACTAGGAAGGAGGCATTGCTGGATCTGGTGCTGGGGAATGAGGTGGGCCAGATCGACCAAGTGTCTGTGGGAGAACACTCGGGTACGAGTGATCATTGTATCTTAAGATTTAGATTAGCAATGGAGAGGAGCAAGGAACAATCTAGAGTGGACCTTCTAAACTGGAATAGGGCTAACTTCAATGGGATGCGAAAGGATCTAGCCAGGGTAAAATGGAACCAAAGACTGACAGGAAAAACTGTAACGGAACAATGGATGATCTTTAAGGAGGCGATGTTCCAAGTATAGGCTAGGTACATTCCAACAAGAGGGAAGGATAAGAGAACCAAAGCAAGGGCTCCTTGGATGACGAGGAAGATAGAGAAGATGATGAAACAAAAAAAGAGAGTGTATGATGCATGTCAGGTGAATTCTTCAAGGGAGAACCAGACCAAATACAATAAGTTGAGAGGGGAAGTGGAGATGAAAATAAGATTGGCAAAGAGAGAATATGACAGTAGAATAGCGGTTAACATAAAGGGAACCCAAAAATCTTCTACCGGCATGTAAACAGTAAGCGGGTAGTAAGAGGCGGGGTGGGGCCTATCAGGGACAAAGAAGGTGATATATGCTTAGCGGGCGCAGGGCAAGGCTAGAATACTCAATGAGTACTTTGTATTGGTGTTTACTAAGGAGGTGGATGCTGACAAAATATCAGTAGAAGTGGAAAAGGTAGAAGCAATGGAAGGGGTAAAAATTGATAGACAGGATGTACTAGAAAGGCTGGATATGCTTAGAGTGGATAAGTCGCCTGGTCCAGATGGCTTGCATCCCAGGTTGCTAAGGGAATTGTGGGAGGAGATAGTGGAAGGGCTTGCCATAATTTTCCAATCTTCCCTAGATGCGGGGGAGGTGCCTAAGGATTGGTAAGTGGCAAATGTGACACCATTGTTCAAGAAAGGGTGTAAGGACAATTCTAGTAACTACAGGCCGGTCAGTTTAACATCAGTGGTGGGTAAAGTTTCAGAAACAATAATCAAGGAAAAAATTAAAGGGCACTTGGAGAGGTTTAAGCTAATTAAGGAGAGCCAACACGGATTTTTAAAAGGCAGATCGTGTTTGACTAATCTAATTGAATTTTTTGATGAAGTAACAGGGAGGATTGATGAAGGGAACGCAATGGATGTTGTCTACATGGATTTTAGGAAGGCGTTTGACAAAGTACCACATAGAAGGCTGGTTAACAAAATTGAGGCTCATAGAATAGGTGGGTCAGTGGCAGCTTGGATAAGGAATCGGCTTAAGGACAGAAAACAGCGAGTTGTGGTAAATGGCTGTTTCAGCCTGTTCTTGCCCCACGGAACTTAACTCTTCCTATCTCAACTCTATTTTTTCTCCCCTTGTCCTGTCTCTTCCCACCTACATCCGCGACTCTTCCGACACCTTCCGCCACTTTAACAGCTCCCAGTTTCCTGGTCCCAACCGTCTCCTTTTCACTATGGACGTCCAAACCCTCGACACCTCCATCCCCCACCAGGATGGCCTGAGGGCGCTCCGCTGCTTCCTTGAACAGATGCCCAACCAGCCCCCATCCACCACCACCCTCCTCCGCCTGGCTGAACTTGTTTTCACATTGAACAACTTCTCCTTTGACTCCACTCACTTCCTCCAAATTAAAGGTGTTGCTATGGGAACCCGCATGGGTCCTAGCTATGCCTGCCTTTTCGTGGGATATGTGGAACATTCTTTGTTCCAGTCCTACTCAGGTCCCCTCCCTCACCTCTTTTTCTGGTACATTGATGACTGTATCGGGGTCGTTTCCTGCTCTCGTCCTGAACTTGAAAATTTCATTCAATTTGCTTCCAATTTCCACCCTTTCCTCACCTTCACATGGTCCATCTCTGACTCTTCCCTTCCCTTCCTCGACTTTTCTGTCTCCATCTCTGGGGATAGGCTATTGACAAACATTCACTTTAAGCCCACTGACTCCCACAGCTACCTGGACTACACTTCCTCCCACCCCGCTTCCTGTAAGGACTCTATTCCATTCTACCAGTTTCTCCGTCTCTGCTGCATCTGCTCTGACGATGCCACCTTCCATACTAATGCTTCCGACATGTCTTCCTTTTTCCTCAACCGAGGATTCCCCTCTACTGTGGCTGACACGGCCCTTGACCGTGTCTGTTCTATTTCCCACACTTCTGCTCTCACCCCTTCCCCTCCCTCCCGGAACCACAATAGGGTTCCCCTTGTCCTCACCTTTCACTCCACCAGCCTCCACATTCAACAGATCATCCTCCTCCATTTCCACCCCCTCCAGCGTGATCCCACCACCAAACACATCTTCCCCTCACCTCCCCTTTCGGCATTCCGAAAGGACTGTTCCCTCCGCGACACCCTGGTCCACTCCTCTATCACCCCCAACACCCCTTCCTCTTCGCTCGGCACCTTCTTGCGCAAGTGCAGGAGATGCAACACATGCCCTTTTACCTCCTCCCTTCCCATTGTCCAGGGCCCCAAACACTCCTTCCAGGTGAAACAGCGATTTACTTGTACTTCTTGCAATTTAGTATATTGTATTCGCTGCTCATGATGCGGTCTCCTCTACATTGGGGAGACCAAACGTAGATTGGGTGACCGGTTTGCGGAACACCTCCATTCAGTCCGTAAGGGTGGCCCCAAGCTGTCACTTTAATTCTCCGCTCCATTCCCACTCTGACCTCTCCGTCCTCGGCCTCTTATACTGTTCCAATGAAGCTCAACGTAAGCTCGAGGAACAGCACCTCATCTTTCGATTAGGCACTTTACAGTCTTCTGGACACAACATCGAGTTCAGCAATTTCAGACCATAACCTCTGCACCTATCTTCTTTTTATTTATTTTTCTCCCTCTCTCACATGGCAGCTGTCGATCATTCTGCCATTGCCATTTACACTTCATCTAGAGTCATCTTTTGTTTCTTAACTTGTCCCATTACCATCTCCTTTTGCCTTGCACCATCATCCCTTTTGTCTCTTAATTTCTCCTGCCTTCCATCCTATCACAGACCTTCCCTTTTGTTCTTTCCTCCCCTCCCCCCTTTCCATGCCCCTATACTTGCTTAAAAACCTGTTCCATCTCCAACTGTTTCCAGTTCTGACGAAGGATCATCGACCTGAAACGTTATCACTGTTTCTCTCTCCACAGAAGCTGCCTGACCTGCTGAGTATTTCCAGCATTTTCTGTTTTTATTTCAGATTTCCCGCATCTGCAGTATTTTGCTTTTGTGGTAAATTTGCTCATTCTGTTACTAATTCTTTGGTGGAGTCTGCCGATTGCCACAGGAGAGTTAATTCTTTGGGTGTGCTGCTTGCATTTCCCCAGAATACTGCTTGCTTGAGCAGTTAGCCAGTACATTTCAACTGAAAAATAAATGATAGCTAAACTTTTATACTGTAATGAAAGATTTATTTGGTATAAAGACTTGAAAGCTTTGCATTTCTATAGCGCCTTTCACGACCTCAGGACGTTCCTATGGGTTTTACACCCAATGATGTACGTTTGAAATGTTGTCATGTAGGAACCGCGGCAACTGTTATGTACACAGCAAAAGTCCCACAAACAGCAATGTGACAATGACCAGATAATCTGTTTTTTTTTAGTGATGTTGATTGAGGGATAAATATTAACCAGGACACCGGGGATAACTCCCCTGCTCTTCTTCGAAATAGTGCCATAGGATCTTTTACATCCACCTGGTATGACAGGTATGTGCTTATTTAACTGCAAATCACCAGAAATAAAGCCATTCTGCATTTATTATTTCTATAGCCTTGGTAGGTAAAACTGTGAAACTTGTTAAATTTGAATGTCTCAGCACGGTACTACGTACTTCAGTTGATCAAACATTAAGATTTGTGTCAATTTTAAACTAAAACAAATGAAGCTGCTGAGAAATCTTTTTTTTTAACTCTCGCTGCAATAAGAGCTTTTTTGGAATCAGACTATTCAATTGACTCGGTACAGGATTCAGAATCAAATGTAAATCATGTTGAATTTTATGAGATAGACTCATGCATAATTCATACCCTGTGAAAAGCCTAACCTGATAAGATTTGCACAAATTTAGCTGCCACTGCCTCCAAAAGTTCTTTTAAAGCCCACAATGAATTCATTTTTTTCAGGTATTTAAGAACAACAAAAAATACAGAAATATGACATCTGAAATGGAGTGTGATATCTGCACATGCCAGATATATCCATTTTCATACAATAATAGATATGTAAATAGATAGATGGTAATGTAATATTACAGAAATGTTCATTTTTAAATGTCAGTAAAAATAATTTTAGATGTTTTATTTCTGCTATGCCTCTTGCCACTTTTTCCTATTCTATCTGCTTTTCATCATTTAATATTATTTCTCACCTATATTAAGTAGTTTACGTTATTTTTCAAACATTATTTGTTACAACGGTTCACATGCAGACTCAGATTTGGTGGAACCATTGTATATTTGACTGCATGTAACTTGCAGTGGAGCACATTGGATAATTAATATGGTTGTGTATACACAGGGAACAATGCACTTTTAAACATTAAGGAGATTTGTTGAGTCTTCATTCCTAACATTTGGTTGAAGCCTTCCCTCGATTGACCTAGATGACGCTGCTGTTTGGGTTCATTGCTCTTACCTGGCTTTAGCTCGTGAGATGCTATTGACTCGTATCGCTCGATTTGCTTTCTATTTTTGAAAAGTACTTTGGGCACTGGGGAAGGGGGATTGTTGTGCTGTGTTCTGAGTGCCTGCACGAAGGGGCCCAGACTATCTCGTATCTCCCCGGCTGCAGACAGAGATAAAAAAAAACTATCAGAAAAAGAGAAAAGTTGATGGTAATAATTTATTTTAGAATTAAATCTGTTTGATGAGCTGAAATTTCTTAAACCTCTCAGGTGGACGTAAAAGATCCCATGGTATGATTCGAAGAAGAACAGGGGAGTTCTCCGGTGTCCTGGCCAATGTTTAACCCTCAACTAACATCACTAAAAACAGAATATCTGGTCATTATCAGATTGCTGTTTGTGGGACCTTGCTGCGCACAATTTGGCTACTACACAGAGACTTTTAAATATTCACCTCTTCAAAATTCTGAATTAGCAGCTATTAATCCACTCCCTTAGTATCTATACTATCAATTCCCATGGGGGTTCTTCCCGTTCATCCATGTAACTCCGCTAAAACCGTTTCTCCAGGGTTCCTGCCGCTCTCCCACTGAAGTTACAGCAGATGATCGGGGCACCCCTGCAGGAATTCTACTCCAATATGTTTAAGCAAGAGTCTTATGTCAAGTGAAGATTGTAGTAGCATAAAAAAACAGACTGAAGAAACAAGACTGAAAAAATCCTTGAAGGAAATGTATTTGTTACTTTACTAGAGAAAAAACCGCAAAGGCTGGAAATCTAAAACAAAACATGAAATGCTTGAGATATATAGTTGGGCGAAGATTCACTTTGCACTCTATGGCCGCGATTTCACCGACCGAGGCGAGTCCGGGGCGGCCAGGGTCAGTGTCGCGGTCCCAGCCTGCTGCCTACTGCAGCCCACACTCTCCAAGTGATTTTGCATTAATAGGGCTTGTTAAGCCCGCCCTGTAAGGTTCCCAGCCAATTAATAGGAAGCGGGACGGATGACATCATTTGATGACGCGTTCCTTAAAGGGGCCATGTCCAAATTGATCTCGACAGTTCTGTTGTCAGTGTTCTACAGCATTGAGGTGCTGCAAACACTGACAGGCACTGCATTGAGGTGCACGGCTGCACCCAGGCTCTCCCATGACTCCCTCCATATGCTTATAGAGGGAGTCACAGCACGCAGGGAGGTTCTCTTCCCTTCCCATGGCCAGAAGAGACCTCCTCAGGAGGGCACAAGCAGGGATGTCACCAGGAGGACCAGACTGCAGTGGCGCAAACCTTTCAATGATCTCAGTAGATCACAAAATGTTACTGCCAAACCACACTCAACCTCATCCTGCTGTGCCACTCATCACATCCCCATCACTCTGCCTTCCCTAACCGACTCCTGCACATCTTTACTCACACCAACTTACCTTGCACCTCCACCCATCCCTCTCTATCTACATTATCACTTCCCCATCTCATTAGCCACCCTTCACACTCACCCTCATCCTACTGCAAGCATACCAACTAACAACACACAAGGGTAGGCACTTAGGTGGTTTAGCCAATGTTCATGTGAAGTTCCTGTTAATGTGTTGTCAAACATTGAAATCTATATTTTCAACACTTTACCTTATTGGACAGATCTGTGCTCACCTTTGGAAGTGTCTTAGTGAGTTCCAGTAAATGTTGAGACATAACTCCCCCCCGCCCTAATTTTGATGGCTTGGACATTTTAGGGATGCTTTATGGTGCTGGTGTGGGGAGGTGGCAACCTGGTGCTTCATGTGGCAGCCAGGGTGTACAGCATCAAGTGAAGTAAATCTGGCCATGGTGATGCCATCGCTGGCCTCCCAGGCAGCAATGTGGTCAGGTGCTGATGCCCTGTGTCCTGTGCAGCATCAGGTGATTGCGGAGAAGGTGGGTGATGTTGTTGGTGCTGCTGGTGTGCCTGGTGATGCTGGTGTGCCTGGTGATGTTGGTGTTGGGGCTGATCGTGGAGGGATTCAGATGACCAAGGTGAGATTTTTATCAAGGGCACCGATGTTGCTGGAGTAGATGGCAGCTGAAGTTGAGATGACAGAAGCGATCAGTCAATGGTGAGAGAGCTTGCTCCAAGGAGGTGATAGTGGATAGAGAGTTTACTCCAAACACTTCCAAACTGCACACAGCTCAAAAGTGTCTTCCAAGTCTTGAAGGCTCAAGCTTCTGACATTGGAAAGTGAACAGCTGTGAAATGGTAGCTTTCATACCTCTTTTGCAGCTGTCATCTATTCACAGCAATGGGGAGACATAGAGAACCCGACTTACTTACCTGGTATGATCTCCGAACGACATGAACCTCGTTAAAAAAGTTGTAAAATAGAAATAGGCTGGCAAAATAGTAGTTAACAAGCGTTTAACAAGCATTTAACTATCTTAAGTGCCACCCCCGCCGCTTGGTGTCGGATCAGTTCTGAAATCGCAGATCCGACACTTTGGAAACTTACATGGAGGCGGGTTCGGAGCGGGCTCCCAACCCTGCTGTCAATCATCTCGATTTTGACAGCGGACCCACCTCCGAACCCACTCTCTGAGCGCCAGCAAAATCGCGGCCTCTATGTGACAAATTGTAAACTTGTTACACCAAGTAGACAAAGGAAATCTTCCCTCCAGATAAATCAGCAGCTGAAACCAGAAAAGGGGTTAACATTCTTCAAAACTGACTAGTTCTGATTAAAAAAATCTCAAACTAAAGGTTAATCAATCTTTCCCTTTCAGGTGTCGACCTACCTATCTTCTGTTACATTTTTCAACTTGACTCTATGTGCTCCCACATACGTTAACTTTATTCTGCATTTATTTCAGAATTTTCCATGTGAAGCTTTGAGTGTGGCATTCATCACAATCAGACAATTTGTATTAGACGCTGCTTGACATCAACGTATCTGTTGTCATTATACCTGTCCCTCAAAAAAATCTACAAAATATGCTTCTGTCTCAGCTAATTAAAAAAGATTTCTGAGGCATACCATGGATAATTTTCCAGTTGAGGGAATACTGCACTGATGGTTTAACGAATCCATCACTGTGATTGGGTTTACATGATGATGTGTGACACTGTCTCATCTCCTGTAAGGATCAAATTTGTAAGTTGCTCCACTGTTAAGCAGCGGACTCGTCTGCAAATGCCATTAGGCTATGTTAAGTGCTTTTGCAAAATTTAAACATTAACATATTGGCAGAATCCCAGCAAAATACTTGGTGTCGAAGATTTAGTAAGATGCAACCATATACCCAATACGGGCAAATACTTTGATATATGGAAACAAGAGAAAAAGATAGATATTCTTGAAATATTTAAATTTCCATTCGTACCTGGTGATGTTATATCTAATTTTGCCTTTCCAAGTTTCATAATGTGTCATCAGATCAGAATTTCAATACACATTTTTATTGACTATTGTTCAGAGCGAGTTGAGAGAATTAAGTTAATTTGTTAATTTAGGCCAATGAAAACAAACACAGGACTATTCAACAATTTAGGCTGTGTTTACACTGTAGCTACCTGTCTGATTGCATTTAAATAATGTGTAAATGTGTTTGCTGATTGGGACTTGTGAAAGACAGGTTTTTAAAACATTTCATTGTCATGTCAACAACAACAAAAACAAATTGCATTTCTATAGCGCCTTTAATGCAGTAAAACGCCCCAATGCACTTCACAGGAGCGTCATCAAACAAAATATAGCACCGAGCCACATAAAGAGATATTCGGACAGCCGACCAAAAGCTTGGTCAAAGAGGTAGGTTTGAAGGGGCATTTTAAAGGAGGAGAGGTAAAAAAGGGGGGAGGTTTAGGGAAAGAATTCCAGAGCTTAGAGCCTAGGCAGCTGAAGGCACGTTCGCCAATGGTGGAGCAATGCAAATCAGTAATGCGCAAGAGGCCAGAATTGGAGGAGCCCAGAGATCTTGGAGGGTTCTAGGTCTGGAAGAGGTTACAGAGATAGGGAGGGGCAATGCCATGCATGGTGATGAAAACAAGAATGAGAATTTTAAAGTCAAGGCATTGCAGGACCGGGAGCCTATGTAGGTCAGCAAGCACAGCAGTGATGGGAGAACGGGACTTGGTGCGAATTAGGATACGGGCAGCAGAGTTTTGGATGAGCTCAAGTTTACGGAGGGTGCAAGGTGGAGAGCATTGGACTAGTCGAGTCTAGAGGTAACAAAGGCATGATTGAGGGTTTCAGCAGCAGATGAGCTGAGGCAGGGGCGGAGAGTCAATAAAAATGGATTATTGATGATTCTTTTCTTTTAAGTACTTCTTTAAACTATGGCTGGAATTTTCCATATCTGGGCGGGTCCAGTGCGGACGGCTACCATGGCGGATCACGAGCCCGTTGCTGGTTCCATCCCACTCCACAAAACGACTTTACGGTAATAAGGCCTATTAAGCTTCGCCCTGCGCGTTACCCAGCCCAATTAAATGGTGCAGGTCTGGTGACATCATCGATGACACGTTTTCAGCCGGGATATTTAAAGGAGCCATGGCCATATTGCAATTGTAGGTTCATCTAGGACAGTGCAGTCAATGCACTGCACAATTCCACTGCTGCCCAGATCAGCAAAGATGACTGCACAGAGGCAGAGGGCTGCACCCAGGTTCTCCAATGACTCTCTCCATATGCTTGTGGACGGAGTCAGAGCACGCAGTGAGGTCCTCTTCCCTGCTGATGGCTGGAAGAGACCTCCCCAGCAGATCAAGACCGCATGGCTTCAAATTGCAGAGGAGGTCAATAGCAAAGCTGTTGTCAGGACGACCTGGGTGCAGTGCCGCAAACATTTCAATGATCTTGTTAGATCAGGAAACGTGAGTACAAAGCCACACTCACCTTTATCCTGCTGTGCCTCTCATCACATCCCCATCACTCTGCCTTCCCAACCCTACTCCTGCACATCCTTACTCGCACCAACATACCTCGCATGTCCACCCATCTCTCTCTCTCTATCTACACTATCACATCCCCATCTGACTAACCACCCCTCACACTCACCCTCATCCTAATGCAATCATACCAACTAACCACACACAAGGAGGCCACTTGGAATTACCACCCCACTCCTTCAGATTTAACCCATCCATTCCTTACACTCATTCCATCTCCTTGCAGGAAATGAGAGCCCACAATAAGAGGGAGAGGGAGAGAACTGGTGGTGGAACCCCGTTAATGGCTACCCTCACAACAGCAGAGGAGGCTGCATGAGAGTTGTGGGGAGTTGCCGAGACCTGGAGGTGGGAGACAGAGAGAGAGGGACATCTCAGCAACCTGGTGACAGAATTACATATCATACAGCTACATGGCATACATCAGTCACTCATATGGGGACTGATGTCATCAGCCACTGAATGGACATCATGTATCTATACCCAATCTACATATGGCATTTCTAACTCATCTCTTTGCTCTTCCACAGATCCATCAAGAGCCCCCCCTCCCCCCACCTCTCCACTGTCTAGGAGGAAGAGGAAGACCACTCCTCAGAAGAGCCACCAGCCTCTGAGGGCATACCGTCACCAGACAGAAGCGCAGCCAGCACCAGGGCAGAGACGTACACCTCAGTGGGTTCCTCGCGAGATAGAGTATTGTTGTTACCGGGTCCGTCACAAGTCACAAGTGAGCAAGCGCAGATGGTGGAGACAGGGACAGCAGTGGAGACTCCTCGCCGGAGGGCGCAGAACTCTCCCAGCTCTGCTCAGCTGCATGCTGACGCTAAGCCTCGGGGGCCATCCACAAAGAGGGCGATCTTGGAGCTGCAGGAACAAGTGCAAGAGTCTCTGACAGGTTTTGCAATCGCGATGTCTGCAAATGTTTAGAGAATGGAGGAATCCATCTCCAACATGAACACGACCATGTCGCAAGCGATGGTGACTGTTGGCTCTTCCATGGATAGGATGGCCACCTGCATGGAGCAGCTAATGCGCCACTCACAGGAGCACATGGTCTCTATGCAGCATAAATGGCTATCTATGGAGGATAGATAACTGAGGTTCATAAACTTCCTCTCTAGGAGGGATGTCAACATAGACGTGGGTCCTCATGGCCCCATTGATGTGCAGCAAGGTGCTCTCCAGCTCCTTGCTAGCAGAGAAGTGTGGGTGGCCCATGAGAGGGATGATGGTGAATGGGGACATGGAAGTGGGGGCTCCTCTCAAAGCGCTCACACTTCTCCCCCGTTGCCACCCCCTCAGTCAGAGCCGCAGCTGCCTCCCCGGACAGCGATGGCCGAGTCTGCCCCTGCACTGTCGCAGGAGGAGCAGACTTTGACAGGGCCATCAGAGGCTCCAAAACCCAGAGGATGACCACCAAATCTGTCTAAGCAGTCACAGCAGGGAAGTGAGCAGGCTGCCTCTACCGAGGTAGCACCTCGTAGAAGCACGTGGAAGAGAAAGATGCCACACAAGTAGATTCACAAGGGTTTTATTCAATGTTACTGTGAAGTTTCAGTTAGTGTCATATGAATCATAAATTTATTTATTTGCAAAACTTTCCGGTCTTGGACAAATTTGTGTGCACATTTGGAAGTGGCTTAGTTAGTTGGAGTGAACCATCAGACAAAACGTTACCTCCAGCAATGGTGGTGATTGTGAAAGGAATGGATTGGTCATTGTAGGGATGCTTTATGGTGATGCTGTGGGGTGTTGCCAACCTGCCAAAGCATGTGGCAGCCACATGGGTGTACTGCGTAAAGTTATGTAAATCTGGTCATGCTGAGGCCATCCTTGGCCTCCCAAGCAACAAAGTGCTCGAGTGCTAATTATCTGCACTGCAGGTCCTCCAGCTCCTGCTCCTCCTCCTCATCTTCCAGCCGATGCTCCTCCTCCTCCTCCTCCTCCTCCTCCTGCTCCTCCTCCTCTGAAGAGGATGTGCACTCAGTGCCTTGCTCCTCATGCAGTGCTAATCCTCGCTGCTGCGCTATGTTGTGCAGCATACAGCAGACCACGAAGATTCTGGAGACCCTGGCTGGTGCGTACTGAAGAGCTCCTCAAGATCTGTCAAGGTATCTGAAGCACATTTTGAGCATGCCTATTGTCTGCTCTATGACACATGTGGCTTTCATTATATCTCTCCTCACTACTTGGCCTCCTCAAGAGTGTCATGAGCCACAGCTTCAGTGGATAGCCCTTGTCTCCAAGCAGCCAGCTGGAAAGTCTGTTTGGAGGTGCAAAGAGCTGAGGGAGAGTGGACTGGTGAAGGATGAATGGGTCATGGCAGCTGCCAGGGAATTTGGCACACACATGCATGATGATCTTCCGATGGTTGCAGACGAGATGCACATTGAGGGAGTGGAAGCGCTTGCGGTTGACAAAGACTCCTGGGTGATGATCGGGTGCCCTGATGGCCACATGTGTGCAGTCGATGATGCCCTGCACCCATGGGAAGCCAGCCAGAGTGACAAAGCTGAGCGTCCGCTCAGTAACACAGGCTTCATCAGTGGCAAAGTTGATATAATTGGCTGACTTGTCAAAGAGGGCACCTGTGACCTGTGTGATGCATCTGTGGGCAGCCGGTTGCGAGATGCCGCAAATATCTGCTGCAGAGCTGGAAGGAGCCTCAGGCGAAGAAGTTGAGGGCGGTCGTGACTTTGACAACCACTGGTAAGGCGTAGCCATCCGCTCCTCTGGGCTGCAGGTCTTGCTCCAGCAATGTGTAAATGACCTGGCGCGATAGCCTGAGCCTCCTTTGGCACTGCTGCTCAGTCATGTTGAGGAAGCTCATCCTCTGTCCGTATACCCTATGTTGGGGGTATCACCTCCGGTGCGGTGCAGCCCTGCGCTGATGCCCTCTGTCCTGTGCAGCATCAGATGGTTGCGGAGAATGTTGGTGGTGTTGTTAGTGCCGCTGGTGTGCCTGGTGCTGCTGGTGTTGGGGCTCATTGTGGTCAGATTTTGAGGACCAAGGTGAGACAGTATAAACGGTATCCATGCTGATGGAATAGATGGCAGGTGAAGTAGAGTTGACAGAAGCAATCTGTCAATGGTGAGAGAGGTTCTTCCAATGAGGTGACACTGGATGGAGACTTTGCTGGAAAGACTGCAGCCTGCAGAAAGCTCAATCTGTGCAGGGAATGTAGTCAACAACAGCTTCTGCCTGAGGAAAGTGATCAGCTGACAGGTGGGAGCTTTTACTGTACATTTGATGCTGTCAACTAATCAGCTGGAGCAATAGCCACTCAACTTTCGCCTCAGGTTGACAGACGTGGTTCCCAAGCTGCGTGAATCCCGTGGCTATGCAGGGAAATTTGGAATGTAGGGGGAAAAAGGCTCATAACTGTCTGAAAACAAGCTTATAATGATTTCAATTAGGTCGCCCACCTCTACCGGTCAGGTCGCTGCCGCACCGGAAAATGCGCCCGAGGAAAAGGCACGTGGGGGCGGGATGACGGCAGGATGACGGCGGGATGATGGCGGGATGATGGCGGGTTCCTGACCCGCTCCGAATTTTTTCAAATTTCCCACCCAACCCGCCTCCTTTCCCACCCGCATGGACCCCAGAAAATTCTGGCCTATGTTTCTTTTTAGGCATTGATTGATGCTATGGAGCGTTTAATTTTTTTTGAAACAGGGGCAGAAACACTTACACAAATAAACTGGGCTTGACGGTGCAACAAAAGCTTCTAGAAAGAATGAAGTCCCTGGACCCCTGAAGAATTTTTAATTTAAAAAAACACTGTAGGTTGGCTCCCTTGCTCAGGGGTCTGGGGGCTGGAACATTCCCCTCAGTTGGCTGGCACTGCTGTTTCCGGCAGTCACTGGCAGGCAGGTGCCACAGATATGCCCTTTTAAAAATTCTTCAGGGGTCCAGTTCACTAGCCTGGCCTGGATCCCAATGGTGGTGGCCACCTTTGCCCTTGTGGCGGCCAGTACGCCTCCATTCACCCGACGTACCAGCCACCACTGCTACACCAGGTTACCTTCTAGGCTGAAGCACTGGCCTCCCACTTACCCCGTAACGTCTGCGATTGTGACCCGAGGAATATCGGGACCAAAGTCAGCAAAGTTAATTTACAGTTAGACCACCTGCATAGCTGACAAATTAACAGATTTGAATAACAGATCTACCGGATATATTAAAGTCAAGTTCAGCATATTGCTGATAAACTGGTAGCTTTAATGATCCTGATTTCATACAACCTCACCCTTTTTGACTCGGCATTGTAGAGTTGGCTGTCTTGCTTCCGTTTGGTTGCTCAGTTTCGCCCCTGGGACATTAGCAAACTGAATTTCTATCTGTAGATTTGGTACCTGTTCCCTCTTGGGTTGCTTGTCTTTCCTGGGTAGATCCACCTTACACGTCAGTAGTTATATTGGACTAGAACTACTGTAGTTTAAATCTAGCCTCCCTTATTGTCAGGGAAGCTTTTCTTACATACAACTGACACATTTAAACATTTACCTGTATGTGAACTTTTGAACTTTTCTTCAGATCTATCTAAGCTTCACTGATCAGTATGCTCTCTTTCTCAGAGACTTTTTGTTCTTCTGAAAGTGCCTGTAACCATCTGCCATTATAGTTGGTTGGAGATCGGGGGCGGGGCCAGGAAGGCGAGCTATTTGGGGTCTGAAGCATAGGAGGTCAGAGGTCTGGGCAATGTGCATAGGAGATCAGAGGCGAGGGTCAGGGCCAGGAGCATGGGAGATCAGGGGTTGAGGGTCACGGCGTGGAGCGTGAGCTATTGTGGGTCGGGGTCAGGAGCATGGGCGATCGAGGGTTGATGGTTGGGAGTGTGGGCTATTGTGAGTGGGGAGACGAGGCTGAGGGGAGGATCAGGATTTGGGAGGGTGGCAATTAGGAGGGTGGTTAAATGTAGGTCGGCAGGGGCACTCCTGCTCATCCCGGCTCCACATTCAGGTAAGTTACTGCACTTCTTTGTTGCAGGCAATCTCTAGGGCTGGTTTCCTGAGTGCAGCAGGTGATGGCGTTGGCTGCTTCAGAACAAGCCAATCTTGGAGAGCTAACCTCAAGCAAGCACGAGGCCCCTTATTTGGATATGCAAAGGGACTACGCCTTCTTTAGGTGTGGGCTAAGGGCGCCTCTTGTTTGTTCTTACCCAATATGGCAGTCAGTGCACCTCCGGCCGGATGTGTGCTCGAGCTTCCTGCACGGCATTGTAGGGCCTTAGGTATCTGTGTAGCATCCAAAAAACTGCCGCTGTTCAACGCAATTTCTAGGCCCAAGTATTTCAATCTTGGCCTGATGGAAATCAAGATTCAGGTAGTACAGGACTACACTCCCCAGATTAGACCACGACTCTGGAGTTATAGGCCTAGAAATTGAAACCTTTAGCGCCGGCCTTTAAGGCTGGTTTTGAAGAAAAAATAGCAGCCGCCCACTTCTGGTGCAGAACGCGGCGGCTGTCATATTGGACAGGCTGGCAGCAGTGCCGTTATCTGTGCTCGCCGCAAGTATTTTAATTATCAGGAACGTGACGTCAATTGGCATGCAATGCTGAATTGAGGCACACACAGTGATTTTTGCACATCACCGCTCCTCTTACCACCCTCTCCAAAGCACACCTGTGCGTTCAGGCGTTGACAGCGTCCTGCTGATGTTACCACCAGAAAGAGCGCGTTGCATGGGAGCTTCTGCGCTGCGCTCATTTAAATCAGCAGGCAGCACCAAAATACTGGTGCTGCCTGCGCTCTTTTTGCAGGCATCCGTTAAGCTTGACCCGCGGTGGCACTGCCATTTTTCAAGCTTTACTCAAATTTCTAGGCCATACTGTTACTTTTACATCACTCAGAAATGGAAATTGCTTTGTAACAATGCAAGGGTAGCGGAATTACTGCATAATAATTATAGTTGTCAGTTAATAGAGGCAACCTTTATGAAGCACATTATCCAATTATTTGGTGGAAATGGAGCATTTGACACTGTAAGAGTTAAAAAGCATCGTCGCATTTCACACATGACCAGCAAACATTCTGCGATAAATCAGATCAAATTCTATTTATACCCGGTTTCTCTGCTATTCATCTGCATTTTAAAGTGAAGGCATGTTCCTTATGGTCTGTGGAATATTGATAGTGTTTATCAACCAATGACAAAGCATCACTTTGCTATTTGTGAACCAGCAGGGCCATTTGGGAATAAATTAATGTTTTAAAATATGCAAAAGAAAACCTGTTAAAATAGTAGGGTCTTGAAGTGCTAATTTTTTTTTAAACTCAGGCAGATGGAAAAATGTTATGTGAGATACAAGAGCCAGTTCAGAGCCTTCAGAAATAAAAAAGCTGCAAAAAAAACCACACAAGACGTCTTCAAAATGCAAATTGTTTCCAATGTTTGAAAAAAAAACAGTAACATCAGATCATTTTGTTGGAGGTTTTAGTAAAATCTCTGCCTATTTCCATCAGGTAAGAAATTGGAAGTTGAATGATAAACGGAAGTTTGGCCAGCCGACTGCAGATTTATTGATAAACTAGACAAATTTAGAGAGGATAAAACCCCAGGTCTGGATGAATTACATCCATGCATACTCAAAGCTAAGGAAGAGATAGCAGAGGCACTAGTATAGAAAAAGGAATAGTGTCAAAGGACTGGAGGACAGCTAATGTTATTCCTATATTCAAAAAGGAAGATAGGATAAATCCAGGGAACTATAGACCAGTTAGCTTAATGTCAGTGGTAGGAAAGATATTGGAATCTTTACTCAAAGATATAATAGAAAAATATCTAGAAACCTAAAATATAATTTAGTTAAAATATAACCCAAGAATAGTCAGCAGCACGGATTTCAAAAGAGAAGATTATGCTTGACCAACCATACTAAATTCTTGGAAGTAGTAACAGAAAGGATAGCCAAGGGGAATGCAGTGGAAGTAATATACATGGACTTTCAAAGGCCTTTAATAAGGTACCGTATAGTAGACTCATGACTAAGGTCAGAGCATGTGAAGTCAGGGAACAAGTAGCAGAAAGGACAGCAAACTGGCTGCAAAACATAAAACAGAGAGTCGGGATTAAATGTAGTTACTCAGCCTGGCGAAGATGGAAAGTGGTGTTCCACAGGGATTGATGCCATTACCACTGTTGTTCACCATTTACATAAATGATTTGGACTTGGAAATCAGAAGTACAATATCAGAATTTGCAGAAGGCAACAAATTGGGGGGTATAGTTAATACTGAGGAAGGCTGCAACAAATTATAAGGTTTATCGGCAATCAGTTGCACCTGTCACATTTGTTCAGTTTGACTCGCTCTGTGCTACTTTCTGCAACTCCAGCAGCTTTATTAACATCTTTCAAGGTTCTAAGGTGACAGGGAGTGTTGTTGCAAGTGGAGAACGCCTCCATTATTATTTAAAGGCTTCTGCTCACAACACTTGCTCACAGTCATGGGGGCTCTACAGCAGTCTCCCTCACGCTCCAGGATCTTTGGCAGAGGGCGCAGAGGCAGCAAGGAAGACGGGAACATGCACGCAGAAGGAGGAGGAGGAGGACCAAGAGGGCTCTCAACAGGAGGCCTTATCCACTGAGGGTCTTGCGACAGCACATCTCCTACCTCCACTTAAGCGAGGAGCAGTGTATTAGGAGGCTACGCATCACCAAGGAGGTGATCACAGAACTCTGCCTCATTCTGCAACCAGACCTGCAGCCTGAGAGCAGGGCGAACACAGCTCGCCCAGTGGCAGTCAAGGTCACTGTAGCTCTCAATTTCTTTGCCAGCGGACCCTTCCAGTCTGCAGCTGGAGACATAGCTAACATCTCACAGTTCGCCGTCCATCGCTGCATCCCAGAGGGCCGGGACCGATGTCCTAGGGGGAGTGTTTGCTAGTGCTCTGGGGGAGGGTTTAAACTAAAATGGCAGGGGGTTGGGAACCTGAGCAGGGAGAGAGAGGAAAGGGAGACAAGGATAAAAGCAAAAGATAGGAAGGAGAAAAACAAAAGTAGCAGTCAGAGAAATCAACGGTTTAAATCAAACATGGCCACAGTAAATAATAATTCTAATAGGTCTAAAGCATTAAAAAAACAAGCCTGAAGGCTTTGTGTCTTAATGCGAGGAGCATTCGGAATAAGGTGGATGAATTAGCTGCGCAAATAGAGGTAAACAAATATGATTTGATTGGGATTACGGAAACATGGCTCCAGGGTGGCCAAGGCTGGGAACTCAACATCCAGGGGTATTCAATATTCAGGAAAGATAGGCAAAAAGGAAAGGGAGGTGGCGTAGCATTGCTGGTTAAAGAGGGGATTAACACAATTGTAAGGAAGGATATTAGCTCTGATGATGTGGAATCTCTATGTGTAGAACTGAGAACTAACAAAGGGGCAGAACACGTTAGTGGGAGTGGTATATAGACCTCCAAACAGTAATGCGGAGGTTGGGGATGGCATTAAAAGAGAAATTAGAGAAGCATGCAATAAGGGCACAGCAGTCATCATGGGTGACTTTAATCTACATATAGATTGGACTAACCAAATTGGTAACAATACTGTGGAGGAGGAATTCCTGGAGTGTTTACGGGATGGTTTCCTGGACCAATATATTGAGGAACCAAACAGAGAGCAGGCCATCTTAGACTGGGTATTATGTAATGAGAAAGGATTAATTAGCAATCTTGCTGTGCGAGGCCCCTTGGGTCGGAGCGATCATAATATGATAGAATTCTTCATTAAGATGGAGAGTGAAGTAGTTGACTCAGAGACTAGGGTCCTGAATTTAAATAAAGGAAACTACGATGGTATGAGGCGCGAGTTGGGTAGGATTGATTGGGGAATGTCACTCAAAGGGATGACGGTGGATAGGCAATGGCAAACATTCAAAGACTGCATGGATGAACTACAGAATTTGTTCATCCCAGTTTGGCATAAGAATAAAACAAAAAAGGTGACTCAACCGTGGCTAACAAGGGAAATTAGGGATAGCATAAGATCCAAGGAGAGGACATATAAATTGGCCAGAAAAAGCAGTAAACCTGAGGATTGGGAGCAGTTTAGGATTCAACAAAGGAGGACAAAGGGATTAATTAAGGAGGGGAAAATAGAATGTGAGAGGAAGCTTGCAGGAAACATAAAAACTGACTGTAAAAGCTTTTATAGATATGTGAAGAAATAAAAGATTGGTGAAGTCAAGCGTAGGTCCCTTGCAGTCAGAATCAGGGGAACTTATAATGGGGAACAAAGAAATGGCAGACCAATTAAATACATATTTTGGTTCTGTCTTCACAAAGGAGGACACAAATAACCTCCCAGAGATGTCGGGGAACATAGGGTCTGATGAAAGGGAGGAACTGAAAGAAATCAGTATTTGTAGGGAAATGGTGTTAGGGAAATTGGCGGGATTGAAGGCCGATAAATCCCCAGGGCCTGATAATCTACATCCTAGGGTACTTAAGGAAGTGGCCCTAGAAATAGTAGATGCATTGCTGATCATCTTCCAACATTCGATGGAATCTGGAACAATACCCATGGATTGGAGGGTAGCTAATGTTAGCCCACTATTCAAAAAAGGTGGTAGAGAGAAAACGGGAAATTATAGACCGGTAAGCCTGACATCAGGAGTGGGGAAAATGCAAGAGTCCATTATAAAAGATGTAATAGCAGACCACTTGGAAAACAGTGACAGGATCGGACAAAGTCAACATGGATTTACAAAAGGTAAATCATGCTTGACTAATCTACTGGAATTTTTTGAGGATGTAACTGATAAAATAGATAAGGTAGAACCAGTGGATGTGGTGTATTTGGACTTTCAAAAGGCTTTCGATAAGGTCCCGTATAAGAGATTAGCATGTAAAGTTAAGGCACATGGGATTGGGGGCAAGGTATTGACTTGGATAGAGAACTGGTTGGCAGACAGAAAGCAAAGAGTTGGAATAAACGGGTCTTTTTCCGAGTGGCAGGCAGTGACTAGTGGGGTACTGCAGGGATCGGTCCTTGGACCCCAGCTATTCACAATATATATTAATGATCTAGACAAGGGAACTAGATGTAATATCTCCAAGTTTGCAGGCAACACAAAGCTGGGTGGGCGTGTGTGCTGTGAGGAGGATGCCGAGAAACTCCAGGATGATTTGGACAGGTTGGGTGACTGGGCAGAAGCATGGCAGATGCAATATAACGTGGATAAATGCGAGGTTATCCACTTTGGTGTCAAAAACAGGAAGGCAGATTATTATCTGAATGGCAATAGATTGGGAGGAGGGGAAGTGCAACAAGACCTGGGTGTCCTTGTGCACCAGTCGCTGAAGGTAAGCATGCAGGTGCAGCAGGCGGTTAAGAAGGCAAATGGTATGTTGGCCTTCGTAGCGAGAGGGTTTGAGTACAGGAACAAGGATGTCTTGCTGCAGTTGTACAGGGCCTTGGTGAGATCACATCTTGAGTATTGTGTGCAGTTTTGGTCGCCTTATCTGAGGAAGGAGGTTCTTGCCATGGAAGGAGTTCAGAGAAGATTCACCAGACTGATACCTGGGATGGCAGGAATGACGTATGAGGAGAGATTGGGTCGATTGGGCTTATACTCGCTGGAGTTTAGAAGAATGAGAGGGGATCTCATTGAAACTTATAAAATTCTGAAAGGACTGGACAGACTAGATGCAGGAAGGATGTTCCCGATGGTCGGGGAGTCCAGAACCAGGGGTCAAAGTCTAAGGATAAGGGGTAAGCCATTTAGGACAGAAATGAGGAGGAATCTCTTCACCCAGAGAGTGGTGAACCTGTGGAATTCTCTACCACAGAAGGCAGTAGAGGCCAATTCATTAAATATATTCAAGAAGGAGTTGGATATATTTCGTAAGGCTAAAGGGATCAAGGGATATGGGGAGAAAGCAGGGACAGGGTTCTGAATTTGGATGATCAGCCATGATCGCATTGAATGGCGGAGCAGGCTAGAGGGGCCGAATAGCCTACTCCTGCTCCTATCTTCTATGTTTCTATGTTTCTATGTTTCTACACCAGGAGAAGGGATTAGGTTGTCTTCTCTCTGAGCAGAGAGAAGCAGGACAAGCGCGCATGTGGCTTTGCCAGGATAACGGGCTTCCCCATGGTGCAGTGTCATCGCACAGTGTCATCGCACCAACGCTCTTCTCGATATTCCTTGCTGCAATGCTCCATCTCGCCCTCAGTAAGCTCCCCGGTGGAGTGGAGCTAATCTGTTCAAAATCCGTCGCCTCCAGTCCAGATCCAAGGTTGTCCCATCCTCATGTCGAATTACTGTATGCAGACAACGCTTGCCTCTGCGCTCACTCGGAGTTCAAACTCCAAACCATCGTCAACACCTTCACCGAAGCATACGAGAACATGGGCCATACACTAAACATCCGTAAGACAAAGGTCCTCTACCAACCTGCCCCCGCCACACAGTACTGCCCCTCGATTATCATAATCCACGACGAGGCCTTGGACAACGTGGACCACTTTCCATACCTCGGGAGCCTACTGTCAACAAGGGCAGACGTCGATGATGAAGTCCAACACCACCTTCAGTGTGCCAGTTTAGCCTTCGGTCGCCTGAGGAAGAGAGTGTTTGAAGACCAGGACCTCAAACCCGGCACCAAGCTCATGGTCTACAGAGCAGCAGTGATACCCGCCCTGCTGTATGCCTCAGAGACATGGACCATGTACAGCAGGCACCTCAAAGCACTGGAGAGGTACCACCAATGCTGCCTCTGCAAGATCCTGCAAATCCATTGGCAGGATAGGCGCACCAACGTCAGTGTTTTCGCTCAGGCCAACATCCCCAGTATCGAAGCTTTGACCACGCTCGATCAGCTCCGATGGATAGGTCACATCATCTGCATGCCCGATACGAGACTCCCAAAACAAGCGCTCTACTCGAAGCTCCGACATGGCAAGAGAGCCCCAGGTGGGCAGAGGAAATGCTTCAAGGACACCCTCAAAGCCTCCTTGAAAAAGTGCAACATCCCCACCGACACCTGGGAATCCCTGGCCCAAGACCGCACAAAGTGGAGGAGAAGCATCCGGGAAGGCGCCGAACACCTCGAGTCTCTTCGCCGGGAGCAAGCGGAAGCCAAGTACAAGCAGCGCAAGGAGCGCACGTCAACCCAAGCACCCCACCCACCCGCCCCTTTAACCACCGTCTGCCCCACCTATGACAGAGACTGTAGGTCCCGCATTGGACTCATCAGTCACCTGAGAACTCATTTTTAATGTGAAGCAAGTCATCCTCGGTTCCGAGGGACTGCCTAAGAAGAAGAGAAGGCGCAGGGCGCCATCGACTGCACACACGTGGCTTGTGCTGCATCTCAATGATGAGATGTTCCATAACCGCAAAGGCTACCACTCACTTAATGTGCAGATGATGTGTGACTACGTACAGTGAATCCTCAGTGTCAATCCATGCTATCCGGGCAGCAGCCACGATGCCTTCATCCTGCGTCAGTCCGTTGTGCCAGTAATCTTCCAGCCACCTCGTCAAACTTGAGGGTGGCTGCTCGGAGACGAGGGCTATCTGCTCTGTACCTGGCTGATGAATCCCCTCCGCAACCCCACCACTCCTGCCCAGCACTCATATAATGAGAGCCATGCTTCCACCAGGAATATCATCGAGCAGACCATTGGACTACTGAAGCAACGGTTCCGCTGCCTTGACCGCTCGGGAGGAGCCATCCAGTACTCAGCGGAGCGAGTATCCCATTTCGTGCTGGTCTGCTGCATGCTTCACAACTTGGCCATCATAAGGGTGTAGCCCTTGCCACCAGAGATTGTGATACCACCTCAGGAGGAGGACGAGGAGGACGACAAGGAGCAAGACGGAGGAGGCAGGCAGCCAATCGTCATTCCAGACGGGCTCTCCGTGAATGGCTCATCAGACTCCGATTCCAATGAATGAAAGCCCAGATCCCCGTTGCTCACCACATCCCCATCATACCGTCCCTGTCTCACGGAATATCAGTGTCCTCCTGGGCACAAAGCTGAAAAGAGAGATTCCACAAAATTAATAAATTTATCACAAATAAATTCACACATATTTACATGAAAAATATTAACTAATCACCCTTGTGTAATCCCTGAGTGCCTGTCTTTCGTGTGGCTTTTCCGTACTCTTGTGCTCCTACGAAGTGCTCCCCCAGTGGCTGCAGCATGACTGGTGGAAGGCTGCTGAGTTTCCCTGGGGGAGACTTCAGATGCCCTTGCAGGATGACCTCGAGCAGCTCTGCCCCTAGAAGGCCCGGCTAGAGGCTGCGCCACTTCAGCATGGGCGGCAGCAGTCTGGGCTGGCTGGCTGACAGACAGCGGCAAGGGCAATGGCGGAGTGGCAGTGGTGGGAACAGGAATGCTGTCATCCTGAGAGAGGAAAGCAGGGTCCTGCTCCACTGACCCACTGCCACTCCCCGAGGTGGAGGCTCAGCATTCCGAGCAATCTTTTGGAACACAGATGCTGGCCTGCTGCGATACCCTGAAAGCCCCGGTCGACAGTGGTAAACCCAGCCACGATGGCAGCAGTCTGAGCTTGGGTGGCAGCAAACTGAGACTGCAAGTCAGCAGTCTGCACTTCCGCTGCAGCAGTAAGTCATTGGGTCGCTTCCGCCTTTGCTGTAAAAGAAGCTGCAACATTGCCCATCATGCACACCATCACGTCTGGGTCAACATGGTCTCTTTGGGAGTGTGCCATCATTTCCAGGCTGGAAATCCTGAGCTCCATGCTCTGTGCAAAGCCCCGTGCAATGTTGGAGGTGGACTCCTCCACGCTACTTAACATTGCCGAGATGCTCTCTGGTAGGCTTGCCATTGCACCAATCAATTTGGTGTGCATGCCCATCACCCTTCTTCTGAAGGCCTCCCCATCGAGGTCCTCATCTGAGTTCTGTGCAGCCGAACTCACTCGTGCACTCGCACTCCGGGGAGCTGGCCCCCGAGCTACCCTTTCCCCCAGCCTTGTTGCATCCCACTTGTGCCCGTTGCCTCACCCTGTGCAGATCACACTTCTAAACTAGCCTCTAAAGTACGCGTAGTGCCAGTTTCTGAGCTGGTGGCTGCGAGTGAGAGATGCAGTGACGCGGTGCCTTCTTCCTCCTCTTCTTCGCTCACCTCACTCTCTTCCATGACCTCGGGAACAGCTGCTCGGGTGCCAGTTGATTATCTGAAAGCAGAAAGGCACAAGAGTCGGGTTACAGTGAGGGGAGGCGGACGGGGATGCAAAAATGCATGTATACCATGTGAGTAGCTTGAAAGTGAGAAAAGGTTGTGGGCTGAGGGGTAAGTGGGATGTGAGAAGGAGGATTGGGAATGAACATACCATTGTTGTCCCCAAGGGGTTGAACCTTGCCGATTACCACAGCCTCTACCACGTGCCGCCCAATGAGCTGGAGTACTCGCTCCTCCAGCAGGCTGAAGTCCTGCATGTCAGCCTGGCCCCAGCCTGCCTGCTCTCGGTGATTATGTGCCAGCTTGGCCTGCAAGAGAAAGAGAAGTGTGTTTGGTGCAACATGTTTGGGTGATGTGCCCATCACACTTGAATAGTTGTCAAGGTGTGAGATGTGGGAGTGAGTGTTGCAGCAGTGGTAAGGCTGTGAGGGTGAAATGAAGCTCTGATTATGAGGTGTGAGTGTTGAAAGGTAGAGATTGTTGGTAGGTGAGTGCTGGGGGTGTGGTGCATTGAGCAGTGTGTGAGGCTTGTGGTGCAGATGGTGGTATGAGACATCTGCTGAAGCCTTCACTCACCCGTGTAAGGTCATTAAACTTCTTCCTGCACTGGATGGCGGAGCTGGGCACCACAGTGCTGGCCGTCACATGGTCCACTATCTCCTGCCACATGGTGCGGGACGTATAGGGCGAGGCATTCCTGCCACTTTGCAGGTAGAGGACAGCCTGCCTCGTCCCCACAGCCATGACGAGTGCCTCCAGAGCTTTATCGGAGAACCTCCGGACTCTCTCCCTGCTGCGATGATTTGTACACAACTCTTGCTTGGCCTTGAGCTTCTCCTTCAGGTTGTTGGAGCAGCTGCAAACCCAACTGCCCTGACAATGAGGTGCTGCAGCATCAATGCACCTCCCCTTTAAGTACTGGAAAAAGCCTGTGCTAAGCATGACTGTGAATTAGACTGGTCCCGATATTGGTCCATCTGTTGCGCGTTAAGCCAATGAGCAGCAGTTTTAGCACTGAAATCATGACTATAATCATCCTAATGAAGAGTGGAGCACAAATTTTGTGTGCTAACTAGCCCATTTTCAGATGGAGCAGCTTAACATCATTTGGCCTGAACACTGCCCATGTTCCATCCCGCTGTCTGAAATTAATTTCCTTTGATAGGTCTTGTTAAGTCCGCCCAGCGCGTTTCCCGGCCAATTAGAGGGAACGGGTCTGCTGACGTCATTTGATGACACGTCATCAGTCGTTTTCCTTACAGGGACCATATCCAAATTTATTTTGACATTTGTGCTGTCGGTGTTCTACAGCATTGAGGTGCTGCAAACACTGACAATAACTGCACAGAGGTGCACGGCTGCACCTAGGCTCTCCCATGACTCTCTCCATATGCTTATGGAGGGAGGCACAGCACACAGGGAGGTCCTCTTCCCTTCCCATGGGCGGAAGAGACCTCCCCAGGAGATCAACGCAGCCTGGTTGCACATTACACAAGAGGGCACAAGCAGGGATGTGGTCAGGAGGACCTGGGTGCAGTGCCGCAAACATTTCAATGATCTGAGTAGATCACGAAATGTTAGTACAAAGTTACACTCAACTTCATCCTGCTGTGCTTCTCATCACTCTACCTTCCCTACCCTACTCCTGCACATCCTTACTCACACCAACTTACCTTGCACCTCCACCCATCCCTCTCTATCTATATTTTCACATCCCCATCTCACTAGCCACCCCTCACATTCACTCTCATCCTAGTGCAATCATACTAGCTAACAACACACAAGGGTAGGAACTTGTTTTATGCAATGTTCATGTAAAGTTTCTGTTAATGTGGTGTCAAACATTGAAACCTTTATTTTCAACACTTTGTATTCTTGGACAGATTTGTGTGCACCTTTGGAAGTGGCTTAGTGAGTTGCAGTGAATGGTGAGACATACGGTACCCCCCGCAATGGTGATGAGTGTGAAAGGAATGGCTTGGGCATTGTAAGGATGCTTTGTGGTGTTAGTGTGGGGTGGTGCCAACCTGGCACATCATGTGGCATCCAGGGTATACAGTGTCAAGTGAAGAAAATCTGGCCATGGTGAATCCTTCCCTGGCCTCCCGGGCAGCAATGTGGTCGGGTGCTGGTGCCCTGTGTCCTGTGCAGCATCAGGTGTTTGTGGAGAAGGTTGGTGGTGTTGTTGTTGGTGCTGCTGGTGTGCCTGGTGCTGCTGGTGTTGGGGCTGATCATGGTGGGATTCTGAGGACCATGGTGAGAGAGAATAAAGGACACCCATGCTGATGGAATAGATAGCAAATGAAGTAAAAATGACAGATGCGATCTGTTAATGGTGAGAGAGGTAATCAGGTCAGACTGGATGGAAGCTTGTGTAAAGACTTTCAGCAGGTGCATCTGTTGAGGAAATGCAGTGAAGAAGAGTTTGTGGCTGAGGGAAGATATCCCTGTAATGTGGGAGCTTTTACTTTACATTTGAAACTGTCAACTCAACAGCTGATTCAATGGCAATTCATCTCCCACCTCAGCTTAACAGACGTTATCCCCGAGCAGCGAGTACCCCGTGAGCGTGCATGTAAAATCAAAAGGTGAGCTCAAATGTATTCTTAATGGTGTCTTAATAAGGTCATAATGAGCTTAATTAGGTCTCCCGCCGCTGCATCTCGGGTCTGCTCAGTGCTGACAGACCCGACATCGGGGAAAGGCACATGGCAGCGGGTTCACAGCGGGGTCCCGACCCGCTGGGGGCAAAAAAACACTTTCCCACCCGGCCCTGCCACCGATCGCGCCTGCTGACTCCCCGGAAAATCTCAGCCGAAGACATCAAAGTTGACCATTTCAGACAATATCACGCGACCTTATGTATTAACAATTGAAACCAATTATCTTACTTTCCAGGGAGAATGTCACCTGTGCTTCAATAGGCACATTTGTAAATTTTATTTTATACTTTGTTCCCACATGATTCCATACTTTAATTTTTTTTCTCCTTCATGTCTTTTCTTCCCAATTACTGCAGACCATTCTCCCACTTAGAGCCAGGCAGGTAACTCAAATGCAGGCCTTTGTTTATTCTATGCTTAACTATTAGTTGGCTGCATATCATGACACCACCATTCTCAGCTAGAATGGAGATGAAGGAATTCAGCGAGTCAGCATCCACCGCTCAAGATGGCAGCCTGTTCCAGAGGTCCACCAATCTCTGGGAAAAGAACCACCTCCTGACATCGAACCTAGATCTAGCATATATAACTTAAATTTGTGACCCCTGGTCCTCCCTAACTTATTTAATTGAAACAAACTGTCAACTGGAACACAATCTATTCCCTTCATTATCTTAAAAACCTCAATCAAATCACCTCTAAATCTACGCTTCTCTAAAGTGTAGAGTCCCAACTCTTTTTCCTATCTTGATAACTAAGATGCTTTAGACTTGGAATTAGTGTGGAGGGCCCTCCTCTGCACCCTCTGCAAAGCCTGAATATCACCCACCATGTGAGGAGACCAGAACTGGACACAGTATTCCACAGTTTAAATAGACTCCATTTGCTGAGTAACTAGACTTTGTTTGTATTAAAATAGACTGTTTGCTGTGAGACCTGCTGTAAGTCTCATCCCACCTCCAACTCATTGGATGACCCAGTGGTGTCAATAGACACTCTGCTATTTGTTAGCCTCCCCTAAAACTCTCTACTTCCTTCACAGTGCAGAAATCCTTCTGATCGCTGGTTATGATTTTACTGGAAACATCAGTGTAAGGTTTTCAAAATTTCCAGATCCCCAAAACCTAAGGAAAAAGGACTTTGGAACTACCTCAGAGTGATAAAATTGCATTTGGGCCTAACCTAAGAGACTGTAAGACCAAAAACCAAGTTTTGGCATTTTAAAAGCATGTCTGGGCCTGTAAAGGGAGAAAAGGCTTTGAAGGAAGTTGGGTTCGACCTCTGCAAAAGCAGTTTTGGGTATTGCAGTTAAATTGCATTGTCTGGGGAATCGGGATGACCTCACTCAAGCCCCAGCAAGCATTAACATTTTGACAATAGACCCTAGGAGGAGACAGTCCCACCCAAAACAACAGGTCCCATCAAACCGATTACAGAACCCATTAAAGACATGCATAAAGCAAATATTCGATCGAAGTCCGAAGCCCAGTCAAGAAACCCAAAACATGAGGACAATTCAAACTCCAATTAAACAACAGATCGATAGGATGGAGCTATCCTGAAACCACTTCAGACATTTACAAAACCAGTTAACACGCTAGTAAAGTCGTTACTGTTAACAAGGTCTTACAATGACCGGGATTTGATTTGGTTTTGATAAGGCCACTTCAATTTAGTATAATTGAAGGCCCATCAAGCAGTTCAGGAGTAACAACAGTTCAAGTTCAACAGAAGGCAGTTCTGCAGTTCAATTTGAAAGCCTGTTTTTCAGCAGAAGTCAGTGCTGGAATTATAGAGTTCAGGAGAAGCAAGTTGGGCAGTTAAAGAAGACAGTTCAGTAAGAAGGGAGTTCTCCAGTTCTCCAGTAAAACAGTTCAAGTTCAACAAGCAGGCAGAAGGCAGTTTCCACAGTTCTGCAAGAAGGCAGTTCCACAGCTCGGAAGAAGACAGTTTAAACAGAAAGCAGTTCAACAAAGAAAGCCAACAGCTCCAGAAGTAGGCTGACACGCAAGAAGAGACCAGAGCGACCGCTTCAGTGACCATCGGACACCTCGCGGCAACAAGGGCCTTACGAAACCTTTTACTCAAAAGACTCTAAACCCTAACTCTCAACTGTCAAGGATCCGTTTGGTGAGCATTATCCCTGGTTCTCCAGAGTCCAACCTAGCTAGTGAAGTGGGATTGGGAGGGGTGAAGTATTCTTCTAATGTTATTTCCCTTGCGTGTACCGAAGTGTTCCCCACCTTTAGAGTGTTAAGAGTGTTTGTGTTGTGTTTTACTTTCTTGAATAAAGATCGAAATTTTTTTATCAAAACCTGTTGTCTACTGCACCTTTATTCACGACCTCCAAATAAGTCCAAGGTCTAGAACCAGGGGCGTGGGAGCGATTCGAACCGCTCACTGAGTCAGAGGTGAAGCTGACCCTACCACACCACCCCTTACATCAGCCAGAGGAAATGTTCATGATAACACTTACCATATCACAATGCATTCTTACCCCAATAAGTAATCACAGTTTTCCTTGCGCATTTTTATTTAGAAATAATTAACTGAAACAGGGCATTAAAGATCAATTCACTGATAGTGTTTTAAAAGTAATTAGAGACTTTGTAGTAGCAGTGTGTTGAAAGATACAAACCGTTAACAGGCTAAACAGCATTCTGTCAATTTATCAGTTGATGATGCAATATCTATATATAGGGTTCCCAACCCTCTTTGATTACCCTGGCGTCTCCAGGAATTAAAAATTAATCTCCAGGATACCGCAGCACGCAAACAGGGAAAAAAATCATAGGGGCATTTAAAAAAAGTTTCATCTTCTTTGAACATTTTTGTTTCTTAGTTATAAAAATATTGGAAATGGGGAAGAAAGTGCTGTTTGAGTCGGAGGGGTGGTTGGAGGTGAGAGGTCATGTGATGATACCTCCAGGAATATGTCTATCCAGAGTTGGCAATCCTATCTATATAAATTAATTTCCTGTCCACAAACCTCACTTCCTATATTACAATTTTTAGTTAAGCTTTATATGCCAACTTTTAGCATTGGAAATGCCTATTTAATCATTATAATGGCAATTCCATGTAACAGCAATTCGATGGAAATAAAAAAACTGGTATCAGTATAAGGTAACCATGACGCTTTGATTATCCAAAAACCCAACTGGTTCACTAATCTTCTTTAGAGAAGGAAACCTGCCGTCCTTACCCAATTTGGCCTAAATGTGACTGGAGTCCCACACAAATGTGCTTGACTTTTAACTGCCCTCTGAAGTGGCCTAGCAAGCCACTCAGTTGCATCAAAACCACTATAATGAATCTGCAACAGTTCAAGACAAAGGCACACCACCATCTTCACAGGGATGGGCAATAAACTTGCTAGTGATGCCCAAATCCCGAGAATGAATAGATTTTTAAAAACAGGTCCCAGTGATGCTATGGTTTAAGGCTGTGGAGACCAGGTGATGTTGTCATAGAATCATAGAAATTTACAGCATGGAAGGGGACCATTTGGCCCATCGTGTCCGCGCCAGTCGACAAAGAACTATCCACCCTAATTCCACCTGCCAGCTCTTGGTCCGTAGCCTTGTAGGCCACGGCACCTCAAGTGCACATCTAAGTTCTTTTTGAATGTGGTGAGAGTTTCTGCCTCTACCACCCTTTCAGGCAGTGAGTTCCAGACCCCCACCACCCTCTGGGTGAAAAAATTTCCCCTCAAATCCCTTCTAAACCTCCTACCATTTACTTTAAATCTATGCCCCCTGGTTGTTGACCCCTCTGCCAAGGGAAACAGTTCCTTCCTATCCACTCTATCTAGGCCCCTCATAATTTTATACACCTCAATTAGGTCTCCCCTCAGCCTCCTCTGTTCCAAAGAAAACAACCCCAGCCCATCCAATCTTTCCTCATACTGTAGAATTCGCAAAATTATCGCGATTTTATAAAATAAGAAGGAGACATAAAGTTTCGTACAAACAGCTTTATTTCAGCAGAATGCTGTCAGGTTTTCAAAGAGGACACAAACAGCCTGTAAAATGGCCGCCACACCTCGTGGCAGAACGTTCTAGACTTTCAATGAGCAGACAAGATGGCGTTCCAATAAACATTTGTGCAAGATCGTACAGGACTCAGCACATTTGAGATAATTGACAAGACATGATGGGTTTGCATTTTATACATAAATACTGGAATCGGTCTCCCAGGTGCGAATAAGGGCTATTGTACCGAGCGATCAAGAACCCATCCAAAGACATTAATATGCAAAATCCCCACGACTCTACGATGAGAGAGCCGTTTGCGGGTAGTTACAGAAAGCATTTGGAAGCCCCAAAACCCCTCCAGGGAGACTACTAGCCGGTTCCACAATGGGAGAAGTATTAACGGGTACTCAGACAGTTACAAGTATCACCGAAACCCATTAAAAACGGAGATCACCCTATACAAGAAGTTTGAGCGCCAAAACCCTGACAAAAGATAGACATTAAGATTGGGCGGGAAAAAGAGGAATTACAGCACTATAACTGTAAGGTACAACCGTCCATCTCTCTCTTGCCTCTTGCTACTCTTGCTGCTGACTGCTGTCTCTTGCTTCTTGCACTTGCTGCTTTGACTCGCTGGAAGACTGTTGAACTTTTATTCTTTTGCCTGACGGCTCTGGACTCTGATCCACTAGGATCAACCTCGTGGCTTGCCGCGAAGATCTGTGTAGAACTGGGCTGTGAGGCCTTGAAACGGGCACACCATCCCGAGAAGTCGGTAAACGGTGTTGGAACCGAAGCCCCGAGATGAGATGAGATGAGATGAGATGAAGACGACAATACGTATCGCCACGGTCAGTAAGCCCCGACCGTGCCTGTAAGTCGAATAAACACTTTCCTTGCCCAGGAAGACCATTCTTTGAGTTTTACAAACTGGTGAGGGCACAGGAAGACTCTTTTTCGAGTAGTATCGGAACTCTGAGGACAACACAGATCTTCATGACAGCAGACGGTCCAGCCTGCTAGCCGGAGCAGAAACGAGTAAACAAGTGGGGTACAGAGACCCCTGATCAACACGTGAATAGTCAGGTGCTGCGGTAAAAACATCCGAGCAGAGTTTCGGAATTCTCCGAGTTATCACGAGTGGTGAGCATGAGTCTCGATCCTACAAATCTAAATCAGGACAGGTATTGATAGGGGAGGGTTTGAGTTTTAAGGATAAGTATAATGTGTGTCCCTTTTTACGATGTGTCATGCGCTCCTCGTTTCCCTAAAATTAGTTACATAACTGTGTGTAAGATTGCACTGTCATTAATCTGTGCTTATGTATCTCGTAATCTTGAATAATATGCAATAAAGATTTTCCATTTCGCACTATTCAACCGGGTCTACCTGAGTTTTTCTCTGCATTATTGCTCTCGCACCTAAGTCCAGTGTCAGAACCGTAAGGGCGAGTGGGTCGAACCACTCACAGGTGTCTAGTGTTACCAGGCTGGCTGGAGTCCAGAACAGGCAACAAGGCCTAACCTCGCACTAGCACCCAGGCTAAGCACAGAGCCTCAGGTCACCCCTTACAATACTAAAATTCTCCAGTCCAGGCAACATCCTCGTAAATCTCCTCTGTACACTCTCTAGTGCAATCACATCTTTCCTGTAATGTGGTGACCAGAACTGTACACAGTACTCTAGCTGAGGCCTAACTAGTGTTTTATACAATTCAAGCATAACCTCCCTGCTAATAAAGGCAAGTATCCCGTATGCCTTCTTAACCACCTTATCTACCTGTCCTGCTACCTTCAGGGATCTGTGGATATGCACTCCAAGGTCCCTCTGTTCCTCTACTCTTCTCAGTGTCCTACCATTTATAGTGTATTCCCTTGCCTTGTTAGCCCTCCCCAAATGCATTACCTCGCACTTGTCCAGATTGAATTCCATTTGCCACTGTTCTGCCCACCTGACGAGTCCATTGATATCTTCCTGCAGTCTACAGCTTTCTTCTTTATTATCCACCACACGGCCAATTTTTGTATCGTCTGCAAACTTCCTAATCATACCCCCTACATTCAAATCTAAATCATTAATATATATCACAAAAAGCAAGGGGCCTAGTCCTGAGCCATGCGGAACCCCACTGAAAACAGCCTTCCAGTCACAAAAACACCCATCGACCATAAGCCTTTGATTCCTACTTCTGAGCCAATTTTGGATCCAACTTGCCACTTTGCCTTGGATCCCATGGGCTTTTACTTTCGTGACCAGTCTGCCATGTGGGACCTTATCAAAAGCCTTGCTAAAATCCATATAGACTACATCAAATGCACTACCCTCATCGACCCTCCTTGTTACCTCCTCAAAAAATTCAATCAACAAATCTATTCTGACTGTCCTTGATTAATCCATGTATTTCTAAATGAAGATTTATCCTGTCCCTCAGAAATGTTTCCAATAATTTTCCCACCACCGAGGTTAGGCTGACTGGCCTATAATTACTCGGTCTATCCCTTTCTCCTTTTTTGAATAATGGTATAACGTTAGCAGTCCTCCAATCCTCCGGCACCACACCTGCAGCCAGAGAGGATTGGAAAATGATGGTCAGAGCCTCTGCTATTTCCTCACTTGCTTCTCTTAATAGCCTGGGATACATTTCATCCGGGCCTGGGGATTTATTCACTTTCAAAGATGCTAAACCCCTTAATACTTCTTCTTTCACTATGTTTATTTCATCTAATATTTCACACTCCTCCTCCCTGATTGCAATGTCTGCATTGTCTCTCTCTTTTGTGAAAACAGACACAAAGGGCTCGATTTTGTCATGGGGTGGGCTGGGGCTGTGTCATCCACTTTTCGTGTTAGCCACCTGACTCCAATTGGATGTGGGAGAATTATTCGATTTTCCCCTAATTGGGAAACTGAGTTCCAGCATGTGGGAACCCATGACCCAATTAGTTTTTTTAGTCTGAAAGTCGCCTCTGATGATGTCATCATTGCTGCTGCATTTAAGGTCTGCAAAGACTGGGAAGCTTTTGGCCTTTGCTGTGAGAGGGACCTGGAGGCAAAATGAGCAGCAGGAGACCTAAGTCTGCTCCCAGATTTTTTTTGTACTGCCACCACCACCACCACCACCACCACCACCACCACTACCACTACTACCACTACTACCACTACTACCACTACTACCACTACTACCACCACCACCACCACTACCACCACTACTACCACTACTACCACTACTACCACTACTACCACTACTACCACCACCACCACCACTACCACCACTACTACCACTACCACCACTACTACCACTACTACCACCACCACCACCACCACCACCGCCACCGCCACCACCGCCACCGCCACCGCCACCACCACCACTACCACTACCACTACTACCACTACTACCACTACTACCACCACCACCACCACCACCGCCACCGCCACCGCCACCACTACCACTACCACTACTACCACTACTACCACTACCACCACTACTACCACTACCACCACTACTACCACTACTACCACTACTACCACTACTACCACCACCACCACCACTACCACCACTACTACCACTACTACCACTACTACCACTACTACCACCACCACCACCACTACCACCACTACTACCACTACCACCACTACTACCACTACTACCACCACCACCACCACCACCACCACCACCACCACCACCGCCACCACCACCACTACTACCACTACCACTACCACTACCACTACCACTACCACAGGCTCCAAAGTTCCACAACAATGGTTATGACTGCTAAAAGTTCCCCCAGAATGGTGATTGATCAAATCTCCTTCTTAATGGTGGACCTGCAGCTGATAGTCAGCAATCCAAGTGTGCTACTGCCAGGTTTCACCGTCGTGTTTCAGAGGAGGCGTGCATCACATCGGAAAAGTGTTAAAATCAGAAAGGCCTCTCAAAGGCCTCTCAAAATGGGATTATAGAGGCAATTAAGTGGTTGTTAAGGGCCTTAAGGGCCTATCCCACCTCTTGGAGACGGGATCAGAAACCACGCATTTGGGAAAATTGCTCGGAGGCGGGATGGAGGCGGGATGGAGGCGGGGTCGGGCCCGCCCACCATTTTTTGCAATTTTAACACCCCACACGCCTCCATTCCCGCCTCCTCAGCCCTGGCAAAATCAAGCCCAAAATATTAATTAAGGACCATACCCACGTCTTCCGCCTCCACACATAGATTACCTTCATGGTCTCTAATAGGCCCTACTCTTTCTTTAGTTATCCTCTTGCTCCTAATGTATTTATAAAACATCTTTGGGTTTCCCTTGATTTTACTTGCCAATATTTTTTCATGCCCTCTCTTTGCTTTCCTAATTTCCTTTTTAATTTCACTCCTGCACTTTCTATACTCCTCTAGGTTTTCTATGGTATTGAGCACTCGGTAACTGTCATAAGCCTCCCTTTTTTTCTTTATCCTACCCTGTATGCCCCTTGCCATCCAGGGAGCTCTGGATTTGTTAGTCCCACCCTTTTTCTTTAAGGGAACCTACTTGCGCTGAGCCCTCACTATCTCTTTCTTGAATGCCTCCCACTGCTCTGACATTGATTTACCATCAAGTAACTGCTTCCAGTCCACTTTGACTAAATCACATCTCAGCTTAGTAAAATTGGCTTTTCCCCAATTGAAAACTTTTATTCCTGGTTTATCTTTGTCCTTTTCCATAACTACACTAAATCTAACTGAATTATGATCACTACTCCCAAAATACTCTCCCACTGATACCCCTTCCACCTGCCCAGCTTCATTCCCTAAAACTAAGTCCAGAACTGCCCCATCCCTTGTTGGGCTTGCCACGTATTGGCTAAAAAAAATTCTCCTGAATGCATTTTAGGAACTCTGCACCCTCTATACCCGTCACACTAATTTTATCCCAGTTAATATTAGGTTAGTTGAAATCCCCTACTATTACTGCCCTATAATTTTTGCACTTCTCAGAAATTTGCCTACATATTTGCTCTTCTATCTCCCTCTGACTGTTTGGGGGGTCTATAATACACTCCCAGCAGTGTGATTGCCCCTTTTTTATTCTTCAGTTCAACCCATATGGCCTCATTGGATGAACCTTCTAAGATATCATCCCTCCTCACAGCTGCAATTGTTTCTTTAATCAATACTGCAAACCCATATCCTTTTTTATCCCCCTCTCTATTTTGCCTGAAAACCCTGTAACCAGGAATGTTGAGCTGCCATTCCTGCCCTTCTTTCAGCCATGTCTCAGTAATGGCTATAATATCATACTCCCACGTGTCTATCTGTGCCCTTCGTTCATCTTCCTTATTTCCTAGACTCCTTGCATTAAAATATATACCATTAAGCACTGCCAAACTGCCTTGTTGTCTATGTTCTAGCCTTTGTTTCCTCTGCCTTCCAAACTCACTTACTAATTTTCTGCCTTCCATTTCCGGCTTGGCTTCTCTCCCTTCTGACAATACTCTCAGGTTCCCATCCCCTTGCCAAGCTGGTTTAAACCCTCCCCAATAGCACCAGCAAATCCTGCTGCAAGGATATTGGTCCCGGCTCTGTTGAGGTTGTAGCCCCACTGTGCCCTGTACCACTGTATCCCTTGCCACACTGCCAGCAATGCTACAAGACATCTAGTAGTTAGCCAGAAAAGTTCTTAGACCACATCACAATGGGATATTCAGCCCACTGATAGGTTGATAAGCGTGGTGGGTGATAAGAACATAAGAACATCAGAAATAAGAGCAGGAGTAGGCCATACGGCCCCTCGAGTCTGCTCCGCCATTCAATAAGATCATGGTTGATCATCGACCTCAACTCCACTTTCCTGCCCGATCTCCATATCCCTTGATTCCCCTAGAGTCCAAAAATATATCTATCTCATCCTTAAATATATTCAAAGACTCAGCATTCACAGTCCTCTGGGGCTGAGAATTCCAAAGATTTACAACCTTCTGAGTGAAGAAATTCCTCCTCATCTCAGTTTTAAATTGCCTACCCCTTATCCTGAGACTATGCCCCCTAGTTCTAGACACTCCAGCCAGGGGAAACAACCTCTCAACATCACCCTGTCAATCCCCTTCAGAATCTTGTATGTTTCAATGAGATCACCTCTCATTCTTCTAAACTCCAGAGAGTATAGGCCCATTCTACACAATCTCTCATCATAGGACAGCCCTCTCATCCCAGGAATCAATCTAGTGAACCTTTGTTGCACCGCCTCCAAGGGAGGTATATCCTTCTTTAGATAAGGAGACCAAAACTGTGCACAGTACTTCAGGCGTGGTCTCACCAAGGCCCTGTACAATTGTAGCAAGACTTCTTTACTCTTATACTTCAACCCCCTTGCAATAAAGGCCAACATGCCATTTGCCTTCCTTATTGCATGCTGTACCTGCATGCTAGCTTTCTGTGTTTCTTGCACAAGCACACCCAAATCTCTCTGAACACGAACATTTGAAAGTTTCTCACCATTTAAAAAATATTCTGTTTTTCTATTCTTCCTACCAAAATGAATAGCCTCACATTTCTTACATTATACTCCATCTGCCAACTTACTGCCCACTCACTTAGTCTATCCATATCCCTTTGCAGACTCTTTGTGTTCTCCTCACAGCTTATTGTCCCACCTAGCTTAGTATCATCAGCAAACTTGGATACATTATACTTGGTCCCTTCATCTAGATCATTAATATAGATTGTAAATAGCTGAGACCCCAACACTGAACCTTGCAGCACCTCACTAGTTGCAGCCTGCCAACCTGAAAAGATCTGTTTATCCCTACTCTCTGTTTTCTGTCCATTAACCAATCCTCTATCCATGCTACTATATTACCCCCAACTCCATGAGCCCTAATCTTGAGTAATAACCTTTTATGTGGCACCTTATCGAATGTCTTTTGGAAATCCAAATATACTACATCTACTGGTTCCCCTTTATCTACCTGCTAGTTACAGTCCCAAAAAACTCTAATAAATTTGTTAAACACGGGGGAGGGTATGAAACAGGAAATCAGAGGTGCATGCAAAAAAGGCATGGCAGTTATCATGGGTGACTTTAATATGCATATAGATTGGGCTACTCAAACTGGAAGCAATACGGTGGAGGAGGATTTCCTGGAGTGTATAAGGGATGGTTTCCTAAACCAATATGTTGAGGAACCAACTCGAGGGGAGGCCATCCTGGACTGGATGTTGTGTAATGAGGAAGGACTAATCAGCAATCTTGTGGTACGAGGCCCCCTGGGGAAGAGTGACCATAGTATGGTGGAGTTCTACATTAGGATGGAGAAGGAAACAGTTAAGTCAGAGACCATGGTCCAGAACTTAAATAAGGGCAACTTTGAGGGTATGAGGCGTGAATTGGCGAGGTTAAATTGGCAAGCGATATTTAAGGGGCTATCAGTGGAAGGGCAATGGCAGACATTTAGAGATCGCATGGATGAACTACAACAATTGTACATCCCGGTCTGGCGTAAAAATAAAAAAGGGAAGGTGGCTCAACCATGGCTAACAAGGGAAATCAGGGATAGTATTAAAACCAAGGAAGTTGCATACAAATTGGCCAGAAGTAGCAGCAAACCCGGGGACTGGGAGAACTTCAAAACTCAGCAGAGGAGGACGAAGGGTTTGATTAGGGCAGGGAAAATAAAATATGAAAGGAAGCTTGCAGAGAACATTAAAATGGACTGCAAAAGCTTCTATAAATATGTAAAAAGAAAGAGGTTAGTAAAAACAAACGTAGGTCCCCTGCAGTCGGAAACAGGGGAAGTCGTAATGGGGAACAAGGAAATGGCAATTCAATTGAACAAGTACTTTGGTTCGGTGTTTACTGTGGAGGACACACACAACCTGCCGGAAATAAAAGGGGTCAGAGGATCTGGTAAGAGGGAGGAGCTGAGGGAAATCCTTATTAGTCGGGAAAAGGTATTGGGGAAATTGATGGGACTGAAGGCTGAAAAATCCCCGGGGCCTGATGGTCTGCATCCCAGAGTACTTAAGGAGGTGGCCTTGGAAATAGTGGATGCATTGACGATCATTTTCCAACATTCCTTAGACTCTGGATCAGTTCCGATGGAGTGGAGGGTGGCTAATGTAACCCCTCTTTTTAAAAAAGGAGGGAGGGAGAAAGCAGGGAATTATAGACCGGTCAGCCTGACATCGGTCGTGGGTAAAATGATGGAAGCAATTATTAAAAATGTCATAACAGACCATTTGGAAAGTGGCGACATGATAGGTCCAAGTCAGCATGGATTTGTGAAAGGGAAATCATGCTTGACAAATCTTCTGGAATTTTTTGAGGATGTTTCCAATAGGGTGGACGGGGGGGAACCAGTAGATGTGGTGTATTTGGACTTTCAGAAGGCCTTCGACAAGATCCCACACAAGAGATTGGTGAGCAAAGTTAAAGCACATGGGATTGGGGGTAATGTGTTGACGTGGATTGAGAACTGGTTGGCACACAGGAAACAAAGTGTAGGAGTAAATGGGTACTTTTCAGAATGGCAGGCAGTGACCAGCGGGGTACCGCAGGGTTCGGTTCTGGGACCCCAGCTGTTTACATTATATATTAATGATTTGGACGAAGGGATTAAATGTAATATCTCCAAATTTGCGGATGACACTAAATGGGGAGGCAGTGTGAACAATGAGGAGGATGCTAGGAGGCTACAGAGTGACTTGGACAGGTTGGGTGAATGGGCAAATGTATGGCAGATGAAGTACAATGTGGATAAATGTGAGGTTATCCACTTTGGTGGTAAAAATAGAGAGGCGGACTATTACCTGAGTGGTGGCAGATTAGGGAAAGGGGAGGTGCAATGAGACCTGGGCGTCATGGTACATCAGTCACTGAAGGTGGGAATGCAAGTGCAGCAGGCAGTCAAGAAAGCAAACGGAATGATGGCCTTCATAGTAAGGGGATTTGAGTACAGGAGTAGGGAGGTGATGCTGCAGTTGTACAGGGCCTTGGTGAGGCCACACCTGGAGTATTGTGCGCAGTTTTGGTCTCCTAACTTAAGGAAGGACATTCTTGCTATTGAGGGAGTGCAGCGAAGGTTCACTAGATTGATTCCTGGGATGGCCGGACTGACATATCAAGAAAGATTGGGTCAACTGAACTTGTATCCTCTGGAGTTCAGAAGAATGAGGGGGGATCTTATAGAGACATTTAAAATCCTGACTGGTTTAGACAAATTAGATGCGGGCAGAATGTTCCCAATGTTAGGGAAAACTAGAACCAGGGGTCACAGTCTAAGGATTAAGGGGAAGCCATTTAAGACTGAGCTGAGGAGAAACTTCTTCACCCAGAGAGTGGTGAATCTATGGAATTCTCTTCCACAGAAGGTTGTTGAGGCCAGTTCGCTAAATATATTCAAAAGGGAGTTAGATATAACACTCACAACTAGGGGGATCAAGGGGTATGGCGAGAAAGCAGGAATGGGGTACTGAGGTAGCATGTTCAGCCATGAACGCATTGAATAGCGGTGCAGGCTTGAAGGACCGAA
This sequence comes from Squalus acanthias, assembly GCA_030390025.1. Taxonomy (NCBI): domain Eukaryota; kingdom Metazoa; phylum Chordata; class Chondrichthyes; order Squaliformes; family Squalidae; genus Squalus; species Squalus acanthias. Next base: position 91,312,353 of record CM059426.1, read on the forward strand.
TGGTCTACTCCTGTACCTATTTTCTATGTTTCTATGTTTCTATGATTTCACTTTCATAAAACCATGTTGACTCTGCCTAATCATGTTCTGATTTTCTAAGTGCCCTGATACCACTTCCTTAACAATGGATTCTAACATTTTCCCGATGACTGATGTCAGGCTAACTGGCCTGTAGCTCCGGTTTTTTTCTCCCTCCTTTCTTGAATAGCGGTGTTACATTTGCGACCTTCCAATCCGCTGGGACCATTCTAGAATCTAGGGAATTTTGGAAGATCAAAACCAAAGCATCCACTATCTCTTCAGCCACCTCCTTCAGAATGTTGTAGAATGTTTTAGAATTTAGTGATGATTAAGCTCCGATACAGGAGGCACCTATGGAAAATCTAAAATATTTATTAGCCTCTTGCCTTTTCTCTTGGAAATTTGATGGTGTCCACCAGCTGGTCGAGCTACCCTGTAAACCATGCTTTGAATTTCTTCCTAATACTTGCTTTGCTAACCTTTACTGAGGCTTTACTGAAGAATTCATTTACTACAAGTTCCATTTTCTGGGCTTTCATAATATTGCTGCATACTCTTCTTCTTCTTCTTCTTAGGCAGTGCCTCGGAACCGAGGATGACTTGCTTCCACATTAAAAATGAGATCTCAGGTGACTGATAAGTCCAATGCGGGACCTACAGTCTCTGTCACAGGTGGGGCAGACGATGGTTGAAGGGGCGGGTGGGTGGGGTGCTTGGGTTGATGTGCGTTCCTTCCGCTGTTTGCGCTTGGCTTCCGCTTGCTCCCGGCGAAGAGACTTGAGGTATTCGGCGCCTTCCCGGATGCTTCTCCTCCACTTTGTACGGTCTTGGGCCAGGGATTCCCAGGTGTCGGTGGGGATGTTGCACTTTTTCAAGGAGGCTTTGAGGGTGTCCTTGAAGCGTTTCCTCTGCCCACCTGGGGCTCTGTTGCCGTGTCGGAGCTCCCAGTAGAGTGCTTGTTTTGGGAGTCTCGTATCAGGCATGCGGACGATGTGGCCCATCCATCGGAGCTGATCAAACGTGGTCAAAGCTTCGATGCTGGGGATGTTGGCCTGAGCGAGAACACTGAAGTTGGTGCGCCTATCCTGCCAATGGATTTGCAGGATCTTGCGGAGGCAGCATTGGTGGTACCTCTCCAGTGCTTTGAGGTGCCTGCTGTACATGGTCCATGTCTCTGAAGCATACAGGAGGGTGGGTATCACTACTGCTCTGTAGACCATGAGCTTGGTGCTGGGTTTGAGGTCCTGGTCTTGAAACACTCTCTTCCTCAGGCGATCGAAGGCTGCACTGGCACACTGAAGGCGGTGTTGGACTTTGTCATCGACGTCTGCCCTTGTTGACAGTAGGCTCCCAAGGTATGGACTATCCCATAAAGGAAAGGCTGAATCCACCTAGAGCCTACAACTGTTTCCCCCAGCAACCTATGACAAGTCTCTGTTCTTGCTATATTCACCATAAAATCCAGCCCATAGAGTTGCACCTTCCCACATTTCTTACAACCTGTGAACCTGGATGTACGGCTTATTTATGGTGTAAGTGCCATAGGGGTTCTCCATCTCTCTTACCTCGACTCTCTCAGAAATAGATCCTAACCTGTTTTTGTTGCCAAATTTGGACAGACTGAAGGGCACGTTGGATATATAAAAGAAACAGGCACTGAAAAGCAGGCTGTCAATCAGCACTGTCAAGATAACATGCTGAGATAGAAGTAACTTTAATAATACACATCATTAGGTCTGTTTCAGCAGCCTTCGCTTCATACTCAGTTAAACAAGACAATTTGAATCAAACAATTGTTAGGTTACAAAATCAACATAAGAGCCATATGGTCATCCAATTCCCCTGCAGCCCACAGACAGAGACCCAGGCCAAAGCTTAGGGTTAGAGAAAACTGAAATAATAAACCATGGACAGTCTCCTGCAAGTAGTGGGATAGATGTCTCTCAGTTTGTAATTGCATCCTGGATTATGCTCAGGTTTGCTGTAGGCTGCCAATCAAACTAACTGACTGCTCTTCCTAACCATCCTGCTCGCTTTTGTCAAAAGCCTGTTGCTACATAGACTCAGAAGTAAAATAGATCTCAGACATCTTAATGTAAAGAACAATAGTACTGGCTGGCTTCTGCTCTTCCCTGATTTTGTTTTCATATCTCCTCTCTGCTGTGCTGACCATTATATATCAATTATCATTGTAATCTACTATATTTCACCTGATCTCAGCTCACCAATATTCAGATTTTTATGATAGCAAAATACTTCAGATTTTTATGTTTGAAATCCTTCAAAAACTTTACATTAAAAGAACTATCTCTAGACTAATGGATGATGTTTTGTCACCCAAACGTCCAGTGTAGAAGACAGGATGTTGTGTCTGTAGCAGTGTGGTGTAGACAGCTTTTACAATATACATAATACATCACATATTTTTCTTTACAAAATTGTATTAAAATAGTCCATACACAAGATGTTCTCCTTTAATCAACTCTCTCTTCTAAGTTTCTCTAGTGCATGACTCATGATCTAGAACAAGTGTGATGATACAGCATTCAACAAAAAACTGGACATTTTTTGTAGGGGAAGATTGCAGAATTTTTTATGTGAAATGGAGAGAACAAATTCTAGTTTTCAATTAAAAATAAATGTGGTTCAATGTGCCTCATTGTATTGGTCTTGTGCTCTAGCTTAGCAAAATGGAACAAGACCATAGCCTGAATACTTGTACAGAAGACTAAATTATTAATAAAATCAACAAACTCAGGCAAGCAATAACCGTACAGGCATCGGTTACCAAAAAAAAGCGAGTTAACTAACATTTTTATCATTCAAATATACAGACTTATTCAGCTTGTAAAACTTGAAAAAATATTGGGGCCAATATTCATTACCTCTTCCTTAACCCCCACCCCTCAACCAGGAAATTCTTCTGATGTCCTGGCCAATAGTTACCCCTCAACCAATATCTCTAAATCAGATTATCTAGTTATTTAGTTAATTTCTGTTTGTGGAACCTTGCTGTGTGCAGTTTGGCAGCTGTGTTTGCCTGCATTGCAACAGTGACTACACTTCAACAGTACTTCACTGGCTGTGACACTCTTTGGGACATCCTGAGGTCATGAAAGATGCTATATAATGTCAAGTTATTTCTTTATCAACCTTTTTCTGAGCTCCATCTTTTGATGTCTCTCATCCTTCAATCTGAGAGGGGCTGGGTACAGGGCATAAGACTTTCTGGGCACACCTCAAAATGAGAACCTGCTGGGTGTTACGGGAGGAAAATGAGTTGGGAGGAGGGGTTAGCACAGCTGCACTTTGTTGGAGCGTAACTGCTTCTTGCCCCTGGGGAGATCCTTAAGAAATCCCTGGGCAACATAAAGGGAGCAAAGACCTAGCATAACAGGTCGCCCACCTCTTTCCTCTGCTTTGTGCCTAGGAACTGAACATTCCTCAGTGCAAAGGAGAGGAATACTGATCCCAATGGTATACTTGATATAATGGGCCATAATTAGCAGCCCCTACGGGTGCGTACGAGGTGCCTACACGCCCATGAGGGTCCCGCAAGTTCTGGGTTTAGGCCTGCAAAGCGCATGCACTAAAACCCAGAACTAACGATCTGTCAAGATCCTCCGCATCCCTGGGAAGAGGGCATCCGCGGGCAGAGAGTTGGGCTATTTGCCCAACCTCTGCCCAGCGAATGCCCATGAAATTCTTATGCCTGGTAAGGCCTGCTTTTACCAGCATAAGACTTTTACAGAACAGAAAAATATTTTTTTTTCAATAATTTATACATTTAAAAACCTGTGAAATAAGGTAAGTTTATTTTTAGCCCCTTTAAAATATGTACATTTATTTTTTAAAAAATTAAATTTTTGTTTTAAATATTTAATTAAATGCCATTTTGATTAATTTTAAATATGTGATGGTTTTTTAAAATTTATTTGAAGTGTAGAGGTATTTTTGGGGATATTCCCATTCATACTTATGGAGGTTCCGTACATACGGAATCCCCATAAGCATGAATGGGAATCCCTTTCTTTCATTGGTTGGGCCGGCCCACGTGATCCCAGGGGTGCTTGCGAACTGCCTGCGCCCCTGGGTTACGTGGGACTCTATGCAGGCCTACGCATAGAGGCCCAGGAGCGCAAGTGTCCAAACCTCCGGGACCATCAGGTAAGTTCGTCGATTTTTTGCTGGTCAGAGGTATCCGCCCGCGGGAAGCCTCCGACCGCAAATTCAGGCCAATCAACTTAAATACATTTTGCACTGTGTTGCATTTTATTGCTTGCTGATGCTGATTTTTCATACACCATGGTATTATGCCCATCTTTTCCATGATGAGGTACGAGATAGAATAACAGTAAACAAAACTCAACAGTCACAGGATCTAATTTGATTATTAAGATGGCCACTAACTACGCATTGATCAAATTGAATCAAATTTTGTACAAAGTTCACATAAAAAGGTCTAGTGACTAAGTCGACACTTGCCATGACATTTTAGTCATTCTCTGATGACATTACATGTATCACACAACATTGGCCTGTCACTGAGTGGAAACCTTCTCTGTAGAAATACTGGCAAAACCATGCCATTTGATTTTCATTAGACAAGTAAATACTGAAGTATTGGTGTGCCCTATTGTTTAAGGCAGATCTGCATTGAGAAATATGTTTTGCTTTGGTTGCCTATGAATGTGTCAGTGCTATGTGACATGAATGCTACTCTCACTTTCACTGGATATGGTTGGGCATTATTAGTTACACGTGATCCTTCCATGCTGTTTTTTATTCTGCACACAGTTTTAGTACATTTACTTATTAAATTCCAACTGGTGATAACACTGAGTGACAGACCAGTCTAGAAATGAAATGACTGTCTGAAGATCTTTTCAGATTGAGCCAATCTCTTGTTTCATGTTTGCAATTTAAAATAGATCCAGCTGGGTTTTTATTTCCTGTTTTGTTAAATATCACTGTACGGCTGTGGGAGCTGCTAAAACCATTGGCTTCATGCTGGAGCAAAGGATTAACACTGCAATGAATCAGCAAGGTGTAGCACAACTGTTTTTGTCATCTGTCCTAATATCTTCTTATGAGCTACATAAGCATTGCCACCAAATGCATACTTATTACTGGTGCAAAGTGGAATCAAATTTTAGCAAGATTGTGTATAATCTTTTAGTGATCACTGAAACACTCATCATCGAGACAGAAGCCCACCATTGTTTCATTTTAAAATTTATACACATTGAACCTGAAATACTACGGAGCGTTGCTCCCGCTCTCTCACTTTAACTCCGGGTTCCTATTGTTTTCTTTGGGAGTTCCACCAGTTTCCTGCCGGAGTTATGGTGAGAGATTGGGAGAACCCCCTGTGGAATTTCAGCGCCTTATTGTTGGGATAGTAGAATTCTTGTTGAAGTAAGTCAGGCAGGACGAGTAACGCACCAGTTTTCCATCCTGCGCCTGCTGGCTGTTCATCAACCCCACCACTGCTAGTCGTGCTCCAACTGTACCCTCTTCTTCACAATGTGCTTCCTCAGTCACATCACCATATATTTGGTGCAAGGAGTCACCTAAGTCCGCCCCTGCCTCAGCTCATCTGCTGCTGAAACCTACATCCATGCCTTTGTTACCTCTATTCAAATGCTCTCCTGGCCGACCTCCCATCTTCCACCCTCCATAAACTTGAGCTCATCCAAAACTCACGCCAAGTCCCATTGACCCATCACCCCTGTACTTGTTGTCCTACATTGGCTCCCAGTCCGGCATCACCTCAATTTAAAAATACTCATACTTGTTTTCAAATCTCTCCATGGCCTCACCCCTCCCTATCTCTGTAACCTCCTCCAGTCCTACGACCCTCGTGCTCCTCCAATTCTGGCCTCTTGAGCATCTCTGATTTTAATCGCACTACCATTGGTGGCCGTGCCTTCAGCTGCCTAGGCCCTAAGCTCTGGAATTCCCTCCCTAAACCTCTCTGGCTCTCTACCTCTCCTCCTTTAAGACACTTGTTAAAACCTACCTCTTTGACCAAGCTTTTTATCATCTGTCATATCTTCTTATGTGGTTCGGTGTCAAATTTTGTTTGATAACACTCCTGTGAAGCGGCTTGGGACATTTTACTACATTAAAGGTGCTATATAAATGCAAGTTGTTGTTGCATCTATACTGCTGCTTGTTTTAAGTGCATGCTCTATTAACTGTTCTTTGCCAGAAGTTCTGCACACCACTTGATTCTGCATGCTCTGTGAAGAGAGCAAATGCATCATTTTAAGTATATAAGCAAGCTTATCCATTTGGATATCTTACTGTCATTTCATGAACTATTAAGCACAATTTTTATGTATAGATATATGGGTGTAACATATTGTTCAAGTTAAATGTCAGCTTAGCTCAGTTAGTAGCATCTCACCTCTGGGTCAGAACATTATGGGGGCTATATTGGATAATTACTATGATTGCAGCGCTGAGCCCTGCGCTAAATGCGCTGCTGGTTAGCTCAGTGCACAATTGGAAAATGGGCACGGGGATCACGATGAGTGATCTGCCCGCGCCCATTGAAAGTAATTTCTTCTTCTCCTGCTTCTTCTTCTTCTTCTTCTTCTTCTTCTTCTTCCCTCTCCTCTCCTCTCCCTCTTGCTGCCATGACGCTATGGCCACGCTACACTGGGGCCTCCTGCTGGGACGAATGCCACCAGAATGCGTTGGGCTAATGTTAATTAGTCCCCAGTGCCAATTTACCGGTCCTGCCAGCACCATCAATTTCGGTGGCTATTAACACCGGCTCACGGTGGCACCGGCAGGTTTTTAACGTTGTCGAATTTCTAGGCCATAAACTCCACAAGAGCCAGTACAAGGGAGAAAATCTACTTACCTGCAAGTTGGATGTATCCCTTTAAATAGTGCTGGTGGGGGTCCCTCGTGCAGCTGAACACACGTTCAGCTGTGCATGTTTAGGAGAGGGCATTGTTTAGAACGGCGATGTCCAAAATGGCAGGTCGTGCATCAAATCAATGTTGCACGCTGGCTGATGTCACTATCTGCCTACTCTGCATACTGCTGGTGCACGCACATCCTGCCCGCACTATTGCCCTCACCAAGATGGCGGCCAGCGCATGCCACGCCGGAAGTGGGTGGAAGTGGGACAGCCTTTTTTTCAGAAACCGGACTGAACTGCCAGCGGTAAGGTGCCAAATTTTGTGGCCTATGGGTTTGAGCTCATGATCCAGCATTTCAGGCTGATACTCCCGTCCAGAGAGAGGTGCTATCCGTTGACCGATATGCCATCTGTATGTTTTGGTGATTCAGGAGGCATTAACGTTCCCATGGCACCATTAAAAGAAGAAAAGGGTGTTCTTCTTGTATCTTGGTGAACATTTCTTCCTCAAGCAATAGCGCCCCAATAAAAAATTAATTAATGTATCATCTCACTACTGCTTGTGGAATGTTGGAACAGAATAAGTTCCTGTATTTGCATACAAAGCAGCTACTACACTCCAAAATGTAATTCGTTGCTTGAAATAGTTACTAGGGCGGGAATTTTCCCCTAAAAAATGGGTGGGCTTGGAGCTTGGGGCAATTAAATTGTTGAAAATGGGATTCCTGACCTGATCCCGTCTCCAACCTGCACACTTCCGGTTTTGCCGTAGGTGGGAGGGGGGCGAGCGACCAACCCGCTCCCAGGGGGCGTTACCATAATTTAAATATTTTAATGAAGCTGTAAGCCTCTTCTTCCCTGTCCATTTTGTGTTTAACTGCCCGTGGACGGGTTTCACACAATTCATGAAACCCAGCAGTTAAACTGAGGCGAGGACTGCTGCATCCAGGAGGTAAGTGGCTTTATACCTACCTCCTGGATCAGGGCCCGTGCCTAACCCATTCCCCGCAATTGGAGACCCCCCCATGAGGCCTCCGATCACTTCACCCCCACCCTAGGCCACCCCCCCAATGATGATGATGAGGCCGGCCATAATCCTCCGCACCCCCCCGATCCCTGGCTGACAACCCCCCCCTGCGATCCCCGCTTGCCTGCCGTTCCCAATTCTCCCTGATCCCCGACCATCCCCCATCACCTGCCGATCCCGACCTCCCCGATCCCCTGCCGATCCTGCAACCCACTCCCCCCTGCTGATTCTCTCTCCCCCTTCCCATTTGCCGATCACCACCCACCCCCCCTGCCAATTCCCGCCCAACCCCACCCCCCACCCTGCCCCCTGCAATCCCTCCCCCGGACCGACCCCTTGCAACTGAGGCCTACCCATCCCCAGCCAGGCAGCCTCTCAAGCTGGCTGGCTGCAGGCGGTAAACCGAGGCCTCATATTCAAATTAGGCCCTGCGAGTAAAGTCGGCAGGGTCTGTGGAAATCCGGACCCCCCCCCCCGCCCCCAACCCACCTCCCCGAAGAAAATTCTGGCCATGGTTTCAACTTGATAAGCTACTTCATCAATATAAATATTTTCTTATTTTTCATCTGTGCACTCTTCCAACCTTATCAGACCCCATGCTCTTGAGAACGCCCCAACCTATTAATTCCACAATTCCACATTCCCATTCAGTCAGTGTTTTTGCCCAGAAAGGCCCATTGCCTGTCCCACACCACACCCTCCTGTTATCTGTGAGTATTGCCTTTAAACAGAAGCATGAGATAGATCAGGCCCATGGAAATTCATTCATTACTCTATGCGAGTACAGAATTGTTGTAAAATATCTAGAACTTTGATTGAGCTTCCTCTCCATGTATATCCTGCACTGTTACTTTATAGTTATATTCTTGCTTTATGTCGGTGTGTTATTTCATCATGGATATGATGCGGAGATGCCGGTGTTGGACTGGGGTGGACAAAAATGAGAAGTCGCACAACAGCAGGTTATAGTCCAACAGATGTGTTTAAACTTACAAGCTTTCGGAGCTGTTGCCCCTTCGTCAAGTAAAGGTATGGCAGTGTAGTGGTTATGTTACTGTAGTCTGTAATCGAGAGGTTTGGATTAACAATCCAGAGAATGTGAATTCAAAATCGCACCATGCCAGTTTGACAATTTGAATCCAGTTTAAAAAAAATCTGGAAATAAAAACCTGGTGTCAGTAACTGACCATGCAGCTGTTGGATTATCATAAAAACCCTTGACCTGGCCATGGAAATTGGCTTCAGGGATTTGCTGCTGAGCCATTCCTCTCAGGTTTTATGCACTCCACAGCTGGATTAATAAAATGACCAGCATTTATACAACTGACTCATTTGTTGCTTGAGAAATGTGAAAGGGTAATTATTATAGATGTGTTCTGATTGTAATTCCTACTAACAAAATGATGGTGCATAACATTTCCGTAGCAAAATTTGCTCCCACCATTTTAATTAAGGGATGATAAAATCTATAAATCTGTGCAATCATTAACATTGCACACTAATGTGCCCAGTACGAATCATCAATCTCTGTGTGGAGATCTTCAATACACTTGGTGATTGAGAGAGTCAAGTTGATTTGCAGTGCACTCTTCTTAAGTGCACAGCTGATTTCCAATATGTTTTGTACACTCAGTAAAAAATTAAGTATGGGGATGCTGTCATACACAAGCTAATCAATTACAGTTGAGGAGTGTGTTTTCCATGAGGTGACGTGGCTGCTGGATTTGCCCACTGGACGGTGTGTATATTGACCTGGGCAGGCTTCCCTGAGATGTCGGGAACATAGGGTCTAATGAGAGGGAGGAACTGAATGAAATCAGTATTTGTAGGGAAATGGTGTTAGGGAAATTGACGGCATTAAAGGCCGATAAATCCCCAGGGCCTGATAATCTACATCCTAGGGTACTTAAGGAAGTGGCCCTAGAAATAGTAGATGCATTGCTGGTCATCTTCCAAAATTCTATAGACTCTGGAACAGTTCCCATGGATGGAGGGTAGCTAATGTTACCCCACTGTTCAAAAAAGGTGGTAAAGAAAAAACGGGAATTATAGACCGGTAAGCCTGACATCGGTTGTGGGGAAAATGCTAGAGTCCATTATAAAAGATGTAACAGCAGAGCACTTGGAAAACAGTGACAGGATTCAACAAAGTCAACATGGATTTACAAAAGGTAAATCGTGCTTGACTAATCTACTGGAATTTTTTGAGGATGTAACTGATAGAATAGATAAGGGAGAACCAGTGGATGTGGTGTATTTGGACTTTCAGAAGGCTTTCGATAAGGTCCCGCATAAGAGATTAGCGTGTAAAGTTAAGGCACATGGGATCGGGGGCAAGGTACTGACTTGGATAGAGAACTGGTTGGCAGACAGGCAGCAAAGAGTTGGAATAAACGAGTCTTTTTCCGAGTGGCAGGCAGTGACTAGTGGGGTTCCGCAGGGATCGGTCCTAGGACCCCACCTATTCACTATATATATTAATGATCTAGACGAGGGAACTAGATGTAATATCTCCAAGTTTGCAGATGACACAAAGCTGGGAGGGCGTGTGTGCTGCGAGGAGGATGCAGAGAAACTCCAGTATGATTTGGACAGGTTGGGTGATTGGGCAGAAGCATGGCAGATGCAGTATAATGTGGATAAATGCGAGGTTATCCACTTTGTGGCAAAAACAGAAAGGCAGATTATTATCTGAACGGCAATAGATTGGGAGAAGGGGATGTGCAACGAGACCTGGGTGTCCTTGTGCACCACTCGGTGAAGGTAAGCATGCAGGTGCAGCAGGCGGTTAAGAAGGCAAATGGTATGTTGGCCTTCGTAGCGAGAGGGTTTGAGTACAGGAACAAGGATGTCTTGCTGCAGCTGTACAGGGCCTTGGTGAGACCACACCTTGAGTATTGTGTGCAGTTTTGGTCGCCTTATCTGAGGAAGGATTTTCTCGCCATGGAGGGTGTGCAGCGAAGATTCACCAGACTGATACCTGGGATGGCAGGAATGACGTACGAGGAGAGATTGGGTCGATTGGGCTTATACTCGCTGGAGTTTCGAAGAATGAGAGGAGATCTCATTGAAACTTATAAAATTCTAACAGGGCTAGACAGACTGGATGCAGGAAGGATGTTCCCGATGGCGGGTGAGTCCAGAACAAGAGGTCACAGTCTAAAGATAAGGGGTAAGCCATTTAGGACAGAGATGAGGAAGAATTTCTTCACCCAGAGAGTGGTGAACCTGTGGAATTCTCTACCACAGAAGGCAATTGAGGCCAAGTCAGTAAATATATTCAAGAAGGAGTTAGATATATTTCTTAAGGCTAAAGGTATCAAGGGATATGGGGAGAAGGCAGGGACAGGGTACTGAGTTTGGATGATCAGCCATGATCTCATCGAATGGCGGAGCAGGCTCGAGGGGCCGAATGGCCTACTCCTGCTCCTATCTTCTATGTTTCTATGTTTCTATGTGTCGTAAGAATGAGCCTTACGCGTGGTGAACTTAAAGTAAGCTTTAATCAACTAAAAAAGGTGCTACATACAAAAGAGGTCTTACTCTATGCCTCTCCAGGATCCAACTGATCAGTCCAGTATTTATCCTGGACTAATCACAGGAAGTGATGCAATAAAGTTCGAGTCACAGGAAGCTGTATTGTGTTACCACATTCTCCCCCCCCAAAAGATTAGGAGGCCGGGATGAAGTTCGAGTCACAGGAAGCTGTATTGTGTTACCACATTCTCCCTCCATTTCGTAGCCGCTGGACGAGGGAGAGCCGCACCCGTTTGGATTCTCGTAGCGGTAGAGGGCCCCTAGCCCGTTTACCCGCCGCGGGCCGTGGACCAGAGTCCGAGTGATCCAGCCCGCTCTGTGAGGGGTCAGGACGATCCTGACTGTGTACTGGTGCCCGAACGGGTGTCGGGCAGGGCTGTGGCAGATCCGTTTCCGAGCGTACGGTACAGGGTGGATCGTGGCTGCGCGTGCGAGCCCCGACGGGCTCATAGTCAGTCTGCCCCAGGTCGGCACACTGGAGTGAGGTACCAGCCGGCGTCAGATCCAGATCATGATGAGAGGCACCTGGCGAGCCCAGAGATGTGCCTGGTACAATATCATCCCCTTCATCAGTGAAGTCATCAGATTGATCGTCAGGGATAAAGACCTCCCTAATAGAGTTCACCTGTGGCCTCTTAAATTGCCTGACTGTAGTTAAGGCAGTAGACCGAGGTCTGGGCACTGTATAAAGGTCTGCATTTCTTTTTGCCAGATCTAGAGAGCAAGCCATGTCATAAGCTCTCTGAAGCTCAAGTGTCTTACTTTCCAGTAGACGCTGGCGTATAAATGGGGAGGCAAGCCCGCAGATGAAAGCATCACGGATCATTTCTTCACGGTACAGCTCAGCTGAGGCCGCCCGAAAGTTACAGTCCATACTAAGTCTGCGAAGCTCTTGGAGGAATTTATCAATGGATTCCTCCGGCCCTTGTTGGGCTGTAGCAAGTAGATGTCTGGCATAGACCTCATTCGGTGTCTTAGTATATAGTCTCTTAAGCTTCTGAATTGCCTCCTCGTAACTGTCCCATTCCTCCACATACTGAAATACATTCGGGGTGACACAGTTGATAAGTATCCGCAACTTTGAGTCATCATCAGCCTTTCAATATTCCAGAAAATTGTCAAACGTGCGATACCAGTGTTTCCACACCTTACCGGCTGCTGGGGTGTTTGGGTCCAAGTCAAGACGCGATGGTTTAAGGATGTTTTCCATGATGGGTGATTCCCTGGATCCTTAGTTCCGAGTTCGTCCAAAAAGTTTGAGTGCGAAGTTTTCCAAAGTTGATTAAATTGTCGTAAGAATGAGCCTTACGCGTGGTGAACTTAAAGTAAGCTTTAATCAACTAAAAAAGGTGTTACATACAAAAGAGGTCTTACTCTATGCCTCTCCAGGATCCAACTGATCAGTCCAGTATTTATCCTGGACTAATCACAGGAAGTGATGCAATAAAGTTCGAGTCACAGGAAGCTGTATTGTGTTACCACACTATGTTTCCTCATTTTCTGCCTGCAGAGAAAGGGAGAGGGAGGAGCTCAAGGTTATTTTCAGACGTGCTATGAACCCAATTAAAGGAAACTTGAGCTGTCCCAGGTAAACCTTGGTGCAGAATATAATATATGCCCGGAAAATTCCGCAGGAAATGTTCATAATTTTCTTTGTTATATTAAACACAGTTGGCAGTGTAGACAGTAAGATACAGTTAAGGAAAAGTTGGAACTTTCTACATGCGAAACCTATGCATTTAGCAAGCAAATGTTTTGATGTTTGAATGCAGTTACTTCATGGTTATCACATGTTCAGACCTGAAATTCCTGGGCTTGGGGGTTGGGAGGAGGGTGGTGGCAATCATGGTCAATGGTGGCGTGTTGACTGGAATTTGGAGCAGGATTAGTTTCCTGTGCACTTTCCTTGGTACTCTGCCTAATATCGCTGCAGGTGGGAGTGGGAGTGGGAGTGACCGCTTCTTACGTCTGCTCCCTTCCCCATTGTGACCTCATCAGAAGAGGCGGGATGGTGGGATGACATCATCTTCTAAAATTCCCACCATTTCCACCTCTGTATGCCCACTTGCATGATCCAGGCTTTCACAGCAAGCCAAGGATCAGATCCTGGTGGAAGTGGGGCCCACAAGCATGTCAAGCGGCAGTTATCCAAAAGGAGGTTAGAATTTGTGCATAGCTCGTCAGTTTCAGCAAAATAACGCTCCAAAATTTGACTTCCTCACAGAGGGAGGCACGCCAGTAAAAGCAAAAATGGTGTGGATACCCATCGAATTTATCCAATGATGCCGACTTCAGGATTTGGGATGACTCAGGGGTGTTCCAGAGTAGCAGCCAGAAGTCCTGTCCTGCTGAAGATCCACCATCATTGTGGCTCAACAGGAATTTCTAGCCTGTAATCTAGAATTACAGGTAGCCCGGTGCTGGCTGCCTCAGGACAAACCCATCTTGCAGTGGGAGCCTCAAACAGACGTTAGGCCCTTATTCGCATATGCAAAAGACTAATGCTTGTTTCAGTGTGGGCACTGCACACTGATTTTTTGGCCTTTGCTAATATGGCAGGCAGCGCACTTCCGGCTCATGATGGGAGTACACTTCCTGCCCACCATATTGAAGGCTTAGGAGGTCAATTTGCACCCGAAAAATGGCACTGCACAGGCAAATTTTTTAGGCCATTTTATTTAGAAGTTATACTTTTGAAGCAAACCCTTTCACAAGTATCATCTTCCAGGTTTCTCTTCTGTGCACAATATTATGCTTCTCAAATTCCATTTTATTGAGCAAGAAAGAACTTTTTTCAAGCATAAATCTACAGGTAGATCAGAGGACAGACATGAATATAAGAATAAAGTTAAGGATATTAAGAAACTGGTGAGGAGAGCTAAAATAGAAGAAGCGATTAAGATCACAGAAAATTATAAAGCACACAATGTGAAATACTTTTATAAATATATATTCATAGCAAACAGGTGGTCATGGAAACAGTAGGACACCAATGGATCTCAAGTGTGGCCAGTGGCACAATGCCTCGGAGGTTTTTGTTTAAACTTATCTCTAAAAAATAAAATGCAGTAGACCGCAGCATGCACTAAAATACAGCAATGCAAATCACTGTAGAGGCTTACCAGGAGTAGAAAAACAAAGGCCTAGAAATTCGATAAGGCCCAAAAACGGGCGATGGCATTGTGGGGTGAGATTTGCTCGCGCCCATTTAAAAATCGCAGGCTGCCTGCTGATTTCAATGATTTCAGCGCACAGCCCAGCGACGAATGCGTTACTTCAGGCTGTACACTCAGCAGGAGGCCCAATGTCGCATTGCTGGAGCGAGGCTGCATTCTCTTAAAGCAAGGTTGTTATTTTAGAAAGCAGTCTCGAGCCCTTAAAGGTGAACTGCCTTCTGAAAAAAAAAATCATCCAAAAATAAACCGTCTCTAGCCCTTAAAGCTGAACTGCCTTCTGCACGTTAAAAAATGGTAAAAATGCAGCACTAACACAAATGGCTCAAAAGGCAAGGGAAGAGGCACCCAGGGTCTGGCATGCAGCACTTGAGCTTTGTGCAGGAGGTCAACACTGGAAGAGAGGTCCTCTACCCACAGGGGGCCAGGAGGCCCTCCAGAAAGAAGAATGTGGGACCAGATCACCAAGGCCATCACTGCAAGCAGTGTTGCCCCCCCATGACCTGTCTCCAGTGCCCAAAGAAGCTTCATGACCTCAGACCAGTGGTCAAGGTCAGTCAATGCATCTTCAAAAGCCATCTCCTACCAACTGCACCATTAGCCTCACACACTGCTCAATGAGTGACCCTCGCACCCCCAAATCACTCACCTACCAACAATCTGTACCAAACATGAAGCACACCTCCCATTCCTAGCTTTACCTCACCCCCTTGGAGGAGACGGTGCAGGCCATTCTTGGCAGGGGCATGGCTGAGCCCTTGGCCAGTGCTGGGGCTGAAAAATACAAGATGATGGTATCCTCATACATTATCCTCCTTCTCACATCCGACTTCCCCCTCATCCCACAATATCTTTTGATGTATAAGCTGCATATGGTGTAAGTATACAGCCCTTGCTTTCCCGCCCTCCCCTCACCACAACCCTACCCTTGTTTCCTCACTTCACACACCCAAGAAATACAGCCTGCTCAGCCAGTGGTTTACCAAGAAGGAGAGGAGAGTGAAGAAGAAGAAGAAACACCGTCACTGGATTTCATCCTCCCAGCCACCAGCTCCTTGAGGTCATCCTGCAAGGCCATCTTCAGCGTCCCCCACTGAAAGGCAGCAGCCATGCTGCAGCCACTGGGGTAGCACTGCGTGACATCACTAGGATAGGCAAATGCTCACACAGGACAGTCACTAAGTGAATGCGCAAAGATGATTAGTTGATTTTTTGATCTAATATTGGATGCATATATGGATAAAGTTCGATTGGAATGTTTGCTTTGTGGTGGCTTTTATTCCAGCATTGTGGCCAAGAGGACGCTGTGATGGTCAGTAACAGAGGGAAGGTAAGGTGTGGGACAAATGTTGAAAGGAGAATTGGGGTTGTGGTCACTGGTACCGCAGGCGGATGATTCGATCCCAGATATCCTGGCCAGAAAGGGGCTGTCTGGGTTGCATACTTCCTTCTGCTTCATCCTCTTCTGCTTCCTCCTCTTGTTTCATCTTCTTCTGCTTCCTCCTCTTCCCTCTGCGAGCAGCTTGTCTCCTTTGCTGCCTCTGCTTCATCACATGTGATGTTGCAGCCCAAGGGGGACTCTCTGCACTCCCTGCACTCTTTAACAACTTTTTTAATGTATTGCACCAAGTCACTACTTCAATAAAATATTTTTAATAGTCCAAAAGCTGAAATGAAAACATACCTGAAATATGTGTGTAAACCTTTAAGAATCACTGACAGTGTCTCTGTACAACTGCAGCACGCACGTTCTTCTGTACGTGGTTAGGAGAGGGCGTTATGGCATGTGGTGATGTCCAAAATAGCAGTTGTGCGTCAAATCAGGCGTTGTACAATGATTGAAGCAAGGCGGCTGCCATTTTTTCAAGAAAACCGTCATTAACGGCCAGCGCTACTACAGGAAACTCCGTGGCCAGTCCTTGTGACATGAAAATGTGACCGTTACAATGAAGTATCTAACTCTGAGCACCGTAACTGTGCATCGAGGTGAGATGTTACAAATGAACACATTGGGGGCAATTTTGACTTTGTGTGATAGAGTAAAAGGGGTGATAGCGAATCGCAGCCCATTTTACATCTCTTCCAATTGAAGTTAATGGAAATAACCCATTTTACACTATCGCACAAAGGCAAGATCTACTCCATTGTGTTTCGCCAACATTTTCTGTTTCAATTTCAAGCCTATATATTTCATATTACAGGATTTCAGTGTCTTTAAATTAAAATCATTTTCTTACTTTTTTCTTTGAGTGTGGCTCTCACTGTCAATTATTTGAATGTTCTTTTGTCTCTTCAATGTCTTTAATTTTGTTAATGCTTCTTCCTATTGCCTGACTAAGATGACCTTTTATATCATTGAACAATCTCCTGCTTTTCTTTTAAGCAAATGTTACATCATTCAACTATTGACTCCATTTCTGTGCTTGGAGCTCCTCCTCCTCCTCTCCCATTTTTCCAATTCTGTTAAAATGCTTGCCTATCTTTCGGTCTTCAGTTCTGAAGAAGGAGGGATTTGATTGAAATAATGTGCTGTCTTTTCTCTCTACAGATGCTGGCTGACCAGCTGTGTATTTCTAGCATCTCCTGTTTTTGTTTCAGATTTCCAGCATTTTTAGATTATTGCTCTTTAATAGCTAATAAGTGAATGGATACAGTGATAGTATTACCATTTCTCAGCACTTTCATTCTGTATAGTATACCCAATATAATAAGTAACATAATCAGAATCTTGACTGGACAAACACACAGTAACAAAGACTCTGCCACTACCTCTTCTTCTCCACCACCTAAACTCTAGTCCATACCTTCATCACCTAGAGGCTTAACATTTCCAGCATTGTCTTAGCTGGTTCACTGCCTCAACCCACCACAAACTTAAGCTCATTCTGTGATGTCACAGCTTGTGTCCTCACCCACATAAGGTCCAGCACCTCTTTCATTCCTGTCCTGTCCAAGCTTCACTGTTTCCCACTGAGATGACTTCAAAGTTCTTATTCTTGCTTTCAAATTCCTCCATGGTTTGGCTCCACCATACCCTAGCATTCCCATTCAGCCTTATGTCCCCACCACATCCTCCACTTCTCTAACACCAGGTTTCTCCTAGGACCCTGGTTCCCCCTCTCTACTGCTGGGGCCACTTTTCAGCCAATACATCTCTGCTCCCTGGAATTCCCTGTGCAGCTCCTTCCACTTTGCCAAATCCTTCCCTACTTTTAATAACTTCCTCAAAATCCTTCTCTTTGACTGTGCCTTTGGGCCCCCATCCTAACGTTTTCCATTTGTCCCTCTTCCCGTCCATTTAGGCATCCATTGTTTGTTTTCCTCCTTAATATGAAGCGCTTTGAGACAACTTTCTGCATGTGAGGGGCACGATATAATGCTTGTTTTTGCAATATTTAAGCTGAGGCTGTGAAAATAAGCTATATAGTAGAAATAGTTAAAGAGCAGTGTTATGAAACGTCAAAAGTTACAGGTTAAAAATTCCTGAGGCCAGAATCTTCAAATTGCCATTTTGAAATGTTAGCAGGAATATTAAAGGGCATTTTTATAATTTGCGTGCTCTGCAAGGTGAGAGATGTTAGCACCAGGGAATGGAACTCTTCAAATTTCAGCCACCCCAATGTCAGTCTCAAGCACTCCCAGGTCAAGTACAGCACAGCCAAATGTAAAATAAAGCTCTCTCTGCTCCATCACAACAACAGGCCTGAGCCCCGATCTCAGTGTGACATTTTTTTCTATAGACTAAAGGTAATGTGTTGATCGCTCATTGTGTGAAGAATAACTTCTTGACATTAGCTCTAAAATTGCTTTTTATGAGTTTACACCAGTGGCTTTGTCCTAGTGTCATGGTTTAATTTTGAAGTACATTTACATTTCCTTTATTGTTTACCATAATATATAATAATGTGCTTCCTTCTCTGCTGCCTTTTTTCAAGACTGAAAAGCCTAATCTTCTTCAATCTTTCCTCGTAACTCAGTCCTCGCATCCCAGGGATCAGTCTCACGGCCCTTCTGAACTGCCTCCAGGCTTGATAACACGTATGCAAAGCAGACAAGATGAAAATCAGTTAATAAAAGAAAAATAATCTAGCTATGTGAGTGAAAATCCTTTTGGACAATAAAAATTGCTTACATTGATAACATAATGAAAAAAGTTGTAGTTGATACATTTTTCACAACAACTGACAATGATGGTTCAAAAATTAATTAAACTGAAGTCCTATTTTCAGAAACTGTGGGAATACTGAGCTAACAGAAGAGATACACGCACTCTGTGATCTCTCATGAATATTGCTCCATGGTTTCTATAAACTAGGCTGACGCCTTGAGGCTGTTGAAGGAAGTTAGAAAATTATTTGTAGCTCACTGGTGCAGCACAGCCTAGCTTTCATCTCCAGCTGTCAATTATAAATGAATAGACACAGTTTTTGTGAATCTAATAAGGGAAATCTTGTTGAAAGCTTTGAAGCTCGCTGAAAAAGGAAAGAGTGTGGAAGTACTACTGAGCAATTATTCTCCGAGAATACCAATTAATACCTAGAAAAACGGTAATGGGCTGCAGAGTAAAAGAGTAAGAATCTGATAGGGAGAATGACTGAACAATTTCAAAGAAAGCTACTACCCGCATCATTCTTCATGACAAAATTGATACATTTGAGAATAAGAGACAGGAAGAAATTCTAGCTTATCATAAACATGTGGGGATACAAAGGAAATGAAGGCAAATATTGAAAGCAAAGAAGGGATTGGAATGAATTTCTATCTTTAAACATTGGAGATGAAAAAAAAGCCATGGACAGACAAACACAAGGGGCATGATACTCAAAATTCATTCTCATGTCATATAAAATGGGTGTCAGCGCTGAGAGAAAAAGAAAGAATTAGAAAATGCAAAAACCTGCAACAAATGGGAAATCAGTTCAAAGACACGAGAGTCTGAAACCATAGAGATGTGAATATCCCTGGTCAACAGAAAGAACTAGAAAGCACTTCACAAAATTCAAACTGTCTACTTTTGTGTCATGTTCTGTGCAAGAATATTAATTTCTATTTTACAGGAACTACAACTCTCTGTGGTCAAAATTCCTTGGTATACTATTTTGAGTACACTAGTTAAGGTGATCCTGTCAAATTCTTGTGGCGGTTACTGGACAACTTGTTTTATCCTATACCCCTTTGTGATAGGACGCATGCTTGACCCTGCTCCCCTACTAACCAAATAGGTAACTCCTCAGATTTCCTCCTACTAATCCGAAATGAAGGGCTGACTGCCAACATAGTCTTGATCATGTTTATCATTACTCCCACCTGATTCTGGGACATGGTTAATTTTACCTTTCCCTACTACAGGAGACTGTGTTGCAAAGTAATTATTCCTCCTCATTAGCTTTTTTTTATTATTCGTTCCTGGGATGTGGGTGTTGCTGGCATGGTCAGCATTTATTGCCCATCACTAATTGCCCTTGAGAAGGTGGTGGTGAGCCGCCTTCTTGAACCGCTGCAGTCAGTGTAATGAAGGAACTCCCATCTGCGATTAGGGAGGGAGTTCCAGGATTTTGACCCAGTGACGATGAAGGATCGGCGATATACTTCCAAGTCAGGATGGTGTGTAACTTGGAGAGGTACTTGCAGGTGATGGTGTTCCCATGCACCTGCTGCCCTTGTCCTTCTAGGTGGTAGAGATCATGGGTTTGGGAGGTGCTGTCAAAGAAGCCTTGATGAGTTGCTGCAGTGCATCTTGTAGATGGTACACACTGCAGCCACGGTACGCCGGTGGTGGAGGGAGTGAATGTTTAAGGTGGTAAATAGGGTGCCAATCAAGAGGTCTGGTTTGTCCTGGATGGTGTTGAGCTTCTTGAGTGTTGTTGGAGCTGCACTCATCCAAGCAAGTGCAGAGTATTCCATCACACTCCTTACTTGTGCCTTGTAGATGGTGGAAAGTCTTTGGGGAGTTAGGAGGTGAGACACTCGCCACAGAATACCCAGCCTCTGACTTGCTCTTGTGGCCACAGTATTTATGTGGCTGGTCCAGTTAAGTTTCTGGTCAATGGTGACCCCAGGATGTTGATGGTGGGGGATTCGGCAATGGTAATGCCATTGAATGTCATGGGGCAGTGGTTAGACTCTCGCTTGTTGGAGATAGTCATTGCCTGGCACTTGTGTGGCGCGAATGTTACTTGCCACTTATCAAGCCTGAATGTCGTCCAGGTCTTGCTACATGCGGGCATGGACTGCTTCATTATCTGAGGAGTTGTGAATGGCACTGAACACTGTGCAATCATCAGTGAACATCCCCACTTCTGATCTTATAATGGAGGGAAGGTCATTGATGTCGCAGCTGAAGATGTTTGGGTCTGGGACATTGCCCTGAGGAACTCCTATAGTAATGTCCTGGGGCTGCAATGATTGACCTCCAACAACCACAACCATCTTCCTTTGTGCTAGGTATGATTCCAGCCAGTGGAGAGATTTCCCCTGATTCCCATTGACTTCAATTTTACTAGGGCTCCTTGATGCCACACTTGGTCAAATGCTGCCTTGATGTCAAAGGCAGTCACTCTCACCTCACGAGAAGAAGGCCCACCACCACTTTCTTAAGGGTAACAAGTGATCGGCAATAAAAGCCAGCCTTGCCAGTGCTGCCACATCCTAAGAATTTTTTTAAAAGCTTCAGGCTAGAAATTCATTATAGCCCAGGAATGGGCGGTATCTTTTGAAAAGTTTGAGAATTAGCGTCAGGCGCTAATGCTTCTGACTGCACGCAAAATTAATTCTCACTGCTCAAAGAAATGATTGGGGCGCTAAATCAAGTCTTAAAGGCCAAGCTCAGTGGCATTACACTGAAAGGATGGACCAATATCGGGTGCAGTCTAATCACAACTCATCATTGTCATAGGCTTTTCCAAGTACTTAAAGGGGAGGTTCATTGAAATTTCAGGACCTCATTCTCAGCATTGTTTGCTGTGCAGCTGCCTCAGCAAGGAGAAGCACAACAAGGAGAAGGAGCCGGAGAACTGAAGCAGGTGTGCTCATGGCAGATCCACCTCAGTCGGGTGGTCAGGTGATTGAATGCGTCAACAAATACACCATCTGTACTACAAGCTTCACACACTGCCCAAAGCACCAGATCCCCAGCACTCACCCACCAGCAATCTCTACCTACCTACACTCACACCCACATCTCACACCTTGCACACAATGACAGCTATTCAACCATGGGAGGCACAAGGGTCATTAGTTATTAGAATGATTGTGATATGTTTATGCATAAATTTATTAATGGAGTTTGTAATATTTTGTGGTCTCTATCATTTCACCTTTGCGCCCAGGACGACGCTGTGATATGGCATGACACAGAGATGGTATGATGGGCATGTGGTGAGCAAAAGGGATCTGGGGTTTAAGTCATCCTGGTGTGAGGCTGGAGGTCTGTTTGCAGGAGGTGTCAGAGTTCTGTGACCAACACCTTGGTGATGCGGAGCCGTCTAATACACTGCTCCTCGCTTAACTGAAGGTAGGAGAGGGGCTGTCAGAAAACCCTCAGAGGGTAAGGCCTCCTGGTGAGAGCTCTGTTGTCCCTCCTCATCCCTCTGGGCACATGTTCCCGTATTTCTGGCTGCCTACGCTCCCTCTGCCGTAGATCCTGGAGGGTGAGGTGACGCCAGTACAGACCCCATTAATGTTGCCAAGTGTAGCAGTTTGAATCTTTGAGCAATAAATGTAGCTACTTTGCACTTGCCAGAAGACTGCTGATACAAAAGAAGCTTGAAATTACTCATACAAACTGCTCCACTGGCTGAAACTGACAAGAAGTCACTGAAACTAACCTGCCCTGACAGCTGCGAGTGATTAATGCTGATGCCTTCAAATAATATCGCTGATGCCTTTAAATAATGTCGCTGGAGCCGGCTTCCTGCAGCTACACGCTAAATCTCCCTGTCGCTGTCTGATCGAGGTGCTAAGGTAAGTGGAGACAATGAATTTTACAGATCGGGTGCCCAGTGAGCGTGGCACGCTCACTGCTGTCATGATCTGCCTGTTGTTGATGTCCCCAGTGGTACCTCGTACCAGCAGCACAACGGGGGGGGGACCGGATTTGGCGTGCGGCACTGGATTCACCTCGCTCCAGCGCTACTGCATCAGCACCC
Organism: Squalus acanthias; assembly: GCA_030390025.1. Lineage (NCBI taxonomy): Eukaryota > Metazoa > Chordata > Chondrichthyes > Squaliformes > Squalidae > Squalus > Squalus acanthias. The sequence goes on from CM059426.1 coordinate 91,335,135, forward strand.
CATTACCGCCATCTGCAGGTGCTAACGGGAGGCGCTAAACTACCGAATTTTTCCCCCAAAGATTCATGCTAGTATAAATGGAAGTCATGGAGGCTTTTGTGCTCCATCTGAATATAGTGGTATGGAGACATAAAGGGGGTGAAATTCATTATCAACCAGGAATATGAGTGCTGAGCAGGAGTGCTGGGGTTGCGGAGGGGAGTCCTGAGCCAGGTGGAAAGCGGATAGCCCTTGTCTCCAAGCAACCAGTTGTGAGCTTGATGTGGCGGCTAACGGGAGGCGCTAACCAACCAAATTTCTCCCCCAAAGACATCTGAGCACACTACCTACTGTTCACCAAGTTCCCGTTTAGTAGTTGATTCCCTTTGTCAAGAACCTTGGGTGCCTCATTTCTTAAATAGCAAGTGGGGTAACGATTTATTGAAGATCATCCAGTAGGGTGAAATGGAAATGGAGTAAGCATATCATAGAAAAATCTGGATGAGGAAAGGCAATACATAATATAAATGCATGACAGACAAATGAGGCACTTTGAATTCCTCTGGTATTTAGAAATTATTAATTCTGACAGCTCATACATCTTTGTTAACCACAATCATCAAAGAGGAAAATATGTGTTAAGTAATGTCTAAAAGATCCAAGCAATTTACCTTTGTAGTAAAAGCTATGATGACTGAAATTACAAAGACACCTCGAGAATGTTCTGCATTGTTTGCTGTTATCACTTGATTCACCGATATGCATCTAATAAAGTTTATGAAGCTGCAACACATAAATTCTCATATAATTCAACATCCAAACAGTGAAATTTGTTCTTGAAACCATATGCCCGTTTAAAACAGATGCAGTTGTGTGACAATATTCACATCCAGAATCCCCTGCAAAACAAATCAAATTGATTATTATAAATTTTGCAGTGTAAGAAGCTATCACAAAATCCATGTAGCTTGATACATTATTATGCACAGCAAGATGTCATTTTTGTCTGCCTTTGCCTGGCATTAAGGGGGCAGTAACAAGCCCTGAAAATGGGGTCGGCAACCTTATGGCCTTGTTAACAGAGGCGATGTAGCTGGCTCCATTTTGAAAGTGGCCTACCGCCAGGTGTCCAAGACACCCGCCTGTTGCAGGCGATAGGCCCCTTTTAATGTGGACATGATGCGGAGATGCCGGTGTTGGACTGGGGTGGACAAATGTGAGAAGTCGCACAACACTAATTATCGCCACCGACTGCAAACTTGACTTTTATCGCCCCTGGAGGTGATTGGAGTGCTAAATCAGGCGCTGCACACCTGTCTTAAGGCGCAAAGGCCTGGGAGCGAGGCGCTACCTCAGAGCGCTGGCGAAGCTCATGTGATGTCAGTCAGCAATGGAACACACACACAATGGCGCGGGCCAGTTCTTAAAGGGGAGGGTTGATCTTGCTTTCCATCCACATCCTGCTCATTGCAGCCTTGAATCTCGGCCTGGAGAGACCTGCACATCAAATCTGCTGGAAAGAACAATGGAGAATACCAGGGAAAGAGCTCAGAGTGCAGCCCCCACAGTCTCTTCTAAATCGTTACAAGGAAGGGCAAATCAAAATGAACCTGCAAAGTGCTGCTCAGTACCCAAAACTCCTTCACACAGCGTTGAATCTCTTCAGAAGTCTCTCTCTCTCTCAGAATGCGTGGTTCTAAAATGTCACCAACAATAAAAGGCAGGAAGCGGTCACCTTTAAATAGCGCTCCCCCAGTCCCTTCCTGACTGCAAAACGCTCCCCTCAACCTGTCGTTGCTAGCGTCAGGCATTAAGGCAGGGGGCGCCACTCAATATCCGCTCCGGGCGATACCGGGGCGTTGCGCACTCGAGTGACGTCACGATCTGTCGGCGCAGGAGATCGTGGCGGTAGTGTTTAGCGCCGCCGCAAAATGTCTAGTTAATTTCGCGAGCGGCGCAAACATCGCCGCGCCCAGGCGCTAGACGCTTTGCGCCCCATTAGCGCCCTCTTAAGGCGCTAACGGGAGGCGCAACCAACTGAATTTTTCCCCCATAGAGTCATAACAGCACAGGAGACCATTCGGCCCATCAAAAACGTGCCGGCTCTCTGTAGAGCAATCCAGTCAGTCCCATTCCCCTGCTCTATCCCCGTAGCCCTGCAAGGTTATTTCCCTCAAGTGCCTATCCAGTCTCCACTTGAAAACATTGAGTGTCTCTGCTTCCACCACTTCTGTCGGCAGCGAATTCCAGGTCCTCACCACTCGCTGCATAAGAAAGTTTTTTCTCACATCCCCTCTGTATCTGTTGCCCAAAACCTTAAATCTGTGTCCCCTTCTTCTTCTTAGGCAGTCCCTCGGAACCGAGGATGACTTGCTTCCACACTAAAAATTAGTTCTCAGGTGACTGATGAGTCCAATGCGGGACCGACAGTCTCTGTCACAGGTGGGGCAGTCGGTGGTTGAAGGGGCGGGTGGGTGGGGTGCTTGGGTTGACGTGCGCTCCTTTCGCTGTTTGCGCTTCGCTTCCGCTTGCTCCCGGCGAAGAGACTTGGTGTTCGGCGCCTTCCCGGATGCTTCTCCTCCACTTTGTGCGGTCTTGGGCCAGGGATTCCCAGGTGTTGGTGGGGATGTTACACTTTTTCAAGGAGGCTTTGAGGGCGTCCTTGAAGTGTTTCCTCGGCCCACCTAGGCCTCTCTTGCCGTGTCGGAGCTCCGAGTAGAGCGCTTGTTTTGGGAATCTCATATCGGGCATATGGATGATGTGGCTCGTCCATCGGAGCTGATCGAGCGTGGTCAAAGCTTCGATGCTGGGGATGTTGGCCTGAGCGGGAACACTGACATTGGTGCGCCTATCCTGCCAATGGATTTGCAGGGTCTTGCGGAGGCAGCATTGGTGGTACCTCTCCAGTGCTTTGAGGTGCCTGCTGTACATGGTCCATGTCTCTGAGGCATACAGGAGGATGGGGGTATCACTACTGCTCTGTAGACCATGAGCTTGGTGCTGGGTTTGAGGTCCTGGTCTTCAAACACTCTCTTCCTCAGTTAACCGAAGGCTGCACTGGCACACTGAAGGTGGCGTTGGACTTTGTCATCACCGTCTGCCCTTGTTGACAGTAGGCTCCCGAGGTATGGAAAGTGGTCCACGTTGTCCAAGGCCTTGTCGTGGATTTTGATAAAGGGGGGGCAGTACTGTGTGGCGGGGGCAGGTTGGTAGAGGACCTTTGTCTTACGGATGTTTAGTGTAAGGCCTATGCTCTCTTATGCTTCGGTGAAGGTGTTGACAATGGTTTGGAGTTCGGCCTCAGAGTGTGCGCAGACGCAAGCGTTGTCTGCATACTGTAATTCGACGACAGAGGATGGGACGACCTTGGATCTGGACTGGAGGCAACGGAGGTTGAACAGTTTCCCGTTTGTTCTGTAGATTAGCTCCACTCCAGCGGGGAGCTTACTGAGGGTGAGATGGAGCATTGCAGCCAGGAAGATCGAGAAGAGCGTTGGTGCGATGACACAGCCTTGCTAGACCCCGGTTCGTACGTGAATTGGATCTGTGGTGGATCCGTTGGTCAGGATCACGGCTTGCATGTCATCGTGAAGCAGGTGGAGGATGGTGACAAACTTTTGAGGGCAGCCGAATTTGAGGAGGACATTCCATAATCCCTCACAGTTGACGGTGTCAAAGGCCTTTGTGAGGTCAAAGGCGGCCATGTACAGCGGTTGGTGCTGTTCCCTGCATTTCTGTTGTAGTTGAAACGCGTTGAAGATCATGTCCATTGTGCCCCTTAGTAGGCAGAATCCACATTGCGACTCTGGGAGGAGCTCTTCAGCCACTGGGAGAAGGCGATTGAGGAGGATTCTTGCGATGACTTTCCCTGTGGCAGACAGCAGGGAGACTCCTCTATAATTACTGCAATCGGACTTGTCACCTTTCTTGAAGATGGTCATGATTACAGTGTCTCTGAGATCCTCTGTCATGCTCTCCTCCTTCCAAATAAGAGAAATGAGTTCATGTATTCGCGCCAATAGTGCTTCTCCACCCTTGTACTTGTCTCTCTGGCGGAACAAGATGTTGGTTATGACAAGGCCATGTTCTAAGCATTTCGACAGGAGGAGGGTACCGTTGGAGTTGGCTTTCCCTACACCCTCTCTGCCGATCACACCTCCCCAGAGGTCAGTGTCCTTTCCAACTCTGGCGTTAAAGTCTCCAAGGAGGATCAGCTTGTCGCCCGTTGGGACTCGGGACAGGGATTGTTCGAGGCTGGAGTAGAATTTCTCTTTGGTCTCGTCATCGTCCGAGCGAGGGAACGCAAAGATGTCGGCATCACCCGCGCCATGACAGGAGCTGACGACTGCTGGACAGACCACCGCCTAATCCGCTCTGTCATCTCCATCAATGTAGCCCCAAAATAGCGGCGGCAACAGCAACAATGCCGCAGGAAAATCAACGCTGGAACACTCAAGGACCCCGCTAAGAAAGCCCTATTCAGCCTGCGCCTCACAAACAACCTGACGACTCCCAGTGATGCAGAGACACAGAGTGCCCACAGCGCCTGGTCTGCACTCAAGGCCTCCATAATCAGCACCTGTGAAGAGACGCTCGGTCACTCGACCAGAAAACATCAAGACTGGTTCGACGAGAACGACCAGGAGATCCAGGAGCTAATAAGCCGCAAGCGCAAGGCATTCCTGATCTGGAAACAGCAACAGAACTCGAGAGCAAGAAAGCAGCTCTACGGAAGGACGAAGTCCAACAAAAAACTTGCGACCTAAAGAACAGATGGTGGGTGGAGAAAGCGCAGGAGATCCAGCAGCTAGCCGACAACCACGACGTGCATGGATTCTTTAGCGCAGTCAAGACCATCTACGGCCCAAGCATCCAATCCAAGGTCGTCCCATCCTCTGTCGTCGAATTACAGTATGCAGACGCCGCTTGCGTCTGCGCTCACTCGGAGGTCAAACTCCAAACCATCGTCAACACCTTCACCGAAGCGTACGAGAGCATGGGCCTTACACTAAACATCCGTAAGACAAAGGTCCTCTACCAACCTGCCCCCGGCACACAGTACTGCCCCCCGATTATCAAAATCCACAACAAGGCCTTGGACAACGTGGACCATTTTCCATACCTCGGGAGCCTACTGTCAACAAGGGCAGACGTCGGCGACGAAGTCCAACACCGCCTTCAGTGTGCCAGTGCGGCCTTCGGTCGCCTGAGGAAGAGAGTGTTTGAAGACCAGGACCTCAAACCCGGCACTAAGCTCATGGTCTACAGATCAGCAGTGATACCCGCCCTGCTGTATGCCTCAGAGACATGGACCATGTACAGCAGGCACCTCAAAGCACTGGAGAGGTACCACCAACGCTGCCTCCGCAAGATCCTGCAAATCCATTGGCAGGATAGGCGCACCAACGTCAGTGTTCTTGCTCAGGCCAACATCCCCAGCATCGAAGCTTTGACCACGCTCGATCAGCTCCGATGGACGGGTCACATTGTCCGCATGCCCGATACGAGATTCCCAAAACAAGCACTCTACTCGGAGCTCCGGCACGGCAAGAGAGCCCCAGGTGGGCAGAGGAAACGCTTCAAGGACACCCTCAAAGCCTCCTTGAAAAAGTGTAACATCCCCACCGACACCTGGGAATCCCTGGCCCAAGACCGCGCAAAGTGGAGGAGAAGCATCCGGGAAGGCGCCGAACACCTCGAGTCTCTTCGCCGGGAGCAAGCGGAAGCCAAGCCCACGCAGCGCAAGGAGCGCACCTCAAGCCAAGCACCCCACCCACCTGCTCCTTCAACCACCGTCTGCCCCACCTGTGACAGAGACTGTAGGTCCCGCATTGGACTCATCAGTCACCTGAGAACTCATTTTTTATGTGGAAGCAAGTCATCCTCGGTTCCGAGGGTCTGCCTAAGAAGAAGAAGAAGCTTCTCCACGTCTCCATGTCTTAGCGCCTCGGCGGGGATTCCATCTACTCCTGAGGCCTTGTTGTTCTTCAGTTCTCGGATGTCCTTTTCAACCTCATGCCGGGCTGGGGTTGTGCTGAGGTGGTGGCGGGTAGCATGCTGCGAGATGGAGTTGAGGACACTCGCATCGAAGACAGAGTCTCGGTTAAGGAGATCTTCGAAGTGCTCCTACCAGCGGGCACTGACTGCCTCTCTGTCCTTGATGAGTACCTCTCCGTTCTTGGCCCGCAGTGGGGTAGGATCTTGGGTGCTTGGGCCGTAGGTGGTCTTGACTGCGCTAAAGAATCCACGCACGTCGTGGTTGTCGGCTAGCTGCTGGATCTCCTGCGCTTTCTCCACCCACCATCTGTTCTTAAGGCGTGAGTTTTTTGTAGGACCTTGTCGTTCAGGCATCTGTAGAGCTGCTTTCTTGCTCTCGAGTTGTGTTGCTGTTTCCAGATCAGGAATGCCTTGCGCTTGTGGCTTATTAGCTCCTGGATCTCCTGGTCGTTCTCATCGAACCAGTCTTGGTGTTTCCTGGTCGAGTGACCGAGCGTCTCTTCACAGGTGCTGATTATGGAGGCCTTGAGTGCAGACCAGGCGCTGTGGACACACTGGGCTCGATTTTGCCAGGCCCGAGGCGGCGGGATTGGAGGTGTGTGAGTTGGTAAAATCGCAAAAAAAGGCAGGCGGACCCGATCCCGCCTCCGAGCAATTTTCCCAAATGCGTGTTTTCTGACCCCGTTTCCATCCCGCCTCCAAGAGGCGGGATAGGCCCGTAAGGCCCTTAACAACCAGTTAAGTGCCTCTATAATCCCATTTTGAGAGGCCTTTCTGATTTTACCACTTTTCCCATGTCCTGCACGTCTCCTCTGGGACACGCCAGTTAATCCTGGTGGCCTCACAAGTGGATTGCTTACTAACAGCTGCAGCTCCACCATTAAAAAGGAGTTTTCAGCAATCATCATTTGCAGGTGGCAGAACTTTGTTGTCTCAGGTCTGGGGGAACTTTTAGCAGGCCTACTCATTGTTGTGGAAGTTTGGAGCCTGACACCCATCTCCAGTGTGACCTCTTGGGAAACCCCTCTCGCCACCTTGACTGAGCGCTTCCTCAACTGAGGCATATACCAGAAGCATGGGAACCATTTATTTCCTTTCCTCCTGGACATCAGATTCGGACGAAGACCAGCCGTGGCAGCAGCAGAAACCTGAACAACAGCACCACCAACAGCAGCAGCAACAACAGGAGCACCAAGCTGCTGCTCACCCACCTGAAGCTGCACAGGCCAGAAGGCGCCAGCGCGCGACCACATTGCTGCCCAGGATGCAAGGGACGCACTCATCTTGGCCAGATTTGCTTAGCCTGCACAATCAAACACTTTTGCCTCGCACCTTCTTATCAGACCATCGACAATGGCCAAGAACCTGCGGATTCCTATCACTCTGACCACCATACTGACAATTGCAAGTCGCCCTAAGCCCTCAATGTGGAAGTCCCATTAGCAAACTGACACACGCCACAACTGCAACAGTTTGCCATCAGATTTTTTTGTGACAATAAGCAACTGATGGCTTTCCAAAATTAAACACAACATTACACCCAAGTGACTACAGTAGCCAGCCTTACCATGGAGGTAGCCATCCTTTCCAAGGAGGTTGCCATCCTTTCCGTGGTGATGCGTTCATGCGCCAACGCCTCCACAAAGGCTCTGCTCATGTTAGCGATGGACTCCTCCATTCGCTCCACACTCGCAGCGACCCTGGAGACAAAACCTGCCAGAGACTCCTGCACCTGTTCCTGGAGTTCGAGCACTGCTCTCCTTCTGGATGGACCCGGAGGCACAGGGTCGACATGCAGCGGAGCCGAGCTGGGAGCATCCTCTCCACTGCGACGAGGACTCTCCACTGCTGTCCCTGTCTCCACCATCTGCTGATGCTCACTTGTGAGCTGTGATACACCAGGTGACAACTCTACTCTATGTCCCGAAGGTCCCACCGAGGTGTGAGTCTGCGCTGGTGCAGGGAGCGCTTAATTCTGCTGACGGAGCGCCCTCAGAGGTTGCAGCTTCCTCTGAGGAGTCTGGAAGCTCATGCTCTTCCTCCTGGACAGTGGGGACGGGGGTTCTTGATGGTCCTGTGGGGGAGTAAAGGAAAGAATTAGAGATGTGAGGTAAAGGTTGCATGCACATTGAATTGTGCAGATGATCATAAGTCAATCTGTTAGAGCATCAGAATCATTATCAGTCACTCATGCAATGTCAATGAGAGAGATGCCAAACTATTCTGTCACCAGCTTGCTGTGATGCGCCCGTCTGTCCGTCCCCCACTTGGGAATCCTCCTCGATCCCGGCAATTTCCAGGGCCGCCTCCTCCAAGGTGGTGAGCTGGGCTACTGAGGGTGGCCCTCCTCCTGTCCTCGCTCTTTCCCTCTTATTGTGGGCTCTCTTTTCCTGCAATGAGGGACACAAGTGGAGTTTGAGTGAGAATGGAGGAGTGAGTATAGAGAATCCATAGCATAGATGCTTAGAAGGAGACCAAGGGCCCTCCCTGTGTGTTGTATGTTGTTGTCATTGCGTCACAGTGATAGGGAGTGTGAGGGCTGCATGGTCGAATAGTTAAGTGAATGTGACCATAGAGAGAGAGGGAATGGGTAAGGGTGCAGGGATGTCAGTGTCAAGTGGGATGTGGAGGAAGAGGTTGGCAAAGCAGAGCGCTGGTGATGAGAGGCGATGGGGATGAGATTGAGGGTGATGAGAAAGTCATACTCACTTTTCCTGTGCAGAGAAGGTCATGAAACCTCTTCCTGCACTGCAGCCAGGTTCTGCGGCACATAGAGATGGCATTGACCTCCTGGGCCACTTGCAGCCATGCAGCTTTAGTCTGTTGTGGTGGCTTTTTTCTCCCTGAGGAAGGGAAGAGCACCTCCTTATTAGATCTTGCTCCCTGCACCAGAGCTTGGAGGGAGGGCTCATCAAAGCGAGGTGCACACTTTTGCTTGCTGGTGGACATGGTCGGTAAATGAAGTCCTTCATACAATGTCCAAAGCGTTTCCAGTCTCCAGAAGAAGCAAGGCTGCTTGCAGGCCTTAAATCCAGCAGCACTGATGACGTCACGACTTTCAGGATGGAAAGACTATTTGGGCCAGGGGTTCCCACACACTGGAAATCAAGTGCCCAATTAGGGAAAAATCGCACTTTTTTCCCACTTCACATCGGAGTCGGGGTCCTGACACGAAAACCACCTGACACGTCCTAGCCCGACCCCAATGGCAAAATCGAGCCCTCTGTGTCTGAATCACTGGAGTCGTCAGATTGGTTGTGAGGCGCAGGCTGAATAGGGCTTTCTTAGCAGGGTCTTTGAGTGCTCCAGCGTTGATTTTCCTGCGGCATTGCTTCTGTTGCCGCCACTGTTTTGGGGTTACGTTGATGGAGATGACAGAGCCGATTAGGCGGTGGTCTGTCAAGCAGTCGTCAGCTCCTGTCGTGGCGCGGGTGATGCGGACATCCTTGCAGTCCCTCGCTCAGACGATGACGTAGTCCAGCAGATGCCAGTGCTTGGAGCGAAGGTGTTGCCATGAAGGCTTGTACTTGTCTCTCTGACGGAACAAGGTGTTGGTTATGACAAGGCCATGTTCTAAGCATTTCGTCAGGAGGAGGGTACTGTTGGAGTTGGCTTTCCCTATCCCCTCTCTGCCGATCACACCTCCTCAGAGGTCTGTGTCCTTTCCAACTCTAGCATTGAAGTCGCCAAGGAGGATCAGCTTGTCGCCTGTTGGGACTCGGGACAGGGATTGTTCGAGGCAGGAATAGAATTTCTCTTTGGTCTCGTCTGTGTCCCCAAGTCCTTTTACCATCAACTAGTGGGAACAGCCTTTCCCCATCTAGCCTATCCAAACCCGTCATAATCTTGTACACCTCTATCAAATCACCCCTCAACCTCCTTTGCTCTAATGAAAACAAATCCAGCTTCTCCAACCTGTCCTTGTAGCTAAGATCCCCCATCCCCGGATGTAAATAAGATCCGATTACCATTTTAGGTGGAAACTGGACAGAGGGACCTGGGAGTTAATGTGATTGCATTAGAGAGGGTGCAGAGGAGATTCACCAGGATGTTACCTGGGCTGGAGCGTTTCAGCTATGAAGAGAGACTGGACAGGCTGGGGTTGTTTTCCTTAGAGCAGAGAAGGCTGAGGGGGGAGCTGATTGAGGTGTACAAAATTATGAGGGGCATAGATAGGGTAGATAGAAAGGAACTTTTCCCTTAGTAGAGGGGTCAATAACCAGGGGGCATAGTTTCAAGGTAAGGGGCAGGAGGTTTAGAGGGGATTTGAGGAAAAACTTTTTCACCTAGAGGGTGGTTGGAATCTGGAACTCACTGCCTGAAAGGGCGATAGAGGCAGGAACCCTCACCATATTCAAGAAGCATTTAGATGAGCACTTGAAACGCCATAGCATACAAGGCTATGGACTAAGTGCTGGAAAATGGGATTAGAATAGACAGGGCTTGATGGCTGGTGCAGACATGATGGGCCGAAGGGCCTCTTTCTGTGCTGTATAACTCTATGAGCCTACATTGTGCAGAGCGATGGAACCGATCAGGCCCGCCAAAGGTAAGTGTTGAATTATTTTTGTGGGCTTCGAAGGAGCAGGAGTAATCTGCCCAGCTGCCGTGCCGGGACCCCAGACCTGGTGGCCTCACCGGCCTGATTTTGAAGCTTCAATCCAGCGAGCTACACTAGGACGCCTGTTTGGCTCCCACAGCTCACCTGCCAGATTTAAATGAGCATCTGCAATAATCTGCATTAATACTTCATAAGCAACATTAATCTCCTTAAAAGGGAAAAAACGGTAAAGGGTCTGAAATTCCAATGGCCGGATACGCTGTAGGGTTGATGGACCAGTTGACAGGGGGCTGGATATGGAATGGAACCCAGAGCAACCTGGCAGTAGTCCCTGGGGCACCAGCGGAAAACACCTCAAGCCACTGGTTGGGAGACCCCAACCACTTACCTGCTGAAGGCCTTGGCCTAGTCCAAGACCATCAGTCAAATTTGTACTGCAGTCTTCAGGGCGCTTCTGCTACCTGCACAGCTGTCCCCTGCAGTGGGTGTCCCGCACAGTACCACCACATTTTGCTCCTCTGCAGTGGCAGTCTCCTTTGGTGGTGGATATCCTGCCAGAAGCCCATCCTGCATCTTTAATGAGGCTCTGGGAAACTGGGTCAGGATCATGCCGGGGATGGGGCGGCAGGTGGAAGTCCTGCCTTGACCCTCCTGGGGTGGATGTAGGAAAATCCAGTCTTTCATCTCAGACTTAAGAGGATATTTCACAAAGATTTCAGTCTGAGAGTGTCAGTGTTTTTCACAGCCAGCAGCAAAAAGGCTGACGGTACTTTAATACCTGAACCAGTTTAGCCTCAAAGGGCTGGATTTTGTGGGAGGTTCAGCAGGTGCGGTCGGTGGCAGGTTGGGTGGGAAAGTGTTTTTTTTCCCCCAGTGGTTGGGACCCCGCTGTGAACCCGCCGCCACGCACCTTTACCAAATGTCGGGTCTATCAGCGCTAAGCAGACCCGACACGCAGCGGCGGGGTGGCAATTAAAATCATTCGTGGCTTGTTTACAGCCACTTATCAATGGTTTTTACCCAGCATTTTGGATTTGACAGGTTGCCCACTGGTTTCCCGCTGTGCCTCGACCTCGTCTGTGAAGTTGAGGTGGGAGGTCAGTGGCCATTGAATCAGCTGATGAGTTGACAGCTTCAAATGTCAAGTCAAAGCTCCCAGCTGATTGAGAAATGTTCCCTTAAACATTAGCTTCTCTAAACTGCATTTCCACTACAGATTGAGGATGCTGCAAATCTTTACACAAGTCTCCATCCAGTCTGACCTCATTAACTCTCCCACCATTGACAGATCGCTTCTGTCATCTCTACTTCGCCTGCCATCTATTCCATAAGCATGGGTGCCTTTGAAACTCTTTCACCTTGGTCCTCAGAATCCCACCATGATCAACTCCAACACTAGCAGCACCAGGCACACCAGCAGCACCAGGCACACCAGCAGTACCAGGCACACCAGCACCAACCTTCTCCGCAATCACCTGATGCTGCACAGGACACATGGCATCAGCACCCAAGCACATTGCTGCCTGGGAGGCCAAGGATGGCCTCACCATGGCCAGATTTACTTCACTTGACTCTGTACACCCTGGCTGCTACATGATGTGCCAGGTTGGCAGCACCCCACACCAATACCATAAAGCATCCCTACAACGCCCAAGCCATCGCTTTCACACTCATCACCATTGCAGGGGTTACCGTTATGTCACACCATTCACTGCAACTCACTAAGCCACTTGTAAAAGTGCCTTCCCTTGTGTGTTGTTAGTTGGTATGATTGCACTAGGATGAGGGTGAGTGTGAGGGGTGGCTAGCGAGATGGGGAAGTGATAATGTAGAGAGGGATGGGTGGAGGTGCAAGGTAAGTTTGTGTGAGTAAGGATGTGCAGGAGTAGGGTAGGGAAGGCAGAGTGATGGGAATGTGATGAGAAGCACAGCAGGATGAGGTGGAGTATGGCTTTGTACTAACGTTTCGTGATCTACTGAGATCATTGAAAGGTTTGCGCCACTGCACCCAGGTCCTCCTGACGACATCCCTGCTTGTGCCCTCCTCTGCAATGCGCAACCAGGCTGTGTTGATCTCCTGGGGAGATCTCTTCCGCCCATGGGAAGGGAAGAGGACCTCCCTGTGTGCTGTGACTCCCTCCATAAGTATTTGTAGGGAGTCATGGGAGAGCCTGGGTGCAGCGTGCACCTCTCTGCAGTGATTGTCAGTGTTTGCAGCACCTCAATGCTGTAGAACACTGACAGCACAACTGTCAAAATAAATTTGGACGTGGCCCCTTTAAGGAAACCGGCTGATGACGCGTCATCAAATGATGTCACCAGACCCGCTCCCTCTAATTGGCCGGGAAACACGCTGGGCGGGCTTAACAAGCCCCATTGAGGCAAATTCATTTCAGACAGCGTGATGGAGCCAGCAGCGGGGTCGGGACCCGCCACGGTTCATAAAGTCGCAGCCAAATGGTTAAGCTAACATGAGTGGTCTTGTGTCATGGAGCCCACGTTTAGAGCGAAAGCAAGTTACATTTTTATTGTTTTCATATACCAAGGAATATACGTATATAGAGATTTTTATACTATATTAAGCCAAATACTGTTACTTTATATGTATATTGTATAAATAAACAAGATATTAGCTTGAAGCCTGTGTATTATCTTGGTAGAGGGCTTATTCAGTGCAGCTTCAGTGAAGAAAGGAGAATTGAGATGGCTGCATGTGATACATTCCAACAGGCAGTGTATAGAGTAAAGATTTCTTGTTATGATCCTTGCGTCTTGCTCTCATTAATCTAGATATTGGATCATAGGAGGCATAAGGTCTACTTATGCAAACTACTGGTGACACTGAAGCTGAGGGATATCTAATATCTTATCATGTGGGGTTATTTATCTACTAGTGCTGCTTTCAAGTGGTGCTATTTGTCTAGCATAAAAACCCAAAAAATTGTGATTGGCTAGGGGTCATTTCCAATGTACTGGTGGGATTCCTGACAGCAAGAGGGAGCTGCCAGCAGTGTTGCGGTGAGACTGCCATGACAGTACCCCCAAGGGGCGGGAACAGATTTAAAGAGACAGAAGAACCCGCAAGATGGCAGGAGCTGCAGCCTTGTAGGCCTCAGCTGAGACTGAGGCCTATACAGGTACATCGCTGGGGACGGGACTGGAAGCTGCTACAAGGCCCTTGCTCTCCCCAGGACTGTTGCTGCCACTTGGTATCCCCAGGAAGTAGCCCTAACATGGGTGGACAGGAGACAGGTAGGGGGTAAGTGACCAGTGGATGTCCTGGCAGGGGCATGGGGAAGAAAATGTAGGTCAGGCAATGAGGTGGTGGTGGACCTCCTGTGAAGTGCCTTGGGATGTTTTACTATGTTAAAGGTGTTATACAGATTAAAGATGTTGTTGTTGAATTTTCTATCGTCAGATGAGATTGTGGAGAAAAGTGCAATGCACGGTCTTACAATTCAATTCACCATCATCATTATATGTCAACATTTCAAGGTCACTTTGCAAAGCACTAAGTAAATAAATAATTAGGTTTCAAACCTTGGTTTGGCTTCTTTGACCTGCATGATATGATGTCATTGGCTACTGATTAGGTTAGCATTGATGGAGTAGAATCTCTTTCTGTCGGCCATTGCATTGTATCTAATATCCTAGATAGCCAGATTGGTGCCATTAATCATCCTGCACAATTTCCCTTCCCCCGTGGCAGCACAAATGCCTTGAGCAGCGCACTACCAATATGCAAATGAGCCTGAGCCTAGACGATCCACCAGGATCAATGCTCACTGAGACAGGACGGCACAAATCCCTTCGCACCATAAAGGTTCCATGACTATGCAACTGGGATTTCAGTGGGAGTTCGCCCAACCTCCCGCTGTAACATCATTCCTCCATGGGTTCCGTTGGTCTTCCATCAAAGTTAAAAGTCTGCAGAAATTCTCACCCACTTTTTTTTTAGGATTGTGGACCATTTTGGACCCTTTCTCAGTATCATGCTTGGAATTTTATCGGAGCAGCTCCCACTCCACTGCCGTAACTGTGCCGTAGGTGCAGCAGTAACCCCATTTCCGCGCGTAAACAGAGTTTCTGCCGCGCTTCCAGCGATGCTATAGTGGCGGAGTGGGAGCAGCTGCGAGGGAATCCCTGGCCCGTGGCTATTTGATTGGTTGGTTTCGTGCTGGGTGTTGATTCGTGGATTTTTCCTATCTGTTGAACAAATGCAAGTGGTAATTAAGCCAATTAGAGTCGCCCGCTTAACAAATAGCGTTTTGTGATACATTGAGATTCGAGCCAATCACTATTTATTACCTACTGAGCAACTTTTAAAGTTTTACATTTGAGAGGTCACAGACACTCGAGGTGTGCATCAGATGGAAAACTTAATTCTAGAAATCTTTGTGAGGTAAGAGTGCTTAGAGCAGCAGTAAAAATAGACGATTAATCCAGCAGTATTTTGTTATGACGTGTCACCGCTCTTTACTTACTCCTACTTTTTTGCTGAGATACACAAGCAGAGGAATGTCTGTTTCTTATATTTTGCTTCTTAACAGATTGCAAAAGCTGAGTACCTGTTCTGTATTCTGCATATGGAGTTATTTTGCCTCTAGATGAAATTTATGCTTGACATATTTTCTTCTCCTTCAAAAAAATATAATTGATTCTAAGGACTCGAGTTGATATGAAAATGAATTGGAATCGTTAATCAAAAAGCTCATAAAAGCAATATATCTTGGCAGAGTATTGCATGGAGTTTAATGTACATCACTGATCTGACAAAGAATGAAAATTACAGTCGATAATTTTTGTCAGATCACAGTAAGATCTTTGAATTCCTGCAATCATAGCATATGGAATTATACCTCAGATGTTGTACACTTTCTATGGCTTTAAATTTCCTTCCAAAATGGGGCTCCCCAAACTGTGGCCTAACCGGCATATTTTGTTTGTATAAGTTCATCATTACTTTTTTTACTTTTGTACTCTATGCCCTTACTTCTAAAACCTAAAATTCAAATTAGCCTCTTTTTGGATGGCTTCATCTACCTGCACTCATACTATCAGGGAATTATGATCAGATTCCTTTAGCTTTCGGCTTAATTAGAAATCTTTTGCTACAGAACCTTTCAAAGAATTATGTATTTGAACCCCTAAGTCTCTCTTCATCCACACACACAATTCAACATCATTCAATTGAGCACATATTCCTATTCCTTGTTTTTCTTCCAAAAATGTATTCTCTCACACTTTGCTGCACCTGTCTAACATAATGCATGCCCACTCAAAGCAAGGGGATTGCTGTACTATGCACATACCAAGCTCTCAACCTACACTATTCTGCCATGCAGCCTGCAAATCACTGGCCCACCTCTCACTTCTTAAAGCTCTTAAATATCTGAAGCTGGACCTCTAACTTGGTGGCTGTCAAAGAGATAGGCATCCTTTTACTCACATAACCTTGGCATGTTTACTCACCAACTCATGATATGGCTCCTAGAACTTTGTGCATGCTATCTGCTTTTTTTTTAGACAAGGTACAGTAGCATGTAAATGGCTCAGTGGGTGCCCTTTGTTCTACCTCCAAATGCTCAAAGGGTTTTGTTCTTTTTTCAAAGAGGAGGGCTGTGCATAGCTATTTGCTAAGAATCTGCACTCCTGGTGGACCAGACAACCTATGACATCTCAGCTTCTATTAAGAGCAAGCCCTCCAACTAATTAGAGTGGAGGTCATTGAGAAGGAGGCAAAGGAAAGCTTGGTGTCTTTGAACCAGCACAATAAGGTAAGGGTTTACTTAAACTTTGTTTGCTAGCATCTAACACTCAATCGGAGACTGACAGTCAGCTAAACGTTTCCCTCTGGTGTAGAATTCGCAAATTATCGCGATTTCAAAATAATGAGAAAGAGACATACAGTTTCGTAAAAACAGCTTTATTCCAACAAAATGCTGTCATGTTTCAAAACGGACACAAACAGCCTGTAAAATGGCTGCCGCGCCTCGTGGCAGAAGGTTCCAGATTTCTCAGTAGGCAGACAAGATGGCGTTTCAATAAACATTTCAGCAAGATCGGACAGTGCTCAGCATATTGATATAAGACAAGACGCGATCGTTTTTGCATTTCTAACACCGAAGCAAGAAATATAAGTGTTGGAATCGGTTTTCCATACACAAACGGGGGCTATTGTACTGGGCAATCAAGGGCCCATCCAAAGACATTGATATGCAAATTCCCGGCGGCTCTACGATGAGAGAGCCGTTCGCGGGTACTCACAGCAAGAATTCGGAGGCCCCCAAAACCCCTCCAGGGAGACTCCTAGCCAGTTCCACAATGGGAGAAATATTAACGGGTACTTAGACAGTTGCAAGTATCACCGAAACCCATTAACGACAAGAACCACCCCATACAAGAAATTTGAGCGCCAAAACATGACAAAAGATGAACATTAAGTTTGGGCGGGAGATAAGGAATTACAGTACTATAACTGTAGTGTCCAAGCGCCCATCGCTCTCTTATCCTTTCCATTCGCTTGGAATCGTCTCTTGGCTGTTATCCCGGACGACCGTTACTCTCTCTTGTTCCGCTGATCCCTTTTGGGGTCGACCTCGTGGCGCGCTGCGAAATCGGGTGCACCATCCCGAAGGTCGGTAAACGGTGTCTGGACCCGAAGGCCCGAGGAGATGAGAAGAGAAGAAGAAGAATCCACGTGCCGCCGCGGTCAGTAAACCCCGACCGCGCCCGTAAATATAAAGACCATTTTTGAACTCTATCAGGTTACTGCATGAACTGGTCAAAGACTTTCCTTCGAATCTTATCGACAACCGGTGTCAATACAGGAAGACTCTTCTTTGAATTTTACCGGTTAAGTGGTGTCGGTCCAGAAAGACTTTTCTTTGAGTTCTACAGCCGGGCCCGAGCACTGTTGAGTTCTTCATGACAGCAGACGGTCCAGCCTGCTTGCAGCAGCAGAACGAGTAAACAAGTGGGATACAGAGACCCCTGATCAACACGTGAATAGTCAGGTGCTGTGGCGAAAACATCCGAGCATCGTTTTAGAATTCTCCGAGTTATCACGAGTGGTGAGCATGGTTCTTGATCCTACAGATCTAGATTAGGACAGGTATTAATAGGGGAGGGTTTTGTTTTAAGGATAATTATAATGTGTGTCCCCTTTTACGATGTGTCGTGCGCTCCTCGTTTCCCTAAACCTAGTTGCATAAATGTATGTAAGCTTGTACTGTCATTAATCTGTGCTTATGACATGTATTTCGTAATCTTGAACAATATGCAATAAAGATTTTCCATTTCGTACTATTCAACCGGGTCTACCTGAGTTTTCTCTGCATTACTGCTCTCGCACCTAAGTCCAGTGTCAGAAGCGTAAGGGCGAGTGGGTCGAACCACTCACAGGTGTCTAGTGCTACCAGGCTGGCTGGAGACCAGAACAGGCAACAAGGCCTAACCCCGCACTAGCACCCAGGCTAAGCACAGAGCCAGGCGAACCCCTTACACTGGTGCAAGGCACTGTAGTAGCCTTGCTACAGTATACACAATTTTTGGTTGCATACTCAATGCTCCCTTTCTCTTTCCCAAAAAGAGTAAACTGGCACCAGGGAGGTGCAGGAAGCAGTTTGATGGTCAGTATTGTTTGCAGCTGCAGGGTGGACTTGTTGCAGTAGGAATACTGCTGTGGGAGATGTGCACCAAATGACTGCTGAATTGAAGGGAAACAGCAGGCAGAAACTCGGGAGGAAAAAACCCAGTAGCAATAATGCACATGGTTCAGTTTGTCAAGCCAAAGATTATAGCAATCTAACTATGGAAAAAGAAAGAACTTACATCAAAGGATGTTCCAAATTGCTCCACAGCCAATGAATTACTTTTGAAGAGCAGTCACTGCTATTATGTAGACAGTAATGTCATACAAACAACAATGAGATAAATGACCTATTAATCTGTCAATGCTCTGCTCTATCACAGTTCTTGTAGTTCCATGGGCCTCAATAAATTTGTTCTGCTCTTCTGTCTGTGGATGCCATACTGGAGACACAAACCATGACTGCAGGGATTAACTCTAATCATTAACCAGCTATCCTGATACATGGTTCTGAGTCATTGGGCCTCTTATGGTGGACTGACGCATGACAATGTCATGACCGCTTCCAAGGTAGTAGGCATTAAGATGCAGGTTAAGATGACTGGCATTGCACACTAACTACATGCAAATTGAAAGAAACCCTTTACTGTTCATGAAATTGAGAAGGGCGTCATAGGGGGCTTTTATAATTTATTGAAGTTTAACCACTACAAATGTTAGGCTAACTCGTCTATGGTTACCTAATGTATCATTTATTTCTTCTTGAACAGAGGTTTTGCAACCTTCCAGTCCTCTGACACAACTTCCATATCCAAGAAAGTTTGAGATTGTGGTGAGTGCTTCTGCTATTTCCTCTATGGCTTCCCTCAGCATTTTAAGGTGCATGAGATCTTGGTCTGCTGCCTTTTCCACTTTGAGCTGCACCAACTTTTTTAATATCAATTATTTATCTTTGGGGGAAAAAGAAAGGGAGCATTGAGTATGCAACCAAAAGCTGTGCATACTGTAGCAAGGCTACTATTCCCACATTACAACAATGACTCCACTTCAAAAGTACTTCATTGGCTGTAAAGCCCTTTGAGACTGTCTGGTGGTTGTGAAAGGTGCTATATAAATGCAAGTCTTTTTTCTTTCTTTCATAGTTATGCTCCACCTTTTGCATTCTTTCATTCCCATTATCACACAAGTCTCTAGTCTTGCCCCAGCTGAAATCACAGGGGGAATTTTAACAAAAAAAAAATGGGTGGGTTGGGGTCGGAGGTTAAAGTGTTAAAAACCTGAATCCCGCCTACTTCCGGTTTTAACGGAGGCTGGAAAGGGCAGGCAGCCAACCCGCTCCCAGGAGGCGGGTTGGCACTTTAAATATTATAATTAGGCTAGAAGCCTCAGATTTAACCTGCTGTGTAGGTTTAACTATGGCTGGCCAGGGTTCCCGGGCCTTGAGGTTCCCAGCAAGTGCAAGAGCAGCCTCGGGGAGCAATCTTTGTGGGCTAGGAGGAGCAGGAGTGCTTCCTACCGACACCCCAACCTACCTTACATCATCCCCCCCACCCCCCGCAAACCCCCAAGTCAGGGATCAGATCCCCTGATCGGGGATCGGAAACCCCCCCCCCCACCCCCGGGATTGCCCCCGCACCCCCGGGATCAGGGCTCACACCTATCTGGAGTTCGGCCTCTTCTCCAGTGTTCCCCGCCTAACTGGAAGCCAGCCTGTCAATCAGGCTGATGTACGGGCAGGGAACCTGTCCGTGATGTCATACGCCACTGCAGAGTTAAGGTGGAGCAAAGTGATGGAAGTTGTCGTCGACAGTGCTATCAAGCAGCACTTACTCACCAATAACCTGCTCACTGATGCTCTGTTTTGGTTGCGCAAGGACCACTCGGCTCCCAACCTCATTACAGCCTTGGTCCAAACATGGACAAAGGAGCTGAATTCCAGAGGTGAGGTGAGAGTGACTGCCCTTGATATCAAGGCAGCATTTGACCGAGTGTGGCATCAAGGAGCCCTAGTAAAACAAGTCAGTGGGAATCAGGGAATAAACTTTCCACTGGCTGGAGTCATTCATAGCACAAAGGAAGATGGTTGTGGTTGTTGGAGGTCAATCATTGCAGCCCCAGGACATTACTACAGGAGTTCCTCAGGGCAGTGTCCTAGACCCAAACATCTTCAGATGCTTCATCAATGACCTTCCCTCCATCATAAGATCAGAAGTGGGGATGTTCGCTGATGATTGCATAGTGTTCAGTTCCATTCGCAACTCCTCAGATAATGAAACAGTCCATGCCCGCATGCAGCAAGACCTGGATGACATTCAGGCTTGGGCTGATAAGTGGCAAGCAACATTCGTGCCACACAAGTGCCAGGCAATGACTATCTCCAACAAAAGAGAGTCTAACCACCTCCCCTTGACAGTCAATGGCATTACCATTGCCAAATCCCCCACCATTAACATCCTGGGGGTCACCATTGACCAGAAAGTTAACTGGATCAGCCGCATAAATACTGTGGCCTCAAGAGCAGGTCAGAGGCTAGGTATTCTGCGGTGAGTGTCTCACCTCCTGACTCCCCAAAGACTTTCCACCATCTACAAGGCACAAGTAAGGAGTGTGATGGAATACTCTCCACTTGCCTGGATGAGTGCAGCTCCAACAACACTCAAAAAGCTCGACACCATCCAGGTCAAAGCAGCCCGCTTGATTGGCACCCCATCCACCACCTTAAACCTTCACTCCCTCCACCACTGGTGCACCGTGGCTGCAGTGTATACCATCTACAAGATACACTGCAGCAACTCACCAAGACTTCTTCAACAGCACATCCCAAACCCATGACCTCTGCCACCGAGAAAGACAAGGGCAGCAGGCGCATGGGACCACCACCACCTCCAAGTCACACACCATCCTGACTTGGAAATATATCGCTGTTCCTTCATCGTCGCTGGATCAAAAGCCTGGAACTCCCTCCCTAACAGCACTGTGGGAGTGCCTTCACCACACGGACTGCAGCAGTTCAAAAGGCAGCTCACCACCACCTTCTCAAGGGTAATTGGAGATGGGGAACAAATGCTCGCCTTGCCAGTGATGCCCACATCCCATGAATGAATTTTAAAAAAATCCGGACTTCTGGGTTTCCTACGCTCTACATGGCTTCCCCCCCACCCAGTTCCCGGTAGGTCTCAGCATCAAAATTCTGGCCCATGTCTCTGTTAATGTTGTATATCATACCCTACCCCACCCCCCTGCAACAATTTGTGTTGCTAGCTCACCAATCTGCCCACCTCTGCTTCCTCATCTTGTTTTTTCCCTCTCACCGCCCCCATCGTATTACTTTAAACTCTGCATTAGATATTCTCCCAGTTATAATCTTGGTTCCAGCCCTGATAAGGTGAAGCCTGCCAATCCTGAATAGACAGCACCTGTCCCAAAACTAGTTCCAATGTCCCAGGAAACAGCCCTTCCATCAATTCCATCATGTATTTATCTCCTTGTCTCATTATTCCTATACTAACTAGCATGTGGCACTGGCAGTAATCCTGAGGTAACTACCCTTGAAGTCCTGCTCGTTATCCATTTATGGAGACTCTCTTTACAGGACTACAATTCTATTTTTGCTGTGTCATTTGCTCAGCCATTTTTAGCTTCCACCCTCCTTTCCTGTAAATTCAGCACAGCAACAGGTAGCACAGAAAGAGGAAGATGATGATGGTGGTGAAGAGGATGATGAATACCAATCCACCTAGGAGTCAATGCTGCATGATCCTGCCATCTCTCAGGACAGTAGCACATGCCAGACTTACAATCATCCTCCTCATAGCACTACACCAGTAAAACATAGGAGGCAACACTAAGCAACAAGCGGACATGAGGCGAGGGCCAGCTCAGTCCCTTTAGGCTGCTGTAGAGCATGAGCAGCCAACCACTCCCGTGATCCTGGCCCTCAGGTGGCACCTAGAAGAAGCATGAGAATAGGTGCCCACGGGAATGCCATTTTTGTTCCTGACAGGCCTTGACTCTGGATATGGGTCCAAAACTTTGCCAGGTTCCCTTCACTGAAAGACATAAATGAAGCAGGTTGGGTTTGTACAGCAATCCAGCAGCTTTCATGGTCATTTTCTGGTGTTGGTTCACTAACTATCAGATCTATTGAATTCAAATTCAAAATTTGACTTAGTGGTATTTGAACTCATGACCTTTGGGTTCTAGTCCAGTACCCAAATCAGGAGCCTACCATTTCCTGCCAATTTGGCCTTGCCGTGAGCCCATTCCAAAACCAGAGGATGGGGTCATTTAATTCTTAGAGGAGGCACCTATGCCAGTTCGAGTGATTCTGGGGCTCCAGTCCTGCAGACTTGACAGGATTAGATTTTTTTATGCAGCAAGTTGTTATGATCTGAAATGTACTGCTTGAAAAGGTAGTGGAAGCAGATTCAATAATACATTTCAAATGGGAACTAGATAAATACTTGAAATGGAAAAAGTTGCAGGGCTATGGGGAAAGAGTAGGGAAGTGGGACTAATTGGATAGCTCTTTCAAAGAGCCGGCACAGGCACAATGGGCTGAATGGCCTTTTTCTGTGCTGTATCATTCCATAATTCTATGATAGGATTGAGGTGCACACTGAGGTGAGCTTTCAGGCGAGTCAATGATCTTCATTCCGTACAGTGATGCCAGGCTGCACTGTGTTTTCTATTTCAGATGCAGTATGACTGTTTATTAGATGTCTTCATGCATTAAACTACGGGATGCCTGATTAGGCAGCAGATTGTTTTGCACAATACATTAAGTGCATTAATGGCATTTCTATTTTTATTAGCCAAGCAAAACTGATCTTAGCAAAAGCATCTTTGGTGATCTTCAGCAATAATTTGCACCGCTTGTTTGTTTTGTATTTTTGATGTACTCTGAAATTGCAATAAAAAGCTGCATAAAATAAGACTTCAAAATCAGTAATATGTAAATCACATTGTAGCAGATGTCATGTTGGGAAAGAAACATAATATCAGCAAGTGGCGTACAAGCAGAACAAAATGAAACTGATAATGGGGGATTTTTTTTTATTGTTGAAGACAAATGTATTATTTTCATATGGCTGACAGCCTGTGGAATGGTCACTGTGGCCAGGAAATCCCTCAGAGCTACTCCTGCTCCACCGGCGTTACTTCACGCACATAAACGGGGTTTCCGCCACACATCTGGTGAAGTAACGCCGACAGAGCAGGAGCAGAGCCAAAGAACTTCCCGGCCTATGTTACAGTTACAATGGGTTGGGGGGAGGGGGGCAGGGGGAGAAGAAAAACAGCCTATTTGAAGCTCAGGAAATGGATCCTATAAAAATTTACACATCACGGTTTTTATGAGGACCACTGGGTTAAGTATTACAAAGTATTTACAGCACAGACACAGGCCATTCGGCCCAACAGGCCCATGCCAGTATTAATGTCCCAGATGAGCCTCCCCCCCACATTTCTTCATCTAACTTATTAACATATCCTTCTATTCCTTTCTGCCTTATGTGTTTACCTAGCTTCCCTTAAGAGTTCCCTTTGGTCTTTAAGTGTAGCAAAGCACTTGTGAAGATTTCCCTCTTTGTTGTTTCTAGCTAAATCAGAAAATACATTCCTTTTAGAATATGTTCATGATTTTGTTAGAAATAGCAAAGGAACTCTCAAAATTACAATGTCGCTGCTCACAGCAACCCGAGGAACTCCTGTGACTAAATGATCTGAACATGCTGACCTGGTTACGGTTTTACAGGATATCGCTCTTCTGTCTTCTTCAAAGTGCAGATAATCGGTAAGAGCACAGAGTGTCCGCGTCTTCCATTTCTTCAAGTACCAGTTCTTAGATCATTGAGGATAGAAAAAAGGACATAATTATAAATTAATGGGGCACTAAACAGCTACCAAGAAAGAAATTCTGATGAATATGATTTTTCCACTTTGAAGCCAGGAACAGCCAAATAGAACTGCAAGCATGCAGTTAAACAATGTCATATTCCCATCTGCATTTCCTCTTATGCTTTTAATTTATATATCTTCGGGTGGAAGGAAGCTCCTGTGGAGCATAAACACCAGCATGGATCGGTTGGGCTGAATGGCCTGTTTCTGTGCTGTAACTTCTAAGTAATTCTATAAATTTTAGTAAAACTGAACCAGCCATTCTTTGTCCTTAGCAGCCACATGGAAAGCACATTATAGCAATGGTTGTGCAATATACAGAAGGTGTTTCTCACGGTTTCTATAGCAGAGAGAGAAGTTAAGTGCATTACTTAATATCAGAGGTTAGTGTAATCATTTATCTTTTGTTGGCGGCAGTGGGGGCGGCTGAAGAATCCTGACAAATTTCTCAATGGGGCCCTTCAACAGATGCTAGGCCCCTAATTTACAGACTGAAGAGGCCTAATGCCTGTTTTAGACGTCTACCCGGGACCTGTCATCATAGGGAGTGTTCTCCATTCATAGAGGCTCAGTTGGATTAATAGGTGGATGGTTGAGCCATTAGGCAGTATTTAGACAGAAAAATTTCTGTTTCCTTGAGGTTAACAGAAGGAACCATGTTAACAAAAACTAAGCAAATACACAGAAAAATTGAATAAAAAAATATTAAACACATA
The DNA here is from genome assembly GCA_030390025.1 of Squalus acanthias. NCBI lineage: Eukaryota > Metazoa > Chordata > Chondrichthyes > Squaliformes > Squalidae > Squalus > Squalus acanthias. The sequence goes on from CM059426.1 coordinate 91,359,877, forward strand.
CATACAATTTGAGTAATTATGACTGACATAAAATTTGTAACACATCAAAATGTGAATAATCACAATACAAAATTACAGAACTATTAACTATGTAAACACTGAATTTCCTAACATTTTATAACAATGTATTCTGTATCAAATAATTTGCTGAATATTAAAGGGAAAATTTAACACTTTCTGCATCAAATTTTTTCTAGTTTCCCATTCAAAAATGTTTTCCCTGCCTTTTGTGTCTCCCTGCGCCATATTTCATTCTACTTTCTGCAAAAGAAGGACAAGTATGTCCCCCGGAGTCTCTACCAATACTGCTTTGGATCTGGCACCCTCAATTTTATCTCTCTCTCGCTGTGCTTTATCCTTGTTTAGCATCTCCTCCTAAAGATACTGTTGACATTATGGACTTGCCACATAAGGAATCACAGGTACAAAATCTCCAAAGACTGCGTGGTAAGTGCACTGCTGTATATTATTTTGGCTGATGAAGTGCTACTGATTAAAGTCAGCAATATTGAACAAATCAGAGAATAAAACAAAGTAATAGATATGGAACATTATTTTTCTATTGATACTCAATGATTAAATATAATACACTCCTCACCACGTAAACATTTTACTTAGTGTACAATTACACAAGGTACTTCTGGCGATGATTAAGTGGCTCAGATAGATGAGGAAAATGCTGAACTCAGCTTCTGACAAAAGCCAATTTCTCTAATGTTCACATGAATGATGAGTTTGTTAGTCCTCAGTTCATTGCTGGAAGGAAGCTATAGTTGTTGAAAAGGCCTGTTACACTTTTGAATCAAGCTACTCGGTGTGTTGCATATCATTATTTATACATATTTATTATGAATAATTGTGCTATGTTAACTAAAATGAAGGCCCCGATTTTAATTCCAGGCACGTTTTGGGTGGGTAGTGAGAAGAGTTGGAAACTCTAAATGAGGCCTGGGCTTTTCTAACTCCCAGGCCTCATCAGAACATGGAGCAGGCCATTTAGCCCTTCGAGCCTGCTCCGCCATTCAATAAGATCATGGCTGATCTTCTACCTCAACACACATTTCCTGCACTATCCCATATCCCTTGATTCCTTAATATCCAAAAATCTATCGATCTCTGTCTTGAATATACTCAAGGACTGAGCCTCCACAGCCCTTGGGTAGAGAATTCCAAAGATTCACCACCCTCTGAGTGAAGAAATTGCTCCTCATCTCAGTCCTAAATGGCCAACTCCTTATTCTGAGACTGTGACACCTGTTTCTAGACTCCCCAGCCAGGGGCAACATCCTCCCTGCAGCTATCCTGTCAAGCCCTGTAAGAATTTTGTATGTTTCAATGAGATCACCTAGTGTTCCATCTCTCTCATTGACATTGCATGAGTCGCTAATAATGAATCTGAAGCTCTAACAGATGGATTTATGATCATCATCTGCAATGTGCATGTATCCTTGGCATCACATCTCTGACTCTTTCCTTTACTCCCCCACAGGACCATCACAAGCACCCGTCCCCACTGTCCAAGAGGAAGAGCCTGAGCATCCAGACTCCTCAGAGGAAGCTGCAACCTCTGAGGGCGCAGCGTCAGCAGAATTCAGCGCACCCAGCACCAGCGCAGACACTCACACCTCGGTGGGACCCTCGGGACATAGAGTAGTGTTGTCACCTGGTGTATCACAGCTCACAAGTGAGCATCAGCAGATGGTGGAGACAGGGACAGCAGTGGAGAGTCCTAATCGGAGGACGCAGGACTCTCCCAGCTTGGCTCAGCTGCATGTCGACCCTCTGCCTCTGGGGCCATCCATAAGATCAGCGGTGCTAGAACTCCAGGAACAGATGCAGGAGTCTCTGACAGGTTTTGTCTCCAGGGTCGCTGCGAGCGTGGAGCGAATGGAGGAGTCCATAGCGAACATGAGCAGAGCCTTTGTGGAGTCATTGGCGCATGAACGCATCACCATGGAAAGGATGGCAACCTCCATGGAGGTGATAAGTCGCCAGAGTGCAGAAAACATGGTGAGTGTTCTGAATAGAATGACATATATTGAACAGAGAAACCAGACCTTCATGGAAGTCCTTCTGAGTAGGACTGCCAGTGCAGATACGGGTCCCCATGGCCCCCCTGATGTGCAGCAAGGTGCTCTCAATCCACTTGCAAGCGCTGAGGTGGACCTAGTCCATGAGAGGGATGTTGGTGGCAGACAACAAGGAAGTGGGGGCTCCTCTCCAAACGCTCACACTTCCATGCCACTGACAAGTCCTCGGTCAGAGCCCCACCAGAGTCCGCACCCAACTGAGATCGGCGTCTCAACCCCTGCCCAGCCGCAGGAGCAGCAGACTGTTGCCGAGCCCTCGCAGGTTCGCAACCCCAGAGGACGCCCGCCAAAGGTGTCGAGACAGGAGCAGGAACAAACTGAGCTGGGGGCCTCCACATCTGCTGAAGCCACAGGGGGAGCACCATGTAGGAGCACGCGTAAGAGAAAGATACTGCACAAATAGTCACAAGGGTAGTCACTTGGGTGAAATTTGATGTTTAATGTGAAAAAGCCATCAGGTGTTAAGTGTAAATAAAAACTCTGATGGCTACAGCTGCAGTTGTGGCATCTGTCATTTCGCTAATGGGACTTCCACAATGAGGCCTTAGGATAACTTGCAATTGTCAGTATGGTGGTCAAATTGTTAAGGATCCGCTGGGTCTGGGCCATTGTCGTAGCTCTGGTAAGAAGCTGCGAGGCAAAAGTGCTTGCTTGTCTAGGCTAAGCAAATCTGGCCAAGTTGAGTGCGTTCCTTGCATTCTGGGCAGCTATGATCTCGTGTAATGCTGCCGCTGGTTGAGGGGCCTCTGCAAGTTGTTCGTTCTCTCTCTCCTCCACCACCTCCTCAGATGTGAGGAGCCACTTGGTCCTCCGGCATCTGTAAGCCACGACGCTGTGCCATGTTGTGAAGTGCGCAGCAAACCGCGATGATTCTGGAGACCCTGGCTGCTGAGTATTGCAGGGCTCCACCTGATCTATCCAGGCATCTGAAGCGCATCTTCAGCATACCGATGGTTTGGTCGATTTATGGCTCTGGTGGAAATGTGGCTGGAGTTGTAGCTCTCCTCAGCTGCGTTGGATGGGCTCCTCAACGGCGTCATTAGCCATGTCTTCAGGGGATAGCCCTTGTCTCCAAGTAGCCATCCGTGAAGTTGGTCTGGCAGACTGAATAGCGGAGGCACACTAGACTGGCGCAGTATGAAGGAGTCATGGCAACTGCCAGGGTACTTGGCACAAACATGCAGAACTTCCTTCTTGTGGTCACACACCAGCTGAACGTTGAGGGAGTGGAAGCCCTTGCGGTTGACAAAAATACCTGGATTGCGATGGGGTGTCTTAAGGGCCACATGTGTGCAGTCAACGACGTCCTGCACCCTTGGAAAGCCTGCCAGATTAGCTAATCCAACCGCACGCGCCGTGACACTTGCTCGACCTTGGTGAAATGGATGTGATTGTGCGCGATGGCAAAGAGGGCATCGGTTACCTGCGTGATGCAAGTGTGTGCGGCCGCCTGGGAGATGCCGTTGATGTCTGCTGCTGATCCCTGGAATGACCCTGAGGCAAAAAAGTTGAGTGCAGTGGTGACTTTGACGGCCACTGGTAAGGGGTGTCCACCTGGTCCTCTGGGCTCCAGGTCTTGTTGCAGCATTGCGCAGATGTCACCCACTACCTCTCGCAAAAGTCGGAGCCACCTTTGGCACTGCTGCTCAGACATGTTGAGGTAGCTGACCCTGTGTCTGTAGACCCTGCGCCGACGGCCTTCCATGCACTGGCACCTTCTGGCCTGTGCAGCTTCAGGTGGGTGAGCAGCAGCTTGATGCTCCTGCTGCTGTTGGTGCTGCTGTTGGTGGTGCTGTTGTACATAGTTCTGCTGGTGCCGCGGCTGGTGTTCGTCCTCATCGGATGCCCAGGAGGGAAGGAAATAAATGGCTCCCATGCTTCTGGTATATGCCTCCGTTGAGGAAGCGCTCAGTCAAGGTGGTGAGAGGGGTTTCCCAGGAGGTCACACTGGAGATGGGTGTCAGGCTCCAAACTTCCAGAGCTGTGGTTATGCCTTCTAAAAGTTCCCCCAGACCTGTGACAACAAAGTCCTGCCACCTGCAAATGATGGCTGATCAAATCTCCTATTTAATGGTTGAGCTGCAGCTGATAGTCAGCAATCCAATTGTGGTCCCGCCAGGTTTCACTGGCGTGTTTCAAATCAGGTGTGCTTCACGTGGGAAAAGAGTTTTTAGCTAGTTTAACCATCAAAATGGCATTACAGAGCCAATTTAGGGCTTGTTAAGGGCATTAATGGCCTCTCCCGCCTCTTGGAGGCGGGACGGAGACGGGACCAGCAGACACGATTTCATCAAAATTGTGTGGAGGCGGGATCGGGCCCACCTGCCAGATTCTGCAATTTTAACCCCCCACACGACTCCAATCCCGCCTCAACGGCCCTATGAAAATCCAGCCCAGTGTCATGAATCATCGTGGTCTGCTACATATTGCACGACATTGCTTTTTAAACATCTCAACACACATTTATACTTTCTGAATATTTCCTACAGTGACTGAAACCTGAACAACATAGAATGACAAAACAGCAAATCCCAGAGCCTTTAGATTGTAAGGATTAAAAATGTCATCAATGCCATCACCTAAATTAGCAAAAAATATAAAAACAGATAGCAAGAGTTTCTATAGTTATATAAAAAGAAAAAGGGTGGCTAAGGCAAACGTAGGTCCCTTTAGAGGAGGAGACCGGGAAATTAATGGTGGGAAACATGGAGATTGCAAAAATGCTGAACAAATATTATGTTTCAGTCTTTACGGTAGAGGACACTCAGAATATCCCAACACTGGACAAACGGGGCTCTAGGGGGGGAGGAGCTAAATACGATTAAAATCACTAAGGAATTGGTACTCAGTAAAATAATGGGACTCAAGGCGGATAAATCCCCTGGACCTGATGGCTTACATCCTAGGGTCTTGAGGGAAGTGGCAGTAGGGATTGTGGATGCTTTGGTAATAATTTTCCAAAATTCCCTGGACTCAGCAAAGGTCCCGGCAGATTGGAAAACTGCTAATGTAACACTCTTATTTAAAAAGGGTAGTAGGCAGAAGGCTGGAAATTATAGACCAGTTAGCCTAAAATCTGTGGTGGGTAAAATTTTGGAGTCTATTATTAAGGAGACAGTAACGGAACATTTAGATAAACATAATTTAATAGGACAAAGTCAGCATAGCTTTATGAAGGGGAAGTCATGTCTGACAAATTTGCTTGAGTTCTTTGAGGACATAACGTACAGGGTGGATAAAGGGGAACCAGTGGACGTAGTGTATTTAGACTTCCAGAAGGCATTCGACAAGGTGCCACATAAAAGATTATTGCTCAAGATAAAAAATCACTGGATTGGGGGTAATATTCTGGCATAGGTGGAGGATTGGTTATCTAACAGGAAGCAGAGAGTTGGGATAAATGATTCATTCTCGGACTGGCAACCAGTAGCCAGTGGTGTTCCACAGGGGTCGGTGCTGGGTCCCCAACTCTTTACAATCTATGTTAACGATTTGGAGGAGGGGACCGAGTGTAACATATCAAAGTTTGCAGATGATACAAAGATGGGAGGGAAAGTAGAAAGTGAAGAGGACATAAAAAACCTACAAGGGGATATAGACAGGCTGGGTGAGTGGGCGGAGATTTGGCAGATGCAATACAATATTGGAAAATGTGAGGTTATGCACTTTGGCAGGAAAAATCAGAGAGCAAGTTATTATCTTAATGGCGAGAAACTGGAAAGTACTGCAGTACAAAGGGATCTGGGGGTCCTAGTGCAAGAAAATCAAAAAGTTAGTATGCAGGTGCAGCAGGTGATCAAGAAGGCCAACGGAATGTTGGCTTTTATTGCTAGGGGGATAGATTATAAAAACAGGGAGGTATTGCTGCAGTTATATAAGGTATTGGTGAGACCGCACCTGGAATACTGCATACAGTTTTGGTGTCCATACTTAAGAAAAGACATACTTGCTCTCGAGGCAGTACAAAGAAGGTTCACTCGGTTAATCCCGGGGATGAGGGGGTGGACATATGAGGAGAGGTTGAGTT